>CM048755.1:673860800-675284300 GCA_026315105.1 Locusta migratoria
TGAAATATGTATGCAAATCATAGCTTACCTTTCAACCAAAGACCTGTTAAAAGCCTAACACGTGTTACTGAGAAGACGTGTTACAGATCGTACAAAGTGCACCACATTCATGAGTAAATATATCAAATGCATAAAGGTTCTTTCAATTATTGGATTTACAGTGACTCTTTCATTTCTTTTATAACTAAGAAAAACAAGTAACATAAATGTTACATACGTAAAATATATCCCTTTTCTTTAGTAGGTATAGCATCTCGCAAGCTACTTCATTTCTCTTTGAACTGCCACCTCTTTAGTCAGAATCATTCCCAGAAAAGCTAATAAGAAACTTCCATATACTACCCAAGTTCGGCTTATATTGGTCACTTTCAATCAATAGAGAAAGGCCTTTCACTACTCATACAAGATGCATTTAACCGCAACAAACACACACACACACACACACAAACAAATGAATTGCTTTTTAAGGAGACTCAGGAAAAATCTAATTGCATCGAGAGGTTTGCAGTGGTCTTGCAGCTCGTGCTGTGTTACGAGAGAGCTACACGCTGCTTTGCTCTGCCTATGGTACGTGCAGTGTGCGCTGAACAGCAGAGGCTCTGCGCCTCTCCTCTTTCTCCACTCTGCCTGTGCTGCGTAAAACGTGCGCCGGGAACAGGGCGAGACCAGCGCTCTCATTATTTCGAGTCAACTGCCAATTCTTACACCAGTGATCACATTCGTTATGTGAATGTTGCTATTAAACAATTCAGCCGTTTGCAAAATTATATTGTGTTTGCTCCCTATGCCAACTTTTTAGAGAAGGTGTTCGTTAAGCGAGGTTTGATTATACTTTGTTCATCGTAATACTAACACTGATGTAAAAATTATGCTGTTTATTTTTCCATATTGTCTTTGAAATGCAAAGAAATTAGAATGAAATACGTGTTCAAATTTTTGTAAATCTATGGGACTTTACTGCTTGGTTATTAGTCCATAGCTTGCAAACTAAGTAAACTAAGGTAAACTAACCTAAGGACAACATATACACCCATGCCCGAGGGAGGACTCGAACCTCCGACAGCGAACGGAGCCGGCCGCAGTGGCAGAGTGGACTGCGGCGTGCCAGTCACGGTCTGCACGGCCACTGCGGTCGGGATTTCGAATCCCCCCCTCGGGCATGGATATTTGTGGCGTCCTTAGTATTAGCTAGTTCATAAGTAGTTTGTAAGTTTAGGGACTGATGATCCCGTAGTTAAGTCCCATAAGCTATACAAAAATTTGAACAGCGAACGGCCGCTTGCAACCCAGCACAGACCCTCTTTGCCCCGGAGCGCAAGCCATACGATAAAGAGTAAAGTGAATGACAATAGTGGTAGGGTGTCAATAAATTTCTGCCGGCTGTAAGACCGCATTTCCAAATAATTAAACCGACATTCCGGCCACCGCTTACAATAATGGTATGATTCAAAGATTACACACACACACACACACACACACACACACACACACACACACACACACACACCTACCTACCTTTATTAACACAAAAGCGGTTCGATGACCGAAGTTTAAAAATGTTTAAATGTTTGTTAAGCTTATGGGACTTAACTACGGGGTTATCAGTCCCTAAACTTACAAACTACTTATCTTCTACCTTATACTAAGGACGGCACAAATATCCATGCCCGAGGGGGGATTCGAACCCCCGACCGTAGTGGCCGTCCAGACCGTGACTGTAGTGCCTCAGTCCCCTCGGCCACCGCGGCCGGCTTGGCTAAAGTACACTCTTTGACAAAAAACCTGGCCGCCTGCCGGCCGCCGCTGAGCCTAAGTCCGAGCCGATCGCGACATGAGACAATAAAAGTGGCCGCGCTGATTCGCCCCTAAGTCCAGCTATCTGCACAATCTGGCAACACTGTAGACTGCGGAAGCTTGTACACTACTTCTTGTGTGCAGTTTGAAGACAATTAGGTCAGCTACGTCCGTGGTCTTGCGGTAAAGTGCCTGACTTCTGTGCGAGTCTTTGCGATCGAAACCGACTCTTGACAAAAATTTTAACTTAAGTCCCTCGTGCATGCTGATGCCACATGTGTAAGGGGAGCATATGCGCAACGTATTTCATTTTTTGATATTCTGGTAATAACATTTCGGCCCAATAACATTGCCGCCTCTGGCCGCAGCACTTGGCAGAGCCCCCTCAGGGGCTCAGCATTAATTTGCTGAGTACGGGCTTGGCGAACCCGGGGTCCTGAGCTGTGGACTGTGTCGCGCCAACAGTCCGCTACACCGTAAGCTCTGTGCGTGCTTCAACGACCATCGTTCGGCGCGACGGTGGAACGTTGTACGTTTCAGAGACCGGGGATCTTGGCTTAATCGCCTGGGTCGTGAGGACGGTACAAACCTCTATAAAAAAAACCTCAATCTCAAGGTGTGCTACGTGCTGAGGAGATGCATGGCTGTTGAGGTTGAACAGCCGCTAGCGAGCAACCTCTGAGGAACCTGCCGCACCTCAGTTGTACAAGGCTTACCCAGGCAAGCGGGGCTCTGCCTGGGTGGACCTCTTTTCCCTAGCTGCTCGTGGGACCACAATGAAACGAGCAACAGATAACGTTGGTGGACGTACAACCACCGTCTCTAAGCGTGGGAAGTTTCGTGCTACTTATTATGACCCCAAGTCGTTCCCTTCCTTGGCTACGCCCTGGGAGGAACGCAGGGCTGCTAACAATGAACCATATTCGCCTAAATATCTTGTATGTACGAGGACTGATGGGGAATCATTTACGACAGTGAAGCCTCAGTTCTTCGTAGAACATCTGGAGGAGAGGTTTGGAGAGGTGGAGTCCCTCTCGAAGATGCGTAATGGCTCTGTCTTGATCCTCACCGCATCCCCAGCCCAGTCGCGGGCGTTGCTTGCTTGCGATAAGCTGGGAGATATCGCGGTCAACATTGCGCCACATAAGTCGCTCAATCTGGTCCAGGGCATTATTTTCCACAGAGATCTCCTCTTACAATCTGATGAGGAGCTGCGCGCCAACCTCGAGCGGCGAGGTGTTCACTTTGTCCGGCGCATCCATCGTGGGTCTAAGGACAATAAGGTTGCCACCGGTGCCTTCATTGTAGCCTTCGAAGGCGATACACTGCCGGAGAAGGTGAAGGTGATGTGCTACCGGGTTGATGTAAAACCCTACATCCCTCCTCCCATGAGATGCTTCCAGTGCTGGAAGTTTGGACATATGTCATCCCGTTGCCCTTCCAGCGCCACTTGCCGGGATTGTGGACGTCCAGCCCACCCGGACGCACCATGTACTCCGCCGCCCATCTGCGTGAACTGTGGCCAGGAGCATCCTCCCTGCTCATCACAATGCCCTATGCTCCGGAAAGAGAGAAAAATTATTGAATACAAGACCTTGGACCGGTTGACCTATACTGAGGCGAAAAAGAAGTACGAGCGCTTGCACCCAGTTGCCATGACGACTTCTTTTGCAGCAATTACATCGTCAGCACCATCTGTGGCGACGCCCATCTCTTCTCATTCTTTTTCTGTGGCCCCCCAGGGCCACAAACCTACATCTGCCCCCAAGGCAGTTGGGGGCCCCCTTCCTTCTTCTGCTCCCCAGGTACCTGCCTCAGGAGCAGCCTCCACCCTTCTGCCGGAGAAACAACAACCTTCTCCGGCACCCCTCGTTCGGAAGGGGTCCCTTGGGACACTCCCTTCCGAGGGTTCCGCCCGTGTCACTTCCGACACACGCCAGCAGCAGGCCAAACCGAAGGCTGCTGGACGCGGGGCCTCATGCTCCTCCTCAGCCCCTGAGGCTGAGTCTGAGAAGCCAGCCCTGCTGGCGAAGCCCCCGAGGGGCAAGAAGGATCGGAGGAAAACTGTGAACGACGACGTGAAGGATACTACGGTGGCTCCCGAGCCACCTCACCACTCCACCTCGACCTCTGGGGACGAGGTGGAGATTCTAGCGTCCCCAGACAGACCTAATGGATACTGAGCCAGAACAAAGGCAGACAGCGGATCTGAGTGACGCTGATTTGTAATCTCCATGTCTTCCCAGTTATCAGACAGCATTATCCTCCAGTGGAACTGCGGCGGTTTCTTTCCCCACCTGGCTGAGCTACGACACCTTTTCCCCTCAGGGGCTCAGCATTAATTTGCTGAGTACGGGCTTGGCGAACCCGGGGTCCTGAGCTGTGGGCTGTGTCGCGCCAACAGTCCGCTACACCGTAAGCTCTGTGCGTGCTTCAACGACCATCGTTCGGCGCGACGGTGGAACGTTGTACGTTTCAGAGCCCGGGGATCTTGGCTTAATCGCCCGGGTCGCGAGGACGGTACAAACCTCTATAAAAAAACCCTCAATCTCAAGGTGTGCTACGTGCCGAGGAGATGCATGGCTGTTGAGGTAGAACAGCCGCTAGTGAGCAACCTCTGAGGAACCTGCCGCACCTCAGTTGTACCAGGCTTACCCAGGCAAGCGGGGCTCTGCCTGGGTGGACCTTTAGTTCCCTAGCTGCTCGTGGGATGCACATGAAACGAGCAAATAAAAGCGTGGCCGGCCGCGAAAACGGCGTCTCAAAGCGTGGTAGAAGTACATTCAATGCCTCACAATATGATCCCCAATCGTTCCCATCCCTAGCTACACCATGGGAGGAACGACGGGCGAAAGACAGGGTTGAGTCCTACTCCCCTAAATTTCTTGTCTGTGCCAGGACTGATGGGGAAACTTTTAGCAATACGAAGCCACTCTTCTTTGTGGATAATCTAGAAGACAAGTATGGCGAAGTCTCAGGTCTGTCTAAAATGAGAAGTGGTGCAGTCCTCATTGAAGCGGCATCCCCAGCACAGTCACGGGCACTTCTGGCCTGTGATAAGCTGGGCGATATTCCTGTTACTTTCACTCCTCACAAGAGTTTAAACATGGTTCAGGGGATTGTTTTCCACCGTGATCTCCTCCTGCAGTCGGATGATGAGCTCCGCGCCAACCTTGAACGACGAGGTGTCCACTTCGTCAGGCGCATCTATAGGGGACCTAAGGACAACAAGGTAGCCACCGGTGCCTTCATCCTGGCCTTTGAGGGCGATTCTTTGCCCGAAAAGGTCAAGATTATGGTCTACCGGTGCGATGTAAAACCTTATATTCCTCCTCCGATGCGGTGCTTCAAATGCTGGAAATTTGGGCACATGTCCTCCAGGTGCAATTCCAGCTCCACCTGTAGAGAATGTGGGCGTCCATCCCATCCGGACGCTCCTTGTGCTCCTCCACCTATTTGTGTGAACTGCGGACAGCACCATCCCCCCTGCTCACCTAACTGCACGGTGCTCCATAAGGAAAGAAAAATTATGGAATACAAGACCATGGATAAACTGTCGTACAATGAGGCCAAAAAGAAGTTTGAGCGACTGCACCCTGTATCATTGAAGACGTCATTTGCGACTGTCACGTCGTCGCCTTTTCCCTCGGTGTCGGCGGTCCCCATGTCTTCATCAACTTCTGTGGGCCCTCAGGGCCGTAAAGCTCCGTCCGCCCCCTCCATAGTTGGGGGTTCTCCACCATGTGCTGCCCCCAATACACCTCCTGGGGGAGCACATCCCCCATCGGGGACACCAGTCCCCATTACTCAGCCGGAGAAGCAACACCTTCCTCCGGCTCCTCTCGCTCGGAAGGGGTCCCTTGGGACGCTCCCTTCCGAGGCCTCTCAGAGTGCCACGGAGGGTCCCAGCCAACGACTGTCGGACTCGCACGCCCCTGGTCAAAGGACTCTACACTCTAACTCGAGCCCTGCCACATCCTCTGAGAAGCCCTCTCAGTCCGTAAAACCAAAAGGACAGCGAGAGGATAAGAAAAAGAAACCTAAGAAAAAGGATTCTTCTGTGGCTCTAAAGCCACGCCATCTTACATCATCTGCTTCTGACGACGAGTTGGAGATCCTTGCATCGCCCAAGGATCTCGCCATTCTCAACTCGCCGGAACCTATGGTTCTTGATCCAGCAGATTCTGAGCAGTTAGCAGCGGATACTCCTGTGGAATAAGATGCCTTGATTTCAGACTATGGCTCATCAGCTCGTTGCAAATTCCATCCTCCAATGGAATTGTGGCGGTCTTTTCCACCATATTGCTGAGCTGCGACAATTACTTTGCCGCTACGCGGCATTTTGCGTCGTTCTGCAGGAAACATGGATTCCTGCCCAGCGGACCCCTGCCCTTCGTGGCTATCGGGGTTATTTTAAAAACCGTGTGGACTATGACAGGGTCTCTGGAGGTGTTTGCGTGTACGTCCTTGCTACTGTCCCCAGTGCTCCCGTGGCTCTTCATACTAGCCTAGAGGCAGTGGCTGTCAGGATCAGAGCGCTACAAGACATCACGGTATGCTCTCTTTACCTGCCCCCAGATGAGGCAGTTTCTTCCGCTGACCTTGCTGCCTTAGTCGCCCAACTTCCCCCACCCTTCCTTCTTCTGGGGGACTTCAACGCCCACCACCCTTTGTGGGGTGGTTCTCAGACCTCGGCGCGTGGTAGGGAAGTTGAAACTTTGCTGGCGCGGCAGGATGTGTGCCTTCTGAATACTGGTGCTCCTACGCACTTCAGCATCGCACATGGCACATATTCTTCCATAGATCTATCCATCTGCAGCCCAAGCCTTTTGCCGCATCTTAGCTGGAGCGTCCACGACGATCTTTGCGGTAGCGACCACTTCCCTGTCATTCTGTCGCACTTGGATTTTCACCCTGCAGCCGGGCCACTCCGTTGGTGTCTCCGTCGAGCTGATTGGCAGGGTTACGCCTCGACTGCTGTGGTCGCTACTCCACTACCAGCAGACACGGATATGGCGGTTCACCTGATCACTACTGCCATAGTTTCTGCTGCCGAGGCTAATGTTCCGACTACTGCTGGTTCCCCTCGGCGCAAGTCTGTGCCCTGGTGGACGTTGGAAATTGCTGAGGCCATCCGAGACCGTCGAAGAGCGCTGCAACGCCACCGGCGCCGTCCCACATTAGAAAATTTAATTGCCTTTAAAAGACTACGAGCCCGAGCCCGACGACTCATTCGACAAAGCAAGCAGGACTGTTGGGAGAGGTATGTCGCCTCCATCGGTTCTCGCGCCTCCCCTTCCTGCGTCTGGTCTCAAGTACGGCGTCTTTTCGGGTATCGGCCACCGGCAGGAGTCCCATCTCTGAATATCGAGGGCACCCTTTGCAGTGACCCGTCCATAATAGCCGAGTGCTTGGCAGACCATTATGCACGATGCTCTGCGACGGTGAACTATACTGCATCCTTCCGTTTCCTCAAGCAGCGGGTAGAGCGAACTCGGTTATCTTTCGCTACACGTCGCCGGGAACCGTACAATGACCCGTTTACAGAGTGGGAGTTCCAAACTGCTCTCAATGCATGCCCTGACACCACCCCAGGGCCAGACCGCATACACAGCCAGTTCATTCGTCACCTGTCGGCGGATTTCCAAACCACACTGCTGTCCCTGTTTAATAGTGTTTGGGCAGTGGGTGTTTTTCCATCCCAGTGGAGGGATAGTATCATTGTACCTGTGCTGAAACCAGGTGGAGATCCGCTGGCGGTTGATAGTTACCGTCCCATCAGCTTAACAAATGTACTGTGTAAGCTGCTTGAACGCATGGTGAGTCGCCGGCTTCTATGGGTACTCGAAGATCGATGTCTCCTGGCCCCGCAACAGGGGGGTTTCCGTCAGGGTCGCTCCAGTATTGACAATCTAGTGTCACTGGAGTCTGCCATTCGAACAGCCTTCTCTAGGCGCGAGCACCTAGTTGCGGTCTTTTTTGACCTCCGGAAGGCATATGACGCTACCTGGCGCCACCACATTCTTGCGACATTATATGACTGGGGCTTCCGGGGTTCACTCCCCATTTTTATCCGGAATTTTCTTTCACTTCGCACATTCAGGGTTAGAGTTGGTACCGCCCTCAGCTCTTCCCGAGTCCAAGAGAACGGTGTCCCACAAGGCTCCGTTCTCAGTGTACCACTCTTTTTAATTGCGATTAACGGTCTAGCAGCGGCTGTTGGGTCATCGGTTAGCTGTTCCTTATTTGCCGATGACTTTTGCATATATTACAGCTCTTCTAGCATTGTTGTCGCCGAACGGCGTCTGCAGGGAGCCATTCGCAAGGCACAGTCATGGGCCTCAGCCCATGGCTTCACCTTCTCCTCTCCCAAAACCCGGGTTGTACACTTCTGTCGTCGTCGGGCTGTTCACCCCGATCCAGAACTCTATCTAGCTGATGAACAGCTTCGTGTTGAAGAAACACACCGGTTTCTCGGCATGCTGTTTGACAACCGACTGACTTGGGGGCCGCACCTTCGTCAGTTGAAGCAGAAGTGCTGGAGGTCTCTAAATATCTTGCGTTGTCTCAGCCACACTACCTGGGGAGCTAGCCGTCAAACTCTCCTTCACCTCTACAAGGCTCTAATCCAGTCACGCCTGGATTATGGAAGCCAGGTGTATGACTCTGCAGCACCTTCCGCCTTACAGATCTTGGATCCGATCCTTCATGGTGGTGTACGTTTAGCAACAGGGGCTTTCCGTACTAGCCCTGTTCTAAGCCTCTTAGCCGAAGCTGGCATCCCGCCTTTGCGATACCGCCGGCAACAGCTGTTGGCTTCTTATGTTGCCCATGTTCACACTACACCGCATCATCCCAATCGCAGGCTTTTGTTTCCGAATACTGCCCTACCCTGTCCACAGCGTCGACCCAGATCGGGTCATCCGATTGCAGTCCGCGTTCGTGGTCTCCTTTCCTCCCTCGAGGCTCTCCCTCTCCCTATTGCATTCTCCTGCCACTCGCATATCCCTCCTTGGTCCATCCCTCGCCTACAGCTCAACCTACAATTGTCCTGCGACCCCAAGGCAACGGTTCCATCACACATACTTCGTCACCAGTTTCAGGACACACTTTGCGCGTTCGGTGATGCAGACGTGATATATACTGATGGCTCCCAGGTAGATGGCAGAGTGGGTTATGCCTACGTTCATGGCGACCACTGTGAACAACGCTCGCTCCCACATGGCTGCACAGTCTTTACGGCAGAGTTGGTCGCAATACTCAGAGCCCTCGACCATCTCCGTACATGCCCCAGGAAGTCGTATGTCGTATGCAGTGACTCCCTGAGCGGCTTACGAGCCCTTGACCAGTGTTTTCCCAAACACCACCTGGTGCGGTCCATCCAGGACTCCGTTTTCAATCTCGGCAAGTCCGGCCGATCTGTGGCCTTCATCTGGACCCCAGGCCACATTGGCATTCAGGGGAACGAACGTGCTGATCGGCTGGCCAAGCAGGCAATCGACTGCCAGCGCCTGGAGATCGGTACCCCAGAAAGGGATATCCGATTGGTTCTACACCAGAAAATCTCCATGGCCTGGGACGGTGAATGGTCCACGTTGACAACGCCAAATAAGCTCCATGCAGTTAAACAGTCAACTGCAGCTTGGAAGACCTCCTCCTTGCCTTCTCGAAGAGACTCGGTTGTCCTGTGTCGCCTGCGTATAGGCCATACATGGCTAACGCACGGCTACCTGTTGCGACGTGAGGACCCACCAGGCTGCCGTTGTGGCGCGCTGCTCACGCTGGCCCACATCTTGTCAGACTGTCCACTTTTAGCTGCATTGCGGCAGTCTTTTATGCTTCCTTCTGCGCTTTCTTCTATTTTATCCGACGATGCCCTCATGGTTAACCGTGTTTTACATTTTATTCGCGCAGCTGGATTTTATCACATGATTTAATGGTGACACCTGAAACTCGATCTTTCAGGCGGCCACCATCAAGCAATTTTAATATGTTGTTACTTTTGTCTCGCTAATCTTTTTTACTTGGCAGTTTTAGTACGTGCAGAATGGCTGGCTCATCCATTTTTATCCTAGTGATCAGCCAGCCTCAATCTTCTGTTGAGCTATTTTAACATCATTTCTTATTTGAGCGTAGACTTTTATCGTTTTTCCTTTTTATGTTGCCATCTTAGCGCCTCTTGTCACCTCATCATTTTGCAGAATGAGCTACGTAGTGCTCGTCTTTCCAACGGAAAACCATCCTTAGTGCACTCCTCGAAAGGAACGGGGGACTGATAACCCAGTCGTTTAGCCCCCCTTTAAAAACCCCCAACAACAACAACAACAACAACGACACCTTTTAAGCACAACACCTGCCTTCTGCATTGCCTTACAGGAAACGTGGTTTCCAGCAATGCGGACCCCAGCCCTTCGTGGCTACAGGGGATATTACTGTAACCGTAGCTCATATAACAGGGTCTCAGGTGGTGTATGTGTGTATGTCCTTACTTCTGTTCATAGTGAACCTGTGCCCCTTCGTACACCACTAGAAGCAGTGGCTGTCAGGGTAAGGACAACACAAGAGTTTACCGTCTGCAGCCTTTATCTCCCTCCAGATGGTGACCTCTCTTTGAATGATTTGGCTGCACTTATATCGCAACTACCCCTGCCTTTCTTCTTATTGGGCGACTTCAATGCCCATAACCCGTTGTGGGGTAGTACTTCGCTTTCTGGCCGAGGCAGAGTAGTCGAGTCTTTACTTTCTCAACTCGACCTCTGCCTATTAAATACTGGTGCCCCCACACACTTTAGTGTGGCACATGGCACGTTCTCGGCCATTGATTTATCAATCTGCAGCCACAGCCTTCCACCATCTGTCCACTGGAGAGCCCACGACGACCTGTGTGGCAGTGACCATTTTCCGCTCTTTCTGTCACTCCCACAACGTCAGTCCCCAGAACGCCCCCCTAGGTGGGCTTTAGGCAGGGCTAACTGGGAAGATTACACATCCACTGCTATTGTTCAACCTCCCCCACTCGATTCCATCGATGTGGTGGTCGAGGGCGTCACTCACACCATTGTTTCTGCTGCAAAAGCTGCAATTCCATGCTCCACAGGGTGCCCACGGCGTAAGACAGTGCCGTGGTGGTCGCCGGAGATCGCTGAGGCCATTAAAGACCGCAGGCGGGCCTTACAGCGATACAAACGGCACCCCTCTCAGGAGCACCTAATCAATTTTAAACGGCTTCGCGCTCGTGCTCGCCAGCTTATAAGAAGACGGAAACGGGAGTGCTGGGAGAGGTATGTTTCCACCATTGGGACAGGCACCTCAGCCTCGCAGGTCTGGAGTAAGATCAGGCGGCTACAGGGAATACAGACTACATCGGGAATCCCTGCGATCTCCACAAATGGAGTCCTATGTACGGACCCGGCCACTCTTGCAGAGATGTTTGCCGAGCATTATGCTCGCGCCTTTGCCTCTGCAAACTATCCACCGGCCTTCCGTACATTGAAGGAGCGGGTAGAACGCCAGCACCTCTCCTTTCGTACCCGCCGCTCTGAATCCTACAACAGTCCTTTCACTGAGTGGGAGCTCCTCAGTGCTCTTCGACAATGTCCAGACACGGCGCCAGGGCCTGATAGCATCCATAGCCAGATGCTGAAACATCTCTCAGCAGATAGTCGGAGGGCCCTACTTGCGGTCTATAACCGCATTTGGTGTGATGGTGTTTTCCCGTCACAGTGGTGGGAGAGTATCATCATCCCCGTACTTAAACCCGACAAACATCCTCTGAACTTGGATAGCTATCGGCCCATTAACCTGACTAACGTTCCCTGCAAACTGTTGGAGCGGTTGATTAGTCGGCGGTTGTGTTGGATTCTTGAGACTCGTGGATTATTGGCTCCATGCCAGGGCGGTTTTCGCCAGGGTCGATCTACCACCGATAATCTGGTGTGCCTCGAGTCTGCAATCCGCACAGCCTTTTCCCGGCGCCAACACCTCGTTGCCGTCTTCTTCGATATGCACAAAGCATATGATACAACCTGGCGACGCCACATCCTCAACACTTTATATGACTGGGGCCTCCGGGGCTCCCTACCGATTTTTATTCAGAATTTTTTAGCCGTCCGTACCTTTCGTGTTCAAATTGGTGCTTCTCTGAGCTCCTCTCATGTCCAGGAAAATGGGGTTCCTCAGGGTTCCGTTTTAAGCGTCCCATTATTTTTAATCGCCATCAACGGTTTAGCTGCAGCGGTTGGATCGTCGGTGTCCCCCTCTCTTTATGCTGACGACTTTTGTCTTTCTTTTAGTTCCTGCAGCACCCAAGTTGCTGAGCGCAGGTTGCAAGGTGCTATTCGGAAGGCGCAGACCTGGGCGCTTACCCACGGCTTTCAGTTTTCTGCCTCCAAGACCAGAGTGATGCACTTCTGTCGGCGTCGGACCGTCCACCCGCACCCTGAATTTTATCTTAATGACGAACTACTTACTGTAGTGGAAACTCACCGTTTTTTAGGACTGGTCTTTGACGCCCGGCTGACGTGGCTCCCCCACATTCGTCAGCTGAAACGGAAGTGCTGGCGCCATCTCAACCTTCTCAGACACTTGGGTCATACGACCTGGGGTGCAGACCGCTCCACACTGTTGCGGCTTTACACGGCGCTGGTGCAGTCCCGTCTCGATTTTGGGTGCATTGCCTATGGGTCTGCAGCACCTTCGGCACTGCACCTACTGGACCCCATTCACAACTGTGGGGTTCGCATCGCGACGGGTGCCTTCCGCACCAGCCCAGTGAACAGCTTACTAGTAGAGGCTGGGGTTCCACCCTTGGAGATCCGCCGCCAACACCTACTTGCGGCTTACGCAGCCCATGTGTATTGCTCCCCAGGCCACCCAAACCATCGTCTCCTCTTTCCTGATGTGGTAGTCCGTCCCCATCAGCGACGCCCCAGATCAGGTCATACCATTGCCTATCGGGTTCAGTCCCTCCTGCAGGAGCTTGAGTCTTCTCCCCTTCCAACTTCCTATCGGGTCCGTGCCCGTACACCTCCATGGTGTTTGCCAAGGCCGTCTACTCGGCTGGACTTGGCCCAGGGGCCCAAAGACTCAGTTCCACTGGAGGCGCTCCGCCGTCAGTTCTCTGCTGTCATAGCGGAGTTCCGTTGTTATGACCTGATCTACACAGATGGTTCAATGGTTGATGGCTGTGTGGGATATGCCTATACTCATGGTGACCATGTGGAACAGCACTCTCTGCCGAATGGCTGCAGTGTTTACACTGCAGAGCTGGTGGCCATTCACAGAGCTCTCATGCATATCCGGTCCTGCTCCGGCGAGTCTTTTGTTGTTTGCAGCGACTCTCTGAGCAGCCTCCGAGCTCTGGAGCACTGTTACCCGCGGTCTCCTCTGGTGTTGGCCATACAGGAGACGCTTTGTGCCATTGGAGAGTCCGGGCAATCGGTGGTGTTCGTCTGGTCTCCGGGTCATGTTGGCATCCCGGGCAATGAACGTGTTGACAGACTTGCCAGGCAGGCAGTCAGTGCGTCCATTTTGGACATCGGCCTCCTGGCGTCTGATCTCCGTTCGTTGTTGCGCCACCGCGTACATCAGCGTTGGGATGCCGAGTGGCATAGCCTGGGCACACCCAACAAGCTTCGGCTAGTCAAGGAGACCACCACCGCGTGGCGTTCTTCCGTGCTGGCCTCTCGCCGGGACTCCGTGGTGCTGTGTCGACTCCGTATTGGCCACTCGTGGCTCACCCACGGACATCTCCTTCGTGGTGAGGCCCCGCCCCAGTGTCGTTGTGGCTCCCACTTAACAATAGTCCACATCCTAGTGGACTGCCCGTTTTTAGCCGCCTTGCGGTGTCGTTTTAACATTCCTGGCGTTTTATCAGATATTTTACGTGACGATGCTTCAGCAGCGAATTCAGTTTTAAGTTTTATTCGAGCAGGAGGTTTTTATCAGTCTCTATGACTGGTCTTTTCCTTGCACTGCCGAGTGGTTGACTTTTCCTTTTTTATTCCTATGGTCGGTCGACCACTGCCTTCAGCCTCTTTGTAGTAAGGTGTCTTTGTGTGTTCGCCCCCTTTTCTTTTAGTTTCTTCTCCGTTTTGTTGATGTTTTATAGACCCAGTGGGATTTCCATCCCACTTCGCAAACTTAATCTCTGGGCGCATTCATTTGACGTCTGCACTTTTATTTTTGACATTTTGTAATGGAATGGGGGACTGATGACCATTGTAGTTTTGTCCCCCTTAAACATCCAAATAACAACAACAACAACATTATACAGCATGAGACATGAAAGTAGAAGAGGAATGTCAAGTGAACTTAGTGAGACAATTCAGTACCACTTGCGGAAGTAACTGCACTGTCATAGTGTTGCCAAATATCAGCAACGATGTTGCCATTTCTTAGCTGTACTAGGAAGACCTGTGTAGCGATAAGCGACGCGAAATCGCGCTCGTCTCATACGGGCTTCTAGAGGGGAGTCGCGCATTTCGGTTAATATGCGGCGCTATCTCCTCATAGATTCCATCGTCACATTTCAGATGCAGATATTTAATTCGTCCAATGAGGCCGAAACCAGCGTTTAAATTGTTTGAAGCTTTACAGCATTATATTTTCAGCAAATGACTAGAATAGTTAAAAATACTGGTATTGTGCATGCAACATACGGCAGGCCAATGACAGAGATACGTAAACATCCATCACGATTACAGTTTCACAAAAAAAAAAAAAAAAAAAAAAAAAAAAAAACTAACATAATTTTTGTGTCACATTTCGAGAAAAAGCTAATTTTTTTTCATGAAAATTTACTGGAAATAAATTATGCCCCATCTGTGGTGTCGCACAAGTACAAAGTGCGCGCCACTTACTTTCGCCGCGCGCCGCCATGCACGCACGGCGCGGCGTTCTCACGATGACAGCCACGAGCGCCCTCTGCGACAACGCCGCTCGTGGCCACCACTGAAAGACACCAGCCACTTCGGACGGAGATAGCAACCAGTTAGGACCTTCGTAATCAGATAGGCACCAGTGCAGACTTTGCTATCGTACCGGCACTAGGCAGGCCTCTAACAACTATGTATCAACATTCTGCAGTACTATGTAAAAGTTAAGTATTGTTACATTCTGTGCAATATATCTCTCTTTCTAATTTACTCGAGTGTTTATAGTTTCTGGCTGCTCCCCTCCGTACCTGCACCAGCGTGTCGGTCTCATTCCACTCGGCCACCGACACCCACGACGAGGCTGGGACACAAAAGCGGCGACGAAGTTGGGACACAAAACCATCTGTCACTAAAAACTTCGCAACTTGAAAGCGACTGCCTTTAAAAATGCAGCCTTACGACTTTACAAGTAATATTTCCATGTCTTCTACAGGAATACATAAATGTGTTAGTTTGCTTGACAGCCAGAAGGAACATAGTTAACTGATTATTTGTGCAAGACAGTAATTATTTCATTTGAGGATTCAGCAGATAGGATACTTAAAATTACGGCCATGAACAAAGAAACTAAACTGTATATGTGGGAAATGTGCAATTATGAGGTTTTTCCTCTGCAACCATATACATATAATCTATAGCCTACTAAGCAGCTTATTGATTTCGCAGTGTTACAGCCTTGTTGGGCCAACAAATGATGATGAGAATTCGAATCCATGTGTCTGATGGATTCTTCAAACGTTGCAAAATACGACTTGCATGTGTTGTTGCTTAGTACCTGTCATCACGATGTTAAATCAACAGAAATTGTTACAAACGTTTTACCTACTTTTTCCTATTGTCCTATTTTTCGTCAAACCACATATTCTTTGTGTTCTCTTGACCACATGGGAAAGAACGCTTTTGCAACCGAATGAATGATAATAATGTTGGTAATAATGATCGTAATCAATGATGTTTGCCGCATTACAGCAGAATGATGACGATTACAATAACAATAGAAAATGCCGATCTCTTGGTTGACAGACTGCAATGAGTTCTGGTTTTTCGTTGCTGAATACCATTTAGGACATTTTTCAGCGGAGAAAAAGAGACCTGAAGCCCACACCTCACTAGTACAACGATATCTCACTAATCAACTATGCTTGCTGTAGATCAGGAGACGAGAATGTCGCCACCGAGCTAAAATGAGATTACTCGTTCAGTTGTCTGACATTTGTTGTCAGTTAATACAGACAGTCCCGACATAAAACACAAAATTGTTTGAAATTTAAGCAGGGGTCGACCTGTCTGCGGTCGAAAAATTAATTCAGGATAACAGTCAAAAAATGCAATGACTAACCTCATATCCTCATGAATATTGGAAAATACCTCGAATTCTGGAACTGAGGAAACGATAAGAGTTGCCTAGCGTCGTAAGCAATACTGCTAAGCTGTAGGAAGAACGTCTTGGCCATCCCACAATATCCTCATTCCTACAAACAGCATGCTTCAACTGGCTTTTAACCATGCTGCGCTGCCAAAGCCCATTCTAAGAAAGGCTTCAGTCCGAAAGCAGACAACAGCATTGAATAATGCTGATGAATAGAGGACTTACTCTCATCAACTTCCGAGGAGAGTTTCTTTTAACAAAACACATTCCAGGAATAACACCAAAATGAGCAACTGGCGGGTACCGTCCTGGAGCAGCTATTACGCAAGTTTTTACCAATAATCATAAAACTGACCAGACGGCTTTTGCTGCCGAATATAGCGACTTCTATTACATTCGTGTAACCTTTCCCGATAAGAAACGGTTTTCTTCGTATAGTGATGCCCATGTTTAGGTGAATTATAATGTTAGTGTTTAATGTTGCTTAGAAGAACTTTTTGCCTTGAATATTTTTATCTTTGCAGGTGATTCAAAGTAATTGTAATAATTAGTTTCCCCTCAAATTACTCCATTCATTTGATCTATTATTTGTAAAATAATTGCAACCGCCAAAAGTGAAATTGTCCTATAAACCAAACCGTTTGGTTATTTTAGGTATATCGTCCATGGGCAGAACGATTTCATCTGAAATCTTAAATATCTCCACGAAAGGCAGAGAAGCGGACTGTTCTCTGTCAGTAGAGTAAGGCTCACGTAGCCGGCCCTCTGTGGAGAAGAGATGTAATTATATGTTGAAGAAAGAAGTCATATCTAAGAAACTTGCATATTAATGTTATTTTTCTCGTGTATTTATATTTTTTCAGTCTTATATTCGCCTTTACTTCTCACAAAGTAATGAGATATATTTTTCTCTGCTAGAAGCTTCCTTTGCTCGTTTCCGACCGCATTACTTTATCTCTGCCGGTCCCAGATTTCACGCCGAAAGAAACATGTGCTCCACATCATTCATTTCGCAGGAAGCGGTCGTATTTTTGCCGTTGGTATATTTACTTGTACGATTATTTTTCGTGACCGTAAACAGTTTGCTCTTGCTGTCCGTCTCCTTAATATTGTTAAACACACATTTTCCTATAATTCTCCTCGTGCAGTGGTTGTACTGCTGTGCTTTATTATAGTTAGTACCATTAGTTTTTCTTTCAAGTTGATCTTTGAATTTGTATTTTTTATTACCGTTACATTTGTTTGTTCAATATGTTTCACAATATTGAAGATCAACAAGTTCTCATATCCATTAACATACGCGAGTTAGACCTAATGTATAACAGTCATTTTTGTCTTGTTTCATCCGTAAAAGTTCCTCCGAAAATGTGGAACACTTATTTTAATACCCTTCATTTGAAACTGATATGTAGGCAGAGGACATTCACGGATTACTCATTTATTAACTTCATTCATAATGATAATTTGGATGAAATTTATTTACAAAATTTGTACTCAGCCCATTTAATTTTTATAATAGCGGTAAAATTGCAGCCTTGCGCATTCTACGGCATCTGTTCAAAATCAATGAATAATTGATACGTCAATACGTTTATTTACTATCTTTTAACAAGCAACAGTGCAGTTGCTTTCCTTAATAATTTTTTAAACCATGACACTATTCATCGATCAATTTTAATCGTTGTAACACGTGTTTATTAGGTTGCTTTATTGTGTATTGTGAGTCTGTTATAAATTTTACAATTGATTTTATACTAACGATAGCCCAGAAACTTAATTAACGTAACTCAGAACCGCGTGAAAATGCAATATTAACTCGCATTCGTTTTTACTACGGAGCGAGTTGGTGCAGTGGTAACACACTGGACTCATATTCCGCTGCACGGCGCATTTAGGTTTGAGTTTTCCATGATTTTCCTAAATCAGTCAAGGCAAATGCCGGAATGGTCCCTGCGTCAGGGTACGGCCGATTTTCTTCCACAACCTTATCATAAAAATCCGAGCTTCTGCTTCGCTCTAATGACCCCCTTGTCGAGGGAATGTTAAATCGTAACCTTCCTTCTTTCATTCGTGACTCTTGTGCAATAGAGCTTACGTTGTTTATGTTTCCGTGTGTTGGTACAAATTTTGCAGTTCGCTTCAAACCAACTTCCCTATGAACAAGAGACCTTAAACTTTCAACTCAACTTAGAACTGGATGATACTGCTTCATTAACGCCATGTCTTAATTGGTGTGTGGTGGAGGGCACTTTTTATACAACTGCTATTTTCCTCCTGTTTCTCTTCAAGTCGTGAATGGTTCGCCGTTAAAACTATTTCTGGTAAGACTTAGTGTGAGTTCATATCGCCCTATCTTTTACCTTCGCGATCTTTCCGTGACTAATACGTAAGAGGGATCAGGTGAAATAGAAATAAAAGAAATGTATCGAATGTGTCTGTTGTGTCCTCATGAAAACGTTTGAAGTTGAATGAAAAATTTCACACATACAAAATATGAAAAGTATAAAATAATCATTCAAATGGAAAATGCATATAAACGTGGTTTTAAAATAGACTAAGACGTATAAAGTAACTTTTGTCCACTCGAAAATTGCTACCGCGTTAAAGATAGTTCCAAAAAAATTTCTATTTTTAATAGCTATGTCAGGCATCATAGTAACACTGGAACGTAGTCTTCTTGCTTCATGAGTAATGCTAGCAGTAGCGTTTAGTCGCCACCGACATAAAGGGTAATTTATTTCATTAACTTTCTGAAGTCGATAAGAGGCATGACGCGGTGGCGACAGCCACGGTCGTTTCGGTAAATACACCGAGCATTTGGAAACGCAGAAGGCGGAGCGCGCCTGCTGGAGGGAAAGGATTGTTGTCGTTCTGAATAGACGAAGCCATCAAACGGAGTCTAAAAGATGTTCGGTAAACCTTCCCGAACTTTCGCGTTTTGACTGTAACATAAGAAATAAATGAAATTCACGAATTGCATTGAACATTGCAATGGTTAGGAAATTAATGTGGTCCGCTATCTGCGACGACACCAATCGAATGATAATCTATCGACGTGTGATACCTGGCACCTAAAAGTCTCCATTAAGTTTGTACTCTGAAACCTATCACCGCGCTGTAATGAGCAAATTGCAACTAAAACTATGTCTGCAACGCATCCGGCCATCAGACTACATAACATTTTATGAAATCAACGAGGTAGGCAACAAACAGAAGTCCGGAATCTATTGAGCACCTCATCAAGGAACGTGCTCAAAATTAGTTTTGATTCAAATGGAACGCTATTTAAAGTATTAAGATGTTCTACCAATAACAGGTTGCTTGTAATTCCCATACTGACCAGCGGATATTTTATTTTATCAGGAAGCCAACTCGAAGGAAACTGGACAAAATTTGAGTATTTAGGAAGACTTTTCTGCGACAAATTGTGAGTCTTTTTGTTAGTTAATGGAGTAAAGAAAACATAACTATAAGGCCTACCTAGGAATCAACCATAAACCGAGAAACAAAACTGGTAATACGCTCAGTGAGGTATTTATTGATTCTTTATTTATTTATTTATTTTTACTCTTTTAAAGCCGGCTGCGGTGGCCGAGGGGACTGAGGCGCTCCAGTCACGGTCTGCATGGCCACTACGGTCGGGGGTTCGAATCCCCCCTCGGGCATGGATATTTGTGCCGTCCTTAGTATAAGGTAGTTGATAAGTAGTTTGTAAGTTTAGGGACTGATGAGCCCGTAGTTAAGTCCCATAAGTTTAACAAACATTTGAACTCTTTTAAAATAGCTGGCCACGTGGCATACACGCAATTTGAAGAGCACAGTATCTCGAGCCTGAGTGGAATTACAGATCCTAACATGCAAAAATTCGTTCATCAGGCCACCAGTGTAATCAAGATTTTCCAACGTCGTAGTAGGGCTTATTGTTTACATGTGTATTGTTTACATGTGTATCATGTAGATGTTAGTCTGATACGTAATTCTTCAGTCAGTTGACTTTAACCTACATTGAAAAATTAACATCATAATATGCACATTGTAGTAGTTAACTGAATTTGAGTTCAAGAAGGTCGTTAACTACTCCTATTCTCTTTCACGTTGCCAGCTGTGAGTAAATCAATGAGGTAGGGTTTACAGCAGTAATGTCTAGCTGTATAATAGTCACTTTCTAAAAACCTAGCCCATTTCGAAATCGGGTAAGTTTTGTTGCAAAAGCTGGATCTCATCATTTAGTGTCGTTACGTCTTTAATTTATCCGCAAACTGTCAAACAAAACCATCCGTGCCAACTGTCTCCTGTCAAACTCGTAGCAGATGCCATAGCCACCTACGTCAAGAATATCAAGTGACATCACAAACAAAACGAAAGAACATTTTCTTAAATGAATTTATCAGTTGTTCTAAAATGATGGTAAAACTTTAAATATAGATAGAACTACTTATTTGTAAATTACTTCAAATGTTGTAATCCCATAAAGTAAATAATAAGTTCTGAAGCCGCTTCTGCGGTTTTCATTTTTTTTATTTTTTTTTATTTATTTTTTTAATTTTTTAAATTTATAGGTCCTCGACCGTTTTCACATTTTTAAAGACCCATCTGCAGGTGTTAATTTTGTTCATATGAAAATTCAATGTAGTGACCCAAGGTTCTAATTGCTTTCATCTGTTATGGGAATAAAATTTCATTAATTATATGGAACCAGTCCAACAGAAATTATCACTGTCATTCAGAATAAAAACCAAGGACGTTATAATGTGAGACAAATAGTCGCATAATTTTGATTGCTGTATTTCCCATGAAACCAGTAGATCGCCAACGAAGGGGAGGAGTACAAACCAAAGAAGACTCTCTAAAGAATCGAAGAAACTGATAGATGATGGATTTGTAGTTTGTTCATCTTTACATAAGTATTACGGCAAAGTAAAGAAAAAAAAAAAGAAACATTCTCTGTTTTGTTTCAGCTTCACGAGGACTAAATTAAAACATGCTTGTGTAAACATGATTTGATTATAATACTTAACTGCATCGATGCTTTGGGTATATTTCCATAATAGCTGCTCATTTACGTAAAATTCCTTGAATGTGAGACGCCTATGGCAAGGCTCAACGTAGATACAGTCCGTCTTCGGACAACAGTGCCTAGTATCATTGCAGAAAATGATCGTTCGCATTACTTTTTAGTTTTGATACAAAAAGCTCT
The DNA here is from genome assembly GCA_026315105.1 of Locusta migratoria. Lineage (NCBI taxonomy): Eukaryota > Metazoa > Arthropoda > Insecta > Orthoptera > Acrididae > Locusta > Locusta migratoria. Next base: position 673,882,096 of record CM048755.1, read on the forward strand.
CACTGAAAGTTATCAATTCATTAGCATTCTTCAATCCTGTTGTCAGGTTTCAGACTGAAGCCTTTCCTTATAATGGCATTTGCTAGCGAGGCATGGCTAAAAGCCAATTGAGGCAAGATGCTTGTAGGATTGAGGATATTGTGGGCTCTCACTTTCAAGATACGAAGTGTTTGATAGCTTACTGTTTAGTGACGGATGGGGCAACGTTCATTTCCAGTAACTTTCATGGAAAAAAATTTAAAAACTTGTCACAATCAAAGAAAGTAATTGTTTTAGTCAGGCACTTTACCGCAAGACCACGGACGTAGCTGACCTAATTGTCTTCAAACTGCACACAAGAAGTAGTGTACAAGCTTCCGCAGTCTACAGTGTTGCCCCCTCAGGGGCTCAGCATTAATTTGCTGAGTACGGGCTTGGCGAACCCGGGGTCCTGAGCTGTGGACTGTGTCGCGCCAACAGTCCGCTACACCGTAAGCTCTGTGCGTGCTTCAACGACCATCGTTCGGCGCGACGGTGGAACGTTGTACGTTTCAGAGCCCGGGGATCTTGGCTTAATCGCCCGGGTCGCGAGGATGGTACAAACCTCTCTAAAAAAAACCTCAATCTCAAGGTGTGCTACGTGCCGAGGAGATGCATGGCTGTTGAGGTCGAACAGCCGTTAGCGAGCAACCTCTGAGGAACCTGCCGCACCTCAGTTGTACAAGGCTTACCCAGGCAAGCGGGGCTCTGCCTGGGTGGACCTCTTTTCCCTAGCTGCTCGTGGGACGACAATGAAACGAGCAAATAAAAGCGTGGCCGGTCGCGAAAACGGCGTCTCTAAGCGTGGCAAGACAGAATTCAATGCATCTACATACGACCCTAAAGCGTTTCCTTCCCTCGCCACCCCGTGGGAGGAACGACAGGCCCGGAATCGATCAGAACCATATTCGCCACAGTATCTTGTTTGTGCGCGTGTAGATGGAGAATCATTCATGACCACTAAGCCGCAGTTTTTCGTGGAACAGCTTGAAGACAAATTCGGTGAAATAGAATCATTTTCGAAAATGCGCAGTGGGGCAGTGCTGATACAGACGGCGTCCCCAGCACAGTCGAGGGCATTACTTGCCTGCGACAAGCTGGGTGATGTTCCAGTCAGTATCACGCCTCATAAATCACTCAACATGGTCCAGGGTTTAATCTACCACAGAGACCTCCTCTCTCAGACCGACGAGGAGTTGAGAGCATACTTAGAACGTCCCCTCAGGGGCTCGGCATTAATCTGCTGAGTACGGGCTTGGCGAACCCGGGGTCCTGAGCTGTGGGCTGTGTCGCGCCAACAGTCCGCTACACCGTAAGCTCTGTGCGTGCTTCAACGACCATCGTTCGGCGCGACGGTGGAACGTTGTACGTTTCAGAGCCCGGGGATCTTGGCTTAACCGCCCGGGTCGCGAGGACGGTACAAACCTCTATAAAAAAACCCTCAATCTCAAGGTGTGCTACGTGCCGAGGAGATGCATGGCTGTTGAGGTTGAACATCCACTAGCGAGCAACCTCTGAGGAACCTGCCGCACCTCAGTTGTATAAGGCTTACCCAGGCAAGCGGGGCTCTGCCTGGGTGGACCTTTAGTTCCCTAGCTGCTCGTGGGACAGACATGAAACGAGCAATAAATAGCGTCGCCACACGCAAACCTGGCGTCTCTAAGCGTGGAAGAAACGAGTATAATGCTGCAGAGTACGATCCCCAAACGTTCCCTTCCCTGGCTACACCATGGGAGGAACGTCGGGCAAGAAAACAGGGTGAGGCTTATGCCCCTAAATATCTAGTTTGCACCCGCACTGATGGGGACTCTTTTAAGACGACTAAGCCCTTGTTCTTCGTCGAAAACTTGGAGGACAAGTATGGTGAGGTGGAAGGGATGTCTAAGATGCGGTCAGGGTCTGTCTTAATAACGACGTCATCCCCAGCTCAGTCACGGGCACTGCTTGCCTGTGACAAGCTGGGTGATGTTTCCGTTACCATTACGCCGCACAAGACCCTAAATATGGTACAGGGCATCATCTTTCATAAAGACCTCTTGCTGCAGTCAGATGACGAATTGCGTGCCAATCTAGAACGGCGGGGAGTAAATTTTATTCGGCGAGTCCATAGGGGTCCGAAGGACAATAGGGTCGCGACCGGTGCCTTCATCTTGGCTTTCGAGGGTGATTCATTGCCCGAGAAGGTCAAGGTGATGGTCTACCGGATCGACGTAAAGCCCTACGTTCCTCCCCCTATGCGCTGTTTTAAGTGCTGGAGGTTTGGGCATATGTCCTCCCGATGTGATGCCAATCCTACATGTCGGGAGTGCGGACGTGCTGTCCATCCGAACGTCCCCTGCACCCCTCCTCCAGTATGTGTTAATTGTGGCCAAAATCACTCCCCTTGTTCGCCTGTCTGCACAGTTCTGCACCAAGAAAGAAAGATCATAGAGTACAAGACCAGAGACCGACTGACGTACTCAGAGGCAAAGAAGAAGTACCATAAGCTCCACCCTGTGCGCCAGGTCAACACCTATGCCACAGCAGCCTCACTGTCACCCTCCACTGTGCCTACGAACCAGTCAGTGCAATCCGTACCAGTGGGCTCCCAGGCCCAACAAACTATCCCTGCCCCCTTACCAGCTGGGGGCGCTTCCTCTTCGGTGGCTCCCACACTTTTCACTGTGGGAGCAACACCCACTAAATCATCGGGGACGCGAGTCCCCACCTCTAAGCCGGAGAAGGAGAAGCCTTCTCTGGCTCCTCTCGCCGAGAAGGGGTCCCACGGGACACCCCCTTCTGCGGCTACTCAGAGCGCTCCGGAGGATCCTGGCCACCGGCCTGTAGATCCACAACCTGCCGGTCGAAGAACTTCTTACTCTTCTTCCGTCCCGGATGCTGCTTCTGGGAAGCCCTCACGGCCCAGCAAACCAAAGGGCCAGCGAGAGGAGAAGAAGAAGAGACACAAGAAAAAAGAATGTTCGGTGGCTTCAAAGCCACAACCACCCACATCCTCTTCTTCAGAGGATGAAGTCGAGATCCTCGCGTCTCCTGAGGATCTCGCAATTACTGATTCCCCAGACAAGATCTCTGGTTCTGTGGATTCAGAGCGCGTGGTAGCAGACGATCCGATGGGGTGATCTGCTTTTTATTCGTCATGGCGGTACAGCCAGGAGATAACATCATCCTCCAGTGGAATTGTGGTGGCTTTTTCCACCACCTGCCTGAGCTACGTCAGCTTCTCAGCCAAACACCTGCTTTCTGTATCGCTCTTCAGGAAACGTGGTTTCCAGCGATGCGGTCCCCTGCCCTTCGAGGCTACCGGGGCTATTTTAAAAATCGCTCTATCTATGGCAGAGTTTCCGGTGGAGTCTGCGTCTATGTCCTCGCCACTGTCCCGAGTGCTGCCGTGCCTCTTCAAACGCCTCTAGAGGCGGTCGCTGTTCGCCTCCGGGCAGTGCAAGACATTACCATATGTTCGGTCTACCTACCACCTGATGAGGTTGTCTCTCCTGTAGACCTTGCTGCCTTGGTCGCCCAACTTCCCCCACCCTTCCTTCTTTTGGGGGATTTCAATGCCCACCACACTTTGTGGGGTGGCACACAGACTTCGGCACGGGGTAGAGATGTTGAGACCCTACTGACGCAGCTGAACATCTGCCTCCTGAACACAGGTGCTGCTACGCACTTTAGCGTGGCACACGGTACATTCTCTGCCATAGATCTGTCTGTCTGTAGCCCAAGCCTGCTTCCGCACTTCACTTGGAGGGTCCACGATGACCTGTGTGGCAGCGACCATTTCCCTATCTTCCTGTCGCTCCCACAGTGTCCACCTGCTGACCGTCTGCCTCGCTGGTCCCTCCATAGGGCCGACTGGCCAGCATATTCCATAGCCGCTGTGCTTCCCTCTCCTCTCCTGGCTGATATCGATACCGCTGTGCAGCAGGTCACACATTCCATCATTTCTGCTGCTGAGAACACTATACCCGTCTCACTTGGATCACTCCACCGTAAGTCAGTGCCCTGGTGGACGCCGGAGATAGCTGAGGCCATCCGGGAACGTCGGCGAGCACTACAGCGCCACCGACGCCACCCTTGTGTTGAACATCTTGTTGCCTTCAAGCGTCTCCGTGCACGGGCGCGGCGATTGATCCAGCAAAGCAAGAGGGCCTCCTGGGAGCGTTATGTCGCCTCCATTGGCTCCCGAGCATCGCCTTCACGGGTATGGTCGCAAGTTCGACGCCTCTTTGGCCACCGCCCACCAGTGGGAATTCCGTGCCTAAGCATTCAGGGTACAATTTGCACTGACCCTCACACAATAGCAGAGCATTTGGCACACCACTATGCTCGCACCTCAGCGGCCGCTGCATATGATGCGGATTTCCGCGCCCTTAAGGAGCGCACAGAGCGAAAGCAGATATCCTTTCGAACGCGACGCCAGGAAACCTACAACATCCCTTTCACCGAATGGGAGTTCGAAAGTGCACTTGCCACGTGCCCAGCCACGTCCCCTGGACCCGACCGCATCCATAGTCAGTTCCTCCGACACCTGTCAGCAAACTCTAAACGCCAACTTCTCTCCTTGCTGAATCGTCTCTGGATTGAGAGTGTCTTCCCGTCCCAATGGCGGGATAGCATCATCATCCCAGTGATGAAGCCTGGGGCTGATCCACAGGTGGCTGATAGTTACCGCCCAATCAGCCTCACCAACGTTCCGTGTAAACTCCTCGAACGGATGGTGAGTCGGAGGCTTATGTGGATCCTTGAGGACCGGGGACTCCTGTCCCCACAACAGAGTGGGTTCCGTCGTGGCCGCTCCGCTATCGATAATCTCGTGTCACTGGAGTCGGCCATCCGTACAGCCTTTACACGCCGCGAACATCTGGTTGCTGTATTCTTTGACCTGCGAAAAGCGTACGACACCACCTGGCGCCACCACATACTGTCTACGCTGTATGACTGGGGCTTACGCGGTCCGCTTCCTGTATTCATACAGAATTTTCTCGCGCAACGTTCTTTTCGAGTTCGTATTGGTTCCTGTTTCAGCTCCCCTCACTATCAAGAAAACGGTGTCCCACAGGGATCCGTTCTAAGCGTCCCTTTATTTTTGGTCGCTATCAATGGTCTTGCTACTGCTGTGGGGTCATCGGTTTACACCTCGTTGTATGCCGATGACTTCTGCATGTATTTCAGCTCCACTAGCATCGGCGTTGCTGAACGGCGGTTGCAGATAGCTATTCGAAAGGCGCAGTCGTGGGCGTTTACTCATGGTTTTAACTTTTCCGCTACGAAAACCCGGGTGATGCATTTCTGTCGGCGTCGGGCGGTCCATCCTGACCCCGAACTGTATCTCGCTGATGACCTGCTGCGTGTCGAAGAGACGCACCGTTTCTTAGGCATGTTATTCGACAACCGTCTCACCTGGGTGCCACACCTTCGCCAGCTCAAACAAAAGTGCTGGCGACACCTTAATATTCTACGTTGTCTAAGCCATACCGTTTGGGGAGCGTCACGCCCAACGCTCCTGCAACTTTATAAGGCGCTCATCCAGTCGCGCCTAGACTATGGCTGCGTAGTATACGATTCGGCTGCACCTTCAGCACTGCAAACATTAGACCCAGTCTTACATTCTGGAGTTCGTTTGGCAACAGGGGCTTTCCGCACGAGCCCTGTGACAAGCCTACTAGTTGAAGCTGGGGTCCTTCCTCTGCGGTTCCGCCGGCAGCACCTGCTGGCTTCGTACGTTGCCCATGTTAAGGCCTTGCCACACCATCCGAACCACCGGCTTCTTTTTCCAGGCGCTGCACTCCCTATCCCTCCAAGACGACCTCGGTCGGGTTACCCAATATCGGTCCGCGTTCGTTCTCTACTTTCGTCCCTCGAATCCCAACCACTCCCTGCCACTTTCCACTATTCCTTTCAAACCCCTCCTTGGTCCATCCCCCGACTGCAGCTTTGTCTGGATCTGTCCAATAGATCAAAGGACTCCGTTTCTCCAACACAACTCCGACACCAGTTCCTGGATCTCCTCAACTCTTTCTGTGGTGCTGAAGCCATCTATACTGATGGGTCCCTAGCTGATGGTCGTGCTGGGTATGCATGTCTCCATGGTGACCATGTCGAACAACATTCATTGCCCCGTGAAAGTAGTGTCTTCACTGCAGAGCTGGTCGCTATCCTCAAGGCTCTAGAACACCTCCGAGCCTGCCCCAGGGGGTCATTTGTCATCTGTAGTGACTCCCTGAGTGGCTTGCAGGCACTCGACCAGTTCTTCCCTCGTCACCCGTTAGTGCAGTCCATTCAAGACACTACTTACTCTCTTGCCCAATCTGGCCGATGTGTGGTCTTCCTGTGGACCCCTGGCCACGTCGGCATACCGGGGAATGAACGTGTTGACCAGTTGGCCAAACAGGCCACCACTGCGCCACCCTTCACCTTTGGCATCACGGAATCAGACCTTAGGTTATCATTGCACAAGAAGGTGCGTGATGCTTGGAGTGCCGAATGGTGTACCATGGGTGCCACAAACAAGCTCCGAGCCGTGAAGCTATCCACAACTCTGTGGAAGTCTTCACTGCGGCCCATACGTCGAGAGTCAGTTGTCCTCTGCCGCCTCCGTATTGGGCATACCTGGCTGACCCATGGTCATCTCCTCCGCCGTGAGGCACCACCTGTGTGTCGGTGTGGAGCAGCGCTGACAGTCGTCCATCTTCTGATGGACTGCCCAGTTTTAGCTACATTGCGCCAGTCTTTTAACCTACCAAACGCGCTACCTTTAGTCTTAGGCGACGATGCCTCTATGGCTCATTCTGTTTTAAGTTTTATTCGCGCAGCTGGTTTTTACAACTCCATCTAGTGGTGGGTGCTATAGCCTGATACTTCAGGTCCCCACCTATCCAGCGATTTTAAACCCTTTTAAGACCCTTCTGTAATTTACCGAGGGATTTTTAGTGTGTGAAGTATGGCTGGCTCATCCTGTTTTTTTTTCCCTGTGATCAGCCAGCCGTGTTTTTCTGCTGTCCAGTTTTAGCTGAGATCTCAACTTCTTTTTTCCATATTGTGTCTCTTCCTTTTGTGTTGTACGCGATTTCTCCAATGTCAGCTTACCCCATTTCCGAGTTTTCATCTTCGGAGCTGTGTTTTACTTTTTATACTCTTGACAGAGGACTCTTAGCTAGGGACAGGGGACTGATGACCTAGCTGTTTAGTCCCCTTAAAACCAACAACAACAACAACAACAACAACAACAACTTAGAACGTCGGGGGGTTCACTTCGTTCGGCGAGTGCACAGGGGACCGAAAGACCAGAGGGTTGCCACCGGTGCTTTTATCTTGGCCTTCGAAGGCGATACACTGCCTGAGAAGGTCAAGGTGATGGTATACCGGTGCGATGTAAAGCCCTATGTTCCTCCCCCTATGCGGTGTTTCAGGTGCTGGAAGTTCGGGCACATGTCCTCCCGTTGTACTTCCAGCCCTAACTGCAGGGAATGTGGGCGACCATCGCACCCAGACGCCCCATGTTCTCCACCTCCAGTATGTGTGAATTGTGGGCAACACCATCCGCCATGCTCGCCGACCTGTGGAGTATTGCATCGAGAAAGAAAAATCATGGAGATAAAGACCCTGGACCGTTTGACATATTCAGATGCGCGGAAAAAATACGATCGGCTCCATCCGGTGAAGTTGTCAACATCTTTTGCCGCAGTCACAGCGGCACCACCTTTACTGCGGTCAACTGAATCCATGTTTTCTCCGTCCGTGGGCCCTATGGGCCAACAACGATCTACTGCCCCCTCGATGGGTGGGGGCACCTCTTCATCTGTTGCTCCCACAACACCACCAGTGGGAGCAAATACCTCCCCTCCATCGGGGACATCAGTCCCCGCCTCCCAGCCGGAGAAGGAACAGCCTCCTCCGGCTCCTCTCGCTCGGAAGGGGTCCCTCGGGACACTCCCTTCCGAGGCTTCTTACAGTGAACGTGGGGATCCCAGCCGACGGCTGAAGGGTCCACGACCTGCTGGTAGAAGGGCTTCTCGCTCTTCGTCCAACCCAGATGCCACCAGTGAGAAGCCCTCCCAGGCCTCTAGACCAAAGGGTCAGCGAGAGGGACGACAGAGGAAAAGCAAGAAGAAGGCGACTTTGGTGGCTAGAAAGCCACAGGCATCCTCATCCTCTACTTCGGAGGATGAGGTTGAGATCCTCGCGTCTGCCGAGGATCTCGCAATACTGGGTTCTCCAGCATCCAGGATCGCTGACACTGGCGATTCTGAACAGTTGGCAGCAGATGTAACTATGGATGAACCCAATCCGAAAATTTGATATGGCCTTTCAGCTTGGCGACCACGTAATCCTTCAGTGGAACTGCGGTGGTTTTTTCAACCACCTAGCTGAACTGCAGCAGTTGTTGTGCCGCTTCCCTGCACTTTGTTTGGCATTGCAGGAAACGTGGTTTCCTGCCCAGCGGACCCCGGCCCTTCGCGGCTATCGGGGGTATTACAAGAACCGGGTGGCATATGACAGAGTTTCAGGAGGGGTCTGTCTCTACGTTCTCGCAACTGTCCCCAGTGCTACTGTGCCTCTCCACACGGCTCTGGAGGCAGTTGCTGTTACAATTCGGGCGAGGCAGGAGTTCACCATCTGCTCCATCTACCTTCCTCCAGATGAAGCTGTCTCTATCGCCGATATCGCTGCTTTAATAACACAGCTACCCCAACCGTTTCTCCTTTTGGGGGATTTTAATGCCCACCACCCATTATGGGGTGGAACACAGACGACAAGCCGCGGTAGAGATGTGGAGGCACTTTTGTCACAGCGAGATGTCTGCCTCTTAAACACGGGTGCCCCCACACACTTCTGTGTGGCGCGAGGCACATATTCGGCGATAGATCTTTCTGTTTGTAGCCCGAGCCTGCTCCCGCATCTCCAATGGAAGGTCCATGACGACCTTTGCGGTAGCGACCACTTCCCTATACTCGTGTCGCTGCTGCATTTCCAACCTGCCAGCCACCAGCCTCGATGGTCTCTCCGAAGAGCTGATTGGCAACGTTATACCTCAGCCACTGTGATTCCTGTTCCACTGCCAGCTGATGTGGACATGGCGGTTCACCAGGTCACCAGCTCCATAGTCTCAGCCGCTGAGGCAACTATCCCCAAAACATCTGGCTCCCCCCGGCGCAGGTCCGTGCCCTGGTGGACACCAGAAATCGCCGAAGCCATCCGGGATCGTCGACGGGCGCTTCAGCGCCACCGCCGTCATCCCACCATGGACAACCTGATCGCCTTTAAACGGCTCCGGGCCCGAGCTCGACAGCTCATCCGACAGAGTAAGCAGGACTGTTGGGAGCAGTATGTTGCCAACATTGGCTCTCGCACATCCTCATCTCTGGTGTGGTCACAGGTTCGGCGCCTCTTTGGGCACCAACCACCAGCAGCAATTCCCAGCATCAACATTCGGGGCACCGTCTGCACAGATCCCACTGCCATCGCTGAACACCTGGCGGACCACTACGCTTGCATCTCCGCAACTGCAGCTTACAGTGCAGCCTTCCGTGCACTGAAAGCGCGGGTCGAAAGACGGCATCTGTCATTCTGTACCCGCCGTGAAGAAACGTACAATGCCCCTTTCAGTCAATGGGAATTCGAAACTGCCCTTGCTGCATGTCCCGATACCTCCCCGGGACCGGATCGTATCCATAGCCAGTTCCTTCGCCACCTTTCAGCAGAGTCCCAATACCACCTTCTCGCCCTGTTCAACCATCTATGGGCAGAGGGGGCTTTCCCATCACAATGGCGGGAAAGCATCGTTATCCCCGTGATGAAACCAGGTGCTGACCCACAGGTGGCTGATAGCTACCGTCCGATCTGCCTCACCAACGTTCTGTGCAAGCTCTTAGAACGTATGGTGAGTCGGCGGCTCATGTGGATACTAGAACGTCGGGGTCTGTTGTCCCCACGACAGGGGGCCTTCCGCCAAGGCCGCTCCACTGTAGATAACCTGGTAACTCTGGAGTCGGCTATCCGTACGGCTTTCAGCAGACGTGAACACCTTGTTGCCGTCTTTTTTGACCTCAGGAAGGCCTATGACACCACCTGGCGCCACCACATTCTGGCCACACTGCACGGTTGGGGCTTGCGGGGCTCACTCCCGCTTTTTATACAGAACTTTCTTTCGCTTCGCTCTTTCAGAGTTCGTGTTGGTACCTATCTTAGCTCACCCCGTATACAGGAGAATGGAGTCCCGCAGGGCTCGGTCCTTAGTGTTCCTCTCTTTCTGATCGCTATCGACGGCCTTGCTGCGGCAGTGGGATCAACCGTATCCTCCTCACTCTATGCCGATGACTTCTGCCTATATTTCAGTTCTCACGGCATGGGTGTTGCTGAAAGGCGTTTGCAGGGGGCCATCACAAAAGCTCAGTCCTGGGCCACGACCCATGGATTCCAGTTCTCAGCCGCCAAAACACGGGTCATGCACTTCTGTCGCCGTCGGGCAGTACACCCGGACCCTGAGCTGTATTTGGGTCAGGATTTGCTTTGTGTCGTTCAGACGCACCGTTTTTTGGGGATGCTGTTCGATTCCCGGCTCACGTGGGTCCCACACCTGCAACAGCTGCGGAAGAAGTGTTGGCGCCACCTGAATGTCCTTCGCTGCCTAAGCCATACCACTTGGGGAGCAGCTCGTACATCTCTCCTGCAACTGTATAGGGCTCTTATCCAATCCCGTCTGGATTATGGTAGCCTGGTATACGATTCTGCAGCCCCTTCTGCACTGCGTGTCTTGGACCCGATACACCATAGTGGCGTACGTTTAGCGACAGGTGCCTTCCGCACAAGTCCCGTGACAAGTCTCCTTGCTGAGGCTGGGGTTCCCCCCCTCCGAATCCGCCGGCAGCAGCTACTGGCGTCGTACGTCGCCCGTATTCATGCCTCACCCGACCACCCAAATCATAGGCTTCTGTTCCCAGCTGCCGTTCTCCCTTCCCCACGACGACGTCCACGGTCGGGTTTCCCGATTGCGGTTCGTGTTCGTTTCCTTCTTTCTTCAATCGCATCCCTTCCTATCCCTACCACATTCCGATACCTTTCCCATACACCTCCATGGTGTGTACGTCGCCTACAGCTTAGGTTAGACTTGTCCGGTGACTCAAAAGCCTCCGTTTCGCCAATGGTCCTGTGTCGTCGGTTCCAGGCACTCATTGATTCATTCCGTGGTGCAGAAGTAGTATACACCGATGGCTCCCTTGTGGACGGTCGTGTTGGGTACGCCTATGTTCACGGTGATCATGTTGAGCAGCGTTCCTTACCCTGTGGGACTAGTGTTTTCGCAGCTGAGCTGGTGGCTATCTCTCGCGCTCTTAAACATTTCCGTGCCTGCCCCGGGGAGTCTATAGTTATCTGTAGCGACTCCCTGAGTGCCTTGATCGCCCTAGACAAGTTTATGCCAAAGCACCATTTGGTTCAGTCCATTCAGGACGCCGTTTTCGCTCTGGGCGAGTCAGGCCGTTCGGTGGTGTTCATTTGGACCCCGGGCCACGTAGGCATTCCGGGTAACGAACGGGTTGATCGCCTGGCCAAGCAGGCCACCACATCACGGCCCTTAAAGATAGGTCTCCAAGACCAGGACTTCAGGCAGCAACTGACCCGTAAGGTTCTAGGGATTTGGACCTCAGAATGGGCTGCCTTGACTGAACCAAATAAGCTACGCATAGTCAAGCCCACCACAGCTGTGTGGCGATCCTCCCTGCGACCCTCTCGTAGGGAGTCAGTAGTCATCTGCAGACTGCGTATTGGACATACATGGTTGACGCACGGCCACCTTCTACGACGAGAGGACCCTCCAACTTGCCGTTGTGGCGCCCTATTGACTGTGGTCCACGTTCTGGTGGACTGCTTACTTTTAGCCGACTTGAGGCAGTCTTTTACACTGCCTTCCGAGCTTCCGTTGATTTTATCTGACAATGCCTCTATGGTCGATCGTGTTTTAGGTTTTATTCGCGCAACTGGCTTTTATTGGTCTATTTAGTGGTGGGGCCTATAAGCCCGCCCTGTCGGGCTTCAACCCCTCCAGAACAATAGGCCGCTGTTATTTTACGGTTTATGACTTGATTTTAATTGAGGATTTTAAAGTGTGCAGAGTGGCTGGCTCATCCTGTATTATTTTGTGATCAGTCAGCCACACGCTTCTGCTGCCTTGTTTTAGCTTACTGTCTATTTTGTCAACTTCTGTCTTGTTCTTTGTTCTTTGTTTCGTGTCATTATTTTACCAATGACTGTCTCTCTGTGCCCAGAGTACGCTGGACCTCAGGTACAATGCGACGAAAAGGACACTTTTAGAAGTTAACTCTTAACAGGGAACAGGGGACTGATAACCAAGCAGTTGAGTCCCCTTTAACAACCCAACAACAACAACAACAACAACAATCTACAGTGTTGCCAGATTGTGCAGATAGCTGGACTTAGAGCGAATCAGCGCGGCCACTTTTATTGTCTCATGTCGCGATCGGCTCGGACTTAGGCTCAGCGGCGGCCGGCCGGCGGCCAGGTTTTTTGTCAAAGAGTGTACTTTTTTTTTTAATACTAGATGCTTATCATCATTTCATTGTTTTTAGCACTTTCACTCATAGGTTAACATGATTGCTCACTTTTATTTTGCGTAGTAGCACCTTTTACCGATATCAAAGGTTATAGATCCTACATCACAATAAAAATACAACAATTTCAGTGAGGAGGCTGTGCTAATTTGTCAAATCTAGGTTCCGTTTTTTAGATACAATCTATCAAATCCTTTTCTAACTGAAGTCTGTCTCCTCTTCGTTTTTGTGTTAACCCTTGAGGAAAGGCACTAATAATTTCAAAGCTTCCCTTGTCAGCTGCGGGTATTCTTATTTTTTCTTCATCCACAAAACTTCAATCTCTTGCGAATTGAATTACATTTTAAGCATGATATCAACAGCCAGATCTAATAGTATATGTTTCTTTCATCTTCATACTCAGATCAGTCTGTTGCAGTGACATATCCAAGAAAGAATTTAGTTCCACATTTACCCATTGTCAGTTTCCGTGTGCAGTTCTGGAAAGTAAGTTAAGAGCTTCTGTTACAAATTATGTAATCTCTGTATCATGCAAGCAATGTGAGAACTTACTATGACCGACTTACCTATTGCAATTTCTTCAAGCACCTTCTGAACACAAGGGAAAGAATCAAACATTATCTTCTCTAAAGGTGTTGACCTCAGACGAAGTTTTGCGAGGAATCCCATGATTTTATCCTTGGAAAATATAAGGTTTTCTTCTCTTCTTGGAGGCTTTTGTTTAAAATATTTAGATGGTTAAAAATATCAGCGAGAAATGCTAATTTTAATAGCCAAAAGTGTCGCAAAAGTAATTGGCCTATTTAGATTTCGGGTCTTGTAGGAATATAACAATTCAGTTTTTAGTTCTGGAACTCGTTTCAAGCCATCTGATCTCCGTGTGATAAAGGAGATTTTGATGGAGAGACCTCATGTCTATGCAAATGATTCTGAACAGTCGAATTTGCAATGATTCATCTGTAATGGACTTCGCTACTTTTATTACATCTTGAAAAAGTCACACAAATGTGAAGGTGAAACTGTAGCTGCCAGAGCCTGTCGATGAAGACAGCAGTGTGCGTATGAAACATTTGGCGTTATTGATCTTAATTTTGCAACGAGGTCACTTTTATTGTCAGTCATGATTTAGCTCCATAACTACAAATAGCGATATATTTTGTCCAAGAAATCTCGTAGTCGCAAGTACTTTCTAAACGCATGTCGTACATAAACTGACCAGTAATTTTCGCAGTGCTGTGGAAAATAGGTCTTCTATGATATTCTCATCTGCTTCAAAGCGCACAAATACCATAAATTGCGCACAGTCTGAAACATCGGTAGATTCATCGAACTGCAAAGCAAAACATATGCTCTTCTTTAATTTTTGTACCAACTGTTCTCGAATGACAACGGCCATGTCGTTTATTCTGCGTTCAATTGTATTATCAGACAGTCTTATCTTCTTAGCTCGTTGGCCGCTCGCTTACCCAACATAGTTTCAGCCATATCCACCGTTGCTGGCTAAATAAATAAATCGGCGTCCCTATTTGAATTCCTTGCCTTAGCGGCTTCGTACGCGACTCGTTGACACTGGATACCTAAAGTCAAATAATATTTTTAGAGAAACAAATACTTACATTATGAATTAACATTATTTTTAGTCAAGAAATAAATTTGTTATTACCTGAATCATAGTAGTTTGTTGCTGATGAAGGCTTTTCAGTTTCCTCTCGAAGAAATCCAACGGTTTACCAGCTTCCTTGGTATGTTTGAAGTCGTCGAAACTTATGCGTCACCTTTCGACCATACTCCCGCGTGACCATACTTCGCCGGAAATTGCACAGTGAGGTTTATTATTTGTGACGGTAAAACTGTGGTGTCGCACAAGTCTAAAGTGCGCGCCACCTACTTTCGCCGCGCGCCGCCATGCACGCACGGCGCGGCGTGGCGTTCTTACGTCAGCCACGAGCGCCCTCTGCTGCTATCCCGCTCGTGGCCACCACTGAACGACATCGTTCACTTGGGACTGAGAAAGGAACCAGTTAACACTTGGAATCAGCTAGGCACCAGTGAAGACTTGGCTATCGGATAGGCACTAGAAATCATTAGTAGGCAGGCCTCAATCTATGTATCAGCATTCTGCAGTCAAGAACTATGTAAAAGTTAAGTATTACTAAGTCTTTAGGAAATATATATCTCTTCTAATTTACTCTAGTGTTGCTAGTTGCTGCTGTCCCACTGGCTGGTCACCACCTACCTGCACAAGCGTGCATCCTTTATTCCTGAGTCGGTCTCTTTCTACTCGGCCACCGACACCTACGACGGAAACGAGACACAAAAGCGGCGACGAGGCTGGGACACAAGTATTTGAAGTATGATTTTTTTTATCATAAATTCTTTTTTTTCGGCTTTGGTTCGCTTCCACCACTGCTACTACAAGTTTCTGTGGAAGGCTGCGTTAATCTTTTGAGCAACTTGTCCATTTTTTGCTCGCTCGGAGCAAACAGACAATAACGATGACCTCACTGAGGCAACTGACCGAAGCGAGCGTAAACGCGCACCTGTGGGCCAGCTGACAACCCCGCTCCCCTGCCTCTTCCGCAGTGGCCTTGATTTTTAGATAGCTATAATATCAATAGAATGAAAATTAAATAAATGGCAATTGAAATCACTGACGTAATTTTATTACAGTTCTGGTGAGTCGCCTAAATTTTTTCTACTTGTGAAGGGGGTCGCCCAGTCGAAAAGGTCGGGAAAACATTGCTTTATAGGAATAGCGGTACGCTATTCGCCAGACTTGGACGCCACAGCTGGCTCCCTCAGCATGTCATTCTCTGTGCAGCCCCCCGCTTTGGCACGCTGGGTATAAGAGTGTCAGGTGATTAATGAGCAGCACGCGCGGCGCTACTTGTTGAGTCACGCACCGCCCGCTTGTCGCTCCCACGGCACAATCCCAGCACCTCTTCCATAGGCCGCTGTTCCACTATCACATTATTGGACAAAGAATTGGACGACAAAATTGGATGAAATATTGGTCCTATTCTGTCACAAAGATATTGGACGAAATGCTAAAGGGGGTATTAAACTTTCTTCCAATATTTTGTCAACGTTGCTTGAAAATGGCGGTGTTACGTTCAGCTGTTGCTTATCATACATTTGTGTTTGTGGTGTCGCACAAGTCTAAAGTGCGCGTCACCTACTTTCGTCGCGCGCCGCCATGCACGCACGGCGCGGCGTTCTGACAACGTCAGCCACGAGCGCCCTCTGCTGCTATCCCGCTCGTGGCCACCACTGAACGACATCGTTCTCTTGGGACTGAGATAGGAACCAGCTAACACTTCGGAATCAGATAGGCACCAGTGAAGACTTGGCTGTCGGACAGGCACTAGGCAGGCCTCTAGCTCAACTATGTATCAGCATTCTGCAGTACTGAGCTATGTAAAAGTTAAGTATTACTAAGTCTCTATGAAATATATATCTCGTTCTAATTTACTCTAGTGTTTCTAGTTTCTGCTGTCCCACTGGCTGGTCACCTCCTACCTGCACAAGCGTGCATCCTTTATTCCTGTGTCGGTCTTTCTACTCGGCCACCGACACCTACGACGGAAACGAGACACAAAAGCGGCGACGAGGCTGGGACACAAAAGTGTTGTACTGGAAGTGTTCCTTTTTTTCCCCTTCTTCTAAATGCAGACATGGCCCCGCACAAATTTCTTGGAATATAAACAAATATGGGGGCTTCATTGAAAACATTGTGGAACGGATGAGAGAGTAACTTCTGTGGCATAATTTCTGCCATTTTTCTGTTTCCTAAAACAGAAAAGAAAAAAAAAGGATGGCCTATTTCGGACTTCGATTAAAAACAAGTCAAGGAGATAATTGACATACAAATAAGAAATTTTCGTTTATTATAAATGCAACATTCATTGAAAGTGGACTTTACTTCTATCCTTTCTTTTCTTATACACAGTTGCTGTAGAAAAACTGAGCATATCACATTGGCATGGTCAGCATAATTCAATAGTTATATTCAAAGACACGTTACTGTATTAATTTAGCAAGTTGAATTGGGGAAAAATAACGAAGGTCATAATGACCGATAGTTTGCGAAGCGACGCGCGAATAGTAAGGCCGGTGTTACGCTATCGAAGTATTAGACAAAGAATTGGATGAAACGCTAAAGGGGGTATTACGCTCTCGTCCAATTTCTGTCAAAAACTAGGACCAATATTTAATCCAATATTTTCTAAACGTTTCTTCAAAATGGCCGTGTTATGCTCAGCTGTTGGTTATACTAAAGTTGCGTTGTCTGCATTTAGAAAACGGGGGGGGGGGGGGGGGGAGGAAAGGAAACGTACTTGGATGAAACCGTGGATGACACGGCGAGATAAATAAGTCTTCAATAAAATTTGTTACTGGAACGGGAGGATTTTCATTTTTAAATCGTTGGCAGTACAGACGGGTCGTAATTCACTGCTAATTTTGTTTCTCACCATTCGTCACAATTTGCAGTAGAGTAACTGAAAAGGCTAACGCAAATAGTGTATATGAATAAGATTATAAGTTGATGAAGCAAGTTCCATCAAATAACGATTGAAATGGGAAATAACAGCACTGACAAATGAGAAAATCTAGGTTGTTTAAGTCATTAATAATGTAAAGGAGAAAAACCATTGCTGATAAAATAAATAGGCTCTATTTATTCCCTTTCAAAAATTGATGTGTGTATATATTTTAGCTTGCAAACATTGTGCGAAGTGCTGGGAAGTGAAACATCATTCAAAACATTGATATCAAAGTTGATCAAAAACATACATCATTAAGTCGTCTTTGGCCGTAAATAAGATTTCGGTGTGTTACGTCAATTCCGATAGTATATTATGACTTTTTACATCACAGATTGTAACTCATAACTACACTTTCACCGCAGGTTATTGGGCCAAGCTACTTGACGTAACGGACAGTGTGAATTGCACTTGTCGCATCTTATATCACGCCCCATCTGATTTAGTCATTCCTATCAGTTTTGTTGTTGCTGGAACACACTACACAAACTTGACGCTACTAGCCATGTTTAAGAATACGAACGCTATGTGAAACCTTAAGATCAAACAGCTGTAGTGGCAGGGAGACTATATTACTACTACTACTACTACTACTGCAATAACTAGCTTTCCGAGCGGTCATATTTCTCACTGCAGGAACAGAAGACGAGCGATTTCTTTCATCAAATCTAAGCCGAGGCCTTAGATTTGACGAAATATTGGACGACATTCCCATTACACTACGTCCACTATTTCTTCACCCAATTCTTTGTCAAATTATTTGATAGTGTAATACCGGCTTTATCCTACAACATTACAAGCTGTTCAAAGTGTAATTCCTACTTAGAGTGGCCGGTAACAAACGGGATGCAAAAGTTTTTTATCTTATGTCTGTGCGCGCCTTAGACACATTACTTGTGGACTTACGTTGACATTATTACAAAAATGTAGTCCTTTGAACCATCATAAAATGTAAAGAAACAAGCTGATAGTTTCATATAGCTATAAGCCAAGAGGGGTTGTAAATGTGGAAACTTAACGATAATTTTACACAGAAATAAAATCTTAGTGCTCTTTTAGATTCAAAATATTATCCAAAGCTAAATCATAAGGCAAAAGAAATACAAAGATACTAAATACAAAAACTGGAAAAATTTAAAAACTTCTACATCTGCTACACTTTATTTTTCAAAAACTGTGAGTAATGTCGAAATGCCTTGTAATTATGGAACGCAGTATTTCAAATATAAATAAGGCTGTTGCAAACTGATTAAAAACGCAATACCTTTTTTTACCAATATTTTCCTGAATTCAAAATTAAGGCATTCAACAATCTCTAGATAGGTTAGAACTCCAAACAGGACCATGCCTAGTAAAGCACTGTGGAGGTGGTGTGCTGTTGCTTTCCTCCAACCTGGCTTAACCAACACCACCTAGAAGACAAGGCCTCACAACTGGCCATGCCTACGTCACACCTAAAGGCCAAGGAGAAAGACAGGCCGCGGTGCACGCGTCATGTCACGTAAGCAAGGTAGTCCTGAGCCAGCGCGTTCGCTAGCTGAATGGCTGGCCGGTATGAGGCAGCGACTGCGCCGCAGCGGCCGGCTAATCAGCTAGCGATCACGCCGGCTCAGGATTACCTTGCTTACATGACATGACGTGCGCGCCGCGATCTGTCTTTCTCGTTGGCCTTCGGGTGTGACGTAGGCATGGCCAGTTGTGAGGCCTTGTCTTCTAGGTGGTGTTCGCTTAACCAGCCAGTTACAGGGGAAACAACAGTTGTACGCAGGTTCCGAACCATGGTACAACTCTACATTTTTCACATCACGAACATTGTCTGAGATGAAAGTGTTGTGTCCTTAGCGATCACACAGAGGAAGGTGGGTTCCAGGTTGTACGCTGCAGACGGGAACTCTGAGGATTTGCTACAGACATCGAACAGTCAGTCAACTGTATATTCCAGAATAAATTACAACACATATCTCAAATAGAAACCAGGTAACAGCAGCTATCCTATTGAGATACTAGCAAGGTATGTAGATCAGTGCAGGTCGCCGTCAGAAGGTCATCTGGCGTGGTGTCGTCTGTCGCTCCATAGGAAGGCGCTGGCGGCGCCCCCATCGGCCGTGGCTTCGCGGGGCGCTCTCTGTGGCGGCCCGCGAAGGTGATGTTGCCAACCCATACATGTGACGGGCGCTATATCGCAGCTATCGATATAGCAGAAAGAGATGGAAGAGAACAGATAAAAATTCTAGAACCTGGTGGGGATCGAACCTGCAACCTATTGATTCATTGTGTAACACTGTACCAGTTTGCTACCGAGCCACACAACATTCCAAATACGATTTAAAATCGTTCATGAGGTGAGCAACCATTTTTTAAATGTATAAAAAGTTTTCTTAACTGAATGCTGATTGGTTGCAAATAGGGTTAAATTACAATTTTATTAGCGGTTTCGGGCGCTGTCCATCATCAGATACACTGCTAATGAAACAAACATTCATGAGCACGAAAGGATAGCTGCATAAAAAGGTAGATGATAGAAAAGTTTAACAAACAGCCCAGTACACAAGAATAGTAACATGTACAGAACAAACCTTCGGCATACAAGAAAGAAAAGTGAAAACAGTAAAAACAATTACGTGAATGAGTACGTCAATGTGTTCATGACAAAGTAAACATTGGCGCCACCAGATGGCCTGCTGTACATGGCGCTAAATACAACGTTATTAAAAAGTAATAAATTAAAAAGCCTCAACTGGCAAAGGGATTTTTTAACAGCGATATATACAGCATAAAAGAGAGCTTCACCCATGTCATGCCATTAAAATAGAGAGAGAGAGAGAGAGAGAGAGAGAGAGAGACTTCAATACAATTGACAATCTAATATACAAGTAACGTATATGTTATGCAACCAACAACATATATGATTGCAATTTTAATTTGTATTAAAACAATCATCACATGTATTTGTAAACAGCTATCATGGATGTACTTTGTATTGCCTTAGATATTTTGTTTATATGGTTCCTTGTTTCTGTTTTTATTACAAACACGCGACATGAGAATCTGGCAATCTGAGCTTACGTTGCAAACCATTATACGATTTCATGTCGTAATTTCTAGTCATATACATTTTATTTACTGTTTTTCCTATGTTATGAATCCTCTGTCAGTTGAGGTTTTTTAATTTATTGCTGTTTAATAATGTTGAATTAAGCGCCATGTATAGCACGCCATCTGGTGGCGCCAATGTTTACTTTGTTATGAGCATATTGAGTCCTCATTCACGTAATTGTTTTTACTGTTTTCACTTTTCTTTCTTGTATGCCGAAGGTTTCTTCTGTGCATGTTATTATTCCTGTGTACTGTGCTGTTTGTTAAACTTTTATGGTATTATCGTTTTGTGCTCATGAATGTGTCTTTCATTCACAGTGTATCTGATGATGGGCAGCGCCCGAAACCGGTACTAAAATTCAAATTAACCCTATTTGCAACCAATCAGCATTGAGTTAAGAAACATTTTTCCACACAACATTATTACACAATCAAATCATGGTTTCCTTTCGTCATATGAAAACACAGACGCAAAACGAATTACATCCATCAATAAAGTATGTATTTTGGAAACGTATCCACAGAGACACAGTATGAACGCTTTAGCTGTACCATCACATTCGCCATTTTAAATTTTGGTAGGTGGCATTACACTATTTATTTGCATTTGAGAACTGTCAAAATGCTCAGTGTGTGCCACCTTTTATAAGCTACGTGACGAAACTGAAGAGAACAAAGTAATTTGCTAATCATTTTTTTTTTCGCGCTTTCTGTTACGAAATTTGTCAGTCACTTGAGCAATATCCACCATGGTAAATTTCTACCGTGAAAAACTGCAACAACTTCTAGCTATCGCTTTTCTGTTAAAGTTCAGCCGAGGAGGAGTGCCCGAGCGTTCTTAGATGCCTGCGGAGCGCGCGGTTGCTCGTCGTCGGAGGTTAGTCCTCCGCCGGCGTGCGTGCGTGCGTGTGTGGTCCTTAGCGTAAGTTAGTTTAAACAATTTGTAAGCCAGGGACTGATAACCAACGTATTTAAGTCCCTTAGATTTACAAACGTTTGAACATTTTTTAACAGAGTTGTAGAGTTGTCACGACACACCGACCAGGCCGCGGCAGGCAGCGTACTGGCTATCGGCTGGGGCACAGCCCACTGCCTCGCCCCCTCAGGGGCTCAGCATTAATTTGCTGGGTACGGGCTTGGCGAACCCGGGGTCCTGAGCCATGGGCTGTTTCGTGCCAACAATCCGCTACACCGTAAGCTCTGTGCGTGCCTCAACGACCATCGTTCGGCGCGACGGTGGAACGTTGTACGTTTCAGAGCCCGGGGAACTTGGCTTAATCGCCCGGGTCGCGAGGACGGTACAAACCTCTATAAAAAAAACCTCAATCTCAAGGTGTGCTACGTGCCGAGGAGATGCATGGCTGTTGAGGTTGAACAGCCGCTAGCGAGCAACCTCTGAGGAACCTGCCGCACCTCAGTTGTACAAGGCTTACCCAAGCAAGCGGGGCTCTGCATGGGTCGATCTTTAGATCCCTAGCTACTCGTGGGAACACCAAGAAAAGATCCCGTAACGTTGCCGAACGTATAACCGGCGTCTCTAAGAGAGGTCGAGGCGAATACAATATGACCCCCAAACGTTTCCTTCCCTTGCCACACCATGGAAGGAACGTCGGGCCGGACGTCAGGGTGAGGCTTATGCCCCGAAATACCTTGTATGTACCTGTTACGATGGAGAATCGTTAAAGAATACGAAGCCCTTGTTTTTCGTCGAGAACTTGGAAGAGTTCGGTGAGGTTGAAGGAATGTCGAAAATGCGCTCTGGGTCAGTCTTAATAATGACGTCATCCCCAGCTCAGTCGCCGGCCTTGCTTGCCTGTGATAAACTGCGTCATGTTTCCGTAACAATAACGCCACACAAGACATTGAATATGATCCAAGGGATAATATTCCATAAAGACCTGTTGCTGCAATCTGATGAACTATGTGCCAACTTGGAACGCCGGGTAGTACATTTTATTTGGCGAGTCAATAGGGGTCCGAAGGACAACAGGTTCGCCACCGGTGCCTTTATCTTGGCTTTCGAGGGTGAGAAAGTCAAGGTAATGATCTACCGGTGTGACGTAAAGCCCTACGTTCCTCCCCTTATGCGCTGCTTCAAGTGCTGGAGGTTTGGGCATAAGTCCTCCTGATGTGATGCCAATCCTACATTTCGGGAGTGCGGACGTGCAGTCCATCCGAACGTCCCTTGCACTCCTCTGCAGTATGTGTAAACTGTGGCCTGAATCACTCCCCTTGCTCACCTACGTGCTCTGTTATGCAGCAAGAGCAGAAGATTATGGAATATAAGACCCGGGACCGACTGACCTACTCGGAGGCAAATTGCAAGTACCAAAAACCTCCATCCTGTACATCTGACCAATTCCTATGCCACAGCAGCCTCACCGTCATCTACAGTGCCTCGTTTACCGTGTACTGAACCACTGCCAGTGGGCTCCCACGCCCAATCAACTACCCCTGCCCCCTTACCAGCTGGGGGCACTTCCTCTTCCTTGACTCCCGCTCTTTTTACTGTAGAAGCAACAACCGCTAAACCATCGTGGACACCAGTCCCCACCTCTAAGTCAGAGAAGGAGAAGCCTTCTCTGGTTCCTCTCGCTCGGAAGGGGTCCCTTGGGACGCTCCCTTCTGAGGCTTCTCTACATGGCAAAGAGGATCCCAGCAAATTGCTGAAGGATCCCCTTGCTGCTGATAGAAGGGCTTCTTGCTCTTCGTCAGCCCCTGAGGCCGTTGCTGACAAGCCCTCCCGGACCTTAAAACTTAAGGGCCAGTGAGAGGCGAAGAAACAGACTACGAAACCTCGGTGGCTTCAAAGCCACAGATACCCACATCCTGTGGTTCAGAGGATGAAGTCAAGATCCTCGCATACCCAGAAGATCTTACAATTACTGATCCATTAGACCCTATGGATCAGGACGCTATTGTCTCTGAGCACAAGACAGATGACGATGCAATGAATAACCTGCTCCTCAGCTATTAGTTGTGGATTCTTAGCTAGGAGACAAAATTATTCTACAATGGAATTGCGGCGGTTTCTTCAACCGCATAGCTGAGTTACAGCAGTTGTGTCGCATCCCGGTGTTTTGTCTAGCACTGCAGGAAAAGTGGTTTGCTGTTCAGAGGACCCCAGCCCTTCGAGGCTATCGGGGCTATTACCGAAACCGGGCTACATGCGACAGAGCTTCAGGTGGTGTCGCTGTTTACAGCCTCGCTCGCAACTGTCCCTCTCCAAACAACCCTAGAGGTAGTCGCCGTTAGAATCCGTGCGGGGCAGGAATTCGCCATCTGTTCCATTTACCTTCCCCAGATGCGGCTGTCTCTATCAATGACTTCGCTACAGTGATTGCGTAACTTTATTTATTTTATTTATTGGCTTTTTATGTTCCATAGGACCCAATTGAGCAGTGAGACTCCATGGTCATGGAACAAGTCAATACATTAATTATTACACAAGAATGGTAATAGAAAATTTTTAAGTAGTCCTTTGCACACGACAATCTTAAGACAAAGTGAAAAGAATCAATAAAAAAATGAATTAGCTTAATTTGTTAACTTTTCTAGGAGTTCCTCGACAGAATAAAAGGAGTGAGCCATGAGGTAACTCTTCAGTTTAGATTTGAATGCATGTGGATTAGTGCTAAGATTCTTTAGTTCTTGTGGCAGCTTATTGAAAATGGATGCCGCAGAATACTGTACCCCTTTCTACACAAGTGTTAAGGTGGTGTGATGAAAATGTAGATTCGACTTCTGTCTAGTATTCACCGAGTGAAAGCTACTAACTCGTGAGAATAAGATGATATTGTTAACAACAAACGACATTAAAGAAAAAACGTATTGTGACGCCAGAGTCAAAATTCCCAGACTACTGAAAAGGGGTCGACATGACGTTCGCGAACTTACACCAGAACCGCCCGTTTTTGAGCCAGAAATATCCTTTATGCATCAGGCGTGTTATCCCAAAAAACAATGCCGTACGTCATAAATGAGTGAAAGTAAGCGTATTAGACTACTTTTCGTGTTGACAAATCACTTAGCTCAAGGAAAAGATTCTGCTTTATTTACCATCAGAACAGTATCTGAAATATCACCTACACAATTAATGTTGAAATCTCCACACACAATTAAATTTTTATTCTTCCTATACAGTGAACCCAGAACCAATTCCAGCCTGGGCAGAAATATTTTAAAATCTGAGTCAGGGGATCTATAAATAACAACTATTACTAGTTTAGTTCCATTAACATTAACAACTCCTGCACAACATTCAATTTTTTTTTCTGTGCAGTGTTTAGAAAAATCGATTGACTCCGATGAAAAATCGTTTTTTTACATACATGGCCACTCCCCCACACTGCAAGGAACTCCTAGAGTAGAAGGCAGCTAACCTGCATCCTGGCAAAGGAAGTCTCTGAATTGTCACACCACTTAAAAAGTGCTCTGAAATAATGTCAGAATCAGTATCAATAAGCAGTTCACTAAATTTATCTCTGATACCCTGCATATTTTGATGAAAAACAGTAATTCCCTTATTACTTATATTCTTAGTCTTTGTCAAAGGTGGTTCCTTTCTTAGAGGGACTTCCTTTAAGCAGGAATACCTGTCAGCTGTCTTCAGTCTAAAAAATGTGCAGTCCTAACACCAACTACTACAGGAATTTTTCCAGGAGTGACACCCCCGCCCCCTACTACACTGTCACCTATGAGCTTTGCCAACCTCCCCTTCCCATACCTATTGAGGTGCAGACCGTGCCTAGTAAAATCCGCCCTTTGTATAGTCTCAACTGGCACCACTGCAATGTGATCCATGCCCTAAGTCATCAGCAGCTTCTCAAGCCCCATGTTAACACGGCTGACAGCTGTATTAAGACAAGACCTATCAGGACGCTGAAACAGCTGCACGAAATGCACATTCGTGCCACCAGTTTGAGTTGCTATCCTTTCCAGCCTATCATACTCCCCGTCCCTATCAAGACTATTCCCGGTCCCACCCACTATAACTACCTGATCCTGTTTTGAGAAATTCCTACATAGGTCCCCTATGTTACATGTGACCTGGGCTAACCCTGCACTAGGCTTCATTATGCTGGTGACCTGGTACTCACTCCCAAGTACTTCCTGCAACACCCCCTGCGGGTTCGGGGGTAAGAATAGGCCCGCGGTATTCCTGCCTGTCGTAAGAGGCGACTAAAAGGAGTCTTCACACTTTTCGGTTTTCCATCTGTGGTCCCCTATGTGGGTTTGACCCTCCATTTTTCAAAATTTTTCAGAAGAGCGACCCATTTGGGGAAGGACACCTTACGTGGTGCAACATGTAATTCTCGTGCCATGCCATCTGATGCACCCATCATGGAATGGACTTGCGACTGCGGATTCTCTTCTGCCACTGGGCACGTCACTGATTTTCCGTGCAAGTCGCGTCCATTGTGCACTGCCATCTCAGCACCCTCCTTTCTGATGGTTCACGTAGCGCCAGAAAGCCAACACGGTAGCCAGTCCGTTGTGGTGGGGTCGTCATGTACCCTCTTGGATGTAGCCCCCTGACAACACAGGGATCGCTCTACCGGTGCCAGAGCTGCATACTCCTCGTGCAAGCCAAGGAGTCGATGCTTGTCTCTGTGGGGCATCAGGACTCCCGGCAACGGTCATCCCGCCAGGTGACGTTGCTGTGGCTGGGTGGCGCCCATGAGGAGAGCCCCTGATCGGAGTGGGTGGCATCGGGGCGGATCACCCGCAATGAAGAGACAAAAATCGGGTGACGTTGGCGGACGTACAACCGCCGTCTCTAAGCGAGGAAAATTCAATGCTTCCACGTATGACCCCAAAACGTTCCCCTCCCTGACTGCGTCTTGGGAGGGACGTCGGGGCGCAAATCCGACTGATGAATATGCTCCAAGATATCTCGTGTGCAGCAGGACTGATGGGGACTCATTCTCAGCGACCAAGCCTCAGTTCTTTGTGGACCATCTGGAGGACAGGTTTGGGGAAGTGGAGTCACTGTCTAAAATGCGCAACGGCTCTGTCCTCATCCACACAGTATCTCCTGCCCAGTCACGGGCGTTACTCGCTTGTGACAAACTGGGTGATGTTGCAGTGACTATTACTCCACACAAGTCCCTGAATATGGTCCAGGGTGTAATATTTCATCGGGATCTATTGCTACAGACGGATGACGAGCTACGGGCGAACCTGGAACGACGAGGCGTTCATTTTATCCGGCGTGTCCACAGGGGCCCCAAGGATAATAGGGTCGCAACTGGTGCCTTCATCTTGGCCTTCGAGGGTGATACATTGCCCGAAAAGGTCAAGGTGATGGTTTACCGTGTTGACGTGCGGCCTTATATTCCTCCCCCTGTGAGGTGCTTCCAATGCTGGAAGTTCGGCCACATGTCGTCCCGTTGTATGTCCAGTGCTATGTGTAGGGACTGTGGGCGTCCAGCACATCCGGGCGCCCCATGTACACCGCCTCCCATCTGTGTCAACTGTGGTCAGAACCATCCTCCCTGCTCGTCGCAATGTCCCGCACTTCAACGGGAGCGGAAAATTACAGAATACAAAACCCTGGACCGTATATCCTATAATGAGGCACGGAAAAAGTTCGATCGTCTGCACCCAGTACCTATGAAAAATTCATTCGCAGCAGTGACGTCGTCGCCACTCTCCTTGGCGGCGACAGTATTTTCTACTTCAACGGTTCCTGTGGGCCCCCAGGGCCACCAACCTAAGCCTGCCCCCACGGAGGTTGGGGGCCATCCTTCCACAGCTCCCAAGGCGAAAGCCTCGGGGTCAGCAACCACCTCTCCGCCGGAGAAAGAACAACCTTCTCCGGCTTCCCTCAGGCGGAAGGGGTCCCTTGGGACACTCCCTTCTGCCAGTGTCGATATCGACACTAACCAGCAGCCGGCGCGCTCGCAGACTGCTGGTCGTAGGGCTTCGCGCTCCTCCTCAGTCCCTGTGGCTGAGTCCAAGGAGCACCTCCCACCGGCGAAGCCCCCGAGGGAACGGAGGGGTAAACAGAAACCAAAGACAGGCATCACAAGAGACACCACGGTGGCTACAGTGCCACCACTCCCCTCCACCTGCACCTCTGCTTCTGAGGATGAGGTGGAGATTCTTGCGTCACCCGAGGACCTCGCTCTCGGGGACGCCATTGAGAAAACGGACAATCCCGATGACACGCCTACACCGGTGGGTGCCAGTGATGCTGAGTTGTAGCCCACCGACTCGGATTCATGTCTTCCCAGCACTCGAACAATGTCATTCTCCAGTGGAACTGCGGCGGTTTCTTCCCCCACCTGGCTGAGCTACGGCAGCTTTTGAGCACGACACCTGCTTTCTGCATTGCTCTTCAGGAAACTTGGTTTCCAACAATGCGGACCCCTGCCCTTCGTGGCTACAGGGGATTTTACTGCAACCGTAGCATATATAACAGGGTATCAGGTGGAGTGTGTGTGTATGTCCTCACCTCTGTGTATAGTGAATCTGTGCCACTTCAAACGCCATTAGAAGCAGTGGCTGTCAGGGTGAGGACCACACAGGAGTTTACCGTCTGCAGTATCTACTTGCCGCCAGATGGTGACGTATCTGTGAACGTCTTGGCTGCACTCGTTGCTCAACTACCCCCACCTTTCTTACTGTTGGGCGACTTCAATGCCCACAGTCCCTTGTGGGGTGGTTCTACGATCTCTGGTCATGGCAGGGTTGTCGAGGATTTCCTAACTCAACTCGACCTCTGCCTCTTGAATACAGGTGCCCCCACGCATTTTAGTGTGGCACATGGCACTTTTTCGGCCATTGATCTGTCGATCTGCAGCCACGGCCTTCCACCATCTGTTCACTGGAGAGCCCATGACGACTTGTGTGGCAGTGACCATTTCCCTGTCTTTTTGTCACTCCCACAACGTGAGTCCCCAGCGCGCCCACCTAGGTGGGTTCTGCACAGGGCTAACTGGGAAGACTATGCTTCCGCTGCCATCGTTGGCCCTCCCCCACTCGAGGAAATCGATGTGGTGGTCGAGAGTGCCACACATTCCATCATTTCTGCTGCGAACGCGACCATTCCGCGTACATCGGGGTGCCCACGGCGTAAGACAGTGCCGTGGTGGTCGCCGGAGATCGCTGAGGCCATTAAAGACCGCAGGCGGGCCTTACAGCGATACAAACGGCACCCCTCTCAGGAGCACCTAATCAATTTTAAACGGCTTCGCGCTCGTGCTCGCCAGCTTATAAGAAGACGGAAACAGGAGTGCTGGGAGAGGTACGTTTCCACTATTGGGACAGGCACCTCAGCCTCGCAGGTCTGGAGTAAGATCAGACGGCTACAGGGATTACAGACACCAGTGGGAATCCCTGGGATCTCCTCAAATGGAGTCCTATGTACGGACCCGGCCACACTTGCAGAGATGTTCGCCGAGCATTATGCTCGTGCCTTTGCCTCTGCAAATTATCCACCGGCCTTCCGTGCAGTAAAGGAGAGGGTAGAACGCCAGTCTCTCTCCTTTCGTACCAGCCGCTCTGAATCTTACAACACTCCCTTTTCTGAGTGGGAGCTCCTCAGTGCTCTTCAACAATGTCCTGACACGGCTCCAGGGCCTGATAGCATCCATAGTCAAATGCTGAAACATCTCTCAGCAGATAGTCGGCGAAACCTACTTGCGGTCTATAACCGCATTTGGTGTGATGGTGTTTTCCCGTCACAGTGGCAGGACAGTATCATCATCCCAGTGCTTAAGCCCGACAAAAATCCTCTTTCCTTGGATAGCTATCGGCCCATTAACCTGACTAACGTGCCGTGCAAACTGCTGGAGCGGATGGTCAGTCGGCGGTTGTGTTGGATTCTTGAGACTCGAGGATTGTTGGCTCCATGCCAGGGCGGTTTTCGCCAGGGTCGATCTACCACCGATAATCTGGTGTACCTCGAGTCTGCAATCCGCACAGCTTTTTCCCGGCGCCAACACCTTGTTGCCGTCTTCTTTGATATGCACAAAGCATACGATACCACCTGGCGACGCCACATCCTCAACACTTTATATGACTCGGGCCTCCGGGGCTCCCTACCGATTTTTATCCAGAATTTTTTAGCTGTCCGTACCTTTCGTGTTCAAATTGGTGCCTCCCTGAGCGCCTCATACATCCAGGAGAATGGCGTTCCTCAGGGCTCAGTTTTAAGTGTTCCATTATTTTTAGTTGCCATCAATGGTCTAGCGACAGCAATTGGATCGTCGGTCTCCCCTTCTCTTTACGCTGACGACTTTTGTATCTTTTTTAGTTCCTGCAGCACCCAGGTTGCTGAGCGTAGGTTGCAAGGTGCTATTCGGAAGGCACATACCTGGGCCCTAAGTCATGGCTTTCAGTTTTCTGCCACCAAGACTAGAGTGGTGCACTTCTGTCGGCGTCGGACCGTCCACCCTCACCCTGAACTTTACCTTAACGACGAACTCCTGACAGTGGTAGACACGCATCGGTTTTTGGGTCTGGTCTTTGACGCCCGGCTGACGTGGCTCCCCCACATTCGTCAGCTGAAACGGAAGTGCTGGCGCCATCTCAACCTTCTCCGCCACCTGGATCATACGACCTGGGGTGCTGATCGCTCGACACTGTTGCGGCTTTACACGGCGCTGGTGCAGTCCCGTCTCGATTTTGGGTGCATTGCCTATGGGTCTGCGGCACCTTCGGCACTGTATCTCCTGGACCCCATTCACAACTGTGGGGTCCGCATTGCGACGGGCGCTTTCCGCACCAGCCCGGTGAACAGTTTACTAGTGGAGGCTGGGATCCCACCTTTGGGGATCCGCCGCCAACACCTGCTCGCAGCTTATGCAGCGAATGTGTATTGCTCCCCAGGCCACCCAAACCGTCGTTTCCTTTTTTCTAATGTGGTCGTCCCTCACCATCAGCGACGCCCCAGGTCAGGTCA
Source organism: Locusta migratoria (assembly GCA_026315105.1). Taxonomy (NCBI): domain Eukaryota; kingdom Metazoa; phylum Arthropoda; class Insecta; order Orthoptera; family Acrididae; genus Locusta; species Locusta migratoria. Next base: position 673,912,230 of record CM048755.1, read on the forward strand.
TACGATAGCCTATAGAGTTCGGTCCCTCCTCCTGGAACTTGAGTCTTTGCCCCTTCCGTGTCCATATCGGGTCCAGGTGCATACACCTCCATGGTGTTTGACAAGGCCGTCTATTCGGCTGGACTTGGCCCATGGGCCCAAGGACTCAGTACCACTGGAGGCGCTCCGCCGTCAGTTCTCGGCTGTCATAGCGGAGTTCCGTGGTTATGACCTGATCTACACCGATGGCTCAATGGTGGATGACCGTGTTGGATTTGCCTATACACACGGTGACCATGTGGAACAGCACTCTCTGCCGAATGGCTGCAGTGTTTACACTGCAGAGCTGGTGGCCATTCACAGAGCTCTTGTGCATATCCGGTCTTGCTCAGGCGAGTCTTTTGTTGTTTGCAGCGACTCCCTGAGCAGCCTTCGAGCTCTGGAGCAGTGTTACCCACGGTCTACCCTGGTGTTGGCCGTTCAGGAGACACTTTATGCAATTACACGGTCCGGGCGATCGGTGGTGTTCGTCTGGTCTCCAGGTCATGTTGGTATCCCGGGCAATGAACGTGTTGACAGGCTTGCCAAGCAGGCTGTAGGTATGTCCTGTCTAGAGATCGGCCTCCCGGCTTCTGATCTCCGTTCATTGTTGCGCCAGAAAGTACGTCAGCTTTGGGATACTGAGTGGCGTAGCCTGCGCACGCCCAACAAGCTCCGGGTGGTCAAGCAAACGACGGTTGCATGGCGCTCCTCCATGCGCGGTTCACGACGGGACTCAGTGGTCTTGTGTCGCCTCCGCATTGGGCATACATGGCTCACCCATGGACATCTCCTTCGGGGTGAGGACCCAGCCCAATGTCGGTGCGGCTCCCGTCTGACAATCGTCCACATTTTGTTGGACTGCCCCGTTTTAGCTGCTTTGCGGCGGAATTTTAACCTGCCTGCCGTTTTATCAGATGTTTTAGGTGACGATGCTGCAATGGCAGATACAGTTTTACGTTTTATACGAGCAGGGGGTTTTTATCATTCGATTTAACTGGAGATTTCTGTGTGTTACCGAGTGGTTGACTTTTCCTTTTTTTTATTCTTATGGTCGGTCCCCCTCAGGGGCTCAGCATTAATTTGCTGAGTACGGGCTTGGCGAACCCGGGGTCCTGAGCTGTGGGCTGTGTCGCGCCAACAGTCCGCTACACCGTAAGCTCTGTGCGTGCTTCAACGACCATCGTTCGGCGCGACGGTGGAACGTTGTACGTTTCAGAGCCCGGGGATCTTGGCTTAATCGCCCGGGTCGCGAGGACGGTACAAACCTCTATAAAAAACCCCTCAATCTCAAGGTGTGCTACGTGCCGAGGAGATGCATGGCTGTTGAGGTTGAACAGCCGCTAGCGAGCAACCTCTGAGGAACCTGCCGCACCTCAGTTGTATGAGGCTTACCCAGGCAAGCGGGGCTCTGCCTGGGTGGACCTTTAGTTCCCTAGCTGCTCGTGGGACGAGAATGAAACGAGCAATCAATAGCGTCGCCACACGCAAACCTGGCGTTTCTAAGCGTGGAAAAACAGACTTTGATGCAACTGCTTATGATCCTAAGACGTTCCCTTCCCTTGGCACCCCAAGGGAGGACCGTAGAGACCTTCGCCGATCTGAACCGTACTCGCCACAATACCTAGTATGTGCCCGTTCCGATGGAGAGTCCTTTCTGTCAACTAAGCCACAGTTCTTCGTCGAACAGCTCGAAGACAAGTTTGGCGAAGTGGAGTCGTTCTCCAAGATGAAGAGTGGGGCTGTATTGATACAAACGGCGTCCCCAGCCCAATCGCGGGCATTGCTTGCCTGCGATAAGCTGGGTGACATCCCTGTGACAATCACGCCCCACAAGTCCTTAAACATGGTCCAGGGTCTAATCTATCAGAGAGATCTGTTGTCCCAGACCGATGAAGAATTGCGAGCAAACTTGCAGCGTCGAGGGGTTCACTTCGTCCGGCGTGTATACAGGGGACCCAAAGATAGCAGGGTTGCCACCGGTGCTTTTATCTTGGCCTTCGAAGGTGATACACTGCCTGAGAAGGTCAAGATAATGGTATACCGTGTTGATGTAAGGCCATATGTCCCTCCCCCAATGCGGTGTTTCCGGTGCTGGAAGTTCGGGCACATGTCGTCCCGATGTACTTCCAGCCCGAACTGCAGGGAGTGTGGACGGCCATCACACCCAGACACCCCTTGTACCCCACCTCCTGTTTGCGTAAATTGCGGGCAACATCATCCGCCCTGCTCGCCAACTTGTACTGTTCTTCATCGGGAAAGGAAAATAATGGAAATAAAGACCCTGGAACGGCTTACTTTCACTGAGGCACGCAAAAAGTACGAGCGACTCCATCCTGTGAAGATGACATCATCTTTTGCCGCAGTCACAGCGGCACCTCTTCCATTTAGATCAATAGCACCAGTGTCATCTCCATCTGTGGGCCCTATGGGCCAACAATCATCTACTGCCCCCTCGATGGGTGGGGGACCATCCACATCTCTTGCTCCCACAACACCTGTGGGAGAAATGTCTACCCCATCACCGGGGACTCCAGTCCCCACTCCCCAGCCGGGGAAGCACCAGCCTTCCCCGGCCCCTCTCGCCCGGAAGGGGTCCCTTGTGGAACCCCCTCCTGAGGCTTCCACTAGTGGTTTGGAGGGTCCCAGCCAGAGGCTGCAGGATCCACCTGCCCCCAGTCGTCGGGCTTTCCGATCGACATCGGGCCCAGAAACCGCTAGTGAGAAGTCCTCCCAGCCCTTAAGACCAAAAGGGCAGCGGGAGGTAAAGAAGAAAAAACAGAAGAAGAAAGTCTCCTCGGAGACTTCAAAGTCAAGGAATCCTGCATCATCTACATCGGAAGATGAGGTTCAGATCTTCGCGTCTCTCGAAGATCTGGCCCTCACTAGAACGCTTGAGCCAATGCTCCTTGATGATGCAGATGTGCAACGACAGGCAGACCGCAAATCTTTGGGCTGACAATATTCAGTCCTTCATCATGGTCTTCCACATGCATCATATTCTCCAGTGGAATTGCGGAGGGTTTTTCAACCATCTAGCTGAGCTACAGCAGTTGTTGTGCCGTTTCCCAGTGTTGTGTATGGCTCTACAGGAAACTTGGTTTCCTGCTCAGCGGACCCCGGCCCTTCGAGGCTATCGGGGTTACTTCAACAACCGTGTCAACTGTGATAGAGCCTCTGGTGGTGTCTGTATATACACCCTTGCCACTGTCCCCAGTATTGCTGTGCCTCTCTGCACACCTATTGAGGCTGTTGCTGTTCGCCTTCGGGCTATGCTGGAATTGACTGTCTGTTCAATATACCTTCCTCCAGACAGGGATGTTTCGCCCACTGATCTTGCTGCTCTGGTAGCACAGCTGCCCCCACCGTTCCTTCTCTTGGGGGATTTTAACGCCCATAACCCTTTATGGGGCGGAATAGAGACAACCCGACGTGGTAGGGATGTTGAAGCTCTTCTTGCACAACTAGATATCTGCCTTCTCAATACTGGTTCCCCGACGCACTTCAGTGTTGCGCATGGCACTTTCTCAGCTATTGATCTCTCGGTCTGCAGCCCGATCCTTCTTCCACACCTCACATGGAGGGCCCACGATGACCTCTGTGGGAGCGACCATTTTCCTATCCTTTTGTCGCTCCCACAGTCTCGACAGGCGGAACAACTGCCTCGATGGTCCCTCCATAGGGCTGATTGGCAGCGTTACACTTCTGCTGCTGTCATTCCTTCTCAACTGCCAGCCAATGTGGATGTGGCAGTCCAACAGGTGACTGTCGCCATAGTCTCCGCTGCTGAGGCCACTGTTCCAACCACCTCAGGGTCCCTTCGGCGCAAATCTGTGCCTTGGTGGTCACAAGAAATCGCCGAAGCCATTCGGGATCGGCGTAGGGCACTTCAGCGCTACCGGCGACATCCCACCATCGATCACCTGATTGCTTTTAAACGGCTACGGGCCCGAGCACGACGGCTTATACGGCAAAGTAAGCAAGATTGTTGGGAGAGGTACGTCACCTCTATTGGAACTCGTGCCTCACCTTCTCGGGTGTGGACTCAGGTTCGACGACTTTTCGGGTACCGCCCACCAACAGGAATCCCCTGTCTTCGCTTACAGGGTACTGTCTGCTCAGACCCGCTTGCTGTCGCTGAGCACATGGCACAGTTTTATGCAGGCATCAGTTCAACTGCAGCTTACAGTGAAGCCTTTCGCGCCATTAAAGAAAGAGTTGAGCGGCAGCCACTGTCGTTTCACGCACGTCGCCGGGAGCCATACAATGCACCCTTTAGCGAGTGGGAGTTTAAAAGTGCCCTTTCTGCATGCCCCGATACTTGTCCAGGACCAGATCGTGTTCATAGCCAATTTCTTCGGCATCTTTCTGTGGACGCTCAGAACCAACTGCTCGCCTTGTTTAACCGTCTCTGGGCAGACGGTATTTTTCCTTCCCAATGGCGGGAAAGTACCGTCATCCCAGTGATAAAACCTGGCGCTGACCCACAGGTGGCTGACAGTTACCGTCCGATCAGCCTGACAAACGTCTTATGTAAGCTCGTTGAACGGATGGTGAGTCGGCGGCTTATGTGGATCCTTGAAGACCGGGGACTCCTAGTAGCACAACAAGGGGGTTTCCGTCAGGGCCGCTCCACAATTGACAATCTTGTTTCCTTGGAGTCGGCTATTCGTACAGCTTTTACCCGACGTGAACACCTTGTTGCTGTATTCTTTGATCTTCGGAAAGCGTACGACACAACCTGGCGCCACCACATACTGGCTACATTGTATGACTGGGGCTTGCGGGGCCCACTTCCAATCTTTATCAGGAATTTTCTCTCCCACCGCTCCTTTAGGGTTAGGGTGGGTACCACCCTTAGTTCCTCATACATCCAAGAGAACGGTGTCCCACAGGGCTCCGTCCTCAGTGTGCCTTTGTTTTTAATCGCCATAAACGGGCTTGCCACGGCTGTGGGATCCTCTGTCTGTTCCAGCTTGTTTGCAGATGACTTTTGTTTATACTATAGTTCGGCTAGTATTAGCGTCGCTGAACGGCGGCTACAGGGAGCCATCCGGAAAGCTGAATCATGGGCCTCTACCCATGGTTTTCAGTTTTCAGCGCAGAAGACCCGCGTGATACATTTCTGTCGACGGCGAGCAGTTCACATGGATCCCGAGTTATATCTCGGTGGTGAGTTGCTCGTTGTCGCAGAGACTCATCGGTTTCTTGGCATGGTATTCGACAACAGACTTACTTGGGTGCCACATCTGCGTCAGCTGCGACAAAAATGCTCAAGGCATCTTAATATTCTCCGCTGCTTGAGCCATACTGCTTGGGGTGCTGCTCGTTCCACCCTCCTGCAGCTGTACAAGTCCTTGATACAATCAAGGCTTGATTACGGATGCCTCGTATACGACTCAGCAGCACCTTCCGCCTTGAGGATCCTTGACCCCATCCACCATGGTGGTATCCGGCTGGCGACTGGGGCCTTTCGTACCAGCCCTGTGCCAAGTCTTCTAGCCGAAGCAGGGATTCCTCCATTACACTTCCGCCGCCAGCAGCTTCTCGCTAGCTATGTTGCTCGAGTCCATGCCATGCCACACCATCCAAATCGCAGGCTTTTGTTTCCGACTGTTCCCCCTCCTTTTCCACCACGTCGACCTAGATCAGGTCTTCCGATCGCGATCCGGGTTCGTACACTCCTTTCCTCACTTAATTCCCTACCTCTCCCTGACGCTTTTTCTTGCCCATCCCGTCTTCCTCCTTGGTCCACTCCCTGTTTAAAGCTCCACTTGCAACTGTCCTGCGATATAAAGGCATTAGTTTCACCATTGACACTCTGTTGCAAGTTTCTGGCACTCCTTTCTGCTCACCGTGATGCAGAAGTCGTGTACACTGATGGCTCCCTGGTAAATGGCAGAGCCAGTTACGCTTTTATTCATGGCGACCACGCAGAACAACGGTCCCTGCCGCCAGGCTGTAGTATTTTTACAGCTGAACTGATCGCTATTTCTCGTGCTCTTGACCACCTCAAAACGTGCCCCCGGAAGTCGTATGTCGTGTGCAGCGACTCCCTTAGTGGCCTGCAAGCCCTTTCAAACTATTATTCTACCCATCCGTTGGTGCAATCCATTCAAAATGCCGTTGCTTCACTCGGCAAGTCTGGATGTGCGGTGGACTTTATCTGGACCCCTGGCCACATTGGCATCCCAGGGAACGAGCGTGTCGATCGGCTGGCTAAGCTCGCCACCACCGCTCCTCCCCTGGATATTGGTATCCCCGAACAGGATATCCGAATGGATTTGCGCCACAGGGTTTTAGAGGCTTGGGACACACAATGGGCAGCACTGAGCACTCCCAACAAGCTCCGAGCGATCAAGTCCTCTACGGCCGTCTGGAAGTCGTCTTTCCGGCCTTCCCGTAGGGACTCTGTTGTCTTGTGTCGCCTACGTATTGGCCATACGTGGTTGACACATGGCTATCTTTTACGTCGAGAGGACCCACCGAATTGCCGTTGTGGAAGTTTGTTGACAGTGGTCCACATCCTGTCGGACTGTCCGTTTTTAGCCGTCTTGCGGCAGTCTTTTAACCTACCTACTGCGCCTGCCTCGATTTTATCTGACAATGCCTCTATGGCTGACCGAGTTTTACGTTTTATCCGTGCAGCTGGGTTTTACCATTTGATATAAAGGAGAGTTCCCTAGCCTGATCTCTCAGGCACTCATCTCTCATAACTTTTTACTCTTCTTCTTTTGTGTTGTCTGACCTGCTTTATTCGTATGTTTTAGAATATGCAGAGTGGCTGGCTCATCCTTTATTATCCTCGTGATCAGCCAGCCACAACATTCTGCTGTAACTTTTAGTCACATTATCTTTGTTTACTCTTTGAGTTTTCTTCTTTGTGTGTCATGAACTCACTGCTCCTTGTCATTGTGTACCCATTGTGCATTGTCATTTGTGTGTTTCAATGTTTGTCTTTTTTCATCTTGCTATGAACCGCATTGGCTTTGCTTGTAACAGGGGACTGATGACCGTGCAGTCTGGTCCCCTCTAAACAACAACAACAACAATATGGTCGGTCAACCACGGCCATCGGTTTATTTGTTGTAAGTTGTGTTTGTGTGACCATCTCTTCGTTTTGTCTTGTTCTTGATTATGTTTTATGGACTCGGTGGGACTCCTCTCCCACATCGCAATTTTAAACTCTGTGCGTGATATCTTTTACGTGTATGGTTTTACTTTTGCCGCCTAGAGGTGGAATGGGGGACTGATGACCATTGTAGTTTTGTCCCCCCTTAAACAACACAACAACAACAACAACAACAACAACTTCCTGCAACTGTTGGCCAACACCTCTGCCATGAGAACTGCCTAGCAGCAGAACCTTCTTCCTAAGAGCCCTCTCTACAAATTTCGGCTTCCTTACAGCTGAGGTCTGCTGCATACTTCCTACACCTACAGCTACAGGAGGTTCATCTCCACTCAACCCTGACAGTTGGTCAAACCTATTTGCGATTTCCAATGTAAAGCTATCTGAATAGCTTCTCCTAGCTACCGTCTTTCCAACTGCCAGTTCCCATTCCCCAGCCCCCCTTCCCCTCTTCAACCTACGTAGTTCCTCTTCAGCGTTTTTCAACTGCACCTGAAGGGCGCAGATCAAACGCTCCTGCTCCTCTATCATCTTATTCCTGCTGCAAATCCTACATTCCAGGAGAGAACCTCACCACAATGCCCACTGGCTTCCCCACTGCAATCCCCCCCCCCCCATGAAAATACTTACTACAAATCGCACACTGCAGCCCACTACGCACGACCCTACGACAGAGCCCACACTTTTCACTCATGTAAAATTTCACAATTATTTGTTAAGAAAAACTAGACGTCTACGTTATGAAGTTACGTTTCTACAAAAGAACGAGGAAGTACCTCTTAACTAAAGCAATCAACCTACCTCAGTGTCTACAAATCAAGTAACAACTACTACTACTAGTATCAGAAAAGAGCAAATTACACTACCACAGAAACTTTACACTGTTGCTTGTATAAACAAGTTCAAATTCAAGCGTCACTAATAAACTAACTAAACACAGTGAGAGTACAAGAGTTATCAAATACCGTAACTTAAAGTTTCCCAACCTCAACTACTTTAAAAACAGAAAGTCGCCTGTTGAAAAGTACTAAATTTAATAAATAACTAGCGTGACAACACCTCCTGAAATCTACTAACGTTAATAATTTAACTACAATACACAAACACTTATTGGAACTTAGGTTTCGGAGACCGCTACGACTGGAACCACTCGCCACCAGATGAAAACAAAGCAGTAAGACGTCGATGCCGGCGCACACGCGAACACAAATAACACCACTTAGAGCGAATATGGACAACAAACGCTAAAATAACTGACGATCCTTTACAAGAACACCTTTAAATTGAATATTATCACGAATTAACAGTTAAAATAATTATATTAATCCTAAAATTATATAAAAAAAATAGAGAGCGATGTGCAAAGCTGTCCAGCACTCGTGACGTCACCGTCACCCCGCCCTTTCTCCTTTTGGGGGATTTTAATGCGCACCACCCATTGTGGGGCGGGACGCAGACGACAGTTTGCGGTAGGAACATAGATGTCCTGCTGTGACAGAAGTCTCTGTCTCTTAAACACTGGGGCTCCCACGCATTTCTGCGTGGCACGAGGCACTTACTCGGCACTCGACCTCTCTCTATGTAGTCCGAGTCTGATCCCATATTTTCGCTAGAGGACCCACGATGACCTTTGCGGCAGCGACCATTTTCCGATTCTTGTCGCACCTGCACTTCCAACCTGCAGGAAGCCCATCTCGATGGTCCCTCCGTCGAGATAATTGGCAGGATTAACCTCCACTGCTACTTTTCCTGTAACAGTGCCTGCCAACGTGGACACGGCAGTTCGTCGAGTCACTGCTGCTATCGTTTCCGCCGCTGAGGCCACTGTTCCCACCACCTCTGGCACCCCCTTGGCGCAAGTCCGTGCCTTGGTGGACGCCAGACATCGCTGCAGCCAATCGGGATCGTCAGCGGGCGCTCTAGCGCCATCGGCGCCACCCGACCATGGACAACCTGATAGCCTTCAAACGGCTTCGGGCCCGAGCTCGATAACTCATTCGGCGGCGCAAGCAGGAAAGCTGGGAGAGATATGTCGCTAGCATCGGCTCTCGCGCTTCGCTATCTAAGGTGTGGTCCCAAGTTAGACGCCTGTTTGGGTACCACATATCAGCAGCAATCCCCAGCTTACAGATCCAGGATACTGTATGCACCGACGCCACTGCTACTGCTGAGCACATGGCGGAGCATTATGCTCGCAATTCCGCAACTGCAGCATACAGTGCAGACTTCCGTGCACTGAAAGAGCGGGTAGAACAACGACGGCTGTCATTTCACACGCGTCTAGCCGAATCGTACAACTTCGCTTTTAGTGAATGGGAATTCGAAACTGCCCTTGCCGCATGCCCCAATACCTCTCTGGGACCGGACAGGATCCACAGCCAGTTCCTCCGGCACTTTTCCGTGGAGTTTAAACACCAGCTTGTCGCCCTGTTTAACCGTTTATGGGCAGAGGGAGCTTTCCCGTCACAATGGCGAGAAAGCATAATTATTCCGGTGATCAAACCTGGTGCTGATCCACTGGTGGCTGATAGTTACCGCCCAATCAGTTTCACCAACGTTCTGTTGAAGCTATTCGAACGTATGGTGAGCCGGCGGCTTATGTGGATACTTGAACATAGAGGTCTGTTGTCCCCACATCAGGGGGGTTTCCGCCAAGGCCGCTCCACTGTTGATAACTTAGTGGAACTGGAGTCTGCCATTCGTACGGCATTTAGCAGGCGTGAGCGCCTTGTTGCCGTCTTTTTCGACTTCAGAAAGGTATACGACACCACTTGGCGCCACCATATTCTGGCTACACTGCACGATTGGGGCTTGAGGGATCCGCTCCCACTTTTTATTCAAAACTTTTCAGGTACGGGTTGGTACTTCCCTCAGCTCCCTCCGCGTCCAGGAGAACGGTGTCCCACAGGGCTCCGTCCTTAGTGTTCCCCTTTTTTAATTGCCATCAATGGACTAGCTGATGCAGGGGGTCATCGGTTTCTTCTTCCTCCTTCTTCGCTGATGACTTCTGCTTATACTTCAGTTCAGCTAGCATTGGGGGAGCTGATAGGCGTCTACAGGGAGCCATTCGAAGGCGCAGTGGTGGGCCTCCACCCATAGGTTCCAGTTTTCTTCATCGAAAACCCGGGTTATGCACTTCTGCCGCCTTCGAGCTGTCCATTTGGACCCAGAGCTTTATTTATGTGACGAACTTCTTCGTGTCGAAGAGACTCACCGATTTCTTGGCATACTCTTAGACAGCCAGCTCACTTGGGTGCCCCATCTTCGTCAGCTCTACGCTGCCTCAGCCACACTAGTTGGGAGCCACCCGTATGGGTCTTTTGCAGCTCTACAGGGCGCTGATTCAATCATGCTTAGACTATGGGAGCTTTGTGTATGGTTCGCCAGCCCCATCTGCATTGCAGGTCTTGGACCCAGTACTCCACAATGGCGTCTGTTTAGTGACAGGGGCCTTTCGGACAAGTCCAGTGGCAAGCCTTCTTGCTGAAGCTGGAGTCCTTCTCCTGCGATTTCACTGGCAGCAGCTGTTATCCTCCTATGCTGCCCATGTTGATGCATCACCTCACCATCCGAATCGCAGGCTTCTTTTCCCAGCTGCAGTAACCCCGTTCCCACAACAACGGCTGAGGTCTGTTCGTGTTCACTCCCTTCTGTCCTCACTGGAATCCCTCCCACTTTCCACCACTCTTCCCGCACCGCCCCTTGGTTCTTTCCACGTCTGCAGCTTCAGCATGCCTCGAAAGCCTCTGTTCCACCGCTGAATCTCTGTCGCCAGTTTCAGGTGGTTTTGGAGTTGTTCCATGGAGCAGAAGTTGTGTACCCCCCTGCGGGTTCGGGGGTAAGAATAGGCCCGCGGTATTCCTGCCTGTCGTAAGAGGCGACTAAAAGGAGTCTTCATACTTTTCGGCTTTCCATCTGTGGTCCCCTATGTGGGTTTGACCCTCCATTTTTCAAAATTTTTCAGAAGAGCGAACCATTTGGGGAAGGACACCTTACATGGTGCATCATGTAATTCTCGTGCCATGCCATCTTAAGCACCCATCATGGAATGGACTTGCGACTGCGGATTCTATTCTGCCACTGGGCAGGTCATTTCTTTTTTCCGTGCAAGTCGCATCCATTGTGCACTGATATCTCAGCACTCTACTTTATGATGGTTCACGTAGCGCCAGAAAGCCAACACGGTAGCCAGTCCGTTGTGGTGGGGTCGTCATGTACCCTCTTGGCTGTAGACCCCTGACAACACAGGGATCGCTCTACCGGTGCCAGAGCTGCATACTCCTCATGCAAGCCAAGGAGTCGATGCTTGTCTCTGTGGGGCATCAGGACTCCCGGCAACGGTCATCCCGCCAGGTGACGTTGCTGTGGCTGGGTGGCGCCCATGAGGAGAGCCCCTGATCGGAGTGGGTGGCATCGGGGCGGATCACCCGCCATGAAAAGACACAAATCGGGTGACGTTGGCGGACGTACAACCGCCGTCTCTAAGAAGGGAAAGTTTAATGCATCTACGTACGACCCCCAAACGTTCCCCTCCCTGACCACGCCTTGGGAGGGACGTCGGGCCACAAAACAGGGTGAAGATTATGTTCCTCGATATCTCGTGTGCAGCAGGACTGATGGGGACTCATTCTCAGCGACCAAGCCTCAGTTCTTTGTGGAACATCTAGAGGACAGGTTTGGGGAAGTGGACTCCATCTCTAAAATGCGCAACGGGTCTGTTCTCATCCACACAGCATCCCCGGCCCAGTCACGGGCGCTACTCGCTTGTGACAAGCTGGGTGACGTTGCGGTGACCATCACTCCCCACAAGTCCCTGAATATGGTTCAGGGAGTAATTTTCCATCGGGATTTATTGCTCCAGACAGACGACGAGCTACGGGCAAACCTTGAACGACGAGGCGTTCATTTTGTCCGGCGCGTCCATAGGGGCCCAAAGGATAATAGGGTCGCAACTGGTGCCTTCATCTTGGCCTTTGAGGGTGATACGTTACCCGAAAAGGTCAAGGTGATGGTTTACCGTGTTGACGTGCGGCCTTATATTCCTCCCCCTGTGAGGTGCTTCCAATGCTGGAAGTTCGGCCACATGTCTTCCCGTTGCATGTCCAGTGCTACATGCAGGGACTGCGGGCGTCCAGCACATCCGGACGCCCCATGCACTCCGCCTCCCATCTGCGTAAACTGTGGTCAGAACCATCCTCCCTGCTCGTCGCAATGCCCCGCATTTCAACGGGAGCGGAAAATTACAGAATATAAAACCCTGGACCGTATATGCTATAATGAGGCCAGGAAAAAGTTTGATCGTCTGCACCCTGTAACGATGAAAAACACGTTTGCAGCAGTGACGTCGTCGCCACTCTCCTTGGCGACGACAGTATTTTCTACTTCTTCTGTTCCTGTGGGCCCCCAGGGCCGCCAACCTAAGCCTGCCCCCACGGAGGTTGGGGGCCATCCTTCCACAGCTCCCAAGGCGAAAGCCTCGGGGTCAGCAACCACCTCTCCGCCGGAGAAAGAACAACCTTCTCCGGCTTCCCTCAGGCGGAAGGGGTCCCTTGGGACACTCCCTTCTGCCAGTGTCGATATCGACACTAACCAGCAGCCGGCGCGCTCGCAGACTGCTGGTCGTAGGGCTTCGCGCTCCTCCTCAGTCCCTGTGGCTGAGTCCAAGGAGCAGCTCCCACCGGCGAAGCCCCCGAGGGAACGGAGGGGTAAACAGAAACCGAAGACATGCATCACAAGAGACACCACGGTGGCTACAGTGCCACCACTCCCCTCCACCTCCACCTCTGCTTCTGAGGATGAGGTGGAGATTCTTGCGTCACCCGAGGACTTCGCTCTCGGAGACGCCATTGAGAAAACGGACAATCCCGATGACACGCCTACACCGGTGGGTGCCAGTGATGCTGAGTTGTAGCCCACCGACTCGGATTCATGTCTTCCCAGCACTCGAACAATGTCATTCTCCAGTGGAACTGCGGCGGTTTCTTCCCCCACCTGGCTGAGCTACGGCAGCTTTTGAGCACGACACCTGCTTTCTGCATTGCTCTTCAGGAAACTTGGTTTCCAACAATGCGGACCCCTGCCCTTCGTGGCTACAGGGGATTTTACTGCAACCGTAGCATATATAACAGGGTATCAGGTGGAGTGTGTGTGTATGTCCTCACCTCTGTGTATAGTGAATCTGTGCCACTTCAAACGCCATTAGAAGCAGTGGCTGTCAGGGTGAGGACCACACAGGAGTTTACCGTCTGCAGTATCTACTTGCCGCCAGATGGTGACGTATCTGTGAACGTCTTGGCTGCACTCGTTGCTCAACTACCCCCACCTTTCTTACTGTTGGGCGACTTCAATGCCCACAGTCCCTTGTGGGGTGGTTCTACGATCTCTGGTCATGGCAGGGTTGTCGAGGATTTCCTAACTCAACTCGACCTCTGCCTCTTGAATACAGGTGCCCCCACGCATTTTAGTGTGGCGCATGGCACTTTTTCGGCCATTGATCTGTCGATCTGCAGCCACGGCCTTCCACCATCTGTTCACTGGAGAGCCCATGACGACTTGTGTGGCAGTGACCATTTCCCTGTCTTTTTGTCACTCCCACAACGCGAGTCCCCAGCGCGCCCACCTAGGTGGGTTCTGCACAGGGCTAACTGGGAAGACTATGCTTCCGCTGCCATCGTTGGCCCTCCCCCACTCGAGGAAATCGATGTGGTGGTCGAGAGTGCCACACATTCCATCATTTCTGCTGCGAACGCGACCATTCCGCGTACATCAGGGTGCCCACGGCGTAAGACAGTGCCGTGGTGGTCGCCGGAGATCGCTGAGGCCATTAAAGACCGCAGGCGGGCCTTACAGCGATACAAACGGCACCCCTCTCAGGAGCACCTAATCAATTTTAAACGGCTTCGCGCTCGTGCTCGCCAGCTTATAAGAAGACGGAAACAGGAGTGCTGGGAGAGGTACGTTTCCACTATTGGGACAGGCACCTCAGCCTCGCAGGTCTGGAGTAAGATCAGACGGCTACAGGGATTACAGACACCAGTGGGAATCCCTGGTATCTCCTCAAATGGAGTCCCCTCAGGGGCTCAGCATTAATTTGCTGAGTACGGGCTTGGCGAACCCGGGGTCCTGAGCTGTGGGCTGTGTCGCGCCAACAGTCCGCTACACCGTAAGCTCTGTGCGTGCTTCAACGACCATCGTTCGGCGCGACGGTGGAACGTTGTACGTTTCAGAGCCCGGGGATCTTGGCTTAATCGCCCGGGTCGCGAGGACGGTACAAACCTCTATAAAAAACCCCTCAATCTCAAGGTGTGCTACGTGCCGAGGAGATGCATGGCTGTTGAGGTTGAACAGCCGCTAGCGAGCAACCTCTGAGGAACCTGCCGCACCTCAGTTGTATAAGGCTTACCCAGGCAAGCGGGGCTCTGTCTGGGTGGACCTTTAGATCCCTAGCTGCTCGTGGGAACGAAATGAAACGAGCAACAGAACACGTTGGTGGACGTACAACCACCGTCTCTAAGCGTGGGAAGTTTCGTGCCTCTTCTTATGACCCCAAGTCGTTTCCTTCCTTGGCCACGCCCTGGGAGGAACGCAGGGCTGCTACCGGAAATGAGCAATATTCACCTCGATATTTAGTGTGTACAAGGACTGATGGGGAATCTTTTACGGCAGTGAAGCCTCAGTTTTTTGTTGACCATCTGGAGGACAGGTTTGGGGAAGTTGATTCCATTTCTAAAATGCGCAACGGGTCTGTACTCATCCACACAGCATTCCCAGCCCAGTCACGGGCGCTACTCGCTTGTGACAACCCCTCAGGGGCTCAGCACTAATTTGCTGAGTACGGGCTTGGCGAACCCGGGGTCCTGAGCTGTGGGCTGTGTCGCGCCAACAGTCCGCTACACCGTAAGCTCTGTGCGTGCTTCAACGACCATCGTTCGGCGCGACGGTGGAACGTTGTACGTTTCAGAGCCCGGGGATCTTGGCTTAATCGCCCGGGTCGCGAGGACGGTACAAACCTCTCTAAAAAACCCCTCAATCTCAAGGTGTGCTACGTGCCGAGGAGATGCATGGCTGTTGAGGTTGAACAGCCGTTAGCGAGCAACCTCTGAGGAACCTGCCGCACCTCAGTTGTACAAGGCTTACCCAGGCAAGCGGGGCTCTGCCTGGGTGGACCTTTAGATCCCTAGCTGCTCGTGGGACCAGGATGAAACGAGCACTTAAAAGCGTGGCCGGTCGCGAAAACGGCGTCTCTAAGCGAGGTAGAGGAGATTTTAATGCTGCTTGCTATGATCCCCGTTCGTTCCCTTCCCTAGCCACACCATGGGAGGAACGTCGGGCAAAATCTGCAAATGAGCCACCTTCTCCAAAATTTCTAGTATGTAGCCGCACAGATGGTGAGTCCTTTACATCTACCAAACCTCTTTTCTTTGTGGAACATCTTGAGGATAAGTTCGGCGAAGTTTCTGGCCTGTCAAAGATGCGAAGCGGCGCAGTGCTCATAGAAGCAGCATCCCCAGCCCAGTCGCGGGCGTTACTTGCCTGCGACAAGCTGGGTGATGTCCCTGTGAGCATTACACCACATAAGTCGCTCAATATGGTCCAAGGTATCGTTTTTCATAAAGACCTGCTGTTACAATCCGACGACGAGTTACGCGCCAACTTAGAGCGCAGAGGTGTCCACTTTATCCGGCGTGTCCATAGGGGACCAAAGGATCGCAAGGTTGCCACCGGTGCTTTTATCTTGGCCTTTGAAGGCGATACCCTGCCTGAGAAGGTCAAGGTGATGGTGTACCGGTGCGACGTAAAACCTTATATTCCTCCCCCTATGAGGTGTTTTAAATGCTGGAAATTCGGCCACATGTCCTCCAGATGTGCTTCCACCGCCACATGCAGGGACTGTGGACGTCCAGCACACCCGGACGCTCCGTGTACACCGCCTCCAATCTGCGTTAACTGTGGTTTAAATCATCCTCCTTGTTCGTCGGATTGCACCGTCTTCCGTAAGGAAAGGAAGATAATGGAACTGAAGACCTTGGACCGGCTTTCTTATTCTGAGGCTCGGAAGAAGTATGAGCGACTTCATCCCATCGCCATGACCGCATCTTTTGCAGCAGTGACATCGTCGCCATCCACCTTCGTGACTGCAGCAGACAATAGTGTTTCTTTCTCCAACGGCCGTCAGGGCCGTCAACTCAAACCTGCCCCCACAGTGGTCGGGGGCCCCATCCCTCCTCCTGCTCCCAAGGCAATTGCTTCGGGAGCAGCCTCCAACCCTCCGCCGGAGAAGCGTCAACCTTCTCCGGCTGCCCTCATCCAGAAGGGGTCCCTAGGGACGCTCCCTTCTGTGGCTTCCACCAGTGCCGATGCCGGCACAAGCCAGAAGCAGGCACCGCCGCCGGCTGCTGGCCGCAGGGCGTCGGGCTCTCCCTCTGTCACTGAGACAGAGGCTGAGTCTGCAAAGCCCCTCCTTCCAGTGAAGCCCCCGAGGGATAAGAGGGTAAGAACGAAAAAGAATAAAGATAAGGCTAAAGAAACCCCGGTGGCCACAGTGCCACCAGCTCCCTCCACCTCTGCCTCTGAGGACGAGGTGGAGATACTTGCATCCCCCGAGGACCTTGCGCTCTTGGACGCATCGGACTCGATGGATTTAGACGCTGATGCATCGCTACTGGTGGATGCAAAAGCTGCTGAGGTGTAATACATAACATCCTTTCATTTATGCCTTCCCAGCTGTTGGACACTATCCTCCAATGGAACTGCGGCGGTTTTTTCACCCACCTGGCTGAGCTACGACACCTTTTGAGCGTTACACCTGCTCTCTGCATTGCCCTGCAGGAAACTTGGTTTCCGGCAATGCGGACCCCTGCCCTTCGGGGCTATAGGGGATACTTCTGTAATCGTAGCCAGTATAACAGGGTGTCAGGTGGAGTGTGTGTGTATGTCCTTACCTCTGTATATAGTGAACCTGTGCCCCTTCATACACCGTTGGAAGCGGTGGCCGTTAGGGTAAGGACAACACAAGAGATTACTGTCTGCAGTCTCTACCTTCCTCCTGATGGCGATGTCTCAATGGCTGTCTTGGTTGCACTTATCTCACAACTCCCGCCACCTTTTTTGCTATTGGGGGACTTTAATGCCCACAATCCCCTGTGGGGTGGTTCTACGATCTCTGGCCGTGGCAGAGTTGTCGAGGACCTGCTTTCTCAGCTCGACCTCTGCCTCTTGAATACAGGTGCTCCCACACATTTCAGTGTGGCACACGGCACATTCTCGGCCATTGATCTGTCGATATGCAGCCACAGCCTTCCGCCATCCATCCATTGGAGTGTCCATGATGACTTGTGCGGCAGTGACCATTTTCCGATCTTTTTGTCACTCCCACAACGCGAGTCCCCAGCGCGCCCACCTAGGTGGGTTCTGCACAGGGCTAACTGGGAAGACTATGCTTCTGCTGCTATCGTTAGCCCTCCCCCACTCGACGAAATCGATGTGGTGGTCGAGAGCGCCACACATTCCATCATTTCTGCTGCGAACGCGACCATTCCGCGTACATCAGGGTGCCCACGGCGTAAGACAGTGCCGTGGTGGTCGCCGGAGATCGCTGAGGCCATTAAAGACCGCAGGCGGGCCTTACAGCGTTACAAACGGCACCCCTCTCAGGAGCACCTAATCAATTTTAAACGGCTTCGCGCTCGTGCTCGCCAGTTAATAAGAAGACGGAAACAGGAGTGCTGGGAGAGGTACGTTTCCACTATTGGGACAGGCACCTCAGCCTCGCAGGTCTGGAGTAAGATCAGGCGGCTACGGGGATTACAGACACCAGTGGGGATCCCTGGGATCTCCTCAAATGGAGTCGTTTGTACGGACCCGGCCACTCTTGCAGAGATGTTTGCCGAGCATTATGCCCGTGCCTTTGCCTCTGCACACTATCCACCGGCCTTCCGTACATTGAAGGAGAGGATGGAACGCCAGCCCCTCTCCTTTCGTACCCGCCGCACTGAATCTTACAACACTCCCTTTACTGAGTGGGAGCTCCTCAGTGCTCTTCAACAATGTCCAGACACGGCGCCAGGGCCTGATAGCATCCATAGTCAAATGCTGAAACATCTCTCAGCAGATAGTCGGCGTAACCTCCTTGCGGTCTATAACCGCGTTTGGTGTGATGGTGTTTTCCCGTCACAGTGGCGAGAGAGTATCATCATCCCAGTGCTTAAGCCCGACAAACATCCTCTGAACTTGGATAGCTATCGGCCCATTAACCTGACTAACGTTCCATGCAAACTGTTAGAGCGGATGGTCAGTCGGCGGTTGTGTTGGATTCTTGAGACTCGGGGATTATTGGCTCCATGCCAGGGCGGTTTTCGCCAGGGTCGGTCTACCACCGATAATCTGGTGTACCTCGAGTCTGCAATCCGCACAGCCTTTTCCCGGCGCCAACACCTTGTTGCCGTCTTCTTCGATATGCACAAAGCATACGATACAACCTGGCGACGACACATCCTCAACACTTTATATGACTGGGGCCTCCGGGGCTCCCTACCGATTTTTATTCAGAATTTTTTAGCCGTCCGTACCTTTCGTGTTCAAATTGGTGCTTCTCAGAGCTCCTCTCATATCCAGGAAAATGGGGTTCCCCAGGGTTCCGTTTTAAGCGTTCCCTTATTTTTAATCGCCATCAACGGTTTAGCTACAGCGGTTGGGTCGTCGGTGTCGCCCTCTCTTTATGCTGACGACTTTTGTCTCTCTTTTAGTTCCTGCAGCACCCAAGTTGCTGAGCGCAGGTTGCAAGGTGCTATTCGGAAGGCGCAGACCTGGGCGCTTACCCACGGCTTTCAGTTTTCTGCCTCCAAGACCAGAGTGATGCACTGCTGTCGGCATCGGACCGTCCACCCGCACCCTGAATTTTATCTTAATGACGAACTACTTACTGTAGTGGAAACTCACCGTTTTTTAGGACTGGTCTTTGATGCCCGGCTGACGTGGCTCCCCCACATTCGTCAGCTGAAACGGAAGTGCTGGCGCCATCTCAACCTTCTCAGACACTTGGGTCATACGACCTGGGGTGCAGACCGCTCCACACTGTTGCGGCTTTACATGGCGCTGGTGCAGTCCCGTCTCGATTTTGGGTGCATTGCCTATGGGTCTGCGGCACCTTCGGCACTGCATCTCCTGGACCCCATTCACAACTGTGGGGTCCGCATTGCGACGGGCGCTTTCCGCACCAGCCCGGTGAACAGTTTACTAGTGGAGGCTGGGATCCCACCTGTGGGGATCCGCCGCCAACACCTGCTCGCCGCTTATGCAGCGAACGTGTATTGCTCCCCAGGCCACCCAAACCGTCGTTATCTTTTTTCTAATGCGGTCGTCCCTCACCATCAGCGACGCCCAAGGTCAGGTCATACGATAGCCTATAGAGTTCGGTCCCTCCTCCTGGAACTTGAGTCTTTGCCCCTTCCGTGTCCATATCGGGTCCAGGTGCATACACCTCCATGGTGTTTGACAAGGCCGT
Source organism: Locusta migratoria (assembly GCA_026315105.1). Classification (NCBI taxonomy): domain Eukaryota; kingdom Metazoa; phylum Arthropoda; class Insecta; order Orthoptera; family Acrididae; genus Locusta; species Locusta migratoria. The sequence continues at coordinate 673,931,882 of CM048755.1, forward strand.
CTATTCGGCTGGACTTGGCCCATGGGCCCAAAGACTCAGTACCACTGGAGGCACTCCGCCGTCAGTTCTCGGCTGTCATAGCGGAGTTCCGTGGTTATGACCTGATCTACACCGATGGCTCAATGGTGGATGACCGTGTTGGATTTGCCTATACACACGGTGACCATGTGGAACAGCACTCTCTGCCGAATGGCTGCAGTGTTTACACTGCAGAGCTGGTGGCCATTCACAGAGCTCTTGTGCATATCCGGTCTTGCTCAGGCGAGTCTTTTGTTGTTTGCAGCGACTCCCTGAGCAGCCTTCGAGCTCTGGAGCAGTGTTACCCACGGTCTACCCTGGTGTTGGCCGTTCAGGAGACACTTTATGCCATTACACGGTCCGGGCGATCGGTGGTGTTCGTCTGGTCTCCAGGTCATGTTGGTATCCCGGGCAATGAACGTGTTGACAGGCTTGCCAAGCAGGCTGTAGGTATGTCCTGTCTAGAGATCGGCCTCCCGGCTTCGGATCTCCGTTCATTGTTGCGCCAGAAAGTACGTCAGCTTTGGGATACTGAGTGGCGTAGCCTGCGCACGCCCAACAAGCTCCGGGTGGTCAAGCAAACGACGGTTGCATGGCGCTCCTCCATGTGTGGTTCACGACGGGACTCAGTGGTCTTGTGTCGCCTCCGCATTGGGCATACATGGCTCACCCATGGACATCTCCTTCGGGGTGAGGACCCAGCCCAATGTCGGTGCGGCTCCCGTCTGACAATCGTCCACATATTGTTGGACTGCCCCGTTTTAGCTGCTTTGCGGCGGAATTTTAACCTGCCTGCCGTTTTATCAGATGTTTTAGGTGACGATGCTGCAATGGCAGATACAGTTTTACGTTTTATACGAGCAGGGGGTTTTTATCATTCGATTTAACTGGAGATTTCTGTGTGTTACCGAGTGGTTGACTTTTCCTTTTTTATTCTTATGGTCGGTCAACCACGGCTATCGGTTTCTTTGTTGTAAGTTGTCTTTGTGTAACCATCTTTTGTTTAGTCTTGTGGTTCTTGATGTTTTATGGACTAGTGGGACTCCTCTCCCACTTCGCTATTTTAAACTCTGTGCGTGATATCTTTCACGTGTATGGTTTTAATTTTGCCGCCTAGAGGTGGAATGGGGGACTGATGACCATTGTAGTTTTGTCCCCCTTAAACAACCTAACAACAACAACAACAACAACAGCTTGTGACAAGCTGGGTGACGTTGCGGTGACCATCACTCCCCATAAGTCGCTGAATATGGTTCAGGGAGTAATTTTCCACCGGGATTTGTTGCTCCAGACAGACGACGAGCTACGGACGAACCTTGAACGACGTGGCGTTCATTTTGTCCGGCGCATCCATAGGGGCCCAAAGGATAATAGGGTCGCAACTGGTGCCTTCATCTTGGCCTTTGAGGGTGATACGTTGCCCGAAAAGGTCAAGGTGATGGTCTACCGTGTTGATGTGCGGCCTTATATTCCTCCCCCTGTGCGGTGCTTCCAATGCTGGAAGTTCGGCCACATGTCTTCCCGTTGTACGTCCAGTGCTACATGTAGGGACTGCGGGCGTCCAGAACATCCGGGCGCCTCATGTACTCCGCCTCCCATCTGCGTCAACTGTGGTCAGAACCATCCTCCCTGCTCGTCGCAATGTCCCGCACTTCAACGGGAGCGGAAAATTACGGAGTACAAAACCCTGGACCGTATATCCTATAATGAGGCCAAGAAAAAGTTTGATCGTTTGCACCCGGTAACAATGACAAAAACGTTCGCAGCAGTGACGTCGTCGCCACTCTCCTTGGCGGCGACAGTAGTTTCTCCTTCCTCTGTTCCTGTGGGCCCCCAGGGCCGCCAACCTAAGCCTGCCCCCACGGAGGTTGGGGGCCATCCATCCAAAGCTCCCAAGGCGAAAGCCTCGGGATCAGCTACCACCTCTCCGCCGGAGAAAGAACAACCTTCTCCGGCTTCCCTCACACGGAAGGGGTCCCTTGGGACGCTCCCTTCCGCCAGTGTCGGTAGCGACACTAACCAGCAGCGGGCGCGCTCGCAGACTGCTGGTCGTAGGGCTTCGCGCTCCTCCTCAGTCCCTGTGGCTGAGTCCGAGGAGCACCTCCCACCGGCGAAGCCCCCGAGGGAACGGAGGGGAAAACAAAGGCCAAAGAAAGGCCAATCACAAGAATCCACGGTGGCTTCAGTGCCACCACTCCCCTCTGCCTCCGCCTCTACTTCTGAGGATGAGGTGGAGATTCTTGCGTCACCCGAGGACCTCGCTCTTGGGGACGCCCTTGACAAACCTATGACTGAAACTGATAAACCTCCATCAGTGGATGCAAGTGATGCTGAGGTATGACCCGCTCACTTGTCTCATTCATGTCTTCCCAGCACTCGAACAATGTCATTCTCCAGTGGAACTGCGGCGGTTTCTTTTCCCACCTGGCTGAGCTACGGCAGCTTCTGAGCACGACGCCTGCTCTCTGCATTGCTCTTCAGGAAACTTGGTTTCCAGCAATGCGGACCCCTGCCCTTCGTGGCTACAGGGGATTTTACTGCAACCGTAGCTCATATAACCGGGTCTCAGGTGGAGTGTGTGTTTATGTCCTCACCTCTGTGTATAGTGAACCCGTGCCCCTTCGAACACCATTAGAAGCAGTGGCTGTCAGGGTGAGGACCACACAGGAGTTGACTATCTGCAGTATCTACTTGCCGCCAGATGGTGACATATCTGTGAACGTCTTGGCTGCACTTGTTGCTCAACTACCCCCACCTTTCTTACTGTTGGGCGACTTCAATGCCCACAGTCCCTTGTGGGGTGGTTCTACGATCTCAGGTCACGGCAGGGTTGTCGAGGATTTCCTAACTCAACTCGACCTCTGCCTCTTAAATACAGGTGCCCCCACACACTTTAGTGTGGCACATGGCACATTTTCGGCTATTGATCTGTCGATCTGCAGCCACGGCCTTCCACCATCTGTTCACTGGAGAGCCCATGACGACTTGTGTGGCAGTGACCATTTCCCTGTCTTCTTGTCACTCCCACAACGCGAGTCCCCTGCGCGCCCGCCTAGGTGGGTTCTGCACAGGGCTAACTGGGAAGACTATGCTTCTGCTGCCATCGTTGGCCCTCCCCCACTCGAGGAAATCGATGTGGTGGTCGAGAGCGCCACACATTCCATCATTTCTGCTGCGAACGCGACCATTCCACGTACATCAGGGTGCCCACGGTGTAAGACAGTGCCGTGGTGGTCGCCGGAGATCGCTGAGGCCATTAAAGACCGCAGGCGGGCCTTACAGCGATACAAACGGCACCCCTCTCAGGAGCACCTCATCAATTTTAAACGGTTTCGCGCTCGTGCTCGCCAGCTTATAAGAAGACGGAAACGGGAGTGCTGGCAGAGGTACGTTTCCACTATTGGGACAGGTACCTCAGCCTCGCAGGTCTGGAGTAAGATCAGGCGGCTACAGGGAATACCGACTACATCGGGAATCCCTGGGATCTCCACAAATGGAGTCCTATGTACGGACCCGGCCACTCTTGCAGAGATGTTTGCCGAGCATTATGCTCGTGCCTTTGCCTCTGCAAATTATCCACCGGCCTTCCGTGCAGTAAAGGAGAGGGTAGAACGCCAGTCTCTCTCCTTTCGTACCAGCCGCTCTGAATCTTACAACACTCCTTTTACAGAGTGGGAGCTCCTCAGTGCTCTTCAACAATGTCCTAACACGGCGCCTGGGCCTGATAGCATCCATAGCAACATGCTGCAACATCTATCAGCAGATAGTCGGCGCAACCTACTTGCGGTCTATAACCGCATTTGGTGTGATGGTGTTTTCCCGTCACAGTGGCGGGAGAGTATCATCATCCCAGTGCTTAAGCCCGACAAACATCCTCTGAACTTGGATAGCTATCGGCCCATTAACCTGACTAACGTGCCATGCAAACTGTTGGAGCGGATGGTCGGTCGGCGGTTGTGTTGGATTCTTGAGACTCGGGGTTTATTGGCTCCGTGCCAGGGCGGTTTTCGCCAGGGTCGATCTACCACTGATAATCTGGTGTACCTCGAGTCTGCAATCCGCACAGCCTTTTCCCGGCGCCAACACCTCGTTGCCGTCTTCTTCGATATGCACAAAGCATATGATACAACCTGGCGACGACACATCCTCAACACTTTACATGACTGGGGCCTCCGGGGCTCCCTACCGATTTTTATTCAGAATTTTTTAGCCGTCCGTACCTTTCGTGTTCAAATTGGTGCTTCCCTGAGCTCCTCTCATATCCAGGAAAATGGGGTTCCTCAGGGTTCCGTTTTAAGCGTCCCTTTATTTTTAATCGCCATCAACGGTTTAGCCGCAGCGGTTGGATCGTCGGTGTCCCCCTCTCTTTATGCTGACGACTTTTGTCTCTCTTTTAGTTCCTGCAGCACCCAAGTTGCCGAGCGCAGGTTGCAAGGCGCTATTCGGAAGGCGCAGAACTGGGCGCTTACCCATGGCTTTCAGTTTTCTGCCTCCAAGACCAGAGTGATGCACTTCTGCCGGCGTCGGACCGTCCACCCACACCCTGAACTTTATCTGAATGACGAACCACTTACGGTAGTGGAAACTCACCGTTTTTTAGGACTGGTCTTTGACGCCCGGCTGACGTGGCTCCCCCACATTCGTCAGCTGAAACGGAAGTGCTGGCGCCATCTCAACCTTCTCCGCCACCTGGGTCATACGACCTGGGGTGCTGATCGCTCGACACTATTGCGGCTTTACATGGCGCTGGTGCAGTCCCGTCTTGATTTTGGGTGCATTGCCTATGGGTCTGCGGCACCTTCGGCACTGCATCTCCTGGACCCCATTCACAACTGTGGGGTCCGCATTGCGACGGGCGCTTTCCGCACCAGCCCGGTGAACAGTTTACTAGTGGAGGCTGGGATCCCACCTTTGGGGATCCGCCGCCAACACCTGCTCGCAGCTTATGCAGCGAACGTGTATTGCTCCCCAGGCCATCCAAACCGTCGTTTACTTTTTTCTAATGTGGTCGTCCCTCACCATCCGCGACGCCCCAGGTCAGGTCATACGATAGCCTATAGAGTTCGGTCCCTCCTCCTGGAACTTGAGTCTTTGCCCCTTCAGTGTCCATATCGGGTCCAGGTGCATACACCTCCATGGTGTTTGACAAGGCCGTGTATTCGGCTGGACTTGGCCCATGGGCCCAAGGACTCAGTACCACTGGAGGCGCTCCGCCGTCAGTTCTCTTCTGTCATAGCGGAGTTCCGTGGTTATGACCTGATCTACACCGATGGCTCAATGGTGGATGATCGTGTTGGATTTGCCTATACACACGGTGACCATGTGGAACAGCACTCTCTGCCGAATGGCTGCAGTGTTTACACTGCAGAGCTGGTGGCCATTCACAGAGCTCTTGTGCATATCCGGTCTTGCTCAGGCGAGTCTTTTGTTGTTTGCAGCGACTCCCTGAGCAGCCTTCGAGCTCTGGAGCAGTGTTACCCCCGGTCTACCCTGGTGTTGGCCGTTCAGGAGACACTTTATGCCATTACACGGTCCGGGCGATCGGTGGTGTTCGTCTGGTCTCCAGGTCATGTTGGTATCCCGGGCAATGAACGTGTTGACAGGCTTGCCAAGCAGGCTGTAGGTATGTCCTGTCTAGAGATCGGCCTCCCGGCTTCTGATCTCCGTTCATTGTTGCGCCAGAAAGTACGTCAGCTGTGGGATACTGAGTGGCGTAGCCTGCGCACGCCCAACAAGCTCCGGGTGGTCAAGCAAACGACGGTTGCATGGCGCTCCTCCATGCGCGGTTCACGACGGGACTCAGTGGTCTTGTGTCGCCTCCGCATTGGGCATACATGGCTCACCCATGGACATCTCCTTCGGGGTGAGGACCCAGCCCAATGTCGGTGCGGCTCCCGTCTGACAATCGTCCACATTTTGTTGGACTGCCCCGTTTTAGCTGCTTTGCGGCGGAATTTTAACCTGCCTGCCGTTTTATCAGATGTTTTAGGTGACGATGCTGCAATGGCAGATACAGTTTTACGTTTTATACGAGCAGGGGGTTTTTATCATTCGATTTAACTGGAGATTTCTGTGGTTGACTTTTCCTTTTTTTTATTCTTATGGTCGGTCGACCACGGCCATCGGTTTATTTGTTGTAAGTTGTGTTTGTGTGACCGTCTCTTCGTTTTGTCTTTTTCTTGATCATGTTTTATGGACTCGGTGGGACTCCTCTCCCACATCGCAATTTTAACATCTGTGCGTGATATCTTTCACGTGTATGGTTTTACTTTTGCCGCCTAGAGGTGGAATGGGGGACTGATGACCATTGTAGTTTTGTCCCCCTTAAACAACCTAACAACAACAACAACAACAACATCAAATGGAGTCCTATGTACGGACCCGGCCACACTTGCAGAGATGTTCGCCGAGCATTATGCTCGTGCCTTTGCCTCTGCAAATTATCCACCGGCCTTCCGTGCAGTAAAGGAGAGGGTAGAACGCCAGTCTCTCTCCTTTCGTACCAGCCGCTCTGAATCTTACAACACTCCCTTTTCTGAGTGGGAGCTCCTCAGTGCTCTTCAACAGTGTCCTGACACGGCGCCAGGGCCTGATAGCATCCATAGTCAAATGCTGAAACATCTCTCAGCAGATAGTCGGCGAAACCTACTTGCGGTCTATAACCGCATTTGGTGTGATGGTGTTTTCCCGTCACAGTGGCGGGAGAGTATCATCATCCCGGTGCTTAAGCCCGACAAAAATCCTCGTTCCTTGGATAGCTATCGGCCCATTAACCTGACTAACGTGCCGTGCAAACTGCTGGAGCGGATGGTCAGTCGGCGGTTGTGTTGGATTCTTGAGACTCGAGGATTGTTGGCTCCATGCCAGGGCGGTTTTCGCCAGGGTCGATCTACCACCGATAATCTGGTGTTCCTCGAGTCTGCAATCCGCACAGCTTTTTCCCGGCGCCACCACCTTGTTGCCGTCTTCTTTGATATGCACAAAGCATACGATACCACCTGGCGACGCCACATCCTCAACACTTTATATGACTGGGGCCTCCGGGGCTCCCTACCGATTTTTATCCAGAATTTTTTAGCTGTCCGTACCTTTCGTGTTCAAATTGGTGCCTCCCTGAGCGCCTCATACATCCAGGAGAATGGCGTTCCTCAGGGCTCAGTTTTAAGTGTTCCATTATTTTTAGTTGCCATCAATGGCCTAGCGACAGCAATTGGATCGTCGGTCTCCCCTTCTCTTTACGCTGACGACTTTTGTATCTTTTTTAGTTCCTGCAGCACCCAGGTTGCTGAGCATAGGTTGCAAGGTGCTATTCGGAAGGCGCAGAACTTGGCCCTAAGTCATGGCTTTCAGTTTTCTGCCACCAAGACTAGAGTGGTGCACTTCTGTCGGCGTCGGACCGTCCACCCTCACCCTGAACTTTACCTTAATGACGAAGTCCTGACAGTGGTAGACACGCATCGGTTTTTGGGTCTGGTCTTTGACGCCCGCCCCTCAGGGGCTCAGCATTAGTTTGCTGAGTACGGGCTTGGCGAACCCGGGGTCCTGAGCTGTGGGCTGTGTCGCGCCAACAGTCCGCTACACCGTAAGCTCTGTGCGTGCTTCAACGACCATCGTTCGGCGCGACGGTGGAACGTTGTACGTTTCAGAGCCCGGGGATCTTGGCTTAATCGCCCGGGTCGCGAGGATGGTACAAACCTCTCTAAAAAACCCCTCAATCTCAAGGTGTGCTACGTGCCGAGGAGATGCATGGCTGTTGAGGTTGAACAGCCGCTAGCGAGCAACCTCTGAGGAACCTGCCGCACCTCAGTTGTATAAGGCTTACCCAGGCAAGCGGGGCTCTGTCTGGGTGGACCTTTAGATCCCTAGCTGCTCGTGGGAACACAATGAAGCGAGCTAAAGATTACGTTGGTGGACGTATAACCACCGTCTCAAAGCGTGGTAAGTTTAATGCTACATCATATGACCCCAAGTCGTTCCCTCCCTTGGCCACGCCCTGGGAGGAACGCAGGGCTGAAGACAGAAATGGGCCGTATTCACCGAGATATTTAGTTTGTACAAGGACTGATGGGGAGACATTTACTACAGTGAAGCCTCAGTTCTTTGTTGACCACCTGGAGGAGAAGTTTGGAGACGTGGAGTCCCTCTCCAAGATGCGCAATGGGTCTGTGTTAATTCACACTACATCCCCTGCCCAGTCGCGGGCGTTGCTTGCTTGCGATAAGCTGGGAGATGTTGCAGTCAACATTACGCCACATAAGTCTCTTAATCTGGTCCAGGGCATTGTCTTTCATCGTGATCTGCTCTTACAGTCTGATGAGGAGCTGCGCGCCAACCTCGAGCGGCGAGGTGTTCACTTCGTCCGGCGCGTCCATCGTGGGTCGAAAGAAAATAGGGTTGCCACTGGTGCCTTCATCGTAGCCTTTGAAGGCGATACACTGCCTGAAAAGGTGAAGGTGATGTGCTACCGGTGTGATGTGAAACCCTATATCCCTCCTCCTATGCGATGCTTCCAGTGCTGGAAGTTTGGGCATATGTCGTCCCGTTGCCCTTCCAGCGCCACTTGCCGGGATTGTGGACGTCCAGCCCACCCGGACGCCCCATGCACTCCGCCGCCTATCTGTGTGAACTGTGGCCTGGAGCATCCTCCCTGCTCGTCACAATGCCCTATTCTCCACAAGGAACGGAAAATCGTCGAATATAAGACTATGGACCGGTTGACGTATACTGAGGCTAAAAAGAAGTATGAGCGCCTACACCCAGTTAGCATGACCACCTCTTTTGCGACAGTCACGTCGTCGCCATCTTCTTTGGCGACACGGGTGTTTTGTAGTACTTCCTCTTCTGTGGGCCCTCAGGGCCGTAAGCCTTCACCTGCCCCCAAGATGGTTGGGGGCTCCCTTCCTTCTTCTGCTCCCAAGGTAATTGCCTCGGGAGCAACCTCCACCCTTCTGCCGGAGAAAGAAAAGCCCTCTCCGGCACCCCTCGTTCGGAAGGCGTCCCTCGGGACAATCCCTTCCGAGGGTTCCGCCAGTGTCGTTGCCGACACACGCCAGCAGCAGGCTACATCGAAGGCTGCTGGACGCAGGGCCTCATGCTCCTCCTCAGTCCCTGCGGCTGAGTCTGAGAAGCCAGCCCCGCCGGCGAAGCCCCCGAGGGGCAAGAAGGATCGGAGGAAAAAAGTGGAAAGTGAAGAGTTGCAAGGTACCATGGTGGCTCCCATGCCACCGTCCCACTCCACTTCGACCTCTGGGGACGAGGTGGAGATCCTGGCGTCCCCGGACGACCTTGCTGTCGGGGACATCCCTGAACTAATGGATGCCGAGCCGGAAAACAGCAGTCAGCAGATTTGAGTGACGCCGAGTTGTAATCTTCCCTCTTACCTTTCATGTTTTCTCAGTTATCGGACAGCTTCATCCTCCAGTGGAACTGCGGCGGTTTCTTCCCCCACCTGGCTGAGCTACGACACCTTTTGAGCATAACACCTGCTTTCTGCATTGCCTTACAGGAAACTTGGTTTCCAGCAATGCGGACCCCAACCCTTCGTGGCTACAGGGGATATTACTGTAACCGCAGCTCGTATAACAGAGTTTCAGGTGGTGTGTGTGTGTATGTCCTTACTTCTGTTTATAGTGAATCCGTGCCCCTTCATACACCATTCGAAGCAGTGGCTGTCAGGGTAAGGACAACACAGGAATTTACTGTCTGCAGCCTTTATCTCCCTCCAGATGGTGACCTCTCTTTGAATGATTTGGCTGCACTTATATCGCAACTACCCCCGCCTTTCTTCTTATTGGGCGACTTCAATGCCCATAACCCATTGTGGGGTAGTACTTCGCTTTCTGGCCGAGGCAGAGTAGTCGAGTCTTTACTTTCTCAACTCGACCTCTGCCTATTAAATACTGGTGCCCCCACACACTTTAGTGTGGCACATGGCACATTCTCGGCCATTGATTTATCGATCTGCAGCCACAGCCTTCCACCATCTGTCCACTGGAGAGCCCACGACGACCTGTGTGGCAGTGACCATTTTCCGCTTTTTCTGTCACTCCCACAACGTCAGTCCCCAGAACGCCCCCCTAGGTGGGCTTTAGGCAGGGCTAACTGGGAAGATTACACATCCACTGCTATTGTTCAACCTCCCCCACTCGATTCCATCGATGTGGTGGTCGAGGGCGTCACTCACACCATTGTTTCTGCTGCAAAAGCTGCAATTCCATGCTCCACAAGGTGCCCACGGCGTAAGACAGTGCCGTGGTGGTCGCCGGAGATCGCTGAGGCCATTAAAGACCGCAGGCGGGCCTTACAGCGATGCAAACGGCACCCCTCTCAGGAGCACCTAATCAATTTTAAACGGCTTCGCGCTCGTGCTCGCCAGCTTATAAGAAGACGGAAACGGGAGTGCTGGGAGAGGTATGTTTCCACCATTGGAACAGGCACCTCAGCCTCGCAGGTCTGGAGTAAGATCAGGCGGCTACAGGGAATACAGACTACATCGGGAATCCCTGGGATCTCCACGAATGGAGTCCTATGTACGGACCCTGCCACTCTTGCAGAGATGTTTGCCGAGCATTATGCTCGTGCCTTTGCCTCTGCAAACTATCCACCGGCCTTCCGTACATTGAAGGAGCGGGTAGAACGCCAGCACCTCTCCTTTCGTACCCGCCGCTCTGAATCCTACAACAGTCCTTTCACTGAGTGGGAGCTCCTCAGTGCTCTTCGACAATGTCCAGACACGGCGCCAGGGCCTGATAGCATCCATAGCCAGATGCTGAAACATCTCTCAGCAGATAGTCGGAGGGCCCTACTTGCGGTCTATAACCGCATTTGGTGTGATGGTGTTTTCCCGTCACAGTGGCGGGAGAGTATCATCATCCCCGTACTTAAACCCGACAAACATCCTCTGAACTTGGATAGCTATCGGCCCATTAACCTGACTAACGTCCCCTGCAAACTGTTGGAGCGGATGGTTAGTCGGCGGTTGTGTTGGACTCTTGAGACTCGGGGATTATTGGCTCCATGCCAGGGCGGTTTTCGCCAGGGTCGGTCTACCACCGATAATCTGGTGTGCCTCGAGTCTACAATCCGCACAGCCTTTTCCCGGCGCCAACACCTCGTTGCCGTCTTCTTCGATATGCACAAAGCATATGATACAACCTGGCGACGCCACATCCTTAACACTTTATATGACTGGGGCCTCCGGGGCTCCCTACCGATTTTTATTCAGAATTTTTTAGCCGTCCGTACCTTTCGTGTTCAAATTGGTGCTTCTCTGAGCTCCTCTCATGTCCAGGAAAATGGGGTTCCTCAGGGTTCCGTTTTAAGGGTCCCATTATTTTTAATCGCCATCAACGGTTTAGCTGCAGCGGTTGGATCGTCGGTGTCCCCCTCTCTTTATGCTGACGACTTTTGTCTTTCTTTTAGTTCCTGCAGCACCCAAGTTGCCGAGCGCAGGTTGCAAGGTGCAATTCGGAAGGCGCAGAACTGGGCGCTTACCCATGGCTTTCAGTTTTCTGCCTCTAAGACCAGAGTGATGCACTTCTGTCGGCGTCGGACCGTCCACCCACACCCTGAACTTTATCTGAATGACGAACCACTTACGGTAGTGGAAACCCACCGTTTTTTAGGACTGGTCTTTGACGCCCGGCTGACATGGCTCCCCCACATTCGTCAGCTGAAAAGGAAGTGCTGGCGCCATCTCAACCTTCTCCGCCACCTGGGTCATACGACCTGGGGTGCTGATCGCTCGACACTGTTGCGGCTTTACACGGCGCTGGTGCAGTCCCGTCTCGATTTTGGGTGCATTGCCTATGGGTCTGCGGCACCTTCGGCACTGCATCTCCTGGACCCCATTCACAACTGTGGAGTCCGCATTGCGACGGGCGCTTTCCGCACCAGCCCGGTGAACAGTTTACTAGTGGAGGCTGGGATCCCACCTTTGGGGATCCGCCGCCAACACCTGCTCGCAGCTTATGCAGCGAACGTGTATTGCTCCCCAGGCCACCCAAACCGTCGTTTTCTTTTCTCTAATGTGGTCGTCCCTCACCATCAGCGACGCCCCAGGTCAGGTCATACGATAGCCTATAGAGTTCGGTCCCTCCTCCTGGAACTTGAGTCTTTGCCCCTTCCGTGTCCATATCGGGTCCAGGTGCATACACCTCCATGGTGTTTGACAAGGCCGTCTATTCGGCTGGACTTGGCCCATGGGCCCAAAGACTCAGTACCACTGGAGGCGCTCCGCCGTCAGTTCTCGGCTGTCATAGCAGAGTTCCGTGGTTATGACCTGATCTACACTGATGGCTCAATGGTGGATGACCGTGTTGGATTTGCCTATACACACGGTGACCATGTGGAACAGCACTCTCTGCCGAATGGCTGCAGTGTTTACACTGCAGAGCTGGTGGCCATTCACAGAGCTCTTGTGCATATCCGGTCTTGCTCAGGCGAGTCTTTTGTCGTTTGCAGCGACTCCCTGAGCAGCCTTCGAGCTCTGGAGCAGTGTTACCCACGGTCTACCCTGGTGTTGGCCGTTCAGGAGACACTTTATGCCATTACACGGTCCGGGCGATCGGTGGTGTTCGTCTGGTCTCCAGGTCATGTTGGTATCCCGGGCAATGAACGTGTTGACAGGCTTGCCAAGCAGGCTGTAGGTATGTCCTGTCTAGAGATCGGCCTCCCAGCTTCTGATCTCCGTTCATTGTTGCGCCAGCAAGTACGTCAGCTTTGGGATACTGAGTGGCGTAGCCTGCGCACGCCCAACAAGCTCCGGGTGGTCAAGGAAACGACGGTTGCATGGCGCTCCTCCATGCGCGGTTCACGACGGGACTCAGTGGTTTTATGTCGCCTCCGCATTGGGCATACGTGGCTCACCCATGGACATCTCCTTCGGGGTGAGGACCCAGCCCAATGTCGGTGTGGCTCCCATTTGACAGTCGTCCACATATTGTTGGACTGCCCCCTTTTAGCCGCCTTGCGGAGACATTTTAACCTCCCTGCTGTTTTATCGGAAGTTTTAGGTGACGATGCCACAATGGCAGATACAGTTTTACGTTTTATACGAGCAGGGGGTTTTTATCATTCGATTTAACTGGAGATTTCTGTGTGTTACCGAGTGGTTGACTTTTCCTTTTTTTTATTCTTATGGTCGGTCAACCACGGCCATCGGTTTATTTGTTGTAAGTTGCGTTTTTGTGACCATCTCTTCGTTTTGTCTTGTTCTTGATTATGTTTTATGGACTCGGTGGGACTCCTCTCCCACATCGCAATTTTAAACTCTGTGCGTGATATCTCTCACGTGTATGGTTTTACTTTTGCCGCCTAGAGGTGGAATGGGGGACTGATGACCATTGTAGTTTTGTCCCCCTTAAACAACCTAACAACAACAACAACATTTGACGCCCGGCTGACGTGGCTCCCCCACATTCGTCAGCTAAAACGGAAGTGCTGGCGCCATCTCAACCTTCTCCGCCACCTGGGTCATACGACCTGGGGTGCTGATCGCTCGACACTGTTGCGGCTTTACACGGCGCTGGTGCAGTCCCGTCTCGATTTTGGGTGCATTGCCTATGGGTCTGCGGCACCTTCGGCACTGCATCTCCTGGACCCCATTCACAACTGTGGGGTCCGCATTGCGACGGGCGCTTTCCGCACCAGCCCGGTGAACAGTTTACTAGTGGAGGCTGGGATCCCACCTTTGGGGATCCGCCGCCAACACCTGCTCGCAGCTTATGCAGCGAACGTGTATTGCTCCCCAGGCCATCCAAACCGTCGTTTTCTGTTTTCTAATGTGGTCGTCCCTCACCATCCGCGACGCCCCAGGTCAGGTCATACGATAGCCTATAGAGTTCGGTCCCTCCTCCTGGAACTTGAGTCTTTGCCCCTTCCGTGTCCATATCGGGTCCAGGTGCATACACCTCCATGGTGTTTGACAAGGCCGTCTATTCGGCTGGACTTGGCCCATGGGCCCAAGGACTCAGTACCACTGGAGGCGCTCCGCCGTCAGTTCTCGGCTGTCATAGCGGAGTTCCGTGGTTATGACCTGATCTACACCGATGGCTCAATGGTGGATGACCGTGTTGGATTTGCCTATACACACGGTGACCATGTGGAACAGCACTCTCTGCCGAATGGCTGCAGTGTTTACACTGCAGAGCTGGTGGCCATTCACAGAGCTCTTGTGCATATCCGGTCTTGCTCAGGCGAGTCTTTTGTTGTTTGCAGCGACTCCTTGAGTAGCCTTCGAGCTCTGGAGCAGTGTTACCCACGGTCTACCCTGGTGTTGGCCGTTCAGGAGACACTCTATGCCATTACACGGTCCGGGCGATCTGTGGTGTTCGTCTGGTCTCCAGGTCATGTTGGTATCCCGGGCAATGAACGTGTTGACAGGCTTGCCAAGCAGGCTGTAGGTATGTCCTGTCTAGAGATCGGCCTCCCGGCTTCTGATCTCCGTTCATTGTTGCGCCAGAAAGTACGTCAGCTTTGGGATACTGAGTGGCGTAGCCTGCGCACGCCCAACAAGCTCCGGGTGGTCAAGCAAACGACGGTTGCATGGCGCTCCTCAATGCGCGGTTCACGACGGGACTCAGTGGTCTTGTGTCGCCTCCGCATTGGGCATACATGGCTCACACATGGACATCTCCTTCGGGGTGAGGACCCAGCCCAATGTCAGTGTGGCTCCATTATGACAGTCGTCCACATATTGTTGGACTGCTCCCTTTTCGCCGGCTTGCGGAGACATTTTAACCTCCCTGCTGTTTTATCGGAAGTTTTAGGTGACGATGCCACAATGGCAGATACGGTTTTACGTTTTATTCGAGCAGGGGGATTTTATCGTTCTCTCTAACTGGAAATTTCTTTGTGAAACCGAGTGGTTGACTTTTCCTATTTTATTCTTATGGTCGGTCAACCACGGCTATCGGTTTCTTTGTTGTAAGTTGTCTTTGTGTAACCATCTTTTGTTTAGTCTTGTGGTTCTTGATGTTTTATGGACTAGTGGGACTCATCTCCCACTTTGATATTTTAAACTCTAGGCGTATTATCTTTTACGTGTTTGGCTTTTCTTTTGACGCCTAGAGATGGAATGGGGGACTGATGACCATTGCAGTTTTGTCCCCCTTAAACAACCAACAACAACAACAACAACAACAACAACAACAGAAGTTGTGTACACGGATGGTTCACTTGTCGACGGCCGTGCTTGGTATGCTTATGCCCATGGTGAGCATGTCGAACAGCATTCACTGCCCTGTGGGAGTAGCGTGTTCACTGCGGAATTGGTTGCCATCTATCGGGCACTTGAACATCTCAGAGCGTGCCCTGGGGAGTCTCTGGTTATCTGTTCTGATTCCCTGAGAGGCTTGCAAGCTCTCGCCAAGTGTTTCCCAAAACACCCTTTGGTGCGATCCATTCAGGAGCCTGTCTCCAGGCTTGTTCGGTCTGGTCGTTCTGTGGCCACATTGGCATTCCTGGGAACGAATGTGTGGATCAGCTGGCTAAGCAGGCTACTACCTCTAGTCCATTGGCGAGTGGTCTTACGGAGATCGCTCTACGACTAGAGTTCCATCGGAAGATAAATAACCTTTGGAATTCCGAGTGGGCTAACTCTGCTCACCCCAACAAGCTTCGAGCAGTGAAGCTATCTACGGTCGCATGGAAGTCCTCACTGCGGTCATCTCGTAGGGTATTGGTTGTTCTCTGCCGCCTACGACTCGGCCACACATGGCTGACTCATGGCCACCTTCTTCGGTGGGAGGACGCACCACAGTGTGACCGTGGCGCCCCCTTGAGAGTGGTCCACATTCTGGTGGACTGTCCACATTTAGTTGCCATGCGACAATCTTTTAATCTGCCAGATGCGCTTTCTTTTATGCTAGGAGACGATGCTGCTTTGGTTGAACGTGTTTTAGATTTTATTCGTACAGCTGGTTTTTATCATGTGATTTAATAGTGGTGTGTTCCCTTCTTCGTTTTTACTTTTATCGTTTCTTCGTATTTACCTGTGATTTTTAAACTTTGTGTTAAGCGTTCTGAAGTCAATGCGTTAACAAGTCAATGTTTTATCTCTAAGACTGGAACAAGGGACTGATAACTGCCGCTGTTTAGTCCCTTCCAAAAACCAACAACCAACAACACTGCCTCATAGCGGCCCCCCTCAGGGGCTCAGCGTTAATTTGTTGAGTACGGGTTTGGCGAACCCGGGGTACTGAGCCTTGGGCTGTGTCGCGCCAACAGTCCGCTACACCGTAAGCTCTGTGCATGCTTCAACGACGATCGTTTGGTGCTACGGTGGAACGTTGCTTGATTCAGGGCCTGAGGATCTTGGCTTAATCGCCCTGGTTGCGAGGTCGGTACGTGGGAACACCATGAAACGACCTCAAAGCAACTCTGGTGGGCATTTAACCACCGTCTCTAAGAAGGGAAAGGTCGACTATAACGCAGAGAGATATGACCCCCAATCGTTCTCTTCCTTGGCCACGCTATGGGAGGAATGCAGGGCTAGAAATCAGGGACAGCAATATGCAACAAGGTATTTAGTTTGTTCCAGGATTGATGGAGAATCTTTTATTAACAGGAAGCCTCTCTTTTTTGTAGAAAACTTAGGAGACAAGTTCAGAGAAGTTGATGGCATGTCAAAGATGGGATCGGGATCCCTACTAATAACGACGACGTCATCCCCAGCTCAGTCACGGGCACTACTTGCCTGTGACAAGCTGGGTGATGTTCCTATTGCGATTACTCCCCACAAGAGCCTCAACATGGTCCAGGGAATTATATTCCATAGAGATCTACTCCTACAGTCAGATGAAGAACTCCGGAAGAACTTGGAGCTGCGAGGAGTCCATTTTATTTGGCGTGTTTGCAGGGATCTGAAGAACAGCAGGTTTGCCACTGGTGCCTTCATCTTGGTCTTCGAAGGCGATTCATTGCCAGAGAAGGTCAAGGTGATGATTTACCGGTGCGACGTAAAGCCCTACTTTCCTCCCCCTATGCGCTGTTTTAAGTGCTGGAGGTTTGATCACATGTCCTCCGGGTGTAATTCCAACTCAACCAGTCGGGACTGTGGCCGTGAGTCAGACCCAGACCTCCCTTGCACTCCTCCTCGCATCTGTGTAAACTGTGGAAAGCATCACCCACCTTGCTCGCCTACCTGCTCAGTTCTGCAAAAGGAGCGAAAGATCATGCGGTATAAAATCCTGGACCGGTTGTCTTATTCAGAGGCTAAACGGAAATACGACAAACTCTACCCGATCAGCAGAAAAAGTCTTACGCAGCTGTCATGACGTCATCTTTACTCCATCAGACAAAGTTTGCATCTGTTCAGTCAGTCGTGGTGGGCCCTCAAGCCCAACCGTCAATATCTGCCCCTCTCCTCCTGTTGCCCCCAAAGCCCCTGCTTTGGGAGAACAAACGCGCCAACCAACAGGAACATCGGGCGTTACACGTGAGCCAGAGCCACTACTGCCTGCTGTGGCTCCTCTCGCGAGGAAGGAATCGCTTGAATCTCTTTCTCCCACAGTTTCTCCCACTGGCATAGTGGAGGCCAGTGAGTGGCACAAGGTGCCTCCCAAAGCTGGTCGTAGGGCCTTAAGGGCAACCTCAGTCCCTGAGACGGTCATCCAAGCCCTCCCAGCATGAGAAACTGAAGGATCAGCGAGAAAAGCAGAAAAATAGTAAAATGAAAGAATCACTGGTGACTACCATGCCGCCACAAAAAAGTGTGCTCCGAGGACGTGGTGGAGATCCTCCCGTCCCCTGAAGACTTGGCAATTGCCAAGACTTCGGAAGCTATGGACGTCAAGGCTCTGCTTCCTCAGTCAGTGATTGCAGATAAACTTGTGGGCTCTACTTTACCATCTCCTTAAAAATGTCCTGTAAGTTGGGACATAGTGTGGTGCTGCAATGGAACTGTGGCGGTTTCTTCCACCACTTGGCCGAGCTACAGCAGTTGCTGTGTCACTACCCCTCTATCTGTTTAGCCCTACAGGAATTCTGGTTTCTTGCCGATCGAACTACTGCCCTTCATGGGTATATGGGTTACTATAAAAATCGCACAGCATATGACAGGGTATCCGGAGGTCTATGCCACTGTCCCCAGTTCGCCTGTGCCACTTCACACGGCGCTCGAGGCAGTGGCTGTGAGAATACAGACACGACAGGACATTACCATATGCCCAATCTACCTTCCTCCAGACGAGGCAGTGTCTCCTGCAGACCTTAGGGACTTGATCACACAACTCCCCCCACCCCATTCCTTCTTTTGGGGGATTATAATGCCCACAACACCTTGTGGGGTGGCTCTCAGATCTCAGGCCGAGATAGGGACATCAAAGCTCTAATAGCAAAGCTGGACTGCTGCCTTCTCAATACTGGTGCCCCCACACATTTCAGTCTGGCGCAGGGCACATACTCGGCTATTGATCTTTCTCTCTGCAGCCCAAGCCTTCTGCCACAGCTTCATTGGGGCGTCCATGATGACCTATGTGGTAGCGACCACTTCCCCATCCATATCTCTCTTCTCCAGTTTCAACCTCCAGATCGCTTGCCTCGCTGGTATCTCTGTAGGGCTGACTGGCCTGCTTACACCTCGGCTACTAGGCTGATACCTCCAATCCCGGACGATGTTGATCAGGCTGCTCATCAGATCACTAGGGCCCTCATTTCCGCAGCTGAAGCCACTGTTCCGACCACCACTGACTCAGTTTGGCGCAGGTCGGTACCGTGGTGGTCACCAGAGATAGCTGAGGCCATCAGGGAACGTTGTCGGGCACTCCAGTGCCACTGGCGCCATCCTTGTATAAAGCACCTGATCGCTTTTAAGCGGCTCTGGGTACAAGCTCGGAGGATGATACGCCAGAGTAAGCAGAATTGTTGTGAGAGATATGTCGCTACCATTGGCTCTCAAGCCGCCCCATATTGGGTCTGGTCACAGGTTCAGCACCTTTTTGGGTACCGACCACAGGCAGGAATCCCCAGCTTGAAAGTTCAGGTTACTATATGCCTGGACCCAGCTGCTATCGCTGAACACATGGCGGACAATTATGCCAGTAAGTCTTGGACTTCAGCTTACAGTGCTTACAGAGCGGAGGCAGTTATTTTTTTCACACATGTCAGTGAATGGGGCATTATATAGTTTCCAGTGAGTGGGAGTTCCAGTGTGCCCTCACTGCCTGCCCCGATACCAACACAGGGCCAGATCCAATCCATAATCAGCTCCTGCGGCACCTGTCAAAGGACTTACAACACCAACATCTCGCCCTGTTCAATTGCCTTTGGCTTGAAGGTGTTTTCCTATCTCAATGGCGGGACAGCATCATTATCCCGGTGGCCACAGGTCGCTGACAGTTACCGCCCGATTAGCCTCACAAACGTTTCTTGCAAGCTCCTCAAACATATGGTGAGTTGGCGGCTCATGAGGGTTCTTAAAGACCGTGGAACCCTTGGCTCACAATGGGGACTTCCGCCAAGGCTGTTCTGCATTAGACAACCTAGTACAGCTGGAGTCGGCTATCCGCACTGCTTTCGCCAGGCGTGAGCACCTGATTGCAGTCTTTTTCGATCTCTGAAAGGCTTATGACACTACCTGGCGCTATCATATTCTGGCTACGCTGCATGGCTGGGGCTTGAGAGGACCGCTTCCGCTGTTCATTCAAAACTTCCTCTTTCTTCGCACTTTTTGGGCTAGGGTAGGTACCCACCTCAGCTCCCCACGCACCCAGGAGAATGGAGTCCCACAGGGCTCTGTTCTTAGTGTTCCGCTATTTCTCATTGCAGTCAAAGGACTTGCTGCTGCAGTAGGATCCTCGGTTTCCTCCTCACTGTATGCTGATCACTTTTGTATGCATTACAGTTGCGCTAGTATTGGTGTCAATGAAAGGCGACTGCAGGGAGCCATTCAAAAGGCGCATTCTTGGGCCTTAGCGAATGGGTTCCGATTCTCTGCCTCCAAAACTCGGGTTATGCGCTTTTGTCGCCGTCGGGCAGTGCACCCAGGCCCAGAACTGTATTTGATTGACGACCTTCTTCATGTTGAAGATACGCATCGCTACTTGGGCATGCTGTTCGATGCCCGGCTCACGTGGGTCCCCCACCTACAACAGCTTTGACAAAATTGCTAGCGGTACTTAAACATACTGCGCTACCTCAGCCACACTGCTCACTGCTTGGGGAGCCGCCTGTCCGACCCTCTTACAGCTTTATAAGGCTCTCATCCAGTCCCACCTGGATTATGGGAGCCAGGTGTACAACTCGGCAGCCTCTTCTGTGCTTTGGGTCTTAGACCCCATCGTACATGCTGGTGTTCGCTTGGCAATGGTAGCTTTTCATACGAGCCCGGTGACGAGCCTTCTCGTTGAGGCTGGGGTTGCCCCACTGCGGTTCTGTCAGCAACAGTTGTTGCCGTTGTATGTCGCCCGAGTCCACACCTCAGACCGTCATCCGAATCTCAGGCTTCTCTTTCTGACTGCTGCACTCCCATCCCCTCAAAGACGCCTCAGTCAGGTCTCCCGATCGCAGTCCGTGTCCATTCCCTTCTCTTCTCCCTCGAATCCCTTCCCTTCCCTCCCAGTTTCCACTACTCTTCTCATACACCTCCTTGGTATATTCCTCGTCTGCAGCTAAGGTTGTTCTTGTCCCGGGGTTCGAAAGCCTCCGTTTCACCATCGATTCCTTGTAACCAGTTCCAAGAACTCCTTGACTCTTTCCATGGTGCAGAAGTCATCTTCATTGATGGTTTCCTGGTAGATGGCCACGCCGGGTATGCCTATCACCATGGTGACCTTTTTGAACAGCGGTCCTTGCCAAGTGGGAATAGCGACCAGCTCTGCAGTGAGAACACTATCTCTAGAGCTCTGGAACATCTCCGAGCCTGCCCCGGGGAGTCGTTAGTCATCTGTAGCGACTCCCTGGGTGGCTTGCAGGCAGTTGACCAGTGTTTTCCTAAACACCCATTGGTACAGGCTATCCAAGACTCCCCTCAGGGGCTCAGCACTAATTTGCTGAGTACGGGCTTGGCGAACCCGGGGTCCTGAGCTGTGGGCTGTGTCGCGCCAACAGCCCGCTACACCGTAAGCTCTGTGCGTGCTTCAACGACCACCGTTCGGCGCGACGGTGGAACGTTGTACGTTTCAGAGCCCGGGGATCTTGGCTTAATCGCCCGGGTCGCGAGGACGGTACAAACCTCTATAAAAAACCCCTCAATCTCAAGGTGTGCTACGTGCCGAGGAGATGCATGGCTGTTGAGGTTGAACAGCCGCTAGCGAGCAACCTCTGAGGAACCTGCCGCACCTCAGTTGTATAAGGCTTACCCAGGCAAGCGGGGCTCTGTCTGGGTGGACCTTTAGATCCCTAGCTGCTCGTGGGAACGAAATGAAACGAGCAACAGAACACGTTGGTGGACGTACAACCACCGTCTCTAAGCGTGGGAAGTTTCATGCCTCTTCTTATGACCCCAAGTCGTTTCCTTCCTTGGCCACGCCCTGGGAGGAACGCAGGGCTGCTACCGGAAATGAGCAATATTCACCTAGATATTTAGTGTGTACAAGGACTGATGGGGAATCTTTTACGGCAGTGAAGCCTCAGTTCTTTGTTGACCACCTGGAGGACAGGTTTGGGGAAGTGGACTCCATTTCTAAAATGCGCAACGGGTCTGTACTCATCCACACAGCATCCCCAGCCCAGTCACGGGCGCTACTCGCTTGTGACAAGCTGGGTGACGTTGCGGTGACCATCACTCCCCATAAGTCGCTGAATATGGTTCAGGGAGTCATTTTCCACCGGGATTTGTTGCTCCAGACAGACGACGAGCTACGGACGAACCTTGAACGACGTGGCGTTCATTTTGTCCGGCGCATCCATAGGGGCCCAAAGGATAATAGGGTCGCAACTGGTGCCTTCATCTTGGCCTTTGAGGGTGATACGTTGCCCGAAAAGGTCAAGGTGATGGTCTACCGTGTTGATGTGCGGCCTTATATTCCTCCCCCTGTGCGGTGCTTCCAATGCTGGAAGTTCGGCCACATGTCTTCCCGTTGTATGTCCAGTGCTACATGTAGGGACTGCGGGCGTCCAGAACATCCGGGCGCCCCATGTACACCGCCTCCCATCTGCGTCAACTGTGGTCAGAACCATCCTCCCTGCTCGTCGCAATGTCCCGCACTTCAACGGGAGCGGAAAATTACGGAGTACAAAACCCTGGACCGTATA
This sequence comes from Locusta migratoria, assembly GCA_026315105.1. Lineage (NCBI taxonomy): Eukaryota > Metazoa > Arthropoda > Insecta > Orthoptera > Acrididae > Locusta > Locusta migratoria. The sequence goes on from CM048755.1 coordinate 673,954,094, forward strand.
TCCTATAATGAGGCCAAGAAAAAGTTTGATCGTTTGCACCCGGTAACAATGACAAAAACGTTCGCAGCAGTGACGTCGTCGCCACTCTCCTTGGCGGCGACAGTAGTTTCTACTTCCTCTGTTCCTGTGGGCCCCCAGGGCCGCCAACCTAAGCCTGCCCCCACGGATGTTGGGGGCCATCCATCCAAAGCTCCCAAGGCGAAAGCCTCGGGATCAGCTACCACCTCTCCGCCGGAGAAAGAACAACCTTCTCCGGCTTCCCTCACACGGAAGGGGTCCCTTGGGACGCTCCCTTCCGCCAGTGTCAGTAGCGACACTAACCAGCAGCGGGCGCGCTCGCAGACTGCTGGTCGTAGGGCTTCGCGCTCCTCCTCAGTCCCTGTGGCTGAGTCCGAGGAGCACCTCCCACCGGCGAAGCCCCCGAGGGAACGGAGGGGAAAACAAAGGCCAAAGAAAGGCCAATCACAAGAATCCACGGTGGCTTCAGTGCCACCACTCCCCTCTGCCTCCGCCTCTACTTCTGAGGATGAGGTGGAGATTCTTGCGTCACCCGAGGACCTCGCTCTCGGGGACGCCCTTGACAAACCTATGACTGAAACTGATAAACCTCCATCGGTGGATGCAAGTGATGCTGAGGTATGACCCGCTCACTTGTCTCATTCATGTCTTCCCAGCACTCGAACAATGTCATTCTCCAGTGGAACTGCGGCGGTTTCTTTTCCCACCTGGCTGAGCTACGGCATCTTCTGAGCACGATGCCTGCTCTCTGCATTGCTCTTCAGGAAACTTGGTTTCCAGCAATGCGGACCCCTGCCCTTCGTGGCTACAGGGGATTTTACTGCAACCGTAGCTCATATAACCGGGTCTCAGGTGGAGTGTGTGTTTATGTCCTCACCTCTGTGTATAGTGAACCCGTGCCCCTTCGAACACCATTAGAAGCAGTGGCTGTCAGGGTGAGGACCACACAGGAGTTGACTATCTGCAGTATCTACTTGCCGCCAGATGGTGACATATCTGTGAACGTCTTGGCTGCACTTGTTGCTCAACTACCCCCACCTTTCTTACTGTTGGGCGACTTCAATGCCCACAGTCCCTTGTGGGGTGGTTCTATGATCTCAGGTCACGGCAGGGTTGTCGAGGATTTCCTAACTCAACTCGACCTCTGCCTCATAAATACAGGTGCCCCCACACACTTTAGTGTGGCACATGGCACATTTTCGGCTATTGATCTGTCGATCTGCAGCCACGGCCTTCCACCATCTGTTCACTGGAGAGCCCATGACGACTTGTGTGGCAGTGACCATTTCCCTGTCCTTTTGTCACTCCCACAACGCGAGTCCCCTGCGCGCCCACCTAGGTGGGTTCTGCACAGGGCTAACTGGGAAGACTATGCTTCTGCTGCCATCGTTGGCCCTCCCCCACTCGAGGAAATCGATGTGGTGGTCGAGAGCGCCACACATTCCATCATTTCTGCTGCGAACGCGACCATTCCACGTACATCAGGGTGCCCACGGCGTAAGACAGTGCCGTGGTGGTCGCCGGAGATCGCTGAGGCCATTAAAGACCGCAGGCGGGCCTTACAGCGATTCAAACGGCACCCCTCTCAGGAGCACCTAATCAATTTTAAACGGCTTCGCGCTCGTGCTCGCCAGCTTATAAGAAGACGGAAACGGGAGTGCTGGGAGAGGTACGTTTCCACTATTGGGACAGGTACCTCAGCCTCGCAGGTCTGGAGTAAGATCAGGTGGCTACAGGGAATACCGACTACATCGGGAATCCCTGGGATCTCCACAAATGGAGTCCTATGTACGGACCCGGCCACTCTTGCAGAGATGTTTGCCGAGCATTATGCTCGTGCCTTTGCCTCTGCAAATTATCCACCGGCCTTCCGTGCAGTAAAGGAGAGGGTAGAACGCCAGTCTCTCTCCTTTCGTACCAGCCGCTCTGAATCTTACAACACTCCTTTTACAGAGTGGGAGCTCCTCAGTGCTCTTCAACAATGTCCAGACACGGCGCCAGGGCCTGATAGCATCCATAGTCAAATGCTGAAACATCTATCAGCAGATAGTCGGCGCAACCTACTTGCGGTCTATAACCGCATTTGGTGTGATGGTGTTTTCCCGTCACAGTGGCGGGAGAGTATCATCATCCCAGTGCTTAAGCCCGACAAACATCCTCTGAACTTGGATAGCTATCGGCCCATTAACCTGACTAACGTGCCATGCAAACTGTTGGAGCGGATGGTCGGTCGGCGGTTGTGTTGGATTCTTGAGACTCGGGGTTTATTGGCTCCGTGCCAGGGCGGTTTTCGCCAGGGTCGATCTACCACCGATAATCTGGTGTACCTCGAGTCTGCAATCCGCACAGCCTTTTCCCGGCGCCAACACCTCGTTGCCGTCTTCTTCGATATGCACAAAGCATATGATACAACCTGGCGACGACACATCCTCAACACTTTACATGACTGGGGCCTCCGAGGCTCCCTACCGATTTTTATTCAGAATTTTTTAGCCGTCCGTACCTTTCGTGTTCAAATTGGTGCTTCCCTGAGCTCCTCTCATATCCAGGAAAATGGGGTTCCTCAGGGTTCCGTTTTAAGTGTCCCATTATTTTTAATCGCCATCAACGGTTTAGCTGCAGCGGTTGGATCGTCGGTGTCCCCCTCTCTTTATGCTGACGACTTTTGTCTCTCTTTTAGTTCCTGCAGCACCCAAGTTGCCGAGCGCAGGTTGCAAGGCGCTATTCGGAAGGCGCAGAACTGGGCGCTTACTCATGGCTTTCAGTTTTCTGCCTCCAAGACCAGAGTGATGCACTTCTGCCGGCGTCGGACTGTCCACCCACAACCTGAACTTTATCTGAATGACGAACCACTTACGGTAGTGGAAACTCACCGTTTTTTAGGACTGGTCTTTGACGCCCGGCTGACGTGGCTCCCTCACATTCGTCAGCTGAAACGGAAGTGCTGGCGCCATCTCAACCTTCTCCGCCACCTGGGTCATACGACCTGGGGTGCTGATCGCTCGACACTGTTGCGGCTTTACACGGCGCTGGTGCAGTCCCGTCTTGATTTTGGGTGCATTGCCTATGGGTCTGCGGCACCTTCGGCACTGCATCTCCTGGACCCCATTCACAACTGTGGGGTTCGCATCGCGACGGGTGCCTTCCGCACCAGCCCAGTGAACAGCTTACTAGTGGAGGCTGGGGTTCCACCCTTGGGGATCCGCCGCCAACACCTACTTGCGGCTTACGCAGCCCATGTGTATTGCTCACCAGGCCACCCGAACCATCGTCTCCTCTTTCCTGATGTGGTCATCCGTGCCCATCAGCGACGCCCCAGATCAGGTCATACGATTGCCTATCGGGTTCAGTCCCTCCTGCAGGAGCTTGAGTCTTCTCCCCTTCCATCTTCCTATCGGGTCCGTGCCCGTACACCTCCGTGGTGTTTGCCAAGGCCGTCTACTCGGCTGGATTTGGCCCAGGGGCCCAAAGACTCAGTTCCACTGGAGGCGCTCCGCCGTCAGTTCTCTGCTGTCATAGCAGAGTTCCGTTGTTATGACCTGATCTACACAGATGGTTCAATGGTTGATGGCCGTGTGGGATATGCCTATACTCATGGTGACCATGTGGAACAGCACTCTCTGCCGAATGGCTGCAGTGTTTACACTGCAGAGCTGGTGGCCATTCACAGAGCTCTCATGCATATCCGGTCCTGCTCCGGCGAGTCTTTTGTTGTTTGCAGCGACTCTCTGAGCAGCCTCCGAGCTCTGGAGCACTGTTACCCACGGTCTCCTCTGGTGTTGGCCATACAGGAGACACTTTGTGCCATTGGAGTGTCCGGGCGATCAGTGGTGTTCGTCTGGTCCCCGGGTCATGTCGGCATCCCGGGCAATGAACGTGTTGACAGACTTGCCAGACAGGCAGTCAGTGCGTCCATTTTGGACATCGGCCTCCTGGCGTCTGATCTCCGTTCGTTGTTGCGCCACCGCGTAAATCAGCGTTGGGATGCCGAGTGGCATAGCCTGGGCACACCCAACAAGCTTCGGCTAGTCAAGGAGACCACCACCGCATGGCGTTCTTCCGTGCTGGCCTCTCGCCGGGACTCCGTGGTGCTGTGTCGACTCCGTATTGGCCATTCGTGGCTCACCCACGGACATCTCCTTCGTGGTGAGGCCCCGCCCCAGTGTCGTTGTGGCTCCCACTTAACAATAGTCCACATCCTAGTGGACTGCCCGTTTTTAGCCGCCTTGCGGCGTCGTTTTAACATTCCTGGCGTTTTATCAGATATTTTACGTGACGATGCTTCAGCAGCGAATTCAGTTTTAAGTTTTATTCGAGCAGGAGGTTTTTATCAGTCTCTATGACTGGTCTTTTCCTTGCACTGCCGAGTGGTTGACTTTTCCTTTTTTTTATTCCTATGGTCGGTCAACCACTGCCTTCGGCCTCTTTGTAGTAAGGTGTCTTTGTGTGTTCGTCCCCTTTCCTTTTAGTTTCTTCTCCGTTTTGTTGATGCTTTATAGACCCAGTGGGATTTCCATCCCACTTCGCAAACAAAACCTCTGGGTGCATTCATTTGACGTCCGTGCTTTTATTTTTGACATTTTGTGATGGAATGGGGGACTGATGACCGTTGTAGTTTTGTCCCCCTTAAACATCCAAATAACAACAACAACAAAATATCCAAGACTCTGTATCCACCCTGGTCAAGTCAGGCCGGTCTGTGGCCTTCGTTTGGACCCCTGGCCATATTAGCATAAGAGGGAATGGAAGGTGTTGATCAGTTGGCCAAGCAGGCCACCACATCTCGGCCTCTGCAGATCGGCCTCCAGGACGCAGGGATCTCCAATGGGAGTTGAACTGCAAGGTTCTAGGGCTTTGGAACGCTGAATGGGCTGACTTAAGTGTACCAAATAAGATGCGTGCAGTCAGTTAAACCCTCCGCAGGTGTATTGAAGTCCTTCCTGAGGGCCTCTCATAGGCCTTTACTGAGAGACCCATCAAAGTGCCGTTGTGGTACTTTGCTGTCAGTGGTCCACATTTTAATGGACTGTCCGCTTTTAGCTGCTTTGAGGCACTCTTTTAATCTTCCAACTGCGCTTTCAATTTTAGCTGACGATGCCTCGATGGCTGATCGTGTTTTAGGTTTTATTCGCGCAGCTGGCTTTTACCATTCTATTTAGTGGTGGGTTCCTTTGCCTGATTTCTCGGGCGCCTCTACCGTTGAAGAAATTTTAATCTGTTGCCTTTTATTTAGTGTATGTCTGGTTCTTAACTGGAGGTTTTAAGTATGTGCAGAGTGGCTGGCTCATCCAGTATTATCCTTGTGATCAGCCAGTCACACACTTCTGCTGTAATATTTTAGTTTTGTTGCCTATTTCGTCAACAATCAAGGTGTCTTCCGTTTTAAATTGTCATTTTACCATCGACTGTCACTCTGTCCACAGTGTGTACTAAATGTACAGTGCTACACTATAAATGGCTCGCCGGCCGCGGTGGCCGAGGTGACTGAGGCGCTCCAGTCACGGTTAGCACGGCCACTACGGTCAGGGGTTCGAATCCCCCCTCGGGCATGGATATTTGTGACGTCCTAGTTCGTAAGTAGTTTATAAGTAGTATGTAAGTTTAGGGACTGATGACCCCGTAGTTAAGTCCCATAAGCTTTACAAACATTTGAACATTTGAATAAATGGCTCAGTTTTATGGGTATGAACTCTTCGCTGGGAACAGGGGACTGATAACCCAGCAGTTTAGTCACCTTTAAACACTCAACAACAACAACAACAAAAACAACAACAAAAGTAGCGGCCAGCCAGTTAGCTGGCGGTCGCGGCCTGGTTGGTGTGACGTGACAGGGGCTGTTGTGAGGCCGTGTATGTTAGTCTAACGCGCTCATGACTCGCTCTGCTTGTTTGAAATGTAAAGCCGGAGCTGGTGATGAGCTCGCCGCACCGCGCTGTGACCCTCGCTGCATTGTGACCAGACTTGCTGGCTCGCGCTGAGCCAGATGTGTAGCTCTTGAAACGTAATCATAATTCCTGTGCTTCGTTGTGAGTAGAATTACCGTTTCATTTAACCTTTTATTTTCATGATAAATCTAATTTATTTACTATTATGAAATCATTCAAGTTTTAATACGTGAATAAAAATGTGGCTATGTTATTGGAATTTTAATTTCACAATGGATTAAAAATTCCGGTATAGTAATTTTTTTTAAATGCTATTCTTATGTGTTTAACCTACATTCAACATAACACATTAAGTGCATCTGAATACAATTTCTGTAAGCAGTAAAAATATTTACGGAAGGAGTACCTATTACAAAGGTGTGTGAAATTCTATAATTAGAAGAGAGGAAATGAAAGGTAACAAAACGCTACAGATAGGAATTAGAAAACGGAAAAGATAGGGAGCGAAATCGTAAGATGACAGCGTTCAAAAATCAGCTAGAGAAGTTCTTGGTCCGTTCATTTTGCCACTACGAATTGTTCAAATGTTTGTTAAGCTTATGGGACTTAACTACGGGGTTATCAGTCCCTAGACTTACAAACTACTTATGAACTATTTACGCACTAGGACAGCACAAATATCCATGCCCGAGGGGGGGATTCGAACCCCCGACCGTAGTGGCCGTGCAGACCGTGACTGGAGCGCCTCAGTCTCCTCGGCCACCGCGGCCGGCACTACGAATTTCTCCACATGTAATGCACAGGTAAAAGGTGAACGAATGTGAATCGTTTCTGCACCACTTTTTTCAGAATTGTTTACCGTTTCCGAAATGAATTTATCGTAAAACCCCTTAGCTGAGTTCCGACAACTCCTCAGCACCTCACATACATTTTGCATCGCCCTACTGGAAACCTGGGTTCCCACGTCGCGCACCCCTGCCCTGAGTGGCTATCGGAGTTACTATCGTAATCGCACAGACTATGATAGATGCAGACGCCACCTGATATCCTACGTCCTTACCTCTGTCTACAACGAACATGTTCCTCTCTAGACGCCTTTGAAAGCTGTGGCTGTCAGGGTGAGGGCTGCATGGGATATTACCATCTGCAACGTCTATCTCCCTCCTGAAGGGGCAATATCCCAACACATCCTGGATGCAGTGATTGCTGAGCTACCCCACCTTTCCTAGTATTGGGTGATTTTAACGCCCATAACCAACAGCGTATGAAGAGAAGTCCTGCGCGCTGCCGTGCCATCGCCATTGCGATCGCCTGGCTCACTGGCTGACCGATGGGGCACATCCCACTGCCTCACAGCGGTCAGCCAAGTAGACTATGGGATCGCAGCTTACTCTGCGTGACGCGTCGTGGCAGCGCGCAGGCCTTCTCTTCAGACAGTATTGCCATAACCCATTGTGGGGTGGTACTGCAACTACTGAGCGTGGTAGATGTTGAGTCGTCCTCATCGCCATGTGCTTAGAACCTTTCCTGAAAGACAGGCTGGAAAGCACTATTCAGGACGCTTGGGTTACATTGACATCTAAAACAGCTATACAGATTAGTAATACAATTTCATTTACTGTTATTAACAATACGCAACTTTTATACATATGTCTGTCTCTTCTCACGATGGCGTCTTCTTCTTGCTCAATGCTAGCTGTGCTGAGTCCTAGTGACTGCCTATTTCGAACCCGAGTTCAGATGGGCTCTTCCAGGCGCATGTCGGCCTATATATATAGCAGCTTGTAGAGAACGCACTTCTCCGTTACTCCCTCCAGGAGGCGCGGCGCCAGCGTGCGATTGACTGCCGGTCGACCGCTGCCTTCTCCACGATCGATCTCGTGCGTGTGGCGTGTGGCGCTGACTTTACGCCACATCAGTAGAGATGTCGAGGTATTACTGCCCCAACGTGACGTATGCGTTTTAAATAATGGGCCCCCACACATTTTAGTGTGGCACATGACATGTACTCGACCGATTTATCCATATGTAGCCCAACCCTCTTACCATTCACCCACTTCCGATTTTCTTGTCACTGCCACTGCGTCAGTCCCCCGAACGATTGCTCCGACGGGCTCTAAATAAGGCAAATTCTGACTCTTTTTACTTCTGCCGCCGCAATTGGTTCCCCAACACATGCGAACATAGTTGTGGCAATCGACAGCATCACCTCGGCCATTATTTCTGTGGCCGAGTGTTCCATTCCTATTTCTTCTGGATTGCCCTGGCAGAGGACAGTGGCCCGGTGGTCGCCAGAGATCGCTCAAGCAATTAGAGATCGGCGGCGAACTCTGCAGCGTCCGAAATGGCACCCATCTGTGGAGAACCTCGTAGTGTTTAACAGGCTCTGTGCCCGAGCTCGACTCCTAATCTGAAGACGTAAGCAGGAGTGCTAGGAGAGGTATGTGTCTACCATTGGATCACATACCTCCCCATCCCAGATGTGGACAAAGATAAAACATGTTTACGGCTGCCAGAGTACTTTGTGTCCCTGGGATTTCCGTAAATGGAGTAGTTTGCACAGGACCACATACTCGGTGCATTATCCACCAGTCTTTCGCGCCCTGAAGGAGCGAGAGGAACGAAAGAGGCTTTCATTCTCGGATCGCCGTGTGGAGCTGTACAACGCTCCGTTTACTGACTGGTAAATCCTTAGTGAACTTACTTACTGCCCTGACACAGCCCCTGGGCCAGACCGATCCACAACCAGATGGTAAAACGCTTGTCAGAACAGTCAAAACGACGTCTTGTAGCAATTTTTAATCATATTTGGAGCGATGGTGTCTTCTCCTCTCAGTGGAAAAGAGAGTATCATCGTTCCAGTACTCAAACCTATCAAAACCCCGTACGAATTGGACAGTTACCGACCCATCAGTCTCACCAACGTTATTTGCAAGTTGCTAGAACGTATGGTGGGCCGGCGGCTGTTCTGGCTTCTTAAGTCTCATGGTCTACTGTCTCCATGCCTGGGTGGTTTCCGCGAAGAGCGCTCAGCCTTGGACACCCTTGTCCACCTTGAGTCCACCATCCGGATAGCATTTTCAAGACGCCAACATTTTGATTTGTCTAAGGCCAGTGACACGACCTGGCGACACCACATTCTTAATACGTTACACAGGTGGGGCCTTCAGGGCTCGCTCCCCATTTTAATCAAAAACGTTCTAGCACTACGCACCATCCTTGTACAGATCGGCGCCTCTCGTAGTTCTTTGCACATCCAGGAATATGGGATACCTCAACACTCTGTGTTGTGTTCCCTTGTTTTCAATGGCTGTTAATGGCCTAGCAGCAGCAGTAGGGTCGTCAGTATCTCCCTCCCTCTATGCTGACGACTTCTGCATCTCTTTTAGTTTTTAAAGTATACGTGTTGCTGAACGCCAGCTGCAGGGATCCATACGCAAGGCGCAGACGTGGGCAGTCTCCCATGGGTTCCAGTTCTCTGCCGCCAAGACGTGCGTTATGAACTTCTGTCGGCGTCGAACACTTTACCCACATCCAGATCTTTACCTTGACGGCGACCTGCTTAACGTAGTGGAAACGCATCGTTTTTTGGGATTAGTGTTCGAAGACCGGCTGAGATGGCTTCCGCATAACTGGCAGAACTATAATGCCCTCCGCTGCCTTAGTAACACCACTTCGGGTCAAACAGCAGTACGCTGCTGCAGTGCTATAAGGCATTTGTTTCTGTCCCAACTAGACTACGGCAGTGTTGGCTATGGTTCTGCACTGCCTTCAGCATTGTAGATGTTGGACCCAATCCATCACTGTGGGGTTTAGACATGCGACAGGAGCTTTTAGAACAAGCCTTGTGAATAGTCTCCTTGTGGAGGCTGGGGTGCCTCCTCTGCGAATCAGGCGGCAACAACTGGTAGTGAGTTACGCTGCTACCGTCTTCGGTTTGCCTAACAACCCGAACCAGTGTCTCAAAAAATTGGTTATAAATCTATCGGACTCAACTGCATGGTCATTAGTCCGTAGCTTTCAAACAATTAAACTAAGGAAAACTAACCTAAGGACAAGAGACACATCCGTGCCCGAGGGAGGATTCGAACCTCCGACGCGGGAGGCTTTGCGACCCGCAACGTGGCACTCCAGACCGCTCGGCTACTCCCGCGCGGCCACCGTCTCCTTTTTCGTAATGAGTGAATTGGTAGGGGAACTGACTCCATCTCTCTTCCAATTCTAGTCGCGTACACCACCATGGTGTGTACGTCGGCCTCACATTCGACTGGAATTGTCACAGTACTCCAAAACCTCAGTTCACCCTGAAACACTTCGCCGCCAATTTTTATCAATTATTGATGGATTTCGGGGCTCTTCAGTAGTCATCTGTAGCGACTCCCTGATGTGCCTACAAGCCATTGACCGGTGTTTCCCACATCATCCTTTGGTTGTTTCCATACAAGAGTCAATATACGCCATCGAACAACGTCGGTAGTCAGAGGAATTACTTTGGACTCTAGGACACGTCGGGTTAGTAGGCAACGAGCTGGCTGACAGGCTCGCTAAAGAGACTGCCCATAAACCTATCCTCAAAGTGGGTATTCTACCTACAGATCTCCGTTCAACATTACGCCGTAGAGTTCTCGGTTTGTGGAGTACTGAATGGCACACCCTACAAGTGCCCAACAAATTAAGGTGTATAAAGGAGACAACCAACGTGTGGAGAACCTCTCTGCGGACCCCTTGCAGGGACTCTGTTTTCTCTGCCGGCTCCGTATTAGCCATACATGGGTTACACACGGTCACATTCTTCGTCGCGAGGATCCTCCTGAGTGTCCATGTGATGCGCGTTCGACAGTCGCCTACATCTTGCTGGAATGTCCCAATTTATCCACTCAGAGGCTGAATTTTAATCTCCCTGACGATTTAATTTTTGTTTTAGCTGTGAATGCCTCTGTCTCATACTGTTTTAAATTGTTTGTGAGTTGGATGTATCCATCCATTTGAGTGCAGTTTCCACTATCTACCTGTTCTCCACTTGCCTAACACTTTTAGGCAGGTGGTTTTCCCCTCAGGGGCTCGGCATTAGTTTGCTGAGTACGGGCTTGGCGAACCCGGGGTCCTGAGCTGTGGGCTGTGTCGCGCCAACAGTCCGCTACACCGTAAGCTCTGTGCGTGCTTCAACGACCATCGTTCGGCGCGACGGTGGAACGTTGTACGTTTCAGAGCCCGGGGATCTTGGCTTAATCGCCCGGGTCGCGAGGACGGTACAAACCTCTCTAAAAAAAACCTCAATCTCAAGGTGTGCTACGTGCCGAGGAGATGCATGGCTGTTGAGGTTGAACAGCCGCTAGCGAGCAACCTCTGAGGAACCTGCCGCACCTCAGTTGTACAAGGCTTACCCAGGCAAGCGGGGCTCTGCCTGGGTGGACCTTTAGTTCCCTAGCTGCTCGTGGGACGAACATGAAACGAGCAAACAAAAGCGTGGCCGGCCGCGAAAACGGCGTCTCAAAGCGTGGAAGAGTTGCTTATAATGCAGCGTCATATGATCCCCGAACGTTCCCTTCCCTGGCCAACCCATGGGATGAACGGCGGGCTAAAGAAAGGGATGAGGCATACTCACCTAAGTATCTTGTTTGTAGTCGAACAGATGGGGAAACTTTCATGTCGACGAAGCCACTTTTCTTCGTTGAACACCTCGAGGATAAGTTTGGTGAAGTCTCAGGCATGTCAAAGATGAGAAGCGGTTCGGTACTGATCGAAACAGCGTCATCCGCCCAATCAAAAGCATTACTTGCTTGCGATAAGCTGGGTGACGTTCCGGTCAGTATAACACCTCATAAATCGCTTAACATGATCCAGGGTCTGATCTATCACAGGGATCTTCTCTTACCCCCTCAGGGGCTCAGCATTCATTTGCTGAGTACGGGCTTGGCGAACCCGGGGTCCTGAGCTGTGGGCTGTGTCGCGCCAACAGTCCGCTACACCGTAAGCTCTGTGCGTGCTTCAACAACCATCGTTCGACGCGACGGTGGAACGTTGTACGTTTCAGAGCCCGGGGATCTTGGCTTAATCGCCCGGGTCGCGAGGACGGTACAAACCTCTATAAAAAACCCCTCAATCTCAAGGTGTGCTACGTGCCGAGGAGATGCATGGCTGTTGAGGTTGAACAGCCGCTAGCGAGCAACCTCTGAGGAACTTGCCGCACCTCAGTTGTATAAGGCTTACCCAGGCAAGCGGGGCTCTGCCTGGGTGGACCTTTAGTTCCCTAGCTGCTCGTGGGACGAACATGAAACGAGCAAATAAAAGCGTGGCCGGTCGCGAAAACGGCGTCTCTAAGCGTGGGAAGACTGAGTTTAACGCCTCTACTTATGATCCTAAGACGTTTCCGTCCCTTGCCACACCATGGGAGGAAAGAAGGGCACTAAATAAATCTGAGCCGTACTCACCTCAATATCTGGTCTGTGAGCGTACTGATGGCGAAACCTTCACTTCTACGAAGCCTCAGTTTTTTGTTGACACAATTGAAGACAAGTTTGGTGAAGTAGCATCATTTTCAAAGATGAGGAGTGGGGCCGTTCTGTTACAGGCGGCGTCCTCGGCCCAGTCGCGGGCTCTACTTGCCTGCGACAGGCTGGGTGATATCCCGGTGCGTGTCACGCCCCACAAATCATTAAATATGGTCCAAGGTCGTATCTATCATCGAGATCTTTTATCCCAGACCGATGACGAGCTGCGAGCATACCTGCAGCGACGAGGTGTCCACTTCGTCCGGCGGGTGTACAGGGGTCCTAAAGAAAGTAGGGTTGCCACCGGTGCTTTTATCTTGGCCTTCGAAGGAGATACACTGCCTGAGAAGGTTAAGGTAATGGTCTACCGGTGTGAAGTCAAACCCTATGTCCCCCCTCCTATGCGGTGTTTCCGGTGCTGGAAGTTCGGGCACATGTCGTCCCGATGTACTTCCAGCCCAACATGCAGGGAATGTGGGCGGCCACCTCACCCGGACGCCCCATGCACCCCGCCTCCGCTATGTGTGAACTGTGGGCAACATCACCCACCATGCTCGCCGAACTGCTCAGTTTTACATCGGGAACGGAAAATTATGGAAATCAAGACCTTGGACCGGCTGACCTTCTATGAGGCACGTAAGAAATACGAGCGGCTACACCCTGTCCGTATGGAAACGTCTTTTGCCACAGTTACAGCAGCTCCCTTGAGACCAGTGAAACCGCCAGTGTTGTCTCCTTCTGTGGGCCCTAAGGGCCGTCAATCTTCCGTGACGGGTGGGGGCCCGTCTCCATCTCTCGCTCCCTCGCCACCTGTGGGAGCAACTTCTCCCCCACCATCGGGGACATCTGTCCCCACTCCCCAGCCGGAGAAGCAACAGTCTTCCCCGGCCCCTCTTGCTCGGAAGGGGTCCCTCGGGACGCTCCCTTCCGAGGTTTCTCAGAGTGCGCCAGGGGATCCTAGCCTTAGGCTAAAGGATCCAACAACCGATGACCGGAGGGCTTCCAGCTCTTCGGCAGTCCCTGATGTCGCTTCTGGAAAGTCCTCCCAGCCCTTACCGCCAAAGGGCCAGCGGGAGAATACAAAGAAGACCAAAAAGAAGAAAGAAAAGATTAAGGACCCTTCAGTGGCTCGAAAGGAGCGCTCGCTCACATCTTCGGCCACTGAAGACGAGGTGGAGATCCTTGCGTCCCCTGAGGATCTCGCCTTCCTAGGATCGCCAGAACCCATGGTTCTCGATCCTACAGATTCTGTGGAATTGGCAGCAGGTGCCCCTGCTGAATGACCATTTCATCTCTTCCATTATGGCTATTCAGCAGACTGCAAACGAAATCTTGCAGTGGAATTGCGGCGGATTTTTCCGCCATCTGGCAGAGCTGCGACAATTACTCTGCCGCTTCCCTGCGATCTGTCTAGCGGTGCAGGAGACATGGTTCCCCGTCGACAGGACCCCAGCCCTCCGAGGCTTTCGGGGCTATTTTAAAAACCGAGCCATCTACGACAGGGTGTCTGGTGGTGTGGGTGTTTATGTCCACGCCTCTGTCCCCAGTGCTGCTGTGCCTCTTCAAACATCTCTAGAGGCAGTCGCTGTTCGACTCCGGGTAGTGCAAGATTTTACCGTCTGCTCTGTTTACCTTTCACCTGATGAGGCCATCTCTCCCACAGACCTCGCAGCCTTGGTCGCCCAACTTCCCCCACCCTTTCTTCTTTTGGGGGACTTCAACGCCCACCACCCTCTGTGGGGTGGCACGCAGACCTCGGCCCGGGGTAGGGATGTTGAGTCTCTACTGTCAGAGCGAAACCTCTGCCTTCTTAACACCGGTGCTCCTACCCACTTTAGCACAGCACATGGTACGTATTCTGCCATAGACCTGTCCGTCTGCAGCCCTAGCCTTCTTCCACATCTCACCTGGAGGGTCCATGACGACCTGTGTGGCAGCGACCATTTCCCGATCTTCCTGTCGCTCCCACAGTGTTCGCCTGCCGACCATCCGCCTCGCTGGTCCCTCCGTAGGGCTGACTGGCCAGCTTACTCTTCAGCTGTTGTGATTTCCTCTCCGCTTCCAGCAGATGTTGATGCCGCCATTCAGCAGGTCACAGAGGCCATTGTATCTGCAGCCGAAAACTCTGTTCCCACAACATCCAGTTCGCTCAATCGTCCTTCGGTGCCCTGGTGGACACCAGAGATTGCTGAGGCCATCCGGGTACGTCGGCGAGCACTACAGCGCCACCGACGTCACCCTTCTGTCGAACATCTTGTAGCCTTCAAGCGCCTCCGGGCACGGGCCCGGCGACTGATACAAGATAGTAAGAGAGCCTCGTGGGAGAAGTATGTTGCGTCCATTGGTTCTCGCGCTTCTCCTTCCAAGGTATGGTCGCAAGTTCGACGCCTCTTCGGGCACCGCCCACCGGCGGGAATTCCAAGCCTCAGAGTCCAGGGAATGCTGTGTACTGACCCTGTCGCTGTCGCTGAGCACCTGGCAGATCATTTTGCACGTACGTCGGGGACTGCTGCCTATAGTGCAGATTTTCGTGCCATTAAAGAGCGAGCAGAGAGCCAGCAAATTTCATTTCCAACACGACGTCGTGAACCGTATAACGTCCCATTTACTGAGTGGGAGTTGGAAAGTGCCCTTGCTGCATGCCCGGATACCTCCCCTGGACCCGATCGCATTCACAGCCAGTTCCTCCGACACCTATCAGCGGATGCCAAACGCCAACTTCTCGCCCTGTTTAATCGCGTATGGATTGAGGGTGTTTTTCCGTCCTCGTGGCGGGAAAGCATTATCATTCCGGTGGTTAAGCCTGGGGCAGATCCGCAGGTGGCTGATAGTTACCGCCCGATCAGCCTCACCAACGTTCCATGCAAGCTTCTCGAACGGTTGGTGAGTCGGAGGCTCATGTGGATCCTCGAGGACCGAGGACTCTTGGCGCCTCAACAGGGTGGGTTCCGTCAAGGCCGCTCCGCTATCGATAATCTCGTGTCACTAGAGTCGGCCATTCGTACAGCATTTTCTCGCCGTGAACACCTGATTGCCGTCTTCTTTGACCTACGGAAAGCATATGACACCACGTGGCGCTATCATATTCTGTCTACGCTGTACGATTGGGGCTTACGGGGTCCACTTCCTACATTCATCAAGAACTTCCTGGTGTTGCGTTCTTTTCGTGTTCGTGTTGGTTCTTGTTTCAGCTCACCTCATTGTCAAGAGAACGGAGTCCCACAAGGTTCCGTTCTTAGTGTTCCTTTATTCTTAATCGCCATAAACGGCCTTGCTGCGGCTGCGGGGTCATCGGTTTCTACTTCCTTGTATGCCGATGACTTCTGCATGTATTACAGCTCCTCCAGCATCGGCGTAGCTGAACGGCGGTTGCAGATCGCAATTCGGAAGGCACAGTCGTGGGCGTTTGCCCACGGTTTTCAATTTTCGGCATCCAAAACCCGCGTGATGCATTTCTGTCGACGTCGGGCAGTACACCCGGAACCCGAACTTTACTTAGCTGGCGATCTGCTACAAGTCGTAGAGACACACAGATTCTTAGGAATGGTGTTTGATGACCGTCTAACCTGGGTGCCGCACCTACGCCAGTTAAAACAAAAGTGCTGGCGCCACCTCAACATCCTGCGCTGTCTTAGCCACACGGTTTGGGGAGCCTCACGCCCAACGTTGTTACAACTTTACAAGGCCCTCATTCAGTCGCGTCTAGACTATGGCTGCATAGTCTACGACTCGGCTGCGCCATCAGCACTGCAGGTGTTGGACCCAATTTTGCACTGTGGTGTCCGTTTGGCGACGGGGGCTTTTCGCACAAGCCCTGTGACAAGCCTCCTTGTCGAAGCTGGAGTCCTCCCGCTGCGGTTCCGTAGGCAACACCTGCTGGCATCCTATGTTCCCCTCAGGGGCTCAGCATTAATTTGCTGAGTACGGGCTTGGCGAACCCGGGGTCCTGAGCCGTGGGCTGTGTCGCGCCAACAGTCCGCTACACCGTAAGCTCTGTGCGTGCTTCAACGACCATCGTTCGGCGCGACGGTGGAACGTTGTACGTCTCAGAGCCCGGGGATCTTGGCTTAATCGCCCGGGTCGCGAGGACGGTACAAACCTCTATAAAAAACCCCTCAATCTCAAGGTGTGCTACGTGCCGAGGAGATGCATGGCTGTTGAGGTTGAACAGCCGCTAGCGAGCAACCTCTGAGGAACCTGCCGCACCTCAGTTGTATAAGGCTTACCCAGGCAAGCGGGGCTCTGTCTGGGTGGACCTTTAGATCCCTAGCTGCTCGTGGGAACGAAATGAAACGAGCAACAGAACACGTTGGTGGACGTACAACCACCGTCTCTAAGCGTGGGAAGTTTCATGCCTCTTCTTATGACCCCAAGTCGTTTCCTTCCTTGGCCACGCCCTGGGAGGAACGCAGGGCTGCTACCGGAAATGAGCAATATTCACCTCGATATTTAGTGTGTACAAGGAGTGATGGGGAATCTTTTACGGCAGTGAAGCCTCAGTTCTTTGTTGACCACCTGGAGGACAGGTTTGGGGAAGTGGACTCCATTTCTAAAATGCGCAACGGGTCTGTACTCATCCACACAGCATCCCCAGCCCAGTCACGGGCGCTACTCGCTTGTGACAAGCTGGGTGACGTTGCGGTGACCATCACTCCCCATAAGTCGCTGAATATGGTTCAGGGAGTAATTTTCCACCGGGATTTGTTGCTCCAGACAGACGACGAGCTACGGGCAAACCTTGAACGACGAGGCGTTCATTTTGTCCGGCGCATCCATAGGGGCCCCAAGGATAATAGGGTCGCAACTGGTGCCTTCATCTTGGCCTTCGAGGGTGATACATTGCCCGAAAAGGTCAAGGTGATGGTTTACCGTGTTGACGTGCGGCCTTATATTCCTCCCCCTGTGAGGTGCTTCCAATGCTGGAAGTTCGGCCACATGTCTTCCCGTTGCATGTCCAGTGCTACATGCAGGGACTGCGGGCGTCCAGCACATCCGGACGCCCCATGCACTCCGCCTCCCATCTGCGTAAACTGTGGTCAGAACCATCCTCCCTGCTCGTCGCAATGTCCCGCACTTCAACGGGAGCGGAAAATTACGGAGTACAAAACCCTGGACCGTATATCCTATAATGAGGCCAAGAAAAAGTTTGATCGTTTGCACCCGGTAACAATGACAAAAACGTTTGCAGCAGTGACGTCGTCGCCACTCTCCTTGGCGGCAACAGTAGTTTCTACTTCCTCTGTTCCTGTGGGCCCCCAGGGCCGCCAACCTAAGCCTGCCCCCATGGAGGTTGGGGGCCATCCATCCAAAGCTCCCAAGGCGAAAGCCTCGGGATCAGCTACCACCTCTCCGCCGGAGAAAGAACAACCTTCTCCGGCTTCCCTCACACGGAAGGGGTCCCTTGGGACGCTCCCTTCCGCCAGTGTCAGTAGCGACACTAACCAGCAGCGGGCGCGCTCGCAGACTGCTGGTCGTAGGGCTTCGCGCTCCTCCTCAGTCCCTGTGGCTGAGTCCGAGGAGCACCTCCCACCGGCGAAGCCCCCGAGGGAACGGAGGGGAAAACAAAGGCCAAAGAAAGGCAAATCACAAGAATCCACGGTGGCTTCAGTGCCACCACTCCCCTCTGCCTCCGCCTCTACTTCTGAGGATGAGGTGGAGATTCTTGCGTCACCCGAGGACCTCGCTCTCGGGGACGCCCTTGACAAACCTATGACTGAAACTGATAAACCTCCATCGGTGGATGCAAGTGATGCTGATGTATGACCCGCTCACTTGTCTCATTCATGTCTTCCCAGCACTCGAACAATGTCATTCTCCAGTGGAACTGCGGCGGTTTCTTTTCCCACCTGGCTGAGCTACGGCAGCTTCTGAGCATGACGCCTGCTCTCTGCATTGCTCTTCAGGAAACTTGGTTTCCAGCAATGCGGACCCCTGCCCTTCGTGGCTACAGGGGATTTTACTGCAACCGTAGCTCATATAACCGGGTCTCAGGTGGAGTGTGTGTTTATGTCCTCACCTCTGTGTATAGTGAACCCGTGCCCCTTCGAACACCATTAGAAGCAGTGGCTGTCAGGGTGAGGACCACACAGGAGTTGACTATCTGCAGTATCTACTTGCCGCCAGATGGTGACATATCTGTGAACGTCTTGGCTGCACTTGTTGCTCAACTACCCCCACCTTTCTTACTGTTGGGCGACTTCAATGCCCACAGTCCCTTGTGGGGTGGTTCTACGATCTCAGGTCACGGCAGGGTTGTCGAGGATTTGCTAACTCAACTCGACCTCTGCCTCTTAAATACAGGTGCCCCCACACACTTTAGTGTGGCACATGGCACATTTTCGGCCATTGATCTGTCGATCTGCAGCCACGGCCTTCCACCATCTGTTCACTGGAGAGCCCATGACGACTTGTGTGGCAGTGACCATTTCCCTGTCTTTTTGTCACTCCCACAACGCGAGTCCCCTGCGCGCCCACCTAGGTGGGTTCTGCACAGGGCTAACTGGGAAGACTATGCTTCTGCTGCCATCGTTGGCCCTCCCCCACTCGAGGACATCGATGTGGTGGTCGAGAGCGCCACACATTCCATCATTTCTGCTGCGAACGCGACCATTCCACGTACATCAGGGTGCCCACGGCGTAAGACAGTGCCGTGGTGGTCGCCGGAGATCGCTGAGGCAATTAAAGACCGCAGGCGGGCCTTACAGCGATACAAACGGCACCCCTCTCAGGAGCACCTAATCAATTTTAAACGGCTTCGCGCTCGTGCTCGCCAGCTTATAAGAAGACGGAAACGGGAGTGCTGGGAGAGGTACGTTTCCACTATTGGGACAGGTACCTCAGCCTCGCAGGTCTGGAGTAAGATCAGGCGGCTACAGGGAATACCTACTACATCGGGAATCCCTGGGATCTCCACAAATGGAGTCCTATGTACGGACCCGGCCACTCTTGCAGAGATGTTTGCCGAGCATTATGCTCGTGCCTTTGCCTCTGCAAATTATCCACCGGCCTTCCGTGCAGTAAAGGAGAGGGTAGAACGCCAGTCTCTCTCCTTTCGTACCAGCCGCTCTGAATCTTACAACACTCCCTTTTCTGAGTGGGAGCTCCTCAGTGCTCTTCAACAGTGTCCTGACACGGCGCCAGGGCCTGATAGCATCCATAGTCAAATGCTGAAACATCTCTCAGCAGATAGTCGGCGAAACCTACTTGCGGTCTATAACCGCATTTGGTGTGATGGTGTTTTCCCGTCACAGTGGCGGGAGAGTATCATCATCCCGGTGCTTAAGCCCGACAAAAATCCTCATTCCTTGGATAGCTATCGGCCCATTAACCTGACTAACGTGCCGTGCAAACTGCTGGAGCGGATGGTCAGTCGGCGGTTGTGTTGGATTCTTGAGACTCGAGGATTGTTGGCTCCATGCCAGGGCGGTTTTCGCCAGGGTCGATCTACCACCGATAATCTGGTGTTCCTCGAGTCTGCAATCCGCACAGCTTTTTCCCGGCGCCAACACCTTGTTGCCGTCTTCTTTGATATGCACAAAGCATATGATACCACCTGGCGACGCCACATCCTCAACACTTTATATGACTGGGGCCTCCGGGGCTCCCTACCGATTTTTATCCAGAATTTTTTAGCTGTCCGTACCTTTCGTGTTCAAATTGGTGCCTCCCTGAGCGCCTCACACATCCAGGAGAATGGCGTTCCTCAGGGCTCAGTTTTAAGTGTTCCATTATTTTTAGTTGCCATCAATGGTCTAGCGACAGCAATCGGATCGTCGGTCTCCCCTTCTCTTTACGCTGACGACTTTTGTATCTTTTTTAGTTCCTGCAGCACCCAGGTTGCTGAGCGTAGGTTGCAAGGTGCTATTCGGAAGGCACATACCTGGGCCCTAAGTCATGGCTTTCAGTTTTCTGCCACCAAGACTAGAGTGGTGCACTTCTGTCGGCGTCGGACCGTCCACCCTCACCCTGAACTTTACCTTAACGACGAACTCCTGACAGTGGTAGACACGCATCGGTTTTTGGGTCTGGTCTTTGACGCCCCGCTGACGTGGCTCCCCCACATTCGTCAGCTAAAACGGAAGTGCTGGCGCCATCTCAACCTTCTCCGCCACCTGGGTCATACGACCTGGGGTGCTGATCGCTCGACACTGTTGCGGCTTTACACGGCGCTGGTGCAGTCCCGTCTCGATTTTGGGAGCATTGCCTATGGGTCTGCGGCACCTTCGGCACTGCATCTCCTGGACCCCATTCACAACTGTGGGGTCCGCATTGCGACGGGCGCTTTCCGCACCAGCCCGGTGTACAGTTTACTAGTGGAGGCTGGGATCCCACCTTTGGGGATCCGCCGCCAACACCTGCTCGCAGCTTATGCAGCGAACGTGTATTGCTCCCCAGGCCACCCAAACCGTCGTTTTCTGTTTTCTAATGTGGTCGTCCCTCACCATCCGCGACGCCCCAGGTCAGGTCATACGATAGCCTATAGAGTTCGGTCCCTCCTCCTGGAACTTGAGTCTTTGCCCCTTCCGTGTCCATATCGGGTCCAGGTGCATACACCTCCATGGTGTTTGACGAGGCCGTCTATTAGGCTGGACTTGGCCCATGGGCCCAAGGACTCAGTACCACTGGAGGCGCTCCGCCGTCAGTTCTCAGCTGTCATAGCGGAGTTCCGTGGTTATGACCTGCTCTACACCGATGGCTCAATGGTGGATGACCGTGTTGGATTTGCCTATACACACGGTGACCATGTGGAACAGCACTCTCTGCCGAATGGCTGCAGTGTTTACACTGCAGAGCTGGTGGCCATTCACAGAGCTCTTGTGCATATCCGGTCTTGCTCAGGCGAGTCTTTTGTTGTTTGCAGCGACTCCCTGAGCAGCCTTCGAGCTCTGGAGCAGTGTTACCCACGGTCTACCCTGGTGTTGGCCGTTCAGGAGACACTTTATGCCATTACACGGTCCGGGCGATCGGTGGTGTTCGTCTGGTCTCCAGGTCATGTTGGTATCCCGGGCAATGAACGTGTTGACAGGCTTGCCAAGCAGGCTGTAGGTATGTCCTGTCTAGAGATCGGCCTCCCGGCTTCGGATCTCCGTTCATTGTTGCGCCAGAAAGTACGTCAGCTTTGGGATACTGAGTGGCGTAGCCTGCGCACGCCCAACAAGCTCCGGGTGGTCAAGCAAACGACGGTTGCATGGCGCTCCTCCATGTGTGGTTCACGACGGGACTCAGTGGTCTTGTGTCGCCTCCGCATTGGGCATACATGGCTCACCCATGGACATCTCCTTCGGGGTGAGGACCCAGCCCAATGTCGGTGCGGCTCCCGTCTGACAATCGTCCACATATTGTTGGACTGCCCCGTTTTAGCTGCTTTGCGGCGGAATTTTAACCTGCCTGCCGTTTTATCAGATGTTTTAGGTGACGATGCTGCAATGGCAGATACAGTTTTACGTTTTATACGAGCAGGGGGTTTTTATCATTCGATTTAACTGGAGATTTCTGTGTGTTACCGAGTGGTTGATTTTTCCTTTTTTATTCTTATGGTCGGTCAACCACGGCTATCGGTTTCTTTGTTGTAAGTTGTCTTTGTGTAACCATCTTTTGTTTAGTCTTGTGGTTCTTGATGTTTTATGGACTAGTGGGACTCCTCTCCCACTTCGCTATTTTAAACTCTGTGCGTGATATCTTTCACGTGTATGGTTTTAATTTTGCCGCCTAGAGGTGGAATGGGGGACTGATGACCATTGTAGTTTTGTCCCCCTTAAACAACCTAACAACAACAACAACAACAACAACAACATCCTATGTTGCTCGTGTTTGGGCCTCGTCCTTCCATCCGAACCGCCGGCTCCTATTTCCAGACGCTGCATTACCTATCCCTCCACGTCGGCCAAGGTCGGGATACCCGATCTCGGTCCGTGTTCGTATCCTTTTTTCGTCTCTCACATCCCACCCACTTCCTACCACCTTCCACTATTCCTCTCACACTCCTCCTTGGTCCATTCCTCGTTTGCAGCTCCGTCTGGATCTGTCCTGTACGTCAAAGGACTCGGTCTCCACTAGACATCTCCGCCACGAGTTTCTGCAACTCCTAGACTCGTTCCATGCCGCAAAACCCGTCTACACAGATGGTTCCGTAGTAGATGGCCATGCTGGGTATGCGTTTCTTCATGACCACCATGTGGAACAGCATTCTCTGCCAGGTGGGAGTTCCATTTTTTCTGCCGAACTGGTCGCCATTCTAAGGGCTCTGAAACACCTAAAAGCGTGCCCCAGGGGGTCATTTGTCATCTGTTCTGACTCCCTGAGTGGCTTACAAGCGATCGACCAGTGTTTCTCTCGGCACCCAATAGTGCGGTCGATCCAGGATACTGTTCACTCCCTGGGCCAATCAGGCCGTTCTGTGGTCTTTGTGTGGACCCCGGGCCACGTCGGCATCCCAGGGAATGAACAAGTAGATCGCTTAGCCAAGCAGGCCACTATGGAACCACCCCTAAATATTGGCGTCATGGAGCCTGATCTAAAATTGGTGTTGCACCGGAAGGTACGCGAGGCTTGGAGCGCCGAGTGGGCTATGGCGAATGTGCCAAACAAGCTTCGGGCAGTGAAGACGTCCACAGCCCTGTGGAAGTCTTCACTGCGGCAGATCCGCCGAGAGGCGGTTGTCCTCTGCCGCCTCCGTATTGGGCACACGTGGTTGACCCACGGGTATCTTCTTCGGCGTGAGGCTCCACCCGTGTGTCGATGTGGCACTGTATTGACAGTGGCCCATCTTTTGATGGACTGTCCGCTTTTAGCCGACCTGCGGCACTATTTTACTCTTCCAGACGCACTACCTTTAGTTTTAGGTGACGACGCCTCTATGGCTAACACAGTTTTAAGTTTTATCCGCGCTGCCGGTTTTTATGATTCTATCTAACCGTGGGTGCTGTGGCCTGATATCTTAGGCCACAACCAACCCAGATTTTTATATTTTCGCACCCTTAGGGGTTTTTAGTGTGTGCAGAGTGGCTGGCTCATCCTGTTTTTTCTTTGTGATCAGCCAGCCCAGGTACTCTGCTATCCAGTTTTATTCGTGACTTTATTTTACTCATTCTGTGTGTCTTTGTTTTGTATTGTCGGTGGCTTGTCTATTGTTAACCTGCCCCTTTTGTGTGGTGTCGTTTTCAGGGCATTGTTTTATCTTTATTGACAGTTGACTCTCAGCTAGGAACAGGGGACTGATAATCTAGCTGTTTAGTCCCCTTAAAACAACCAACAACAACAACAACAACAACAACATCTTCTCTTACAGTCGGATGACGAGCTACGCGCCAACCTAGAGCGACGGGGTGTCCACTTCGTCCGGCGCGTGCATAGGGGTTCGAAGGATAATAGGGTAGCCACCGGTGCTTTCATCTTGGCCTTTGACGGCGATACATTGCCCGAAAAGGTCAAGGTCATGGTCTACCGGTGTGACGTAAAGCCTTACATTCCTCCCCCTATGCGCTGTTTCAAATGCTGGAAATTTGGACATATGTCCTCCAGATGTAGTTCGAGCCCCACATGTAGGGAATGCGGGCGTCCATCACACCCGGACGCTCCGTGTACTCCTCCACCTATCTGCGTCAACTGTGGGCAGCAACATCCACCCTGTTCTACAGACTGTACCATGCTCCGTAAGGAGCGAAAGATAATGGAATACAAGACCCTGTATCGCCTGACATATACAGAAGCACGTAAAAATTATGAACGGCTTCACCCAGTTTCCATGACTACATCTTTCGCTGCAGTTACTTCATCACCACCACTTCTGATCAGACCTACCGTGCAACTACCTTCTGTGGGCCCAAAGGGCCGTCAAAGCTCGTCAGCCTCCATCAGGGTTGGGGGCACTCCTCACACTGCCCCCCCACCACCACCAGCGGGGGCACCTTCACCCCCACCACCGGGGACACAAGTCCCCACCTCCCAGCCAGAGGAGGAGCAGCAGCCTCCTCCGGCTCCCCTCGCTCGGAAGGGGTCCCTCGGGGCACTCCCTTCTGAGGCTTCTCCTAGTGCTCCAGCAGATCCCAGCCAATGGCTGAAGGATCCAAAACCTGTGGGTGGAAGGGCTTCCCGCTCTTCTTCTACCCCTGGTGTCACTATAGAGAAGCCCTCCCGGCCCTGCAAACCTAAGGGCCAGCGAGAGGGACGGAAAAAGAAGACAACAGAGTCTTCGGTGGCTCTCAGGCCACCCGCTACCTCATCTTCTGCATCAGACGATGAGGTGCAGATCCTCGCGTCACGTGAGGATCTGTCTCTTACTGAATCCCCAGAACGACTTGTCTTGGACTCCGTAGGTTCTCAATCGGCTGCAGCAGATGAACCTATGGAATAACGTTTTTAATATTTTAATATTTTATATTTTGTATTTTACGTTTTAATCATGGCTTTTAACGTCTCTAACCACCACATCCTCCAGTGGAATTGCGGCGGTTTCTTCCACCATCTGGCTGAGCTGCAACAACTACTGAGCAACTTCCATGTTATCTGCATAGCGATACAGGAAACGTGGTTTCCTGTGCAGAGGACCCCAGCCCTGCGTGGCTACCGGGGCTATTTCAAAAATCGCCCCTTTTGCGACAGGGTCTCTGGAGGTGTGTGCCTCTATGTCCTTGCCACTGTCCCCTGTGCAGCTGTGCCGCTCACCACGAATCTCGAGGCAGTGGCTGTAAGGATAAGAGTCAGGCAGGAACTGACAATCTGTTCCCTCTACCTTCCTCCAGATGAGGTTATTTCTCTTGCAGACCTTGATGCCTTGATCGCTCAACTCCCCCCGCCGTTTCTCCTTCTGGGGGATTTTAACGCCCACCACCCTCTGTGGGGTGGGACACAGACCTCGGCTCGTGGTAAGGATGTGGAGCTGCTCTTCACTCGGCGAAACCTTTGCCTTCTTAATACGGGCGCTCCGACGCACTTCAGCGTAGCTCACGGGACGTATTCGGCCATCGACCTTTCTATCTGTAGCCCGAGTCTCCTCCCTCTTCTGAACTGGAGCGTCCATGATGATCTCTGTGGCAGCGACCACTTTCCCATCTTTCTGTCGCTCCCAGAGACTCAGGCCGCAAACCGGCTACCTCATTGGTCGCTCCATAGGGCTGACTGGCCGGCATATGCTTCAGCTGCAGTGGTACCGACTACGCTTCCAGCCGGCATTGATGTGGCCGTCCAGCTAGTCACGAAGGCCATAGTTTCTGCTGCTGAGAACACTGTCCCGACCGCGTCTACGTCACTTCGACGTAAGTCGGTCCCTTGGTGGACGCAGGAAATCGCTGAGGCCATCCGGGAACGTCGGCGCGCACTTCAGCGGCACCGGCGACACCCTTCTCTAGAACATCTAATCGCCTTTAAGCGGCTCCGCGCACGAGCTCGGCGATTGATTCGCCAGAGTAAAAAGGATTCCTGGGAGAGGTTTGTAGCCTCTATCGGCTCTCGCGCCTCCCCTTCTCGGGTCTGGACCCAAGTGCGTCGCCTCTTTGGATATCGCCCACCGGCAGGAATTCCATCGCTCACTATTCAGGGTGCACTCTGCACTGACCCGCAAGCCATAGCTGAGTACATGGCGGATTACTATGCACGTTGCTCAGCAACTGAAACGTACAGTGCAGACTTCCGCACCTTCAAAGAGAGGGTCGAGCGGAAGCAGTTATCATTCCGCACACGCCGCCAGGAACCTTACAATGCCCCATTTAGCGAGTGGGAGTTTGAAACTGCTCTGGCTGCATGCCCCGATACTTCTCCGGGACCTGATCGGATACATAGCCAGTTCATCCGTCACCTTTCGGCTGAGTTTCAACACCGACTCCTCTCCCTGTTTAACCGTATCTGGGCGGATGGGGTCTTTCCACCACAGTGGCGGGAAAGCACCGTCATCCCGGTGTTGAAACCTGGAGCGGATCCATTGGTGGCTGACAGTTACCGCCCAATCAGCCTTACCAATGTGCTCTGCAAGCTGCTTGAACGAATGGTGAGTCGGCGGCTGATGTGGCTCCTTGAAGACCGCGAACTTCTTGCCCCACAACAAGGGGGATTCCGTCAAGGCCGTTCCGCCATTGACAACCTTGTCTCGCTGGAATCGGCTATTCGCACTGCCTTCACCAGGCGCGAACATCTCGTTGCGGTCTTTTTTGATCTCCGTAAGGCATACGATACAACCTGGCGCCACCATATTCTGGCTACACTGCATGGTTGGGGTCTGAGGGGCTCCCTTCCAATTTTTATACGGAACTTTTTATCGACCCGCTCTTTTCAAGTTCGTGTAGGCACCTGTCTCAGCTCTCCCCATGTCCAGGAGAATGGTGTCCCACAGGGCTCTGTTCTCAGTGTTCCCCTCTTCCTGATTGCCATCAATGGTCTCGCAGCAGCGGTGGGGTCCTCAGTTTCGTCCTCCCTGTTTGCAGACGATTTTTGTATTTACTTCAGCTCCGCCACCATTGGTGTCGCCGAACGGCGGCTGCAGGGAGCCATTAGAAAGGCACAATCATGGGCCTCGTCCCACGGTTTCCACTTCTCGGGTTCTAAGACCCGAGTAATGCACTTTTGTCGTCGTCGGGCTCTTCACCTCGATCCAGAGCTGTACCTAGATAACGAACTCCTTCGAGTTGAGGAAACACACCGCTTCCTCGGTATGGTTTTCGATGCCCGGCTGACTTGGCAGCCACATCTCCGTCAGCTGCGACAGAAATGCTGGAAACACCTTAATATCCTTCGCTGTCTCGGCCACACGGCTTGGGGAGCATCACGCCCAACGCTTCTGCAGCTCTATAAGGCTCTGATACAATCGCGCCTGGACTACGGAAGTATCGTATATGACTCTGCAGCACCGTCAGCACTACAGGTATTGGACCCGGTCCTCCATAGTGGTGTCCGTTTGGCGACAGGGGCTTTTCGCACAAGTCCAGTGACAAGTCTGCTAGCTGAAGCAGGGGTTCCGCCCCTGCGCTTCCGCCGGCAGCGCTTACTCTCTGCCTATGCTGCCCATGTACATGCCTTACCCCACCATCCAAACTACAGGCTTCTATTTCCGGAAGTTGTCCTTCCTTCCCCACGACGGCGGCCAAGGTCGGGTCTCCCGATCGCGGTCCGTGTTCGTTCCCTTCTCTCTTCTCTTGAATCCCTTCCTATTCCTCCTGCTTTCCACTACCCTTCCCGTGTTCCTCCTTGGTCTATACCGCGTCCGCAGTTTCGGCTGGACTTGTCACGTGACTCTAAAGCCTCTGTTGCACCGATGACTCTCCGCCGCCAGTTCCAGGCAGTACTTCGTTCGTTCCATGGCGCGGAAATTGTCTACACCGACGGGTCCCTAGTTGATGGCCGTTGTGGGTATGCCTACACCCACGATGAGCATACTGAACTACACGCCTTACCCTGTGGGAGTACTATCTTCTCTGCGGAGCTGATAGCTATCCATCGAGCACTGGAGCACCTTATAGCCTGTCCCGGGGAGTCGTATGTTATCTGCAGCGACTCCCTGAGTGGCTTGCAAGCCCTTGACCAGTGCTTTCCAAAACATCCACTGGTGCGGTCAATTCAGGAATCTCTTGACCTTCTCGTTCAGTCTGGCCGCACTGTGGTTTTCGTTTGGACCCCGGCACACATAGGAATTCCGGGGAACGAACGCGTGGATCGGCTGGCTAGGCAGGCGATTACTGCAAGCCCCTTAGAAATTGGTATTCAGGAGAGGGACCACCGATTAGAGTTACAAAAGAAGGTGGTAGGGCTTTGGAACACTGAGTGGGTTGACTCACCTACCCCAAACAAGCTCCGTACAGTGAAGCTTTCTACAGCTCCGTGGAAGTCCTCTCTGAGGGCCTCTCGGAAGGAGTCAGTTGTCCTTTGTCGTCTGCGTATTGGCCACACGTGGATGACACATGGCCATCTACTTCGACGGGAGGATCCTCCACAGTGTCGCTGCGGCACTTCATTGACAGTGGTCCACATCCTTGTGGACTGCCCCCTTTTAGCTGCCTTACGACAGTCATTTGACCTGCCAGCTGCACTTCCTTTTATTCTCGGTGACGACGCTGCTACAGCTGATTGTGTTTTACGTTTTATCCGTGCAGCTGGGTTTTATCATTTGATCTAAAGGTGGGTATTTTAGCCTGATATCTCAGGCACTCATCTTTCACAAATTTTTACTCTTTTTCTTTTGTGCTGTCTCCCCGCTTTTACCCGTATGTTTTAGAATGTGCGGAGTGGCTGGCTCATCCTTTATTATTCTCGCGATCAGCCAGCCACACTTTTCTGCTGAAACCTTTTAGTACAGTTTTTTTTCCTCTTTCAGTTTTCTTCTTTCTACGTTTCTTTCCTCTTTAGGATTTCTTCTTTGAGTGTCCTGAACTCATTTCCCCTCATTACGTGCCCATTATGAGTTTATCTTCTGTGTGAGTCACGCATTGTTTTGCAGGATGCATTACGCTGTATCGACTTAGCTCGCAACAGGGGACTGATGACCACGTAGTCTAGTCCCCTCTAAACAACAACAACAACAACAACAACAGCAGCAGGTGGTTTTAACGTGTAACAGAGCGGCCGGATGCTCTACTTTCTTGTCTGTGATCACCCGGCCAAGACACTCAGGCATTCTCTTAAAATCTTTCCCTTTTTATGCGTTTATAAAATGCTACTTTTATTTCTTGACCTGTTCAATCCTTTGCTTTATGTATTTTAACACGTTTTATACAACGTTGTAGTGATTTTTATTGTAGTCTCTACGATTCTAACAAGGGACTGATAACCTTTGTCGTTTAGTCACTTTCAAAATCAAACCATCCATACATCGAAGTATTTTTCTCCCCATCCCTTGGTGCAATCTATTCGCAAATCCATCAATGCACTCGGCAAGTCTGGCTGTTTGTTGGCTTTCGTTTGGAACCTGGGCCACATTGGCACCCCAGGGAACGAACATGTCATCCAACTGGATAAGCTGGCCACCACAGCTCCTCCGCTGGATATGGGTATCCCAGAAAAGGATATCCGATTGGGATTGCACCACAAGGTCGTTAAGTCTTGGAATATACAATGGGCATCACTAAGCACGCCAAACAAACGTGCGATCAAGTCCTCTACGGCCGCCTGGAAGTCCTCACTCAGGCCTTCCCGTGGGGACTCTGTTCTGTGTCGCTTACGTATTGGCCATACGTGGTTAATGCGTGGCCACCTTTTACATCAAGAGGACCCACCAAATTGCCGCTGTGGCGATCTGTTGACAGTAGTCCACATTCTGTCGGTCTGTCCTCTTTTAGCCCCCTTGCGGCAGTTTTTCAACTACTGGGCCTGCTTCAATTTTAGCTGACGATGTCTCAGTGGCTGGCCGGGTTTTATTCGCGCAGCTGGCTTTTATCGTTCTATTTAGTGGTGGGCTCATTTTCTTTGTTTCTCAGACTCCCACCCCTAAAACATTTGTTATCTCTTTTACTACTTCTGACCTGTTTTTAATTACAGGCTTTTAGTCTGAGAAGAGTGGCTGGCTCATCCTGTATTATCTTTGTGATCAGCCAGCCACTGTATTCTGCTGTAACAATTTTATCTCAGTTCAACACTTGGTCTCTCCCATTTGTGTTTTCTTTCTTCGTTTCGTCAGTGACAGGGTCATTGTCACTGTGTACCCCTTATAACTTTCGTCTCTGGGGGTTTAGTTCCATTTAATTTGATCCTAATTGGCTGTATTGTCTTTGGTAAGAACAGGGGAATGATAACCTTGTAGTTTAGTCCCCTCAAAATCCCCAAAACAATAACTAATACTACTACTACTACTACTACTACTTCAGTTGGGGGTTCGTGATCCTGTCGATTCCGGGCGGCCGGCCGCGGTGGCAGCGGGGACTGAGGCGCTACAGTCACGGTCTGCACGGCCACTACGGTCGGGGGTTTGAATCCCCCCTCGGGCATGGATATTTGTGCCGTCCTTAGTGTAAGGTAGTTCGTAAGTAGTTTGTAAGTTTAGGGACTGATAAGTCCCATAAGCTTAACAAACATTTGAACATTTTTGATTCCGGGCGATTTATTGGCGTTGAGTTTCCGCACGACTGTCAGCACTTCGCTGGGTGTTGTCTGGCGACGTCTAGTACGATTTTCATTTGTTCAGTCTACCGACCACTGTACTGTTGTGTGTTCATGTTCTCGTAGCCGGTTGTCCAGGGGTATCTCGGTGAGTGTCGTGTGTTGCTCAAGTGTTGTAACATACGTCTCCGCCATGGGAGGGGATTGTCACTAAATCCTTGTGCCGTTTGAATGGGACGTTTTGGGTGTCGTAACTGCTCGGATTGCCTTCACCAGACGCCATTCCTTCCGGTTGCGAAGAAATAGTTAGGACATCCTATCCTTCCATGCTTCCGTGCGCTATTCTAGAAGTCTCCAGTTCCAGACGATCCAGTCGGTGCATTCTGTGACGGTAATCTGTAATCCTTGTTCACTGCCACAACGTGCTGTAGCGTTTTTTTTTTTTTTTTGCGGCGAAGCTCCTCCCTTAGTGGCGGTAGTTGTTCTTGCCGAGGATTCTCTTCAACAATGGTGAAGGCTCAAGGTACCGTCGTCCTTTCCGTACACTAATACATCCAAAATGGAAGCTTTCTATCCCTCTCCACTTCCATCGTAAATCTGATCTTCGGATAAAGGCAATTAAAATGAATTAGCGACTATGGGGGATAATAGACACCCCACAAGAACTCCGTCATTTAGCTCAAAATACTGGTCATTAAATAAAAAATATGTAAAAGTCAGCAGATGACGAGAGAATGTTAGTAAATTGGAAATTTTTCAGGCTTTTCTTTAAAATGTGCATCAGAATCCACTGACTAAACAGTCTTGATGTCACTGTCATTATTCAGTAGAAATTTTATTACATTATAAAAGATGGCATAATATTCTCTCTCGTGTAACTATAACGCACTGACTTGATATATTGTTACTTTGTATTAGACTATACAAATATGTTTCAGAAATTAAAAAAGAGTAGAAAAATAACAAAACACCTGTATATGTTGCTGCTGATCGGTTGGTAGCGCAATCGTAAATCGTCAGGGGAGGAAGAACGGCTGGCTCGGGCAGCAGACGTCCCACATGAGAAACCAGATCCAGCCGCAGCGAACTGGGGCGTGCGGCACAAAAGCTTCACAAACAGCTGCGTCACAAGTCCGTAGCTTGCACTTCATTCACTGTTACCGAACAGGCCACGTGCTGGAGGGGCGATGTGGCTGATAAGAGGACCGACCTGGCCTCGACCAACAGGAAGAAGCAACCAGAATTAGGGCGTAACACTTTGACGTCCCGTCGGCGTTGTGGTCATTAGACCACACGCTCGGATACTTGGCCCACTTATGATTAGTAGTAGAGTCGGCTACGGTTTCATGGTTTCGAAAAAAGGTTTCGATACTCACAACAGTTTCAGTGTTTCAAAACCGGCATGATTCACGGTTTCGAAACCATGCGGTTTCATTCCGTTCTGTTTCAGATCACATTCGCGGTCGATTGTCGATACACTGAAACAGTTTCTTCCTGTCAATTTCACGGTTTCGTGTCGGTTTCACGAGTTCATGTCGGTTTCAAACCACTAATGCGGAAAGGCGAACAGACTAATGGTATCGAAATGTGGTGTATCATTTTACTGAAGCTCCACACAGATACTCATATAAAGTACTAGTATATAAACCATTTAGATAGTGTCAAATAGTAGTTGACACTCGTGAGTCTGCTGCTTATGATTACTGAAATCAAGATTCGTTTGCAAGAGACTGCTGTATTCCGAAATGACATAATGTCTGCTTTATAAATGTAATAGAACAATAAAACAACGTTCACTATTTGCATTGAAATAACCAGTTAAATTCTAGGTTTGTCTACCATATTAAAAACGCTTGAGTGAAACTACATTTTTTAAAATAAGATGCAACATGAAGCCTGAAGTGACAGATTTTATACTAACAAGGGTAGATCGCATATTTAATCTCGTGTTAAACAGTTAGTTTCTTACGAGCGAAAACGAAGTTACCTACTGTCGTTATAATTTTTTCGACACTGATGTTAAAGGAATTGCGGCGGTGGTGTAACGGTCAAGACGTACAAGTGGTGAACTTGTCTCTTATTTAATTATTTTTGTAATTCAATAGATTTATTTGTGATAATTTAGTGTGCCTTTTATTCCCTATAATCTATTTTGTATGTATAGAAAGTAGCATTTATGATCCATCACTGCAGTATGCGTATGGCGGCCTCGTGTGACTATGTTGGCAACATCAACAACACGGTAGAAAATCTTTATCAACATGTTTCGTACAGACCAAGAAGTAAATATATACTCTATGGTTGACAGGTTCTTGTATGTACCCTTGTCCACATAGTGAAAAATATTGCCGTCCTAGAACGAAGATTTTATGACAAAACATACATTACTTCACGGTTTCATGTTTCGAAACCACAGATGGTACGGTGTCATTTGTTTCGAAACCGACAGATGTTACAGTTTTAGTGCTACTAATTAGAGATGGGAAAAGTTAGAATGAGAACGTTTGTTAAGCTTATGGGACTTAACTGCGGGGTCATCAGGTCCTAAACTTACGAACTACTAACTTATACTAAACACAGCACAAACCTCCACGCCCGAAGGAGGATTCGAACCCCCGATGGGGAGCGGCAGCACTAAAAGTGGACCGTTTCCAATGGCCTTTTGATAGCTCGAAATTTAATTGTAAATAACGCCGTAATCGCACATCTGAGACGACAATGAGTAAAGGGATTTGTAGAGGAGAAAATTCTCTACAACTTTGACCTTGCGGTTGTTTTCTTCATGTATCGCACCGTTTGAGTTATTTGCAGAAATAAGTGATTTGATGCTATCTGTTTATGAACGTGTTCCCATTTTTTAGGTCGCGGTTTTCAACCGATCGGCACCAGATTTTACGGACCTATTTTTTCGTCGCACTCGACGAGAAACACTTGCGGCGTAACTGGGCGCCGCTAGAGGGCGGCACTATGCTCCTTTGCGGCTCTTAATCGCCGGATGGGACAAATTTTCAAGCATAAGCAGCTGTAAACGTGCCGGCCGTCGTGGCCGCGGGGACTGAGGCGCTCCAGTCACGGTCTGCACGGCCACTACGGTCGGGGGTTCGAATCCCCCCTTGGGCATGGATATTTGTGCCGTCCTTAGTTTTAGCTAGTTCATAAGTAGTTAGTAAGTTTCGGGACTGATGACCCTAAAGTTAAGTCCCATAAAAAAATCATAAAAGTGCTTACATATCTTTGCCATGGTATTCTTTTGCTGTAAATCATTTAATTTAGGTTCGAAGAATCCAGAGAGGTTGATATTTCATGTAGAATTGAATGTATCGCAAGAAAGTACCTTTCTCATAAAGAACCGAAATTATTAAAAAAATCGCAATGGATTGTGTTACGGACTATTTTTTTACGAAATATTTGCTGAAATCATGAAACGACAGGAAAACCTAAAGTGGGCCGTGAAACAAGCCATTGGGATTTATTTTGGTAATTGGAGGAAGTAAATCGGCTGCGCTTAGTGAAATCACAGGGTACCTGTACCAGGCCCCTCAGG
This sequence comes from Locusta migratoria, assembly GCA_026315105.1. Lineage (NCBI taxonomy): Eukaryota > Metazoa > Arthropoda > Insecta > Orthoptera > Acrididae > Locusta > Locusta migratoria. Next base: position 673,988,047 of record CM048755.1, read on the forward strand.
GGCTCAGCATTAATTTGCTGGGTACGGGCTTGGCGAACCCGGGGTCCTGAGCCGTGGGCTGTGTCGCGCCAACAGTCCGCTACACCGTAAGCTCTGTGCGTGCTTCAACGACCATCGTTCGGCGCGACGGTGGAACGTTGTACGTTTCAGAGCCCGGGGATCTTGGCTTAATCGCCCGGGTCGCGAGGACGGTACACACCTCTCTAAAAAAAACCTCAATCTCAAGGTGTGCTACGTGCCGAGGAGATGCAGGCTGTTGAGGTTGAACAGCCGCTAGCGAGCAACCTCTGAGGAATCTGCCGCACCTCAGTTGTATAAGGCTTACCCAGGCAAGCGGGGCTCTGTCTGGGTGGACGCTTATTTCCCTAGCTGCTCGTGGGAACACCATGAAACGAACACGAAACGTTGGCGGACGTACAACCGCCGTCTCTAAGCGTGGTCGAGGCGATTACAACGCTGCAAGCTATGATCCCCAAACGTTTCCTTCCTTGTCCACACCATGGGAGGAACGTCGGGCGAAAATTCAGGGTGAGGCTTATGCCCCGAAATATCTGGTCTGCACTAGAAATGATGGGGAATCTTTTATGACGACGAAGCCAATGTTCTTCGTCGAACATTTAGAGGACAAATATGGAGAGGTCGATGGTCTGTCAAAGATGAGATCTGGGTCGGTTCTGATAGCGACGTCATCCCCAGCGCAGTCACGGGCTTCGCTAGCCTGGGACAAGCTGGGTGATGTTTCCGTTTCTATTACGCCACACAAGACCTTAAACATGGTCCAGGGTATCATTTTCCACAGGGATCTGCTGCTGCAATCGGATGACGAATTGAGAGCTAACTTGGAGCGGCGTGGTGTGCATTTCATCCGCCGTATCTATAGGGGTCCGAAGGACAAGAGGGTTGCCACCGGTGCCTTCATCTTGGCTTTCGAGGGCGATTCATTGCCTGAGAAGGTCAAGGTGATGGTCTACCGGGTCGACGTAAAGCCCTATGTTCCTCCCCCAATGCGCTGCTTCAAGTGCTGGAGGTTTGGGCACATGTCCTCCCGATGTGATGCCAACCCAACATGTCGGGAGTGCGGGCGTGCATCCCACCCGGACGCCCCCTGTACCCCGCCTCCAGTTTGCGTCAATTGCAACCAGCAGCATCCTCCGTGTTCTCCCAACTGCTCTGTACTCCACAAGGAGCGTAAGATCATGGAGTACAAGACCCTGGACCGGCTGACATGCGCAGAGGCCAGACGTAAGTCCCCTCAGGGGCTCAGCATTAATTTGCTGAGTACGGGCTTGGCGAACCCGGGGTCCTGAGCTGTGGGCTGTGTCGCGCCAACAGTCCGCTACACCGTAAGCTCTGTGCGTGCTTCAACGACCATCGTTCGGCGCGACGGTGGAACGTTGTACGTTTCAGAGCCCGGGGATCTTGGCTTAATCGCCCGGGTCGCGAGGACGGTACAAACCTCTATAAAAAACCCCTCAATCTCAAGGTGTGCTACGTGCCGAGGAGATGCATGGCTGTTGAGGTTGAACAGCCGCTAGCGAGCAACCTCTGAGGAACTTGCCGCACCTCAGTTGTATAAGGCTTACCCAGGCAAGCGGGGCTCTGCCTGGGTGGACCTTTAGTTCCCTAGCTGCTCGTGGGACGAACATGAAACGAGCAAATAAAAGCGTGGCCGGTCGCGAAAACGGCGTCTCTAAGCGTGGGAAGACTGAGTTTAACGCCTCTACTTATGATCCTAAGACGTTTCCGTCCCTTGCCACACCATGGGAGGAAAGAAGGGCACTAAATAAATCTGAGCCGTACTCACCTCAATATCTGGTCTGTGAGCGTACTGATGGCGAAACCTTCACTTCTACGAAGCCTCAGTTTTTTGTTGACACAATTGAAGACAAGTTTGGTGAAGTAGCATCATTTTCAAAGATGAGGAGTGGGGCCGTTCTGTTACAGGCGGCGTCCTCGGCCCAGTCGCGGGCTCTACTTGCCTGCGACAGGCTGGGTGATATCCCGGTGCGTGTCACGCCCCACAAATCATTAAATATGGTCCAAGGTCGTATCTATCATCGAGATCTTTTATCCCAGACCGATGACGAGCTGCGAGCATACCTGCAGCGACGAGGTGTCCACTTCGTCCGGCGGGTGTACAGGGGTCCTAAAGAAAGTAGGGTTGCCACCGGTGCTTTTATCTTGGCCTTCGAAGGCGATACACTGCCTGAGAAGGTTAAGGTAATGGTCTACCGGTGTGAAGTCAAACCCTATGTCCCCCCTCCTATGCGGTGTTTCCGGTGCTGGAAGTTCGGGCACATGTCGTCCCGATGTACTTCCAGCCCAACATGCAGGGAATGTGGGCGGCCACCTCACCCGGACGCCCCATGCACCCCGCCTCCGCTGTGTGTGAACTGTGGGCAACATCACCCACCATGCTCGCCGAACTGCTCAGTTTTACATCGGGAACGGAAAATTATGGAAATCAAGACCTTGGACCGGCTGACCTTCTATGAGGCACGTAAGAAATACGAGCGGCTACACCCTGTCCGTATGGAAACGTCTTTTGCCACAGTTACAGCAGCTCCCTTGAGACCAGTGAAACCGCCAGTGTTGTCTCCTTCTGTGGGCCCTAAGGGCCGTCAATCTTCCGTGACGGGTGGGGGCCCGTCCCCATCTCTCGCTCCCTCGCCACCTGTGGGAGCAACTTCTCCCCCACCATCGGGGACATCTGTCCCCACTCCCCAGCCGGAGAAGCAACAGTCTTCCCCGGCCCCTCTTGCTCGGAAGGGGTCCCTCGGGACGCTCCCTTCCGAGGTTTCTCAGAGTGCGCCAGGGGATCCTAGCCTTAGGCTAAAGGATCCAACAACCGATGACCGGAGGGCTTCCAGCTCTTCGGCAGTCCCTGATGTCGCTTCTGGAAAGTCCTCCCAGCCCTTACCGCCAAAGGGCCAGCGGGAGAATACAAAGAAGACCAAAAAGAAGAAAGAAAAGATTAAGGACCCTTCAGTGGCTCGAAAGGAGCGCTCGCTCACATCTTCGGCCACTGAAGACGAGGTGGAGATCCTTGCGTCCCCTGAGGATCTCGCCTTCCTAGGATCGCCAGAACCCATGGTTCTCGATCCTACAGATTCTGTGGAATTGGCAGCAGGTGCCCCTGCTGAATGACCATTTCATCTCTTCCATTATGGCTATTCAGCAGACTGCAAACGAAATCTTGCAGTGGAATTGCGGCGGATTTTTCCGCCATCTGGCAGAGCTGCGACAATTACTCTGCCGCTTCCCTGCGATCTGTCTAGCGGTGCAGGAGACATGGTTCCCCGTCGACAGGACCCCAGCCCTCCGAGGCTTTCGGGGCTATTTTAAAAACCGAGCCATCTACGACAGGGTGTCTGGTGGTGTGGGTGTTTATGTCCACGCCTCTGTCCCCAGTGCTGCTGTGCCTCTTCAAACATCTCTAGAGGCAGTCGCTGTTCGACTCCGGGTAGTGCAAGATTTTACCGTCTGCTCTGTTTACCTTTCACCTGATGAGGCCATCTCTCCCACAGACCTCGCAGCCTTGGTCGCCCAACTTCCCCCACCCTTTCTTCTTTTGGGGGACTTCAACGCCCACCACCCTCTGTGGGGTGGCACGCAGACCTCGGCCCGGGGTAGGGATGTTGAGTCTCTACTGTCAGAGCGAAACCTCTGCCTTCTTAACACCGGTGCTCCTACCCACTTTAGCACAGCACATGGTACGTATTCTGCCATAGACCTGTCCGTCTGCAGCCCTAGCCTTCTTCCACATCTCACCTGGAGGGTCCATGACGACCTGTGTGGCAGCGACCATTTCCCGATCTTCCTGTCGCTCCCACAGTGTTCGCCTGCCGACCATCCGCCTCGCTGGTCCCTCCGTAGGGCTGACTGGCCAGCTTACTCTTCAGCTGTTGTGATTTCCTCTCCGCTTCCAGCAGATGTTGATGCCGCCATTCAGCAGGTCACAGAGGCCATTGTATCTGCAGCCGAAAACTCTGTTCCCACAACATCCAGTTCGCTCAATCGTCCTTCGGTGCCCTGGTGGACACCAGAGATTGCTGAGGCCATCCGGGTACGTCGGCGAGCACTACAGCGCCACCGACGTCACCCTTCTGTCGAACATCTTGTAGCCTTCAAGCGCCTCCGGGCACGGGCCCGGCGACTGATACAAGATAGTAAGAGAGCCTCGTGGGAGAAGTATGTTGCGTCCATTGGTTCTCGCGCTTCTCCTTCCAAGGTATGGTCGCAAGTTCGACGCCTCTTCGGGCACCGCCCACCGGCGGGAATTCCAAGCCTCAGAGTCCAGGGAATGCTGTGTACTGACCCTGTCGCTGTCGCTGAGCACCTGGCAGATCATTTTGCACGTACGTCGGGGACTGCTGCCTATAGTGCAGATTTTCGTGCCATTAAAGAGCGAGCAGAGAGCCAGCAAATTTCATTTCCAACACGACGTCGTGAACCGTATAACGTCCCATTTACTGAGTGGGAGTTGGAAAGTGCCCTTGCTGCATGCCCGGATACCTCCCCTGGACCCGATCGCATTCACAGCCAGTTCCTCCGACACCTATCAGCGGATGCCAAACGCCAACTTCTCGCCCTGTTTAATCGCGTATGGATTGAGGGTGTTTTTCCGTCCTCGTGGCGGGAAAGCATTATCATTCCGGTGGTTAAGCCTGGGGCAGATCCGCAGGTGGCTGATAGTTACCGCCCGATCAGCCTCACCAACGTTCCATGCAAGCTTCTCGAACGGTTGGTGAGTCGGAGGCTCATGTGGATCCTCGAGGACCGAGGACTCTTGGCGCCTCAACAGGGTGGGTTCCGTCAAGGCCGCTCCGCTATCGATAATCTCGTGTCACTAGAGTCGGCCATTCGTACAGCATTTTCTCGCCGTGAACACCTGATTGCCGTCTTCTTTGACCTACGGAAAGCATATGACACCACGTGGCGCTATCATATTCTGTCTACGCTGTACGATTGGGGCTTACGGGGTCCACTTCCTACATTCATCAAGAACTTCCTGGTGTTGCGTTCTTTTCGTGTTCGTGTTGGTTCTTGTTTCAGCTCACCTCATTGTCAAGAGAACGGAGTCCCACAAGGTTCCGTTCTTAGTGTTCCTTTATTCTTAATCGCCATAAACGGCCTTGCTGCGGCTGCGGGGTCATCGGTTTCTACTTCCTTGTATGCCGATGACTTCTGCATGTATTACAGCTCCTCCAGCATCGGCGTAGCTGAACGGCGGTTGCAGATCGCAATTCGGAAGGCACAGTCGTGGGCGTTTGCCCACGGTTTTCAATTTTCGGCATCCAAAACCCGCGTGATGCATTTCTGTCGACGTCGGGCAGTACACCCGGAACCCGAACTTTACTTAGCTGGCGATCTGCTACAAGTCGTAGAGACACACAGATTCTTAGGAATGGTGTTTGATGACCGTCTAACCTGGGTGCCGCACCTACGCCAGTTAAAACAAAAGTGCTGGCGCCACCTCAACATCCTGCGCTGTCTTAGCCACACGGTTTGGGGAGCCTCACGCCCAACGTTGTTACAACTTTACAAGGCCCTCATTCAGTCGCGTCTAGACTATGGCTGCATAGTCTACGACTCGGCTGCGCCATCAGCACTGCAGGTGTTGGACCCAATTTTGCACTGTGGTGTCCGTTTGGCGACGGGGGCTTTTCGCACAAGCCCTGTGACAAGCCTCCTTGTCGAAGCTGGAGTCCTCCCGCTGCGGTTCCGTAGGCAACACCTGCTGGCATCCTATGTTGCTCGTGTTTGGGCCTCGTCCTTCCATCCGAACCGCCGGCTCCTATTTCCAGACGCTGCATTACCTATCCCTCCACGTCGGCCAAGGTCGGGATACCCGATCTCGGTCCGTGTTCGTATCCTTTTTTCGTCTCTCACATCCCACCCACTTCCTACCACCTTCCACTATTCCTCTCACACTCCTCCTTGGTCCATTCCTCGTTTGCAGCTCCGTCTGGATCTGTCCTGTACGTCAAAGGACTCGGTCTCCACTAGACATCTCCGCCACGAGTTTCTGCAACTCCTAGACTCGTTCCATGCCGCAAAACCCGTCTACACAGATGGTTCTGTAGTAGATGGCCATGCTGGGTATGCGTTTCTTCATGACCACCATGTGGAACAGCATTCTCTGCCAGGTGAGAGTTCCATTTTTTCTGCCGAACTGGTCGCCATTCTAAGGGCTCTGAAACACCTAAAAGCGTGCCCCAGGGGGTCATTCGTCATCTGTACTGACTCCCTGAGTGGCTTACAAGCGATCGACCAGTGTTTCTCTCGGCACCCAATAGTGCGGTCGATCCAGGATACTGTTCACTCCCTGGGCCAATCAGGCCGTTCTGTGGTCTTTGTGTGGACCCCGGGCCACGTCGGCATCCCAGGGAATGAACAAGTAGATCGCTTAGCCAAGCAGGCCACTATGGAACCACCCCTAAATATTGGCGTCATGGAGCCTGATCTAAAATTGGTGTTGCACCGGAAGGTACGCGAGGCTTGGAGCGCCGAGTGGGCTATGGCGAATGTGCCAAACAAGCTTCGGGCAGTGAAGACGTCCACAGCCCTGTGGAAGTCTTCACTGCGGCAGATCCGCCGAGAGGCGGTTGTCCTCTGCCGCCTCCGTATTGGGCACACGTGGTTGACCCACGGGTATCTTCTTCGGCGTGAGGCTCCACCCGTGTGTCGATGTGGCACTGTATTGACAGTGGCCCATCTTTTGATGGACTGTCCGCTTTTAGCCGACCTGCGGCACTATTTTACTCTTCCAGACGCACTACCTTTAGTTTTAGGTGACGACGCCTCTATGGCTAACACAGTTTTAAGTTTTATCCGCGCTGCCGGTTTTTATGATTCTATCTAACCGTGGGTGCTGTGGCCTGATATCTTAGGCCAACACCAACCCAGATTTTTATATTTTCGCACCCTTAGGGGTTTTTAGTGTGTGCAGAGTGGCTGGCTCATCCTGTTTTTTCTTTGTGATCAGCCAGCCCAGGTACTCTGCTATCCAGTTTTATTCGTGACTTTATTTTACTCATTCTGTGTGTCTTTGTTTTGTATTGTCGGTGGCTTGTCTATTGTTAACCTGCCCCTTTTGTGTGGTGTCATTTTCAGGGCATTGTTTTATCTTTATTGACAGTTGACTCTCAGCTAGGAACAGGGGACTGATAACCTAGCTGTTTAGTCCCCTTAAAACAACCAACAACAACAACAACAACCAGACGTAAGTATACAAAGCTCCATCCTGTGACCATGACCACCTCATACGCCTCTGTAGCTTCCCCATCGATATCCAGACCACCTGTACCACTAATGCCAGCGGGCCCCCAGGCTCGAACCACTGCACCTGCCCCCTTGGCAGTTGGGGGCGCCACTCCTTCAGTTGCTCCCACACTTTTCACGTTGGGAGCAACAGATAAACCATCACAGGGGACGTCGGTCCCCACCTCACAGCCGGAGAAACAACAGCCCTCTCCGGCTCCTCTCGCCCAGAAGGCGTCCCACGGGACTCTCCCTTCTGAGGCTTCTCTTCGTGGGAAAATGGATCGCAGCAAATGGCTGAAGGATCCACCGGCTGCTGATCGAAGGGCCTCCTGCTCTTCGTCAGCTACTGCCACCCCTTCTGAGAAGCCCCCACGGCCCTCAACACCGAAGGGCCAGCGAGAAGGCAAGAAAAGAGACAAGAAGAAAAGGGATACTTTGGTGGCTTCCAAGCCACCCACACCCGCATCCTCTGCCTCAGAGGATGAGGTCGAGATCCTCGCTTCTGCTGAGGATCTCGCACTTCTTGATTCACCCGACCATAGGAGATCTGCACAACCAGAATCAGCTGATTCTATGGTCATAGATTCTGTTGAGCCTGACCGTCAGGCAGCAGACGCTCCAATGGACTGATATTCTGATTTTCTTTCCTTTTATGGCCTTAGTGCGTGGAGAACGAATTATTCTCCAGTGGAACTGCAGCGGCTTCTTTAACCACCTGGCTGAGCTGCGACAATTACTGTACCGCTCCCCTGCACTTTGTATCGCCCTACAGGAAACATGGTTTCCAGCACAGCGGACCCCTGCCCTTCGTGGGTATCGGGGCTATTACCGTAACAGGCCCATATACGATAGGGTGTCTGGCGGCGTCTGCCTGTACGTCCTGGACACTGTACCCAGTGCCCCGGTGCCGCTCAACACCACTCTTGAGGCAGTGGCTGTTAGAATCCGGGCAACTCAGGAATTCACTGTCTGCAGCTTGTACCTTCCTCCGGATGAGGACGTGTCTCTCAACACCCTTACCGCTCTGGTCTCCCAACTTCCCCCACCATTCCTCCTTTTGGGGGACTTCAACGCCCACAACCCTCTGTGGGGTGGACTCCAGACCACAGGCCGCGGTAGGGATGTTGAGACATTAGTGGTGCAACAAGACCTTTGCCTCCTGAATACAGGTGCCCCCACGCATTTTAGCGTGCCACAGGGCATGTATTCAGCGATCGACCTCTCCGTCTGCAGCCCCAGCCTTCGACCACACCTCGGTTGGCGTGTGCATGAGGACCTGTGTGGCAGCGACCACTTTCCAATCTTTGTGTCGCTCCTGCGGTACCAAGCTGAAGACAGATTACCCCGTTGGTGCCTCCGTAGGGCTGATTGGACTGTGTATGCTTCAACCACTGTCATTGCTACACCACTGCCAGATGACATTGACAACGCAGTCCAGCAGGTGACTAATAGTATTGTCATGGCCGCTGAGGCGGCACTTCCACAAACCACCGGTTCCACTAGGCGTAGGTCCGTGCCTTGTTGGACACCGGAGATTGCTGAGGCCATCCGGGAACGTCGGCGAGCGCTCCAGCGCCATCGACGCCACCCATCCGTGGAGAATTTGGTGGCCTTTAAACGCCTCCGTGCGCGTGCTCGACGACTCGTACGACAGAGTAAGCAGGATTCCTGGGAGCGGTATGTAGCCAGTATCAGCTCCCGCACCTCCCTGACTCAGGTATGGACGCAAGTCCGACGCGTCTTTGGATACCGCCCGCCGACAGGAATCCCATCCCTCACCATCCAGGGTGTGCTCTGCACGCTCCCGACAGCTATCGCCGAGCACATGGCAGACCACTACGCACAATGCTCTGCGACTGCCATGTACAGTGCTGACTTCCGCTCCCTCAAAGAGCGGGCCGAGCGGAAACAGTTATCTTTCCGCACCCGTCGTCGGGAAGTATACAACGACCCGTTTACCGAGTGGGAGTTCAGAACTGCCCTTGCTGCGTGTCCTGATACAACTCCAGGACCTGATAGGATTCACGCCCAATTCCTCCGACACCTTTCACCAGAGTTTCAACGCCGCATTCTCGCCCTGTTTAACTATCTATGGGCAGAGGGCACTTTCCCGTCGCAGTGGCGGGAAAGCACTATCATCCCGGTGCTGAAACCTGGTGCAGATCCCCTGGTGGCTGACAATTACCGTCCGATCAGCCTCACCAACGTTCTCTGCAAGCTCTTCGAACGTATGGTGAGTCGGCGGCTTATGTGGATCCTAGAAGAGCGCGGACTCCTTGCTCCGCAACAGGGGGGCTTTCGCCAGGGCCGTTCTACCATTGACAACCTCGTGTCATTGGAGTCGGCCATTCGCACTGCGTTTGCTAGGCGTGAGCATCTGGTTGCTGTATTTTTCGACCTTCGAAAGGCGTATGACACCACCTGGCGCCACCATATTTTGATGACTCTATATGACTGGGGCTTACGTGGCGCCCTTCCTATTTTTATTCGCAATTTCCTCTCCCACCGATCGTTTCGGGTGAGGGTTGGGGCATCATTTAGCTCCCCCCCCCCCCCCTTATTGAAGAGAACGGTGTCCCACAGGGCTCCGTCCTCAGTGTCCCGTTGTTTTAGTGGCAATTAACGGTCTTGCTGCGGCTGTGGGGTCGTCGGTCAGTTGCTCCCTGTTCGCCGATGACTTCTGCTTGTATTTCAGCTCAGTTAGCATCGGCGTAGCTGAACGGCGGCTGCAGGGTGCTATCCAAGAGGCCCACTCTTGGGCCTCTACTCACGGCTTTCGGTTCTCCGCCCGAAAAACCCGCGTGATGCACTTCTGTCGCCGTCAGGTAGTTCACCCTGACCCAGAGCTCTACTTGGGTGGTGAACTACTTCAGGTCGAGGAAACACATCGCTTCCTGGGCATGGTCTTCGATGCCCGGCTGACATGGGTGCCACACCTACGTCAGCAGCGACAGAAGTGTTTTCGGCATTTAAATGTTCTTCGATGCCTCAGCCATACTAGTTGGGGAGCAGCACGTTCAACCCTTCTTATGCTCTACAAGTCTCTCATTCTGTCGCGGCTTGATTACGGGAGCTTGGTTTATGACTCAGCAGCCCCATCTGCCTTGCTTGGTCTCAGAGTCACTCTGCTTCGCCGCGGTGGAATGGCGCAGCGCTCTAAAGGGCTATTCTGTACAAACGCTAAAATTGCGGCGTTCATAACGCCGAAAACTAAGCGTCGTTAAATTGGCATATTATACGGGGCGCTAGCGGGGCTTTGACATTGATTTTGCTACATCACAGCTTCAAAATGGACACCATTCAGTACACTATATACAGAGAGAGTCACTAACGGTTGCCACCAAGAATAACCCCGAAAGTATGATAGGAGCTGAAACGTTTGATAGACAAAAGTTGCGTGGGACAACTGGAGCCAGAATATGACGTTGGTGTTTTTGTTACTAGGTGGAGTCGCTTCAGAGATGTGAAGGTAAACTTTGCTTTTCAAATGGGGTGCTATAGTTTGGCTAACGAGACGAATCCAATGTGTGAGGTCTTTTAAATGTCAACGAAGCTCAAAAAGGTTGCATGAACGTCCATTTACAGAAGGTGTTCGAAGTGATGACCATTGGTATCAATGCAGCGCTGCAATTTTCTTATAGTGGACTGAGTGGTATTCCGTATCATTTCGGGTCTTACAAGACTTTTGTTGCACAAACGTTTCAGCTCCCATCATACTTAGGGGGTTATTCTTGGTGGCAATAGTTAATAAAATTAGTTGCACTGGGTGAGAGTGATTTTTTGTTGACACGTCCGAAGAACAGACACCATTGTCGGACATTCACGACCTTAAATTTATGAATTGGAAATATTGTAACATCTCGACCTTTCCCACTGGATTTATTTCACTGTCCTGCAAAGTTGCCGTTTGCATCAAATTATGTGAAGGTGAGAAGGTAGATGAGCCTTAAAAATTCATGGAATATTTCACGTATGTGGGCAATAGGAAAAGGGAATGCACTCGCAAAAGAATGAAGTCCCGCTACTTACAAACTATTCTTTGAATTTCAATTTATATTAATCCCTGCAACGTTAAACTACTACTACTTATTATTATTATTATTAAATATAAATGTACTTCAACATTTCGATGCTGTTGAATTGCTACAGCAACAGCGAGAGTTATCGTCAAGAGAAGCAAGGCTACTTTTAATGATTATGCAGACATTGTTCTGACTTGAAATTGATAACATTCAACTTTCAATGAATATATAGCGCCGTCACTTGCAGTTGAGTATCTTTTGGGAAGGTGAAGAAGCGTATATGCTTATTTGTACTAGAATTATGGCGGAAATTAGGTGCTGAACACCATCGGCCGCCTTTTATTGTTGTTAATAATAAAAATGGAACAGCTCCAACTATTGACACATATTTCTATCTTTTCATAGCATTGCACTACACCAAATATTTTTTTTTTACTTTGACGCGATTCAAGCAGTTAAAGTACACAATTAACAAAACAAAGGAAACTTATTTAGTCCCGTCTCGCTTCAAAGTCGGCGCATTACCACGCCACAGAATGGGGAGTAACCACGCGTTTAATCTCTTTTTAAGACGGCCGACTCAGCGTATGCGCACTAAATTTTGGACGACAGACAGCAGCGGGAGCTTCCTTTCTGTACACTCCCTATTCTGTGGTAGTACGCTGCAAATTGAGAAATTGGACAGGACGGAAAGCGTGTCTGGATAACCATGCTGGTTAAGGCGACCGCAGGCCCCAAGCGGGAAATCAGAGTACGAATCCCGGGCCAGCAAAAATTTTGAACTGTACCATACAATTCATTTCAATGCCCTGGAACGGTCGAGACGTTTGAATAATTCTAATTCAATGATATAATTTTAATTCACACCAGAAACGACAGTACGGAAGACTCGAGTCTTGTTTGTCAAACTAATCGGCTACTTCAATCGCAGTCTTCCAGGTTGCGGTTGTGAAGTAGCTTGAAAGTCGTGTTAGTAAGGTGTAACGGTTTTGCAGAAGCAAACATTAACATTTTTATTAACATAGCCGCCATATGGTAGCTTGCGGAGTACGTAGCTGTAGGCAGGGCCCCAAGAGAGCACAGAAAGGAGTGTGGGCAGGGAAGGAGGGCGGGCGGTCCCCGGAGGCCCGCTTTGAGAGCAGGGCAGATGGGGCGTGCGGCCGCTTTAACATAAATTTGCACTTGTATTGCGAGGTGCGATAACATCGGCCGCCGCCCCTTGTTTTGCCGCGGGCTATCGGGCATCTCGCACGCGCGGCTAATAGAGAGCTCCCGTTACTCGCGCTTCATTTGCCCGCCGACCATCAGCGCACCCCAGATTGGCCTCTCGCCGGCAGATCGGTGCACAACTCACTCGGGAGAACATTGCGCCACCAGCGGTGTCAGTCCGTGGTGTGCACCAGCGATCCTGGCAGGCGACCATGTATGCGCTTTTTACAAGCTGCACATCACGAGATATACCAGACACTCTCGTAACTTTTAGAATTCTTTTGATATATAAAAGTGAATTTGTAAACATACCTGTCCCTTGAATATTGCCGGCCGAGGCGGCCGAGGGGACTGAGGCGCTTCAGTCACGGTCTGCACGGCCACTAAGGTCGGGGGTTCGAATCCCCCCTCGGGCATGGATATTTGTGCCGTCTTAGGGATAAGCTAGTTGATAAGTAGTTTGTAAGTTTAGGGACTGATGACTCCGTAGTTAAGTCCCATAAGATTTACAAACAGTTGAACAGTTTAGGGACTGATAACCCCGTAGTTAAGTCCCATAAGCTTAACAAACATTTGAACAACCCTTGAATATTTCACCTTCTGTGGCAACTTAAATCATACGCAATCGACTGAAATGGTGGTATTAAGTACATCGTTTACTTGTTTGTCGAAAATATGCACAAGCTTTTTAATAATTTCTTTGAGCATTGGCTGACGTTTAAAACTTTAGGGAGAATGTCATGTGGGTAAAAGAGTATTGTGTAACGGAGGAGAAATTCCCACCTTGTGCGTAATCACGTATTCATGCATGTATTAAAACCACTAAGATGCATATTGAGGACAACAGCCAAGATCGCTTTTAATTTTTATTTAAGTGATAGGTTTCGGCAGATTACACATCCGAATATGGAAGTTTAATTTGACCCGTAAGTCCTGTTTCTTTCCAGGTTTTTCGCAAGGTTTGACTTATTCCTGATATTAATCTTTACATAATTTGGTACGATTTTGTATTTCATGCACTCTTCGTTGAAGCTGGTACGCAGCCGACACTTCTTGTTCTTCGAACTCGATTTCATCAGCGTACTGTATATGCTTCCCCCACAGCCTGTGTAGGCAGTATTGCATAAAACGTAGTCATATTAAACGGTAATCTAAATAAAAACTAAAAGCTATCTTGGCTTTTCCCATTAATAAATTCATTGAAAAGATCGCCCCCCCTCCCCCGCAATAAGATAAACAAGTAATATGTATCTATTTATCTCCTTCCAGGTATACATTCAATTTTTGTTCTAATTTGCAATATATTTTACGCGCAGTAATGTAAGAGTACGAAAACCGTGTTGATCTATATAATTGCAATGAGAGCGCCCTTTCATTCATTGTTGGTATTTGTAGATGGGTGCAGAGGGCCAAGAGAATTAATTATACGGTCCCGTTTACTTATTGATTAATTTCGCACGGCACCCGTTGGTGACAATTCTGAGCAGCTTTTCAGGTAAATCAAAACAAATCTTTGTCACTTGTCGGTGCGATCTGTTGCATATTGGTTCTGCACGAGAAGTTACAAATTTGTTGAATTGATTACTTTGATCCAATAAGATGAGGAAACCGAGAACAAATAACACTTTGACAACGGCGTAGATAACGGGGAAAAGAACAATAATCCACCTCATCCACTTCGCAGATCAATATCCATGAATATGATTTCAATTTTTTTGTTTAGTTCTTTATTGAGAGGCCTGTTATAAGTGTGAATATCTATACACTTTGACAGTCCTGTAAAAAGTAAAATATATTAATTTATTTAGAGTAACGGAATCCCCCCCTTTCCCAAGAATAAATTATTTGCGGCACTGCTCCAATGCAGGGTGTTTCTTATTAACGTTAACAAATAACTAAAGTGACGTAGATGACGCTGAGACACATGGTCCCGCATGTTGCAGGAAATATCCCAAAAGCGTAAAGCAAATGATGTAATACAGCTGCAGCGGACCTTTTTTTATTCAACTTCATTACAAAAGGACGACCGTCTTCGTGACCTGTAGTACCATCACGTTTAAGACTATTAAAACATCCAAGGGGTACCATGATATTCAAACACATTTCTCGATTCCTAAAATTTCTCACAGTCAATAAACTATGATAAGGACAACATCCGGGAAAAAACCAGCCACATTGGCTGAGTCGTGGAACGGGGCACTTCAGTGCCTTCAGCCACAGGAGTGGTATATATCTCCCGTTACCCTTGTACCAGATACGAAGCAACATTACAAACAAGAAAAAGTCTCTGAATAGATTCGAGACGACTGTGAGGATATTGCTTTGTGATACGTTCATCATTAGTGTCAAATAATTCGGGAAGATGAAAGACTTAAGAAGTTGCAACAGCATAACGGCCTACGTCTTCTGTTTTGTTCCTGTTTCAAGATATTCTTGTGAATACCTGATTTTATTTATAACTTCGTGGCATCGATGTTTTGATATATTATCCATAATATATGCATATATAGGTAGTATTTCTGAAATCTGAATTGCATATGATTAAAAAATGGACACTAGTACCACTCGCAACATGTTCACACCGTGTATTTTAATATTTTGACATTTTAGAGGAAGTGCCTCTTTTACAATCTGTTTGTTCCGTTTTCTCAGGAGCAGCTTCCAGTGAAAGTTTATACGCATAAGTAGCAAGTTCTGAGTATTAAATTTCGCGTAGAATGGCCTACTTAAATGTCGAAATCGGTGCAGCCGTTTGGCCACAATCAGCTGTAAAAGTACGGTAATTATTACCAACGTGGCTAAAACGTCAGCTCCAACGCCTGTAACTAAAAAAAGGCTGTTCATTCACGTGTATTTTTATTCATGCCTTAATTGGTAAGACTGGTATGCTAAAGTGAAAATCAAGTACATACTAATGGCCAATGTGTATTTTAGTTTGAGCGATATAAATATGAAGGGCGTTAGTCCATGCAAAACTGAAAACTACTAACGTGTTTGGGGAAAACCATTTTTATTTTTCGACACAGTCTCTATTAGACGTACATACTTCTTCCAACGCTGTTCTAGTTTGTTGATCCCTTCCGAATAATAGGAATTGTCCAAGCCTGAAATAGCTATTAGTCTCTGCAATCACCCCCTCGTTTGAATGAAATCTTCGTCTTGCCAGCCATTTTCAGCCAAGTCTGGAGAATAAGGGGGATGTGAAACAAGTTGGAATCCTATTTCTACCATTCTACCACAACTGTTAAGGTGTGTGCCAGTGCATTGTCGTGATGGAAAATAACTTTTTTTTTGTGGGAGAGGGGGGGGGGGCAGCAATCAGCAGAGTTTTTCTTGGAGCTCGGTTTTCAGACGGTCCAATAACGATGAATAAAATGCACCTGTAATAGTTCTACCCTGTTCCAGACAGTCGATGAAGATTATTCCTTGCGAATCCCAAAAGACCATCGCCCTAACCTTTCCGGCCGAAGGAACGGTGCCGGCCGCGGTGGCCGAGGGGACTGAGGCGCTTCAGTCACGGTCTGCACGGCCATTACGGTCGGGGTTCGAATCCCCCCTCGGGCATGGATATTTGTGTTCATAAGTAGTTTGTAAGTTTGGGGACTGATAAACCCGTAGTTAAGTCCCTTAAAAAAAAAAAAAAGTCTTCGCCTTTTCTGGTGCATATTCTCCCTTGGTAACCCATTGTTTAGATTGCTCCGTGGTCTCAGGAGTATAGTCATGTAGCTGCGGCGGATTAGCCGTGCGCATTGTGGCGCCGTGCTGCGGTGCGCGCGGCCGTTTGCCGTGGGGATGGGTGTCTGTGTTGTCCTTAGGTTAGTTTACCTTAGTTTAGGTAGTTTGCAAGCTACGGACTAACAACCAAATAGTTGAGTCCGATAGATTTACAAACATTTTTATAGTAATGTATCCATGTTTCATCCACAGTGACAAATGTTCAAATGTTTGTATAGCTTATGGGACTTAACTATGGAGGTCATCAGTCCCTAAACTTACAAACTACCTATGAACTAGCTAATACTAAGAACGGCTGTAGTGGCCGTGCAGACCGTGACTGGAGCGCCTCAGTCCCCTCGGCCGCCCGGCCGGCTCCACAGTGACTAAACGACGCTTAAAGTCTTGCGGATTCTTCCTTAACAGCTGCAAACCTTCCTTGGAACACTTCACACGATTCCATTTTTGGTCAACTGTGAGCATTCGCGGTACCCATCTTGCGGATAACTTTCTCATTTCAAATATTTATGCACAATATTATATATCCGTTCATTCGAGATGCCCACAGCGCTAGCAATCTCACGCATCTTAGCTCTTCTGTCATCCATCACTACATCATGGATTTTATCAATGATGTAACCTCCACAGGGAGTCCAGAACTTTCAGCGTCTCTTGTGTCCATATGGCCACTCCGAAAATTTGAAACCACTTATAAACCGTTCTAATCGAAGGTGCAGAATCACCATACTGTTTATCAAGCTTCTCTTTAGTCTCCTCAGGCGTTTTGCCTTTCATAAAGTAATGTTTAATCACCACACGAAATTCTTTTTCGTGCATTCTTTGACAATCGCTCGACTTCCTTGATTCACATGAATACCAAACACGAAGATATAGACCAAGATGGCTGAATCTTGGTGTGCGTTCTTTCCAAAGATGCCAGTAACTAAACGTGACCTCCATACGCGCCGATGGTGCCATCTCTCGGACTTTGCACGGACTTCTCAAATGTCACTCGTATTTGTACAAATGAACAATAAAATGGCGTGACAGTATTACGACAACATAATTTCAATATCAGAGATTCACATTATATAAGATTAAAATTCCATCCAGGTAGTTTCGGTGACTATGACAGCTCCCGGTTGAGCATCCGATCTTTTGGATCCATTGTGGCATCTCCATGAACTTGCTATTCCTGGAACATACCTTAGGTTTCTTCCTTTTGGAGCTCAGTTTCTGCCGGCCGCGGTGGCCGAGGGGACTGCGGCGCGTCAGTCACGGTCTGCACGGCCACTACGGTCGGCGGTTCAAATCCCCCCTCGGGCATGGATATTTGTGCCGTCCTTAGTATTAGTTAGTTCATAAGTAGTTTGTAAGTTTAGGGACTGATGACCCCGTAGTTAAGTCCCATAGACTATACAAACATTTGAACATTTGACAGATGGCGCAAACATCTATGGCCGAGGGGGGGATTCGAACCCCTGACCGTAGCGGCCGTGCAGACTGTGACTGGCGCGCCGCAGACCGCTCGGCCACCGCGGCCGGCCCCGGTTTATGGAAGTGACATTCTTGTTCTGACGGGTCGGGGAAACAACTTTCAATGTCCTCGGTTACGACTGGCACACTGTCAGTCTCAGCAACGTAGGAAATAGCTGTTTGCACAATTAATGAATCCGCGTCTTCTTCTGCCTATAGCCTCAAATTTCCGCATGAATATCGAAGTCAGCCATTTCTTGTTGCTCTCATCTGCCAGTAACTTCTGCTGTGCGAATGCAGCACTTGTAACTTCATCGCAAATGTGATATTATCATCGTGCAGTCTTTCAACGATAAGATATTTCAGAAGACTTCGTTATTAAGCCTTTCATCCCCAGTGTTTTTCCTCGACAACAACGTAGTAAAAGCTGATTTATACCGTATTTTGTGTATCAGTTCTTAAAGTCACACTGTTGTTGATGAACTACATGCTTCTAGTACGACATTTTGCCACTTGGTAAGCCGTATAGTCGCTTTTGAGGCATTAATCTAACCATATTGGAGGTTGTGTTGCGTTGACGAGCCGCGGTGGAGTGGCCGAGCGCATTGAGGCGCTATGCTCCGATGCTCGACGCCGTTTCCCGCCTGGGGTTCGAATCCCCCCTCGGACATGGATGTTTGTGCTGTCTTTAGTATAAATTAGTTTATAAATAGTTTGTAAGTTTAGGGACTGATGACCCCAATAAGCTTAAGAAACATATGAACATTTTTACGTTGCCGTCTGTACGTGGCTGTGAGTGTGAGCCTGAGTGTGGTTCATGTTATTTTATTTCAGCAGTGAATTGTCTTGTCTTTGGTGCTGTGGTGAAGATTATGCTAGTATTATCGATCTGATAGTGTTAGCTATCAACAAAATAA
The DNA here is from genome assembly GCA_026315105.1 of Locusta migratoria. Lineage (NCBI taxonomy): Eukaryota > Metazoa > Arthropoda > Insecta > Orthoptera > Acrididae > Locusta > Locusta migratoria. Next base: position 674,006,651 of record CM048755.1, read on the forward strand.
CGTCCAAGTAACAAAATACCTAGATACAAACGTATGTGTAGTGCATGAAATACATGACATAAGAAGACAATAGTTCCAACAAAATTTTTAAAACCCCCTGCGGGTTCGGGGGTAAGAATAGGCCCGCGGTATTCCTGCCTGTCGTAAGAGGCGACTAAAAGGAGTCTTCATACTTTTCGGCTTTCCATCTGTGGTCCCCTATTTGGGTTTGACCCTCCATTTTTCAAAATTTTTTCCGAAGAGCGAACCATTTGGGGAAGGACACCTTACGTGGTGCAACATGTACTTCTCGTGCTATGCCATCTTATGCACCCATCATGGAATGGACTTGCGACTGCAGCTTCTATGCTGCCATCGGGCATGCCATTTCTTTTTCCATGCACGTCGCGTCCATTGTGCACGGATATCCCAGCACCCTCCATTATGATGGTTCACGTAGCACCAGCAAGCCAGCACGGTAGCCAGTCCGTTGTGGTGGGGTCGTCATGTACCCTCTTGGCTGTAGCCCCCTGACAACGCAGGGATCGCTCTACCGATGCCAGAGCTGTAAGCTCCTCATGCAGGCCTAGGAGTAGATGCTTGTCGTCGTGAAGCATCGGGACTCCCGGCAACGGTCATCCTGCCAGGTGACGTTGCTGTGGCTGGGTGGCGCCCATGAGGAGAGCCCCTGTTCGGAGTGGGTGGCATCGGGGCGGATGATTCGCGATGAAGCGAAACAAATCCAACCATCAAAATCCTGGCGTAACAGGTGTCTCGAAGCGTGGAAAGTATAATGCAGCGACTTATGATCCCTCATCGTATCCTTCCCTGACTTCTTCTTGGCGGGAACGTGGGGGTCGACAGACTGAATCATATGTCCCGAAGTTTCTGGTCTGTACTAGGACAGATGGGGGATCCTTCCAGGCAACTAAGCCCATGTTCTTTGTTGAACATATTGAGGACAAGTTCGGTGAGGTTGCGGGAATTTCTAAGATGCGAGACGGATCGATTCTTATACAGGCAGAGTCCCCTGCACAGTCTCGTGCTTTGCTCACGTGCACTACGCTTGGCGACGTGCCAGTGTCTGTAACGGCACATAAGACTTTGAATATGGTGCAGGGAGTCATTTTCCACCGTGACCTCTTGCTGCAGTCTGATGAGGAGTTGCGCGAAAACCTGCAACGACGCGGTGTCCATTTTGTCCGCCGTGTCTTTCGGGGTTCGAAAGACAATAGGGTGGCAACCGGGGCCTTCATCTTGGCCTTCGACGGCGATACCTTGCCCGAGAAGGTCAAGGTGATGGTATACAGATGTGATGTCCGACCGTACATCCCTCCACCCATGCGCTGTTTCAAGTGCTGGCGGTTTGGACACATGTCTTCCCGTTGCGACGCAGCCCCTATTTGTCGTGACTGTGGCCGTCCTGTACACCCCGATGCACCTTGTACCCCGCCACCTTCTTGTGTCAACTGCAGCGGCCATCACTCGCCTTGCTCACCGGACTGTCCCGCTTACCAAAGGGAGCGCAAGATCATAGAGTATAAGACCCTCGATCGCGTAAGTTACTCTGAGGCCCGCCGCAAGTATGAGAAACTCCACCCGGTATCCATGATGACTACATATGCTGCTGCCACAGTGTCATCACCTCCATCGAGGGCGGTTTCCCGACCCCCTATCACACCTTCTGTGGGCCCTTTGGGCCATCAGTTAATCTCCGCTCCCCAGACGCCAGGGGGAGCATCTTCTTCTGCGAGGCTTTTGCCTCCCCCTTCAACGGGGTCTTTGAACCCCGTCCCTCTGCCGGAGAAATGTCTTCCTTCTCCGGCTCTTCCTTCAGGGAAAGGGCCTGACGAGCCCCTTCCACCACCTCCTGCAGTTCCCACTGTGTCTGACACCCTGGATGTCAGTCGACCTATAGATGCACGGAAAGGGTCTCTTGAGGTCTCCGAAACGCCAGTTTCGTCGCAGCCAAACGTCAGCCAGTGGCTCAAAGTCCAGGTATCCGCTGGTAGCCGGGCCTCCCCATCTGCGTCGACATCCGACGCCACTTCTGGGAAGCCCGCTCGAGCACTGAAGCCCAAACCCAAGCGGGAGCGGGCGAGAAAAAAGGATGTCCCTCAAGAGAAAGAGCTGGCGGCAAAGGCGGCTTCCTCGATGCCGTCCGCTACCAGTTCTGACTCAGACAATGAGGTCGAAATCCTTGCGTCTAAAGAGGACCTCGCTCTTACAGACACCCTAGACGCAATGGATATGGACACCACAGACCCTCAGCAAGTGGCGGCAAGTGACACTGAGGCGCACCGCGTCTCTTAATCACTTTCATGCCTCCCCAGTCCTTAGGCAGCACTTTCCTCCAGTGGAATTGCGGCGGTTATTTTTCCCACCTAGCAGAGCTGAAACAACTTTTAAGCTCTTCTCATGTACTGTGCGTTGCCCTCCAGGAAACCTGGCTTCCGGCAACGCGAACCCCAGCCCTTCGTGGCTATCGTGGGTTTTACACGAATCGTCTTGTATATGACAGAGCATCTGGTGGCGTCTCCATTCATGTCATCAACTCTGCCTACAGTGAAGCTGTGCCCCTTCAAACACCTTTGGAGGCAGTGGCTGTTCGGATCAGGACACCACTAGCTATAACCGTCTGCAGTGTTTATCTTCCACCTGATGGTGCAATCCCCTGCCACATGTTAGCTGCACTGATTGCTCAGCTCCCCCCACCCTTCCTCATCATGGGCGATTTCAACGCCCATAACCCTTTGTGGGGTGGCGACATGACTACTGGCCGAGGTAGGGAGGTTGAAAATCTTGTCTCCCAGCTCGATCTTTGTATTTTAAATACAGGTGCTCCCACGCATTTCAGTGTGGCACACGGCACCTACTCGGCCATCGACCTCTCTATTTGCACCCCTGGCCTTGTACCATCTCTTCATTGGAGAGTGCATGACGACTTGTGTGGCAGTGATCACTTTCCGATTTTTTTGTCACTGCCCCATCGTCATTGCCCTAGCCGTTTGCCCCGTTGGGCTCTTAACAAAGCTGACTGGGATGCATTTACAACTGCTGCCACTGTTCGATCTTTGCCGGACACTAACATTGATGTGGTGGTCGATACTTTAACAGACGTCATTGTCTCTGAAGCTCAGTCTGCAATCCCGTCTTCTTCTGGTTCGTCCCGGCAGAGGTCCGTGCCCTGGTGGTCGCCGGAAATCGCTGCCGCAATCAGAGTCCGTAGGCGAGCTCTTCAGCGTCACAAACGGCACCCATCAGTGGCCAACCTCATCGCTTTCAAGCGACTTCGTGCCAAGGCTCGGCAACTCATCAAACGAGCCAAACAAGAATGTTGGGAGAGGTATGTCTCGTCCTTAGGTTCTCGTGTCTCTCCATCTCAGGTGTGGACTAAGATCAGGCGCCTCTATGGCCACCAGCCTCCTGTTAGCGTCCCTGGGCTTTCTATCAATGGGGCTATGTGTACAGACCCGACTGTGATCGCTGAACATCTTGCTGATCACTTCGCTAGGTGCTCTGCATCTGCTAACTACAGTGCAGCATTTCGCTCCCGCATGGAGCGTGTGGAGCGACAGCGCCTCTCCTTTGCGACGCGCCGTCGGGAGTCCTACAACGCCCCGTTTACCGAAAGTGAGCTGCTTAGTGCCTTGGCCAATTGCCCAGATACGGCTCCCGGTCCCGACCGTGTCCATGCACAGATGCTCAAATACCTCTCGCGGGATTCTCAGCGCCATGTCCTCGAGATATTCAACCGCATTTGGGGTGGTGGCGAGTTTCCGTCCCAGTGGCGGGAAGCCGTCGTCATACCGGTGCTGAAGCCTGGCAGGGACCAACTGGAGGTTGACAGTTATCGTCCCATCTGCCTGACCAACGTTCTCTGCAAGTTGCTCGAACGTATGGTCGCACGTCGCTTGACTTGGGTGCTCGAGTCACGGGGCCTTCTGGCGCCATCGCAGGGTGGATTCCGCCAGGGTCGTTCAACGACGGATAATCTGGTGTGCTTGGAGTCAGCGGTTCGGACAGCTTTTTCCCGTCGTCAGCACCTCATTGCAGTTTTCTTTGACCTTCAGAAGGCCTACGATACTACATGGCGGCGTCACATCCTCGCTACGCTGCATGAGTGGGGCCTTCGGGGGTCACTTCCCATCTTCATTGCAAATTTCCTCCGACTCCGCACGTTTCGGGTCCGAGTCGGTGTTGCCCATAGTTCGCCCCATATCCAGGAATATGGGGTCCCACAGGGGTCTGTGCTGAGTGTCTCACTGTTTTTGGTGGCCATTAATGGCCTGGCTGCAGCTGTGGGTTTATCGGTGTCTCCTTCCCTGTACGCCGATGATTTTTGCATATCTTTCTGCTCCACCACAACAAGTGCTGCTGAACGCCGACTCCAGGCGGCCATCCGCCAGGCACACATGTGGGCTCAGCATCATGGCTTCCAGTTTTCCGCCGGCAAAACACGTGTAATGCACTTTTGTCGGCGTCGGACGGTGCACCCCCACCCTGAACTCTATCTTGACGGCCAACTGCTTCCTGTTGTGGACACCCACCGATTCCTCGGCCTGATTTTTGATGCCCGACTGACCTGGCTCCCTCATATTCGTTTTCTGAAACGGGAGTGCGGGCGACATCTTAACGCCCTTCGATGTTTGGGCCATACCGCATGGGGAGCTGACCGCTCCACCCTGCTGCGGCTCTATACAGCCTTGGTGCAGTCGCGTATAGATTATGGGTGCCTCGCTTATGGCTCTGCAGCACCTTCAGCGTTGCGCCTATTGGACCCTATTCACCACTGTGGGGTTCGAATTGCCACGGGAGCCTTCCGAACCAGCCCTGTGGCCAGTCTTCTAGCGGAGGCCGGGGTACCCCCACTACGGGTCCGCCGCCAGCAACTGTTGACAGCGTATGCAGCCCACGTCTATAGTTCCAAAGGACATCCCAACTACCGCCTCCTTTTTTCTACTGTGGCTGTTCGTCACCAGCAGCAGCGCCCCAAGTCAGGACACACAATAGCCGTCCGCGTGCAGTCCCTGCTGGGGGAGCTTGAGTCCTATCCTCTACCACCTCCATTTCGGGCCCATTCACGCACACCTCCATGGTGCCTGCCACGGCCATGTCTTCGTTTAGACTTGGCCCACGGGCGCAAGGACTCGCTTCCCCCTGAGGCTCTCCGTCGCCAGTTCCTTGCTGTCGTTGCTGAGCACCCCGGCTACGACATTGTTTATACGGACGGCTCGATGGTAAACGGCCGCATTGGCCTTGCCTACGTACATGGTGACCATGTTGAGCAGCTGTCTCTGCCAGAAGGCTGCAGTGTTCTTACTGCAGAACTGGTGGCCATCTTCCGTGCCCTCGAGCATATGCGTTCCTGCTCAGGTGAGTCTTTCCTTCTTTGTAGTGACTCCCTGAGTAGTTTACGTGCTCTGGAACAGTGTTATCCGCGTTCGCCATTGGTGATGGCCATCCGAGTGGCTGTTTCTGCCCTTGTTCAGTCTGGCAGATCAGTGGTGTTCCTTTGGTCTCCGGGTCACGTCGGCATCCCAGGCAACGAACGTGCCGATGGGCTTGCCAAACAGGCGGTTACTGCCTCTGTCTTACAGATCGGCCTCCCAGTTTCAGATATCCGTACCTTGTTGCGCCGTCGGGTACTTCGACTTTGGGATGCTGAATGGCGCAACCTGAGCACGCCCAACAAGCTTCGGGTTGTCAAGGTGACCACGGCTGCGTGGCGCTCCTCAATGCGGGCCTCTCGCCGGGACTCAGTAGTCCTGTGCCGGCTCCGCATTGGCCATACTTGGCTGACCCACGGCCATCTCCTGCGCGGTGAGGACCCGCCTCGTTGTCGTTGTGGTTCTCCCTTGACAGTGTCCCACATTTTAACGGACTGTCGTCTTTTAGCCGCCCTGCGGCGGGATTTTAATCTTCCTGCAACTTTATCTGACGTTTTATGTAACGATGCCAATATGGCTGATTCTGTTTTAGGTTTTATTCGTAACAGCGGTTTTTACAAATCTATATGAAGTTTGTGTTGCCCCGTGGCTGACCCTTCCTATTTTATTCTCATGGTCGGTCAACCACGAACTTCGACTTTGTCATTTCATTTCCACACTTGTTTGCTGTTTCCGTGTGATTGTGTCCTATCATGTTGTCTCCCGCCTTGTAGTCCTTTGTCAAATTTGTTTACATTTTATTGATTGAGTGGGGTTTTCCTCCCGTAACAGTTTTAACTCTGGGCGGACATTTCAGTGTTTCCACACTTCTCTAGCTCTGTGATGGAATGGGGGACTGACGACCTCCGCAGTTTTGTCCCCCTAAAACATCAAACCAACCAACCAACCAACCAAAATTTTTAAAACCTATTTTGATTTTAGTGCATTGTATTAATAGAGAAAACACTGACTATTAATTTTTCCAAAGCTGAATTCATAATGTGGGTATGAAAGGGTTAAGTAGGTCATTCGACGCAAAATTTAATGGTCTTTCGTTATGGTAAGACCAGTATTTTCAGCAGAATGCATAGTTTCGGAGTAATACGAGAAAATCTGTAAAAATTGCCAAAATTTCGCGGTTTTTTGGCCACAGAAAGTTGCCCCGAGGGTTTTGAAGATCGAAAACTTGGATACTACATACACTCAAAATAAAAAAATAACATCTTCCTCATTTTTTGTAACCTTTTTGTTACTGGAATAGGATTTTTAACCTTCCATCTAAGGTAGACGATTGTTTTCCGTCATTTATATTTACCACCTCTGCATTGACCAAAAGAACCATGTTAGTTTAACCTTCACGATGCGTGAAAGGAACCTGACAACAGTGACATAGTATCCTGCCAAACTGAAGCAGGTCAAGAAATTTGACAAAAAATCACAATTCGGAATCGAAACATGCTGTATCCAACGGATGCGTAGTAATTTTAATCTTGTCCACTAACCAGTCATGTATCTCTAAGAAACCGGGTGGCAAGTGCCTCCCGGTTTTGTCAAAGCTGAAGCTGACAGTACGTGTATGTCTAATACTCGTGGAAACCGTGCTGGACATGAAGGCGTAGGGCAACGCAGCGTCAGGAAGGACAACACGAACGCGAACACCGAACAAGACGACAAACAGCACTGCGACACAGACTAACACTACACTGACGGGGTGGAACCAGCAAAATAGGTACACCAGCGAGAGTTACCCGGCCACTGTCGATTCCGAATGCCACACAGGGATATTGCTCGATTTGACCAGCCGTGTATTTCACGGGGATCACTTAACATCTGATGCCGATGCCATCTTGAGTTAGAATCTCCTGTGGGGCCAAATTGTTGAAGTCATCGGCCCCCAGACTAATAAACTACTTAAACCAACTTGTGCTAAGCACAACGTACATACCCAAGCCCGAGAGAGGACTCGAATCTCCGACGGGGAGCGGCCGCGCAATACGTGACATGCCCGGGCAACATATTTAAAAAATGGAAATTTTATAAAAGTAGCCTATAAAACAGACAACTAAATACAGAGGAAATTAAGGACAACAAATTCAGACACATCTGGTGTTTACTAACATGCCAGGACTGAGAATCTATTTATATATTTTACAAACAAGCAGAAACTTCAATCGAAGATGCACAGATCTCATAAGAGCATTAAAAAGAATGTTGTTTTAAAGTTTGTTCTTGACTGTCAATATAAATAGATTTGCAGTGTTTGGCACATTAGTTGCTAAATAAAAGATTTTTTTGTACTGGCTCTCCGTAGTTTCCTCTGTACTGAGTTGTCAGTTTTGTAGGCTATTTGTTTTTGTTTTTAATTTTTATTTATTACTTACTTATTTTTATTTTCTAAGTATGTTACCCATTCGACAGACATACAGATGCCGCGTGGGAATTGCCTTGCGGTCTAAAGCGTCTTAAACACCATTGACGGTCGCTCTCCGTCGGAGGGTCGAGTCCTCCCTCGGGCATGAGTGTATATGTTGTTCTTTGCATAAGTCTAGTGGCCGATCTCCTCATGGTTACAAGCATTTGAGAGTTGATTAATTTTAATACAACATACATTGAACACTAAAACACAGCAAACCACCCCTCAGGGGCTCAGCATTAATTTGCTGAGTACGGGCTTGGCGAACCCGGGGTCCTGAGCCGTGGGCTGTGTCGCGCCAACAGTCCGCTACACCGTAAGCTCTGTGCGTGCTTCAACGACCATCGTTCGGCGCGACGGTGGAACGTTGTACGTTTCAGAGCCCGGGGATCTTGGCTTAATCGCCCGGGTCGCGAGGACGGAACAAACCTCTCTAAAAAACCCCTCAATCTCAAGGTGTGCTACGTGCCGAGGAGATGCATGGCTGTTGAGGTTGAACAGCCGCTAGCGAGCAACCTCTGAGGAACCTGCCGCACCTCAGTTGTACAAGGCTTACCCAGGCAAGCGGGGCTCTGCCTGGGTGGACCTCTTTTCCCTAGCTGCTCGTGGGACGAAAATGAAACGAGCAATAACTAGCGTGGGCGGTCGCAAAAACGCCGTTTCTAAGCGTGGAAGATCTGACTTTAATGCTGCAGTATATGATCCTAAGTCGTTCCCTTCCCTGGCAACGCCATGGGAAGAACGCCAAGCTTTACGCTGTCCGGATCCCTACTCACCGCGATATCTTGTAATTTCCCGAACTGATGGAGACTCTTTCTTGTCCACCAAGCCGCAGTTCTTCGTTGAACACCTCGAGGACAAACATGGTGAGGTGGAGTCTTTCTCTAAAATGAGAAGTGGGGCTGTTCTGATACAGACGGCATCCCCAGCACAGTCCAGGGCATTATTGGCCTGTGACAAGCTGGGTGATATACCTGTCAGTGTCACGCCCCACAAGACCCTCAACATGGTCCAAGGCCGTATTTACCATCGCGACCTATTGTCACAGTCTGATGAAGAGCTACGTACCAACTTGGAGCGCAGAGGTGTTCACCTTGTTCGACGTGTATATAGGGGACCACGAGATAACAAGGTTGCCACCGGTGCATTCATCCTGGCCTTCGAAGGCGATACACTGCCTGAGAAGGTCAAGGTCATGATCTACCGGTGCGACGTTACACCATACGTCCCGCCCCCTATGAGGTGCTTCAGGTGCTGGAAGTTCGGGCATATGTCCTCCCGGTGCACTTCTAGCCCTGTGTGCAGGGAATGTGGACGTCCATCTCATCCGGACGCTCCCTGCACCCCACCTCCCGTCTGTGTGAACTGCAACCAGCTGCATCCACCGTGCTCTCCAGACTGCAAAGTTCTACACAAAGAACGTAAGATAATGGAAATTAAGACCTTGGACCGGCTATCATACAATGAGGCAAGAAAGAAGTATGAGCGTCTCCATCCAGTAAGCATGACTACCTCCTTTGCAGCTGTAGCGTCGTCCCCGCGCATCACGGGTACGACTCACGACAAGATATCGCCTCCTTCTGTAGGCCCTAGAGGCCATAAAATCGCCACAGCGCCCTCATCAGATGGGGGCAGCATTCCATCTGCTGGTAAGGCACCTGTTGTGGGGGAAACCTCCCCACAACCATCGGGGACACCAGTCCCCAACCCCCAGCCGGAGAAGCAACAGCTTCCTCCGGCACCTCTCCCTCGGAAGGGGTCCTTCGGGACGCTCCCTTCTGGGGAGTCCCAGGGTGCGCCAGGGGATCCTAGCCTTTGGCTGAAGGATCCAAAACCTTCTGGTCGAAGGGCTTCTGGCTCTTCGACGGTCTCTGCTGCCACGTCTGGGAAGCCCTCCCGGCCCTTGACACCAAAGGGCCAGCGAGAGGGCAAAAGGAAGCCGAAGAAAAAGGATGCGAAGGAGGCATCATCAGTGCCTCGGAAGGACCGCTCTGTCACCTCTTCGGCATCTGAAGACGAGGTAGAGATCCTCGCATCACCTGAGGATCTCGCCATACTCGGAACGCCTGAACCGATGGTTCAGGATCCTGCAGAGTCTGCGCAGTTGGCAGCAGGTGCTCCTGCTGAATGACCATTTACCGCCTTACATTATGGCTATTCAGCAAACTGCAAACAACATCTTGCAGTGGAATTGCGGTGGTTTTTTCCGCCACCTGGCTGAACTGCGGCACTTACTCTGCCGCTTCCCTGCCATCTGTCTTGCCTTGCAGGAAACGTGGTTTCCCGTCGAGAAGAGCCCAGCCCTCAGAGGGTATCGGGGCTATTTTAAAAACCGCACCGTCTACGACAGGGTTTCTGGCGGCGTCTGTGTTTATGTCCACGCCTCTGTTCCCAGTGCTGCTGTGCCTCTTCAAACGTCTCTAGAGGCAGTCGCTGTTCGACTCCGGGTAGTACGAGATTTTACCGTCTGCTCTGTCTATCTTCCACCTGATGAGGCCATCTCTCCCACAGACCTCGCAGCCTTGGTCGCTCAACTTCCCCCACCCTTCCTTCTTATGGGGGACTTCAACGCCCATCACTCTCTGTGGGGTGGCACACAGACCTCGGCCCGGGGTAGGGATGTTGAGTATCTCCTGTCAGAGCAGAATCTCGGCCTTGTTAACACCGGTGCTCCTACCCACTTTAGCACAGCACATGGTTCGTTTTCTGCCATTGACCTGTCTGTCTGCAGCCCTAGTCTCCTTCCACATCTCACCTGGAGGGTCCATGACGACCTATGTGGGAGCGACCATTTTCCGATCTTCCTGTCGCTCCCACAGTGTACGCCTGCCACCCGTCCGTCTCGCTGGGCCCTCCGTAGGGCTGACTGGCCAGCTTATTCTTCAGCTGCTGTGATTTCCTCTCCGCTTCCAGCAGATGTTGATGCCGCCGTTCAGCAGGTCACAGAGGCTATCGTTTCTGCAGCCGAAAACTCTGTTCCCATCACATCCGGTTCGCTCCATCGCCCATCGGTGCCCTGGTGGACACCGGAGATTGCTGAGGCCATCCGCGAACGTCGGCGAGCACTACAGCGCCACCGACGCCACCCTTGTGTCCAACATCTCGTGGCCTTCAAGCGTCTCCGAGCACGAGCCCGGCGACTGATACAGGAAAGTAAGAGGGCTTCCTGGGAGAAGTACGTCGCCTCCATTGGTTCCCGCGCTTCTCCTTCCAGGGTGTGGTCGCAGGTTCGACGCCTCTTTGGGCACCGCCCACCGGCGGGAATTCCGTGTCTCAGCATTCAGGGTTCGCTCTGTACTGACCCTGTCGCCGTCGCTGAGCACCTGGCAGATCATTTTGAACGTACGTCGGGGACTGCTGCCTATAGTGCAGATTTTCGTGCCATTAAAGAGCGAGCAGAGAGCCAGCACATTTCATTTCGAACACGGCGTCGTGAACCATATAACGTCCCATTTACTGAGTGGGAGTTGGAAAGTGCCCTTGCTGCATGCCCGGATACCTCCCCTGGACCCGATCGCATTCACAGCCAGTTCCTCCGACACCTATCAGCGGATGCCAAAAGCCAACTTCTCGCCCTGTTTAATCGCGTATGGCTTGAGGGTGTTTTTCCGTCCTCGTGGCGGGAAAGCATTATCATTCCGGTGGTTAAGCCTGGGGCAGATCCGCAGGTGGCTGATAGTTACCGCCCGATCAGCCTCACCAACGTTCCATGCAAGCTTCTCGAACGGTTGGTGAGTCGGAGGCTCATGTGGATCCTCGAGGACCGAGGACTGTTGGCGCATCAACAGGGTGGGTTCCGTCAAGGCCGCTCCGCAATCGACAATCTCGTGTCCCTAGAGTCAGCCATTCGTACAGCATTTTCTCGCCGTGAACACCTGATTGCCGTCTTTTTTGACCTGCGGAAAGCGTATGACACCACCTGGCGCTATCATATTCTGTCTACGCTGTACAATTGGGGCTTACGGGGTCCACTTCCTACGTTCATTAAGAACTACCTGGCGTTGCGTTCTTTCCGTGTTCGTGTTGGTTCTTGTTTCAGCTCACCTCATTGTCAAGAGAACGGAGTCCCACAAGGTTCCGTTCTTAGTGTTCCTTTATTCTTAATCGCCATAAACGGTCTTGCTGCGGCTGCGGGGTCATCGGTTTCTACTTCTTTGTATGCCGATGACTTCTGCATGTATTACAGCTCCTCCAGCATTGGCGTAGCTGAACGGCGGTTGCAGATCGCAATTCGGAAGGCACAGTCGTGGGCGTTTGCCCACGGTTTTCAATTTTCTGCATCCAAAACCCGTGTGATGCATTTCTGTCGATGTCGGGCAGTACACCCGGAACCCGAACTTTACTTAGCTGGCGACCTGCTACAAGTTGAAGAGACGCACAGATTCTTAGGTATGGTGTTTGATGACCGTCTAACCTGGGTGCCGCACCTACGCCAGTTAAAACAAAAGTGCTGGCGACACCTCAACATCCTGCGCTGTCTCAGCCACACTGTTTGGGGAGCCTCGCGCCAAACGCTATTACAACTTTACAAGGCCCTCATTCAGTCGCGCCTAGACTATGGCAGTATAGTCTACGATTCGGCTGCGCCGTCAGCGCTGCAGGCAATAGACCCAATCCTCCACTGTGGTGTTCGTTTGGCGACAGGGGCTTTTCGCACTAGCCCTGTGACAAGCCTCCTTGTCGAAGCTGGAGTCCTCCCGCTGCGGTTCCGTAGGCAACACCTGTTAACATCTTATGTTGCTCGTGTTCAGGCCTCGCCCTTCCACCCGAACCGCCGGCTCCTATTTCCGGACGCTGCACTCCCTATCCCTCCACGACGGCCAAGGTCGGGATACCCGATCTCGGTCCGTGTTCGTATCCTTCTTTCGTCTCTCACATCCTACCCACTTCCTACCATTTTCCACTATTCCTCTCACACTCCTCCTTGGTCCATTCCTCGTTTGCAGCTCCGTCTGGACCTGTCCCATGCGTCGAAGGCCTCTGTTTCCTCCGTACATCTCCGTCACCAGTTTTTACAAGTGCTCGAACCGTTCCGTGCCACAGACGCCATTTACACAGATGGTTCCGTAGTAGATGGCCGTGCTGGGTATGCCTTTTTACATCACAACCATGTAGAACAGCATTCTCTGCCCTGCGAGAGTAGCATCTTCTCCGCCGAGCTGGTCGCTATTCTCAGAGCTCTCCAACATCTCAAAGCCTGCCCCAGGGGGTCATTCGTCATCTGTACTGACTCCCTGAGTGGCTTACAAGCGATCGACCAGTGTTTCTCTCGGCACCCAATAGTACGTTCGATCCAGGACACTGTTCACTCCCTGGGCCAATCAGGCCGTTCTGTGGTCTTTGTGTGGACCCCAGGTCATGTTGGCATACCAGGGAATGAACATGTTGATCGATTGGCCAAGCAGGGTACTATGGGACCACCTCTAACTATTGGTGTCACGGAACAGGATGTTCAGCTGGTGTTGCACCGGAAAGTACGTGAGGCTTGGAGCACCGAGTGGGCTACGGCGACTGCACCGAATAAGCTTCGGGCAGTGAAGCTCTCCACAGCTTTGTGGAAATCTTCACTGCGGCCGACCCGCCGAGAGTCAGTTGTCCTCTGTCGCCTTCGGATAGGACATACGTGGCTCACCCACGGGTATCTCCTTCGGCGCGAGGCTCCACCCGTGTGTCGATGTGGCACTGTGTTGACAGTCGCCCATGTTTTAATGGACTGTCCGCTTTTGGCCGACTTGCGGCGGTCTTTTCATATCCCAGACACGCTATCATTAGCTTTAGCAGACGACGCCTCTATGGCTAACGCAGTTTTAAGTTTTATCCGCGCTTCTGGTTTTTATGCATCTATCTAACCGTGGGTGCTGTTGCCTGATCTCTTGGGCCAACAGAAACCCAGATTTTTTTTTATATTTTCGAGCCCTTAGGGGTTTTTAGTGTGTGCAGTGTGGCTGGCTCATCCTGTTTTTTCTTTGCGATCAGCCAGCCAAGGTTCTCTGCTATCCAGTTTTATTCGTGACTTTATTTTACTCATTCTGTGTGTCTTCGTCTTGTATTGTCAGTGGCTTGTCTATTGTTAACCTGCCCTTTTGTGCGGTGTCATTTTCAGGGCATTGTTTTATCTTTATTGACAGTTGACTCTCAGCTAGGATCAGGGGACTGATAACCTAGCTGTTTAGTCCCCTTAAAACAACCAACAACAACAACAACAACAGCAAACCAATGAAGCAAAGCATCCATAATTGGTGAAGTGGCTTAACCCTGAGCTATTGTGGAGTATTCATTGCATGATTGCGTTAAGCGAACACTACGAAGAAACAACTGTGGCACTACATTTACCACACGTCATGGGCATGAAACGTGGTGCAACTTAAATCAACACAGACCTTAAAATCTGGAAATGCAGCAACAGCCTCCCACAAAAATTAATAATTATTGAGGAAACTTTCAAAGTACAGAAATCCATAGTTGAAGGGGAAAAAAAGTATACAGATGTCTGCAATGAAACCATATTATCTGCGAATTCTTTAAGGGGAGTTAATGACCCCCCCCCCCCTTACACACACACACACACACACACACACACACACACACACACACATATCTTCACACAGAAGCAAGTAATATTAAGGCAAACCATAAAAATACCAGTGTATAAAATTTCGATGTAAAGTGGCTTTGTGCAGAAGTGCCTTAAGGAACCATTCCGACCCACAAAACCATAGGAAAACAAATTCTTCAAGATGTAAAAGTATAATCTTTCACGTTTTCTCTTTACATTTTGTACATCGTAGTTACAAATGACATTTTCTGTTGTCAAATAAAAATGAGTAAATGGACATATAAGATGCTGCAACTGTAGTAACACGTGTATGAGCAATAAAAAGTTGAAATATAGTGTCTTTCTTAAGTCAAGCCAATTCAATTTTTTTTAAAGAAAAAAAAAAACTTTATGCAACTCTAATTGTTTCCATCACAGAGTTTTTTTTAAGCGAAAGCTTCAACTTTTCGATTTAGAGTCCAGAAAATGTGAGTCACTACACATGATGTCCAGACTACACAGAAGACAACAGGGTGATTCGTTTTGCGCACGTTCCTCATGGTTGCAACTTCCCGCTGTAAAATTCGGGTATCTCATTATGTTTAGTGCAGTGAGCTACGATAACTGCAAACCAATGAAGCGAAGCATCCATAATTGGCGAAGTGGCTTAACCCTAAGCTATTGTGGAGTATTCATTGCATGATTGCGTTAAGCGAACATTTACATGTCGTTTCGGTATACGGGCGGGAGCAGGGATTACCAAGTGAATGGGCAGGACGCGGCTGTGTGAAGAGCCCGGGGCCGCCCCGCGGACAAACAGATGCGCCGCAGGGCTGTCCAAGCGCCGAGCGTGCGGGGCTGTGTGCATCCTACAAGTTCTTCGTAAACACGCCGTTTGGAACCACGTTTACTCAGGCTCTTAGAATAGTTTATTTAACTCATTCACTAAGCCCTCGAAGTCAGATATTAATATACAGGGTGTTTGGAAATTTCCGGCAGGAACTTCGAGGACGTTTATTACTCGGACACTCTAATGTGATAGTTGGCCGCAAGCGTGAAGAAATGTGGAAGATTCACGTACCACTTTACTAACGGTAAAAACGCCTCGGCTCGAGCTGTTTGCTTTGGGTAAGAAAGTCCTACTTGGTGTGAAATGATTTATTTACTTATATAAAAAGACGTCTGCATGTTTTCGTCATTTCTTTTTACGGTCGCAGCCGATTGTCACGTTAGGTCAAATGTTCAAATGTTTGTAAAGCTAATGGGACTAAACTGCGGGGTCATCAGTCCCTAAACTTACAAACTACTTATGAACTAACTTATACTAAAGACAAAAACATCCATTCCCAAGGAAGGATTCGAACCTCCGTCGCGGGAGTGCGCGCGACCTGCAACGTGGCGCTCCAGACCGCTCGGCTACTGCCGCGCGGCGTCACGTTACTCTCAGAGTAAAGGCCCTTCCACACTGCGGTCACACTATGTCACGTGGCGAAACGTGACAGATGTCGCGTGCCAGATGTGCAGTTCACACCGCCACCGACGTCTGGCAGTTTCTGGGGCATCGTTTCTGCTCTGTCAGGCGGTTCAGTAGAAGCAGGTAACATGGCAAGTGGCTCGTGGTGCGATAGCACGTTCACTAAAAATTTTCCTTGGTTGGATGACGGCGATAGTAGTTCTGTTTGTAATCGAGTACAACATGGGTTCCTCTTTACTACTCGAACGCACTGGGTGCACTCCATCATCCAAAGACGGGAACAGTGCAGCGAGTATAATAGTCTGATGGAGGACTTGGAGCTAGATGATGACAGATTCACAACATACTTTCGGCTATCTAAACCTAAGTATGAAGAGATCTTAACACTTATAAGTAACGATATTTGTAAAACAGACACCAGTTACAAGAGATCTATTTGCAGCAGAGAAAGATTGGCGCCATTTAGGTAGTTTGTAATTTTGGTAAAATTTAATTAAAACATATAAACTCCTCCAAATCTGAAGCCGTCAGAACGTGTCCACTGATGTGGAATACAATTAACTGCTCCATAAGAAATAACACATAGCAATACAGCTTCTTGTAACGAGTTACAACACGAAACTGCGCGGTGTGGTCATGCGCGCGGCGGGGTAGCGGGCCAATGCGCATGCGGGAGGCCACAGACGTCGACAGATGTTTTGAAAAGATCGCTCTCGGAGCGATCTCGCAGTTTCGTCTGTCGACGTCTGTGGCGTCTGTGAGGCTCTGCGAGGTCGGTGTGATTTACACCATTTTAAACTATGGAAACAGATCTTTTGTAAAACCTGTCACGTTACGTAACGGCCGGCCGCGGTGGCCGAGGGGACTGCGGCGCGCCAGTCACGGTCTGCACGGCCACTACGGTCGGGGGTTCTTTTGTGTCCCAGCCTCGTCGCCGCTTTTGTGTCTCGTTTCCGTCGTAGGTGTCGGTGGCCGAGTGGAATGAGACCGACACAGGAATAAAGATAGCACGCTGGTGCAGGTACGGAGAGGAGCAGCCAGAAACTAGAAACACTAGAGTAAATTAGAACGAGATATATATTGCACAGAATTTATACAATACTTAACTTTTACATAGATCAGTACTGCAGAATGCTGATACATAGTTGAGCTAGAGTCCTGCCTAGTGCCTAACTGATAGCCAAGTCATCACTGGTGCCTATCGGATTCCGAAGTCTTTACTTGTTCCTACGTTCCCCTCAGGGGCTCAGCATTAATTTGCTGAGTACGGGCTTGGCGAACCCGGGGTCCTGAGCTGTGGGCTGTGTCGCGCCAACAGTCCGCTACACCGTAAGCTCTGTGCGTGCTTCAACGACCACCGTTCGGCGCGACGGTGGAACGTTGTACGTTTCAGAGCCCGGGGATCTTGGCTTAATCGCCCGGGTCGCGAGGACGGTACAAACCTCTCTAAAAAACCCCTCAATCTCAAGGTGTGCTACGTGCTGAGGAGATGCATGGCTGTTGAGGATGAACAGCCGTTAGCGAGCAACCTCTGAGGAACCTGCCGCACCTCAGTTGTACAAGGCTTACCCAGGCAAGCGGGGCTCTGCCTGGGTGGACCTTTAGATCCCTAGCTGCTCGTGGGACCAGGATGAAACGAGCACTTAAAAGCGTGGCCGGTCGCGAAAACGGCGTCTCTAAGCGAGGTAGAGGAGATTTTAATGCTGCTTGCTATGATCCCCGTTCGTTCCCTTCCCTAGCCACACCATGGGAGGAACGTCGGGCAAAATCTGCAAATGAGCCACCTTCTCCAAAATTTCTAGTATGTAGCCGCACAGATGGTGAGTCCTTTACATCTACCAAACCTCTTTTCTTTGTGGAACATCTTGAGGATAAGTTCGGCGAAGTTTCTGGCCTGTCAAAGATGCGAAGCGGCGCAGTGCTCATAGAAGCAGCATCCCCAGCCCAGTCGCGGGCGTTACTTGCCTGCGACAAGCTGGGTGATGTCCCTGTGAGCATTACACCACATAAGTCGCTCAATATGGTCCAAGGTATCGTTTTTCATAAAGACCTGCTGTTACAATCCGACGACGAGTTACGCGCCAACTTAGAGCGCAGAGGTGTCCACTTTATCCGGCGTGTCCATAGGGGACCAAAGGATCGCAAGGTTGCCACCGGTGCTTTTATCTTGGCCTTCGAAGGCGATACCCTGCCTGAGAAGGTCAAGGTGATGGTGTACCGGTGCGACGTAAAACCTTATATTCCTCCCCCTATGAGGTGTTTTAAATGCTGGAAATTCGGCCACATGTCCTCCAGATGTGCTTCCACCGCCACATGCAGGGACTGTGGACGTCCAGCGCACCCGGACGCTCCATGTACACCGCCTCCAGTCTGCGTTAACTGTGGTTTAAATCATCCTCCTTGTTCGTCGGATTGCACCGTCTTCCGTAAGGAAAGGAAGATAATGGAACTGAAGACCTTGGACCGGCTTTCTTATTCTGAGGCTCGGAAGAAGTATGAGCGACTTCATCCCATCGCCATGACCGCATCTTTTGCAGCAGTGACATCGTCGCCATCCACCTTCGTGACTGCAGCAGACAATAGTGTTTCTTTCTCCAACGGCCGTCAGGGCCGTCAACTCAAACCTGCCCCCACAGTGGTCGGGGGCCCCATCCCTCCCCCCCTGCGGGTTCGGGGGTAAGAATAGGCCCGCGGTCTTCCTGCCTGTCGTAAGAGGCGACTAAAAGGAGTCTTCATACTTTTCGGCTTTCCATCTGTGGTCCCCTATGTGGGTTTGACCCTCCATTTTTCAAAATTTTTCAGAAGAGCGACCCATTTGGGGAAGGACACCTTACGTGGTGCAACATGTCATTCTTGTGCCATGCCATCTAATGCACCCATCATGGAATGGACTTGCGACTGCGGATTCTCTTCTGCCACTGGGCACGTCACTGATTTTCCGTGCAAGTCGCGTCCATTGTGCACTGCCATCTCAGCACTCTCCTTTCTGATGGTTCACGTAGCGCCAGAAAGCCAACACGGTAGCCAGTCCGTTGTGGTGGGGTCGTCATGTACCCTCTTGGATGTAGCCCCCTGACAACACAGGGATCGCTCTACCGGTGCCAGAGCTGCATACTCCTCGTGCAAGCCAAGGAGTCGATGCTTGTCTCTGTGGGGCATCAGGACTCCCGGCAACGGTCATCCCGCCAGGTGACGTTGCTGTGGCTGGGTGGCGCCCATGAGGAGAGCCCCTGATCGGAGTGGGTGGCATCGGGGCGGATCACCCGCAATGAAGAGACAAAAATCGGGTGACGTTGGCGGACGTACAACCGCCGTCTCTAAGCGAGGAAAATTCAATGCTTCCACGTATGACCCCAAAACGTTCCCCTCCCTGACTGCGTCTTGGGAGGGACGTCGGGGCGCAAATCCGACTGATGAATATGCTCCAAGGTATCTCGTGTGCAGCAGGACTGATGGGGACTCATTCTCAGCGACCAAGCCTCAGTTCTTTGTGGACCATCTGGAGGACAGGTTTGGGGAAGTGGAGTCACTGTCTAAAATGCGCAACGGCTCTGTCCTCATCCACACAGTATCTCCTGCCCAGTCACGGGCGTTACTCGCTTGTGACAAACTGGGTGATGTTGCAGTGACTATTACTCCACACAAGTCCCTGAATATGGTCCAGGGTGTAATATTTCATCGGGATCTATTGCTACAGACGGATGACGAGCTACGGGCGAACCTGGAACGACGAGGCGTTCATTTTATCCGGCGTGTCCATAGGGGCCCCAAGGATAATAGGGTCGCAACTGGTGCCTTCATCTTGGCCTTCGAGGGTGATACATTGCCCGAAAAGGTCAAGGTGATGGTTTACCGTGTTGACGTGCGGCCTTATATTCCTCCCCCTGTGAGGTGCTTCCAATGCTGGAAGTTCGGCCACATGTCGTCCCGTTGTATGTCCAATGCTATGTGTAGGGACTGTGGGCGTCCAGCACATCCGGGCGCCCCATGTACACCGCCTCCCATCTGTGTCAACTGTGGTCAGAACCATCCTCCCTGCTCGTCGCAATGTCCCGCACTTCAACGGGAGCGGAAAATTACAGAATACAAAACCCTGGACCGTATATCCTATAATGAGGCACGGAAAAAGTTCGATCGTCTGCACCCAGTACCTATGAAAAATTCATTCGCAGCAGTGACGTCGTCGCCACTCTCCTTGGCGGCGACAGTATTTTCTACTTCACATGTTCCTGTGGGCCCCCAGGGCCACCAACCTAAGCCTGCCCCCACGGAGGTTGGGGGCCATCCTTCCACAGCTCCCAAGGCGAAAGCCTCGGGGTCAGCAACCACCTCTCCGCCGGAGAAAGAACAACCTTCTCCGGCTTCCCTCAGGCGGAAGGGGTCCCTTGGGACACTCCCTTCTGCCAGTGTCGATATCGACACTAACCAGCAGCCGGCGCGCTCGCAGACTGCTGGTCGTAGGGCTTCGCGCTCCTCCTCAGTCCCTGTGGCTGAGTCCAAGGAGCACCTCCCACCGGCGAAGCCCCCGAGGGAACGGAGGGGTAAACAGAAGCCAAAGACAGGCATCTCAAGAGACACCACGGTGGCTACAGTGCCACCACTCCCCTCCACCTCCACCTCTGCTTCTGAGGATGAGGTGGAGATTCTTGCGTCACCCGAGGACCTCGCTCTCGGGGACGCCATTGAGAAAACGGACAATCCCGATGACACGCCTACACCGGTGGGTGCCAGTGATGCTGAGTTGTAGCCCACCGACTCGGATTCATGTCTTCCCAGCACTCGAACAATGTCATTCTCCAGTGGAACTGCGGCGGTTTCTTCCCCCACCTGGCTGAGCTACGGCAGCTTTTGAGCACGACACCTGCTTTCTGCATTGCTCTTCAGGAAACTTGGTTTCCAACAATGCGGACCCCAGCCCTTCGTGGCTACAGGGGATTTTACCGCAACCGTAGCATATATAACAGGGTATCAGGTGGAGTGTGTGTGTATGTCCTCACCTCTGTGTATAGTGAATCTGTGCCACTTCAAACGCCATTAGAAGCAGTGGCTGTCAGGGTGAGGACCACACAGGAGTTTACCGTCTGCAGTATCTACTTGCCGCCAGATGGTGACGTATCTGTGAACGTCTTGGCTGCACTCGTTGCTCAACTACCCCCACCTTTCTTACTGTTGGGCGACTTCAATGCCCACAGTCCCTTGTGGGGTGGTTCTACGATCTCTGGTCATGGCAGGGTTGTCGAGGATTTCCTAACTCAACTCGACCTCTGCCTCTTGAATACAGGTGCCCCCACGCACTTTAGTGTGGCACATGGCACTTTTTCGGCCATTGATCTGTCGATCTGCAGCCACGGCCTTCCACCATTTGTTCACTGGAGAGCCCATGACGACTTGTGTGGCAGTGACCATTTCCCTGTCTTTTTGTCACTCCCACAACGCGAGTCCCCAGCGCGCCCACCTAGGTGGGTTCTGCACAGGGCTAACTGGGAAGACTATGCTTCCGCTGCCATCGTTGGCCCTCCCCCACTCGAGGAAATCGATGTGGTGGTCGAAAGTGCCACACATTCCATCATTTCTGCTGCGAACGCGACCATTCCGCGTACATCAGGGTGCCCACGGCGTAAGACAGTGCCGTGGTGGTCGCCGGAGATCGCTGAGGCCATTAAAGACCGCAGGCGGGCCTTACAGCGATACAAACGGCACCCCTCTCAGGAGCACCTAATCAATTTTAAACGGCTTCGCGCTCGTGCTCGCCAGCTTATAAGAAGACGGAAACAGGAGTGCTGGGAGAGGTACGTTTCCACTATTGGGACAGGCACCTCAGCCTCGCAGGTCTGGAGTAAGATCAGACGGCTACAGGGATTACAGACACCAGTGGGAATCCCTGGGATCTCCTCAAATGGAGTCCTATGTACGGACCCGGCCACACTTGCAGAGATGTTCGCCGAGCATTATGCTCGTGCCTTTGCCTCTGCAAATTATCCACCGGCCTTCCGTGCAGTAAAGGAGAGGGTAGAACGCCAGTCTCTCTCCTTTCGTACCAGCCGCTCTGAATCTTACAACACCCCCTTTTCTGAGTGGGAGCTCCTCAGTGCTCTTCAACAATGTCCTGACACGGCTCCAGGGCCTGATAGCATCCATAGTCAAATGCTGAAACATCTCTCAGCAGATAGT
This sequence comes from Locusta migratoria, assembly GCA_026315105.1. NCBI lineage: Eukaryota > Metazoa > Arthropoda > Insecta > Orthoptera > Acrididae > Locusta > Locusta migratoria. The sequence goes on from CM048755.1 coordinate 674,028,652, forward strand.
CGGCGAAACCTACTTGCGGTCTATAACCGCATTTGGTGTGATGGTGTTTTCCCGTCACAGTGGCGGGAGAGTATCATCATCCCAGTGCTTAAGCCTGACAAAAATCCTCTTTCCTTGGATAGCTATCGGCCCATTAACCTGACTAACGTGCCGTGCAAACTGCTGGAGCGGATGGTCAGTCGGCGGTTGTGTTGGATTCTTGAGACTCGAGGATTGTTGGCTCCATGCCAGGGCGGTTTTCGCCAGGGTCGATCTACCACCGATAATCTGGTGTACCTCGAGTCTGCAATCCGCACAGCTTTTTCCCGGCGCCAACACCTTGTTGCCGTCTTCTTTGATATGCACAAAGCATACGATACCACCTGGCGACGCCACATCCTCATCACTTTATATGACTGGGGCCTCCGGGGCTCCCTACCGATTTTTATCCAGAATTTTTTAGCTGTCCGTACCTTTCGTGTTCAAATTGGTGCCTCCCTGAGCGCCTCATACATCCAGGAGAATGGCGTTCCTCAGGGCTCAGTTTTAAGTGTTCCATTATTTTTAGTTGCCATCAATGGTCTAGCGACAGCAGTTGGATCGTCGGTCTCCCCTTCTCTTTACGCTGACGACTTTTGTATCTTTTTTAGTTCCTGCAGCACCCAGGTTGCTGAGCGTAGGTTGCAAGGTGCTATTCGGAAGGCACATACCTGGGCCCTAAGTCATGGCTTTCAGTTTTCTGCCACCAAGACTAGAGTGGTGCACTTCTGTCGGCGTCGGACCGTCCACCCTCACCCTGAACTTTACCTTAACGACGAACTCCTGACAGTGGTAGACACGCATCGGTTTTTGGGTCTGGTCTTTGACGCCCGGCTGACGTGGCTCCCCCACATCCGTCAGCTGAAACGGAAGTGCTGGCGCCATCTCAACCTTCTCCGCCACCTGGGTCATACGACCTGGGGTGCTGATCGCTCGACACTGTTGCGGCTTTACACGGCGCTGGTGCAGTCCCGTCTCGATTTTGGGTGCATTGCCTATGGGTCTGCGGCACCTTCAGCACTGCATCTCCTGGACCCCATCCACAACTGTGGGGTCCGCATTGCGACGGGCGCTTTCCGCACCAGCCCGGTGAACAGTTTACTAGTGGAGGCTGGGATCCCACCTTTGGGGATCCGCCGCCAACACCTGCTCACAGCTTATGCAGCGAACGTGTATTGCTCCCCAGGCCACCCAAACCGTCGTTTTCTTTTTTCTAATGAGGTCGTCCCTCACCATCAGCGACGCCCCAGGTCAGGTCATACGATAGCCTATAGAGTTCGGTCCCTCCTCCTGGAACTTGAGTCTTTGCCCCTTCCGTGTCCATATCGGGTCCAGGTGCATACACCTCCATGGTGTTTGACAAGGCCGTCTATTCGGCTGGACTTGGCCCATGGGCCCAAGGACTCAGTACCACTGGAGGCGCTCCGCCGTCAGTTCTCGGCTGTCATAGCGGAGTTCCGTGGTTATGACCTGATCTACACCGATGGCTCAATGGTGGATGACCGTGTTGGATTTGCCTATACACACGGTGACCATGTGGAACAGCACTCTCTGCCGAATGGCTGCAGTGTTTACACTGCAGAGCTGGTGGCCATTCACAGAGCTCTTGTGCATATCCGGTCTTGCTCAGGCGAGTCTTTTGTTGTTTGCAGCGACTCCCTGAGCAGCCTTCGAGCTCTGGAGCAGTGTTACCCACGGTCTACCCTGGTGTTGGCCGTTCAGGAGACACTTTATGCCATTACACGGTCCGGGCGATCGGTGGTGTTCGTCTGGTCTCCAGGTCATGTTGGTATCCCGGGCAATGAACGTGTTGACAGGCTTGCCAAGCAGGCTGTAGGTATGTCCTGTCTAGAGATCGGCCTCCCGGCTTCTGATCTCCGTTCATTGTTGCGCCAGAAAGTACGTCAGCTTTGGGATACTGAGTGGCGTAGCCTGCGCACGCCTAACAAGCTCCGGGTGGTCAAGGAAACGACGGTTGCATGGCGCTCCTCCATGCGCGGTTCACGACGGGACTCAGTGGTTTTATGTCGCCTCCGCATTGGGCATACGTGGCTCACCCATGGACATCTCCTTCGGGGTGAGGACCCAGCCCAATGTCGGTGTGGCTCCCATTTGACAGTCGTCCACATATTGTTGGACTGCCCCCTTTTAGCCGCCTTGCGGAGACATTTTAACCTCCCTGCTGTTTTATCGGAAGTTTTAGGTGACGATGCCACAATGGCAGATACAGTTTTACGTTTTATACGAGCGGGGGGTTTTTATCATTCGATTTAACTGGAGATTTCTGTGTGTTACCGAGTGGTTGACTTTTCCTTTTTTTTATTCTTATGGTCGGTCAACCACGGCCATCGGTTTATTTTTTGTAAGTTGTGTTTGTGTGACCATCTCTTCGTTTTGTCTTGTTCTTGATTATGTTTTATGGACTCGGTGGGACTCCTCTCCCACATCGCAATTTTAAACTCTGTGCGTGATATCTTTCACGTGTATGGTTTTACTTTTGCCGCCTAGAGGTGGAATGGGGGACTGATGACCATTGTAGTTTTGTCCCCCTTAAACAACCTAACAACAACAACAACAACCCCATCCCTCCTCCTGCTCCCAAGGCAATTGCTTCGGGAGCAGCCTCCAACCCTCCGCCGGAGAAGCGTCAACCTTCTCCGGCTGCCCTCATCCAGAAGGGGTCCCTAGGGACGCTCCCTTCTGTGGCTTCCACCAGTGCCGATGCCGGCACAAGCCAGAAGCAGGCACCGCCGCCGGCTGCTGGCCGCAGGGCGTCGGGCTCTCCCTCTGTCACTGAGACAGAGGCTGAGTCTGCAAAGCCCCTCCTTCCAGTGAAGCCCCCGAGGGATAAGAGGGTAAGAACGAAAAAGAATAAAGATAAGGATAAAGGAACCCCGGTGGCCACAGTGCCACCAGCTCCCTCCGCCTCTGCCTCTGAGGACGAGGTGGAGATACTTGCATCCCCCGAGGACCTTGCGCTCTTGGACGCATCGGACTCGATGGATTTAGATGCTGATGCATCGCTACTGGTGGATGCAAAAGCTGCTGAGGTGTAATACATAACATCCTTTCATTTATGCCTTCCCAGCTGTTGGACACTATCCTCCAATGGAACTGCGGCGGTTTTTTCACCCACCTGGCTGAGCTACGACACCTTTTGAGCGTTACACCTGCTCTCTGCATTGCCCTGCAGGAAACTTGGTTTCCGGCAATGCGGACCCCTGCCCTTCGGGGCTATAGGGGATACTTTTGTAATCGTAGCCAGTATAACAGGGTGTCAGGTGGAGTGTGTGTGTATGTCCTTACCTCTGTATATAGTGAACCTGTGCCCCTTCATACACCGTTGGAAGCGGTGGCCGTTAGGGTAAGGACAACACAAGAGATTACTGTCTGCAGTCTCTACCTCCCTCCTGATGGCGATGTCTCAATGGCTGTCTTGGCTGCACTTATCTCACAACTCCCGCCACCTTTTTTGCTATTGGGGGACTTTAATGCCCACAATCCCCTGTGGGGTGGTTCTACGATCTCTGGCCGTGGCAGAGTTGTCGAGGACCTGCTTTCTCAGCTCGACCTCTGCCTCTTGAATACAGGTGCTCCCACACATTTCAGTGTGGCACACGGCACATTCTCGGCCATTGATCTGTCGATATGCAGCCATAGCCTTCCGCCATCCATCCATTGGAGTGTCCATGATGACTTGTGCGGCAGTGAGCATTTCCCTGTCTTTTTGTCACTCCCACAACGCGAGTCCCCAGCGCGCCCACCTAGGTGGGTTCTGCACAGGGCTAACTGGGAAGACTATGCTTCTGCTGCTATCGTTGGCCCTCCCCCACTCGACGAAATCGATGTGGTGGTCGAGAGCGCCACACATTCCATCATTTCTGCTGCGAACGCGACCATTCCGCGTACATCAGGGTGCCCACGGCGTAAGACAGTGCCGTGGTGGTCGCCGGAGATCGCTGAGGCCATTAAAGACCGCAGGCGGGCCTTACAGCGTTACAAACGGCACCCCTCTCAGGAGCACCTAATCAATTTTAAACGGCTTCGCGCTCGTGCTCGCCAGCTTATAAGAAGACGGAAACAGGAGTGCTGGGAGAGGTACGTTTCCACTATTGGGACAGGCACCTCAGCCTCACAGGTCTGGAGTAAGATCAGGCGGCTACGGGGATTACAGACACCAGTGGGAATCCCTGGGATCTCCTCAAATGGAGTCGTTTGTACGGACCCGGCCACTCTTGCAGAGATGTTTGCCGAGCATTATGCCCGCGCCTTTGCCTCTGCAAACTATCCACCGGCCTTCCGTACATTGAAGGAGAGGATGGAACGCCAGCCCCTCTCCTTTCGTACCCGCCGCACTGAATCTTACAACACTCCCTTTACTGAGTGGGAGCTCCTCAGTGCTCTTCAACAATGTCCAGACACGGCGCCAGGGCCTGATAGCATCCATAGTCAAATGCTGAAACATCTCTCAACAGATAGTCGGCGTAACCTCCTTGCGGTCTATAACCGCATTTGGTGTGATGGTGTTTTCCCGTCACAGTGGCGGGAGAGTATCATCATCCCAGTGCTTAAGCCCGACAAACATCCTCTGAACTTGGATAGCTATCGGCCCATTAACCTGACTAACGTTCCATGCAAACTGTTGGAGCGGATGGTCAGTCGGCGGTTGTGTTGGATTCTTGAGACTCGGGGATTATTGGCTCCATGCCAGGGCGGTTTTCGCCAGGGTCGGTCTACCACCGATAATCTGGTGTACCTCGAGTCTGCAATCCGCACAGCCTTTTCCCGGCGCCAACACCTTGTTGCCGTCTTCTTCGATATGCACAAAGCATACGATACAACCTGGCGACGACACATCCTCAACACTTTATATGACTGGGGCCTCCGGGGCTCCCTACCGATTTTTATTCAGAATTTTTTAGCCGTCCGTACCTTTCGTGTTCAAATTGGTGCTTCTCTGAGCTCCTCTCATATCCAGGAAAATGGGGTTCCCCAGGGTTCCGTTTTAAGCGTTCCCTTATTTTTAATCGCCATCAACGGTTTAGCTACAGCGGTTGGGTCGTCGGTGTCGCCCTCTCTTTATGCTGACGACTTTTGTCTCTCTTTTAGTTCCTGCAGCACCCAAGTTGCTGAGCGCAGGTTGCAAGGTGCTATTCGGAAGGCGCAGACCTGGGCGCTTACCCACGGCTTTCAGTTTTCTGCCTCCAAGACCAGAGTGATGCACTTCTGTCGGCGTCGGACCGTCCACCCGCACCCTGAATTTTATCTTAATGACGAACTACTTACTGTAGTGGAAACTCACCGTTTTTTAGGACTGGTCTTTGATGCCCGGCTGACGTGGCTCCCCCACATTCGTCAGCTGAAACGGAAGTGCTGGCGCCATCTCAACCTTCTCAGACACTTGGGTCATACGACCTGGGGTGCAGACCGCTCCACACTGTTGCGGCTTTACACGGTGCTGGTGCAGTCCCGTCTCGATTTTGGGTGCATTGCCTATGGGTCTGCAGCACCTTCGGCACTGCACCTACTGGACCCCATTCACAACTGTGGGGTTCGCATCGCGACGGGTGCCTTCCGCACCAGCCCAGTGAACAGCTTACTAGTAGAGGCTGGGGTTCCACCCTTGGAGATCCACCGCCAACACCTACTTGCGGCTTACGCAGCCCATGTGTATTGCTCCCCAGGCCACCCAAACCATCGTCTCCTCTTTCCTGATGTGGTAGTCCGTCCCCATCAGCGACGCCCCAGATCAGGTCATACTATTGCCTATCGGGTTCAGTCCCTCCTGCGGGAGCTTGAGTCTTCTCCCCTTCCAACTTCCTATTGGGTCCGTGCCCGTACACCTCCGTGGTGTTTGCCAAGGCCGTCTACTCGGCTGGACTTGGCCCAGGGGCCCAAAGACTCAGTTCCACTGGAGGCGCTCCGCCGCCAGTTCTCTGCTGTCATAGCGGAGTTCCGTTGTTATGACCTGATCTACACAGATGGTTCAATGGTTGATGGCTGTGTGGGATATGCCTATACTCATGGTGACCATGTGGAACAGCACTCTCTGCCGAATGGCTGCAGTGTTTACACTGCAGAGCTGGTGGCCATTCACAGAGCTCTCATGCATATCCTGTCCTGCTCCGGCGAGTCTTTTGTTGTTTGCAGCGACTCTCTGGGCAGCCTCCGAGCTCTGGAGCACTGTTACCCGCGGTCTCCTCTGGTGTTGGCCATACAGGAGACGCTTTGTGCCATTGGAGAGTCCGGGCAATCGGTGGTGTTCGTCTGGTCTCCGGGTCATGTCGGCATCCCGGGCAATGAACGTGTTGACAGACTTGCCAGGCAGGCAGTCAGTGCGTCCATTTTGGACATCGGCCTCCTGGCGTCTGATCTCCGTTCGTTGTTGCGCCACCGCGTACATCAGCGTTGGGATGCCGAGTGGCATAGCCTGGGCACACCCAACAAGCTTCGGCTAGTCAAGGAGACCACCACCGCATGGCGTTCTTCCGTGCTGGCCTCTCGCCGGGACTCCGTGGTGCTGTGTCGACTCCGTATTGGCCATTCGTGGCTCACCCACGGACATCTCCTTCGTGGTGAGGCCCCGCCCCAGTGTCGTTGTGGCTCCCACTTAACAATAGTCCACATCCTAGTGGACTGCCCGTTTTTAGCCGCCTTGCGGCGTCGTTTTAACATTCCTGGCGTTTTATCAGATATTTTACGTGACGATGCTTCAGCAGCGAATTCAGTTTTAAGTTTTATTCGAGCAGGAGGTTTTTATCAGTCTCTATGACTGGTCTTACCCTTGCACTGCCGAGTGGTTGACTTTTCCTTTTTTATTCCTATGGTCGGTCAACCACTGCCTTCGGCCTCTTTGTAGTAAGGTGTCTTTGTGTGTTCGCCCCCCCTTTTCTTTTAGTTTCTTCTCCGTTTTGTTGATGTTTTATAGACCCAGTGGGATTTCCATCCCACTTCGCAAACTTAATCTCTGGGCGCATTCATTTGACGTCCGCACTTTTATTTTTGACATTTTATAATGGAATGGGGGACTGATGACCATTGTAGTTTTGTCCCCCTTAAACATCCAAATAACAACAACAACAACAACAACTTGTTCCTAACTCAGTCCCAAGTGAACGATGTCGTTCAGTGGGAGCCTCGAGCGGAGTTGCAGCAGAGGGCGCTCGTGGCTGTCGTCGTGAGAACGCCGCGCCGTGCGTGCATGGCGGCGCGCGGCGAAAGTAGGTGGCGCGCACTTTGTACTTGTGCGACACCACAGGTTCGAATCCCCCCTCGGGCTTGGATATTTGTGCCGTCCTTAGTATTAGCTAGTTCATAAGTAGTTTGTAAGTTTAGGGACTGATGACCCCGTAGTTAAGTCCCATAAGCTCTAGAAAAATTTGTTACGTAATGTGACATAGTGTGACCGCGGTGTGAAAGGGCCTTAATAGAGGGGAGTTATAAGGCACCCTTGTCCGGAATTACCATAATGGACAGAGCAGCCGCGGCGCTTCGTGTGTGTTCATTAAACCACCAGAAAAAGCTGACCGTGCAAGAATAAATAAATAAAAATAGATTAAAATATAGTTTCCTCTCTTTATCATTCTTGGTTTCATTCCCGTATTACGCCATTTTATCTGCATTTTTATTGTGTGAGAAGCTTTCTAGGGGTGCAGATAGCACGGGTAGGTGCCATAGCGTTGTCCAGGCACTACTGAGGTTCAGATGCTCTTGTGAACCTCCTGAGGCAGCGTATGGGCCCTCCTTCGGCAGAGAGACGCAAGAGGAGCCGCGCGGGAGTATGTTCAAATGTTTGTTAAGCTTAAGGGATTTAACTGCGAGGTCATCAGTCCCTAAACTTACAAATTATTCACAAACTAACATATACTAAAGACAGCAAAAACATCCATGCCCGAGGTAGGATTCGAACCTCCGTCAGGGAACGGCCTCGCGCATCGGAGCATAGCACCTCAAGCGCGGGATTAGTCGCGTGGTCCAAGGCATTCATGCTGCGGACTGGGCAGTCGCTCCCGCCGGAAGTTCGAGTCCACCCTCTGACATTTGTGTGTGTGTGTGTGTGTGTGTGTGTGTGATGTCCTTAGCGTAAGTTAGTTAAAGTAGTTTGTAAGCCTGTTGTTGTTGTTGTGGTCTTCAGTCGGCAGACTGGTTTAATGCAGCTCTCCACTCTACCCTGTTCTGTGCAAGTCTCTTCATCTGAGAATACGTTCGGCAACCTACATCCTTTTGAATCTGCTTACTGTATTCGTCCCTCGGTCTCCCTCTACGATTTTTACCCCACACACTTCCTTCTAAAGCTAAGCTGACAATTCCTTGATGTCTCAGAATGTGTCCAACCAATCTATCCCGTCTCTTAGTTAGGATATGCCAGAACCTCCTTTTCTCCCTGCTTAGGGACTGATAATTGCAACAGCTCTTTAGATTTACAAACATTTGAACATTGTCTACGGGCTGATGACCATAGCAGTTTGGTCCCATAGGTTTACATTTGAACATTTGGGCAGCAGAAAACGTTGCTAGTTAACATGCGTGTTTGAGCCGGTGTATGCATCAGCTACTATGCTACTCGGGCGGAAACACACGAATTGGACCTAACTCGGGACAATGTAGCTAGTTCCCGCACCTCACCTTGCGCATGCGCAAAACCTCCCTGAAGGAGACAACTTGCCCCTGACAATTTTTCTGGGGCATTGAAGATTTTTCAGAAACATCACATTTGGTAAAATTTCTCCTAAATGCCAACTAACGATGCATCCGCTGTAAAACCCTTCAGAAGATCCTGATAGTAATACTAATGTTAGCACCCACAAGTCGTAAGAATAGACGTGTAGTTAGAGGCATCACTTTCAGGAGTTACTGGAAGAGGGTTGGCGTTCATAAAAATTAGGAACCAGCAGTGACTTTATACTGTTACTTCCGAAAATGTTAGGCTAGCTGGTTTTTTCTTTTTTTCTGTAAACCGTCCCATTTTCGAAGGTTGGTGACGTTTATAGTTTTTATCACAAATATTTAGCTCTTTCGGCTGAAGTGCTGTTTATGACTCCACGAGTGATGTTTCACGTGTAGACGATGGTAACGGCGCCGCAGCCGTTGACGCCGCAATCAGGAGTCAATAAGAAATAGCTTAACTCTTTATGGGTTGTAAACAAATCGGCGTAGTGGATGTAAAGATCTTTAGATCAATATATTGCAGTTCAATCCAAGTGAAATTTACATTTACGTTCTGTAATGGAGATTGAGCGTAAGATGAAAAAATAGTCTTCGATGACTGCATGACTTTTGCAGCCTTTTTGTATGGACATAGTGTGGAATGTTACAACAAGAGGTTTTTTCTTCTTCGGGAAGTGAACACTAATATTAATAAAATTCGTTATTCACGTGTTACAAGGCACTGGGAAAATTGTAATCAGTCGTATTACTTGAGAGAGATACACAAATATTTCAATTTACGTTGCAGTAAAGTATTAAATCTGAACGGAAAAGTAGTGCAGAAACTTGATCGAGGAGTGTGTAAAGTTTCCCATCCAAATCGTGTGATTCATTTTGAAAATAAAGTAATTGAAGCTTAATGTTAACGTTTTTTCACATCTTGTGAACTTTGTGTGGAAATGTTGGCATGCTGTAAACACCACGGATTGGTTAAATTTTACTGTATGTAAATAGCACTGCCAGGTACTTTACGTCAACGTATCTTGTCTTAAAGTGGTGATTTATTGACCGGACAAGGGTACATATAAGAACCTGTCAACCATAGAGCAGGAACAGCATTAAATAATTTCCGCAAATGTGTCACGAATTTCAAATATCAACGAAATACGTTCCGTTTCAAAAGTTTGAAAATAGCGCCACATATTGAGATATACCGAAAAGTACTTAAAAATCTTATAGACTTTAATGACGAGATCAGTGAAATTCATTGCGAAATCACTAGCAATAACGCTGCACACAAATGCCAGACAAAAAATTTTAAAACTTACGCCAAATTCACTACATACGAAACGCGGAATCTTACTGGCCACCCGAACTCGACGCCGTCTTGACCGCTTTCACCTGCGTGATTCATCGCGCCGTTGACAACGTGTACGCATGCAGCACAACTCATAAACTGCACTTTTACCTCTTCGTAAATAAATGAAAAAATTGAATCAATATATTGGGATTCATGGCGTCTCCAGTTATACGGCAAGCTAATTGCATGATGCAGTCATTTTAGGCACCAGCGCCACTGCTGTGGAGATAAAAAATACCCCAGCTGTGCTATTATTTGACAGTGGTTTGGCCAGAGTGCCACTGCGGAAAGACACTTCCACTGGCTTCATTGTGTTTTGGAGTGGCATAAAATACAGACAGCGCTATGAAATACGCAATTAACGTCGATAAACTGTTTCGGAGTTTTGTGTAAATTGTCAGAAGAGCAATATCTCGCAAATTGTATGTTTTAAGAATCGTTTTAATGCAATATTACACTCAGTAGTAACATAGCTACTCGCAAACGACATAAGTTTGTTACTGAAGTTATAATTGTGGAGTATATTACATAAGTGGGCTCATCCTTTTGCTATGAATCAACAATATTATTGATGCAAATTTACGAGTGCAGGATTGTGATATCGCCTGTATGTGAACGTAGCAATTACATACCAAAACAAACTATCAAAAAACAGCAGTTTTGATGAATTTTCGTCAATCTGCAACTAGTTACAACAAATATTCGGTTTATATTGTACTGATTCATGTGTGAGAGACAAATTTAACACCGTCAGTTTGTATGTAAGCTAGCGTTGTATGAAAAGTTCTGGTTAGTGTGTTCGGGCTTGAAACAAATTTTTAAAGATATCTTGAATAAACAGCAGCCAGTCACTTTTTATGTAGACTGTTTTCATTTTTCCCTTACCGGTTTCGAAATATCTATAAAAAAACGGTTTCTATACTACATTTCCTGCAGAGTGGGGGTTGCGTATCTGTTCCAATTAGAGAACAACACGAATAAGTTTTCCATGTGATAGGAATTCTTGATATAGTGATACTGCCATAATATCGTTCCTTACAGTTGGTAACAACCATTGCCCATTGTGGCGTTAAGTCAATATTACAATGTCAATATTTATCGCCACATGGAAGACCTGTTTGTGTTATCAGAGATACAGAACTGCCACTCTAGACCAAATGTAGTATAGAAACCTTTCTACCATCTGGTGATGTGTGACTTATTTCGAAACCGATAATGGAAAAATAAAAGCAAACTACATAAGAAGGAGACTAGTTGCTTTTTATTCAATATATCCTCATCCATGATGGATGAAAGTTGTAAATTTTAAAGTATATTTGCGGGGTTTATAACCACAGACAGCCATTTACTCTTACTTCATATAACCTAAATAACGTTTTACAACACTTGCATTGTGTACTAACAACATGTATGAGGAGAGATGATAAACGTTTTTTTCCTTCCAGTGTGTAATACAAATAAAACAATAACTTGTAATGTTTTTCGTTGTAATGAATTAAACCAATCTGATTCAAAGTTTAATTACGCAGCTGTTGGGTGTACTCATTGTGTTTTACTACTTACTTTTCCTGTTACTGTCCACCTCTTTCCTACTTTCAGAAACATTTGTAAAAGTTAAGTGAATAAAAGGAATGTTAAAAGCATGGAATTCAAATTGTTGTGTTCAGAATTTTACTAAAAAATAAACAAAATGTGTGCTTGGGTAAGGTTTCAGATAACGACACCAATTAAAGATATCTTGACTGTGTGCCTCAGTTTGCACAGCAGACTACACTCCATATTCTATCACGTTTACTTTATATCAAAACATAATCATTATGGCCACTGCATTTACATAAATTATGCATAAACATGCTGTTGGTCAGATCGTAAGTTATTGTCACAAAACAAGTTTGCCTTTTATATAGTCCGTAATTTAATGTGGCCATCCACTGAAAGAGATTTTGGCTTCATTTTTGACAACTCCGAAATGGTTTTTGGATATATGAAATCCAGTGAAAGAGTAAAGAAGTACCACAAATTTGTTCACAGCGAAAGGGGTAAGAAACACGTTAACCCGCCAGGTTTAACATGTAACGTCGTTCCTTTAGATTTCGTACGTATAATCAAAGACTAGGTACGTCATCATAATAACATAAAATCCTTCCAAGAGCTACACACAACTCTATATGAACAAGCTTACAACATCGATGTTTTGGTCGGATCAAGTTACTCGGCTTCGCAGTTTTGACGTCAGGGGCTCTCCGTTTATTTTTACCTCCACGCTATAAAAATATTTCTTTTACAGTGTCATAAACTAATCTCTCATAAAAGAAGCTCTCTATTCATCAGCATTTTGAAAGGAGGTCGTATGGACCAAAAAACAAAGGCCTACAAACATAGGCTCCAACATGCACAACTTGACCATTAGAAGAGACGTGTTCACGATATCGAAGACGAAGACGTGCTCATAGCTCATAATGTATGCATTTGAGAATCTATTTTTAGCTGACACTTGCTCTTTGTTTTGATCCATATTACCTCCTCCTCAAAATGTGGAAAGCATGGAGCTTTCAGTGTAAGAGATTAGTTTCACCTTGAAGATGTTCAAAATCCAAATGTTCAAATGTTTGTAGAACTTATGGGACTTAACTACGGGGTCATCAGTCCCTAAGCTTACAAACTACTTATGAACTATCTAAGACTAAGGACGGCACAAATATCCATGCCCGAGGGGGATTCGAACCCCCGACCGTAGTGGCCGTGCAGACCGTGACTGGAGCGCCTCAGTCTCCTCGGCCACCGAAGAAGATAAAGCGTAAGAAGTGTTTATAGCGTCACTGGATGACATTTTCGGGCATCGCTTCCGTATGAAAGAATTATGTACTCAATCCCATCCACAAGTCCTTGTCGTTTGCAACGGGAATTTTCGAACACCCGTATTCTTCTATTCTACAATGGCAGGGGGATAATATGGCAGTCCGGCTGTGAGACACAGTTTTCAGTGTCAAAAATACTCTTAATTGTTGTTAAGAAGCAGCAACCAGGGCAAAACAGTTGCGCCGCAGGGTTGTCCAGGTGCCGCTGCGTACAGGCTGCGCGAAGCATCTGACTGCAAAGACTACTGGTTGCTGCTTGTTAACAGCAAATAATAGCAACAGCTGCTGTCATTAACAGTAGTCCAATGCGCATTGTTAAACATTTCTACACAGTAAATTGCATCCCATGTTGTTGTTATGATCTTCAGTCTGGAGACTGGTTTGATGCAGCTCTCCACCCCACTCTATTCTGATCAAGCCTCTTCATCTCATAAGAACGGCAACCCACATCTGTCTGAATCCGCTTACTGTATTCATCTTTTGGTCTTCCTCTGCGGCTTGCCGCGGTGGCCGTGCGGTCTGCGGCGTGCCAGTCACGGTCTGAACGGCTGCTGCGGTGAGGGGTTCGAATCCCCCCTCGGGCATGGATGTTTATACCGTCTTTAGTATAAGCTAGTCCATAAGTAGTTCGCAAGTTTAGGGACTGATGACCCCGTAGTTAAGTCCCATACGCTCTACAAACATTTGAACATTTGATTTTTCTTCCTCTGCGAATTTTACGCCACACACTTCCCTGCAATGATTTTTGGTCAAGGTGTGCCAAAAATTCCTTTTCTCCCCAATTCTGTTCCGTTCCCCTTCATTATCCACCTAATCTTCGGCATTCTTCTGTAACACCACATTTCAAAAGCCTCTATCCTATTCCACTCTAAACTATTTATCGTCCATGTTCCACTCTCGTACAAGGCAACAACCCACACAAATGCCCTCAGAAAAAAACTTCCTTACACTTAATATTCGATGTTACCAAATGTATCTTTTTCAAAAACTTTTTTCTTCCTATTGCCATACTGCATTTTATTATCCTCTGTACTGCGACCTCTGTTATTTTACTGCCCAAGTAACAAAACTCATCTACCTCCTTTATTGCTTCGTTTCCCAATTTAATTCCTTCAGCATCATTTCATTTTCTTACAGTGCACTCCATTACCCTAGTTTTGCTCTTGTTAAGGTTCATCTTATATGCCCCTTTCAGCACACTGCCCATTCCGTTCAATTGCTCTTCCAGATCCTTTGCTGTATCTGACAGAATTACTATGTCATCGGCAAAACGCAATGTTTTTAATTCTTCACCCTGAACTTTAATTCCTTCTCCAAATTTCTCCTTGCCTTCCTTTATAGCTTGCTCAATGTACAAATTGAATAACAATGGAGAAAGACTACAACCCTGTCTTACTCCCTTTCCAACCACTGCATCCCTTTCATGCCCTTCAACTCTGACAACCGCTGTCTGGTTTTTGTACAAGTTGTAAATAACCTTACGCTCCCTATCTTTTACTCCTGTTTGCTTCAGAACGTGAAAGAGTTTATTCCAATCAGCATTGTCAAAAGCCTTCTCCAAATCTACAAAAGCTAGAAATGTAGGTTTGCCTTTTCTTAATCTATCTTCTAGGATAAGCCGTAAAGTGAGTATTGCCTCCCGTGTTCCTACCTTTCTCCTGAACCCAAACTGATCTTCCCCGAGGTCGGCTTCTACCAGCTTTTCCATCCTTCTGTATATAATTCGTGTTAATATTTTGCAACCATGACTTATTAAACTGATGGTTCTGTAGTTTTCACACCTGTCTGCACCTGCTTTCTTTGGAATGGGGATTATAACATTTTTCTTCAAGTCTGAGGGTACTTCGCCTGTCTCATACATCTTACACACCAGGTGAAACAGGTTTGTCATGGCTGGTTCTCCCAGAGACTTCAGTAGCTCTGAGGGAATATCATCTACTCCAGGAGACTTGTTTCGACTTAGGTCTCTCAGGGCTCTGTCAAATTCTTCTCTCAGTACAGTATCTCCTATTTCACCATCTACATCCTCTTCCCTTCCTACAATATTGTCTCGAAGTTCATTTCCTTTGTAGAGCCCCTCTATATACTCTTTCCACCTTTCAGCTTTCCCTTCTTTGCTGAGAACTGGTTTTCCATCAGTGTCCTTGATATTCATAGAGCTGCTTTCCTAATCTCCAAAAGTTTCTTTTATTTTCCTGTAGGCTGTATCTATTTTTCCCCTATTTATACATTCTTCTACATCCTTGCATTTGCCTTCTAGCCACTCCTACTTAGCCATTTTGCACTTCCTGTCAATCTCATTTCTTAGTCGTCTGTACTCCATTTTGCCTGTTTCATTTACTGCATTTTTATATTTTCTCCTTTCATCGATTAAATTTAGTATCTCCTGTGATATCCAAGGATTTACTTATGAACTAGCTAATACTAAGGACGCCACAAATATCCATGCCCGAGGGGGATTCGAACCTCCGACCGTAGTGGCCGTGAACAACGTGACTGGCGCGCCGCAGACCGCTTGGCCACCGCGGCCGGCCTCATCTACGAATGGGTGATACAATGGTATTCAATCATTTTGCATACAGAGTACTCGTAATATTTTATTTTTAAAATGGATTTATTTATTTATTTAATAGGTCATTGAAGGAACATTACCTACAAAATATGCTAAATATGTCTATTTTCGTGAATAAAAAAGCACTTTTATAAATGGCTTTTAAATTTTTATGAAGTTTTGGAAGTGATCAACAAAAAATATTACTACTATGGTACAGGTCAAGTATTATATGGCACAAATAATATACCTATAACATTAATAAAAGAAACGTTTCTAATTTGTTGCTTAACAATTAGACACACAAAAAATAATCATGAGCCCTGAGTGAGAACATATCTATTCATTCTTTGTGCTTAATATCATTATTCTTTAAATATTCATCAAACTTCTAATTATCATAGAAATTTACATATTATTATGTAAAAATATTAATTTTGAAACTTTGTTCGTTGGGGACTTTGTGCATACAGGTGCTTAGGGAAGTCATTAGTCATCCACCCCCCCCCCCCTCAACCAAGTTCCCACGCGCAGAAACGCATTTTTGTCTTTGGTGCTGGGCGAGTTCAATCCTTAGTTTCGGAGGTTGTCCACAACATTCTACCCCGCGAGCCGTCAACAGTATCATGCAGGCGAGAGTAAATGGTTGATGCATAATTTTTTCGCATATAAATGCAAACGATGTTAAGTTTTGAGTTCTCTTCTTTACACTATGGAATGAGGGTTATATTTAGATACGGCTGAATACCTTAGAAAAGAAAATTTGTGGCAGTGAACTAAGAAACTACAGGTGAGCTGCATCTCAGCTCGAAATGACGGTATCTGGCATATGGAAATCACGCGGTTCGGCGCGCTCTCGCGTCCTCTCGATGTTCCCCATCAGCCTTCGGAAAAGGAGCGGACAAATTAAGAGGCGATTGATCTGCGAACTAGTTCGCGTAGTTTGCCTGTGGGAGCGCTCCTCCAGACTAGTTCGAGACCCCTCAGGGGCTCAGCATTAATTTGCTGAGTACGGGCTTGGCGAACCCGGGGTCCTGAGCCGTGGGCTGTGTCGCGCCAACAGTCCGCTACACCGTAAGCTCTGTGCGTGCCTCAACGACCATCGTTCGGCGCGACGGTGGAACGTTGTACGTTTCAGAGCCCGGGGATCTTGGCTTAATCGCCCGGGCGAGAAAGTATCATTGTTCCAGTGCTCAAGCCGGGTAAAGACCCCTGCGATTTGGATAGTTACCGTCCCATCAGCCTCACCAACGTTCTTTGCAAACTGCTGGAACGTATGGTGAGCCGGCGGCTGTGCTGGGTGCTAGAGTCTAGAGGCCTGCTGGCTCCATGTCAGGGCGGTTTCCGTCAAGGCCGCTCCACTACAGACAACCTCGTTTGCTTAGAGTCCTGTATTCGTACAGCCTTTGCTCAACGTCAACATCTTGTTGCGGTGTTTTTTGATTTGAGAAAGGCTTACGATACAACATGGAGACATCACATCCTTCAGAAATTACATGAATGGGGTCTTCGAGGCCAGCTCCCTATTTTTATCCAAAACTTTTTAGCTGTCCGTACATTTCGTGTCCAAGTTAGTGCTTCTCGTAGCACCCCTCACGTGCAGGAAAATGGGGTTCCTCAGGGCTCTGTTTTGAGTGTCCCCTTATTTTTAGTAGCCATAAACGGCTTAGCGACAGCAGTTGGGTCGTCAGTATCCCCCTCTCTCTATGCTGACGACTTCTGCATTTCTTTTAGCTCTTACAGCACCCAAGTTGCTGAACGTAGGTTACAAGGAGCCATTCAGAAGGCACAGTCCTGGGCTCTAGTCCATGGCTTCCAGTTCTCTCCTGCAAAGACCAGAGTTATGCACTTCTGTCGGCGTCAGACGGTTCATCCACAGCCCGAACTTTATCTTAACAACCACCTGTTAGAGGTTGTTGACACTCACGGGTTTTTAGGGCTCGTGTTCGACTCTCGGCTGACATGGCTCCCCCACATTCGTCAGCTGAAACAGAAGTGCTGGCGCCAACTGAATGTTCTCCGCCATCTGGGCCATACGAACTGGGGTGCCGATCGGTCCACACTGTTGCGGATATACCAAGCTTTGGTGCAGTCCCGTTTGGTCTTTGGATGCCTTGCCTATGGCTCTGCATCTCCCTCGGCATTGCGCTTGCTGGACCTCATTCACCACTGTGGGGTTCGCATCGCGACGGGTGCTTTCCGCACCAGTCCCGTGGACAGTTTACTTGCAGAGTCCAGGGTCCCACCTCTGCGGATCCGCCGCCAGCAACTGCTCGCGGCCTATGCTGCTCACGTTCATAGCATGCCAGGCCACCCGAACCAATGTTTGCTTTTCTCCCACACGGTCGTCCGTCCTCAACAAGACGACCCCGTTCTGGTCACACGATCGCCTTCCGTGTCCAGTCCCTTCTGTTGGAACTAGAGTCTTTCCCTGTCCCATCTCTGCATCGGGCCCGTACGCGTACGCCCCCATGGTGTGTACCGAGGCCATGCTCTAGGCTGGACTTGGCCGATAGACCCAAAGACTCTGTTCCTCCAGAGGCACTCCGCCGTCAGTTCTTTGCTGTTGTTGCAGAGTACACTGGATACGACATCGTCTATACGGACGGTTCGTTGGTTCGTGGCCGTGTTGGCTTTGCCTATGTCCATGGTGATCACGCCGAGCAGCGGTCTCTGCCGGATGGCTGCAGTGTGTACACTGCCGAGCTGGTGGCCATTCTCCGGGCTCTTGAGCATATATGCTCCTGCTCAGGTGGGTCTTTTCTACTCTGCAGTGACTCCCTGAGCAGTCTTCGCGCACTCGATCAATGTTACTCACGTTCCTCCTTGGTGCTGGCTATCCATGAGACACTTTTTGCTCTCGACCAGTCAGGACACTCTGTGGTCTTCATTTGGTCTCCTGGTCACATCGGCATCCCGAACAACGAACGAGCCGATAAGCTAGCCAAACAGGCTGGCCATGCGTCCGTGTTAGACATTGGGCTCCCGGCCTCAGATTACCAGTCTGTGTTGCGCCATAGAGTACGTGAGCTCCCCTCAGGGGCTCAGCATTAGTTTGCTGAGTACGGGCTTGGCGAACCCGGGGTCCTGAGCTGTGGGCTGTGTCGCGCCAACAGTCCGCTACACCGTAAGCTCTGTGCGTGCTTCAACGACCATCGTTCGGCGCGACGGTGGAACGTTGTACGTTTCAGAGTCCGGGGATCTTGGCTTAATCGCCTGGGTCGCGAGGATGGTACAAACCTCTATAAAAAACCCCTCAATCTCAAGGTGTGCTACGTGCCGAGGGGATGCATGGCTGTTGAGGTTGAACAGCCGCTAGCGAGCAACCTCTGAGGAACCTGCCGCACCTCAGTTGTACAAGGCTTACCCAGGCAAGCGGGGCTCTGCCTGGGTGGACGTTTAGATCCCTAGCTGCTCGTGGGACCACAATGAAACGAGCAAAAGAACACGTTGGTGGACGTACAACCACCGTCTCTAAGCGTGGTAAAAGGGACTACAATGCTGCAGATTATGATCCCCAAACGTTTCCTTCTCTGGCTACACCTTGGGAAGAACGTCAGGGAAGACAGAAGGGTGAGGCTTATGCCCCTAAGTATCTGGTCTGTAGCCGTAGTGATGGGGAATCTTTTAAAAATACTAAACCACTATTTTTTGTTGAGAACCTTGAGGACAAGTATGGCGAGGTGGAAGGCATGTCGAAGATGCGGTCGGGATCAGTATTAATAACGACGTCATCCCCAGCTCAATCGCGGGCACTGCTTGCCTGTGACAAGCTGGGTGATGTTTCCGTTACCATTACGCCGCACAAGACCCTAAATATGGTGCAGGGTATCATCTTCCACAAAGACCTCTTGCTGCAGTCAGATGACGAATTGCGTGCCAATCTCGAACGGCGGGGAGTACATTTTATTCGGCGAGTCTATAGGGGTCCGAAGGACAATAGGGTCGCGACCGGTGCCTTCATCTTGGCTTTTGAGGGTGATTCATTGCCCGAGAAGGTCAAGGTGATGGTTTACCGGATCGACGTAAAGCCCTACGTTCCTCCCCCTATGCGCTGTTTTAAATGCTGGAAGTTTGGCCATATGAGCTCCCGATGTGATGCCAACCCAACATGTCGGGAGTGTGGACGTGCAGTTCATCCGAACGTCCCTTGCACGCCGCCTCCAGTATGTGTCAACTGCGGCCAGAATCACTCCCCTTGCTCGCCTATGTGTACAGTCCTGCAGCAAGAAAGGAAAATCATGGAATACAAGACCAGAGATCGACTGACTTATTCAGAGGCCAAACGGAAATATCAGAAGCTCCATCCTGTCCGCCTGGTAACTACCTATGCCGCGGTAGCCTCATCGTCCTCGTCCACTGTGCCTGCTGTTCCACCTGTTCCGTCAACGTTAGCGCGCCCCCAGGCCCAATCGACTGACCCTGCCCCCCTACCAGCAGGGGGCACCTCATCTTCGGTGGCTCCCACTCTTTTCACAGTGGGAGCATCACCTGCTACAACACCGGGGACCCCAGTCCCCACCTCTAAGCCGGGGAAGGAGAAGCCTTCTCCGGCCCCTCTCGCTCGGAAGGGGTCCTTAGAGACAACCCCTTCTGCAGCTTCCCAGAGTGCTCCGGAGGATCCTGGCCGCAGTCTTCAGGATCTCCAACCTGCCGGTCGAAGAGCTTCCCGCTCTTCCTCCGTCCCGGATGCCACTTCTGGGAAGCCCCCTCGGCCCTGCAAACCAAAGGGCCAGCGAGAGGACAAGAAGAAGAGAAATAAGAAGAAAGAATGTTCAGTGGCTTCAAAGCCACAACCACCCACATCCTCCTCTTCGGAGGATGAAGTCGAGATCCTCGCATCTCCTGAGGATCTTGCAATTACCGATTCCCCAGAAAATAAGATCTCTGGTTCCATGGATTCCAAGCACATGGCAGCAGACGATCCGATGGAGTGATGTGCTTTTTATTCGTCATGGCGGTACAGCCAGAAGGAAACATCATCCTCCAGTGGAATTGTAGCGGCTTTTTCCATCACCTACCTGAGCTACGACAACTACTCAGCCAAACACCTGCCTTTTGTATCGCTCTTCAAGAGACCTGGTTCCCAGCGACGCGGTCCCCTGCCCTTCGAGGCTACAGGGGCTATTTTAAAAATCGGCCTATGTATGACAGAGTATCTGGTGGAGTTTGCATCTATGTCCTAGCCACTGTCCCGAGCGCTGCCGTGCCCCTTCAAACGCCCCTAGAGGCGGTTGCTGTTCGGCTCCGGGCAGTGCAAGATGTTACAATCTGTTCACTCTATCTCCCACCAGATGAGGCTGTCTCTCCTGTGGACCTCGCTGCCTTGGTCGCCCAACTTCCCCCACCCTTCCTTCTTTTGGGGGACTTCAATGCCCACCACACTTTGTGGGGTGGCATGCAGACCTCGGCACGGGGTAGGGATGTTGAGACACTACTGAACCAGCTGAACATCTGCCTCCTGAATACTGGTGCTGCTACGCACTTTAGCGTGGCACACGGTACATTCTCCGCCATAGACCTGTCTGTCTGTAGCCCAAGCCTGCTTCCGCACTTCACTTGGAGGGTCCACGACGACCTGTGTGGCAGCGACCATTTCCCTATCTTCCTGTCGCTCCCACAGTGTCCACCTGCTGACCGTCTGCCTCGCTGGTCCCTCCATAGGGCCGACTGGCCAGCATACTCCATAGCTGCTGTGCTTCCCTCTCCTCTTCTGGCTGATTTAGATACCGCTGTTCAGCAGGTCACTCATTCGATCATTTCTGCTGCTGAGAAAACCGTACCCGTCTCACTGGGATCACTCCACCGTAAGTCAGTGCCCTGGTGGACGCCGGAGATAGCTGAGGCCATCCGGGAACGTCGGCGAGCACTACAGCGTCACCGACGCCACCCTTGTGTCGAACATCTTGTTGCCTTCAAGCGTCTCCGTGCACGGGCACGGCGATTGATCCAGCACAGCAAGAGAGCCTCCTGGGAGCGTTATGTCGCCTCCATTGGATCCCGAGCATCACCTTCACGGGTATGGTCGCAAGTTCGACGCCTCTTTGGCCACCGCCCACCAGTGGGAATTCCGTGCCTCCGCATTCAGGGTACAATTTGCACTGACCCTGTCACAATAGCTGAGCATTTGGCACACCACTATGCTCGCACCTCAGCGACCGCTGCATATGATGCGGATTTCCGCGCCCTTAAAGAGCGCACCGAGCGAAAACAGATATCCTTTCAAACGCGACGCCAGGAAATCTATAACATCCCTTTCAGCGAATGGGAGTTCGAAAGTGCCCTTGCCGCATGCCCAGCCACGTCATCTGGACCCGACCGCATTCATAGTCAGTTCCTCCGACATCTGTCATCAGACTCTAAACGCCAACTTCTCTCCTTGCTGAATCGTCTCTGGGTTGAGGGTGTCTTCCCGTCTCAATGGAGGGATAGCATCATCATCCCAGTTATGAAGCCGGGGGCTGATCCACAGGTGGCTGATAGTTACCGCCCCATCAGCCTCACCAACGTTCCGTGTAAACTCCTCGAACGGATGGTGAGTCGGAGGCTCATGTGGATCCTCGAGGACCGAGGACTCTTGGCGCCTCAACAGGGTGGATTCCGTCAAGGCCGCTCTGCTATCGACAATCTCGTGTCACTAGAGTCGGCCATTCGTACAGCATTTTCTCGCCGTGAACACCTGATTGCCGTCTTCTTTGACCTGCGGAAAGCGTACGACACCACCTGGCGCTATCATATTCTGTCTACGCTGTACGATTGGGGCTTACGGGGTCCACTTCCTACATTCATAAAGAACTTCCTGGCGTTGCGTTCTTTCCGTGTTCGTGTTGGTTCTTGTTTCAGCCCCTCAGGGGCTCAGCACTAATTTGCTGAGTACGGGCTTGGCGAACCCGGGGTCCTGAGCTGTGGGCTGTGTCGCGCCAACAGCCCGCTACACCGTAAGCTCTGTGCGTGCCTCAACGACCATCGTTCGGCGCGACGGTGGAACGTTGTACGTTTCAGAGCCCGGGGATCTTGGCTTAATCGCCCGGGTCGCGAGGACGGTACAAACCTCTATAAAAAAACCCTCAATCTCAAGGTGTGCTACGTGCCGAGGAGATGCATGGCTGTTGAGGTTGAACAGCCGCTAGCGAGCAACCTCTGAGGAACCTGCCGCACCTCAGTTGTACAAGGCTTACCCAGGCACGCGGGGCTCTGTCTGGGTGGACGCTTATTTCCCTAGCTGCTCGTGGGAACACCATGAAACGAACACGAAACGTTGGCGGACGTATAACCGCCGTCTCTAAGCGCGGTAGAAGCGAATACAATGCTACGCAGTATGACCCCCAAACGTTTCCTTCCCTGTCTACACCGTGGGAGGAACGTAGGGCCAAAACGCAAGGTGAGGCTTATGCCCCTAAGTATTTGGTGTGTACGCGAACCGATGGGGAATCTTTCATGTCCACAAAGCCAATGTTCTTTGTGGAACATTTAGAAGATAAATATGGAGAGGTCGATGGTTTGTCGAAGATGCGATCTGGCTCAGTTCTCATAACGACGTCATCCCCGGCCCAGTCTCGGGCTTTGCTAGCCTGTGACAAGCTGGGTGATGTTTCCGTTAGCATTACGCCACATAAAAGCTTAAATATGGTTCAGGGTATCATATTCCACAGGGATCTCTTGTTGCAATCTGACGACGAATTACGAGCCAACTTGGAGCGGCGAGGTGTGCATTTCATCCGGCGCATCTATAGGGGTCCGAAGGACAACAGGGTAGCCACCGGTGCCTTCATCTTGGCTTTCGAGGGCGATTCATTGCCTGAGAAGGTCAAGGTGATGGTCTACCGAATCGACGTAAAGCCCTACGTCCCTCCCCCTATGCGCTGCTTCAAGTGCTGGAGGTTCGGTCATATGTCCTCCCGATGTGATGCCAACCCAACATGTCGGGAGTGTGGGCGTGCATCCCACCCGGACGCCCCCTGTACCCCACCTCCAGTTTGCGTCAATTGCAACCAGCAGCATCCTCCGTGTTCTCCCAACTGTTCTGTACTCCACAAAGAGCGTAAGATCATGGAGTACAAGACCCTGGACCGGCTGACATATGCAGAGGCCAGACGTAAGTATACAAAGCTCCATCCAGTGACCATGACCACCTCATACGCCTCTGTAGCTTCCCCATCGATCTCCCGACCACCTGTACCATCATCGCCAGCGGGCCCCCAGGCCCGAACCACTGCACCTGCCCCCTTGGCAGTTGGGGGCGCCACTCCTTCGGTTGCTCCCACACTATTCACGTTGGGAGCAACAGAAAAACTACCTCAGGGGACGTCAGTCCCCACTCCACAGCCGGAGAAAAAACAGCCTTCTCCGGCTCCTCTCGCCCGGAAGGGGTCCCATGGGACACTCCCTTCCGAGGCTTCTCCTCGTGGGAAGGTGGATCCCAGCAAATGGCTGAAGGATCCCCCGGCGGCTGATCGAAGGGCCTCCTGCTCTTCGTCAGCTCCTGCCGCCCCGTCTGAGAAGCCCCCACGGCCCTCAACACCCAAGGGCCATCGAGAGGGTAGAAGGAAAGAAAAGAAGGAAAAGGATTCTTTGGTGGCCTCCAAGCCACCCACACCTACATCCTCTACTTCAGAGGATGAAGTCGAGATCCTCGCCTCTGCTGAGGATCTCGCACTTCTTGATTCGCCTGACCATAGGAGCTCTGCACAACCAGGTTCATCTGAGTCTATGGTCTTAGATTCTGTTGAGCCTGATCATAAAGCAACAGATGTTCCTATGGAATGATCTTCTTTTCTTTTTCTTTTATGGCCTTTGAGCGTGGAGAACGACTTATTCTCCAGTGGAATTGCGGCGGCTTCTTTAATCACCTGGCTGAGCTGCGACAACTGCTGTACCGCTACCCGGCATTTTGTATCGCCCTACAGGAGACATGGTTTCCAGCACAGCGCACCCCTGCCCTCCGTGGGTATTGGGGCTACTACTGCAACAGGACCCTTTACGACAGGGTGTCTGGCGGTGTCTGCCTATATATCCTGGACACTGTCCCAAGTGCCCCCGTGCCCCTCACAACCACTCTTGAGGCAGTGGCTGTCAGAATTCGGGTAACGCAAGAATTCACTGTCTGCAGCTTGTACCTTCCTCCGGATGAGGCCGTGTCTCTCAACACCCTTACTGCTCTGGTCTCGCAACTTCCCCCACCATTCCTCCTTTTGGGGGACTTCAATGCCCACAACCCTTTGTGGGGTGGACTCCAGACCACAGGCCGTGGTAGGGATGTTGAGACGTTGTTGGCACAACAAGACCTTTGCCTCCTGAATACAGGTGCCCCCACGCATTTTAGCGTGGCACAGGGCACGTATTCAGCGATCGACCTCTCCGTCTGCAGCCCCAGCCTTCGACCACACCTCGGTTGGCGTGTGCATGAGGACCTGTGTGGCAGCGACCACTTTCCAATCTTTGTGTCGCTCCCGCAGTACCAAGCTGCAGACAGCTTCCCCCGTTGGTGTCTCCGTAGGGCTGACTGGCCAGTCTATACTTCAACCGCTGTCATTACTGCACCACTGCCAGATGACATTGACAATGCAGTCCAGCAAGTGACTGATAGTATTGTCAGGGCCGCTGCGGTAGCAGTTCCGCAAACCACCGGTTCCACTAGGCGTAGGTCCGTGCCTTGGTGGACACCGGAGATTGCTGAGGCTATCCGGGAACGTCGGCGAGCGCTCCAGCGCCATCGACGCCACCCATCCATGGAGAATTTTGTGGCCTTTAAACGGCTCCGTGCGCGTGCTCGACGACTCATACAGCAGAGCAAGCAGGATTCCTGGGAGCGGTATGTAGCCAGCATCGGCTCCCGCACCTCCCTGACTAAGGTATGGACGCAAGTCCGACGCGTCTTTGGATACCGCCCGCCGACAGGAATCCCATCCCTCACCATCCAGGGTGTGCTCTGCACGCTCCCTACAGCTATCGCCGAGCATATGGCAGACCACTACGCACAATGCTCTGCGACTGCCGCGTACAGTGCCGACTTCCGCTCCCTCAAAGAGCGGGCCGAGCGGAAAATGTTGTCCTTCCGCACTCGTCGTCGGGAAATATACAACGACCCGTTTAGCGAGTGGGAGTTCCGAACTGCCCTTGCTGCGTGTCCTGATACAACTCCAGGACCTGATAGGATTCACGGCCAATTCCTCCGACACCTTTCACCAGAGTTTCAACGCCGCATTCTCGCCCTGTTTAACCATCTATGGGCAGAGGGCACTTTCCCGTCGCAGTGGCGGGAAAGCACTATCATCCCGGTGCTGAAACCTGGTGCAGATCCCCTGGTGGCTGACAATTACCGTCCGATCAGCCTCACCAACGTTCTCTGCAAGCTCTTCGAACGTATGGTGAGTCGGCGGCTTATGTGGATCCTTGAAGAGCGCGGACTCCTTGCTCCACAACAAGGGGGCTTTCGCCAGGGCCGTTCTACCATTGACAACCTCGTGTCATTGGATTCGGCCATTCGCACTGCCTTCGCTAGGCGTGAACATTTAGTTGCTGTATTTTTCGACCTTCGAAAGGCGTATGACACCACCTGGCGCCACCATATTTTAACAACTCTTCATGACTGGGGCCTACGGGGTGCCCTTCCTATTTTTATTCACAATTTCCTCTCCCATCGCTCGTTCCGGGTGAGGGTTGGGGCATCTTTTAGCTCCCCACGTATTCAAGAGAACGGTGTCCCACAGGGATCCGTCCTCAGCGTTCCATTGTTTTTAGTGGCGATAAACGGTCTCGCTGCGGCTGTGGGGTCATCAGTCAGTTGCTCCCTGTTCGCCGATGACTTCTGCCTGTATTTCAGCTCCGTTAGCATCGGCGTAGCTGAACGGCGGCTGCAGGGTGCCATCCGAAAGGCCCACTCATGGGCCTCTTCTCACGGATTTCAGTTCTCCGCACGGAAAACCCGCGTGATGCACTTCTGTCGCCGTCGGGTAGTTCACCCTGACCCAGAGCTCTACCTGGGTGGTGAACTACTTCAGGTTGAGGAAACACATCGCTTCCTGGGCATGGTCTTCGATGCCCGGCTGACATGGGTGCCACACCTACGTCAGCTGAGACAGAAGTGTTGGCGGCATTTAAATGTCCTTAGATGCCTCAGCCATACTAGTTGGGGAGCATCACGTTCAACCCTTCTTCAGCTCTACAAGTCTCTCATTCTGTCACGGCTTGATTACGGGAGCTTGGTGTATGACTCCGCAGCCCCTTCTGCCTTGCGGGTCCTAGACCCCGTTCACCACACAGGTGTGCGTCTCGCAACAGGGGCTTTTCGCACCAGTCCCGTAACGAGCCTTCTAGCTGAAGCTGGTGTTCCCCCTCTGCGGTATCGCCGGCAACGGTTGTTGGTGAGTTACGTTGCCCGGGTTCATGCTTCACTCCGCCATCCGAACCACAGGCTTCTCTTCCCCCTTTCTGCACTCCATCCCCCACGACGTCGGCCCAGGTCGGGTCTCCCGATTGCGGTCCGTGTCCGTTCCCTCCTCTCCTCACTTGATTCTTTACCCCTTCCTCCACCTTACCATTACTCCCCCCGTATCCCCCCCTGGAAAATTCCTCGCCTGGAGCTTCGGCTGGACTTGTCCCGGGATTCGAAAGCCTCGATTTCACCACTGCTTCTCCGTCGCCGGTTCCATGCACTGCTTGATTCGTTTCACGGAGCACACATCATATACACGGACGGTTCTTTGGTCGATGGCCATGCTGGATATGCCTTTGTCCATGGTGACCACATCGAACAGCGGTCATTGCCTTGTGGAAGCAGCATCTTCACCGCAGAACTGGTCGGTATTTTGAGAGCTCTTGAACACCTCAGAGCTCGCCCCAGGGGGTCGTTCGTCATCTGTAGCGACTCCCTGAGTGGCTTACAGGCCCTCGACCAGTTTCTGCCCAAACACACTGTGGTGCGAGCCATTCAAGATGCTGTATTCGCCCTTGGCGAGTCAGGCCGTTCTGTCGTTTTTGTTTGGACGCCAGGGCATGTAGGTATACCAGGCAATGAACGTGTGGATCAGCTGGCTAAACAGGCCACTACTTCGCGGTCCCTGGACATTGGCCTCCCAGTTTCCGACCTTCAAACCCAGTTGACCCGCAAGGTCTTAAGGGTTTGGAATTCGGAATGGGCAGACTCCACTGAACCAAATAAGCTCCGTGCTGTCAAGCCGTCTACCGCTGCATGGAAGACGTCCCTGAGGGCTTCTCGCAGGGAGTCGGTTGTCCTTTGCCGACTCCGTATAGGCCATACTTGGCTCACGCATGGTCACCTTCTGCGTCGCGAGGACCCTCCGCAGTGTCAATGTGGTGCGCCTTTGACGGTCGCCCACATCTTAATTGAATGCCACAATTTAGCCGCAGTGAGACGAAATTTTAATATTCCTGACGTTTTGCAGCTTGCATTAGCTGACAACACCTCCATGGTTGACTCTATTTTACATTTTATGCGTGAGTGTGGACTTTACAAGTCCATTTAATGTTTGTGTTTCTCTGTCGTTTCTCTGTCCTCCGCCTGCTTAAGTCTGTTAGGTAGGTGGTTTTAACGTGTTGCAGAGTGGCTGGGTGTGTTCCTTATATCCTTGTGACCACCCAGCAAAAACACTCTTGTGCTGTTTCAGTTGTTTTATCCCTTCTTCGTTTTTAATCGTATCCTTTCTTTCTATTAGGTTGTAAGTTTTAAACTTTGACTTGTTAATGCGTTCACTTCGGATCGCTTAACAAAATGTTTTATCTCTTTGAATGGAACAAGGGACTGATAACCGTCGTAGTTTAGTCCCTTCCAAAACCCCAACAACAACAACAACAACAACAATCTTGTTTCAGCTCACCTCATTGTCAAGAGAACGGAGTCCCACAAGGTTCCGTTCTTAGTGTTCCTTTATTCTTAATCGCCATAAACGGTCTAGCTGCGGCTGCGGGGTCATCGGTTTCTACTTCCTTGTATGCCGATGACTTCTGCATGTATTACAGCTCCTCCAGCATTGGCGTAGCTGAACGGCGGTTGCAGATCGCAATTCGAAAGGCACAGTCGTGGGCGTTTGCCCACGGTTTTCAATTTTCTGCATCCAAAACCCGTGTGATGCATTTCTGTCGACGTCGGGCAGTACACCCAGAACCCGAACTTTACTTAGCTGGCGACCTGCTACAAGTCGAAGAGACGCACAGATTCTTAGGTATGGTGTTTGATGACCGTCTAACCTGGGTGCCGCACCTACGCCAGTTAAAACAAAAGTGCTGGCGACACCTCAACATACTGCGCTGTCTCAGCCACACTGTTTGGGGAGCCTCACGCCAAACGCTATTACAACTTTACAAGGCCCTCATTCAGTCGCGCCTAGACTATGGCAGCATAGTCTACGATTCGGCTGCGCCGTCAGCGCTGCAGGCAATAGACCCAATCCTCCACTGTGGAGTTCGTTTGGCGACAGGGGCTTTTCGCACTAGCCCTGTGACAAGCCTCCTTGTCGAAGCTGGAGTCCTCCCGCTGCGGTTCCGTAGGCAACACCTGTTAACATCTTATGTTGCTCGTGTTCAGGCCTCGCCCTTCCACCCGAACCGCCGGCTCCTATTTCCAGACGCTGCACTCCCTATCCCTCCACGACGGCCAAGGTCGGGATACCCGATCTCGGTCCGTGTTCGTATCCTTCTTTCGTCTCTCACATCCTACCCACTTCCTACCATTTTCCACTATTCCTCTCACACTCCTCCTTGGTCCATTCCTCGTTTGCAGCTCCGTCTGGACCTGTCCCATGCGTCGAAGGCCTCTGTTTCCTCCGTACATCTCCGTCACCAGTTTCTACAAGTGCTCGAACCGTTCCGTGCCACAGACGCCATTTACACAGATGGTTCCGTAGTAGATGGCCGTGCTGGGTATGCCTTTCTACATCACAACCATGTAGAACAGCATTCTCTGCCCTGTGAGAGTAGCATCTTCTCCGCCGAGCTGGTCGCTATTCTCAGAGCTCTCCAACATCTCAAAGCCTGCCCCAGGGGGTCATTCGTCATTTGTACTGACTCCCTGAGTGGCTTACAAGCGATCGACCAGTGTTTCTCTCGGCACCCAATAGTACGTTCGATCCAGGACACTGTTCACTCCCTGGGCCAATCAGGCCGTTCTGTGGTCTTTGTGTGGACCCCAGGTCATGTTGGCATACCAGGGAATGAACATGTTGATCGATTGGCCAAGCAGGGTACTATGGGACCACCTCTAACTATTGGTGTCACGGAACAGGATGTTCAGCTGGTGTTGCACCGAAAAGTACGTGAGGCTTGGAGCACCGAGTGGGCTACGGCGACTGCACCGAATAAGCTTCGGGCAGTGAAGCTCTCCACAGCTTTGTGGAAATCTTCACTGCGGCCGAACCGCCGAGAGTCAGTTGTCCTCTGTCGCCTTCGGATAGGACATACGTGGCTCACCCACGGGTATCTCCTTCGGCGCGAGACTCCACCCGTGTGTCGATGTGGCACTGTGTTGACAGTAGCCCATCTTTTAATGGACTGTCCGCTTTTAGCCGACTTGCGGCGATCTTTTCATATCCCAGACACGCTATCATTAGCTTTAGCAGACGACGCCTCTATGGCTAACGCAGTTTTAAGTTTTATCCGCGCTTCTGGTTTTTATGCATCTATCTAACCGTGGGTGCTGTTGCCTGATCTCTTAGGCCAACAGCAACCCAGATCTTTTATATTTTCGAGCCCTTTAGGGGTTTTTAGTGTGTGCAGTGTGGCTGGCTCATCCTGTTTTTTCTTTGTGATCAGCCAGCCAAGGTTCTCTGCTATCCAGTTTTATTCGTGACTTTATTTTACTCATTCTGTGTGTCTTCGTCTTGTAATGTCAGTGGCTTGTCTATTGTTAACCTGCCCTTTTGTGCAGTGTCATTTTCAGGGCATTGTTTTATCTTTATTGACAGTTGACTCTCAGCTAGGAACAGGGGACTGATAACCTAGCTGTTTAGTCCCCTTAAAACAACCAACAACAACAACAACAGTACGTTAGCTTTGGGCCGCAGAGTGGCGTAACCTGAGCCATCCCAACAAACTCAGGGCAATAAAGGAGACCACAGCTGTGTGGCACTCGTCCATGCGGGCCTCTCGCCGGGACTCGGTAGTCCTGTGCCGGCTCCGCATCGGCCACACTTGGCTGACACATTGCCATCTCCTCCGCGGTGAGGACCCGCCTCGTTGCCGTTGTGGCTGTCCCTTGACGGTGGCCCACATTTTGTTGGACTGCCATCTTTTAGCCGCCCTGCGGCGGGATTTTAATTTTCCTGTAATTTTATCTGAAGTTTTACGTAACGATGCCACTATGGCTGATTCTGTTTTAGGTTTTATTCGTGACAGCGGTTTTTACAACTCTATATGAAGCTTGTGTTGCCCCGTGGCTGACCCTTTCTATTTTATTTTCATGGTCGGTCAACCACGAACTTTGGCTTTGTCATTTTATTTCCACACTTGTTTGCTGTTTCCGTGTGATTGTGTCCTTTCGTGTTGTCTCCTGCCTTGTTGTCCTTTGTCGTATTTGTTTACATTTTATTGATCGAGTGGGGTTTTCCTCCCGTAGCAGTTTTAACTCTGGGCGAACTTTTCAGTGTTTCCGCACTTATCTCGCTCTTTGATGGAATGGGGGACTGATGACCTACGCAGTTTTGTCCCCCTAAAATATCAAACCAACCACCAACCACTAGTTCGAGAATTACACAAGACTACTTTGCATGCCCAATAAGTCGCATTGGCATCCTGTTTCTGTCACTCCTGACTCATGACTGTCGCCATCGAAACAGTCTAATGGAGAATATGTCTCAGGACTCAAACTTCCTGGCAGATTAAAATTGTGTGCAGGAACCGGGACTCGAACCTGGGACCTTTGCCTTTCGCGGGCAAGCACACTACCGACTGTGCTATCCCGTCACGATGCCGCCTCACAACTTTAATCTGCCAGGAAGTTTCATATCAGCGCACACTTCGCTGCAGAGTGAAAGTTTCATTCTGGAGACATCCCTTAGGCTGGGGCTAAGCCATGTCTACACCATATCCTTTCTTCCAGGAGTGCTAGTCTTGCAAGGTTCGCAGGACAGCTTCTGTGAAGTTTGGAAAGTAGGAGGCGAGGTACTGGCGGAAGTAAAGTTGTGAGGCGGCTTCGTGAGTCGTGTCGGGATAGCACAGTCGGTAGTGCGCTTGCCTGCGACAGGCAAAGGTACCAGGTTCGAGTCCCGGTTCCGGCACACAACTTTAATCTGCAAGGAAGTTTCATATCAGCGCACACTCCACTGCAGAGTGAAAGTTTCATTCTGTCTCAGTACTGTTTCTGTGCAGGAAGTTGTGCAGTGCGCAACATGCTATTACAACGGCAGAAATATTTTCCAAATTGAGATTAATTTGCGTTTTCAAGACTCGAAATCTTGTCACCAATATCCCAAAAACATTTCCCATTATTTTCCTTGCCATTGAAAGTCTGTAATTGAAAATGCGTCACAATATTGTTAATTGTTTTTTGGTAAAGGGCTTCATCAGATTCTTATGTAAAGAAAATACCTCATTCCCAACAAACACATAAGGAATTGTGTGCATCCATTGATAACACACGTTGGTGGCAATTTCAGTGTTCCATCCAAAAGTTTTTTGTAGAATTCAGTATTCTTTATGACACCACCATCAGAAAGTCTTCCATTAGTCCCGAAACGAAAATAGATGAGTTCATAATTTGCATTAGCTATTGCAAAAAACACCTGGCTATGGAAGTGCTTATAACTGAAAAAGTATGAACCCGCCTCAGGTGGAGGCACAATCCACACGTGTTTTCCATCCATTGCTCCCAGACAATTTCGGAAGTTGCATTTAGATTCAAAATCATTTGCTATTTTTATCCAGTCCTGTTCTGTTGATGGGAACAGCAACAAATACAACAGTGTTTTCATTGCATTTTTCAGGAAATGAAAATACACAAAAAGAAAGTATACAGCTAGAGGAGGAGGAAGAAGATGGATGTGAAGAAAGAGAAACCAATGAGGCTACAACTTCCAGGTCGTTTAAGAGAAAAACGGAAAATCAGTCTGAAAAAGCTCTTATTGCTATAACAGACACATTGCAGCAATTAAAAAAAAAAAAGTGATCCTACAAGTGTATTTGGGCAGAATGTAGGCTGCAAGCTAAAATCTATGACAAAACTGCAGCGGTTATACGCAGAACGACTAATCAATGGGCGGCCGCTGTGGCCGAGGGGACTGAGACGCTCCAGTCACGGTCTCCACGGCCACTGCGTCGTCTTGAGTGTGGCTCTCTTTGCCATTGCAATCAATCCGATCGTAGATTGCCTTTCAGCCGACGTTTCCAGATCCCTTTTTGTAGACGATTTCGCAATTTATTGCAGCGCCCAGCGGACGTGTCTCCTGGAGCGTCGTCTACAACGCTGTCTTGACCGCCTATATTCCTGGAGCTTTGCGAACGGATTCCGATTCTCCACTGAGAAAACGCTATGTATAAACTTTTGGAGATACAAGGAATTTCTTCCACCATCTCTCCGTCTCGGCTCCGTTGCTCTCCCATTCGTGGAGACTACGAAATTCTTGGGACTCATGTTGGATCGGAAACTTTGCTGGTCCACACACGTGTCCTACCTGGCTGCCCGTTGTGCCCGATCCCTTAATGTTCTTCGTGTCCTCAGTGGCACGTCATGGGGAGCGGATCGTACCGTCCTGCTTCACCTTTACCAGGCCATTGTTCAGTCGAAGCTAGACTACGGAAGCCTTGTATACTCTTCTGCACGGCCGTCGATTCTCCGCCGTCTCAACTCTATCCACCATCCGGGATTACGTCTGGCGACCGGTGCATTTTATACCAGCCCTGTTGAAAGTCTGTATGCCGAGGCTGCTGTATTACCCTTGACCACTCGGCGTGACATACTCTTGTGTCGGTACGCATGCCCCTCAGGGGCTCAGCATTAATTTGCTGAGTACGGGCTTGGCGAACCCGGGGTCCTGAGCTGTGGGCTGTGTCGCGCCAACAGTCCGCTACACCGTAAGCTCTGTGCGTGCTTCAACGACCATCGTTCGGCGCGACGGTGGAACGTTGTACGTTTCAGAGCCCGGGGATCTTGGCTTAATCGCCCGGGTCGCGAGGACGGTACAAACCTCTATAAAAAACCCCTCAATCTCAAGGTGTGCTACGTGCCGAGGAGATGCATGGCTGTTGAGGTAGAACAGTCATTAGCGAGCAACCTCTGAGGAACCTGCCGCACCTCAGTTGTATAAGGCTTACCCAGGCAAGCGGGGCTCTGCCTGGGTGGACTCTTATTTCCCTAGCTGCTCGTGGGACCACGATGAAAAGAACTCAAAGTAACGCTGGTGGGCGTTTAACCACCGTCTCTAAGAGAGGAAAGGTTGAGTACAATGCTGAGAAATATGACCCTCAGTCGTTCCCTGCCTTGGCAACGCCATGGGAGGAACGTAGGACAGGACATCGAGGTGAGGCCTATGCCCCCCGATACCTAGTATGTTCCCGGACTGACGGTGAGTCGTTCACCAACACAAAGCCCCTGTTTTTTGTCGAACACGTAGAGGATAAATTCGGTGAGGTGGAAGGCATGTCAAAAATGCGATCCGGCTCTGTCCTTATTACGACGTCATCCCCAGCACAGTCACGAGCACTGCTTGCCTGTGACAAGCTGGGTGATGTTCCCGTGACGATCACTCCTCATAAGAGCCTCAACATGGTACAGGGTATAATCTTCCATAAAGATCTTCTGTTGCAGACCGATGACGAGCTACGTAAGAACTTGGAGCGGAGAGGAGTTCATTTTATACGGCGAGTGCATAGGGGTCCGAGGGACAACAGGGTCGCAACCGGCGCATTCATATTGGCCTTCGAGGGTGACACGTTGCCTGAGAAGGTCAAGGTGATGATTTACC
Organism: Locusta migratoria; assembly: GCA_026315105.1. Classification (NCBI taxonomy): domain Eukaryota; kingdom Metazoa; phylum Arthropoda; class Insecta; order Orthoptera; family Acrididae; genus Locusta; species Locusta migratoria. The sequence continues at coordinate 674,062,996 of CM048755.1, forward strand.
GGATCGACGTGAAGCCCTACGTTCCTCCCCCTATGCGCTGTTATAAGTGCTGGAGGTTTGGGCACATGTCCTCCAGGTGCACAGCCAACTCCACCTGTCGAGAGTGTGGACGTGCGGAACACCCTAACGTCCCTTGTGCACCTCCTCCACTTTGTGTGAACTGTGGACAACACCACTCCCCTTGCTCGCCCACCTGCTCTGTTCTGCATAGAGAGAGGAAGATAATGGAATATAAAACCCTGGATAGGCTGTCTTACTCGGAGGCAAAGAGGAAATATGACAAACTGCATCCCATCAGTATGAAGACATCCTTTGCTGCAGCCGTATCTTCATCTAAAGAATTGCTACGTGTGCAGTCGGTCCTAGTGGGCTCCCAGGCCCAACCATCTACCTCTGCCCCCCTAACTACTGGGGGCACCTCAGCTGGTCGTAGGGCTGCACGCCGCTCCTCAGTCCTGGGGACTGAGCTGGCAGCGCCCTCCCAGCATGAGAAACCTAAAGAGAAGCGCGAAACGAAGAAGAAGAAGAAAGACAAGAAACCGCCTAAGGAGAAGGATACCCTGGTGGCAACCTTGCCACCACCCCCCTCCACCTCTTCTTCTGAGGACGAGATAGAGATCCTCGCGTCCCCCAAAGACTTGGCAATTGCCGAGTCTGCGGAAGTCATGGACGCTGAGGCTCTGCCTCAGAAATCGGCAACGGCAGAAGATACTGCGACCCCTACCGCGCCGCCGAATTCAGCATGCCCCAGCGACCAGGAGGCTCTCTGATCCTCCAGTGGAACTGTGGCGGATTTTTCCACCATCTGCCAGAGTTACAGCACTTGTTGTGCCGCTTCCCAGCGTTTTGTGTAGCCCTGCAGGAAACCTGGTTTCCTGCTAATAGGACCCCAGCCCTTCGTGGGTATCGGGGCTATTACAAAAATCGTCTCGTATATGACAGGGTCTCTGGAGGTGTCTGTATTTACGTCCTTGCCACTGTCCCCAGTGCCGCTGTGCCTCTACACACGACTCTTGAGGCGGTGGCTGTTCGGATCCGGGCTATGCAGGAACTGACGATCTGTTCACTTTACCTTCCTCCAGATGAGATGATTTCAATTACTGACCTTGCTACCCTGGTGGCACAACTTCCCCCACCATTTCTGATTCTGGGGGACTTCAATGCTCACCATCCCTTGTGGGGTGGAGCGCAGACAACAGCTCGCGGTAGGGACATAGAGACGCTCTTATCGCAGCAAGACGTCTGCCTGTTAAACACTGGTGCACCCACGCATTTTTGCATGGCACGAGGCACCTACTCAGCTATAGATCTCTCCGTTTGTACCCCGAGCCTGCTCCCGCATTTCCAGTGGAGGGTCCATGATGACCTTTGCAACAGCGACCATTTTCCCATCCTCGTGTCGCTCCTGGATTTTCAACCTCCGGGCTGCCCATCTCGATGGTCTCTCCATCGAGCTGATTGGCAACGCTACACCTCAGTTGCAACAGTTCCTGTTCCACTGCCAGCTGACGTGGACATGGCGATTGACCAGGTAACCAGCACGATAGTCTCAGCCGCTGAGTCAACCATTCCCACCACTTCTGGCTCCCCACGGCGTAAGTCTGTGCCCTGGTGGACGCCGGAAATCGCTGAGGCCATTCGGGATCGTCGTCGGGCGCTCCAGCGGCATCGGCGACACCCCACTGTCGAAAACCTAATAGATTTTAAACGGCTCCGGGCCCGGGCTCGAAAGCTCATCAGGCAGGGTAAACGGGACTGTTGGGAGACGTATGTCGCCAGCATCGGCCGTCGCGCCTCAGCATCCCGGGTGTGGTCGCAGGTTCCGGGCCTATTTGGGTACCGTCCACCGGCGGCGATTCCCAGCCTACGCATCCAGGGTACCCTATGCACCGACCCGATTTCCATTGCAGAACACATGGCCGAGCATTATGCTCGCACCTCTGCAACATGTGAATACAGTGCGGACTTCCGTGCGCTGAAGGAGCGTGTTGAACAGAGACGGCTGTCCTTTCACACACGTCGCGCCGAAGTGTACAACTCTGCTTTCAGTAAATGGGAATTCGAAACTGCCCTTGCCGCATGCCCCGATACCTCTCCAGGACCGGACAGAATCCACAGCCAGTTCATCCGGCACCTTTCCGTGGAGTTTCAACACCAGCTTCTCGCCCTGTTTAACCGTTTATGGGTGGAGGGGGCTTTCCCGTCACAATGGCGGGAAAGCATCGTCGTCCCCGTGATGAAACCTGGTGCTGACCCACAGGTGGCTGATAGTTACCGCCCAATCAGCCTCACCAACGTTCTGTGCAAGCTATTCGAACGTATGGTGAGCCGGCGGCTTATGTGGATCCTAGAACATCGGGGTCTGTTGTCCCCACGTCAAGGGGGTTTCCGCCAAGGCCGCTCCACTGTTGACAACCTAGTGGCTCTGGAGTCCGCCATTCGTACGGCATTTAGCAGGCGTGAGCACCTTGTTGCCGTCTTTTTCGACCTCAGAAAGGCCTACGATACCACTTGGCGCCACCACATTCTGGCTACACTGCACGGTTGGGGATTGCGAGGTCCGCTCCCACTTTTTATTCAGAACTTCCTTTCCCTCCGATCTTTTCGGGTACGGGTTGGTACTTCCCTCAGCTCCTCTCACGTCCAGGAGAACGGTGTCCCACAGGGCTCTGTACTTAGTGTACCCCTATTTTTAATTGCCATCAATGGACTTGCTGAGGCAGTGGGGTCTTCGGTTTCTTCTTCTTTGTTTGCCGATGACTTCTGCCTATACTTCAGCTCAGCTAGCGTTGGGGTAGCTGAAAGGCGTCTACAGGGAGCCATTCAAAAGGCGCAGTCGTGGGCCTCAACCCATGGGTTCCAGTTTTCTCCATCGAAAACCCGGGTTATGCACTTCTGCCGTCGTCGAGCTGTCCATTTGGACCCAGAGCTATATTTATATGATGAACTTCTTCGTGTCGAAGAGACTCACCGATTTCTTGGCATGCTCTTCGACAACCGGCTCACTTGGGTGCCTCATCTTCGCCAGCTCAAGCAGAAGTGCGTGAGGTACCTCAATATCCTCCGCTGCCTCAGCCACACTAGTTGGGGAGCCGCCCGTACGAGTCTTTTGCAGCTCTACAGGGCGCTGATTCAGTCGCGATTGGATTACGGGAGCTTCGTGTATGGTTCAGCAGCCCCATCTGCATTGCAGGCCTTGGACTCAGTACTACACAGTGGCGTCCGTTTAGCGACAGGGGCCTTTCGGACAAGTCCAGTGGAAAGCCTACTAGCCGAAGCTGGAGTCCTTCCCCTGCGATTTCGGCGGCAGCAGCTGTTGGCCTCCTATGCTGCCCATGTTCATGAGATGCCACATCATCCGAATCGCAGGCTTCTTTTTCCAACTGCTGCACTTCCATCTCCACAACGACGACCGAGGTCGGGTCTTCCGATCGCGGTGCGTGTTCGTTCCGTCCTGTCGTCTCTTGAGTCCATTCCTATCCCTCCGGCTTTTCACAGGCCTTACCGCATCGCTCCCTGGTCACTTTCACGCCCACAGCTTCGGCTGGACTTGGCGCATGTATCAAAAGCCTCTGTAGCGCCACTGAGTCTCCGTCGCCAGTTTCAGGCGGTTTTAGAGTCGTTCAGTGGCGCGGACGTCGTGTACACGGATGGTTCTGTGGTCGACGGCCGTACTGGCTATGCATACGTCCATGGTGAGCATACTGAACAGCATTCGCTGCCCAATGGAAGTAGCGTGTTCACAGCGGAACTAGTTGCCATCTATCGGGCACTTGAACATCTCAGAGGTTGCCATGGGGAGTCTCTGGTCATCTGTTCTGACTCCCTTAGTGGTTTGCAAGCCCTCGGCAAATGCTTCCCAAAACATCCTTTGGTGCAATCCGTACAGGAGTCTCTTTCCAGGCTTGTTCGGTCTGGTCGCTCGGTGGTCTTTGTTTGGACCCCAGGCCACATCGGCATTCCTGGAAACGAACGTGTGGATCAGCTGGCTAAGCAGGCTACTTCCTCCAGTCCATTGGCTATTGGTCTTCCAGAGAGCGATCTCCGACTGGAGTTCCATCGGAAGATCCGTAGCCTGTGGGACTACGAGTGGGCTAACTCTGCTCACCGCAACAAGCTTCGTGCAGTGAAGCTCTCTACGGCCACATGGAAGTCCTCACTGCGGTCGTGTCGTAGGGAATCTGTTGTTCTCTGCCGCCTACGAATCGGCCACACATGGCTGACGCATGGCCACCTTCTTCGGCGGGAGGACGCACCACAGTGTGACTGTGGCGCCCCCTTGACAGTGGTCCACATCCTGGTGGACTGTCCACTTTTAATTGATTTGCGACAATCTTTTAATCTCCCAGATGCGCTTCCTTTTATGTTAGGAGACGATGCTGCTATGGTCGATCGTGTTTTAGGTTTTATTCGCGCAACTGGCTTTTATGGGTCTATTTAGTGGTGGGGCCTATAAGCCCGCCCTGTCGGGCTTCACCCCCTCCAGAACAATAGGCCACTGTCATTTTACGGTTTTTGACTTGTTTTTTAACTACGGATTTTAAAGTGTGCAGAGTGGCTGGCTCATCCTGTATTATTTTGTGATCAGCCAGCCACACGCTTCTGCAGCCTTGTTTTAGTGTTCTGTCTATTTTGTCCACTCCTGTCTTGTCCATTGTTCTGTCATCATTTTACGATTGACTGTCGCTCTGTACCTGGAGCATCCTGGACTTAGAGTAGTATGCGACGAAAGGGAAACTTTTACCAGTTCACTCCTAGCTGGGAACAGGGGACTGATAACCCAGCAGTTGAGTCCCCTTTAAATACCAACAACAACAACGGTACGCATGCCGCCTGCTGTCGATGCCCAACCATCCATCTTACAGATTATTTTTTGACGACTCACTCGATCGCCAATATCAGTTGTCTGTGATAGCCTTGCTTCCACCTGGCGTTCGGTTTCGCCGCCTGCTACAGCGGCTCGATTTTACACTTCCTTCCACCTTTCGGTTGAGCGGAAGCCCATTGCCACCGTGGCATCAGGCCCAGGTTCACACTCACCTTGAACTTAGTTCGCTCCCCAAGGAGAGCACTCCGGATTTGGTATATCGCTCGAGGCTTGTCGAACTCCGTTCGCGGTTCGATAATGCCATATTTCTTTACACTGATGGTCCAAGAGCACTGCCGCTGTCGGATCTGCCTTCGTCGTCTGGGACAACCGTTTCCAATACAAGCTCCCTGACCAGTGCTCGAATTTCACGGTTGAGCTTTTTGCCCTCCACCAGGCCGTTTTGTATACCTGCCGCCACCGCCAACCTTTCTATGCCATCTGTTCGGACTCTCTTAGTGCCCTGCAGAGTCTTATAGACCCTTTCTCGACCCATCCTCTCGTGTATCGGATCCAACGCTCCCTCCAGTTGCTAGCAGATGACAGCTGTCACGTTCCCTTTCTGTTGGTCCCTGGCCACGTGGGTGTGCTAGGGAATGAGACCGCCGACATAGCAGCCAAGGCAGCAGCTCTTTTGCCTCGCATGGCTACCTTTTGCGTCCCATCGGACGATGTTCAACGGGCTCTTCGCCGGAGTATCGTGTCGTCCTGGCACAGTGCGTGGTTCTCACTCACGGACAATAAATTGAGAACTGTAAAACCGATCCCGACCGCTTGGAGGACCTCCTCACGCCCCTCTCGGCGAGAGGAGGTCATCCTGGCCCGGTTGCTGATCGGTCACTGCCGTTCCACCCACCGTCATTTGCTAACCACCGATCCTGCACCGCTGTGCTCCTGCGGTGAATTGCTGACGGTGCGACTTGTTTTTCTGACTTGTGTTAATTTTAATCATCTCCGTGTAGCCCTTCGCTTTCCGTCTACTCTGGAGGAAATTTTAGCTGATGACACACGAGCAGCTGCTCGAGTTTTGCGTTTTATTAATTTGGCCAATTTATCAAAGGATATTTAACTCTTTAATTGTTTTTATCTTTCGTTTTTAGCCTTCTCTTGATATTCTAACTGGCAGTTACCAAATTTTTTGAGATCTAGCGAATCTCTGTTCTTGTCTGTGCGCTAATGACCTTAGCAGTTGTGCGCCCTAAAACCACAAAAAAAGGCCACTATGTTTGGGGGGCTCGAATCCCCCCTCGGGCATGGATATTTCTGCCGTCCTTATTCTTTGCTAATACATAAGTATTTTGTAAGTTTAGGGACTGATGACTCCGTAGTTTAGTCCCATAAGTTCTACAAACATTTGAACATTTGAATTAATCAATGAAGTCATATTTCAAGGTGAAATTGGAAATTTATCCTACAACTCAGAAATCAGAACCAACAATGTACAAATGACAAATGAGGTACATCCTAGAAACAGTGACATCCAAAATTTTGTGTACACATTTGATCCATCTACTTAAAATTTCATATTCAAATTGTACGTTTTTATAAGTATAAATAAGTATTTAGTGAAAAGAAGTTTTGCGTTTTATGTAGTACCTTGTAGAGTTACTCTTTTAGAGTTCGGAGAATAGCTGCACATGTCTGTGGAATGATTTTTCCCAAGGACTGTGGCGATATCAAAGTCGAAAACGTAAGAACTTCATAAGATCGCCCAGTTGCTAAAAATCTTAACGTTTCTGTGAGACGTTCGTGAGGTGAGATTGCTTTCATTATGTTTGTGTCTCTTTTTTTATTTCTCAGCAGCTCAAGATACGTAGTTTCAGTCATGCGCATGTAATTGTGCCAATATTTCGGGTGGAAACGTAATTCTTTTAGTACATTTGTGTGAGACAACTTCTGTCTCTTTAATATCCATTGCTTTGTCCATGTTGTTCTCCGTTTTCGTTTTTTACTATTCCACTGACGAAACACAAGGACAACTGCAGCTAAACATGGCAGTTCACATTACATTGCTCCAGTTTAAGTACATCACGATGCTCGATAGACTGGTTGAGATCGCAAGGCAAATCGCACGTGTGTGGCGGTGTCGGAACGAGCGACCGATTGCAGCAATATCGCATGCGACGGATCGCCGCCATCGATCGCTCGTGTGTGGGACCCTTTAGAAAGATCCATATTGCCTGAAAGAATGCCAAAACTCCAATCCGAACACCAGTAGAGATTTTCGTTCATGTGTTATCAGATGTTTTGTTGACGCATCGTCTGTCAAGAAATATTATAGATCTTCTTTCAGTATGTCTAATTATTTTCCGGAAATATTTGCATTTGGAGTATATGGTAGTTTCCCCCTCAGGGGCTCAGCAATAATTTGCTGGGTACGGGCTTGGCGAACCTGGGGTCCTGAGCCGTGGGCTGTGTCGCGCCAACAGTCCGCTACACCGTAAGCTCTGTGCGTGCCTCAACGACCATCGTTCAGCGCGACGGTGGAACGTTGTACGTTTCAGAGCCCGGGGATCTTGGCTTAACCGCCCGGGTCGCGAGGACGGTAAAAACCTCTATAAAAAACCCCTCAATCTCAAGGTGTGCTACGTGCCGAGGAGATGCATGGCTGTTGAGGTTGAACAGCCGCTAGCGAGCAACGTCTGAGGAACCTGCCGCACCTCAGTTGTATAAGACTTACCCAGGCAAGCGGGGCTCTGCCTGGGTGGACCTTTAGTTCCCTAGCTGCTCGTGGGACAGACATGAAACGAGCAATAAATAGCGTGGGCGGTCGCATAAACGCCGTCTCTAAGAGAGGAAGAGTTGCTTATAATGCAGCGACATACGATCCCCGAACGTTCCCTTCCCTGGCCACCCCTTGGGAGGAACGGCGGGCTAAAGATAGGGATGAGTCTTACTCTCCGAAGTATCTCGTTTGCAGCAGAACGGATGGGGAAACCTTCATGTCAACGAAACCACTTTTCTTCGTTGAACACCTTGAAGATAAGTTTGGTGAAGTCTCGGGTATGTCGAAAATGAGGAGCGGTTCGGTACTGATCTAAACAGCGTCATCCGCCCAATCGAAAGCATTACTTGCTTGCGATAAGCTGGGTGACGTTCCGGTCAGTATAACACCCCACAAATCGCTCAACATTATCCAGGGACTTATCTACCACAGAGACCTTCTTTTACAGTCGGATGACGAGCTACGCGCCAACTTAGAGCGACGGGGTGTCCACTTCGTCCGGCGCGTGCATAGGGATTCGAAGGATAATAGGGTAGCCACCGGTGCTTTCATCTTGGCCTTTGACGGCGATACATTGCCCGAAAAGGTCAAGGTTATGGTCTACCGGTGTGATGCAAAGCCTTATATTCCTCCCCCTATGCGCTGCTTTAAATGCTGGAAATTCGTACATATGTCCTCCAGGTGTAACTCCAGCCCCACATGTAGGGAATGGGGGCGTTCATCACACCCGGACGCTCCGTGTACTCCTCCACCTATCTGTGTAAACTGTGGGCAGCAACATCCACCCTGTTCTCCAGACTGTACTGTGGTCTGCAAAGAGCGGAAGATTATGGAAATAAAGACCCTGGATCGACTGACACATACCGAGGCGCGTAAAAAAAATGAACGGCTTCACTCGGTTTCTATGACAACGTCTTTTGCTGCTGTTGCATCATTACCATCTCTTCGGTTATCTACCTTGCAACAACCATATGTGGGCCCAAAGGTCCATCAAAGCTCATCTGCCTCCGTCAAGGTCGGGGGCACTCCTCTCACTGCCCCCCACTACCACCTGAGGGGGCCACTCTACCACTAACATCGGGGACACCAGTCCCCACCTCCCAGCCGGAGAAGGAGCAGCCTCCTCCGGCTCCCCTCTCTCGGAAGGGGTCCCTTGGGGCACTCCCTTTCGAGGCTTCTCTTAGTGATCCAGCGGATCCCAGCCGATGGCGGAAGGATCCCAAACCTGTTGGTAGAAGAGCTTCCCGCTCTTCCTCTACCACTGACGCCACTATAGAGAAGCCCTCCCGGCCCTGCAAACCTAAGGGCCAGCGAGAGGGACGGAAAAAGAAGACTAAAGAGTCTTCGATGGCTCTACAGCCACCTGCCACCTCATCTTCTGCATCGGACGATGAGGTACAGATCCTCGCGTCACGTGGGGATCTTGCACTTACTGCCTCTCCAGAACCCATGATTCTGGATTCTGAATGCTCCAAATCGGCGGCAGCAGATGAACCCATGCAATAGTATTATTTATTCTTTGCATCATGGCCTTTAAAGTCATGCACCATCAAATTCTCCAGTGGAATTGCGGCGGTTTTTTCCACCACCTGGCTGAGCTGCAACAGCTAATGTGCCAACTCCCTTTGCTCTGCATAGCGTTACAGGAAACGTGGTTTCCTGTCCAGAAGACCCCTGCCCTACGTGGCTACCGGGGCTTTTTTAAAAATCGTCTCTTCTATGACAGGGTCTCTGGAGGTGTCTGCCTCTATGTCCTTGCCACTGTCCCCAGTACAGCTGTGCCCCTCACCACGAATTTTGAGGCAGTGGCTGTTAGGATCAGAGCAAGGCAGGAACTAACGATCTGTTCCCTCTACCTCCAACCAGATGAACTTGTTTGTCTTGCTGACCTCGGTGCCTTGATCTCTCAACTTCCCCCACCGTTTCTCCTTTTGGGGGATTTTAATGCCCACCACCCGATGTGGGGTGGGACGCAGACTTCGGCGCGTGGTAGGGATGTTGAGATGCTCCTGACACAGCAGAACCTTTGCCTTCTGAACACGGGTGCTCCGACGCACTTCAGCGTAGCTCATGGCACATACTCGGCCATCGACCTGTCTATTTGTAGCCCGAGTCTTCTTCCTGATCTGAATTGGTCTGTGCACGATGATCTCTGTGGCATCTTTCTGTCGCTCCCAGAGACTCAAGCCGCAAACCGGCTGCCTCAATTGTCGATTCATAGGGCTGACTGGCCGGAATATGCTTCAGCTGCGGTGGTTACGACTCCACTTTCGGCTGACATGGAAGTGGCTGTCCAGCAAGTCACAAAGGCCATAGTTTCCGCCGCCGAGAAAACTGTTCCAACCGCATCCGCATCACTTAGACGTAAGTCGGTCCCTTGGTGGACACAGGAGATCGCTGAGGCCATTCGGGAACGTCGGCGCGCGCTCCAGCGACACCGGCGACACACTTCTCTAGAGAACCTCATTGCCTTTAAACGTTTCCGTGCACGGGCTCGGCGATTGATTCGGCAGAGTAAGAAGGATTCCTGGAAGAGGGTTGTAGCCTCTATCGGCTCTCGCGCCTCCCCTTCTCGGGTCTGGACCCAAGTACGGCGCCTCTTCGGATATCACCCCCGCCTGGAATCCCATCGCTCACCATTCAGGGTGCTCTCTGCACTAACCCACGAGCCATAGCTGAGTGCATGGCAGATCACTATGCCCGTTGCTCTGCAACTGAAACATACAGTGCAGACTTCCGCACCTTCAAAGAGAGGGTCGAGCGGCAGCAGTTGTCATTCCGCACACGCCGCCAGGAACTTTACAACGCCCCGTTTAGCGAGTGGGAGCTTCAAAACGCTCTGGCTGCGTGCCCCGATACATCTCTGGGACCAGATCGGATACACAGTCAGTTCCTCCGTCACCTTTCAGCTGAGTTTCACCACTACCTTCTCTCCCTGTTCAACCGTATCTGGGCAGATGGGTTTTTTCCATCACATTGGCGGGAAAGCACCGTGATCCCGGTGTTGAAACCTGGAGCAGATCCATTGGTGGCTGACAGTTATCGCCCAATCAGCCTTACCAATGTGCTCTGCAACCTACTCGAGCGAATGGTGAGTTGGCGGCTGATGTGGCTCCTTGAAGACAGGGAATTTCTAGTCCCGCAACAAGGTGGATTTCGTCAAGGCCGTTCCGCCATTGACAATCTGGTCTCGCTGGAATCGGCTATTCGCACTGCCTTCACCAGGCGCGAACACCTTGTTGCGGTCTTCTTCGATCTGCGAAAGGCGTATGATACAACCTGGCGCCACCATATTTTGGCCACACTGCACGGCTGGGGCCTCAGGGGCTCCCTTTCCATTTTTGTACAGAACTTTTTATCGCTTCGCTCTTTCCAGGTTCGTGTAGGCACCTGTCTCAGCTCTCCCCATATCCAGGAGAATGGTGTACCGCAGGGCTCTGTTCTCAGTGTTTCCCTCTTCCTGATTGCAATCAATGGTCTAGCAGCAGCGGTTGGGTCATCAGTTTCCTCCTCCCTATTTGCGGATGATTTTTGCCTTTATTTCAGCTCCGCCACTATTGGTGTCGCTGAACGGCGGCTGCAGGGAGCCATTAGAAAGGCAGAGTCATGGTCCTCAGCCCACGGTTTCCACTTCTCAGGTTCTAAGACCCGAGTAATGCACTTCTGTCGTCGTCGGGCACTTCACCTCGATCCAGAGCTGTACCTAGGTAATGAACGTCTTCGTGTTGAAGAAACGCACTGCTTCCTCGGTATGGTTTTTGATGCCCGGCTGACTTGGCAGCCGCACTTCCGACAGCTGCGACAGAAATGCTGGAAACATCTGAATATCACGACGCCTCTATGGCTAACAAAGTTTTACGTTTTATCCGCGCTGCTGGTTTTTATGATTCTATCTAACCGTGGATGCTGTGGCCTGATATCTTAGGCCACCACCAACCCAGCTTTTTATATTTTCGCGCCCTTAGGGGTTTTTAGTGTGTGCAGTGTGGCTGGCTCATCCTGTTTTTTCTTTGTGATCAGCCAGCCAATATACTCTGCTATCCAGTTTTATTCGTGACTTTCTTTTACTCATTCTGTGTGTCTTCGTTTTTTATTGTCAGTGACTTGTCTATTGTTAACTTGCCCTTTTGTGCGGTGTCATTTTCAGGGCATTGTTTTATCTTTATTGACAGTTGACTCTCAGCTAGGAACAGGGGACTGATAACCTAGCTGTTTAGTCCCCTTAAAACAACCAACAACAACAACAACAACAACAACAATCTGAATATCCTCCGCTGTCTTGGCCACACGGCTTGGGGAGCATCACGCCCAGCACTTCTCCAGCTATACAAGGCCCTCATACAATCGCGCCTGGACTACGGGAGTATCGTGTATGACTCTGCAGCGCCATCAGCACTGCAGGTATTGGACCCTGTCCTCCATAGTGGTGTCCGTTTGGCGACAGGGGCCTTTCGCACGAGCCCGGTGACAAGTCTGCTACCCGAAGTAGGGGTTCCACCCCTGCGTTTCCGCCGGCAGCGCTTACTAGCTTCTTATGCTGCCAATGTACACGCCTTACCCCACCATCCAAATTACAGGCTTCTCTTTCCGGATGTTGTCCTCCCTTTCCCACGACGGCGGCCAAGGTCGGGTCTCCCGATTGCGGTCCGTGTTCGATCCCTTCTCTCTTCACTTGAATCCCTACCTCTTCCTCCCGCTTTTCACTACTCTTCCCGTGCTCCTCCTTGGTCTGTACCACGTCCGCAGCTTCGGTTAGACTTGTCCCGTGAGTGTAAAACCTCTGTTGCACCGTTGACTCTCCGCCGCCAATTTCAGGCGATACTGAGTTCTTTCCATGGCGCCGAAGTTGTCTACACAGACGGGTCTCTCGTTGGTGGCCGTTGTGGGTATGCCTACACCCATAATGAAGGCATTGAACAACACGCCTTACCCTGTGGGAGTAGTGTATTCACTGCGGAGCTGATCGCTATCTGTCGAGCACTTGAGCACCTTATAGCCTGTCCCGGGAAGTCGTATGTTATCTGCAGTGACTCCCTGGGCGGCTTGCAAACTCTTGACCAGTGCTTTCCAAAACACCCCCTGGTGCGGTCCATCCAGGACTCTATTAACCTTCTCGTTCAGTCTGGCCGCACTGTGGCCTTCGTTTGGACCCCTGGACACGTTGGAATTCCGGGGAACGAACGCGTAGATCGACTGGCTAAGCAGGCAATTACTTCCAGCCTCTTAGAAATGGGCGTTCAAGAGAGGGACCTCCGATTTGAGTTCCACCGGAAGGTACTTGGGCTTTGGAACACTGAGTGGGTTGACTCACCTGCCCCAAATAAGCTCCTTGCAGTGAAGCGTTCTACAGCTCCGTGGAAGTCCTCCCTGAGGGCCTCTCAGAAGGAGTCAGTTGTCCTTTGTCGTCTGCGTATTGGTCACACGTGGATGACACATGGCCATCTACTTCGACGGGAGGATCCTCCACAGTGTCGCTGTGGCACTTCATTGACAGTGGTCCACATCCTTGTGGACTGTCCCCTTTTAGCTGATTTACGACAGTCCTTTGACCTGCCAGCTGCGCTTCCATTTATTCTGGGTGACGACGCTGCTACAGCTGATCGTGTTTTACGTTTTATCCGTGCAGCTGGCTTTTACCATTTGATATACCGGTGGGTTCCTTAGCCTGAACTCTCAGGCACCCATCTCTCACAACGTTTTACCCTTCTTATTTTGTGTTTTCTACCCTGCTTTTATTCGTATGTTTTAGAATGTGCAGAGTGGCTGGCTCATCCTTTATTATCCTCGTGATCAGCCAGCCACAACATTCTACTGTAACTTTTTAGTCCAATTATCTTTTTTTACTCTTTGAGTTTTCTTCTTTGCGTGTCATGACCTCAATGCTCCTTGTCATTGTGTACCCATTGTGCTTTCTCTTTTTTATGTTTCAATGATCGTCTTTTTTATCTTGCAATACGCCGCATTGGCTTTGCTTGCAACAGGGGACTGATGACCGTGCAGTCTAGTCCCCTCTAAACAACAACCAACAATATATGGTAGTTTCCATATTTAAAATTTATAGGTTAATTACATGTTTTGGAGACTGTTGACGTTTAGTAGAGCAGATAGGAACCCCTGAAGCTAAATTTGTCTTCCCAGCAACCCCAGATAACAACAGTATTCAAATTTTAAAACTGTAATTATAGACAAAACTAAAATTCGAAGTGACTAAAGACATCTATAAGCTGAAGAAATTCCGTCTATTACCTGTTTTATATAGGACATCAAAAAGTTTTGCTTCAGCCATTAAAAAAAAGTTATATATTATTACTATGGTGAAATTTATTTATAATTTGATAAATCATCTTATTTACTGACAAAAAACAACAAAACACTTCTTTTGTATTCGAACAGTACTGAATATTACTTTCATTGTAGTAAGCTCATTGTGTAGCAACCTTATTCAGTAAAGAGTTGCATAACCCCCGCCATCACGTTCCACCGTTACATGGCATGTTGTCAAGAATTCATTTAGCTGATAACAATAATAACTACTTTTACATCTTACAGACAGTCACTCAATATTAATAATTGCTGTTGTTGTTGTGGTCTTCAGTCCGGAGACTGCTTTGATGCAGCTCTCCACAAAACCCTATCCTTACCAAGCCTGCCGGCCGCGGTGGCCGAGAAGTCTGCGGCGCGCCAGTCACGGTCTGCACGGCCACTACGGTCGGGGGCTCGAATCCCCCTTCGGGCATGGATATTTGTGCCGTCCTTAGTAATAGCTAGTTCATAAGTAGTTTGTAAGCTTAGGGACTGATGACCCCGTAGTTAAGTCCCATAAGCTCTACAAACATTTGACTTAGCAAGCTTCTTCATCTCCACATAAGAACGGCAACCTACATCTGTCTCAATCTACTTACTGTATACATCTCTTGGTCTTCCTTTGCGGTTTTCAACCCACACACTTCCCTCCAACGCTAAATTCATAATTCCTTAATGTCTAATAATGTGTCCTACCAATCTATCCCTTCTTTTAGTCAAGGTATGCCAGAAATTTCTTTTCTCTCCAATTCTGTTCAGTACCTCATTAGTTACGCGATCCACCCACCTAATCTTCAGCATTCTTCTGTAGCACAACATTTCAAAAGCCTCAATCCTCTTCCTGTCCGCACTGTTTATCGTCCATGTTTCACTCCCATACAAGGCAACACTCCATACAAATGCCTTCAGAAAGGACTTCCTTAGGCTTAAATCAATATTCGACGTTAACAAATTTCTCTGTTTCAAGAAAGCTTTTCTACTCATTGCCATGCTGATTTTATTATCCTCTGTACTGCGAGCATCATTTGTTATTTTACTGCCCAAGTAACAAAACTCAGCTACCTCCTTTATTGCTTCGTTACCTAATCTAATTCCTTCAGCATCACCTGATTTTCTTAGACTGCACTCCATTACTCTAGTTTTGCTCTTGTTAATGTTCATCTTATATGCACCTTTCAGCACACTGTCCATTCCATTCAACTGCTCTTCGAGGTCCTTTGTTGTATCTGACAAAAACATTGCGTTTTGCCGACGACATAGTAATTCTAATTCTTCCCCATGAACTTTAATTCCTTCTCCAATTTTCTCCTTGCTTTCCTTTATAGCTTGCTCAATGTACAAATTGAATAACAATGGAGAAAGACTACAACCCTGTCTCACTCCCTTTCCAACCACTGCATTTACTTCAAGCCCTTCAACTCTGACAACCGCTGTCTGGTTTTTGTACAAGTTGTAAATAACCTTACGCTCCCTACATTTTACTCCTGCTTGCTTCAGAACTTGAAAGAGTTTAATCCAATCAACATTGTCAAAAGCCTTCTCCAAATCTACAAAAGCTAGAAATGTAGGTTTGCCTTTTCTTAATCTATCTTCTAGGATAAGCCGTAAAATGGGTATTGCCTGCCGTGTTCCTACATTTCTCCTGAACCCAAACTGATCTCCCCGAGGTCGGCTTCTGCCAGCTTTTCCATCCTTTTGTAAATAATTCGTGTTAATATTTTTCAACCATGACTTATTAAACTGATGGTTCAGTAGTTTTCACACCTGTCTGCACCTGCTTTCTTTGGAATGGGGATTATAACGTTTTTCTCGCCGGCCGCGGTGGCCGAGGGTACTGACGCGCTCCATTCACGGTCCGCACGGCCATTACGGTCGGGGGTTCGAACCTCCCCCCCCCCTCGGGCATGGATTTTTGTGCCGTCCTTAGTAGTAGTTAGTTCATAAATAGTTTGTACGTTTAGGGACTGATGACCCCGTAGTTAAGTCCCATAAGCTATACAAACATTTCAACATTTTCCTTAAAGTCTGAGGGTACTTTACCTGTCTCATACATCTTACATACCAGGTGAAACAATTTTTTCATGGCTGGTTCACCCTGAGACTTCAGTAGCTCTGAGGGAATGTCATCTACTCCAGGGGCCTTGTTCGACTTACGTCTTTCAGTGCTCTGTCAAATTCATCTCTCAGTATAGTATCTTCTATTTCATCCTCATCTACTTCTTCTCCCCTTTCTACAATATTGCCGCTAAGTTCATTTCCTTCATAGAGCCTGTCTATACACTCTTTCCACCTTTCAGCTTTCCCTTCTTTGCTGAGAACTGATTTTCCATCAGTGTCCTTGATATTCAAAGAGATGTTTTTCTTATCTCCAAATGTTTCTTTTATTTTCCTGTAGGCTGTATCTATTTTTCCCCTATTTATACAGCGGTCTAAAGCGTCTCCTTGCGGAGCGCGCGGTTGCTCGCCGTGGAGGTTCGAGTCCTCCCTGGGGCTTGGGTGTGTGTGTTTGTCCTTAGTTTGGTTTACCTAGGTTTACGTAGTTTGTAAGCTACGGACTGACGACCACGCAGTTTGGTCCGATAGATTTGCAAACAAACATCTTTGCATTTGCTTTCTAGCCACTCCTGCTTAGTCATTTTGCACTTCCTGTCAATCTCATTTCTTAGTCGTCTGTACTCCATTTTGCCTGTTTCATTTACGGCATTTTTATATTTTCTCCTTTCATCGATTAAATTTAGTATCTCCTGTGATATCCAAGGATTTTTTGTGGGTCTTGCCTTCCTACCTATTTTGTCCTCTGCTGCCTTCACTATTTCATCTCTCAATGCTACCCATTCCTCCTCTACTGTTTTATTTTCCCCTGTTTCTGTCAATTGTTGCCTAAAGCTCCCTCTGAAATTCTTAAGAACTTCAGGTTCCTTCAATTTATCCAGGTCCCATCTCCTTATTTCCCTACCTTTTTGTAGTTTCTTCAGTTTCAGCCTACAGTTCATAACCAAGAAGTTATTGTCAGAATCTGTATCTGGCTCTGGGTATGTCTTACAGTTTAAAAGCTGGTTCCGAAATCTATGTCTTACCATTATAAAATCTATCTGGTATCTCCCGGTGTCTCCTGGTCTCTTCCACGTATACAACCGTCTTTTTTTATTCTTAAACCAGATGTTTGTTATAACTAAATTACGTTCTGTGCGAAATTCTACCAGGCGGCTTCCTCTTTCATTTCTTTTGCCTAGACCATATTCACCTACCATCTTCCCTTCCCTTTTGTCCTACTACCGAATGTTCCTCTCCCTTAATTGTCTGAATAATTTCTTTTAGCTCCTGATATATTTCTTCGATCTCCTCATCATCGGCAGAGCTAGTTAGTATATAAACCTGTACTACTGTGCTCGGTGTTGGCTTCGTATCTACATTACTAAAACATAAATTTATGCAGCAATAGTTAAAAGAATAAAAAATTATTAATAATTTAAAAAAATGCCTAAACCTCAGAACAACTTGAAATCTTAGAGTTCTGGCTAGTTTCGACTTAACCCATTTTCAAACCTGTAGCAAGCAAAAGGAAGACCCTTCCTAATAATGTGATAAATGCTTTCTAAAAATTACAACATACTAACATAACTTGTATAACTATTGAGGTGCAACACTGCCTATTAAATAAACTGGTGACACTTTAGCCTTAGCATGGCAAATACAATGAGAGTAAGGAAGAAGGTAATAAAGGAATATAAATAGGAAACCCACCCCCATGAACCACAGACATTGCCGAGGTGGGTGGCTTGCGTGCCTCAACGATTCAGATAGCCGTAACATAGGTGCAACCACAGTGGAGGGTATCTGTGGAGAGGCCAGACAAACGTGTGGTTCCTGAAGAGGGGCAGCAGCCTTATCAGTAGTTACGGGGGTAACAGTCTGGATGACTGACTGAGCTGGCCTTGTAACTTCAGCTAACATGGCTTTGCCATGCAGTTACTGCGAACAGATGAAAGCAAGGGGAAACTACAGCCGTTACTTTTCCCGGGGACATGCAGCTCTACTGTATGACTATACGATGCCGGTGTCTTCTTGGGTAAAATATTCCGGAGGTAAAATAGTCCCCCATTCGTATCTCCGGGCAGGGACTATCAGGAGAATGTCGTCATCAAGAAAAACAAAACAGGCATTCTACGGCTCGGAGCGTGGAATGTTCTAACCCTTAATCGCGTGGGTAAGCCAGAAAATTTGAAAAGAGAAATGGATAGGTTAAAGTTAGATATGGTAGGGATTAGTGAAGTTCGGTGGCAGGAAGGACAGGATTTCTGACCAGGTGAGTACAGGTTATCAATACAAAATCAATTGGTGGTAACGCAGGAGTAGATCTGATAAGGAATAAGAAAATAGGAATGCGGGTAAGTTACTATGAACAGCATATTAAACGCATTATCGTAGTAAAAATAGACACGCAGCCAACACCGACCACAGTTGTGCAAGTTTATATGCCAACTAGCACGATCGATGATGAGGATATCGAAAAAATGTATGAGGAGATAAAATAAATCATTCAGAAAGTTAAGGGAGACGAAAACTTGATTGCGATGGGGGACTGGAACTCGGTAGTAGGAAAGGGAAGAGAAGGAAATGTACTAGGTGAATATGGACTGGGAAAAAGGAGTGAAAGAGGAGATCGCTTGGTAGAATTTTGCGCAGAGCACAATTTAATTATCACCAACACTTGATTTAAACATAATGAATGAAGGCTGTATACGTGAAAGAGAACAGGAGACACTGGAAGGTACCAGATGACTTTACAATGGTAAGGAATAGATTTAGAAACCAAGTTCTAAACTGTAAGACATATCCAGGGGCGGATATAGACTCTGACCATAAAGTATTGGTTATGAACTGCAGATTAAAACTTAAGAGAGTGTAGAAAGTTTAGGAGATGGAACCTGGACAATCTGAAGGAACCAGATGTGGTTGAGTGTTTCAGAAGGAGCATTAGGCAAGGATTGGCTGAAACGGAGGAGAGTAATACAGTAGAAGATGAATGGGTAGCTCTGAGAGATAGGGTAGTGAAGGCAGCAGAGGACCATGTAGGCAGGACGACAAGGCCTAATAGAAATCCCTGGATAACACAGGATATACTGACCTTAATTGCCGCGGTGGAGTAGCCGAGGGGTCTAAAGCGTCTCGCTGCGGAGCGCGCGGTTGCTCGCCGTGGAGGTTCGAGTCCTCCCTGGGGCATGGGTGCGTGTGTGTGTTTGTCCGTAGGTTAGTTTACCTAGATTTAAGTAGTTTGTAAGCTAAGGACTGATGACCACGCAGTTTGGTCCGATAGATGTAAAAACATTTGAACATTTTTGACCTTAATTAATGAGAGAAGAAAATAAAAAAGATTCAGCAAGCGAAGCAGTAAAAACGGTGTACAAACGTGAGATTGACAGGCACTGCAGACTAGAGGACAAATGCAAAACCGTAGAAGAATGCATAACTAGGGGAAAGATAGATACCGCCTACAGGAAAATAAGAGAGATATTTGGAGACAAGAAAAGCAGTTGTATGAATATCAAGAACTCAGACGGAAAACCGGTACTAAACAAAGAGGGGAAAGCTGAACTGTGGAAGGAATATATAGAGGGCCTATACAAAGGAAATAAACTTGAAGGCAGTATTCTAGAAATGGAAGATGAAGTGGAGGAAGATGAGATAGGATATATATGATACTGCGAGAAGAATTTGACAGTGCTGGATGACTTGAGTCGAAACAAGGCCCCTGGAGTAGATGATATTCCGCCTGAGCTGCTGATATCATTAGGAGAACCAGTCGTGAAAAAATTGTATCACCCGATGTTCAAGATGTATGATACAGGGGAAATACCCTCCGACTTCAATAAGAATATCGTTAATTCCAATACCAAAGAAAGCAAGTGCAGACAAGTGTGAAAATTACAGAAGGGATGTCGGTTGCCGTACGTATTCTCAGATGAAGAGACTTGCACAGGACAGGGTAGCATGGAGAGCTGCATCAAACCAGTCTGCTGACTGAAGACCACAACAACAAATAGAAAACTAGAATTGCGACATGACATAATGGATGGATAAAAATTAGAATGCCGTTGCATCATTTAGAAGCTTTAGGCCAATCAGTCCCTATAAATTAAATATGTCGCAGGAATGGGACTTCTTTATCATTGCGATGAAAAATGCTGAATAAAGCCGGCACCTGTGGAGGATCTTATGCAGTATGAGATACGAAATATATAAGTATAATAAATCAGGACAGAGTAAAGAAGAGAGCAAACTTAAATTGGTAACTCGTATTGTGCATTATCAATGTTATATGAAGTAGGTTCATATGTTTTAGAGGCAGAACACATGTCAACTACTTCTCCAAGTGCATCGGCGAAAGTAGTAATGTATACGACAGACAACCGCTCCATATACCGACCAACATTAGTATGCAAGGGTTCGCGTGGACCTTCTGTAAATAAACATGAAAACTGGCAGGTGGCGTGCGAGCCCCATTACAAATTTCATTTACATTTGTGTAACAAAAGTATTGCTAATTAAACATGAAAAATATGGTCAAAGTGCGAGTTTCACGTAGATAAAACCATCTTATAAAAATATAACACATAGTACCCAAAATATAAAGGCTAAATTGGTTAAAGCAGTTAAAATAGCAGCTATACAAATAAATTTAACGAAGCTAAAACATGTACAGCTGTTCGTAATAAAAACTGTGAAATAATAAAAGTCCAGCATTAAATAAATGAACTGAATGCTGGCGGCTGACGATGATTAGACACGTAGCGTCCTCTCCCGCGAATTGAACACTTCATTGCAGAAGTAGTGGCAGCGGCAGTCGGCACTCACGTTCAAGTGGCGGAAGGAAGTGCAGTCGGCTGCCAAGGCCTAACTACAAGGGCTATAATATCTGATTAGAAATACTAAAAGAATAGTTATGATTAAATTCTGAAAACTTGTCGTAGATGTTTTCCTACAGGAGTAAATCAGTATTTTTTTCAAGTAAATCAAGCTTCCTACCCTTCGGTGTATATTTCTAAACCATTATGAATATTCTGCACTCTGTGTCTTTCAGTGTACATGTGCATACCAAAGACTGTTTTATTTTGAGAATATGTATGCTCTCTAAACCGTATATCAAATGAACGACTAGTCTGACCAATATAATATGTCACAGTCAGTACAATTAATTTTGTGAGCCCCTGATCTATTAAATTTATTAGGTTTGGGCCCTATTCGGTGTCTTAGGCACATCCAGAGTGAGCCAGTTGTCTGCATGCCGATCCTCACGTTTGTCTTACGGAAGCACTGTTGAATTTTTTGAGATACCTGACTGTTAAAGGTCACAGTTGTAAACTTAATTTTATTGTTTATTGCCATTCAATATGTTCTTATTAAGGCGGTAGTTTTTGTTTATTTTATTACTGCAAATAATGACGTCAGTTTTGTACCTGTTGGCCACTCTAGCTTGTTTAAGAATAGCTAAATCTTTAATGTCAGAATTTATACAGTAAGTTGGCCGAGATCGACTTTTCTTAGAACATCTTAACAGGTTTCTCATCATTTATGTATCATACTGCAGTACCACAATGAAATGCATTCAAGAAATTCAGTAACCTTCTCATCTGTTATACAACTTGCTTTTAAATAAACTTGAGGGTAAAATGCTTATTTCTGAAGGTAACGTCTTAAACATTTTTAGGCCTAAAACTTTGTAAAGATCTAATGATTTCGACTGTATGCGTATTTACAATGGCACTTTTATTTTCTTGCTATTTCTGGTGTTATGAGAATGAACATCTTCCTTTAAGAGCGGCTAGATAAATTATTTTTCTTTGCATTAAGACGTGATAGATATACAAATTAACAAGTCTAAGACAAGCAAATGGGGACATACAAATCCATTGACCGAGCGAAGTGGCGCAGCGGTAACACACTGGACTCGCTTTCGGGAGGACGGTGGTTGATATCCATCTCTAGCCACACATATTTAGGTTTTCCATGATTTCCTTAAATCACTTCAGCCTAATTCCGGAATAGTTCCTTTCAAAGCCCAAGGCCGCTTTCCTTCCCCATCCTTATCTAAAAGTCCGAGTGTAAGCGCCGCCTCTAATGAAGAATAACTGTCATTAGTAAATGTCATTGTGTTTGTTTCACAACCATTTAATTGTGCAAGCCTGTCATCCACGATTCTTATAATGGAGCTACACAAACTATCCTTACCAAGGATGTTGATATGTCGGCCATGCTTAAACAATACTTAAATTTACAGCCATTCTCCAGAAGGCACCTCGTGGTGTGTGTCGAGGGTACATGCGTGCCTTTGTCACTTCCTGCTATTCCTGTTGCGTATGGTGAGCGGAAAAATGTATGTATGCCTCCGTGTGGGCCCTAATCTCTCTGATCTTTTTCTTGAGGTCGTTTCGCAAGATATACGTAATAGGAAGCAATACATTGGTTGAATCTTCATGGAATGTACTCTCTCGGAACTTTGATAGAAGCCCGTACCTCCATACAGGACGCCTCTCTTGCAGCGTCTGTCACTGAAGTTTCCTACTCATCTCTGCGACGATTTCGCTCGTAATAAATGAGCCCGTAACGAAGCGTGTTGCTTTCCGTTGGATCTTCTCTCTGTCATCTATTAACCCGATCTGGTATGGTTCCCACACTAAGGAGCAATACTCAGGCGCTGGCCGAACTAGAATTTTGTAACCTACTTCCTTCGTTGACGGAATACACTTCCTGGGAATTCTTCCAATAAATCTCTGACATCCACATTACCCACGATTAATTTTATATGGTCGTTCCATTTCAAATAGAACCTTACGTCTGGAAGCTGTTACTTCCGTAATACGTATATATGGGAGTAGTGTTTATTCTGCTATTACGTAGTTATATAATAAAGGATATTTCTTTGTATGTAAACGCTGAACTTTGCACTTGTTTATGTTGAGACTCAGTTGCCGTTCCCTGCACAACGCCTCAAATACGTAGCAGATCCTGCTGCATTTCGCTATACCTATCCATTGTTACGACTTCTCGTAGATTACGTCGGAAGTTCAATGAGCCTTTTTGCGGATGATACTGTAGTTTATCGAGGTCATATATTGAGAAAATCAACAGTCCTATAACACTCCCACGGGGCATGCCTGGGATCACTTAAACGGCAGAAGACTTCTCTCCGTTGAGAATGAAATGCTGCATTCTGTTAGGTAGGAACGCCTCAATCCAGCCTCACAGTTGGTCTGATATTCTATGTGCTCTCACTTTGTTCACCAGACGATGTTGCTGAACGTTACAGAAGGAACATGGCATCAACCTGCGATCCTGTATCTACTGCCCTATCGATCTTGTGGAGGAATAGCGCTAAGCCGGAAACCATGTTTATTCTCACAAAGATGATTTACGGCCTCCAGAAATAACATAATTTGTGCTCCAAAGTTCTGAAACACATCAGAGATATAGGCCTTCCGCGCGGGAGTATACGAGCGGCCGGCCGCGGTGGCGCGGGGACTGAGACGCTCCAGTCACGGTCCTGCACGGCTACTACGGTCGGGGGTTCGAATCCCCCCTCGGGCATGAATATTTGTGCCGTCCTTAGTGTTAGCTATATCATAAGTAGTTTGTAAGTTTAGGGACTGATAACCCCGTAGTTAAGTCCCATAAGCTTAACAAACATTTGAACATTTTTGTATCCGAGCGCTCTGGAGCGCCACGCTGTGGATCGCGCGGCCTCCCTCGTCGAAGGTCCGAATCCTCCCACGGGAATGGATGTTTGTGTTGTCTTTAGTATAAGTTAGTTCATAAGTAATTTGTAAGTTTAAGGGACTGATGACCCCGCAGTTACGTCCCATAAGCTTTACAAACACATTTGAACCACTTCTGTGGCTGAAGGCACGGAAGTGACATCTCTCAGCATAAAAGTAGCTGCGCAGAAAGGCTCGCGAGTATATCTTTAAATTTGCCTTTTCTCATAAACGATTAATATTCCGAAAAACGTATCAGAAATTTTTTGTAGGTAATTGCATGAATCTACAATCTTTGTCTGAGCTATTTTCATTATAAAACTAACAGTTTTGCACAAATAAAAAAAAAAAAAAAAAAAAAAAAATTAAGAAGTATACAAATTTTTGCGAACTTTCACATTGTGTAAAATTTTTGCACACATGGGAACGATGGGGGCAATTTCGTTGTAATATGCCTGACGTCCATTTAAATTTTCAACTTTTTGCAAGGATACTCCTACTTTTCGGATAAATTTACCGGGCTATACTGTAATTCCCCAATTTATCCGCCTTAATGCGGACTTCTAATCTGCCTGCTGTTATATAATTCGTTCTGTCTGACAATGCTTCAACGGCTGATTCAGTTTTCAGTTTCATTCGTGAAAGTGGATTGTTCAAAAAAAATGTTTGTTAAGATTATGGGACTTAACTACGGGGTCATCAGTCCCTAAACTTACAAACTACTTATCAACTACTTAAGAACTAGGACGGCACAAATATCCATGCCCGAGGGGGGATTCGAACCCCCGACCGTAGTGGCCGTGCTGACCGTGACTGGAGCGCCTCAGTCACCTCGGCCACCGCGGCCGGCAAAGTGGATTGTATCATTCCATTTAAGATTTAGTGTATGTCCATTATATATCTGTTTCTCACTTGCCAAAGACCTTTGGGACGGAGATCTTACGTGTTCTAGAGTGGCTGGAAATTCCAATTTTATTTCTATATTCACCCAGCCAAGACACTCCGATATTCTCTTTAAATCTCCTGTCATTTCATCCATTTTATTTGCTGTTTTTATTTTTGACGTGTTACAACCTGAGCTTGATGTAGTTTTACACACACTTTATGTAACTTTTTAACGGATTTTAATGTAATCTCTGTAAATGTAAAAAGGGACTGACCATTGCAATTTAGTCCCTTTCCAAATTCAACCAATCAACCAACCTGAGCTGCAGACAAGCACACAGAAAGCCATACTTTCAATACTTGGCTTTCGGTCACAGCCTTCGTCAGTCCGACTCAAGTGGGGACGCGACAACTACATATGTGTGTATTAGTTGTACTTGTGAGATTGTATGAATGTGCGTGTGCTACATTTTTGATGAAGGCTGCGGCTGAGAGAGCGCCTGTCTGCGGTTCAGCGATGTACGAGGCGCGTTTTTAAGGAAGTTCCGTTTGAACAGAAGTACACAACGAAAGGTTATTAAACAAAATCATTTTCAGAAGGTACATACTTTATTTTTCGACATAGTTGCCAAGTTTGTTCAGACACTAATCATGCCTCTCAACCAATTTTAAAATACCCTCTTCATACAATCTTACCGCCTGTTCCGATAACCAAGAGTTCACTGCCGTTTTGAAAAACACTGATCTCGACACGTCAGGAAATTCGTTTGAGGACCTGTTATTGTGAAGCTCATGTTCTCACGAATCCTCGCTTCAGCTGAAACATCCAAATCGTCTGTAATCGAAGATGGGCGACCGGAGCGGGGTCCTCATCATGGACGTTGTTACAGTCATTTTTCAATTTTCGTACCTACTTACGCACTTTGCTTTTAGTCATAACAGTATCACCGTACACTTCGCAAATTTGTCGATGAATTTCTGCAACAGACAGGTTCCTTTGTGACAAAAACCATATCACTGAGCGAAACACTCACGCGGCGGGCGAGTTGACAGTCTTAAACATTTTGAAAGCACAGAACAGAACCGTACAGGTTAGTTACAGAGCTGAAACTGAGCACATTTGTTCCCGAGGCTTGCCGGTACACGACGCAAGCGCGTGTTGCGGTAAGTGCGCGAACTACTAGTGTCTTCAACAAAATGGAACTTACTTAAAAACGCGTCTTCAATGTAAATATAATTGTGTCAGGTCACATTGGGTAAATTGGTTTTCAGATTACCCGCCCCCCCCCCCCTCAAAAAAAGTTTTAAACATGACTGCGTTAGTTCCAAACTGTTTGACTACAAAGATAAGCAGATCTGAATCCGTGTGATGTCTGGCTGTAAATGTTACTTGACGTCCAGGATTTATCGATGGTAACTAATACATAGTGGAAGGAACGAAGAAGGAACTAAGCTTAGGGTATAGCGTTCTGGCGACAGCGCCGTCATTAGAGACGGTTCTCCGGATTTCTGAGTTAGTATAAGGAAGGAAATCGGACATGCCCTTGCAAAGGAACCATTCCGGCATTTGCCTGTAGTGATGTTGGGAAATCAGCGTAAAGCTAAATATCGGTGACGGGAGGTGGGTTTGAACCACCGTCCTCCCGAATGACACATTGCCGCGCGTGGGTAGCCGAGCGGTCTGGAGCGCCACGTTGCGGATTGCGCGGCCTCTCGCGTCGGAGGTTCGAATCCTCCTTCGGGCATGGATATTTGTGCTGTCTTTAGTATAAGTTAGTTCATAAGTAGTTTGTAAGTTCAGGGACTAATGACCACGCAGTTAAGTCCCATAAGCTTAACAAACATTTGAACATTTGAAACAATGACACATTGCAGACGAGAATGAACATAGCGAGCGAACTAGCTAAGATCCCGCCTGAGCTCTATCGGGTTATAGTGGAGTGAGCAGTGTTTGGTAACTGAGTACAACATTCACGTTCCAGATTACAAAATTGTTTCTTTCCACGGTTTATTCGTTAGTTCACTTCAGCATTTCCTGACGTTTGATATCAAATGTTCAAACATTTGTAAACCTGAGGTACCAAATTGCTCAGGTCATCGGTCACTAGACTTAAAACTACGTAAACTTTGCTCGATGAAAGGGTGTGCTGCCTGTAGCATAAGTTTCACTGCAACCACTCTGTATTTTCTTCGCCCGCTTTTGTGACTAGCAGTAATATAACCAGAGTTGCGAGACCGTGAATAAAATATAGAATTTGTGATTCTGAATGCAGTGGGACTGTACTGGTAATGCAGTCAATCACAGAGCCAAGAATGGAAGAGCAGGGGCTCACCCTAAAGAAGAGCGGGCAATTGATTTAAGCGACTTCCTGGCCAAACAAGTGTTTAAGAGCGTGCTTAAACTAGCGTGCGCTATCCATTTTTGATCGTGTGTGGTAAGCACTTAACCGGCTGAGGCCGTGACGCGGCCGGGCCATTACGGAGCCCATCCATCTCGGCAGCTCAGTGATTCACGTACAGCGGTCACCCCAGCTAACCGCACTTCGTCACGCCCAGCCGCCGCATACATTTCGGGTCGGGGGACCCTCCTGCCCCTCAGTTCGCACTTCGCTCTTCAAAGGAGGCTCCCACGACTAGGGATAAACGAATGCCATTTTCTCCCATAGGCAGCATGCACTATGCTTGCTCCAGGGTACAAACCTCAGCGCACGGAACAGGGCGCACTAACATACCACATGCAATTCTTTCTCACAGATGTTTAATGTGCCCTCTGTGAGTACTCGAATCGACTCGTCGTAGCGATGCTAGGATGCCCTGATGTATCTCTCTAGTATTGCTATGGTTTAGCAGATTTTCATAATACGGACATGGAGGCTATATGAAGATATTCTACTGGGGCTTGATACGCAAGAACTTTTAAGTCCTCTCACAAATAAAAGTGGATTTAAGTCCGAAGGGCGTGAGGGCTAGGCAAGCCTTATGCCTGTACCTGTCCATTTTTCACCGAATCTGTTACTGAAAAGCCGACGGACATTTACATCCGGCACGATGGAGCACCTCAGTTTTGAGTTAATGCCTTGCCGCCAGGGCCGGCTCCAGAGATTTTGTCGTCCTGAGCGCCAAATTTCAAGAGTCACCCCCCCCCCCCCCCCCGCATTTTGACTGTCAACTTTTCTCGTACTCTAATTCATATGTAGAAAAATGTAAGGTGATGCGCATGAGTAGAAAAAACAATCCTATAATGTTCGAATACAGCATTAGTAGTGAGCTTCTTGATGCTGTCGCATCGTTCAAATATCTAGGCGTAACATTGCAGAGCGATATGAAATGGAACGAGCATGTAAGGACATTTGTGAGTAAGGCGGACATTCGACTTCGGTTTATTGGGAGAATTTTGGGAAGATTTACTTCACCTGTAAAGGAGACCGCGTATAAAACGCTTGTACGACCACTTCTTGAGTATTGCTCAAGTATTTGGGACCCGCAGCAGATCGGTTTGAAGGAAGACATAGAGGCGGTTCAGAGGCGAGCAGCTAGATTTGTTACGGTAGGTTCGACCAATGCGCGAGTGTCACAGAAATGCTCCGGCAACTCAATTGGGGATCGCTGGAAGAAAGACGACGTTCTTTTCGTGAATTTCTGTTAAGTAAATTTAGAGGGCCGGAATTTGAAGCTGAGTGTAGTACGATCTTGCTGCCGCCTACTTACATTTCGCGTAAAGATCACAAAGACAAGATAAGAGAAATTAGGGCTCGTACGGAGGCATATAGGCATTCTTTTTTTCCTCGTTCAATTTGGGAGTGGAATAGGAAAGGAAATGCCAAGTAGTGGTACAGTGTACCCTCCGCCATGCACCTTACGGTGAATTGCGGAGTATGTATGTAGATGTAGCTGTAGATATGTGACAGTTTCTTTTCAGATATCACTTGCTTGCGTCTCTTTGTTGTGAATAAGTCTTTAAGATCAAAGCAGCGTTAGTGTTACGTTTGCAGTATAATACATTTCCAGTCGTAATTTCAAAATTTGTCATGTAACATTAATTTATGTCACCGGTATAGCATAAACCGAAAATCTGTTTAGTTTTTCTAGATTCTGGAGCAGAGAGGAGCTTATTAACACTTTCTTGTTGCCTCCGCACGTAAGTAACACAAAGAAACAAAATCACCCCTCTTCTTTACGCATTAAACTAGGGCCGGGACATTGAAAGTTAAATATTTATATTATAATCTACTGTGCATATCGATACCAAAGAATAGACGAATTGCAGTTATCGCAGGGAATAATAGAAACAGGAATTGTACTATGTGATACTTATGCATAATTTGTATTTCCAATTCATCCTCACGTTTCTTCATTGCTGCAAAATACTTCCACTTTTCAAGGTCTTGTTTAATTAAACCTTTTGGAACTACATAAAAACTAAAAAAAAGTTGTGTCCCAAATTTGCCCCCATAGGCGATGGTACGGTTCGCACATCTTCTAAAAGGACAGGTAAGATATTCTCTATGGTAACTGTGTCCTCAGAGCCGTGTGGAATGACCGCGTGGTCTAAGGCGCCATGCTACGGACTGGCCGGCCGTTCCCGCCGGAGTTCAGCCCTCCCTCGGGCACGTTTTGTCCTTAGCGTAGGTTAGTTAATTAGTGCGTAAGTAAGGTTGGTCCAATATGTTTACAAACATTCGAATTTCTTTCCGTTGAGGCTCGTGGAAGAACGTGAGGCCCTACCAAACAGAAAATAGGGTGTATCATGGAAACAAAGCATTTACCGATCCATGGTCATGTAGAATTATGTAGTTCTTTACCTCTGAGAAATATTGTCTTGCTATCTGTGCCGTAAAATTTTTTTACGCCCTGTATAAAATCTGGTAGGAAAATACATTGCCAGCAATAATGACAAATGAGTTTACGAATGGCAAATATGCTGCGAAACGTTAACTGAATGAAGGTCTCATGAGAAAAAGATACACTTGAAGTGGTGGAATAAGGGCTAGAAGGGGCTCTGGGCCTCTCGTCCTGAGGAGCCTCCAAATCTCCAGAGCTTGGAGATGAGGAGGCCACGCAGGACCTGACTACTTTGAATCATATTCTAAACAATACCAAAATACGTCCATTAAATAAGTCTGTCAGGACTTAGAGGCCCCACACGTACTAACCACTGGTACCTACACTCCTTTTGCCATTTCTAGACATTGCGGGTAAGAGTGCCACACGCTGGGCCGATCGTCAGAAGCACAATTCAGGACTGTATCACGTGTTCATAAGGGAAGGCGAGGTTTCTTAACAGCAAGGCGCTTAGCATGCGTAAAACATCAGAAATGAGAATAAAACCTCTAGTTATGAACACAATTACACATTCCTCGTTTTCTGCTTCCTGTGGCACAAGCACTTCAGTTGCATAAGAAGAAAAAAATCGCACTGAAGTACTTACAGCCCACTTCATATTTATAATAAACATATAAATAATATAAATAACGTAAATAATCAATATGCAAGTAAATATTTAAAATAAATATATTTAAAAGAACGATATAATTTATATTTTTTGTTCGAAGTACTTGCAAAAGTCGGCTTTAATTTTTTTTTTTTTTTTTGGGGGGGGGGGGGCGTTCGGCAATATTGAAACCACTACCAATAGTTACGAATCATGTTTATTAATTACGACTCATTCTTTTAATAATCTTTATTTCTTTACGAAAAGGCATTTTCTTGCGATATATTCATACCTTGATAAAATATCAACCTCAAACAATTTTTGGAACGTCCATTAAATGACTTACAGGAAAATAAAGCCATATGAAGAAGCACATCTTTAGACTTGTGTACCAATTTTCAGAGTCAAAATATCGAAAGAAATTTCATTCAGAAGTTTCTCGATATTAAGTTGTGAATAACGTTTACTTGAAATTTTTTTCGATCTGATGCATGATAGCCGAAATAGAGCATAGTGCCGCCCTCTAGCGGCGTATGGTTATGCCGCCAGATGGAGGTCCTGGTCGCTGGCGGACAACAAATACGTCTGTAACATTTGATGCCGACAGGTTGAACAGCGCGACCTAAAAAGTGGGAACACGTTACACACACACACACACACACAGTGCCAAATCGGCTTTATTTTGCAAATATCTCTGAAACTGTGCTATATATATATATATATATATATATATATATATATACGAGCTAGGTTTATATAGAGTTTTCTTCTCTACAAATCCGTTTATTCAATTTTCGTCTCAGATGAACGATTAAGGCGTTATTAAATTTAGAGATGTCAAAAGGTCATCGAAAACGGCCAAATATTTTTGTTAAAAAACTGAAGTGGGTCAAAATGGAACAAACAAATAAAACTACTTAGCAGTAATGATATCCGACAAGCTCTATATTACTTTTTCCGGCACAGGCAGAACATAAACCCCTCTGAGAAGGGAAATCTGCGGCTGGTACTCCCCCCCTCCCACAAGAGGCTCGACACTCTTAGTGAGGTACGTGTTTGGCTACCACAGGGCCCCTTCGTTTGCAGCACTACTTCTTTTCCGTGCTGCATGCCCTTCCTTCCGCTATCCGTTTCCCCTCCCTTGGCGACAGTTTTACACAGCCTCCGGAAAACAGAAGATTAGGAGAATTTCAAATGAATCAAGATATTTCCTTCTTCCGTCCTCCTTATTCCTTTTCTTTCTTCATTCTTCCCTTCGCTTCGGTGTTTGAGGCACTTCTTCCCTTCGTACCTATGCGTTTCTCAAGGCCCCCGTGTGTTTGCTGCTTGACAGATGACAGGGTAAGGTCCCAGCCCCAGGTGAACATATACTGTTCGCAGGTACCCCTTGGTAAAGACCCAACCGACAGAGCTCAGGTGGGGTGTTAGCTAATTCACTCGCTATGTTCTTCTCTCGTCTGCAATGTGTCATTCGGGAGGTGATTTCCTGAGCTGTAACCTTTTGAAAATGCCGATTGGTCTCTGCGGCTAGAGTTCAGGAGGTGCGACTGAGGTGTGGACTGTCCTCTGAGAGAGGTCCCCAGTAAGGAGGAACGCCCCATCGGAGACGCTGGAAATCGTGCGGATTACCTCGCAATGGGTTCCTCGAATCGGAGAAAGTATAAGGACATGTAAGAAACTAAGGAAACCAAGGATTCGACAACTTCCGCAACTGCACCAAGGTATATAATACCGTCTTCTACAGAAGGAAAAAAAGATTCCACAGTCAATTTCTTTGTTAACCAGGTAGGGGTTTATGCAATTTATGCAATTTCAGGCCCAGTAAAGTGTTGATCCCGTCTGCGTAATGCAACTCTTCTACTACACACAGACAGTGCTCAGGCACAAAGACTCTGAAGAAGGAAGATTAGTATTTAACGCCACGTCGACAAAAAAGACCACGCAAAATCACACTTCTATATAGCTACTCTGTCGAAGTGCAGGCGCATCATACTCTGTTCTTCTCGGGGGGTTGTTTCCATAAACTTGCCTGATAGACTGACCAAAGACGAAATTAAAGACAATTTCGCACACCAAGGCGTCACATCAGTTCATTGTGTGAATGAATAAGGTCCAATTATCACATTTGTTCGCGTAGTCGTTCCACCAAAGATCAAAGCTGGTTATGAGGTTATTATTGTCAGACATGACATTCCTAACGCTACACGTTACTCCCAGTAGCACCTATTCCCCCACACCAACCAGTCGTCCAAGAACACTGGCACCATCCCGCCACCTCACGACAATGTCCTATCTATCTTGATAAGTGATCCATTAAGAAGATAAGAGTGGAGGAAAGGATGTCGACAGATTTTGCCAGAAAGTTGTAAGTAGGGAACGCAGTACACCATCTTCTGACACTTACAGCTTAGTTGTTGTGACACCTCGACCAGTAAGAGACATGTCCATACAGACTTGTGACCTACAATTTAGTGCTCTTAACGAACCTGTGTACTTAAGCGGCGTCTTCTGCGGTATCTGTACCGTGTACACTCCTGGAGCACCAATAATGTCTTTCGCTTTTTCGCTGACAAGACAGTCTGTGTGAATTTTTGACAGCGTACGGAGTTTCTTCCCCCGTCCCTTCGTCTCGGCCATTTCACTGTTTCATTCGTTCAAATTCCTGGGACTAATGTTTTACAGGAAACCTCCCATGTCTCTTACCTGTGACATAACCAACGGTCCCGCATTTTGAGGTATTTTGTAAATGTCCCGTAATTGTTACATTTCGTATCTGAACTTATTTTTGTGTTACTGTATTAGGTACGAATTTTCATAATACGAAGCAATCCTGCCATCTAGCTAGAACCGTTGCCAACAGTGTGATTTTGAAAGGGCAAAGAAGCAGGTTACAACATATTTTGTTTTATCTGTTGAGTCAGTTATTATTGCTCAACAAAACTATGTAGAAGAGTCTTGTTTAAAAAGATAGCTGGTTATTCTAATCTTGCTTGCTGACTAATGATAATAATAAGAAGAAAGAAACAATAATCATTTTTGAAAACATCAAATGCCTTTGCAGAAAGAACCTTTAGCCAAGGGAAAATTGCATGGTCAGACCTTAAAACAGACTTCATAAGAATACTCTTAAATCAGAACTGCAAATAAAAATAAATTTTGGAATGAGTTGCACAGGTTTCTATGATGCATTGCTGAATGAGAAAGAAACTTTAGCTTTTGCAAGAAGTGCCAATAAATACAGTGTCAAGGCAGATAATGATACAATAGTTTAACTCCTGTTGAGGTTTTCAGTATTTCTATCCTTAGTAGTTATGTATACTGCTGGCCATTAAAACTGCTACACCAAGAAGAAATGCAGATGATAAACGGGTATTCATTGGAAATGTTCAAATGTTTGTTAAGCTTATGGGACTTAACTACGGGGTCATCAGTCCCTAAACTTGCAAACTACTTATCAACTACCTTATACTAAGGACGGCACAAATATCCATGCCCGAAAATGTTCAAATGTTTGTAAATCTTATGGGACTTAACTACGGGGTCATCAGTCCCTAAACTTACAAACTACTTATGAACTACTTACGAACTAGGACGGCACAAATATCCATGCCCGAGGGGGGATTCGAACCCCCGACCGTAGTGGCCGTGCAGACCGTGACTGAAGCGCCTCAGTCCCCTCGGGTATTCATTGGACAAATATATTATACTAGAACTGACATGTGATTACATTTTCACGCAATTTGGGTGCATAGATCCTGAGAAATCAGTACCCAGAACAACCACCTCTGGCCGTAATAACGGCCTTGATAGGCATGAACATTTGAGTCAAACAGGGCTTAGATGGCGTGTACAGGCACAGATGTCCATGCAGCTTCAACAAGATACCACAGTTCATCAAGAGTAGTGACTGGCGTATTGAGACGAGCCAGTTGCCCGGCCACCATTGACCACACGTTTTCAATTGATGAGAGATCTGGAGAATGTGGTGGCCAGGGCAGCAATCGAATATTTTCCGTATCCAGAAAGGCCCGTACAGGACCTGCAACATGCGGTCGTCATTATCCTACTGAAATGTAGGGTTTCGCAGGGATCGAATGAAGAGTAGAGCCACGGATCGTAACGCATCTGAAATGTAACGGCCACTGTTCAAAGTGCCGTCGATGCGAACAAGAGGTGACGGAGACGTGTAACCAATGACACCCCATACCATCACGCCGGGCGATACGCCAGTATGGCGATGACGAATACATGCTTCCAATGTGCGTTCATCGCGATGTCGCCAAACACGGATGCGACCATCTTGATGCTGTAATCAGAACCTGGATTCATCCGAAAAAATTACGTTTTGCCATTCGTGCACCCAGGTTCGTCGTTGCGAACACCATCGCAGGCGCTCCTGTCTGTGATGCAGCGTCAAGGGTAACCGCATCCAAGGTCTCCGAGCTGATAGTCCATGCTGCTGCAAACGTCGTCGAACTGTTCGTGCAGATGGTTGTCTTGCAAACGTCCCCATCTGTTGACTCAGGGATCAAGACGTACCTGCACGATCCGTTACAGACATGCGGATAAGATGCCTGTCATCTCGACTGCTAGTGACACTAGGCCGTTGGGATCCAGCACGGCGTTCCGTATTGCCCTCCTGAACCACCGATTCCATATTCTGTTAAGTCATTGGATCGCGATCAACGCGAGCAGCATTGTCGCGATACGATAAACCGCAATCGCGATAGGCTACAATCCGACCCTTATGAAAGTCGGAGACGTGATCATTTCTCCTCCTTAGACAAGGAATCACAACAACGTTTCTCCAGGCAACGCCGGTCAACTGCTGTTTGTGTATGAGAAATCAGTTGGAAACTTTCCTCATGTCAGCACGTTCTATGTGTCGCTACTGGCACCAACCTTGCGTGAATGCTCTGAAAAGCTAATCATTTGCATATCACAGCATCTTCTTCCTGTCGTTTAAATTTGGATGGATGGATGCTTAGGGTTTAACGTCCCGTCGACAGCTTGGCCATTAGAGACGGAGCTAACGCTCGGAGTTAGGATGAGGAAGGAAATCGGCCGTGCCCTTTGAAAGGAACCATCCCGGCATATGCCTGGATTGATTTAGGGAAATCACGGAAAACCTAAATCTGGATGGCCGGAGGTGGATTTGAACCACCATCCTCCCGAATGCGAGTCCAGTGCGTTACCACTGCGCCACCTCGCTCGTTTCGTTTAAATTTCGCGTCTGTAGCACGTCATCCTCGTGTCGTACCAATTTCAATGGCCAGAGTTATATCTACAGGTTGAAATTTAGAAGTACTGTTCATTTAACTGATAAAACTACGAAGTGCCACATGTTATTTTCTTCTATTTCATTTTTTTTAAACAGTGTGAATACATTTAGGCTTCATAATGTTCAATAGGCGTATTAATATTATTATTTCATAATTTTTCGACTTTCGTATGTTTTAACTTAAGTCTTCAGACTGGTAAAGAAATTCCACAATAATGGTAAGAAAAATATATTTTTCTATGATTTTAGTTCAGTGACAGTACTCTTCGTCTAAAATGGGTAAAAGCAGCACAATGGTATTGGAAATGTCAAAATTTTAGCTGTTTTGATGTAACAGCTAAAATGTAGCTGTCCCCCAAAACAGTGAAATGTAACACCTTATTTACAGTCTTGTCTCTCACTTTTTCATTCAACAGTTGGTCTAATACTTGCCTGGCAGCTCGCTGTACCCGCTCACTCAACGTTCTACGTGCATTATGAGAAACGTCTTCCGGCGCGGACTGGACCAACTTCCTTCGCTTGTACTGATCCCTTGGGCATTTGAAACAGGAAAATGAATGGATCGTCTACTCACCTACACCATTCCCCCTACGGGTTTGGGGGTTAAAACAGACGCGACATATCCTCGTCTGTCATAAGAGGCGACTAAAAGGAGTTCACAAATATTCGGCCGTATACACTGCCTGATCGTTGCCAGCATGATATTGAAAGAGATTCAAACAGATCGAGTGCCAAATAGGAGGAACAAAGTTAGAACAGGTAGACAGTTTCAAGTACCTGGGATGTATTTTCTCACAGGATGGCAACATAGCGAAAGAACTGGAATCGTACAGCAGTGAGTGCTCAGCTAAGATCTACACTCTTCTGCAAGAAGGAAGTAAGTACCAAGACTACGTTAGCAGTGCACCGCTCTATCTTTCGACCAACTTTGTTGTATGGGAGTGAAAGTTGGGTGGATACAGGTTACCTTATTCATAAGATAGAGGTTACAGATATGAAAGTAGCAAGAATGATTGCAGGTACCAATAGATGGGAACATTGGCAGGAGGGTGTCCATAATGAGGAAATCAAAGAAAAACTTGGAATGAACACCATAGATGAAGCAGTTAGAGCGAACAGACTGAGATGGTGGGGTCATGTTACGCGCATGGGAGAAGCAAGGTTACCTAAGAGACTCATGAGCTCGTCAGTGGAGGGTAAGAGGAGTCGAGGTAGACCAAGAAGAAAGTACTTAGATTCGGTGCAGAATGATTTTGAAGTAAAAGGCATTACATCAGACGAGGCATCAATGTTGGCATTGAATAGGGGATCATGGAGGAATTTTATTAGAGGTACTATGCTCCAGACTGAACGCTGAAAGGCATAATCAGTCATCTCATGATGATGATGATGATACACTGCCTTTTGTGAAAAGGGCAGTACCGTGAAGGAATTATCCGAATAGCGCCACACTTAGTGGACGTGGCGACGGGTGTCTAAACATGGTGTTGCGTCTAGTGTAGTCAGTGCAGAGCTGAACCAATACAGTGAGTACAAGTATGTCTCGTCGACGTCAAGGGAGCCATATCGGCATGTGAGAGTGTTAGAGCGGGGCAGAATGACAGGTCTGCGGGAAACAAGGTTTTCATACCATGACATTTCGGCTCGAACAGGACACGCTGCTCGACAACAATGCGTGTGTGGAAGCAGTGGATAGAGGAAGGTCGTACGCAGCGACGAACGGGTACTGGACCACGGAACATGACCACAGTACTGGACGCCCGGCATGTTGTACACATGTCCATAACAGCGTCATCCACAGAGTGGTGGCCGCATACGTGTCCTGCGGTACCGTGGTGAGCGCAACCTGGAGGGTTGCATTGTAGAGCGGCATAGCGGACAGGCACCAGGTGTGGTGGTTTGGGGCGCCATTGGTTACAACACCCGCTCTCCCCTCCTACATATTGAGGGCAGTTTGCATAGCAGCCGGTTCCTAGCGGCGCTAGTGGAGAGTCCCCCTGCTACAGGCATCTCCTCAGGCCACGTTTCAACAGGCCAGTGCCCGGCCACATACTGCGAGGAATGTCCTAGCCTGCGCGTTCGCCAGACATGTCGCCCATGGAACATGTCTGGGATATGGTTGGTCGGCACGGTCCTCTAGTGACTAGTGGCACGGATTACTGGGCTCGGATATAAACTGCGTGGAGGTAAAAATCCGTCAGGAACGTATTCAAACCTTATTGATTCAATGTCACAGCGTATAGCAGCTCTAATTGCAGCGCATGGTGGCCACAAGACATGCCGAATGATAGGGCCCCAAGAACATCTACAGATTTGATAAAAGTTTTAACAAAAAAAAAAAAAAAAAAAAAAAAAAAAAAAAAAAAAAAAAAAAAAACTTAAAAATCTATTCCAAAAGAAATTAATATTAACTAAAAAGTATAAAAATTGCGTATATTTCTACAACTTAATAATCAACTTACTTTTTCAACTTATCAGTATGTAGGCAATGTAGGTACGATCTATGTGTTCACCAGTTTAAATCTAACTCAACACGTAACTATAAAAATATTTTAATCGCGTTTTGTTATTTAGAGTTCTAAGTAAAATCAAATGAAAAATAATAGACTACTTAAAAGATAATGAAGTTATTACGATAAAATAATGTAGTTATAATTATTGTGATTTTCGGACTCCGTGTCAGCCAAGGAAACATCTGATCCGACTTCGGTCTCAATATTCTCGTATTATTTTTGCTAGCTATATTGTAGTGTTTCCTTAGCTGACACTGACTCTAAAAATAACAGTAATTCTAACTACATTATATTATCGTAATAACTTTATTGACTCTTAAGAAGTCAAATATTTTTCAATTAATTTTATTTATTAGAACTATAAAAAATATTTTTATCATGTTTTGTTATTCATAGCTATGTGTTGAGTTAGATTTAAAGTGGGTAGGTACCTACCTATCTTCTTGCGTGGTAAACACCTAGATCGTACCTACATATTGATGAGTTGAAAAAGCAAGATGATTATTAAGTTGTAGAAGAATACGCGATTATTTTTTTTTTTTTACTTTTTAGTGCATATTAATTTCTTTTGGAATAGTTTCTTTTAAGTCGGTTTTTGTTAATTTTTATTTTTTTTTATTTTTAGTGAGTCTGAAGTAAACTAATTAATTTGCTGAATATTGGTAGACCTACTAAACGTGCTATTCATAAGAGACAGTGCCATTTAAATGAAACAAACGAAGTGAGCGAGAAACGCCTATCTCAACAGAGGAATCTACCTCGAGAACAGTTTCAAAGGAGACTTGCGAGCCGCGGCGGAGTGGTCAGCGCATTAAGCCGCTAAGCTCCGATGCGCGAGGTCGTTCCCCGTCGGGAGTTCGAATCCTACCTCGGGCATGGATGTTTGTGTTGGCTTTAGTAGAACTTAGTTTGTAAGTTCAGGGACTGATGACCCCGCTGTTAAGTCCCATAAGCTTAACAAACATTTGACATTTTGAGACTTGCGAAGAGCGCAAAAATAGACTTTCAAAAATGCGGCTTTATGTGAAAGAGGTTTTAAACGACGTTATGGTAGGTGATTCAAATATCCAGATAGCCTATTAAAGATTCGTCCGAGTATCGTTATTCGCTCCTAAGAATTGAAGAGTTCCGTTCCTTTGTCATTGATCCCATAATCAGAACCTAACCAAACTCTCATCGAACTACCCTTGAAGAACATCTTTTCCAATAAAAAAACAATTAATCGAAATCGCTTGGCGTGATATGGAGTTATTCGTCAATTTGTCGCGCACATACGTAAAGCAAATTTAAGACTTATATGGTTTTCTTATGGATGCCATTGTCAGACCCGAACCAAATTGCAATGGGACCACACGGGAACCACCAGCGTAAAAAAAGAATCATCGAAATCGGTTCAGGCAGTCGAAGGTTCAGAGGTGACAAACATAAAAAAAAACAACAGTCGAATTGAGAACCACCTCTTTTTCTGAAGTCGGTTAGAAATGTAATCATTTGTTACTTGTCTTGTACGTAACCTGTGGTATTCAGTTCATTGAAACCATTATATTCCTTTTGGTGTTGCAATTTCCACAAACGGTAGTGTAGATACGGCCCCCGG
Source organism: Locusta migratoria (assembly GCA_026315105.1). NCBI lineage: Eukaryota > Metazoa > Arthropoda > Insecta > Orthoptera > Acrididae > Locusta > Locusta migratoria. The sequence continues at coordinate 674,102,350 of CM048755.1, forward strand.
GATGTGCCCACCCCTCCTTGGCCAATGACGCACCCCCCCCTCGAACTACGACCAACCTCCTCCCTCCTCCCTCCCCCACAACCGGAGTATTTGGGCCTGAATATATTTTATTTCACGTTTTCTAAATTGTTTTATGTCACCCTCCTCCCAGGCTGGTCAAAAGTACTAATTTTTCCTGCCCCCCCCCCCCCCCCCCGCCTAGAACAGAAATTTCAATGACGCAGTTTGCGTCTTCCCCCCCCCCCCTCCCCTGTCGGCACCTCTGCGGCTCCCTATGCGGGTTTGACCTCCGTTTTCTCTTATGCCTTCCCACCAGTATTTAAATTCAGAACCTTTTTTTAATTATGCACAGTTCGTATTCAAAAACTTTGGTACTAGTGTGTTGCCTGTTACTCTTGATATTAGGTAGATTTCCTTGTTTATTTTTATTCGTCCTCTTCAACCGTTAGCTCCGATGCCGTAAATGCGCCAACCAATGACATATTATTGAGTAATGAACTAAAACGCTACCGAATCATAGTTTTAGTAGTATTGTCAAGTTTCAGTACTTAATGAACTAACTACTTCATGAACTAACAACGTGATCTAAACGCTACATTCTAAAGAGTGTGAATGAGTGAAGTAGTTGACACGAATGAAGCGGCTCGATCCATCGTCGGGCGGAATGGACATTTGTAACCGGCTGCTTTGGCGCGGGGATTAAGCTTCCGCCAGCAAGAACGGCGGGACCGCGCGCGGAAGAGGAGAATGGGAGGAGAGTGCAGACGGCTAAGTCGCGGCTTTAGCTGCGCATTGTCTGCTAAACTAATTGCCTCGCAGCCACTTTGGCGCACCGTCTGATTCGCCGCTCCCCTGCTGCGCCAGTCCTCAATTCAATTACAGTATACATGACGTTGATTAGAAGCAACCTCCACTTTACGGCTACGAGCTCCACATTAAACCAAACTTGCGCTCCTAACAGAATACTAACATATGGCGCCATCTCGGGGCGGAGCGCGGACATGTATATATAATGTAAACTAATTGGCACAAAAGCAGCTCGGGCGTCCCCTCGCCTCAACTCTGAGCAACTCTAACCAAAATTGAGTAATAAGAATTATCGAGTACAATGGCGCGGCCCCCTCGGCGCGCTGCAGCCGCGATCAGGCGGAACGGATTTGCAGGCGTAACGAAGCGAAACTGCAAGTGGCTGCCGACGGCGCCTCGTAACGAGGCCCGCGGGGAGGCAGCAAACAATAAAAACTACACCTGTCCCAAATTCGCTCTTTCGCCGTTCTCCTGTTTCTCTAGTGGAACGCGGCTGTCTGAGATCTAATGCGTCATTTCGACGATTGGGTTCCTACTGCTTCACTTGAAAGCAAAGGCTAGTCCACAAACAAGTTCTTCTTAAGCAGTCTACAGTGGCCGTACACATTTCACACAGTCTTAGCGCACTATGTTCAGTTTTGTTCACTTATGTGCCTCCCCCTCCCCCCAGGGGCTCAGCGGTTATTTCGTGAGGGGGGGGGGGGGACTGAGGCGCGCCAGTCACGGTCTGCACGGCCACTACGGTCGGGGGTTCGAATCCCCCCTCGGGCATGGATATTTGTGCCGTCATTAGTGTTAGCTAGTTCATATGTAGTTTGTAAGTTTAGGGACTGATGACCTCGTACTTAAGTCCCATTGACTATACAAACATTTGAACATTTTTTTTTTCTTTCGTGAGTACGTGCGTGGCGAGCACGGGGACCCGAGCTAATGCAGTCTTCCTTCCTTCTTTATTTCTCGGACTGCAGTACCTTCCCCTCCTCTCCTTTCCTATCCTCACTCCTTCCCTTCCCCACCGGGGTACTGATAGCCTCAGTAGTTTAGTCCCCCTATCCCAACCAAACAACTCAACCCACTTATGTTCATTACTTCATCGAGTAAGCGTTACAATTTTTTACTCTTAGTTCTCTTATTAAGAAATGGCCGCGCGGTGTGGGGTGCTATTTTACGAATTGCGTTGCCTCTTCCGTCGGAGGTTCGAGTCCTCCCTCGATGTGTGTTGTCCTTAGCATAAGTTAGTTTACGTAGTTTGTAAGTCTTTGGACCTATGACCTTAGCAGTTTTGTCCTCCAGGTTTCCAAAAACTTGAATTTTTGTTGTAGAAATAGTATCGAAGTGGGGGAGCGTAAATAATTTCCGCGATGTTTCACCCTTTAATGGATAGTGTAGCTGATCAGCTACATACCTTTTTTTTCATTATCTCTCAAACTTATCAGCATTTTACCACAAATTCATATGTAGCTGTTTGTATACATAATGTTACATATGCTAGTAACTGGTCCTAGTAATTATAAATTGCAGAATGCTACTGACTCATTTCGACAATTAGCTGCATTGAGTTACTCCTAACATGTGCCTTTGTTTAATTTAGTATCCCTCATTTGCCATGTAAAAGTAGTCAATCACAAAAAAATGTTTAAATGTTTGTAAATCTATCGGACCAAACTGCGTGGTCATCAGTCCGTAGTTTGTAAGCTACTTAAACCTAGGTAAACTAACCTAAGGAAAACAAACACACCCAAGCCGCAGGGAGGACTCGAACCTCCACGGCGAACAACCGTGCGCTCCGCAGCGAGACGCTTTAGACCGCTCGGCTACTCCACCGCGGCGTAGTCAATCACATACTACTGTTGCATTATGAGTTACTTTCTGGAGAAAAGAGAGGCATGATGTAACATTTATTGCATCGGGTACAGCATGGAAGCACTATATAGCTGACCAGCTATGAACTTTTTGTTGCTAGTAGAGCATAATAATTTTAAGGATTTTTTTTTTTTTTAAATATTATTCTCAGTATACAGGGTGAATCACCTAACACTTGCACCGTAAATTTTGCGGAAACGGAAAGTGCGATTGATATGCGGTTTTCACAGAATGGACAGGTAGTCAAGGACTCGTATTGTTATCCAATACACAGAATGCATAAAAATACTCTTTCTAGGTATTTTTACAAACATACAATTTTTCAAATGGAACAATGGTTGTTTCTATCATGCACTGGAATTTTTGACACCAGCTGTGTACAAAGAATTTTGAATGACATCTTTATCACGTTTAGTTTGGCAGCTACAACCATTCAAAGTTTGGGGGGCGGAGGCTTCGACAGCGTAGCTCACTGACTGGTGGTCATGAGAGAGTGGGCCGTGCCCCAGAGGCTAGCCATTCGGCCAGTCAGTTACTCTATCGCAGCCTCCGCCCCCGAAACTTTGAACGGTTGTAGCTGCCAACTTAACGCGATAACAGTGTCATTCAAAATTCTTTGTACACAGCTGCTGTCAAAAACTCCAGTGCATGATAGAAACAAACATTGTTCCAATTAAATAACTGTATGTTTGCATAAAAAATACTCTAAGTAATATTACAATCTGTTTGTTGGCGGAAAACACTACCAATCCATTCTGTGAAAACCGCACACCAACGGCAGTTTCCGTTTGCGCAATATTTGCGGTGCAAGTGTTAGGTGATTCACCCTGTACATAAAAATTGAGGTGTCTGTGCCTATATTTCACTCTGCAGCCAAAACAACACATCGCAAACGAATATTATTTGTATATGGTTGTAGGTGTCAGTCTCCCATTGTGCACTATGGTGGTAGAGGGTTGATGACTATAATGGGGTGGAAGATATGGGAGTTGAACGTTCCCGACACATATCAAATTCTACGTGTGGGTGTCAATATTTTGTTCATCAGCAAAAACTACACAATGTAGACGAACGATCTCTGTGTTGTTGTAGTATAAAGTCTCCTGTTGTACACCATAGCAGTTTCGTGTCGATAGCTATAAGGAGGTGGAAGATATAGTGGTTGCAAGTCGTCAGCTTATATAAAATTTGGACTGAAGACTAGCTATGACTTTTGACACTACAATAGCAAAGATGTTATATAGAGCGAAACGTGATACACATTCTTCATTTGTTTTTCTGCAACAAGCGTACGAATAAAGAAAAATAAGTGCATATTGCAGTTCGAAAAGTAAAATTACCTAGAAAGATTCCAAAGTGTAAGTAAGAAATTTCGCGCTCCCGATCCGTTTCTAAAATACAGGAAACGGCGCTGAAAAGTTACTCTACAGACGATGAAGACTTGAAATTTGTAGTCGTTGTTTATCTCACACTATAGGCATAAGCGATTTATCGATATTACCACCCCTAAGGGAGTGAAATAGGGGATAAACGGTTTTTTGAAAATGCATCGCTATTAAGGCAATTTTTAAGTAAGAAATACAAAACTTCGGATTTAGATTTTTGATTGAAATTTTAAAAACCAGTGTTTCGATATATTTGGAAATTCAACGATTAAGCGGGTGAAACAAGGGAAAATCTCTTAAGGGTGCTACTGAGACTATTTTGATGCTAGAAATGCGAAAATTTGGATTTGGAACCGTGGTTAGAATTTTAAAAAATCTTTCAGTATGTTTTGAATTCTGTCATCAGTGGTGCAATACGGGGTGACAAGTTGTATGAAAATACTTGATTAGGCTAGCAGTTTTAAAGCTAAATCTATGGAAATTAATATTTAGAAGTAGAAACAACCAATGCAGACCATCCATTCTACGCGTGCGAAGCAGCGAGAATTAAGCTAGTTATAAAATAATAAGCTTAATTTCCATTTTAAGTGATTTATTGACATACATCATACAATCTTTTATAACAACAAAAATGTTTAAATGTTTGTGAAGTTATGAGACCTAACTGCAGTGGTAATCCGTCACTAAACTTAGAAACTACTTAAACTAATTTATCCTAAGAACAACACAAACACCCATCCATGTCCGAGGGAGGACTCGAACCTCCGATGTGGAACGGCTGCGCACCGTATAGCAGGGCGCCTCAGTGCGCACGGCCATTCCGCCGCGGCTTATAATAACAATCATAAGTACTGAACAGCTCTGTATTTTTTTAAACAGGGTCTTATTGCATTCTATATTTTATTGTTTCAGGAAGAGACGACGTTTACGTAAGCAGGTGGTTTGATTATGAAGCTTTCTAGTTTCTGGAGGACAGGGACTTACCAACAAAAGGACTTAAGACGGCAAGAAAATGTTGATGTACTCAAGCATATTTGTGTTGCCATTCTAGGAATCCTTCTATCATACAATAACCTGCTATTCCATCCCTAATTTTTGTCAATAATTCGTGGATCGTCGGGGGACATATCTCAGTGGTAACAAAGACGTCATATCATCTTCTCCCTGGACCCTCCGTGACCCTTCAATTAAAACTCCATTCTCTTCATGCTCTATGCTAGTAGGAGTGTTCAAATTTGGCGAATGGGTCCTTAGATAATTGTGTAAAAAGTGACTGCCATCACTGTCATATCGGCTCTTTCAGGTGCCAAAAGCATTGGTTTTTTTGGATCCCGAAACACTGAGCATGATATTCCGAAGGCGTTCTCGACTATCCGTTCGGCCCTACTCAAGCGATAATTAAAAATTCTGTGAGGAGTTCCTTTGGCAAAGTCTCCAGGGTATGGCTTCATGAGATTTTCACTTCGAGTAAATGTACAATCACCTGCAAAGAAAAAAGGCATTTGCATAAAACGCCCTGGCAACGGTACCACTACCGGAAGTTGCAATGTGCTTCCAGTCATCATACTTCCTTGAAAAATTTCTCCCTCCTAAATTCTTCCTTAGCATCCCCCCTCAGGGGCTCAGCATTAATTTGCTGGGTACGAGCTTGGCGAACCCGGGGTCCTGAGCCGTGGGCTGTGTCGCGCCAACAGTCCGCTACACCGTAAGCTCTGTGCGTGCTTCAATGACCATCGTTCAGCACGACCGTGGAACGTTGTACGTTTCAGAGCCCGGGGATCTTGGCTTAATCGCCCGGGTCGCGAGGACGGTACAAACCTCTATAAAAAAAAAACCTCAATCTCAAGGTGTGCTACGTGCCGAGGAGATGCATGGCTGTTGAGGTTGAACAGCCGCTAGCGAGTAACCTCTGAGGAACCTGCCGCACCTCAGTTGTATAAGGCTTACCCAGGCAAGCGGGGCTCTGCCTGGGTGGACCTTTAGTTCCCTAGCTGCTCGTGGGACCGAGATGAAACGAGCAAATAAAAGCGTGGCCGGTCGCGAAAACGGCGTCTCAAAGCGTGGTAAGATTGACTTCAATGCTGAGAAATATGACCCTCAGTCGTTCCCTGCCTTGGCAACGCCATGGGAGGAACGTAGGGCAAGAAATCGAGGTGAGGCATATGCCCCCCGATACTTAGTATGTTCCCGGACTGACGGTGAGTCGTTTACCAACACAAAGCCCCTGTTTTTTGTTGAAAGCATAGAGGATAAATTCGGCGAGGTGGAGGGCATGTCAAAGATGCGATCCGGCTCTGTCCTTATTACGACGTCATCCCCAGCACAGTCACGAGCACTGCTTGCCTGTGACAAGCTGGGTGATGTTCCCATAACGATCAATCCTCATAAGAGCCTCAACATGATACAGGGTATTATATTCCATAAAGATCTTCTGTTGCAGACCGATGACGAGCTACTTAAGAACTTGGAGCGGAGAGGAGTTCATTTTATACGGCGAGTGCATAGGGGTCCGAAGGACAACAGGGTCGCAACCGGCGCATTCATCTTGGCCTTCGAGGGCGACACGTTACCTGAGAAGGTCAAGGTGATGATTTACCGGATTGACGTGAAGCCCTACGTTCCTCTCCCTATGGGCTGTTTTAAGTGCTGGAGGTTTGGGCACATGTCCTCCAGGTGCACAGCCAACTCCACCTGTCGAGAGTGTGGACGTGCGGAACACCCTAACGTCCCTTGTGCACCTCCTCCATTTTGTGTGAACTGTGGACAACACCACTTCCCTTGCTCGCCCACCTGCTCTGTTCTGCATAAAGAGAGGAAGATCATGGAATATAAAACCCTGGATAGGCTGTCTTACTCGGAGGCAAAGAGGAAGTACGAGAAAATGCATCCCATCAGCATGAAGACATCCTTTGCTGCAGCCTCATCTTCATCTAAAGAGTTACCAAGTGTACAGTCGGTCCTAGTGGTCTCCCAGGCCCAACAATCCACCTCCGCCCCCCTAACTACTGGGGACACCTCAAATTCCACCGCCCCCAAAGACCATGCTTTGGGAGCGGTAACCACCAAACCAAAGGGGACATTGGTCTCCACCCCAGAGCCAGAGTCACAACAGCCTGCTCTGGCTCCTCGCACTAGGAAGGGGTCGCTTGGATCCCTTCCCTCTAAGGTTTCTCCCGCTGAATCAGCGGATGCCAGTGGCTGGCAGAAAGTGCCGCCAGCTGGTCGTAGGGCTGCACGCCGCTCCTCCGTCCTGGGGACTGAGCTGGCAGCGCCCTCCCAGCATGAGAAACATAAAGAGAAGCGCGAAACCAAGAAGAAGAAAGACGAGAAACCACCTAAGGAGAAAGATACTCCGGTGGCCACCTTTCTGCCACCCCCCTCCACCTCTTCTTCTGAGGACGAGATTGAGATCCTCGCGTCCCCCAAAGACTTAGCAATTGCCGAGTCTTCGGAAGCCATGGACGTTGAGGCTCTGCCTCAGAAATCGGCGACGGCAGAAGATACTGCGACTCCTACTGCGCCGCCAAATTCAGCATGTCCCATCGACCAGGAGGCTCTCTGGCAGATGGCGGAAAAAGCCGCCACAGTTCCACTGGAGGATCAGAGTTGCAGCAATTGTTGTGCCGCTTCCCAGCGTTTTGTGTAGCCTTGCAGGAAACCTGGTTTCCTGCTAATAGGACCCCAGCCCTTCGTGGGTATCGGGGCTATTACAAAAATCGTCTCATATATGACAGGGTCTCTGGAGGTGTCTGTATCTATGTCCTTGCCACTGTCCCCATTGCCGCTGTGCCTCTACACACGACTCTTGAGGCGGTGGCTGTTCGAATCCGGGCTATGCAGGAACTGACGATCTGTTCACTTTACCTTCCTCCAGATGAGACGATTTCAATTACTGACCTTGCTACCCTGGTGGCACAACTTCCCCCACCATTTCTGATTCTGGGGGACTTCAATGCTCACCATCCCTTGTGGGGTGGAGCGCAGACAACAGGCCGTGGTAGGGACATAGAGACACTCTTATCACAGCAAGACGTCTGCCTGCTAAACACTGGTGCACCCACGCATTTTTGCGTGGCTCGAGGCACGTATTCCACGATTGATCTCTCTGTTTGTACCCCGAGCCTGCTCCCGCACCTCCAGTGGGGGCTCCATGATGACTTTGCAACAGCGACCATTTTCCTGTTCTCTTGACGCTCCTTGATTTTCACCCTGCGGGCTGTCCATCTCGATGGTCTCTCCGACGAGCTGATTGGAACCACTTCACCTCCGCTGCTACAGTTCCCGTTCCACTGCCAGCCGACTTGGACATTGCGGTTCACCAGGTCACCAGTTCGATAGTTTCCGCTGCTGAGGTACCATTTCTACCACGTCTGGCTCCCCACGTCGTAAGTCTGTGCCCTGGTGGACGCCGGAAATCGCTGAGGCCATTCGGCATCGTCGTCGGGCGCTCCAGCGGCATCGTCGTCGGGCGCTCCAGCGGCATCGTCGTCGGGCGCTCCAGCGGCATCGTCGACACCTCACCTTAGAAAACTTAATAGCTTTTAAACAGCTCCGGGCCCGAGCTCGACACCTCATCCGGCAGGGTAAACGGGAATGTTGGGAGACGTATGTCGCCAGCATTGGCCGTCGCGCCTCAGCATTTCGGGCCCCTCAGGGGCTCAGCATTAATTTGCTGAGTACGGGCTTGGCGAACCCGGGGTCCTGAGCTGTGGACTGTGTCGCGCCAACAGTCCGCTACACCGTAAGCTCTGTGCGTGCTTCAACGACCATCGTTCGGCGCGACGGTGGAACGTTGTACGTTTCAGAGCCCGGGGATCTTGGCTTAATCGCCCGGGTCGCGAGGACGGTACAAACCTCTCTAAAAAAACCCTCAATCTCAAGGTGTGCTACGTGCCGAGGAGATGCATGGCTGTTGAGGTTGAACAGCCGCTAGCGAGCAACCTCTGAGGAACCTGCCGCACCTCAGTTGTACAAGGCTTACCCAGGCAAGCGGGGCTCTGCCTGGGTGGACCTTTAGTTCCCTAGCTGCTCGTGGGACGAACATGAAACGAGCGAACAAAAGCGTGGCCGGCCGCGAAAACGGCGTCTCAAAGCGTGGAAGAGTTGCTTATAATGCAGCGTCATATGATCCCCGAACGTTCCCTTCCCTGGCCAACCCATGGGAGGAACGGCGGGCTAAAGAAAGGGATGAGGCATACTCACCTAAGTATCTTGTTTGTAGTCGAACAGATGGGGAAACTTTCATGTCGACGAAGCCACTTTTCTTCGTTGAACACCTCGAGGATAAGTTTGGTGAAGTCTCAGGCATGTCAAAGATGAGAAGCGGTTCGGTACTGATCGAAACAGCGTCATCCGCCCAATCAAAAGCATTACTTGCTTGTGATAAGCTGGGTGACGTTCCGGTCAGTATAACACCTCATAAATCGCTTAAAATGATCCAGGGTCTGATCTATCACAGGGATCTTCTCTTACAGTCGGATGACGAGCTACGCGCCAACCTAGAGCGACGGGGTGTCCACTTCGTCCGGCGCGTGCATAGGGGTTCGAAGGATAATAGGGTAGCCACCGGTGCTTTCATCTTGGCCTTTGACGGCGATACATTGCCCGAAAAGGTCAAGGTCATGGTCTACCGGTGTGACGTAAAGCCTTACATTCCTCCCCCTATGCGCTGTTTCAAATGCTGGAAATTTGGACATATGTCCTCCAGATGTAGTTCCAGCCCCACATGTAGGGAATGCGGGCGTCCATCACACCCGGACGCTCCGTGTACTCCTCCACCTATCTGTGTCAACTGTGGGCAGCAACATCCACCCTGTTCTACAGACTGTACCATGCTCCGTAAGGAGCGAAAGATAATGGAATACAAGACCCTGGATCGCCTGACATATACAGAAGCACGTAAAAAATATGATCGGCTTCACCCAGTTTCCATGACTACATCTTTCGCTGCAGTTACTTCATCACCACCACTTCTGATCAGACCTACCGTGCAACTACCTTCTGTGGGCCCAAAGGGCCGTCAAAGCTCGTCAGCCTCCATCAGGGTTGGGGGCACTCCTCACACTGCCCCCTCACCACTACCAGCGGGGGCACCTCCACCCCCACCACCGGGGACACAAGTCCCCACCTCCCAGCCAGAGGAGGAGCAGCAGCCTCCTCTGGCTCCCCTCACTCGGAAGGGGTCCCTCGGGGCACTCCCTTCTGAGGCTTCTCCTAGTGCTCCAGCAGATCCCAGCCAATGGCTGAAGGATCCAAAACCTGTGGGTGGAAGGGCTTCCCGCTCTTCTTCTACCCCTGGTGTCACTATAGAGAAGCCCTCCCGGCCCTGCAAACCTAAGGGCCAGCGAGAGGGACGGAAAAAGAAGACAAAAGAGTCTTCGGTGGCTCTCAGGCCACCCGCTACCTCATCTTCTGCATCAGACGATGAGGTGCAGATCCTCGCGTCACGTGAGGATCTGTCTCTTACTGAATCCCCAGAACGACTTGTCTTGGACTCCGTAGGTTCTCAATCGGCTGCAGCAGATGAACCTATGGAATAACGTTTTTTAATATTTTAATATTTTATATTTTGTATTTTGCGTTTTAATCATGGCTTTTAACGTCTCTAACCACCACATCCTCCAGTGGAATTGCGGCGGTTTCTTCCACCATCTGGCTGAGCTGCAACAACTACTGAGCAACTTCCATGTTATCTGCATAGCGATACAGGAAACGTGGTTTCCTGTGCAGAGGACCCCAGCCCTGCGTGGCTACCGGGGCTATTTCAAAAATCGCCCCTTTTGCGACAGGGTCTCTGGAGGTGTGTGCCTCTATGTCCTTGCCACTGTCCCCTGTGCAGCTGTGCCGCTCACCACGAACCTCGAGGCAGTGGCTGTAAGGATAAGAGTCAGGCAGGAACTGACAATCTGTTCCCTCTACCTTCCTCCAGATGAGGTTATTTCTCTTGCAGACCTTGATGCCTTGATCGCTCAACTCCCCCCGCCGTTTCTCCTTCTGGGGGATTTTAACGCCCACCACCCTATGTGGGGTGGGACACAGACCTCGGCTCGTGGTAAGGATGTGGAGCTGCTCTTCACTCGGCGAAACCTTTGCCTTCTTAATACGGGCGCTCCGACGCACTTCAGTGTAGCTCACGGGACGTATTCGGCCATCGACCTTTCTATCTGTAGCCCGAGTCTCCTCCCTCGTCTGAACTGGAGCGTCCATGATGATCTCTGTGGGAGCGACCACTTTCCCATCTTTCTGTCGCTCCCAGAGACTCAGGCCGCAAACCGGCTACCTCATTGGTCACTCCATAGGGCTGACTGGCCGGCATATGCTTCAGCTGCAGTGGTACCGACTATGCTTCCAGCCGGCATTGATGTGGCTGTCCAGCTAGTCACGAAGGCCATAGTTTCTGCTGCTGAGAACACTGTCCCGACCGCGTCTACGTCACTTCGACGTAAGTCGGTCCCTTGGTGGACGCAGGAAATCGCTGAGGCCATCCGGGAACGTCGGCGCGCACTTCAGCGGCACCGGCGACACCCTTCTCTACAACATCTAATCGCCTTCAAGCGGCTCCGCGCACGAGCTCGACGATTGATTCGCCAGAGTAAAAAGGATTCCTGGGAGAGGTTTGTAGCCTCTATCGGCTCTCGCGCCTCCCCTTCTCGGGTCTGGACCCAAGTGCGTCGCCTCTTTGGATATCGCCCACCGGCAGGAATTCCAACGCTCGCTATTCAGGGTGCACTCTGCACTGACCCGCAAGCCATAGCTGAGTACATGGCGGATTACTTTGCACGTTGCTCAGCAACTGAAACGTACAGTGCAGACTTCCGCACCTTCAAAGAGAGGGTCGAGCGGAAGCAGTTATCATTCCGCACACGCCGCCAGGAACCTTACAATGCCCCATTTAGCGAGTGGGAGTTTGAAACTGCTCTGGCTGCATGCCCCGATACTTCTCCGGGACCTGATCGGATACATAGCCAGTTCATCCGTCACCTTTCGGCTGAGTTTCAACACAGACTCCTCTACCTGTTTAACCGTATCTGGGCAGATGGGGTCTTTCCATCACAGTGGCGGGAAAGCACCGTCATCCCGGTGTTGAAACCTGGAGCAGATCCATTGGTGGCTGACAGTTACCGCCCAATCAGCCTTACCAATGTGCTCTGCAAGCTGCTTGAACGAATGGTGAGTCGGCGGCTGATGTGGCTCCTTGAAGACCGCGAACTTCTTGCCCCACAACAAGGGGGATTCCGTCAAGGCCGTTCCGCCATTGACAACCTTGTCTCGCTGGAATCGGCTATTCGCACAGCCTTCACCAGGCGCGAACATCTCGTTGCGGTCTTTTTTGATCTCCGTAAGGCATACGATACAACCTGGCGCCACCATATTCTGGCTACACTGCATGGTTGGGGTCTGAGGGGCTCCCTTCCAATTTTTATACGGAACTTTTTATCGACCCGCTCTTTTCAAGTTCGTGTAGGCACCTGTCTCAGCTCTCCCCATGTCCAGGAGAATGGTGTCCCACAGGGCTCTGTTCTCAGTGTTCCCCTCTTCCTGATTGCCATCAATGGTCTCGCAGCAGCGGTGGGGTCCTCAGTTTCGTCCTCCCTGTTTGCAGACGATTTTTGTATTTACTTCAGCTCCGCCACCATTGGTGTCGCCGAACGGCGGCTGCAGGGAGCCATTAGAAAGGCACAATCATGGGCCTCGTCTCACGGTTTCCACTTCTCGGGTTCTAAGACCCGAGTAATGCACTTTTGTCGTCGTCGGGCACTTCACCTCGATCCAGAACTGTACCTAGATAACGAACTCCTTCGAGTTGAAGAAACACACCGCTTCCTCGGTATGGTTTTCGATGCCCGGCTGACTTGGCAGCCACATCTCCGTCAGCTGCGACAGAAATGCTGGAAACACCTTAATATCCTTCGCTGTCTCGGCCACACGGCTTGGGGAGCATCACGCCCAACGCTTCTGCAGCTCTATAAGGCTCTGATACAATCGCGCCTAGACTACGGAAGTATCGTATATGACTCTGCAGCACCGTCAGCACTACAGGTATTGGACCCGGTCCTCCATAGTGGTGTCCGTTTGGCGACAGGGGCTTTTCGCACAAGTCCAGTGACAAGTCTGCTAGCTGAAGCAGGGGTTCCGCCCCTGCGCTTCCGCCGGCAGCGCTTACTCTCTGCCTATGCTGCCCATGTACATGCCTTACCCCACCATCCAAACTACAGGCTTCTATTTCCGGATGTTGTCCTTCCTTCCCCACGACAGCGGCCAAGGTCGGGTCTCCCGATCGCGGTCCGTGTTCGTTCCCTTCTCTCTTCACTTGAATCCCTTCCTATTCCTCCTGCTTTCCACTACCCTTCCCGTGTTCCTCCTTGGTCTATACCGCGTCCGCAGTTTCGGCTGGACTTGTCACGTGACTCTAAAGCCTCTGTTGCACCGATGACTCTCCGCCGCCAGTTCCAGGCGGTACTTCGTTCGTTCCATGGCGCGGAAATTGTCTACACCGACGGGTCCCTAGTTGATGGCCGTTGTGGGTATGCCTACACCCACGATGAGCATACTGAACTACACTCCTTACCCTGTGGGAGTACTATCTTCTCTGCGGAGCTGATAGCTATCCATCGAGCACTGGAGCACCTTATAGCCTGTCCCGGGGAGTCGTATGTTATCTGCAGCGACTCCCTGAGTGGCTTGCAAGCCCTTGACCAGTGCTTTCCAAAACATCCACTGGTGCGGTCAATTCAGGAATCTCTTGACCTTCTCGTTCAGTCTGGCCGCACTGTGGTTTTCGTTTGGACCCCGGCACACATAGGAATTCCGGGGAACGAACGCGTGGATCGGCTGGCTAGGCAGGCGATTACTGCAAGCCCCTTAGAAATTGGTATTCAGGAGAGGGACCACCGATTACAGTTACAAAAGAAGGTGGTAGGGCTTTGGAACACTGAGTGGGTTGACTCACCTACCCCAAACAAGCTCCGTACAGTGAAGCTTTCTACAGCTCCGTGGAAGTCCTCTCTGAGGGCCTCTCGGAAGGAGTCAGTTGTCCTTTGTCGTCTGCGTATTGGCCACTCGTGGATGACACATGGCCATCTACTTCGACGGGAGGATCCTCCACAGTGTCGCTGCGGCACTTCATTGACAGTGGTCCACATCCTTGTGGACTGCCCCCTTTTAGCTGCCTTACGACAGTCATTTGACCTGCCAGCTGCACTTCCTTTTATTCTCGGTGACGACGCTGCTACAGCTGATTGTGTTTTACGTTTTATCCGTGCAGCTGGGTTTTATCATTTGATCTAAAGGTGGGTATTTTAGCCTGATATCTCAGGCACCCATCTTTCGCAAATTTTTACTCTTTTTCTTTTGTGCTGTCTCCCCGCTTTTACCCGTATGTTTTAGAATGTGCGGAGTGGCTGGCTCATCCTTTATTATTCTCGCGATCAGCCAGCCACACTTTTCTGCTGAAACCTTTTAGTACAGTTTTTTTTTCCCCCTTTCAGTTTTCTTCTTTCTACGTTTCTTTCCTCTTTAGGATTTCTTCTTTGAGTGTCCTGAACTCATTTACCCCCATTACGTGCCCATTATGAGTCTATCTTCTATGTGAGTCACGCATTGTTTTGCAGGATGCATTACGCTGTATCGACTTAGCTCGCAACAGGGGACTGATGACCACGTAGTCTAGTCCCCTCTAAACAACAACAACAACAACAACAACAACAAGCATTTCGGGTGTGGTCCCAGGTTAGGCGCCTATTTGGGTATCGTCCAACGGCAGCGATTCCCAGCCTACGCATCCAGGGTACCCTGTGTACCGACCCGACTTCCATTGCAGAACACATGGCCGAGCATTATGCTCGCACCTCTGCAACATGCGAATACAGTGCGGACTTCCGTGCACTGAAGGAGCGTTTTGAACAGTGACGGCTGTCCTTTCACATGCGTCGAGCCGAATTGTACAACTCCGCTTGCAGTGCATGGGAATTCGAAACTGCCCTTGCCGCATGCCCCGATACCTCTCCAGGACCGGACAGAATCCACAGCCAGTTCCTCCGGCACCTTTCAGTGGAGTTTCAACACCAGCTTCTCGCCCTGTTTAACCGTTTATGGGTGGAGGGGGCTTTCCCGTCACAATGACGAGAAAGCATCATTATTCCGGTGATCAAACCTGGTGCTGATCCACAGGTGGCTGATAGTTACCGTCCAATCAGCCTCACCAACGTTCTGTGCAAGCTATTCGAACGTATGGTGAGCCGGCGGCTTATGTGGATCCTTGAACATCGGGGTCTGTTGTCCCCACGTCAAGGGGGTTTCCGCCATGGCCGCTCCACTGTTGACAACTTAGTGGCTCTGGAGTCCGCCATTCGTATGGCATTTAGCAGGCGTGAGCACCTTGTTGCCGTCTTTTTTGACCTCAGAAAGGCCTACGATACCACTTGGCGCCACCACATTCTGACTACGCTGCACGGTTGGGGATTGTGAGGTCCGCTCCCACTTTATATTCAGAAATTTCTTTCTTTCCGGTCTTTTCGAGTACGGGTTGGTACTTCCCTCAGCTCCTCTCGCGTCCAGGAGAACGGTGTCCCACAGGGCTCTGTCGTTAGTGTACCCCTCTTTTTAATTGCCATCGATGGACTTGCTGAGGCAGTGGGGTCATCGGTTTCTTCCTCCTTGTTCGCCGATGACTTCTGCTTATACTTCAGCTCAGCTAGCATTGGGGTAGCTGAAAGGCATCTACAGGGAGCCATTCGAAAGGCGCAGTCGTGGGCTTCAACCCATGGATTCCAGTTTTCTCCATCGAAAACCTGGGTTATGCACTTCTGCCGCCATCGAGCTGTCCATTCGGACCCAGAGCTATATTTATATGATGAACTCCTTCGTGTCGAGGAGACTCACCGATTTCTTGGTATGCTCTTCGACAGCCAGCTCATTTGGGTTCCCCATCTTCGCCAGCTTAAGCAGAAGTGCGTCAGGTACCTCAATATTCTACGCTGTCTCAGCCATACTAGTTGGGGTTCCGCCCGTACGAGTCTTTTGCAGCTCTACAGGGCGCTGATCCAATCACGGTTAGACTACGGGAGCTTTGTGTATGGTTCGGCAGCCCCATCTGCATTGCAGGTCTTGGACCCAGTACTCCACAGTGGCGTCCGCTTAGCGACAGGGGCCTTTCGGACAAGTCCAGTGGGAAAAGCCTACTAGCTGAAGCTGGAGTCCTTCCCCTGCGATTTCGGCGGCAGCAGCTGTTATCCTCTTATGCTGCCCATGCCCATGCAATACCGCACCATCCGAGTCGCAGGCTTCTTTTTCCAGCTGCTGCACTTCCGTCTCCACAACAACGGCCGAGGTCGGGTCTTCCGATCGCGGTCCGTGTTCGTTCCGTCCTGTCGTCTCTTGAGTCCTTTCCTATGCCTCCTGCTTTTCACTGGCCTTACCGTATCGCTCCTTGGTCACTCTCACGTCCACAGCTTCGGCTGGACTTGGCGCATGTCTCGAAAGCCTCTGTAGCACCACTGAGTCTCCGTCGCCAGTTTCAGGCGGTTTTAGAGTCGTTCTGTGGCGCGGAAGTCGTGTACACGGATGGTTCTGCGGTCGACGGCCGTACTGGCTATGCATATGTCCACGGTGAGCATTTCGAACAGCATTCACTGCCCTGTGGAAGTGCGTGTTCACAGCGGAACTAGTTGCCATCTATCGGGCACTTGAACATCTCAGAGGGTGCCCTGGAGAGTCTCTGGTCATCTGTTCTGACTCCCTTAGTGGCTTTCAAGCCCTCGCCACATATTTCCCGAAACACCCTTTAGTGCAATCCATCCAGGAGTCTGTTTCCAGGCTTGTTCGGTCCGGTCGCTCGGTGGTCTTTGTTTGGACTCCAGGCCACATCGGCATTCCTGCAAACGAACGTGTGGATCAGCTGGCTAAGCAGGCTACTTCCTCCGGTCCATTGGCTATTGGTCTTCCGGAGAGCGATCTCCGACTGGAGTTCCATCGGAGGATCCTTGGCCTGTGGAATTCCGAGTGGGTTGACTCCGCTCAACCCAACAAGCTTCGTGCAGTGAAGCTCTCTACGGTTGCATGGAAGTCCTCACTGCGGTCGTCTCGTAGGGAATCGGTTGTTCTGTCGCCTACGAATCGGCCACACATGGCTGATACATGGCCACCTTCTTCGGCGGGAGGACGCACCACAGTGTGACTGTGGCGCCCCCTTGACAGTGGTCCACATCCTGGTGGACTGTCCACATTTAGTTGCTTTGCGACAATCTTTTAATCTACCGGATGCGCTTTCTTTTATATTAGGAGACGATGCTGCAATGGTCGATCGTGTTTTCGGTTTTATTCGCGCAACTGGCTTTTATGGGTCTATTTAGTGGTGGGGCCTATAAGCCGCCCTGTCGGGCTTCACCCCCTCCACAACAATAGGCCACTGTCATTTTACGGTTGATGACTTGTTTTTCCATTAAGGATTTTAAAGTGTGCAGAGTGGCTGGCTCATCCTGTATTATTTTGTGATCAGCCAGCCACACGCTTCTGCAGCCTTGTTTTGGTTTTGTCTATTTTGTCAACTCCTGTCTTGTTCATTGGTATGTAATCATTTTACCATTGACTGACTCTGTACCCGGAGTATACTGGACTTAGAGTACTATGCGACGAAAAGGAAACTTTTAACGGTTTACTCCTAGCTGGGAACAGGGGACTGATAACCCAGCAGTTGAGTCCCCTTTAAACACCCAACAACAACAACAACAACAACCTTAGCATCCCACGTAAAACAGAACTGATCATTGTTTTGGTGACTGGAAAACTAATAAGTTATTGGTATGAGGCGAACGAGACGACTAAACGTTTTTAATAGGCTCCTATTTTTATGTTAGTCACGTAATACCAGTAATACATAATTACTATTGGTTAGTATTGAGTAGCCGGCCGCGGTGGCCGAGGAGACTGAGGCGCTCCAGACACGGTCTGCACGGCCACTACGGTCGGGGGTTCGAATCCCCCCTCGGGCAGGATATTTGTGTCGTCCTAGTTCGTAAGTAGTTCATAAGTAGTTTTGTAAGTTTAGGGACTGATGACCCTGTAGTTAAGTCCCATAGACTATACAAACATTTGAACATTTGTACTATTGATTATTACTTGTAATGTACAGGAGACGTATGAGAGTATTAAAATTGAAAAACACATCGAGTCAGGACTCAACATTTCTAAAGACAGCCAACAAGAGCCAACAGGGTGAACATCTGCTGCCGGACCTACTAAGCGTAAGCGAACTGATGTTAACGACTCAATGATGAGGAGTGCGTTTGATATTTTACAATACTGCTGCAGAGAAATTGGAGAAAGAACCGTGTAATAAGTCCGACGAAATCGATACCTTTTATACGTACGTCGCTGCAAAATTGAAGAAATATTCGCCTGAAACGCAGAAATCGGTACCGCATGCCGTGTTTCACGTACTTCTTAAAGCCGAAAAAGGATTTTTGATTCAGCTGCTCCAAATGCTAAGCATTCCAACGACTGGCAAATCCCTCCAGGATATTTATCTCACCCCACACATTCTCAAAAATATGTTTTGCACACTTTGCAACCAGTATCTGCCCCCGTACAATTGCCACCTGATTCCTTGACATGTATCTCTTCTCAGCCATCTTCTGCTGCATCAATAATTTCAGAACAGTTTTCGGATTTTGTGTAACATACCTTTAGTTTAACGGAATTTGATGATTTTATGTAAAATGCGTTTAATTTTAATTATAAAAATGTTTTAAAAAATAAAACAACTTTCTAAATTCAAAGAGTTAAACAGCGGTGCTAATATGTTACCTTGATATATCCTTGTAATTCATTGATGAGTGCTGCACAGACTTGTGGTAGTATTAGTGCAATAACTGATTAGAAATTCTGAAAGTATACTGCAGGCTAGTAAATGAATCTCCTGTGGCAAGAAATGGAAGAAACCTGGAAGAATTAATCATATTGATTTTATTTGTCATATATATATATATATATATATATATATATATATATATATATAGTTAAGTGTGCCACCAATGTAGACTTTTCGTTTTGTTTTACGACAAACTTGCCATTGACAATGCCGCACCACTCATCAGCATAATCCCGAGATCTCCCCGTCGCATAGACATGTTTACAGCTTGGCTGCAAACTGAGTACTATATGTTAGTGGGTTCCCTACGGATCGCCGGAGGTTCGTTGCAACCCAACGAAAGGCGAGCGGCGCGCGTGCGTGCGGCTCGAGGTTTGTAGTAGGCCGCTGCTCATAGCTGAGTGGCTGGCCGCTAGAGCAACACCACCCAGAGACAAAGCCTCACAACAGCCCCTGCTACGTCATACTGACCAGGCTGTGGCCTCTATCTGAATGGCTGGCCGCTGGGACACGCCTACTGCCTCGTAGCGGCCAGCCAGTAAGCTGGCCAACACTGTCTTCCTGTACGTCTTCTGTACTGGTTGCAGGGTGCTTATTTTAATAGTACATGAAATCCTGTGATCTCTTAGCTGGGAACAGGGGACTGATGACCCGGCAGTTTAGTCCCCTTTAAACACCCAACACCAACCAACCATTAAGCTGGCGGCCTCGGCCTGGTCAGTATGACGTAGTACGGACTGTTGTAAGGCCTTATCTCTAGGTGGTGTTGCTCTAACGGCCAGCTACTCTGCTACGAACAGCGGCCTACTCGGCGTGGTGTCACACTAGAGCGCCGCGGCCTGCTCTTTCGGTGGTGGTGGTGGTGTGGATGCGGCTTAAGCTACACATGTAGGACGCGTGTGTGCGGCTCACTACTACTGACGTGGCAGTCTGTTTTGGGGAAGAAAATCTTACATTCTGTGAAGTAATTTGTCTTCTTACATAAAAAGCGTGTATCTGTTTCTTCATTTGTTTGCGGTTGCGGCTGACTGTCGTCAGCCGGCCGCGATGGCCGAGGGGACTGAGGCGCTTCAGTCACGGTCTGCACGGCCACTACGGTCGGGGGTTCGAATCCCCCCTCGGGCATGGATAGTTGTGCCGTCCTTAGTCTTAGCTAGTTCATAAGTAGTTTGTAAGTTTAGGGACTGATTACCCCGTAGTTAAGTCCCATAAGCTTAACAAACATTTGATTTTTGACTGTCGCCATATAGTGTCAGAATAAAAAGAACTACAGTTTACATAAGTAAGTAAACACTATTTGATATGAGTGGCAGTCGTTACTGAAAGATACCATTCATTATGTCAAGAAAGTTTGATGCTTCGAAAAAAAATTATTCATTCAGTAGATACAAAGATTTGAGAAAATATGGGCTTAGTTATTCCAAATTGTTACAAATTTAAATTTTGGCCTTTTGGTTCAGCAGCAGTTTTTGCGGTCATTGCTGTGAACCATGTCTTTAGACTCACAAAAAAATTGTCGCCCTGTAGTTCCAGGAGCACGCCAAGGAAGTGTGATTGAACATTAAAGAATATGGAAATACAACAAACGCACGACAGTACCGTGCCTTGTACGATGCAGGAAAACCGTTGCCACTCAAAGTAGCTACCGACCGTTTCTGAATGGATACATGAAAGTTCTTAAAGGTTTTAAAGGGCATATTATATCATTTTACGGCAAATAGTGGCTAGACCAGCTAACGATTTTAGACGTTGATAGCCAACCCGTAAACTTCTTTCCAAAGTAGTAGGTGCATCGAGGAAGTAAAATCCCAATTTTTGAAAAATCAAAAAGCAGTAAATTTTATTGGCAACATGTACAGCAATTTTTGAGCCATTTTTCGACGTAGTCACCAATAGAATTGACACTTGTCACATCGTGGAACCAACTTTTGTATTTCATTTCAGTGCCGTAGAAGTCTGGCGCCTGTGAACGGAACCTGTGTGTGATAGTCGTTTGCAGCTCTGCCACGTTTGTCAAAACGATGGTCAGAGGGAGCAGTTTCGTGAGATGCAATGAGACATGGAAATCACTGGGAGAAAGACCATAACTGTTGGCCAGATGATCAAACAGTTCCTTAGCGGAATTCCTGCAAAATAGTTGCAGCGCACAGAGACGTATGAAGATGTGATTGGCGTGGTGCTGAACAACATCTGCAATAAGTATTCCACTCCTCCCTCTCGGAATGCCATGTAGCAGTTTCCGCATCGCTTCAAAGTAAGAGCGCCGCGCGGGAGTAGCCGAGCGGTCTGGAGCGCCACGTTACGGATCGCGCGGCCTCCCGCGTCGGAGGTTCGAATCCTCTCTCGGGCATGGATGTGTGTATGTTCCTTAGGGTAGTTTAACTTATTTTAAGTAGTTTGTAGGACTAGGGACTGATGACCAACGTAGTTCGGCCCCATAGGTTTACAAACATTTGAAGATGTTTTCAAACTAAGAGCTGATGACTACTGTCAAAACTCTTGTTCCATTAACAGGCGTCAGATTTATACGACACAAGAATACAAAAGTTGACATAAGTGACAAGTCTTTTCCTAACGGTGTAACAAATATTGCTTTTTGTATTGCCAATTAATTTTTCATGGAACTTCGTTGTCGTTGTTTCAAATAAAATAGGAAAACTTACTTTGTGGATGCACCTCCTATCGGTTTTATTTCCCAGTTAATTAATCACCCACGTAGGTATTCCACGTATGACACCTCAGCTGTGACCGTCATCCGCTTACAGTTTCTTTGTAACATACACGGTTCGTGATGATATTGTGGATACCATTTCTGCCATGTTGCCGCGCGTCTTCCGACGGAACGCATGGTGCAGTAGTTAGCGTCACATATCGCTGTGCTGGCGGTCCCCGGTTCAAATCCCGCCACTGTGAAAAAATATTTTTATTTGTATTTCCTATTTCTAGAACGTTCTACATGTTCCTTGTGTTGGATGTACTTGTAAGTCCATAAAATTCTTTCTATTTATAAATAGTGGAGCAGTCCAAGCCAGGGAGGCAGTCTGAACTGAGTGTACGCTTGTGTTAGCAATAAACCTGTTCTAAGTGTAAAGTGTGGTCTGTTAACGACCAGCCTTCGAATTCTGGACCACCTGCAGTTTTTAACGTGACACTTTTTGTGGATGCGCCGGGTATCCTGCAAAACACCTGCATCACCGTGGCTTCGATTGGGCAGCGTAAGAGCCGTCGCCTACACGGGCAAGAACCGGCATACAAAGTATATACCCCCTGCGGGTTCGGGGGTAAGAATAGGCCCGCGGTATTCCTGCCTGTCGTAAGAGGCGACTAAAAGGAGTCTTCATACTTTTCGGCTTTCCATCTGTGGTCCCCTATGTGGGTTTGACCCTCCATTTTTCAAAATTTTTCAGAAGAGCGAACCATTTGGGGAAGGACACCTTACATGGTGCATCATGTCATTCTCGTGCCATGCCATCTTAAGCACCCATCATGGAATGGACTTGCGACTGCGGATTCTATTCTGCCACTGGGCAGGTCATCTCTTTTTTCCGTGCAAGTCGCATCCATTGTGCACTGATATCTCAGCACTCTACTTTATGATGGTTCACGTAGCGCCAGAAAGCCAACACGGTAGCCAGTCCGTTGTGGTGGGGTCGTCATGTACCCTCTTGGCTGTAGCCCCCTGACAACACAGGGATCGCTCTACCGGTGCCAGAGCTGCATACTCCTCATGCAAGCCAAGGAGTCGATGCTTGTCTCTGTGGGGCATCAGGACTCCCGGCAACGGTCATCCCGCCAGGTGACGTTGCTGTGGCTGGGTGGCGCCCATGAGGAGAGCCCCTGATCGGAGTGGGTGGCATCGGGGCGGATCACCCGCAATGAAGAGACAAAAATCGGGTGACGTTAGCGGACGTACAACCGCCGTCTCTAAGAAGGGAAAGTTTAATGCATCTACGTACGACCCCCAAACGTTCCCCTCCCTGACCACGCCTTGGGAGGGACGTCGGGCCACAAAACAGGGTGAAGATTATGTTCCTCGATATCTCGTGTGCAGCAGGACTGATGGGGACTCATTCTCAGCGACCAAGCCTCAGTTCTTTGTGGAACATCTAGAGGACAGGTTTGGGGAAGTGGACTCCATCTCTAACATGCGCAACGGGTCTGTTCTCATCCACACAGCATCCCCGGCCCAGTCACGGGCGCTACTCGCTTGTGACAAGCTGGGTGACGTTGCGGTGACCATCACTCCCCACAAGTCCCTGAATATGGTTCAGGGAGTAATTTTCCATCGGGATTTATTGCTCCAGACAGACGACGAGCTACGGGCAAACCTTGCACGACGAGGCGTTCATTTTGTCCAGCGCGTCCATAGGGGCCCAAAGGATAATAGGGTCGCAACTGGTGCCTTCATCTTGGCCTTTGAGGGTGATACGTTACCCGAAAAGGTCAAGGTGATGGTTTACCGTGTTGACGTGCGGCCTTATATTCCTCCCCCTGTGAGGTGCTTCCAATGCTGGAAGTTCGGCCACATGTCTTCCCGTTGCATGTCCAGTGCTACATGCAGGGACTGCGGGCGTCCAGCACATCCGGACGCCCCATGCACTCCGCCTCCCATCTGCGTAAACTGTGGTCAGAACCATCCTCCCTGCTCGTCGCAATGCCCCGCATTTCAACGGGAGCGGAAAATTACAGAATATAAAACCCTGGACCGTATATCCTATAATGAGGCCAGGAAAAAGTTTGATCGTCTGCACCCTGTAACAATGAAAAACACGTTCGCAGCAGTGACGTCGTCGCCACTCTCCTTGGCGGTGACAGTATTTTCTACTTCTTCTGTTCCTGTGGGCCCCCAGGGCCGCCAACCTAAGCCTGCCCCCACGGAGGTTGGGGGCCATCCTTCCAAAGCTCCCAAGGCGAAAGCCTCGGGATCAGCTACCACCTCTCCGCCGGAGAAAGAACAACCTTCTCCGGCTTCCCTCACACGGAAGGGATCCCTTGGGACGCTCCCTTCCGCTAGTGTCGATAGTGACACTAACCAGCAGCAGGCGCGCTCGCAGACTGCTGGTCGTAGGGCTTCACGCTCCTCCTCAGTCCCTGTGGCTGAGTCCAAGGAGCACCTCCCACCAGCGAAGCCCCCGAGGGAACGGAGGGGTAAACAGAAACCAAAGACGGGCATCACAAGAGACACCACGGTGGCTTCAGTGCCACCACCCCCTCCACCTGCACCTCTGCTTCTGAGGATGAGGTGGAGATTCTTGCGTCACCCGAGGACCTCGCTCTCGGGGACGCCATTGAGAAAACGGAAAATCCCGATGACACGCCTACACTGGTGGGTGCCAGTGATGCTGAGTTGTAGCCCACCGACTCGGATTCATGTCTTCCCAGCACTCGAACAATGTCATTCTCCAGTGGAACTGCGGCGGTTTCTTCCCCCACCTGGCTGAGCTACGGCAGCTTTTGAGCACGACACCTGCTTTCTGCATTGCTCTTCAGGAAACTTGGTTTCCAGCAATGCGGACCCCTGCCCTTCGTGGCTACAGGGGATTTTACTGCAACCGTAGCATATATAACAGGGTATCAGGTGGAGTGTGTGTGTATGTCCTCACCTCTGTGTATAGTGAATCTGTGCCACTTCAAACGCCATTAGAAGCAGTGGCTGTCAGGGTGAGGACCACACAGGAGTTGACTATCTGCAGTATCTACTTGCCGCCAGATGGTGACGTATCTGTGAACGTCTTGGCTGCACTCGTTGCTCAACTACCCCCACCTTTCTTGCTGTTGGGCGACTTCAATGCCCACAGTCCCTTGTGGGGTGGTTCTACGATCTCTGGTCATGGCAGGGTTGTCGAGGATTTCCTAACTCAACTCGACCTCTGCCTCTTGAATACAGGTGCCCCCACGAATTTTAGTGTGGGACATGGCACTTTCTCGGCCATTGATCTGTCGATCTGCAGCCACGGCCTTCCACCATCTGTTCACTGGAGGGCCCATGACGACTTGTGTGGCAGTGACCATTTCCCTGTCTTTTTGTCACTCCCACAACGCGAGTCCCCAGCGCGCCCACCTAGGTGGGTTCTGCACGGGGCTAACTGGGAAGACTATGCTTCTGCTGCCATCGTTGGCCCTCCCCCACTCGAGGAAATCGATGTGGTGGTCGAGAGTGCCACACATTCCATCATTTCTGCTGCGAACGCGACCATTCCGCGTACATCAGGGTGCCCACGGCGTAAGACAGTGCCGTGGTGGTCGCCGGAGATCGCTGAGGCCATTAAAGACCGCAGGCGGGCCTTACAGCGATACAAACGGCACCCCTCTCAGGAGCACCTAATCAATTTTAAACGGCTTCGCGCTCGTGCTCGCCAGCTTATAAGAAGACGGAAACGGGAGTGCTGGGAGTGGTACGTTTCCACTATTGGGACAGGCACCTCAGCCTCGCAGGTCTGGAGTAAGATGAGACGGCTACAGGGAATACAGACTACATCGGGAATCCCTGGGATCTCCTCAAATGGAGTCCTATGTACGGACCCGGCCACACTTGCAGAGATGTTCGCCGAGCATTATGCTCGTGCCTTTGCCTCTGCAAATTATCCACCGGCCTTCCGTGCAGTAAAGGAGAGGGTAGAACGCCAGTCTCTCTCCTTTCGTACCAGCCGCTCTGAATCTTACAACACTCCCTTTTCTGAGTGGGAGCTCCTCAGTGCTCTTCAACAATGTCCTGACACGGCGCCAGAGCCTGATAGCATCCATAGTCAAATGCTGAAACATCCCTCAGCAGATAGTCGGC
The DNA here is from genome assembly GCA_026315105.1 of Locusta migratoria. Lineage (NCBI taxonomy): Eukaryota > Metazoa > Arthropoda > Insecta > Orthoptera > Acrididae > Locusta > Locusta migratoria. The sequence goes on from CM048755.1 coordinate 674,128,052, forward strand.
GAAACCTACTTGCGGTCTATAACCGCATTTGGTGTGATGGTGTTTTCCCGTCACAGTGGCAGGAGAGTATCATCATCCCAGTGCTTAAGCCCGACAAACATCCTCTGAACTTGGATAGCTATCGGCCCATTAACCTGACTAACGTGCCGTGCAAACTGCTGGAGCTGATGGTCAGTCGACGGTTGTGTTGGATTCTTGAGACTCGAGGATTGTTGGCTCCATGCCAGGGCGGTTTTCGCCAGGGTCGATCTACCACCGATAATCTGGTGTACCTCGAGTCTGCAATCCGCACAGCTTTTTCCCGGCGCCAACACCTTGTTGCCGTCTTCTTTGATATGCACAAAGCATACGATACCAGCTGGCGACGCCACATCCTCAACACTTTATATGACTGGGGCCTCCGGGGCTCCCTACCGATTTTTATCCAGAATTTTTTAGCTGTCCGTACCTTTCGTGTTCAAATTGGTGCCTCCCTGAGCGCCTCATACATCCAGGAGAATGGCGTTCCTCAGGGCTCAGTTTTAAGTGTTCCATTATTTTTAGTTGCCATCAATGGTCTAGCGACAGCAGTTGGATCGTCGGTCTCCCCTTCTCTTTACGCTGACGACTTTTGTATCTTTTTTAGTTCCTGCAGCACCCAGGTTGCTGAGCCTAGGTTGCAAGGTGCTATTCGGAAGGCGCAGAACTGGGCGCTTACCCATGGCTTTCAGTTTTCTGCCTCCAAGACCAGAGTGATGCACTTCTGTCGGCGTCGGACCGTCCACCCTCACCCTGAACTTTACCTCAACGACGAACTCCTGACAGTGGTAGACACGCATCGGTTTTTGGGTCTGGTCTTTGACGCTCGGCTGACGTGGCTCCCCCACATTCGTCAGCTAAAACGGAAGTGCTGGCGCCATCTCAACCTTCTCCGCCACCTGGGTCATACGACCTGGGGTGCTGATCGCTCGACACTGTTGCGGCTTTACACGGCACTGTTGCGGTCCCGTCTCGATTTTGGGTGCATTGCCTATGGGTCTGCGGCACCTTCGGCACTGCATCTCCTGGACCCCATCCACAACTGTGGGGTTCGCATCGCGACGGGTGCCTTCCGCACCAGCCCAGTGAACAGCTTACTAGTGGAGGCTGGGGTTCCACCTTTGGGGATCCGCCGCCAACACCTACTTGCGGCTTACGCAGCACATGTGTATTGCTCCCCAGGCCACCCGAACCATCGTCTCCTCTTTCCTGATGTGGTGGTCCGTCCCCATCAGCGACGCCCCAGATCAGGTCATACGATTGCCTATCGGGTTCAGTCCCTCCTGCAGGAGCTTGAGTCTTCTCCCCTTCCATCTTCCTATCGGGTCCGTGCCCGTACACCTCCGTGGTGTTTGCCAAGGCCGTCTACTCGGCTGGACTTGGCCCAGGGGCCCAAAGACTCAGTTCCACTGGAGGCGCTCCGCCGTCAGTTCTCGGCTATCATAGCGGAATTCCGTGGATATGACCTGATATACACAGATGGTTCCATGGTTGATGGCTGTGTGGGATTTGCGTATACTCATGTTGACCATGTGGAACAGCACTCTCTGCCGAATAGCTGCAGTGTTTCCACTGCAGAGCTGGTGGCCATTCACAGAGCTCTCCTGCATATCCGGTCTTGCTCAGGCGAGTCTTTTGTTGTTTGCAGCGACTCCCTGAGCAGCCTCCGAGCTCTGGAGCAGTGTTACCCGCGGTCACCTCTGGTGTTGGCCATACATGAGACGCTTCGTTCCGTTGAACTGTCTGGGCGATCAGTGACATTCGTCTGGTCTCCGGGTCACGTTGGTATCCCGGGCAATGAACGTGTTGACAGGCTTGCCAAGCAGGCTGTCGGTATGTCCTGTCTAGAGATCGGTCCCCCGGCTTCTGATCTCCGTTCATTGTTGCGCCAACGGGTACATCGGCTTTGGAATGCTGAGTGGCGTAGCCTGAACACGCCCAACAAGCTCCGGATGGTCAAGGATACGACGGCCGCATGGCGCTCCTCCATGCGGGGTTCACGACGGGACTCAGTGGTTTTGTGTTGCCTCCGCATTGGGCATACGTGGCTCACCCATGGACATCTCCTTCGTGGTGAAGATGCGCCCCAATGTCAGTGTGGCTCGCGCCTGACAATAGTCCACATCCTGTTGGACTGCCCCGTTTTAGCCGCTTTGCGGCGGAATTTTAACCTCCCTGTCATTTTATCGGACGTTTTAGGTGACGATGCTGCAATGGCAGATTCCGTTTTACGTTTTATGCGAGCAGGGGGGTTTTATCATTCCATCTAGCTGGAGATTTATTAGTGTTCCTGAGTGGTTGACTTTTCCGTTTTTATTCTTCTGGTCGGTCAACCACAGGCATCAGCTTCTTTCTTGTCAGATGTCTTTGTGTGCTCATCTTTTCGTTTTGTGTCTTGTTATTCTTGCTGTTTTTCTTTATAGACACAGTGGGACTCCTCTCCCGCTTCACAACTTTAAACTCTGGGCGTGTTATCTTTCACGTGTATGGCTTTCCCTTTGACGTCTAGAGAAGGAATGGGGGACTGATGACCATTGTAGTTTTGTCCCCCCTAAACAACCCAACAACAACAACAACAACTACAAAGTATATACTCCCTACCTCCTTCCGAAGGTCCGTTTCATCAAAAGACCGATAGATACGAAAGCAGCTGTAAGACAGCTGCACATCTGACGCCCATCGGTGTTCTCGGGAGACGCTGGACTGGACCGAAGCAAATGGCTGAAAGGATTTGACCGAGTCGCCAAGTATCACACGATGTGGCTGGCGAACGTAGATTTCTACCTAAATGGGACAGCCCAGCAGTGGTTTGAAAACAACGAGAACAAGCTAGATAGCTGGGACAAATTTCAGACGGAACTTAAGATGACGTTTGGAGACGACCAGCGGCAAGTCCGTTTATCGGAAGAGCAATTGAAGAACAGGGCCCAGAGACATGGTGAGTCAACGTAGTCGTATTTACAGAGCGTTTTGGCCCTATGTCACGTAGTAAACCAGGATATGACGGAGGCCGATAAAATTTCTCACCTGATGAAGGGCATTGCGGAAGATATGCATCAAGCTCTTCTGTTAAAAGACACAACAGTTAATCCAATATTGCCAGAAAATTGAAGAGATGCAACAGAGGAGGATTGGATGAAGAGGTAAGACAGACTCCGGAATGTTGTCCCTATGGCCGTTGTGGAAGACCAGTATGACTTTGCTTCTCTCAGACGAGAAATTGTGAGAGAAGAATTATAACAGTTTATGGCAGCCGGGACTGTCGAACGAAGCGACCACCAGCGTATGGCCATGGATGTCAGACCCGTATGTCATGAGGGAGCCGACGCTGCTGAGGAAGAGGTATTTCAAACATTACCGCATGTCAGCCCCGCCACTCGCACCCGACGTGAAGAATGGCGTTGCCCTGCTATGACTTACGCCGCAGCCGCCAAACGGGAGCCTAGGAACCAACCGACGCGGTCGCAACCAACTCCTCCGGCAACTATGACGCCTCGCAGGAGAACAGATATCTGGAGGACAGAAGACAACACGCCATTGTGTTTTCACTAAGGGCTTCCTGGACATGTCGTAGGATAGTGTAGGGAGAGAAGACGAGTATTTGACAATTATTATGCCGCAAGACGCCAACCATCGGAGCAGTCCTTTCAATGGTAGTCAGTTGCAGAATCGACGAGAAAGGTGACACCGTATCATCTAGTCAGAATACTCAACTTTATTGCGAGCTGAAAGTAGACTGACACAGTTCACACACAGTTTTCACTAGAGCAACGTGCACTAGTCATATAAGTAATGAGAAACACAATCGGGAGATTGGCAAGTTGGCCAGAAGACCAAGTTGGCTGCCAGAAATCCCTCACCAGACTGCACACTGGCTGCAGGCCGGCAGAGAACGCGGATCGGAGGCGGTGAGGCTCACGTGGCTTGCGTTGCCAACCTCCGCAAATATCGTGGACGGTGGTGAGGTCGAGACTCGAGGACTCACATGTATAATAAATGTGATGATAATGAATAATCCAGCAGGCAGTTAATATTTTTCTGCCTATGTAATGCAAATTTTGTGGATAAAAATCAATGTTTTCATAATTTTTGCAAATGTCCTTGAACTGTTTGCACACTTATTTTGAATTCCAAAATTCTCACTGACTAAATTAGTTTATACCTCAATACTGTTGTTTATAACTGAAAAATAATTATGACTGGACATTTCTAAACAATAGCAGTATGGTCAGTTGAATGCCGGGATACCACCCGTCGGCTTTGACGAATGATGTCATATGTTAGTCACAGTCAAGTTCATAGAATTTATTTGTGAATGCAAAAGGTTACCAGATCGTGATTCGGAGAAGTACATCGAGAACCAGTCACTATTTGTGTGGATCAGTTTGCTTTAGGTAATGTAAATTGACCGCATTTATTCAGTAATAACTTCCATTCCTATGACGTCACTAGTCACAGCCGAGAGAGTGATATCCCATTCTTCAATTATGCACAGCAGCGTAAGTGATTGTAGGAACCTTTATGATTGGTATGGTTTCCTTGTGAATAGACTGTGTGTATTGTTCATTGGAAAATTTTTCCTCTACCAGTTTTTGAACACCTTATCCTGTCTTCTCAATTTGTCAAAGTTATTTCTATCTGTAAGGTGCTGATCCAACTTAAAATATTTAGGATTGTCAAACTTTCTAAATTCATTCTAATTACATTTAGAATTTCATTTCACTCGAACAAATTTCAATGCTTCTTAAATTACAGTACACTGGACTGCGTTACCATCTGATCATTATTTTGTGTGTGTGTGTGTGTGTGTGTGTGTGTGTGTGTGTGTGTGTGTGTGTGTGTGTGTGTGTGTGTGTGGTTTTTTTTCAGTCACTCAGATAGAGCCAGCTTGTGCCTATACTGAATTGTTAGTTTTTTTAGCCTGTATTGAAGAATTTGAACTTTAGAATGACCTCCCATAAATTTTTGCTTAATAGCTGAAAGTGGCATGGTCCTCAAAGTTACATCATTAATTATTTTGAATATTATATGTTGAGTTAATGTTTGTAAATCAAAGTGCATCCATGTTATAAATGTCATGGGGACGTTATTAAGTTTCCGTATTTGCAGAAGGGTAACCCAATTGTGGCCAGTATGGCTCTAGACCTATGTAATGTATCAGTTTATGTACAAAATTAAATGTGTGCAATGTGATGTAACAAGCTTAAATGTATAAGGGAAAAAAATGTTACATATTAAGTACCATATAAATTCTCTCATTCCATGGTGTATTATCAGAAGAGAGTGATTAGGTTGATTAATAAACAGCTGAAATGTTCAAATGTTTGTAAATTTATGGAACTTAATAAACAGTACAATACAACTCACTGATTTCATTAACAACTGTTTCTCATTGCTATATATAGGTACTCCTTTTTATGTTGATTTCATTAGGTTGTGTGTGTGTGTGTGTGTGTGTGTGTGTGTGTGTGTGTGTGTTCTTTCTATATCTCTTTGCGAGAGTTGAATACAGAAGGAAATTTCTATACTTAATAGTAAGTATTGTAAGCATATGAATCATTTACTGAAGTAGGCCTATTAAAATTTTAAGAAAGGTTCTACTGTTACTCAAAAAGACGATTTTCTCGGTAATGTGACTGGTCAGTAGAACACGTTTTGCAAATCTACTTCTTTGACACAGTAATTTCTTACTAAAACAAGTGTCAGATGAAAACTGTTAAGGTTATCAGGAAGAAGTGTGGATAGGAAAGGAGGGGAGGGGAAAGTAAATGCAGTCTGGGAAGTAAAAAAAAGGAAGGAAGGAAGACTGTATTAGCTCGGGGCCCCATGCTCGCCACACACGTACTCACGAAAGAACCGTGAGCCCCGTGGGGGGGGGGGGGGTGGTTCAACGATTTCTGGACGCGGGAGTTGTCCAGAACTTAATACCTCTTCTCGACATCTGTCACTTAAATACTGGTGGCTCCAGACATTTTAGTGTGGCGCATGGCATGTTCTCAGCCATCGATTTATCTATCTGCAGCCTTCCACCATATGTCCACTGGAGAGCCCACGATAACTTGTATGGCAGCGGGCACATTCCTATTTTCCTGACACTCCAACAGCGTCAGTACCCAGGATGCCTCTAAACAGGGCTACCTCGCATGACTACACCTCTGCTGCCATCCTTGGACCTCACCTACTCGACAACATTGATGTGGTGGTTAAGAGTGTCACTCGATCCATTGTTTCTGCGGCAGAAGCTACATTCTCTCGTTCCACAGGGTGCCCATGGCAGATGACAGTGCTATGGTGGTTGCTGTAAGTCGCTGACCCAATGAAAGACTGCAGGCGAGCTTTACAGCGATACAAGTGGCACCCCTCTCTGGAGCACCTCATCACTTTAAAAGGCTCTGCACTCGTTCTTGTCAATTAATTGAAATTCGGAAACAGGTGTGTTAGGAGAGTTACGTCTCCACTATTGGGTCAGTTACTTCCACCTCATAGGTCTGGACAAAATCAGGCGCCTAAAGGGGTGTCAGACGCCTGCAGGTATCGCTGGGATCTCCGTGATTGTCGGTATATATACGGACCCAGGCACACTTGCTGAGATGTTTGCTGAGCATTACGCTCGCGCCTATGCCTCTCAGACCTACCAACTGGCCTTTCGTACATTAAAGGAGCGGATAATGTCTGCCACTCTTCTTTACCTCAAGCCACTCTGACCCATATAAAGCTCTATTCAGTGAGGGGGAATTCCTCAGTGCTCTTGTACAATGTCCTGACATCGCCCCTAGGCCTAAAATGCATCCAAATTCAAATGCTGACACACCTCATAGCAGAGTGCCAGCGTAATCATCTTTCTCTCTTCAACCGCATCTGGTGCGACTGATTTTCGCTCGCATTGGAGGGAGAGTATCATCGTCCCGGTGATGTGATTAAACCTGGCGAAAACCCTCTTCATGTGGATAGCTATGGATCCATGAACCTTACCAACTTTCTTTAGAAACTGTTGGAACATATGGTCAGTCGGCCCTTGTGTTGGAGCCTTGCGACTCGGGGCTTACTGCCTCCATGCCAGAGTGGTTTCTGCCACGGTCGCTCTACCACCAATAATCTGGTGTACTTCGAGTCTGCAATCAGCACAGCCGTTTCCAGGCGCCATCACTTTGTTGCCGTCTTTTTTTTATGCACAAAGCTTGCGATACGACCTGGAGACGCTACATTTCTTCTACACTATATGACTGGAATCTCCGGGGCTCGCTTCTGATTTTTATACAAAATTTTTTTAGCTTTCTGTACCTTTCACCTTCACGTTGGTGCCTCATGTAACACCACTCATGACCAGGAAAATGGGCTTCCTCAGGGCTTTGTCCTGAGCGTTCCATTATTTTTAGTGACCATTAATGGCTTACCGAAAAAAGTTGGGTTGTCGGTATCTCCTTCCGTCTATGCTGACGACTTTTGTATCTCCTTTAGTTCCTCCAACATCCAGGTTGCATAACGCAGAGTGCAGGGATCCATTCGCGGGAAGGTGCAGTCCTGGGCTCTTGCCCACAACTTCCAGTTTTCTGCCACCTAGACAAATGTTATGCACTTCTGTTGGTGTCGGACGGTTAACCCCCCCCCCCCCTAAACTTTATCTAGACGATCATTCACTAGACTTAGTGGAAACCTATAGGTTTTTAGTGCTGGTCTTTGATGCCCGGCTGACATGACTTCCCCACATCCACCAGCTGAAAGTGGTGTGCTGGCGCCATCTCAACATTCTTCGCCACTTGGGTAATACTGTCTAGGGTACTGATCGCTCCACCCTGTTGCGATTTACAATGTTCTGGTGCTGTCCCATCTTGATTGTGGGTACCTTGCCTATGGTTGTGTGTCACCTTCAGCATTGCGCTAGCTGCTCCCCATTCACCACTGTGAGGTTCACATTGTAACAGATGCCTTCTGTACCAGCTCTGTGAACAGTTTACTTATGGAGGCCGGGTTACGCCCTTGCGGGTCCACCGCCAACAACTGCTCACAGCCTAAACAACCCATGTGCATAGCTTGCCAGGCCACCTGAAGTATCGTCTCCTTTTCTCCGACGTGGTCGTCCGTCTCCAACAACTTCGACCCAGGTCAGGTCATGTGATCGCCGTTCGAGTCTGACCTCTTCTGTTGGATCTTGAGTCTTACCCTCTTCCATGTCCGTTTTGGGCCCACACACGTACGACCCCTGGTGCCTGTCAAAGCTGCGTTGTCGTCTCGACTTGACCCACGTACCCAAAGACTCATTTCTCCCTGAGCCTCTTTGTCGTCAGTTCTTTGCTGTCATTACTGCGTTCCACGGATATGACCTACATGGATGGTTCACTGGTTGAGGGCCATATTGCCTTTGCATACGTTCATGACGACCATATTGAACAGGGCTCTCTGCTGGATGGTTGCAGTGTTTATACTGTGGAGATGGTGGCCATTTACCGAGCTCTAGAGCATGTCCGGTACTGATCAGGTGAGTCTTTTCTTATCTGGAGCGATTCCGAGCAACATTCAAGCTCTGGACCAGTGTTACCCTTGTTCTGCTCTGGTGTTAGCTATAACGGAGACCCTTTCTGCCTTTGACCGGTCTAGTCGGTCACTGGTGTTTCTCTGGTTGAACTGTGTTATTAGTGGAAGGAATAACAATCAAGAAAACAAAGACAAGGAAGGGTAAATCCAGGTGGGTAGAATTGTTCGCTGCAGTCTCAGTTTATAAGATTGTACTTTCACACAAAGACATATGAAGAGCCCTATAACTTAATGTACAAATAATACTTCCAAAAGGGATTGCGCCAGAGCATCAAGCTACGACCTAGCACACGAACAGTATGAATATTGTTGCCCAAATAATAAACAGTAAAATTTGACTTAACATGCCTCATTCAAAAGAAGGTATAAACAGTAATGCATAAGTATTAACAATATTTAAAGATCTATTTAAGATTAGCAATAAGGTACAAGATGGACCAGTAGAAAAAATGGGTTACAAATAAAATCAATTGTACTGTGGATAAAATCAAATTTCTCCTTGTGTTGGGTATTAAATGTCAGTAGGGACAATTAGATTGTCAATAATGTTGCCTAAGCCTTCCACAAACTCTTGGCCCAATAGCAAGACATCAATTAGCAATTACTTTAGGAGCACAAACAAGAGAACGAGGGCAACATGCAATAAGTAAATGTTAAACAAGGCTCTGAAAATAGATTAATACAAATCAATCGAGTATTTACCCAATCTTACGAAGGTATGCTTCTAATTAAGGACTGGAGCTAAATTGTAATTACGTCATTTAAGTAACTATAGAAAATACATTAATGAGAAATCCCCATGGCATTAAGGAGTCATGGGCCTGGTGACACTATAAACAATAAAATAATAAACTTCAAATCCACAAGCATAGAACAATATATATATGTATATCACTAGCAGCCCTCGGGCCTAGTAGATGGTAGAACAGAAACTGAGTAGACAGGTAATTGCAGTCATCAAAAATGTTCAATTGTTTGTAAAGCGTAAGGGACTTAACTGCGGGGTCATCAGTCCCTAAACTTACAAACTACTTATGAATTACTTTATACCAAAGACGACACAAACATCCATGCCCGAGGGGGGGGATTCGAGCCCCCGACGGGGAACGGCCTCGCGCATCGTAGCATAGCGCCTCAATGCGCTCGGACGCTCCGCCGCGGCTTGCAGTCATCCAAAGTAATGTTTGTCCTTTGGTGTCAAATGAAACCACCTTTCACCGTGGCCTTTCATGGATTCAGTAGAAAGGAAATAGTTCTCAAGGAAACAAGTTCAAACTTCAACTCTCCCTAATAACATGAACATGCTAAAATCTAATATATCGCTCCACATCAATCTTACATGAAACATACAAAATAAAGAAAACTTAGATAATAAATTTACATTAACTTAGGAAGGAAGGAAACTTTGTGTTTAACGTCCCGTCTACAGCTTGGTACCCCCAGGGGGCCCACAGCTCTTTTGTGGGTACGTGTGTGGCGCGCACGGGTCCCCGAGCCATTGCGGCCTTCCTTCCTGTTTCCCAGGCCGCTTTTCCTCACCCTGGTTCCCTCCCTTACTAATCCTTTTTCCCACCCTACCATTCTCCAACCCCGTCTCTAGGTGTTCTCGTGTTGACGGCCCGGCTATTCCCATGGTACTGTTGGTTTTGTAATTGTGTATTTGTTTGCCGTGTTCACAGTTTTCGGCCCAGTTAGGTCCCCATTGTGGTTTGACCTCCACCAAAATTTTCTGATTAAGTGTGAGCCATTTGGGGAAGAACTCCCAACCTAGCCCCTACGGCGCGGATTCCTACCCTTTCCTTCCACATCCCTTCCTCGCCGTAGCCCCCTCCCCCGCTAGGTCACCAGCACGGTAGCCAGTCCGTGTGGTGGGGCTGTTATGTACCCTCATGGTTGAGCCCCCTGAATTGCACAGGGATCACACTGCCGATGCCTGAGCTGTGACCTCCTCATGAATGCCAAGGAGTCGATGCTTGTCTTTGCGGGGCATCAGGACTCCCGGCAACGGTCATCCTGCCAGGTGGCGTTGCTGTGGCTGGGTGGCACCCTTGAGGAGAGCCCCTGTTACGGAGTGGGTGGCATCGGGGCGGACATTCCGCAATGAAGAGGAAACAAGCCTCAGAAAATCCTGGCTCTAAGTCAGGTGTCTCGAAGGTTGGAAGATTTAATTTCACTAGATACGACCCCAAATCGTTTCCTTCCCTAACTCAATCTTGGGGGGAACGAGGGTCCACAAAGCAGGCTGAGACTTATTCACCTAGATACTTAGTGTGTACCAGACAGGATGGGGAATCTTTCCAGGCAACTAAGCCTTCCTTCTTCGTCGAACACCTCGAAGAAAGGTTTGGCGAAGTTGCCGGAATGTCGAAACTGCGTGACGGTTCGGTCTTAATACAGGCGGAGACCCCTGCTCAATCACGGAGCCTCTTAAAATGTGATCATTTAGGCGAAATTCATGTCACAGTAACACCCCACAAGTCCTTAAATAGGGTACAGGGGGTGATATACCATCGAGACCTTTTGCTACAGACAGATGATGAGTTACGTGAGCACCTACAACGACGCGGAATCCATTTTGTCCGGCGCGTATTTAGAGGACCCAAGGATAATAGGGTGGCCACTGGCGCATTTGTCTTGGCCTTTTAGGGTGACAATCTGCCCGAAAAGGTCAAGGTCATGATGTATCGCTGTGACGTCCAGCCATACATCCCCCCTCCAATGCGATGTTTCAAGTGTTGGCGTTTCGGACACATGTCCTCTCGTTGCAACGCTGCTGCAACCTGTCGGGACTGTGGCCGTCCTTCACACCCGGACGCTGCCTGTACTCCTCCTCCTTACTGCGTCAACTGCAGTGGTCACCACTCTCCCCGTTCGCAGGACTGTCCCGCTCTACACAAAGAGCGGAAGATAGTAGAATATAAGACCTTGGACCGACTAACCTACTCAGAGGCTCGGAGGAAGTACGAAAAGCTGCATCCAGTCACTTTACTTTCTTCATATGCTGCAGCTACATCGATGGCGCCACAACCAGTGGCCACTTCTCGCCCTGCTCCACCTCCATCTGTGGGCCCTATGGGCCGCCCCTCTACCTCGGCCTCCCAGACATCTGGAGGCACACCATCTTCTGCGGGGCCTATACTGCCCCCCACGTCGGGAGTGGATACCCCTACTCCCCAGCCAGAAAAGGGTTCACCTTCTCTGGCCTCTTCTTCTGGGAAGGGAACCTGTTCTTCCCTTCCACCCAAGTCACCACCGAAATTAGACTCCAGCCAGCGGCTGAAGGACACTCGGCCAGAAAGCCGCCTGGCTCCTCAGTCTTCCCACGCTCCTCAAGGCCCGCCGGAGAAACCCCCCTCCTCCGGTAGGCCCAAGGAACGACGGGAAGACAAAAAAGACAAGAAGGAAAAGACAGGGAAGCGCAAGGAAACGCTGGCGGCCTCGGTGCCCCCAACCCTTGCACGTGACACACCGGAGGATGAGGTCATCCTTCTTGCGACGCCCGAGGATCTGGCCTTCGCAGATCTCGGGGATGCCTTGGAGACGGAGGATCAGACTTCACAGCCAAAGACGAGTGCTTCTGCCATCCCTCTTCCATCTTAATCTTCATGCACCGTCAACCAGGAGACAGTCTGATCCTCCAATGGAATTGTGGAGGATTATTCGGTCACTTGGCCGAAATGCGTCAGCTGATGAGCTCTTTTCCACCACTTTGTGTTGCTCTCCAGGAAACCTGGTTTCCTAGTGATCGGACCCCCACCCTTCGGGGCTACCGGGGGTACTTCAATAACCGCACCATCTACAATAGGGTGTCGGGCGGGGTATGTCTATATGTACATACCTCTGCCTATAGTTCCCCAGTGCCACTTCACACAGCCCTGGAGGCTGTCGCTGCCAGGGTTCGAGCATCGCGGGACATTACCATCTGTTCCCTTTATCTCCCTCCTGATGCAGCAGTGGCACCAGCTGACCTAGCAGCCTTGATCGCTCAACTTCCTTCACCGTTTCTTATTTTAGGAGATTTTAATGCACATCACCCCCTATGGGGGAGCAACGTGACTACAGGACGTGGTCGAGAATTTGAACTACTTTTTACCCAACTTGACCTTTGTATCCTTAATACAGGAGCTCCAACCCATTTTAGTGTGGCCCATGGCACCTTTTCCGCCATAGACCTTTCTGTGTGTAGTCCGGGCTTACGTCCACTACTTAACTGGTGGGTCCATGATGACCTTTGTGGAAGCGACCATTTTCCCATCTTCCTTTCGCTTCCCCACCACCAACGCCATGCACGTCTACCCCGCTGGTCCTTCCATATGGCCGACTGGGCAGCATACACGTCAGCTGCAACGCTGGATACCCCTCTCCCTGCTGATGCAACAATGGCAGTAGACCAAATTATTTCCGCTGTCGTTTCTGCTGCTGAGACCGCAATACCGTCTTCTTCTGCCTTACCTCGGCGAAGACCAGTGCCCTGGTGGTCACTGGAGATAGCAGCAGCTATCCGCAATCGCCGCAGAGCTCTGCAGCAGTACCGGCGCCACCCCACTGTTGACCACCTGGTTGCATTTAAGCGCCTTCGGGCCCAGACACGTCGGCTTATCCGGCAGCACAAACAGGCATGCTGGGAAAAATACGTTTCCACAATTGGACCCCGTGTCTCCTCCAGCCAGATTTGGACGAAGATTCGCTGTATATCAGGCTACCGTCCACCGGCAGGGATCGCGGGTCTCTCTATCCATGGAACTATTCAAACCGACCCGACCATCATTGCCGAGTGTTTTGCAGCGCACTTTGCTGTTAATTCGGCGTCTACTGCCTACAGCCAAGGTTTTTGTACCTTAAAAGAGCGGGCTGAGCGAAAGCAGTTGGTATTTCGCACAAACCGCCAGGAGCCGTACAATGCGCCATTTACGGAGTGGGAATTTAAAACTATTCTTGACAGTTGCCCCAATACATCTCCAGGACCGGACCGAATCCACTGTCAAATGGTGAAACATCTTTCTGAAAACTCGCAACGCCATCTTTTGGACTTCTTCAACCGTCTCTGGATCGAGGGAGCGTACCCATCCCAATGGCGGGAGAGCATCGTTATCCCTCTGTTGAAGCCAGGTGCAGATCCACTGAACGTTGACAATTACCACCCAATCAGTCTCACAAACGTTCTTTGTAAGCTCTTGAACGTTTGGTGAGCCGGCGACTGCTGTGGGTTCTCGAGAATCGGGGTCTGCTCGCTCCACAACAAGGTGCTTTCCGGCAGGGTCGCTCTGCCATTGATAACCTCCTCTCTTTGGAGTCGGCGTTCCGTACTGCTTTCGCCCGACGTCACCACCTCGTCGCCATCTTTATCGACCTCCGGAAAGCATATGACACGGCATGGCGTCACCACGTCCTCGCCACGCTACATGGGTGGGGTCTCCGTGGCTCCCTCCCGCTTTTTATTCAAAATTTTCTACTCTCGCGCCGCTTCGGAGTTCGCGTTGGCACCTCCTTCAGTTCCCCCCATATCCAAGAGGATGGGGTACCGCAAGGGTCTGTCCTAAGTGTACCCCTCTTTTTAGTGGCCATTAATGGCCTAGTGGCTGCGGTGGGGCCATCGGTCTCTTGCTCTCTCTATGCGGACGACTTTTGCCTGTACTATTCCACCGCTAGTACAAGTGTAGCTGAACGACGACTGCAGGCAACCATTTATCGGCTTCTGCCCATGGTTTTACATTTTCCCCTGCGAAAACCAGGGTGATGCACTTTTGTCGCCAACGCATGGTACATCCACATCCGGAGCTCTACCTTGATGGTGAGCTCCTTCAGGTTGTGGATACACACCGTTTCCTGGGTCTCCTTTTTGACTCGCGTTTGACATGGCTCCCTCATCTGCGCCAGCTTAAGCAACGGTGTTCACGATATTTGGACATCCTTCGTTGCCTCAGCCATACTGTCTGGGGGGCAGCACGCCCTGTCCTCCTGCGGCTGTACAATGCTCTGGTGCAGTCACGCCTGGACTACGGAAGCCAGGTCTATGGCTCAGCCTCTCCATCTGCACTGAGAGTACTCGACCCAGTGCACCATACCGGCATCCGTCTGGCCACTGGAGCCTTTCGTACAAGCCCTGTCACAAGTCTCCTGGCAGAGGCTGGAGTCGCCCCATTGCGATACAGGCGCCAACAACTTCTCGCCCAGTATGCTGCCAGAGTTCACTGTACCCCTCGGCATCCGAATAACAGACTCCTCTTTCCGGGAGAGGTCACTCGTTTGCCGCGGAGGCGACCTCGGTCGGGACTCCCGATAGCAGTGCGTGTCCAATCGCTACTATCGACCCTGGACTCCTTTCCTCTTAACCGTCCCTTCCGCTCGACTTTCCATGCTCCTCCCTGGACCGTTCCTCGGCCGCGGATTCGGTTGGATCTTTCCTGTGAGCCGAAGACCTCTACTTCTCCTCTGGTCCTACGGCATCAGTTTTCTGCACTGCTCCGTGAGTTCAGTAACTCCGAAGTCATTTATGCAGACGGTTCTTCGGATGGCGACCTCACTGGATATGCCTACATGCATGGCGCCCATATTGAACAACGCTCTTTGCCACCCGGCAGCAGCGTCTTCACCGCAGAACTGGTGGCTATATACCGCGCCCTTAACCACATCCGCATGTGCCCCGGGACCTCCTTTCTGATCTGTAGCGACTCGCTGAGCGGTTTACAGGCCCTTGATCAGTGTTATGCTCGTCATACATTGGTCAGGGCCATTCAGGAGTCGATACTGGCTCTTAGTGACTCCGGTCGCTGTGTTACATTCGTTTGGTCCCCGGGCCATGTAGGCATCCCGGGCAACGAGAGCGTTGACCAGCTAGCCAAACAGGCTACCACTTGCCGCCCTCTGGCGATTGGCCTCCCAGAAGCAGACTTCCGCCCGTTGCTTCGCACTAAAATACGCGACCTGTGGAACGCCGAATGGTCCGCTCTGGACGTGCCCAATAAGCTGCGTACGATAAAGGACACAACATCTGTCTGGAAATCGTCGTAGCTGGGATTCCGTAGGGACTCCGTGGTTCTCTGCCGTCTCCGCATTGGTCACACCCATCTGACGCATGTTCACCTCCTCCGTCGAGAGGACCCGCCCGTGTGCCAATGTGGTGCCCCATTGACTGTGGTCCATCTCCTACTCGACTGTCCCATTTTAGCCCCACTGCGGCATTCTTTTACCCTCCCGAACACTCTCTCTTTGGTGCTCGGCGACGATGCCTCTGTGGCTAATTTGGTTTTACGATTTCTTCGTGCTGCGGGGTTTTACCAGTTGCTGTGAGTCCTTTTGGATGGTCTTTTAGATAATTTTCTATGTTCTCCTTGACGTGTCTTTAGACTACAGTTTTTATTTTGTACGCTATGTGGTTGGCTTTTCCCTTTTATACACATGGTCGGTCAACCACATCCACTGGCTCTGTCATTTTTGTCTCGTATTTGTTACTGTGTGTCTGGCGTCTTTCGTATTGTCTCTTGTTGACTCTGTCAAAATTCATGACGGTGCATTCTTTTATCCTGTTTTGTTTTAAAACTCGCTCAGGCACAAATTTCCACGGTTCTGTTTTACTGCGTGTCGCCTAGATGTGAATCGGGGGACTGATGGCCATAGTAGTCTAGTCCCCCTAAAATCCCCATACCAACCAACCAACCAACCAACCAACCTACAGCTTGGTCATTGAGTAAAAAAAAGTATTCACTGCACAAAAGCGTGTGATCAGAATAACTGCCGGAGCCCATATAATATCAACCTGCATAAACTTATTTAAAGAGCTAGGGATCTTCACAGTAGCTTCTCAGTATATATATTCACTTACTAAATTTGTTATTACCAGTCCCACCGAATTCAAAAGCAATAGCAGTGCACATAACTACAGCACTAGGAGAAAGAATGATCTTCACTATTCAAGGTTAAATCTAGCTATGGCACTGAAAGGGGTGAATTATGCTGCCACAAAAGTCTTTGGTCATCTACCAAACAGCATCAAAAGCCTCACAGATAGCCAACAAGCATTTAAAAATAAATTAAAAGCATTTCTGCATGGCAACTCCTTCTACACTCTAGATGAATTTTTAGATATAAGCAAAAAATAAATAAATAAAAAAATATATAAAAATAAAAAATTTGTGTCATGTAATATGTAGTACAAAGTAATAATTTGTAAAGACACTCTTCATTAACCTGACACGTTCCAAATCATTATGAAGTGTCGTATTCATGATCTATGAAAGAAGTACTAATCTAATCCCCTCAGGGGCTCAGCATTAATTTGCTGAGTACGGGCTTGGCGAACCCGGGGTCCTGAGCTGTGGGCTGTGTCGCGGCAACAGTCCGCTACACCGTAAGTTCTGTGCGTGCTTCAACACCATCGTTCGGCGCGACGGTGGAACGTTGTGTGTTTCAGAGCCTGGGGATCTTGGCTTCATCGCCCGGGTCGCGAGGATGGTAAAAACCTCTATAAAAAAAACCTCAATCTCAAGGTGTGCTACGTGCCGAGGAGATGCATGGCTGTTGAGGTTGAACAGCCGCTAGCGAGTAACCTCTGAGGAACCTGCCGCACCTCAGTTGTATAAGGCTTACCCAGGCAAGCGGGGCTCTGTCTGGGTGGACCTTTAGTTCCCTAGCTGCTCGTGGGACGAGAATGAAACGAGCAATAAATAGCGTCGCCACACGCAAAAATGGTGTCTCTAAGCGTGGTAAAAGGGACTACAATGCTGCAGATTATGATCCCCAAACGTTTCCTTCTCTGGCTACTTCATGGGAGGAACGTCAGGCAAGACAGAAGGGTGAGGCTTATGCCCCTAAGTACCTGGTCTGTAGCCGTACTGATGGGGAATCTTTCAAGTCTATGAAACCGTTATTTTTTGTCGAAAACCTTGAGGACAAAAATGGAGAGGTGGAAGGAATGTCAAAGATGCGGTCGGGATCAGTATTAATAACGACGTCATCCCCAGCTCAATCGCGGCCACTGCTTGCCTGTGACAAGCTGGGTGATGTTTCCGTTACCATTACGCCACACAAGACCTTAAATATGGTACAGGGAATCATCTTCCATAAAGACCTCTTGCTGCAGTCGGATGACGAATTGCGTGCCAATCTAGAACGGCGGGGAGTACATTTTGTTCGGCGAGTCCATAGGGGTCCGAAGGACAACAGGGTCGCCACCAGTGCCTTCATCTTGGCTTTTGAGCGTGAATCATTGCCCGAGAAGGTCAAGGTAATGATTTACCGGATCGACGTAAAGCCCTACGTTCCTCCCCCTATGCGCTGTTTTAAATGCTGGAAGTTTGGCCATATGAGCTCCCGATGTGATGCCAACCTAACATGTCGGGAGTGTGGACGTGCAGTTCATCCGAACGTCCCATGCACGCCGCCTCCAGTATGTGTCAACTGCGGCCAGAATCACTCCCCTTGCTCGCCTATGTGTACAGTTCTGCAGCAAGAGAGGAAAATAATGGAATACAAGACCAGAGATCGACTGACTTATTCAAAGGCCAAACGGAAATATCAGAAGCTCCATCCTGTCCGCCTGGTAACCACATATGCCGCGGCAGCCTCATCAACCTCGTCCACTGTGCATGCTGTTCCACCTGTTCCGTCAACAATAGCGCGCCCCCAGGCCCAATCAACTGACCCGGCCCCCGTACCAGCAGGGGGCACCTCATCTTCGGTGGCTCCCACTCTTTTCACAGTGGGAGCATCACCTGCTAAAACACCGGGGACTCCAGTCCCTACCTCTAAGCCGGGGAAGGAGAAACCTTCTCCGCCCCCTCTCGCTCGGAAGGGGTCCTTAGAGACAACTCCTTCTACAGCTTCCCAGAGTGCTCCAGAGGATCCTGGCCGCAGTCTTCAGGATCTCCAACCTGCCGGTCGAAGAGCTTCCTGCTCTTCCTCCGTCCCGGATGCCACTTCTGGGAAGCCCCCTCAGCCCTGGAAACCAAAGGGCCAGCGAGAGGAAAAGAAAAATAGAAATAAGAAGAAAGAATGTTCAGTGGCTTCAAAGCCACAACCACCCACATCCTCTTCTTCGGAGGATGAAGTCGAGATCCTCGCATCTCCTGAGGATCTTGCAATTACTGATTCCCCAGAAAATAAGATCTCTGGTTCCGTGGATTCCGAGCACATGGTAGCAGATGATCCGATGGAGTGATCTGCTGTTTTATTCGTCATGGCGGTACAGCCAGAAGGAAGCGTCATCCTCCAGTGGAATTGTAGCGGCTTTTTCCACCACCTGCCTGAGCTACGACACCTTCTCAGCCAAACACCTGCCTTTTGTATCGTTCTTCAAGAGACCTGGTTCCCAGCGACGCGGTCCCCTGCCCTTCGAGGCTACCGGGGCTATTTTAAAAATCGGCATATCTATGACAGAGTTTCTGGTGGAGTCTGCATCTATGTCCTAGCCACTGTCCCGAGCGCTGCCGTGCCCCTTCAAACGCCCCTAGAGGCGGTTGCTGTTCGGCTCCGGGCAGTGCAAGATGTTACAATCTGTTCAATCTATCTCCCACCAGATGAGGCTGTCTCTCCTGTGGACCTCGCTGCCTTGGTCGCCCAACTTCCCCCACCCTTCCTTCTTTTGGGGGATTTCAATGCCCACCACACTTTGTGGGGTGGCACGCAGACCTCGGCACGGGGTAGGGATGTTGAGACACTACTGAACAAGCTGAACATCTGCCTCCTGAACACCGGTGCTGCTACGCACTTTAGTGTGGCACACGGTACATTCTCCGCCATAGATCTGTCTGCCTGTAGCCCAAGCCTTCTTCCGCACTTCACTTGGAGGGTCCACGATGACCTGTGTGGCAGCAACCATTTCCCCATCTTCCTGTCGCTCCCACAGTGTCCACCTGCTGACCGTCTGCCTCGCTGGTCCCTCCATAGGGCCGACTGGCCAGCATATTCCATAGCCGCTGTGCTTCCCTCTCCTCTTCTGGCTGATATAGATACCGCTGTTCAGCAGGTCACTCAATCGATCATTTCTGCTGCTGAGAAAACCGTACCCGTCTCACTGGGATCACTCCACCGTAAGTCAGTGCCCTGGTGGACGCCGGAGATAGCTGAGGCCATCCGGGAACGTCGGCGAGCACTACAGCGCCACCGACGCCACCCTTGTGTCGAACATCTTGTTGCCTTCAAGCGTCTCCGTGCACGGGCACGGCGATTGATCCAGCACAGCAAGAGAGCCTCCTGGGAGCGTTATGTCGCCTCCATTGGATCCCGAGCATCACCTTCACGGGTATGGTCGCAAGTTCGACGCCTCTTTGGCCACCGCCCACCAGTGGGAATTCCGTGCCTCCGCATTCAGGGTACAATTTGCACTGACCCTGTCACAATAGCTGAGCATTTGGCACACCACTATGCTCGCACCTCAGCGACCGCTGCATATGATGCGGATTTCCGCGCCCTTAAAGAGCGCACCGAGCGAAAACAGATATCCTTTCAAACGCGACGCCAGGAAATCTGTAACATCCCTTTCAGCGAATGGGAGTTCGAAAGCGCCCTTGCCGCATGCCCAGCCACGTCCCCTGGACCCGACCGCATTCATAGTCAGTTCCTCCGACATCTGTCAGCAGACTCTAAACGCCAACTTCTCTCCTTGCTGAATCGTTGAGGGTGTCTTCCCGTCTCAATGGCGGGATAGCATCATCATCCCAGTGATGAAGCCTGGGGCTGATCCACAGGTGGCTGATAGTTACCGCCCAATCAGCCTCACCAACGTTCCGTGTAAACTCCTCGAACGGATGGTGAGTCGGAGGCTCATGTGGATCCTCGAGGACCGAGGACTCTTGGCGCCTCAACAGGGTGGGTTCCGTCAAGGCCGCTCCGCTATCGACAACCTCGTGTCGCTGGAGTCGGCCATTCGTACAGCATTTTCTCACCGTGAACACCTGATTGCCGTCTTTTTTGACCTGCGGAAAGCGTATGACACCACCTGGCGCTATCATATTCTGTCTACACTGTACGATTGGGGCTTACGGGATCCACTTCCTACATTCATTAAGAACTTCCTGGCGTTGCGTTCTTTTTGTGTT
This sequence comes from Locusta migratoria, assembly GCA_026315105.1. Taxonomy (NCBI): domain Eukaryota; kingdom Metazoa; phylum Arthropoda; class Insecta; order Orthoptera; family Acrididae; genus Locusta; species Locusta migratoria. The sequence continues at coordinate 674,148,637 of CM048755.1, forward strand.
CGTGTTGGTTCTTGTTTAAGCTCACCTCATTGTCAAGAGAACGGAGTCCCACAAGGTTCCGTTCTTAGTGTTCCTTTATTCTTAATCGCCATAAACGGTCTTGCTGCGGCTGCTGGGTCATCGGTTTCTACTTCCTTGTATGCCGATGACTTCTGCATGTATTACAGCTCCTCCAGCATCGGCGGAGCTGAACGGCGGTTGCAGATCGCAATTCGAAAGGCACAGTCGTGGGCGTTTGCCCACGGTTTTAAATTTTCTGCATCCAAAACTCGTGTGATGCATTTCTGTCGACGTCGGGCAGTACACCCGGAACCCGAACTTCACTTAGCTGGCGACCTGCTAAAAGTCGAAGAGACACACAGATTCTTAGGTATGTTGTTTGATGACCGTCTAACCTGGGTGCCGCATCTACGCCAGTTAAAACAAAAGTGCTGGCGCCACCTCAACATCCTGCGCTGTCTTAGCCACACGGTTTGGGGAGCCTCGCGCGCAACGCTCTTACAACTCTACAAGGCCCTCATTCAGTCGCGCCTAGACTATGGCTGCATAGTCTACGATTCGGCTGCGCCGTCAGCGCTGCAGGCAATAGACCCAATTTTGCACTGTGGTGTTCGTTTGGCGACAGGGGCTTTTTGCACAAGCCCAGTGACAAGCCTCCTAGTCGAATCTGGAGTCCTCCCGCTGCGGTTCCGCAGGCAACACCTGCTGGCTTCGTATGTAGCCCAGGTTCAGGCCTCGCCCCTCCATCCAAACCGCCGACTCATTTTTCCAGACGCTGCGGTCCTTATTCCTCCACGACGGCCTAGGTCGGGTTACCCGATCTCGGTCCGTGCTCGTTCCCTTCTTTCGTCCCTCGCATCCTCTCCACTCCCTACCATGTTCCACTATTCCTTTCGAAACCCTCCTTGGTCTATTCCTCGATTGCAGCTCCGTCTGGATCTGTCCTGTACGTCAAAGGACTCGGTTTCCGCTACACATCTCCGCCGCTAGTTTCTACAACTCCTAGACTCGTTCCATGCCGCAAAACCCGTCTACACAGATGGTTCCATAGTAGATGGCCGTGCTGGGTATGCGTTTCTTCATGACGACCATGTGGAACAGCATTCTCTGCCGGGTGAGAGTACCATTTTCTCTGCCGAACTGGTCGCCATTCTAAGGGCTCTGCAACACCTCAAAGCGTGCCCCAGGGGGTCATTTGTCATCTGTTCTGAATCCTTGAGTGGCTTACAAGCGATCGACCAGTGTTTTTCTCGCCAGCCATTGGTCCGGTCGATCCACGATACTGTTCACTCTCTAAGCCGATCTGGCCGTTCTGTGGTCTTTGTGTGGACTCCGGGCCATGTCGGCATCCAAGGGAATGAACAAGTAGATCGCTTAGCCAAGCAGGCCACTATGGAACCACCGCTTAATATAGGCATCATGGAACCTGATATGAAATTGGTGTTGCACCGGAAGGTGCTCGAGGCTTGGAGCACCGAGTGGGCTATGGCGAATGCGCCAAACAAGCTTCGGGCAGTGAAGCCGTCCACAGCCCTGTGGAAGTCTTCACTGCGTCCGATCCGCCGAGAGGCGGTTGTCCTCTGCCGCCTCCGTATTGGGCACACGTGGCTGACCCATGGGTATCTCCTACGCCGTGAGTCCCCGCCCGTGTGTCGATTTGGTGTCGTAATGACAGTGGCCCATCTTTTGATGGACTGTCCGATTTTAGCCAATCTGCGGCATTCTTTTAATCTTCCAGACACACTACCCTTAGTTTTAGGTGACGACGCCTCTATGGCTAACAAAGTTTTAAGTTTTATCCGCGCTGCTGGTTTTTATGACTCGATCTAACGATAGGTACTGTGGCATGACAGGCCACCACCAACCCAGCTTTTTAACTTTTCACGTCCTTAGGAGTTCTTAGTGTGTGCAGTATGGCTGGCTCATCCTGTTTTTTCTTTGTGATCAGCCAGCCAAGGTACTCTGCTATCCAGTTTTATTCGTGACTTTCTTTTACTAATTGTGTGTGACATCGTTTTGTATTGTCAGTGGCTTGACTATTGTTCACCTGCCCTTTTGTGCGGTGTCATTTTTAGGGCATTGTTTTATCTTTATTGACAGTTGACTCTCAGCTAGGAACAGGGGACTGATAACCTAGCTGTTTAGTCCCCTTAAAACAACCAACAACAACAACAACTACTACTACTACTAATCTAATCTAGAGACGGAGCTAACGCTCGGAGTTTTGGGTAAGGATAGGGAGGGAAATCGGTCGTGCCCTTTTGAAAGGAGCCATCCCGGTATTTGCCTGGAATAATTTAGAAAACTCACGGAAAAGCTAAATTAAGATGGCCGGAGGTGGATTTGAACCACCATACTCCAGAATTCGAGACCAGTGTGTTACCACTGCACCACCCTCACTCGGTTTTACATTAACTTAAAACTACAATTTGGGAGAAAACATAAATCTACAACTTACGAAAACCCGCAAGTGCATACAGAAAAGCTTGGCAAAGCAAACACCAACAGTTTACCACATTAATAAATAATACCCTGTCATTGCTACCAGGAATACAGATTTACATTAAAGCAAATACAGGTAAGACGTCTTACGTAAACCTGTGGCAACAAATACGGAGCGGCAGTATAATACGCCAGTGGGACCAACAAGCCGGGTCTACGTGTCCCACACGCAGAAAATCAGAAGTACAGGCATAATGATCTGACGAAATGCAAAATATCACTAACAATATGAATGAACTGTTTAGAGCAATATCAACTTGACCTCACAACAAGAAGCTACTGAAGTCAACTAGTAAAATATTGCCAAGACAACAAGCCTTCCGACGCAGTAAAAGGCAGGGAGTAGAATTTCAAGAAAGATTAATACAGACAATTAGGCAGTACTGGCGGTCACACACAACCAAAAAATTGACGGCAGGGACGCTCTAGGTTAAATAGCCTGCACTGGAAGGATAAAATAAATTATTAGAACAAAACAGATGCTGAGTAACAGCATAGCAGAAATAACAAAATATAAAGGTTACAACTGATTAAAGGACATATATTAAACAAATATTTAGGCCATTCTGCTGACAGTTAAAAATATCATAATTCAACATTAACTGCAGTATTGAGCAACAACGTCACACGTAACAAATCAAGTGTAATACCCGTCAGTCTTTCTCACATATAAATACCTGTAATAGAAGTTACACGATCAGCGGGTGATATTACAGATCGTTGAATTAACACAGTTCATATAATCTTATTACTGTGTCGCGCAATGGCGTTTTCCACAAGAACGGAACCCCAGCACTTATGTCTCGAAATAACTACGATAAGGATAACATTCCTTACAAATTTAAACTGACCAACTGCGACGTGACGGCAACCGTTCCTAAGAGACTCTGGTTCCAAGATACACAATCGCAGCGGAAGCCTGCTAATCCACTAGGAGCCGTTCCACCCCAAAATATTCTTACGGCCAGCTCTCACCACATCTGTCGCTGTTGACGACCCTCCTAAACTCACCAAAGATGCACTACTTCGTGGCAGTCAAAGTACTGATACCAAAACCACCAAAGCTCTTTCTCGCAGGAAAAGAAGGGTAGACAAATGGACAGCAACAAAGATAACCGCTACGGCGGGAAATTTAACGGGGATAAGAAGCTACACGGTTCACTGGTCTCCATGTCACGTCGGCATCGCAGGCTGTGAACAGGCTTGCAAAACAGGCTATCGATGAGTCTGTTCTGGAGATGGGCCTGCCTCTTCTGATCTCCGGTCAGTGTTGCGCCGTCGGTTTCATGAGCTATGGGCTACTGAGTGGTGTACCCTGACCATGTCCAACATACTGCGGGCTGTAAAGGAGACAAAGGCTGTGTTGTGTTCCTCCATGTGGGCCTCTCGCCGGGACTCTGTCGTCCTGTGGCAGCTCCGCATGGGCCACACTTGTCTCACACATGGCCATCTCCTCCGTGGTGAGGACCCACCCCATTGTTGCTGTTGCTTCGGCTTGACAGTAGCCCACATCTTGCTGGACTGCCCTATTTTAGTCGCCTTGCAGCGGACTTTTCAGTTTCCTGCTGTTTTATTGTTGTGGCGTCGCCATTCGCCACAACGCCGGCAGTGTACACGCGTCGCCGCGCCACTTCCAGAAGAGGCGGTGAGTCGCCCCATGGTACTTCGGCCGCCGGGGGCGCCTCCAGTCATCTTACCTCTCTGCCTTGCTTAGTGCGGTGGCCAGTCAGAAGAAGACGGCTGGGCTAGATAGCTATGTCGGCGCACCACAGCCACGAGTTCAGTCTACCAGTCTACGACTCAGCAGAGTGCGAAGCAGAGCTAACAGTGCTACTGTTCCAGATCCGTCTACAGCTACAAGCCGTAACACTAGTATTAACTGGAGGGAGGAAGACATCATTGCAGAACTGTGTTCCATTTACTAGGCAGCAGTGCACCATCCCAAGCACCTCACCTAAAGTGCAGTATTATCTTCAATTGTAATAAAAGTAAGGGCGAGCTAATCATTTCTTTCAGTTCCAGGCCTTGTCCACAATCCTTGCTAGCTACGGCCCACTTATCGAACCTAAGCATCCGAAGGACACAAAATTTATCATCAGTCTTATGTAACGATGCCACAATGGCTGATTCAGTTTTAAGTTTTATTCGTAAAGGGTTTTTTTTATCGTTCTCTTTAAAGCTTTGTTTCAGTCCACCGTCTGTCTTGTCTTGAGTGCCCTCCACTTATCATCACCATCACCATCATCATCTTCATCTTGTTGAATATTGGTGCACTGTACTGATTATGGATGAATGCATGATTATTTATGATAGTGTTGTAACTGTTTCGTGTTAAGGGTACCTGGACGTGAACGGGCTGACTTTTCATACCTTGATTTCGGTGCACGTTACACTTGATCTACTATGCGGAGAAAATTGCGATTTTGTACCAACATTTAATGACATTAATTCAAGCTTTAATAGGAAATATTTTGAAATATCTGTTATAGTTTAAGAAATACAATATTTTACCTAATAGATGTTTTTATAATACACGTTCGAATTCTGGAACCATTTTCTGGTGTGTCGTCAGTGTAATATCATTTATACTGTGGCAGGGTGCTGTCAACATTCGTAGGAACACATCATGCCTCTTGTTTTGTAGTTTGGAGTGTATCTTAGGAAATAGAAAAAACATTATTACACTTCATTACAATTTTGTCAAAAATTATCGTTAAAATTATATACAGAATGACAAACATAGATCATTTCTGCAATGTAGTTGGCATAATACATAGATACTGTTCCATTCTTCAATTGGGATAAATTTGGTGAACATAGTTGAAACCATTATGAAAATATTTTCTCATTTTCTGGAAACTACGTTTTCAGAACATTAGGCACATATAATGTTCACAGTGTTTTTGACTCACTGTATGCCTCTTTCAGAACATTCCAGTGGCATAATATTGCTGGCTAGCTGCTTTTTTACCCTCTGCAAACTTTTACAGCAGTCCGTTCCTTACTCTGGACTCTAGTGGTGACTTCCGTAGCCCTTTCAGATTCAACTAGTCGTTGACGATCTGTGGCAGTCACAGCAGCTTTTATTTCCTGGTTGGATGCCTAATTTGTCCATTACTTTTGTCCTGCTAATTACACTTTCATTGAAACATAACAGAATCCATCACACCTATTTTGAGTACCGTCCATCCAACAAACACTGTTTTCGCTACTTGTTGCCACACGCAGCTATTGAAACTCTCATTCGGAGTTTGTGTATGGCCATGTAGATATTTGTTAAGTAATTTTTTTATCTCCAAGGTCCCTGTATATTGGCTTTATAGTTTCCATGACTGTGGCAGACATGGAATGTTTATGGTAATCTATCGGACCAAACTGCGTGGTCATCAGTCCGTAGCTTATAAACTACTTAAACCTAGGTAAACTAACCTAAGGACAACACACACACCCATTCCCCAGGGAGGACTCGAACCACCACGGCGAGCAACCGCGCGCTCCGCAGCGAGACGCTTTAGACCGCTCGGCTACTCCACCGCGGCTTTTATGGTGATATTCCTTGCCTGAAGCATCAGCGTGGGCCGGTGTGCAGACAAATGTTCACAGAGCGTTTAAGACTATAATAACTATTTAAAATTAAATAAACCATACATTTTTGTAAACGGGAGAAATTTGTCTTTCAGATGGAGGCATTTTTTTTCTATTTTTCACTCATTCCCGTCCAGGTCTCCTTAATTTTGTGTAGTAGAGCTCGCTCACAGAATCGTATACTGAATTTTTTCTACTTAATCAAACCGAAGATTGCGTTTACAATGTCTGCTTGTTCTTCATGTACGTCACATGATGAAGACTGTAATTCAGTCTGGTCTAAAACCTCGAACACCTTGTTTGAGTCAGTTGTCATTGTGAACTATACAAACAGAAATGTATAAATGTTTGTAAATCTATCGGACGAAACTGTGTGGTCATCACTCCGTAGCTTACAAACTACTTAAACTAAGGTAAATTAACCTAAGAACAAACACACACACACACACACACACACACACACACACACACACACAGAGAGAGAGAGAGAGAGAGAGAGAGAGAGAGAGAGAGAGAGAGAGAGAGAGAGAGAGAGAGAGAGCGGGGGGGGAGGGAGGGAGGGGGTGGAGAAAGAGAAAGACGAAATATACAGTACGTCAATTTTGTCATGTCACTTCAAATACGTCAATGTATTTTGGCCTAAATCCCACTCTCCTCTTTGCAATACGGCTTGAAGCCTTTCCGTACCTTCCCTGTCTATCTAAACTGGACATATTGCATTTGTTATTCTTTCGTGCAAGCAGTAAAAGAGAGGTAGACTTGTGTAGCAATTATCCACATAATTATATCGTGTTGTATACCGTGACTTACAAGTAAAACCACGAAATGACCTTATGTCGTTAGCACTGGAAGCACAAATACCACGCTTCAGAGTCAGAATGAAAGAATACCTACTGAGTAATACAATGCCTCAAACTGTTACATTGCATATTGTGGCAGGGTTATGATTTCTGGTCGTTAATTGTCGGTAAACGTCGGAGGCAGGGGCTACGTTTTCGTGGCTGTAGAACATTACAGTAATAATATGGGGACACAATTAAAAAGTAGTCGATTTTAACAATTCATTTTACAATCTTTTCCTGGCTTTGACTTTTGCAAAATCATCAATATGTCTTGCACTGTTGCAAAAAAAAAAAAAAAAAAAAAAAAAAAAAAGAATCTGTAGTTCCACGAAACTGCTAATTCCATCATTCATCACTACATTCAAAGTAGCCGCGGTGGAGTAGCCGAGCGGTCTAAAGCGCCTCGCTGCGAAGCGCGCGGTTGCTCGCCGTGGAGGTTCGAGTCCTCCCTGGGGCATGGGTGTGTGTGTTGTCCTTAGGTTAGATTTACAGACATTTGAACAGACATACATTCAAATTATGACTAGCGCAATGCACATACTGTGCATATGACGGAATATTCTTAATTTGTTTTTGTACACCATTAGAAACATCACTAGTCACAATGGCACCATCATAACCTTGACCCACACACTTTTTTAAATCAGTATTTGTGTCAGTAAAAAATTTTGTCACCTGCTTGACTAAATCTGCTGCGCCATGTTTGATGACTGCATAAAAGCCTACAAATAATTCTTTTACTTCTATATTGTCACGAGTATTCCGACGGCACGCATGGTGCAGTGGTTAGCATCACAGAGCGCTGTGCGTGCGGTCCCCACTTCAAATTCCGTCACGGGTAGAAAAAAATTTATTTCATTGTATTTACTATTTCTAAAATGTTCTACGAGTTTCTTATGTTTGACGTACTTGTAAGTTCCTGAATATTCCATCCATGTATAAAATGTAGCACTCCAAGCAGAAGTCAGTCAGTACTGAGTGTACGCTTCCTGCTTGGCTGATGCCCGCCTGCATCACCTCGGGGCGGACGGGCAGTTATTTAGGTCGAGTGCATCGCTTGCGGCCGGCGGCGGCTTCGCTTTCGCCTGCGCTTCTTCATTACTGTTACTGTCCACGAAAACTGTAAGCCAGGAGTGAAGAAAGGGAGAATAATATTCAGGTCGAGTTCCAGAAAAACGTGCCTAGGCCGTTTGCGTTTCAAATTCATTATTGCATAAGAGATGAATTAGTATTACCGGAAAGTGAAGTACTGGGCGTGCAGATGGATACGATATTGACCTGTCTATTTCTAAAACTGAAAACCCCGGAATTATGTAACAAAAAAAAAATGTTTGTATAGCTTATGGGACTTAACTACGGGGTCATCAATCCCTAAACTTACAAACTACTTATCAACTAGCTTATCCTAAGGACGGCACAAATATCCATGCCCGAGGGGGGATTCGAACCCCCGACCGTAGTGGCCGTACAAACCGTGACTGGAGCGCCTGAGTCCCCTCGGCCACCGCGGCCGGCTATGTAACACTATTGTGAACTTTAATAACGGAACGAAGAAATTTAAGGACATGAATCGTACTATAAGTGTAGTGACATTGTCCAACGCCGGCTTCGGTTTGCGAAGTGTTCGCGTGTTTAATCTTCCATTTGAGACTCGATTGGAGACGATAAGACGTAGTTTGATGCCTTACGGTGTCGTTATTTCGGTGACGAAGGAAAAATGGTCTTCGGCATATATTTATCAGGTCGACAATGGCGGCCGCGGTGGAGTAGCCGAGCGGTCTAAAGCGTCTCCCCCCAGGGGGCCCACAGTTCTTTTGTGGGTACGTGTGTGGCGCGCACGGCTCCCTGAGACATTGCGGCCTTCCTTCCTGTTTCCCAGGCCGCTTTTCCTCACCCCGGTCCCCTCCCATCCCTAATCCTTCTTCCCACCCTACCCTTCTCCAACCCCGTCTCTAGGTGTTCTCGCGATTATGGCCCGGCTATTTCCATGGTACTGCTGGTTTTGCAATCGTGTCCTTCTTTGCTGTGTTCATTGATTTTGGCCCAGTCAGGTCACCATTGTGGTTTGACCTCCATCCAAATTTCTGTTTAAGTGTGAGCCATTTGGGGAAGAACTCCCAACCTAGCCCCTACGGTGCGGATTCCTACCCTTTCCTTCCACATCCCTTCCTCGCCGTAGCCCCCCTCCCCCGCTAGGTCACCAGCACGGTAGCCAGTCCGTGTGGTGGGGCTGTTATGTACCCTAATGGTTAAGCCCCCTGAATTGCACAGGGATCACACTGCCGATGCCTGAGCTGTGACCTCCTCATGCATTCCAAGGAGTCGATGCTTGTCTTTGCGGGGCATCAGGACTCCCACCAACGGCCATCCTGCCAGGTGGCGTTGCTGTGGCTGGGTGGCGCCCTTGAGGAGAGCCCCTGGTTCGGAGTGGGTGGCATCGGGGCGGACATTCCGCAATGAAGAGGAAACAAGCCTCTGAAAATCCTGGCTCTAAGTCAGGTGTCTCCAAGTGTGGTAAGTTTAATTTCAATGCTGCAAGATACGACCCCAAATCGTTTCCTTCCCTAACTCCATCATGGGGGGAACGTGGGCCCACAAAGCAGACTAAGCCATATTCACCACGATATTTAGTTTGTACCAGACAAGATGGGGAATCTCTCCAGGCAACTAAGCCTTCTTTCTTCGTGGAACACCTCGAAGAAAGGTTTGGCGAAGTTGCTGGAATGTCGAAACTGCGCGACGGTTCGGTCTTGATACACGCAGAGACCCCTGCTCAGTCACTGAGCCTCTTAAAATGTGATCATTTAGGCGAAATTCCTGTCACAATAACGCCCCATAAATCCTTAAATAGGGTACAGGGGGTGATATACCATCGAGACCTTTTGCTACAGACAGATGAGGAGTTACGCGAGCACCTAAAACGACGCGGAATCCATTTTGTCCGGCGCGTATTTAGAGGACCCAAGGATAATAGGGTGGCCACTGGCGCATTTGTCTTGGCCTTTTAGGGTGACAATCTGCCCGAAAAGGTCAAGGTCATGATGTATCGCTGTGACGTCCACCCATACATCCCCCCTCCAGTGCGATGTTTCAAGTGTTGGCGTTTCGGGCACATGTCCTCTCGTTGCAACGCTGCTGCAACCTGTCGGGACTGTGGCCGTCCCTCCCATCCGGACACTGCCTGTACCCCTCCTCCATATTGTGTCAATTGCGGCGGTCACCACTCTCCCTATTCGCAGGACTGTCCCGCTCTACAAAAAGAGCGTAAAATAGTAGAGTACAAGACCTTGGACCGACTCACATACTCAGAGGCTCGGAGGAAGTACAAAAAGCTGCATCCAGTATCCCTACTTACATCCTATGCTGCAGCTACGACGATGGCGCCACCACTGGTGGCCACTTCTCGCCCTGCTCCACCTCCATCTGTGGGCCCTATGGGCCGCCCCTCTACCTCTGCCTCCCAGACATCTGGAGGCACACCATCTTCTGTGGGCCAGGTACTGCCCCCCACGTCGGGAGTGGCTTGCCCCGCTCCCCAGCCAGAGAAGGGTTCCCCTTCTCTGGCTTCTGTTTCTGGGAAGGGAACCTCTTCTCCCCTTCCAACCATGCCCCCCCCAGACATCCGACACTAGCCAGCAGCTGAAGGACCCTTCGGCCAGAAAGCCGCCTGGCTCCCCAGTCTTCCCACACTCCTCAAGTCCCTCCGGAGAAACACCCAACCTCCAGTAGGCCCAAGGAATGACGGGAAGACAAAAAAGAAAAGAAGGATAAGACAGTGAAGCGCAAGGAAACGCTGGCGGCCTCGGTGCCCCCAGCCCTTGCACGTGACGCACCAGAGGATGAGGTCATCCTTCTTACGACGCCCGAAGATCTGGCCTTCGCAGATCTCGTGGATGGCATGGAGACGGAGGATCAGACTTCACAGCCAAAGACGAGTGCTCCTGCCATCCCTCTTCCATCTTCATCTTCATGCACCGTCAACCAGGAGACAGACTGATCCTCCAATGGAATTGTGGAGGATTTTTCGGTCATTTGGCCGAATTGCCTCAGCTGATGAGCTCTTTTCCACCACTTTGTGTTGCTCTCCAGGAAACCTGGTTTCCTAGTGATCGGACCCCCACCCTTCGGGGCTACTGGGGGTACTTCAATAACCGCACCATCTACAATAGGGCGTTGGGTGGGGTATATCTTTATGTACATACCTCTGCCTATAGTTCCCCAGTGCCACTTCACACAGCCCTGGAGGCTGTCGCTGTCAGGGTTCGAGCAACACGGGCCGTTACCATCTGTTCCCTTTATCTCCCTCCTGATGCAGCAGTGGCACCAGCTGACCTGGCAGCCTTGATCGGTCAACTTCCTTCACCATTTCTTATTTTAGGAGATTTTAACGCACATCACCCCCTATGGGGGAGCAACGTGACTACAGGACGTGGTCGAGAATTTGAACTACTTTTTAACCAACTTGACCTTTGTATCCTTAATACAGGAGCTCCAACCCATTTTAGTGTGGCCCATGGCACCTTTTCCGCCATAGACCTTTCTGTGTGTAGTCCGGGCTTACGTCCACTACTTAACTGGTGGGTCCATGATGACCTTTGTGGAAGCGACCACTTTCCCATCTTCCCATCTTCCCCACCACCAACGCCACGCACGCCTACCCCGCTGGTCCTTCCACAGGGCCGACTGGGCAGCATACACTTCTGCTGCAACGTTGGATGCCCCTCTCCCTGCTGATGCGACAATGGCAGTAGACCAAATTATTTCCATTGTCATTTCTGCTGCTGTTTCCGCGATACCATCTTCTTCTGCCTTACCTCAGCGAAGACCAGTGCCCTGGTGGTCACCGGAGATAGCAGCAGCTATCCGCAATCGCCGCAGGGCTCTGCAGCAGTACCGGCGGCACCCCACCCTTGACCACCTGGTTGCATTTAAGCGTCTTCGGGCCCAGACACATCGGCTTATCCGGCAGCACAAGCAGGCATGCTGGGAAAAATACATTTCCGCAATTGGACCCCGTGCCTCCTCCAGCCAGATTTGGACGAAGATTCGCCGTATATCAGGCTATCGTCCACCGGCAGGGATCGCGGGTCTCTCTATCCATGGAAATATTCATACCGACCCGACCATCATTGCTGAGTCTTTTGCAGCGCACTTTGCTGTTAATTCGGCGTCCACTGCCTACAGCCAAGGTTTTTGTACCTTAAAAGAGCGGGCTGAGCGAAGGCAGTTGGTATTTCGCACAAACCGCCAGGAACCGTACAATGCGCCTTTTACCGAGTGGGAATTTCAAAGTATTCTTGCCAGTTGCCCCAATACATCCTCAGGACCGGACCGAATCCACTGTCAAGTGTTAAAACATCTCTCTGTAAACTCGCAACACCATCTTTTGGATTTCTTCAATCGTCTCTGGATCGAGGGAGCATACCCGTCCCAATGGAAGGGGAGTACCGTTATTTCCCTGCTGAAACCAGGTGCAGATCCACTGAACGTTGACAGTTACCGTCCCATAAGTCTCACAAACGTTCTTTGTAAGCTTTTTGAACGTTTGGTGAGCCGGCGACTTCTGTGGGTTCTCGAGTATCGGGATCTGCTCGCCCCACAACAAGGTGCTTTCCGGCAGGGTCGCTCTGCCATTGATAACCTCCTCTCTTTGGAGTCGGCGTTCCGTACTGCTTTCGCCCGACGTCACCACCTCGTCGCCATCTTTATCGACCTCCGGAAAGCATATGACACGGCATGGCGTCACCACGTCCTCGCCACGCTACATGGGTGGGGTCTCCGTGGCTCCCTCCCGCTTTTTATTCAAAATTTTCTACTCTCGCGCCGCTTCGGAGTTCGCGTTGGCACCTCCTTCAGTTCCCCCCATATCCAAGAGGATGGGGTACCGCAAGGGTCTGTCCTAAGTGTACCCCTCTTTTTAGTGGCCATTAATGGCCTAGTGGCTGCGGTGGGGCCATCGGTCTCTTGCTCTCTCTATGCGGACGACTTTTGCCTGTACTATTCCACCGCTAGTACAACTGTAGCTGAACGACGACTGCAGGCAGCCATTCATCGGGCGCAGAATTGGGCTTCTTCCCATGGTTTTACATTTTCCCCTGCGAAAACCAGGGTGATGCACTTTTGTCGCCAACGCACGGTACATTCGCATCCGGAGCTCTACCTTGATGGTCAGCTCCTTCAGGTCGTGGACACACACCGTTTCCTGGGTCTCCTTTTTGATTCGCGTTTGACATGGCTCCCTCATCTGCGCCAGCTTAAGCAACGGTGTTCACGACATTTGGACATCCTTCGTTGCCTCAGCCATACTGTCTGGGGAGCAGCACGCCCTGTCCTCCTGCGGCTGTACAACGCTCTGGTGCAGTCACGTCTGGACTACGGAAGCCAGGTCTATGGCTCAGCCTCTCCATCTGCACTGAGAGTACTCGACCCAGTGCACCATACCGGCATCCGTCTGGCCACTGGAGCCTTTCGTACAAGCCCTGTCACAAGTCTCTTGGCAGAGGCTGGAGTCGTCCCGTTGCGATACCGGCGCCAACAACTACTCGCCCAGTATGCTGCCAGAGTTCACTGTACCCCTCGGCATCCGAATAACAGACTCCTCTTTCCAGGGGAGGTTACTCGTTTGCCGCAGAGGCGATCTCGGTCGGGACTCCCGATAGCAGTGCGTGTCCAATCGCTACTATCGACCCTGGACTCCTTACCTCTTAACCGTCCCTTCTGCTCGACTCTCCATGCTCCTCCCTGGACCGTTCCTCGGCCGCGGATTCGGTTGGATCTTTCCTGTGAGCCGAAGACCTCTACTTCTCCTCTGGTCAGTTTTCTGCCCTGCTCCGTGAGTTCTGTCACTCCGAGGTCATTTATACAGATGGTTCTTCAGATGGCGACCACACTGGATATGCTTACATGCATGGCGCCTATGTTTAACAACGCTCTTTGCCACCCGGCAACAGCGTCTTCACTGCAGAACAGCTACTCGCTGAGCAGTTTACAGGCCCTTGATCAGTGTTATGCATTGGTCAGGGCCATTCAGGAGTCGATACTGGCTCTTAGTGACTCTGGTCGCAGTGTTACATTCGTTTGGACCCCGGGCCATGTAGGCATTCCGGGCAACGAGAGCGTTGACCAGCTAGCCAAACAGGCTACCACCTGCCGCCCTCTGGCGATTGGCCTCCCAGAATCAGACTTCCGCCTGTTGCTTCGCAATAAAGTACGCGAACTGTGGAACGCCGAATGGTCCGCTCTGGACGTGCCCAATAAGCTGCGTACGATAAAGGACACAACATCTGTCTGGAAGTCCTCGCAGCTGGGATTGCGTAGGGACTCCATGGTTCTCTGCCGTCTCCGCATTGGTCACACCCATCTGATGCATGGTCACCTCCTCCGTCGAGAGGACCCGCCCGTGTGCCAATGTGGTGCTCCATTGACTGTGGTCCATCTCCTACTCGACTGTCCCATTTTAGCCCCACTGCGGATTTCTTTTAACCTCCCAAACACTCTCTCTTTGGTGCTCGGCGACGATGCCTCTGTGGCTAATTTGGTTTTACGATTTCTTCGTGCCGGGGGGATTTACCAGTTGCTATAACTCCTCTGGGAGGTCTTTTAGATTCTTATCTCTGTTCTCCTTGACGGGTCTTTTAGACTACAGCTTTTCATGTGTACGCTATGTGGCTGGCTTTTCCCATTTTATACCCATGGTCGGCCAACCACATTCATCGGTTTTATCATAATTTTATCTTGTATTTGTTACTGTGTGTCTGGCGTCTTAGTATCGTCCCTTGTTGACTCTGTCAGTATTTCATTGACAGTATGTTGTTTTTTTTGTGTCCCAGCCTCGTCGCCGCTTTTGTGTCTCGTTCCGTTGTAGGTGTCGGTGGCCGAGTGGAATGAGACCGACACAGAAATAAAGATAGCACGCTGGTGCAGGTACGGAGGGGAGCAGCCAGAAACTAGAAACACTAGAGTAAATTAGAACGAGATATATATTGCACAGAATTTATACAATACTTAACTTGTTCATAGTACTGCAGAATGTTGATACATAGTTGAGCTAGAGTCCTGCCTAGTGCCTAACTGATAGCCAAGTCTTCACTGGTGCCTATCGGATTCCGAAGGTCCTAACTGGTTGCTATCTCAGTCCCAAGTGAACGATGTCGTTCACTGGTGGCCACGAGCGGAGTTGTCGCAGAGGGCGCTCGTGGCTGTCGTCGTAAGAACGCCGCGCCGTGCGTGCATGGCGGCGCGCGGCGAAAGTAGGTGGCGCGTACTTTGGACTTGTGCGACACCACCCTTTTCTTTTGCCCTACTTTAACTATAGCTCAGGCGCATTTATAGACGACTATGTTTTTCTGCGTGTCGCCTAGCTATGAAACGGGGGACTGATGGCCATAGTAGTCTAGTCCCCCTGAAACCCCCGTACCAACCAACCAATTTAAAGCGTCTCGCTGCGGAGCGCGCGGTTGCTCGCCGTGGAGATTCGAGTCCTCCCTGGGACATGGGTGTGTGTGTGTGTTGTCCTTAGGTTAGTTTACCTAGGTTTAAGTAGTTTGTAGGCTACGGACTGATGACCACGCAGTTTGGTCTGATAGATTTACAAACATTTGAACATTTTCGACAATGGCATTCGGTCCGTCAAGATGGTTGTGAAACGGCCCATCCCGTCTGTAGGCCACCGTGCTTACGATGGGCAACCTGTTCCTACTGCGACAACTCTGTTCTCGGCGTAGGCGCGGGAGGGCGGTCAGCCGACGTACGCGACCGTCGCGTTGGGTTTGACGCCCTCGCGGCGCGAGGCAGAAAGCGTAGACCTCGTGGAGACGATGGACACTGCTCCAAAAGTGTTGGAATCTGACGTGTAGACACATTCTGAGACGATAGCTGCTCTCCTGAGTGCAGATGTACCACAGAACCCTCCAGTTGTCTAAACGATACCTGTTATGGAACACGCAAATGTTGTTGCGGAAGTGGGAATCAATGTTGGCGCTTCGACTTCTGAGAATGCGAGCGAGCGTCTATCATTAGTTGACGGAGCAGTTCGGTAACTACCACCCTTGTTAGACAATGATGAGGGGCACACGGGATCAGAACCCGTGTAGTCTGTAGTCGATACACCTGTGGTGGACGAGACAACGCCCACTGTTACGGAGCGACATGAGGCGGCAACCTTCCAACATCTGCCGGTCAAATCTGTGGAATCGTTACTTGAAAGTCAGATTATTCTGCAACCTGCAAGGAATCTGTCGTTCCGTCGGTGTCCGGCGCGAGTGCGTCAGCCCTTGCAACATGTCAGGAAATGGAAGTTGCTCCAGTACAACTCGACCCGAAACCAAAGCGGGAAAGTTGGGAACGTGGTGGTCACGAATCTCGGTCTCCAAGTGTCAGTTCTAGTCGATCCGAGAGGCAGTCGCAATGTCGAGACACGAGTTCGTCCCCGGAACAAGAGTCAAACCCGCGCACCAAGAGCAACAAGCAGAGGCGGAAACAGAAGGCGGTGCAGGGCGCCGCGGCCCGCGCGAAAACAGAGACGAATCAGGGTTCTGATCCCGGGCGGCAGTCGCAGCGACCGGAAGACGAGCAGACAAGTCGGAGGGAGGCGACGGTAAGGCGGCTCTAGCAGCTGCTGGAGCAGGGGGCGGGCGCCGACTGTGAGGCGGGGCAGGCGCCGACGCCGAGGAAGCGCAAGTCTGACGACGATATTTACGAAGAGCGTACCCGACTCCAGCACCAGCTTCCCTGGTCTGCATCAGCAAGTTCCTCCGCGCCGGACTCGCGTACGGACGTGGAAACGGAGCCGTCACATTTTGAGTGGAGCGAGGACCGCGAGGTGGGAAATGAGGGGGACGGGACTCAAACACCCGCCTAGAGCGGCGTCTCTCTCACTTAAATGGTCCCCTCAGGGACTCAGCATTAATTTGCTGAGTACGGGCTTGGCGAACCCGGGGTCCTGAGCTGTGGGCTGTGTCGCGCCAACAGTCCGCTACACCGTAAGCTCTGTGCGTGCTTCAACGACCATCTTTCGGCGCGACGGTGGAACGTTGTACGTCTCAGAGCCCGGGGATCTTGGCTTAATCGCCCGGGTCGCGAGGACGGTACAAACCTCTATAAAAAAAACCTCAATCTCAAGGTGTGCTACGTGCCGAGGAGATGCATGGCTGTTGAGGTTGAACAGCCGCTAGCGAGCAACCTCTGAGGAACCTGCCGCACCTCAGTTGTATAAGGCTTACCCAGGCAAGCGGGGCTCTGTCTGGGTGGACCTTTAGATCCCTAGCTGCTCGTGGGAACGAAATGAAACGAGCAAAAGAACACGTTGGTGGACGTACAACCACCGTCTCTAAGCGTGGGAAGTTTCATGCCTCTTCTTATGACCCCAAGTCGTTTCCTTCCTTGGCCACGCCCTGGGAGGAACGCAGGGCTGCTACCGGAAATTAGCAATATTCACCTCGATATTTAGTGTGTACAAGGACTGATGGGGAATCTTTTACGGCAGTGAAGCCTCAGTTCTTTGTTGACCACCTGGAGGACAGGTTTGGGGAAGTGGACTCCATTTCTAAAATGCGCAATGGGTCTGTACTCATCCACACAGCATCCCAGCCCAGTCACGGGCGCTACTCGCTTGTGACAAGCTGGGTGACGTTCGGTGACCATCACTCCCCACAAGTCGCTGAATATGGTTCAGGGAGTAATTTTCCACCGGGATTTGTTGCTCCAGACAGACGACGAGCTACGGACGAACCTTGAACGACGAGGCGTTCATTTTGTCCGGCGCATCCATAGGGGCCCAAAGGATAATAGAGTCGCAACTGGTGCCTTCATCTTGGCCTTTGAGGGTGATACGTTGCCCGAAAAGGTCAAGGTGATGGTTTACCGTGTTGATGTGCGGCCTTATATTCCTCCCCCTGTGCGGTGCTTCCAATGCTGGAAGTTCGGCCACATGTCTTCCCGTTGTATGTCCAGTGCTACATGTAGGGACTGCGGGCGTCCAGCACATCCGGGCGCCTCATGTACTCCGCCTCCCATCTGCGTCAACTGTGGTCAGAACCATCCTCCCTGCTCGTCGCAATGTCCCGCACTTCAACGGGAGCGGAAAATTACGGAGTATAAAACCCTGGACCGTATATCCTATAATGAGGCCAAGAAAAAGTTTGATCGTTTGCACCCGGTAACAATGACAAAAACGTTCGCAGCTGTGACGTCGTCGCCACTCTCCTTGGCGGCGACAGTAGTTTCTACTTCCTCTGTTCCCCTCAGGGGCTCAGCATTAATTTGCTGAGTACGGGCTTGGCGAACCCGGGGTCCTGAGCTGTGGGCTGTGTCGCGCCAACAGTCCGCTACACCGTAAGCTCTGTGCGTGCCTCAACGACCATCGTTCGGCGCGACGGTGGAACGTTGTACGTTTCAGAGCCCGGGGATCTTGGCTTAATCGCCCGGGTCGCGAGGACGGTACAAACCTCTATAAAAATCCCCTCAATCTCAAGGTGTGCTACGTGCCGAGGAGATGCATGGCTGTTGAGGTTGAACAGCCGCTAGCGAGCAACCTCTGAGGAACCTGCCGCACCTCAGTTGTACAAGGCTTACCCAGGCAAGCGGGGCTCTGCCTGGGTGGACCTTTAGATCCCTAGCTGCTCGTGGGACGAACATGAAACGAGCAAGTAAAAGCGTGGCCGGTCGCGAAAACGGCGTCTCTAAGCGTGGGAAGACAGAGTTTAACGCCTCTACTTATGATCCAAAGACGTTTCCGTCCCTTGCCACACCTTGGGAGGAAAGAAGGGCACTTAATAGATCTGAGCCGTACTCACCTCAATATCTGGTCTGTGAGCGTACTGATGGCGAATCTTTCACTTCTACTAAGCCTCAGTTTTTTGTCGACACAATCGAAGACAAGTTTGGTGAAGTGGCATCATTTTCGAAGATGAGGAGTGGGGCCGTTCTGTTACAGGCGGCGTCCTCGGCCCAGTCGCGGGCACTACTTTCCTGCGACAGGCTGGGTGATATCCCGGTGCGTGTCACGCCCCACAAGTCCTTAAATATGGTCCAAGGTCTTATCTATCATCGCGATCTTTTGTCTCAGACCGATGACGAGCTGCGAGCATACCTGCAGCGACGAGGTGTCCACTTCGTCCGGCGGGTGTACAGGGGTCCTAAAGAAAGTAGGGTTGCCACCGGTGCTTTTATCTTGGCCTTCGAAGGCGATACACTGCCTGAGAAGGTTAAGGTAATGGTCTACCGGTGTGAAGTCAAGCCCTATGTCCCCCCTCCTATGCGGTGTTTCCGGTGCTGGAAGTTCGGGCACATGTCGTCCCGATGTACTTCCAGCCCAACATGCAGGGAATGTGGGCGGCCACCTCACCCGGACGCCCCATGCACCCCGCCTCCGCTATGTGTGAACTGTGGGCAACATCACCCACCATGCTCGCCGAACTGCTCAGTTTTACATCGGGAACGGAAAATTATGGAAATCAAGACCTTGGACCGGCTGACCTTCTATGAGGCACGTAAAAAATACGAGCGGCTACACCCTGTCCGTATGGAAACGTCTTTTGCCACAGTTACAGCAGCTTCCTTGAGACCAGTGAAACCACCGGTGTTGTCTCCTCCTGTGGGCCCTAAGGGCCGTCAATCTTCCGTGACGGGTGGGGGCCCGTCTCCATCTCTCGCTCCCTTGACACCTGTGGGAGCAACTTCCCCCCCACCATCGGGGACATCTGTCCCCACTCCCCAGCCGGAGAAGAAACAGTCTTCCCCGGCCCCTCTTGCTCGGAAGGGGTCCCTCGGGACACTCCCTTCCGAGGATTCTCAGAGTGCGCCAGGGGATCCTAGCCAATGGCTGAAGGATCCACCAACCGAAGACCAAAGGGCTTCCAGCTCTTCGACTGTCCCTGATGTCGCTTCTGGGAAGTCCTCCCAGCCCTTACCACCAAAGGGCCAGCGGGAGAGAAGTAAGAAAACAAAAAAGAAGAAAGACAAGACTAAGGACCCTTCAGTGGCTCGAAAGGAGCGCTCGCTCACGTCTTCGGCCACTGAAGACGAGGTGGAGATCCTTGCGTCCCCTGAGGATCTCGCCTTCCTAGGATCGCCAGAACCCATGGTTCTCGATCCTGAGAATTCTGTGGAATTGGCAGCAGGTGCCCCTGCTGAATAACCATTTCATCTCTTCCATTATGGCTATTCAGCAGACAGCAAAAGAAATCTTGCAGTGGAATTGCGGCGGTTTTTTCCGCCACCTGCCTGAACTGCGGCAATTACTCTGCCGCTTCCCTGCGATCTGTCTAGCCATGCAGGAAACATGGTTCCCTGTCGACAGGACCCCAGCCCTCCGAGGCTATCGGGGCTATTTTAAAAACCGAACCATCTACGACAGGGTTTCTGGCGGCATCTGTATTTATGTCCACGCCTCTGTCCCCAGTGCTGCTGTGCCTGTTCAAACGTCTCTAGAGGCAGTCGCTGTTAGACTACGGGTAGTGCAAGATTTTACCATCTGCTCTGTCTACCTTCCACCTGATGAGGCCATTTCTCCCACAGACCTCGCAGCCTTGGTCGCCCAACTTCCCCCACCCTTTCTTCTTTTGGGGGACTTCAACGCCCACCACCCTCTGTGGGGTGGCACGCAGACCTCGGCCGGGGGTAGGGATGTAGAGTCTCTCCTGTCAGAGCAGAATCTCTGTCTTCTTAACACCGGTGCTCCTACCCACTTTAGCACAGCACATGGCACGTATTCTGCCATAGACCTGTCCGTCTGCAGCCCTAGTCTCCTTCCACATCTCACCTGGAGGGTCCATGACGATCTGTGTGGCAGCGACCATTTTCCGGTCTTCCTGTCGCTCCCACAGTGTTCGCCTGCCGACCATCCGCCTCACTGGTCCCTCCGTAGGGCTGAATGGCCAGCTTATTCTTCAGCTGCTGTGATTTCCTCTCCGCTTCCAGCAGATGTTGATGCCGCCGTTCAGCAGGTCACAGAGGCCATCGTTTCTGCAGCCGAAAACTCTGTTCCCACCACATCCGGTTCGCTCCATCGTCCATCGGTGCCCTGGTGGACACCGGAGATTGCTGAGGCCATCCGGGAACGTCGGCGAGCACTACAGCGCCACCGACGCCACCCGTCTGTTGAACATCTTGTAGCCTTCAAGCGTCTCCGGGCACGGGCACGGCGACTGATACAAGACAGTAAGAGGGCTTCCTGGGCGAAGTACGTCGCCTCCATTGGTTCCCGCGCTTCTCCTTCAAAGGTGTGGTCGCAGGTTCGACGCCTCTTTGGGCACCGCCCACCGGCGGGAATTCCAAGCCTCAGAGTCCAGGGTATGCTGTGTACTGACCCTGTCGCCGTCGCTGAGCACCTGGCAGATCATTTTGCACGTACGTCGGGGACTGCTGCCTATAGTGCAGATTTTCGTGCCATTAAAGAGCGAGCAGAGAGCCAGCAAATTTCATTTCGAACACGACGTCGTGAACCATATAACGTCCCATTTACTGAGTGGGAGTTGGAAAGTGCCCTTGCTGCATGCCCGGATACCTCCCCTGGACCCGATCGCATTCACAGCCAGTTCCTCCGACACCTATCAGCGGATGCCAAACGCCAACTTCTCGCCCTGTTTAATCGCGTATGGATTGAGGGTGTTTTTCCGTCCTCGTGGCGGGAAAGCATTATCATTCCGGTGGTTAAGCCTGGGGCAGATCCGCAGGTGGCTGATAGTTACCGCCCGATCAGCCTCACCAACGTTCCATGTAAGCTTCTCGAACGCTTGGTGAGTCGGAGGCTCATGTGGATCCTCGAGGACCGAGGACTCTTGGCGCCTCAACAGGGTGGGTTCCGTCAAGGCCGCTCCGCTATCGATAATCTCGTGTCACTAGAGTCGGCCATTCGTACAGCATTTTCTCGCCGTGAACACCTGATTGCCGTCTTCTTTGACCTACGGAAAGCATACGACACCACCTGGCGCTATCATATTCTGTCTACGCTGTACGATTGGGGCTTACGGGGTCCACTTCCTACATTCATTAAGAACTTCCTGGCGTTGCGTTCTTTTCGTGTTCGTGTTGGTTCTCGTTTCAGCTCACCTCATTGTCAAGAGAACGGAGTCCCACAAGGTTCCGTTCTTAGTGTTCCTTTATTCTTAATCGCCATAAACGGCCTTGCTGCGGCTGCGGGGTCATCGGTTTCTACTTCCTTGTATGCCGATGACTTCTGCATGTATTACAGCTCCTCCAGCATCGGCGTAGCTGAACGGCGGTTGCAGATCGCAATTCGGAAGGCACAGTCGTGGGCGTTTGCCCACGGTTTTCAATTTTCGGCATCCAAAACCCGCGTGATGCATTTCTGTCGACGTCGGGCAGTACACCCGGAACCCGAACTTTACTTAGCTGGCGATCTGCTACAAGTCGTAGAGACACACAGATTCTTAGGAATGGTGTTTGATGACCGTCTAACCTGGGTGCCGCACCTACGCCAGTTAAAACAAAAGTGCTGGCGCCACCTCAACATCCTGCGCTGTCTTAGCCACACCGTTTGGGGAGCCTCACGCCCAACGCTCCTACAACTTTACAAGGCCCTCATTCAGTCGCGTCTAGACTATGGCTGCATAGTCTACGACTCGGCTGCGCCATCAGCACTGCAGGCGTTGGACCCAATTTTGCACTGTGGTGTCCGTTTGGCGACGGGGGCTTTTCGCACAAGCCCTGTGACAAGCCTCCTTGTCGAAGCTGGAGTCCTCCCGCTGCGGTTCCGTAGGCAACACCTGTTAACGTCTTATGTTGCTCGTGTTCAGGCCTCGTCCTTCCATCCGAACCGCCGGCTCCTATTTCCAGACGCTGCATTACCTATCCCTCCACGTCGGCCAAGGTCGGGATACCCGATCTCGGTCCGTGTTCGTATCCTTCTTTCGTCTCTCACATCCCACCCACTTCCTACCACTTTCCACTATTCCTCTCACACTCCTCCTTGGTCCATTCCTCGTTTGCAGCTCCGTCTGGATCTGTCCTGTACGTCAAAGGACTCGGTCTCCACTAGACATCTCCGCCACGAGTTTCTGCAACTCCTAGACTCGTTCCATGCCGCAAAACCCGTCTACACAGATGGTTCTGTAGTAGATGGCCATGCTGGGTATGCGTTTCTTCATGACCACCATGTGGAACAGCATTCTCTGCCAGGTGAGAGTTCCATTTTTTCTGCCGAACTGGTCGCCATTCTAAGGGCTCTGAAACACCTAAAAGCGTGCCCCAGGGGGTCATTTGTCATCTGTTCTGACTCCCTGAGTGGCTTACAAGCGATCGACCAGTGTTTCTCTCGGCACCCAATAGTGCGGTCGATCCAGGACACTGTTCACTCCCTGGGCCAATCAGGCCGTTCTGTGGTCTTTGTGTGGACCCCGGGCCACGTCGGCATCCCAGGGAATGAACAAGTAGATCGCTTAGCCAAGCAGGCCACTATGGAACCACCCCTAAATATTGGCGTCATGGAGCCTGATCTAAAATCGGTGTTGCACCGGAAGGTGCGCGAGGCTTGGAGCGCCGAGTGGGCTATGGCGAATGTGCCAAACAAGCTTCGGGCAGTGAAGACGTCCACAGCCCTGTGGAAGTCTTCACTGCGGCAGATCCGCCGAGAGGCGGTTGTCCTCTGCCGCCTCCGTATTGGGCACACGTGGTTGACCCACGGGTATCTCCTTCGCCGTGAGTCCCCACCCGTGTGTCGATGTGGTGTCGTAATGACAGTGGCCCATCTTTTGATGGACTGTCCGATTTTAGCCCATCTGCGGCACTCTTTTAATCTTCCAGACGCACTACCCTTAGTTTTAGGTGACGACGCCTCTATGGCTAACAAAGTTTTACGTTTTATCCGCGCTGCCGGTTTTTATGATTCTATCTAACCGTGGGTGCTGTGGCCTGATATCTTAGGCCACCACCAACCCAGATTTTTATATTTTCGCGCCCTTAGGGGTTTTTAGTGTGTGCAGTGTGGCTGGCTCATCCTGTTTTTTCTTTGTGATACTCTGCTATCCAGTTTTATTCGTGACTTTATTTTACTCATTCTGTGTGTCTTTGTTTTGTATTGTCGGTGGCTTGTCTATTGTTAACCTGCCCTTTTGTGTGGTGTCATTTTCAGGGCATTGTTTTATCTTTATTGACAGTTGACTCTCAGCTAGGAACAGGGGACTGATAACCTAGCTGTTTAGTCCCCTTAAAACAACCAACAACAACAACAACAACAACAACTTCCTCTGTTCCTGTGGTCCACCAGGGCCGCCAACCTAAGCCTGCCCCCACGGAGGTTGGGGGCCATCCATCCAAAGCTCCCAAGGCGAAAGCCTCGGGATCAGCTACCACCTCTCCGCCGGAGAAAGAACAACCTTCTCCGGCTTCCCTCACACGGAAGGGGTCCCTTGGGACGCTCCCTTCCGCCAGTGTCGGTAGCGACACTAACCAGCAGCGGGCGCGCTCGCAGACTGCTGGTCGTAGGGCTTCGCGCTCCTCCTCAGTCCCTGTGGCTGAGTCCGAGGAGCACCTCCCACTGGCGAAGCCCCCGAGGGAACGGAGGGGAAAACAAAGGCCAAAAAAAGGCCAATCACAAGAATCCACGGTGGCTTCAGTGCCACCACTCCCCTCTGCCTCCGCCTCTACTTCTGAGGATGAGGTGGAGATTCTTGCGTCACCCGAGGACCTCGCTCTCGGGGACGCCCTTGACAAACCGGTGACTGAAACTGATAAACCTCCATCGGTGGATGCAAGTGATGCTGAGGTATGACCCGCTCATTTGTCTCATTCATGTCTTCCCAGCACTCGAACAATGTAATTCTCCAGTGGAACTGCGGCGGTTTCTTTTCCCACCTGGCTGAGCTACGGCAGCTTCTGAGCACGACACCTGCTCTCTGCATTGCTCTTCAGGAAACTTGGTTTCCAGCAATGCGGACCCCTGCCCTTCGTGGCTACAGGGGATTTTACTGCAACCGTAGCTCATATAACCGGGTCTCAGGTGGAGTGTGTGTTTATGTCCTCACCTCTGTGTATAGTGAACCCGTGCCCCTTCAAACACCATTATAAGCAGTGGCTGTCAGGGTGAGGACCACACAGGAGTTGACTATCTGCAGTATCTACTTGCCGCCAGATGGTGACATATCTGTGAACGTCTTGGCTGCACTCGTTGCTCAACTACCCCCACCTTTCTTACTGTTGGGCGACTTCAATGCCCACAGTCCCTTGTGGGGTGGTTCTACGATCTCAGGTCACGGCAGGGTTGTCGAGGATTTCCTAACTCAAATCGACCTCTGCCTCTTAAATACAGGAGCCCCCACACACTTTAGTGTGGCACATGGCACATTTTCGGCCATTGATCTGTCGATCTGCAGCCACGGCCTTCCACCATCTGTTCACTGGAGAGCCCATGACGACTTGTGTGGCAGTGAGCATTTCCCTGTCTTTTTGTCACTCCCACAACGCGAGTCCCCAGCGCGCCCACCTAGGTGGGTTCTGCACAGGGCTAACTGGGAAGACTATGCCTCTGCTGCCATCGTTGGCCCTCCCCCACTCGACGAAATCGATGTGGTGGTCGAGAGCGCCACACATTCCATCATTTCTGCTGCGAACGCGACCATTCCGCGTACAACAGGGTGCCCACGGCGTAAGACAGTGCCGTGGTGGTCGCCGGAGATCGCTGAGGCCATTAAAGACCGCAGGCGGGCCTTACAGCGATACAAACGGCACCCCTCTCAGGAGCACCTAATCAATTTTAAACGGCTTCGCGCTCGTGCTCGCCAGCTTATAAGAAGACGGAAACGGGAGTGCTGGGAGAGGTACGTTTCCACTATTGGGACAGGTACCTCAGCCTCGCAGGTCTGGAGTAAGATCAGGCGGCTACAGGGAATACAGACTACATCGGGAATCCCTGGGATCTCCACAAATGGAGTCCTATGTACGGAACCCGGCCACTCTTGCAGTGATGTTTGCCGAGCATTATGCTCGTGCCTTTGCCTCTGCAAATTATCCACCGACCTTCCGTGCAGTAAAGGAGAGGGTAGAACGCCAGTCTCTCTCCTTTCGTACCAGCCGCTCTGAATCTTACAACACTCCTTTTACAGAGTGGGAGCTCCTCAGTGCTCTTCAACAATGTCCTAACACGGCGCCTGGGCCTGATAGCATCCATAGCAACATGCTGCAACATCTCTCAGCAGATAGTCGGCGTAACCTACTTGCGGTCTATAACCGCATTTGGTGTGATGGTGTTTTCCCGTCACAGTGGCGGGAGAGTATCATCATCCCCGTACTTAAGCCCGACAAACATCCTCTTTCTTTGGATAGCTATCGGCCCATTAACCTGACTAACGTGCCATGCAAACTGTTGGAGCGGATGGTCAGTCGGCGGTTGTGTTGGATTCTTGAGACTCGGGGATTATTGGCTCCATGCCAGGGCGGTTTTCGCCAGGGTCGATCTACCACCGATAATCTCGTGTACCTCGAGTCTGCAATCCGCACAGCCTTTACCCGGCGCCAACACCTTGTTGCCGTCTTCTTTGATATGCACAAAGCATACGATACCACCTGGCGACGCCACATCCTCAACACTTTATATGACTGGGGCCTCCGGGGCTCACTACCCATTTTTATTCAGAATTTTTTAGCCGTCCGTACCTTTCGTGTTCAAATTGGTGCTTCTCTGAGCTCCTCTCATGTCCAGGAAAATGGGGTTCCTCAGGGTTCCGTTTTAAGCGTCCCATTATTTTTAATCGCCATCAACGGTTTAGCCGCAGCGGTTGGATCGTCGGTGTCGCCCTCTTTATGCTGACGACTTTTGTCTCTCTTTTAGTTCCTCCAGCACCCAGGTTGCCGAGCGCAGGTTGCAAGGTGCTATTCGGAAGGCGCAGGACTGGGCGCTTACCCACGGCTTTCAGTTTTCTGCCTCCAAGACCAGAGTGATGCACTTCTGCCGGCGTCGGACCGTCCACCCACACCCTGAACTTTATCTGAATGACGAACCACTTACGGTAGTGGAAACTCACCGTTTTTTAGGACTGGTCTTTGACGCCCGGCTGACGTGGCTCCCCCACATTCGTCAGCTGAAACGGAAGTGCTGGCGCCATCTCAACCTTCTCCGCCACCTGGGTCATACGACCTGGGGTGCTGATCGCTCGACACTGTTGCGGCTTTACACGGCGCTGGTGCAGTCCCGTCTTGATTTTGGGTGCATTGCCTATGGGTCTGCGGCACCTTCGGCACTGCATCTCCTGGACCCCATTCACAACTGTGGGGTTCGCATCGCGACGGGTGCCTTCCGCACCAGCCCAGTGAACAGCTTACTAGTGGAGGCTGGGGTTCCACCCTTGGGGATCCGCCGCCAACACCTACTTGCAGCTTACGCAGCCCATGTGTATTGCTCCCCAGGCCACCCGAACCATCGTCTCCTCTTTCCTGATGTGGTAATCCGTGCCCATCAGCGACGCCCCAGATCAGGTCATACGATTGCCTATCGGGTTCAGTTCCTCCTGCAGGAGCTTGAGTCTTCTCCCCTTCCATCTTCCTATCGGGTCCGTGCCCGTACACCTCCGTGGTGTTTGCCAAGGCCGTCTACTCGGCTGGACTTGGCCCAGGGGCCCAAAGACTCAGTTCCACTGGAGGCGCTCCGCCGTCAGTTCTCGGCTATCGTAGCGGAATTCCGTGGTTATGACCTGATCTACACAGATGGTTCCATGGTTGATGGCTGTGTGGGATTTGCATATACTCATTGTGACCATGTGGAACAGCACTCTCTGCCGAATGGCTGCAGTGTTTACACTGCAGAGCTGGTCGCCATTCGCAGAGCTCTCATGCATATCCGGTCTTGTTCAGGCGAGTCTTTTGTCGTTTGCAGCAACTCCCTGAGCAGCCTCGGAGCTCTGGAGCAGTGTTACCCGCGGTCTCCCCTGGTGTTGGCCATACAGGAGACGCTTCGTTCCGTTGAACTGTCTGGGCGATCAGTGACGTTCATCTGGTCTCCGGGTCATGTTGGTATCCCGGGCAATGAACGTGTTGACAGGCTTGCCAAGCAGGCTGTAGGTATGTCCTGTCTAGAGATCGGCCTCCCGGCTTCTGATCTCCGTTCGTTGTTGCGCCAGCGAGTATGTCAGCTTTGGGATACTGAGTGGCGTAGCCTGCGCACGCCCAACAAGCTCCGGGTGGTCAAGCAAACAACGGTTGCATGGCGCTCCTCCATGCGCGGTTCACGACGGGACTCAGTGGTCTTGTGTCGCCTCCGCATTGGGCATACATGGCTCACCCATGGACATCTCCTTCGGGGTGAGGACCCAGCCCAATGTCGGTGCGGCTCCCGTCTGACAATCTTCCACATATTGTTGGACTGCCCCGTTTTAGCTGCTTTGCGGCGGAATTTTAACCTGCCTGCCGTTTTATCAGATGTTTTAGGTGACGATGCTGCAATGGCAGATACAGTTTTACGTTTTATACGAGCAGGGGGTTTTTATCATTCGATTTAACTGGAGATTTCTGTGTGTTACCGAGTGGTTGACTTTTCCTTTTTTTTTTTTTTTTTTTATTCTTATGGTCGGTCAACCACGGCCATCGGTTTATTTGTTGTAAGTTGTATTCGTGTGACCGTCTCTTCGTTTTGTCTTGTTATTCTTGATTATGTTTTATGGACTCGGTGGGACTCCTCTCCCACATCGCAATTTTAAACTCTGTGCGTGATATCTTTCACGTGTATGGTTTTACTTTTGCCGCCTAGCGGTGGAATAGGGGACTGATGACCATTGTAGTTTTGTCCCCCTTAAACAACCTAACAACAACAACAACTTAAATGGTAGCGCACCCCCAACTGTCGTCGCTTTTTAAATTTCATCAACGTAGACATTGTATCTTTACAAGAAGCGGTCACTGATTTTATTAATGTTGTTCCGGGATATGATGTTTTATTGAATTACGGTCATGAATTTACATGTGGTACTGCTATTTTAATCAAATCAGGACATAACATTTATACTGTTGCCAAGTTTCCGAACGGTCGATGTGTGGCGTGTACAGTGAAGAATGTCAGCTATGTGAATGTATACGCCCCGTCTGGCACTGAAGGCAAGTGGCAGCGGCGCGTGTTCTACAGCGGTGACGTCTGCCTCCTGTTGCACGGCCGGCACCTCCCTGTGGTGTTGGGCGGGGACTTTAACTGCGTCTTGGAGCACCGCGAACAGGAGCCGCGTGCGTACAAGTGTCTAGAGCTGCAGACTCTGATCACAGAATTTAAATTGACCGACACGTAGCGACATTTATACCCGCGAGACCCGGGGTTTACTCACTTTTACGTCACCCGCAGAAGCCGCTTGTCAGAATATAACTCTCCCGCGACAAATCGGACTGCATAGTAGACTCCGAGGTCCACCCTGTCATCTTTTCGGACCACTGTGCGTACGTCTGTCGCTTCCATTCCTTGCTGGCGCCGCATCACCGGACACGGCGATTGTGGAAGTTCAATACGAGTCACCTGTACGACGCAAGTCTGGAACCGGTCGTGGCCGCTCTGTGGCCGGCGCATCGCGGAATACCGTCACTTCTACGAATCTGAGATATCGTGGTGGGTCGAGTTTGTGAAGCCGGCGCTGCAGAAGGCTCTTCGGGAATTCAACTTGAATGTGACAGAAGAAGAATTTTTCGGACTATACGCTACGATACGTTTGGGTGTCACAACTTCCCATGACAGTACAGACAACAGTGGCGGTGGATGAAGGACAGCCGGCCGCGGTGGCCGAGGGGACTGAGGCGCTCCAGTCACGGTCTGCACGGCCACGACGGTCGGGGGTTCGAATCCCCCCCCTTGGGCATGGATATTTGTGCCGTCCTTAGGATAAGCTAGTTGATAAGTAGTTTGTAAGTTTAGGGACTGATGACCCCGTAGTTAAGTCCCATAAGCCATAAAAACATTTGATTTTGATGATGGACACGATATGACCAATATTCTTCGACTCGCCGACAGAGTATATGCTACAATAGATACAATGAGTATAACGGAGACAGTAACGACGGCCGACGTACACGAGGTGGCAGCTATCAAGAAACATCGGCAGGTAGAATCCAATGTACAATTTCAAGAAATGAAGGAACAACTCGACAGGCTACAGAAGCAGTTGCAAGTTTTGAAGACGGCAGGTTCAGTTGTTCAAATGTTTGTAAAGCTTATGGGACTTAACTACGGGGTCATCAGTCCCTAAACTTACAAACTACTTATGAGCTAGCTAATACTAAGGACGGCACAAATATCCATGCCCGAGGGGGATTCGAACCCCGACCGTAGTGGCCGTGCAGACCGTGTCTGGAGCGCCTCAGGCACCTCGGCCACCGCGACCGGTGGTCTTTGATAGACTGCAGTCTTACGGAGTAATTATTAATGACGAAAAGTGCAATCTAAAGAGAAATCATGTAACGTATCTGGGTTATACCCTTACAGCCGGCGGTATATTTCCATTAGAAGAGAAAGTTTAAAGTATACAGAAAATGCTCCGGCCACAGAAGTTGCAACAATTACGCCGTTTTCTTGGTGAAATAAATTTTTACCGACGGCATCTGCCACAAGCTGCAGCAATACAAGCTCCGCTTACGAAAGTATTAGCAGGGTCTAAGGCAAGTAAATCGCAAGAGCTTAAATGGACGACAGAAATGCAGCAGGCTTTCGAACGAATCATGAAAGAATTAAAGCAGGCGGTTTTACTGGCTCATCCTGTAAGAAATGCGATGCTCGCTATTGTCGTGGACTCTAGCACAACGGCAATAGGTGCAGCACTACATCAAGAAGTCGCTAGTCCATGGCAGCCGTTGGGTACGTGGACGCTAGGCCGGATCACAAACCACTCATCTTTGCATTCAGCATGCGTACTGACGCCTTGTCACCCCGACAATTTCGACAATTATAATGAATAGGCCAGTTCACTACCGATATACGTCATGTAAACTGTGCAGAGAATATCGTGACAGATTAGTTTTCAAGAGTCATTGTCATTAGACATTCTGTTAATTATGCGCGATTGGCGGCAGAACAAAAGCAGGATAAACAGCTACTAATTTTTCGCGGAAGCACCTCTACTGGGTTGATACTACAAGAAATACGACCAGAAGGGGAGACAATTAAGGCAAGACCAAGACCTTTTGTACCGCAACACTTACGAAGGGAGATCTTTGAAAGCATACACAATTTAGCTCACCCAGGTGTACGAGCGACCTTCTGGTCGTTTTGCTCATGTGCATCTTGATATCGTTGGGCCACTTTCCATATCTGAAGGTTACCTTTACATTTTCACAGCAACTGATAGATGTACTAGGTGGGCAGAAGCCGTTCCCATTCAAGATATTTCAGCAGAGACAGTAAGCCGAAGTTTCTTATCGACATGGAAAACAAGATTTGGATGCCCAGTGCAAGTCACTACTAATCAAGGCCGTCAATTTGAGTCATAATTGTTTCTGGAACTAGCAAATATTTGTGGCTTCCGTCGTCACAGTACCACTAGCTATCACCCTGAAAGTAATGGGATCGTGGAAAGGTGGCACAGAACGCTTAAGACGGCATTAATGTGCCACGGTGACAGTTGGGTAGCGGCGTTACCACTGGTATTATTAGGCCTACGTACGGTTTTCAAACCAGATTTTGGAGCATCTTCAGCCGAATTCGTCTATGGAAAACCTTCCCAGCGAGGGGTTTTTTTTTTTTTTTTTTTTTTTTTTTGAAGAAAAAAGTGAAAAGGTTCACCTTCATAACTTATTAAAGAGAATGAAAGAACATTTAGCAAATCTTCGACTACTGTCTTCGAAACATCATGTGGGTAGCCGTGCCTTTGTTCATAAAGAACTGAGTAAATGTTCACATGTTACATTAAGGACAGATACCGTACGAGGCCCACTATAGCCACCGTATTACAGGTCCTTACAAAGTACTGGAACGTAATATGCATACTATGAGACTCAAGATTAAAGTGACTGTGTCAATTAATCGCTCACCTGCTGCATGGAGACATACAAGACATGGGTCGAGTTTTCTTGCCCAGACAGGAACAAACATTTGCTAGTACACAGGGTAAATCAGCAGAGAGACAAAATATGATGGAAAAGACAACGAAGGAAGAAGAAAGTCAACAACCAGTAAAATTTACTCGGGCCGGAAGACTGATTCGTTATAAATTCCCAAATATACCTGGAGCTCCACTCTACAGGGAAGGGGCTGTGTGGGAACAAGAAGATTATGACAAGGTCGATGCAAAGTGGCGGAGTTCTACGGCAAAGACATTATGATGCAGATGTTTATTCTTTATTTTTTCTCTTGTGTACTTATAGAAGCTCTCTTGTTTATTTTAAAATGATGATTATTCTTTGTCTTTCTTCCGAGTTGGAATAAAGTTGATTTAATGTACCACTTAACCGAGGTTATCTACTTTATATGAAATGATGCTTCGAAGTGGCTATACCGACAACTCACTCTCATTGAACTACTGCGCTGTTAGCTCATTGCTCTGTACCCACCAGCCTAATTTAGCCACGAATTACAGATGACAGAAACAAAACGCAGCGAAATACACAGCTGTCAATACACATGATTAACATCAAGAAATCAAAATATAATGAAAAATTACGTACCTCTGGTGCATGCCAGATGCAGTGTAACATACACACGTCTTTTTATATAGTTTATATGTTATATATTTTAAACGAGCAATTGTGCACATTTATATTTCGCTTATCCCGGAAACGGCTCTAACGACTTGGATTATATTTTGTATTTAGAGAGATATTTGCTTTTTATGTTCATCTGCATAGTTGTACTTTTTGTAAAATTTAAATTTTACCAAAATATTATTTTTATATAAAAACGCTGTTTTAAATGTTTTAAATCTCTTTTACTACGGTATTTAGGTTTTTCCGTTTTTCTTGAAAGTAACTTATTTTACACAAAGAAACATTTTTATATAAAAACGCGAATATCTTGTATCTCGAATAAAATTTAGTTTTTAGAGACGGATTTTGATTTTTAAAATTTATTTATGAAGACGTGTTTCCTGAAACTACGTGATTTTACATAATAAGTATTTTATAACAATTAGATATGTGTTAATGACCATACATTTAATGAAATTTATATCTAAATGGCTGAAGGACGAAAAAAATGTATAAGGTTAGATCGATATTGTATCTCCGTGACCTACATTCACTAGTTTGACAACGAACAACGCTACCAAATGAGCTATGCCGACAGCATGTAAGTATTTATATCCGCTTGCATAACTTCAAACACTATTTTCTCCAGAATTTTTGAGAGTTGAATGGCTTTGGCTGATTTATTATTTCAAGTCTGAACTTAACGCATCAGAACTATAAAAAAAACTACAAAAAAAATCCAATTCCCATATTGTTTCCTTTTTAGCATTCTGTAATAATCGCGCCATTACAGACTATAAAGAACCGTGAATGAATCGATTCACAATATGGGATTGAATCGCAGGAATCGATTGCTGTAAAAGAATGGTGTTGCCCAATTCTACTGTGAGCAGCTTTGATGCTGCCGCTACTTCTGCTGCTATGCCTACAGAAGTGTGCCGATTGTTGTTCACAGCGACTGGCGGCTTGGCCGGTCAGCAGCGAAAACAAGTGGCGTCGTGTGGACGCCCCATTAGAAGCAACGTTCCGCCACCTGGTGGCCAAATGCGGCTACTATGGGAATCTTGGATTGAGGGGAAGGGGAGATGATGGACGGTAGGGTGGGTGTATATGTCGAAAAAAATTCGACGCTCTACTATAACTTTTTTCGAACTTCACTCACGGAGGGCGAGGGGTCCCTTAAGTTCGAGGGCCCCGGGGCACCGCCCCCCCCCCTAGATCTATCATAGCAGCGCCACTGGACACATCACATACCTTGCGGTACGATATCATGTACTAATATCGCTGTTTCCTTTTTTTTTGTGTGGGGGGGGGGGGGCATCTATGATAAAGCATTCTTAGCTTATGCAGCAAAATACTAAAACAGACGGGCTTTCGTGCCACGTTTGAGATAGTGAAACAAAATCGTTGTTCTTTATTGGAGCGTATTCTGTCCACAGCGTTGGTTTTTTTTTTTTTTTTTTTTTTCTTCTTCTTCTTTTTTCTTTTTTTCTTTTTCCTTATTTTACTGTAGCAATTACCAACACCGGCGCCGTTTGTTTGTACATGGTGTATGCTTCACCCACAAAGGTTTTACTTTTATCGCAAACAAATTCATTTAAGTTGTATAGCAAGTACGGTATTATTGCGACACACAGAGCACGTGTAGCAGGACTTGCGGCGGCTAACGTATTGCTCTGCCATCTGCTGGCGGAGCTTCCAAGTATGACGCTCGCGCCTTTACTAGATGGCAGCACAGGGCGGGCACAGTATTTCGAATTGAGGCGGTGATTTTCGATTACAAATTACGACGTAAATTGTGCGTATCTTTAGTGTTCATCATTACTCTCTCAACCCTCTGAAAAATTCAAGAACGAGTGCGTGAAATTGTCTTAGGAGGAATACATAATCATTTATAACAGCTCAAATAGAAAGACAATAATTATTACACTCGAGTAAGACCTAGAAAGCAGAGATACAGTCGACGAATTACTACATCTTCCTCTGATAAATAACCGTCACTGTGCGTGAAATATTTCCACGTTAACAATAATGTGTGTCTTTCAGTCAACTCTGAACTGCTAGTCTCATTAGGCTTGTCCGAAAACTCTGCAGAGAGGTGGTATCGGTAGGCCGACTCGGGGGGGGGGGGGGGGGGCGAATCGTGGTGTCGCCCAGGGTGAAAAGTGGAAGCGTCTTGCGTCAATGGAGAAATGCAAAACTAAGTTGGAAATATAAATTGTTAAAAATTGATACACATTGATACAGACAACAGTGATATGCGTCATTCTACAAAACAAAATAAACATGCAAGGTTACTACGTAGAAGGGATAAATATCAATCTTTTTACGTCCCGGTCCTAGTTCAGTGCGCAGTGAACAGGCGTCTTTTTCTTTCTTTGTCTACTTATGAGCTGCGACGAGTATGTGCCGCCTGTGTAGATAAATGTCTCTATATTAAGTGCTTTCGCGGAACTTGTGATTTACACAACAGTGAGTCGGTAAGATGCTCCACCTCTACTCAAGGATCTAGAAAAACTGAACAGATTTTAAATTAAATTAATCTTGGTGGACATATTTATAATGAATGGTAAGCCACAACTCCAAAATTAATGTCACAATGACGCTGCTTTGATATTAAAGAGATATTCATGACAAAGAGACACATAAGTGTAATATGTGAAAACAAGGCGTCATATATGAATAAAGCTGACGAAGTCGAAAAATGCGTGGGAGGGGGGAGAGGCGCTTGAAATTTTTTCACGGGGCGGCAAAATCCCCAGGGGCGGCCCTGGGTGTCGGAAATAAGACAATCTGTGGAGGAGCAGGTTCAAATCCCTGCCAGGTCACCGTGAGTCGCATTTTCAGCGATTTACAACACTTTTGAATGTTACTACATTGGTTTCGTAAACGATGCTGTAGTTAATTATCCATCCGAACATTTGCAATTTCGCCTACATTCAGTCTTTACCGACCTAGTCCCATCCCTCGTAAAATAGTTCTTGTTTACAACAATACTTTTCGATTATGTATATTCCTGTACTGCAGAAAACGAAAGCTGGTTGTTTACCCTACCAACTTGATAAAAATTGTAAACTAAAGGAAAACATTAAAAATAATTTTAAGTGAATACTGAGTTCTGTGAATGTAGTTAGTCACAAAGTCAGAGTTACTGAGAGTTAAGAGAAAAATATTCGTCTACTGAGAATTCTTTTTAGATACTACTTGGCTATCTGTCAGACTTTTGATGCTACTTGGTAAGTGACCGAAGACTTTTTTGGCAGCATAATTCACCCCCCTTCTGTGCCAAAGTTACATTTAACCTTGAATAGTGAATATCACCCTTTCTCCTAGTGTTGTAGCTATGCACACTGCTATTACTTTTCAATTGGGTCGGATTGTTAATAAAAATTTCTTGAGTGAATGTATATATTGTGAGGCTACAGTGAAGATCCCTAGATCCCTAAATAAATGCCTGCAGGATGATATTGGGTGGGCTCCAGCAATTATTCTGATTACACGCTTTTGTGCAATGAATACTTTTTTACTTACTGTTGAATAGCCCCAGAATATGAAAGCAGCGAATGAAAATAGGCATAGTAAGCTAATTTACTGAGATGTATATCACAAAATTTTGCAATGACCCTGATAGCATAAGTAACTGAACTCAAAATTTTCAGCAGATCTTCAATGTATTTCTATCAATTCAATCCCTCGTCAATGCAAACACCTATAAATTTTGAATATTCTACCTTAGCTACAGATTTATGTCCAAGGTATAAATTTTTTAATGGTTCCATGCCATTTACTGTATGAAACTGTATATACTGTTTTTTTTTCAAAGTTTAACGAGAGTCCATTTGTACAGAACCACTTAATAATTTTCTGAAATATATCATTTAAAATTTCATCAGTTAATTCCTGTTTGTCAGGCGTCATAGCTTATACTTGTATTTTTGTGTCCCAGCCTCGTCGCCGCTTTTGTGTCTCGTTTCCGTCGTAGGTGTCGGTGGCCGAGTGGAATGAGACCGACACAGGAATAAAGATAGCACGCTGGTGCAGGTACGGAGGGGAGCAGCCAGAAACTAGAAACACTAGAGTAAATTAGAACGAGATATATATTGCACAGAATTTATACAATACTTAACTTTTAGATAGTTCAATATGGCAGAATGCTGATGCATAGTTGAGGCCTGCCTAGTGCCTAACTGATAGCCAAGTCTTCACTGGTGCCTATCGGATTCCGAAGTCTTTACTGGTTCATAACTCAGTCCCAAGTGAACGATGTCTTTCCGTGGTGGCCACGAGCGGGGTTGCAGCAGAGGGCGCTCGTGGCTGTCGTCGTAAGAACGCCGCGCCGTGCGTGCATGGCGGCGCGCGGCGAAAGTAGGTGGCGCGCACTTTGTACTTGTGCGACACCACATGTATCATAACCAAAAAGAACTAGCTTAGCATCTTGGTGACTGTAGAATGGCAAGTCATGAATATATATTAAGAACAGCAATCCTTTTTCCCACCCTACCCTTCTCCAACCCCGTCTCTACGTGTTCTCGCAATGACGGCCCGGCTATGTCCACGGTACTCCTGGTTTCTCTCTCATGTTTTGTTTGCCGTTTTCACCATTTTCGGCCCAGTTAGGTACCCTTCGGGGTTAGACCTCCATCTAAATTTCAGATTTAGTGTGAGCCATTTGGGGAAGAACTCCCAACCTACCCCCTACGGCGCGGATTCCTACCCTTTCCTTCCACATCCCTTCCTCGCCGTAGCTCCCTCCCCGCTAGGTCACCAGCACGGTAGCCAGTCCGTGTGGTGGGGCTGTTATGTACCCTAATGGTTGAGCCCCCTGAATTGCACAGGGATCACACTGCCGATGCCTGAGCTGTGACCTCCTCATGCATGCCAAGGAGTTGATGCTTGTCTTTGCGGGGCATCAGGACTCCCGGCAACGGTCATCCTGCCAGGTGGCGTTGCTGTGGCTGGATGGCGCCCTTGAGGAGAGCCCCTGTTTCGGAGTGGGTGGCATCGGGGCGGAAATTCCGCAATGAAGAGGAAACAAACCTCTGAAAATCCTGGCTCTAAGTCAGGTGTCTCTAAGGTTGGAAGATTTAATTTCAATAGATACGACCCCAAATCGTTTCCTTCCCTAACTCAATCTTGGGGGGAACGTGGGTCCACAAAGCAGGCTGAGACATATTCACCAAGATATTTAGTGTGTACCAGACAGGATGGGGAATCTTTCCAGGCAACTAAGCCTTCCTTCTTCGTCGAACACCTCGAAGAAAGGTTTGGCGAAGTTGCCGGAATGTCGAAACTGCGCGACGGTTCGGTCTTGATGCAGGCGGAGAACCCTGCTCAGTCACGGAGCCTCTTAAAATGTGATCATTTAGGCGAAATTCCTGTCACAATAACGCCCCACAAATCCTTAAATAGAGTACAGGGGGTGATATACCATTGAGACCTTTTGCTACAGACAGATGAGGAGTTACGCGAGCACCTACAACGACGCGGAATCCATTTTGTCCGGCGCATATTTAGAGGACCCAAGGATAATAGGGTGGCCACTGGCGCATTTGTCTTGGCCTTTGAGGGTGACAATCTGCCCGAAAAGGTCAAGGTTATGATGTATCGCTGTGACGTCCAGCCATACATCCCCCCTCCAATGCGATGTTTCAAGTGTTGGCGTTTCGGGCACATGTCCTCTCGTTGCAACGCTGCTGCAACCTGTCGGGACTGTGGCCGTCCCTCCCATCCGGACACTGCCTGTGCCCCTCCTCCTTATTGTGTCAATTGCGGCGGTCACCACTCTCCCTGTTCGCAGGACTGTCCCGCTCTACAAAAAGAGCATAAAATAGTAGAGTACAAGACCTTGGACCGACTCACATACTCAGAGGCTCGGAGGAAGTACAACAAGCTTCATCCAGTATCCCTACTTACATCCTATGCTGCAGCTACGACGATGGCGCCACCACTGGTGGCCACTTCTCGCCCTGCTCCACCTCCATCTGTGGGCCCTATGGGCCGCCCCTCTACCTCTGCCTGCCAGGCATCTGGAGGCACACCATCTTCTGTGGGCCAGGTACTGCCCCCCACGTCGGGAGTGGCTTGCCTCGCTCCCCAGCCAGAAAAGGGTTCCCCTTCTCTGGCTTCTGTTTCTGGGAAGGGAACCTCTTCTTCCCTTCCAACCATGTCCCCCCAGACATCCGACACTAGCCAGCGGCTGAAGGACCCTCGGCCAGAAAGCCGCCTGGCTCCCCAGTCTTCCCACACTCCTCAAGTCCCTCCGGAGAAACACCCAACCTCCAGTAGGCCCAAGGAATGACGGGAAGACAAAAAAGAAAAGAAGGATAAGACAGTGAAGCGCAAGGAAACGATGGCGGCCTCGGTGCCCCCAGCCCTTGCACGTGACGCACCAGAGGATGAGGTCATCCTTCTTGCGACACCCAAAGATCTGGCCTTCGCAGATCTCGGGGATGCCATGGAGATGGAGGATCAGACTTCACAGCCAAAGACGAGTGCTCCTGCCAACCCTCTTCCATCTTCATCGTCTTCATGCACCGCCAATCAGGAGACAGTCTGATCCTCCAATGGAATTGTGGAGGATTTTTCGGTCACTTGGCCGAATTGCGTCAGCTGATGAGCTCTTTTCCACCACTTTGTGTTGCTCTCCAGGAAACCTGGTTTCCTAGTGATCGGACCCCCACCCTTCGGGGCTACCGGGGGTACTTCAATAACCGCACCATCTACAATAGGGTGTCGGGTGGGGTATGTCTATATGTACATACCTCTGCCTATAGTTCCCCAGTGCCACTTCACACAGCCCTGGAGGCTGTCGCTGTCAGGGTTCGAGCAACACGGGACGTTACCATCTGTTCCCTTTATCTCCCTCCTGATGCAGCAGTGGCACCAGCTGACCTGGCAGCCTTGATCGGTCAACTTCCTTCACCATTTCTTATTTTAGGAGATTTTAACGCACATCACCCCCTATGGGGGAGCAACGTGACTACAGGACGTGGTCGAGAATTTGAACTACTTTTTAACCAACTTGACCTTTGTATCCTTAATACAGGAGCTCCAACCCATTTTAGTGTGGCCCATGGCACCTTTTCCGCCATAGACCTTTCTGTGTGTAGTCCGGGCTTACGTCCACTACTTAACTGGTGGGTCCATGATGACCTTTGTGGAAGCGACCACTTTCCCATCTTCCCATCTTCCCCACCACCAACGCCACGCACGCCTACCCCGCTGGTCCTTCCACAGGGCCGACTGGGCAGCATACACTTCTGCTGCAACGTTGGATGCCCCTCTCCCTGCTGATGCGACAATGGCAGTAGACCAAATTATTTCCATTGTCATTTCTGCTGCTGTTTCCGCGATACCATCTTCTTCTGCCTTACCTCAGCGAAGACCAGTGCCCTGGTGGTCACCGGAGATAGCAGCAGCTATCCGCAATCGCCGCAGGGCTCTGCAGCAGTACCGGCGGCTCCCCACCCTTGACCACCTGGTTGAATTTAAGCGTCTTCGGGCCCAGACACGTCGGCTTATCCGGCAGCACAAGCAGGCATGCTGGGAAAAATACATTTCCGCAATTGGACCCCGTGCCTCCTCGAGCCAGATTTGGACGAAGATTCGCCGTATGTCAGGCTATCGTCCACCGGCAGGGATCGCGGGTCTCTCTATCCATGGAAATATTCATACCGACCCGACCATCATTGCCGAGTCTTTTGCAGCGCACTTTGCTCTTAATTCGGCGTCCACTGCCTACAGCCAAGGTTTTTGTACCTTAAAAGAGCGGGCTGAGCGAAGGCAGTTGGTATTTCGCACAAACCGCCAGGAACCGTACAATGCGCCTTTTACCGAGTGGGAATTTCAAAGTATTCTTGCCAGTTGCCCCAATACATCCTCAGGACAGGACCGAATCCACTGTCAACTGTTAAAACATCTCTCTGTAAACTCGCAACACCATCTTTTGGATTTCTTCAATCGTCTCTGGATCGAGGGAACATACCCGTCCCAATGGCAGGAGAGTACCGTTATTCCCCTGCTGAAACCAGGTGCAGATCCACTGAACGTTGACAGTTACCGTCCCATAAGTCTCACAAACGTTCTTTGTAAGCTTTTTGAACGTTTGGTGAGCCGGCGACTGCTGTGGGTTCTCGAGTATCGGGGTCTGCTCGCCCCACAACAAGGTGCTTTCCGGCAGGGTCGCTCTGCCATTGATAACCACCTCTCTTTGGAGTCGGCGATCCGTACTGCTTTCGCCCGACGTCACCACCTCGTCGCCATCTTTTTCGACCTCCGGAAAGCATATGATACGGCATGGCGTCATCACATCCTTGCCACGCTACATGGGTGGGGTCTCCGTGGCTCCCTCCCAATTTTTATTCAGAATTTTTTGCTTTCGCGCCGTTTTAGAGTCCGCGTTGGCACCTCCTTCAGTTCCTCCCATATCCAAGAGAATGGGGTACCACAAGGGTCCGTCCTAAGTGTACCCCTCTTCTTAGTGGCCATTAATGGCCTAGTGGATGCATTGAGGCCGTCAGTTTCTTGCTCGCTCTATGCGGATGACTTTTGCCTGTACTACTCTACCGCTAGTACAACTGTAGCTGAACGACGACTGCAGGCAGCCATTCATCGGGCGCAGAATTGGGCTTCTGCCCAAGGTTTTACATATTCCCCTGCGAAAACCAGGGTGATGCACTTTTGCCGCCAACGCACAGTACATCCGCATCCGGAGCTCTACCTTGATGGTGAGCTCCTTCAGGTTGTGGATACACACCGTTTCCTGGGTCTCCTTTTTGACTCACGTTTGACATGGCTCCCTCATCTGCGCCAGCTCAAGCAACGGTGTTCACGACATTTGGACATACTTCGTTGCCTCAGCCATACTGTCTGGGGGGCAGCACGCCCTGTCCTCCTGCGGCTGTACAACGCTCTGGTGCAGTCACGTCTAGACTACGGAAGCCAGGTCTACGGCTCAGCCTCTCCATCCGCACTGCGAGTTCTCGACCCAGTGCATCATACAGGCATCCGTCTGGCCACTGGAGCCTTTCGTACAAGCCCTGTCGCAAGTCTCTTGGCAGAGGCCAGAGTCGCCCCATTGCGATACCGGCGCCAACTACTACTCGCCCAGTATGCTGCCAGAGTTCACTGTACCCCTCGGCATCCGAATAACAGACTCCTCTTTCCGGGAGAGGTCACTCGTTTGCCGCAGAGGCGACCTCGGTCGGGACTCCCGATAGCAGTGCGTGTCCAATCGCTACTATCGACCCTGGACTCCTTTCCTCTTCACCGTCCCTTCCGCTCGACTTTCCATGCTCCTCCCTGGACCGTTCCTCGGCCGCGGATTCGGTTGGATCTTTCCCGTGAGCCGAAGACCTCTATTTCTCCTCTGGTCCTACGGCATTAGTTTCCTGCCCTGCTCCGTGAGTTCTCTAACTCGGAGGTCATTTATACAGACGGTTCGTCAGATGGCGACCACATGGGATATGCCTACATGCATGGCGCCTATGTTGAGCAACGCTCTTTGCCACCCGGCAGCAGCGTCTTCACCGCAGAACTGGTGGCTATATACCGCGCCCTTAAACGCATCCTCACATGCCCTGGGACCTCCTTCCTGATCTGCAGCGACTAGCCGAGTGGTTTACAGGCCCTTGATCAGTGTTATGCTCGTCATACATTGGTCAGGGCCATTCAGGAGTCGATACTGGCTCTTGGTGACTCTGGTCGCTGTGTTACATTCGTTTGGACCCCGGGCCATGTAGGCATTCCGGGCAATGAGAGCGTCGACCAGCTAGCCAAACAGGCTACCACTTGCCGCCCTCTGGCGATTGGGCTCCCAGAAGCAGACTTCCGCTCGTTGCTTCGCAATAAAATACGCGAACTGTGGAATACTGAATGGTCCGGTCTGGACGTGCCCAATAAGCTGCGGATGATAAGGGACACAACATCTGTCTGGAAGTCCTCACAGCTGGGGTCCCGTAGGGACTCCGTGGTTCTCTGCCGTCTCCGCATTGGTCACACCCATCTGACGCATGGTCACCTCCTCCGTCGAGAGGACCCGCCCGTGTGCCAATGTGGTGCTCCATTGACTGTGGTCCATCTCCTACTCGACTGTCCCATTTTAGCCCCACTGCGGATTTCTTTTAACCTCCCAAACACTCTCTCTTTGGTGCTCGGCGACGATGCCTCTGTGGCTAATTTGGTTTTACGATTTCTTCGTGCTGGGGGGATTTACAAGTTGCTGTGAGTCCTCTGGGTGGTCTTTTAGATAATTTTCTATGTTCCCTTTGACGTGTCTTTAGACTACAGTTTTTATTTTGTACGCTATGTGGTTGGCTTTTCCCTTTTTTATACACATGGTCGGTCAACCACATTCACTGGCTCTGTCATTTTTGTCTCGTATTTGTTACTGTGTGTCTGGCGTCTTTCGTATTGTCTCTTGTTGACTCTGTCAATAATTCATTGACAATGCATTCTTTTATCCTGTTTTGTTTTAAATCTCGCTCAGGCACAATTTTCCATGGTTCTGTTTTACTGCGTGTCGCCTAGATATGAATCGGGGGACTCATGGCCATAGTAGTCTAGTCCCCCTAACCCCCCCCCATAACAACAACAATAAGAACAGCAAAGGACCCAAGACCGAACCTTGTGGGACCCCATTTTTGATAATCCCCACTTATAGGAATGAATTGTTTCTTTTATATCAAGTGAACTGCTTATTTCAACTTTTACACTCTTCCAGTTAAGTATTATTTAAACCATTTGTGCACTGGCCCACTCATACCACAATACTTAAGCTTATCTAGAAGAATCTCGTGATTTACACAATCAAAAGCCTTTGAGAGATCACAGAAAATCCCAACTGGTGATATCCGGTTATTCAAAGCTTTTAATATTTCCATCAGTGAAGGTATATATAGCATTTTCTTTCGAAAAGCATTTTTGAAAACCAAACTGTCATTTTGTTAGAACTTTATTTTTACTAATATGTGAAGACATTCGAGAATACAAAACATTTTCATAGTTTTTGGTTAAAGCTATCAGAAGTGAGATGGGGCGGTAGTTGTTGACATCAGATGTATCCCCTTTTTTATGCAAAGGTTTAACGATAGCATATTTCAGTCTATCCGGGAAAATATCCTGGTTTAAAAAGCTATTACATATATGACTGAGAATCCTACTTATCTCTTGGGAACAAGATTTAAAAACCCTGTTGGAAATGCCATCAATTCCATATGACCTTTTACTCTTGAGAGAGTTTATTATTTTCCTAATTTCTGAAGGAGCGGTGGGTGGAATTTCAATTGTATCAAATTGTGTTGGTATGGCCTCTTCCATTAACTGCCTTTCCACTTCTAATGAATATTTAGATCCTATTTTCTCTACAACATTTAAAAAGTAATCATTAAAAATGTTTTCAGCTTTTGATTGTTTGTTACTAAAGTATTATTCTTCCTCTGCTCTTGGTTGCCTTGTCGCCCTTTTAACAATATTCCAAATTGTTTTAATTTTAATATCAGAGGAATTAATCTCAGACATGATCACATGGTTCTTAACTTTTTAATAACTTTTCTTAATGTAGCACATTAGTTTTTATAATATTTTATTGTTACTGGGTTATTACTCTTTCTTGTGGATAGATTTAGTTCCCTTTTTCGGTTACAAGATATTTTTATTCCTTTAGTAAGCAATAGTTTTTTGCATGGTTTCTTCCCCTCAGGGGCTCAGCATTATTTGCTGAGTACGGGCTTGGCGAACCCGGGGTCCTGAGCTGTGAGCTGTGTCGCGCCAACAGTCCGCTACACCGTAAGTGTAGCCGTAAGCGGGGGAGTACACGGAGCGTCCGGATGGGCTGGACGCCCGCATTCCCTACATGTGGGGCTAGAGGTGCAGCGAGATGACATATGCCCAAATTTCCAACATTTAAAGCATCTCATTGGGGAGGAATGTAAGGCTTTACATCACACCGGTAAATCATGACCTTGACCTTATCGGGCAACGTATCGCCCTCAAAGGCCAAGATGAAAGCACC
This sequence comes from Locusta migratoria, assembly GCA_026315105.1. Taxonomy (NCBI): domain Eukaryota; kingdom Metazoa; phylum Arthropoda; class Insecta; order Orthoptera; family Acrididae; genus Locusta; species Locusta migratoria. Next base: position 674,193,172 of record CM048755.1, read on the forward strand.
GGTGGCAACCTTACAATCCTTCGAACCCCTATATACGCGCCGGACAAAGTGGACGCCCCGTCGTTCTAAGTTGGCGCGTAACTCGTCATCAGCCTGTAGGAGGAGGTCTCTGTGGTAAATCAGACCCTGGACCATGTTCAGCGATTTGTGGGGTGTTATGCTGACAGGGACATCACCCAGCTTGTCGCAAGCAAGCAATGCTTTCGACTGAGCGGATAATGCAGTTTCTATCAGCACTGAACCACTCCTCATCTTCGACATTCCTGACACTTCGCCGTACTTATCCTCTAAATTTTCGACAAAGAAAAGAGGTTTTGTCGCCATAAAGCTTTCCCCGTCTGTTCTGCTACATACTAGATACTTTGGAGAGTATAACTCGTCCCTGTCTTTAGCCCGATGTTCTTCCCGTGATGTACCAAGGGAAGGAAACGATCGGGGGTGATACTTTGTGGCATTGAAATTTGTTCTTCCTCGCTTAGAGACGCCATTGGCAGAGTTTATTGCTCGCTTCATCTTGGTCCCACGAGCAGCTAGGGAACTAAAGGTCCACCCAGGCAGAGCCCCGCTTGCCTGGGTAAGCCTTGTACAACTGAGGTGCGGCAGGTTCCTCAGAGGTTGCTCGCTAGCGGCTGTTCTACCTCAACAGCCATGCATCTCCTCGGCACGTAGCACACCTTGAGATTGAGGTTTTTTTTAGAGAGGTTTGTACCGTCCTCGCGACCCGGGCGATTAAGCCAAGATCCCCGGGCTCTGAAACGTACAACGTTCCACCGTCGCGCCGAACGATGGTCGCTGAGGCACGCACAAATAATGGAAATTAAGACTCTGTACAGACTGACATACACCGAGGCGAGGAAAAAGTATGAAAGAATCCACCCCGTACCACAGACTGCTTCATATGCGACAGTTACGTCGTCGTCAGCTACCCTGGCGTCGATGGCACCAACGGTGCAACCATTTTCTGTGGGCCCTAAGGGCCATCAACCTCAGTCTGCCTCCTCGAAGGTTGGGGGGCCTCCATCCATTGCCCCACCAGTACCATTGGTGGGGGCAACCTCACCCCCACCATCGGGGACAGAAGTCCCCATTCCCCTGCCGGAGAAGCAGCAGCCTTCCCCGGCCCCTCTCTCTAGGGAGAAGTCCGTTGGGACGCTCCCTTCTTTGGTTTTGAAAACTAGACCGGAGGATCCAAGCCGTCCATTGGGAGATGTAGACACCACTGGTCGCAGGACTTCCCGATCCTCATCGGCTCCTGAAACTTCAGAGAAGCCCTCCCAGCGGTCTAAACCGAAAGAACAGCGGGAGGAGAAACAAAAGAAAAAGAGATCTAAGAAAAAATCTCTTCCGACGGCACTCCCGCCGTCGGTTTCTCAAACTTCAGATTCTGACGATGGGTTGGAGATGCTAGCATCCGCTGAGGACCTAGCACTCACCGACCCTCCAGAATCGATGGACATAGATGCCACACTCAATAAGGCGGCGGCAACAGGTGATACTAAGGCGTAAACGAAATGTCCGCGACGTTCATGGCATCCCAGTACGCCAACAGCAATATCCTCCAGTGGAATTGCGGTGGTTATTTCCACCGTCTCGCTGAACTGCACCATTTATTGAGCCAATTCCCTGTGCTGTGTGTAGCACTCCAGGAAACTTGGTTTCCTGTTCAGCGGACCCCCGCCCTTCGTGGTTATCGGGGCTATTATAAAAATCGTGCAGTCTATGACAGAGTTTCCGGAGGTGTTTGCATCTTTGTTCTTGCCAATGTTCCCAGTGCACCGGTACCACTAAACACTGCACTCGAGGCAGTGGCTGTGAGGATTCGGGCAGGACAGGAGATTACTATCTGCTCTTTGTACCTCCCTCCAGACAAGGCAGTGTCTTATGCAGAACTCGCCGCCTTGGTTGCTCAGCTCCCATCGCCGTACCTGCTGCTGGGGGACTTTAATGCCCACAACCCCTTGTGGGGTGGAAATGATATTATGGCCCGTGGTAGAGACGTGGAGTACCTCCTGGCGCAGCTAAATATTGGCCTGCTTAACAACGGAGCTGCCACTCACTTCAGCTTGGCCCATGGCACTTACTCAGCCATAGATCTGTCGATCTGCAATCCCAGCCTACTTCCACATTTAACTTGGAGGGTCCACGATGACCTTTGTGGAAGCGACCACTTCCCTATCATACTGTCGCTCCCACAGTCATCACGTGCAAGCTACCTGCCTCGATGGTTACTCCGTCGGGCAAACTGGCCGGCCTACACCTCGGCTGTTACAGCAACTTCTCCAGTCCCAGAAGATGTTGACTTGGCTGTCGATCAAGTTACTACGGCCATTATTTTCGCTGCTGAAGCCACAGTACCGAAATCCTCTGGTTTTCCCCGTCGTAAATCGGTGCCCTGGTGGACACCAGAAATTGCTGGGGCTATCAGGGAGCGTCGTCGAGCGCTCCAACGCCACCGCCGCCATCCTTCATTGGAGCACTTGATTGCTTTTAAACGGCTCCTTGCCCACGCTCGTCGGCTTATAAAGCAAAGCAAGCGAGATTGCTGGGAGAGGTATGTAGCCACTATCGGCCCCCCGTGCCTCCCCAACGGAGGTGTGGAAGCAGGTTAGGCGCCTTTTCGGGCATCGTCCACTGACAGGAATCCCCAGTCTCTACATTCGGGGTACCCTGTCCACAGACCCAGCTGCTATTGCGCAGTACATGGCAGAACATTATGCTAGCAACTCAGCATCTACATCTTACAGTGCGGACTTCCGCGCCCACAAAGAGCGTGTTGAACAGCGGCAGTTTTCGTTTCACTCGCGCCGCCAGGAAAAATACAATATGCCATTCAGCGAGTGGGAGTTTGAGAGTGCCCTAGCTGCATGTCCTGACACCTCCCCAGGACCAGACAGCGTCCACGTCCAGTTTGTCCATCACCTGCCTGCGGCTTTTCAACGACGACTTCTCACCCTATACAACACTCTGTGGGTGAAGGGTGCTTTCCCATCCCAGTGGCGGGATAGCATCATTATTCCGGTGATGAAACCTGGTACTGATCCGCAGGTGGCTGAGAGCTATCGCCCAATAAGCCTCACCAACGTTCTGTGCAAGATCTTCGAACGTATGGTGAGCCGGTGGCTCATGTGGCTTCTTGAAGACCGGGGACTCCTCGTCCCCCAACAAGGGGCCTTCCGCCATGGCCGCACTGCAATAGATAATTTAGTGTCGCTGGAGTCGGCCATCCGCACTGCTTTCACCAGGCGTGAGCACATGGTAGCGGTCTTCTTCGATCTTCGCAAGGCGTACGACACCACCTGGCGCCACCATATACTGGCTACGCTGTATGACTGGGGCTTACGTGGTCCCCTACCGACGTTCATACAGAATTTTTTATCACTCCGTACTTTCCGAGTTAGGGTCGGTACCTCCCTCAGTAATCGTCATACCCAAGAGAACGGGGTCCCCCAGGGCTCCGTTCTCAGTGTACCTTTATTTTTAGTCGCCATAAACGGCCTTACGGCGGCTGTGGGGTCATCGGTCTGTTCGTCCTTGTTTGCCGATGACTTCTGTCTATACTACAGTTCTGCTAACATTGGTGTCATTGAAAGACGACTGCAAGGAGCCATTCAAAAGGCACAATCATGGGCCTCAGCGCACGGCTTCACATTCTCAGCATCCAAAACCCAAGTGATGCACTTTTGTCGTCGTCGGGTCGTTCATCCTGACCCGGAACTCTACCTTGCTGACGAACAGCTTCATGTAGCAGAAACGCATCGGTTTCTTGGCATGCTGTTCGACAACCTACTGACTTGGGGACCACACCTCCGTCAGTTGAAGCGAAAATGCTGGTGGCATCTAAATATATCCCCTCAGGGGCTCAGCATTAATTTGCTGAGTACGGGCTTGGCGAACCCGGGGTCCTGAGCCGTGGGCTGTATCGCGCCAACAGCCCACTACACCGTAAGCTCTGTGCGTGCTTCAACGACCATCGTTCGGTGCGACGGTGGAACGTTGTGCGTTTCAGAGCCCGGGGATCTTGGCTTAATCGCCCGGGTCGCGAGGACGGTACAAACCTCTATAAAAAAAACCTCAATCTCAAAGTGTGCTACGTGCCGAGGAGATGCATGGCTGTTGAGGTTGAACAGCCGCTAGCGAGCAACCTCTGAGGAACCTGCCGCACCTCAGTTGTACAAAGCTTACCCAGGCAAGCGGGGCTCTGCCTGGGTGGACCTTTAGTTCCCTAGCTGCTCGTGGGAAGAACATGAAACGAGCAAACAAATGCGTGGCCGGCCGCGAAAACGGCGTCTCAAAGCGTGGAAGAGTTTCGTTCAATGCAGTATCGTATGACCCCCAATCGTTTCCATCCCTGGCTACGCCGTGGGAGGAACGTCGGGCTCGTCATCAAGGTGAGGCTTATGCCCCTCGATACCTGGTGTGTAGTCGAACAGATGGCGAATCGTTTATTTCAACTAAGCCTCTGTTTTTTGTTGAGAACATTGAAGACAAGTTTGGCGAGGTAGACGGAATATCTAAGATGAGATCCGGGTCGATTCTGATAACGACGTCGTCCCCAGCCCAGTCACGGGCACTGCTTGCCTGTGACAAGCTGGGTGACGTTCCCGTTACCATCACACCACATAAAAGTTTAAACATGGTACAGGGTATTATATTTCATCGGGATCTCTTACTCCAGTCCGATGACGAACTCCGGAAGAACTTGGAGAGGAGAGGTGTGCAGTTTATTCGGCGCATATACAGGGGTCCGAGGGACAACAGGGTGGCCACTGGTGCCTTCATCTTGGCTTTTGAGGGTGATTCATTACCTGAAAAAGTCAAGGTGATGGTTTACCGGTGTGACGTCCAACCCTACGTTCCTCCCCCTATGCGCTGTTTTAAGTGCTGGAGGTTTGGCCATATGTCATCTCACTGCGATGCCAACCCCACCTGTCGGGAGTGCGGACGTGCATCACACCCAGACGTCCCATGTACACCACCTCCAGTCTGTGTTAACTGTGGCCAGCACCACTCTCCCTGCTCGCCACACTGCACAGTTTTTCAAAAAGAGAGAAAGATAATGGAGTACAAGACCCTGGACAGACTTTCATATTCTGAGGCCAAGCGCAAGTACGAAAAGGTTCATCCTGTCAGCATGAAGTCGACATATGCTACAGCTACATCAATGGTAAAGTCACCTCAAGTTCCATCTACCATCCTGGGCCCTCCGGCCCAACAGTTACCAGTTGCCCCCATACTGTCAGGGGGCGCCTCCTCTTCTGTTGCCCCCAAGGTCCCTACTTTGGGAGCAACGAATACAAAACCACAGGGGACAACGGTCCCCATCCCTGAGCCAGAGAACCAACAACCATCTCTGGCTCCTCCTGCAAGGAAGGGCTCCCTCGATGCCCTTCCTGCTAAGGTCTCTGACGCTGGTACAGCAGATACCAGTGAGTGGCTGAAAAAGCCACTACCTGCTGGTCGTAGGGCCTCGAGGGTATCCTCTGTCCCTGATGTGGCAGACAAGCCCTCCCAACAGGAGAGACCAAAAGACAAACGAGACAGGAAGAAAAAGAGGCCCAAAAAGGCTGAACACCAAGTGGCTTCTGAGCCACCACAACAAACGTCAGCCTCAGAGGACGAAATAGAAATCCTCACGTCCCCTGAGGACTTGGCTTTTGCTGAGTCCCCAAACGCGATGGACGTTGAGGCTCTGCCTCCGCCATCAGCGACGGCGAACAATCTTGCAGAGTCCACTGAACCATCCCAATCTGCATGTCACAGCGACCAGGAGCCTCTATGATCATGCAGTGGAACTGTGGCGGTTTTTTCCGCCATTTGTCCGAACTGCAGCAACTGTTGTGCCGATTTCCAGCATTCTGTATAGCCCTGCAGGAAACTTGGTTCCCTGCACAGAGGACCCCAGCCCTTCGTGGCTATCGGGGCTATTATAACAATCGTTCCATCTATGACAGGGTATCTGGCGGAGTATGTGTCTACGTTCTTGCAACCGTCCCAAGCGCTGCTGTGCCTCTCGACACGACCCTGGAGGCAGTGGCTGTTCGACTGCGGGCAATAGAGGAATTTACCATCTGTTCCCTATACCTTCCCCCGGATGTAGTTGTCTCTCCTGCTGACCTCACTGCATTGGTTGCCCAATTACCTCAACCATTCCTCCTCTTGGGTGATTTCAATGCCCACCACCCTCTATGGGGTGGAAATGAGAGCACGGGCCGTGGTAGAGACATTGAGAACCTTCTCACACAGCTTGACATTTGCATTTTGAATAGTGGGGCACCCACACACTTCAGCGTGGCGCATGGCTCTTTCTCCGCCATCGACCTATCCATTTGTAGCCCGAGTCTCCTTCCGCATTTATCTTGGAAGGTCCATGATGACCTTTGTGGGAGCGACCACTTTCCTCTCCTTTTGTCGCTCTCACAATTTCACCCTGCAGGACGCCTGCCTCGGTGGTCCCTCCATAGGGCTGACTGGCATGGCTATACCTCGACAGCTGTGGCTACTGCTCCATTGCCAGGTAACATTGATATGGCAGTACAACAACTCACTGAGGACATTATTTCTGCTGCTGAAGCGAATGTCCCGACTACCAAGGGCTCACTTAGGCGCAAGTCGGTGCCTTGGTGGACGCGGGAGATAGCTGACGCTATCCGGGAGCGACGCCGGGCGCTTCAACGCCACCGGCGCCACCCTAGTATTGAACATCTAATCGCTTTTAAGCGTCTCCAGGCCCGAGCCCGGCGACTGATCCAACAGAGTAAGCAGGACTGTTGGGAGCGATATGTAGCCACCATAGGCTCCCGTGCCTCCATTTCTCAAGTGTGGTCGCAGGTACGGCGCCTCTTCGGGTACAGGCCACCAAGCGGAATCCCGTCACTCCGAATCGAAGGTAGTCTTTGTACTGACCCGACGGTTATTGCCGAGCTAATGGCAGGTCATTTTGCACGTTGCTCTGCGACCGCAGCCTACAGTGCACAATTTCGCGCTCTCAAAGAGCGAGTTGAGCGGAGGCAATTGTCCTTCCGCACACGTCGACAGGAAGCGTACAATGCTCCATTTAGTGAGTGGGAGTTCCAGACTGCTCTTGCTGCGTCCCCCAATACCTCTCCTGGTCCGGACCGTATTCACAGCCAGTTCGTCCATCACCTCTCAGCGGACTTTAAACGGCAGCTACTCGCGCTTTATAATCGTCTCTGGACAGAAGGCCTTTTCCCGTCACAATGGCGGAGAAGTACTATCGTCCCAGTGATGAAACCAGGCGCAGATCCGTCCGACGCTGGGAGCTACCGCCCCATCAGTCTCACCAACGTTCTGTGTAAGATCCTCGAACGTATGGTGAGTCGACGGCTTATGTGGCTACTGGAGGATCGAGGTCTCCTGGCTCCACAACAGGGAGGCTTCCGTCAGGGCCGTTCCACTCTTGACAATCTCGTGTCCCTGGAATCAGCCATTCGAACCGCTTTTACTCGCCGAGAACACTTTGTGGCAGTCTTTTTTGACCCCCTGCGGGTTCGGGGGTAAGAATAGGCCCGCGGTATTCCTGCCTGTCGTAAGAGGCGACTAAAAGGAGTCTTCATACTTTTCGGCTTTCCGTCTGAGGTCCCCTATTTGGGTTTGACCCTCCATTTTTCAAAATTTTTTCAGAAGAGCGAACCATTTGGGGAAGGACACCTTACGTGGTGCTACATGTAATTCTCGTGCCATGCCATCCTACGCACCCATCATGGAATGGACTTGCGACTGCAGCTTCTATCCTGCCATCGGGGATGCCATCTCTTTTCCATGCAAGTCGCGTCCATTGTGCACCGATATCTCAGCACTCTCGATTATGATGGTTCACATAGCGCCAGAAAGCCAACATGGTAGCCAGTCCGTTGTGGTGGGGTCGTCATGTACCCTCTTGGCTGTAGCCCCCTGACAACGCAGGGATCGCTCTACCGATGCCAGAGCTGTAAGCTCCTCATGCAGGCCTAGGAGTAGATGCTTGTCACCGTGGAGCATCAGGACTCCCGGCAACGGTCATCCTGCCAGGTGACGTTGCTGTGGCTGGGTGGCGCCCATGAGGAGAGCCCCTGTTCGGAATGGGTGGCATCGGGGCGGATGATTCGCGATGAAGCGAAACAAATCCAGCCACCAAAATCCTGGTCAGACAGGTGTCTCTAAGCGAGGAAAGTTCAATGCAGTTACTTATGATCCCTCATCGTTTCCTTCCCTGACTTCTTCTTGGCGGGAACGTGGGGATCGACCTACTGAGTCGTATGTCCCGAAATTTCTGGTATGTATAGGACAGATGGGGGATCCTTCCAGGCAACCAAGCCCATGTTCTTTGTTGAACATATAGAGGACAAGTTCGGTGAGGTTGCGGGAATTTCCAAGATGCGAGACGGGTCTATTCTTATACCGGCAGAGTCCCCTGCACAGTCTCGTGCTTTGCTCACGTGCACTACGCTTGGCGACGTGCCAGTGTCTGTAACGGCACATAAGACCTTGAATCTGGTGCAGGGAGTCATTTTTCACCGTGACCTCTTGCTGCAGTCGGATGAGGAGTTGTGCGAAAACCTGCAACGACGCGGTGTCCATTTTGTCCGCCGTGTCTTTCGGGGTTCAAAAGACAATAGGGTGGCAACCGGGGCCTTCATCTTGGCCTTCGACGGCGATACCTTGCCCGAGAAGGTCAAGGTGATGGTATACAGATGTGATGTCCGACCGTACATCCCTCCACCCATGCGCTGTTTCAAGTGCTGGCGGTTTGGACACATGTCTTCCCGTTGCGACGCAGCCCCTATTTGTCGTGACTGTGGCCGTCCTGTACACACCGATGCACCTTGTACCCCACCACCTTCTTGTGTCAACTGCAGCGGCCATCACTCGCCTTGCTCACCGGACTGTACCGCTTTCCAAAGGGAGCGCAAGATCATTGAATATAAGACCCTCGATCGCGTAAGTTAATCTGAGGCCCGCCGCAAGTATGAGAAATTCCACCCGGTATCCATGATGACTACATATGCTGCTGCCACAGTGTCATCGCCTCCATCGAGGGCGGTTTCCCGACCCCCTATCACACCTTCTGTGGGCCCTTTGGGCCATCAGTTAATCTCCGCTCCCCAGACGCCAGGGGGAGCACCTTCTTCTGCGAGGCTTTTGCCTCCCCCTTCAACGGGGGCTTTGAACCCCGTCCCTCTGCCGGAGAAATGTCTTCCTTCTCCGGCTCTTCCTTCAGGGAAAGGGCCTGACGAGCCCCTTCCACCACCTCCAGCAGTTCCCACTGTGTCTGACACCCTGGATGTCAGTCGACCTATAGCTGCACGGAAAGGGTCTCTTGAGGTCTCCGAAACGCCAGTTTCGTCGCAGCCAAACGTCAGCCAGTGGCTCAAAGTCCAGGTACCCGCTGGTAGCCGGGCCTCCCCATCTGCGTCGACATCCGACGCCACTTCTGGGAAACCCACTCGAGCACCGAAGCCCAAACCCAAGCGGGAGCGGGAGAGAAAAAAGGATGTCCCTCAGGAGAAAGAGCTGGTGGCAAAGGCGGCTTCCTCGATGCCGTCCGCTACCAGTTCTGACTCAGACAATGAGGTCGAAATCCTTGCGTCTAAAGAGGACCTCGCTCTTACAGACACCCTAGACGCAATGGATATGGACACCACAGACCCTCAGCGGGTGGCGGCAAGTGATACTGAGGCGCACCGCGTCTCTTAATCACTTTCATGCCTCCCCAGTCCTTAGGCAGCACTTTCCTCCAGTGGAATTGCGGCGGTTATTTTTCCCACCTAGCAGAGTTAAAACAACTTTTAAGCTCTTCTCATGTACTGTGCGTTGCCCTCCAGGAAACCTGGCTTCCGGCAACGCGAACCCCAGCCCTTCGTGGCTATCGTGGGTTTTACACGAATCGTCTTGTATATGACAGAGCATCTGGTGGCGTCTCCATTCATGTCATCAACTCTGCCTACAGTGAAGCTGTGCCCCTTCAAACACCTTTGGAGGCAGTGGCTGTTCGGATCAGGACACCACTAGCTATAACCGTCTGCAGTGTTTATCTTCCCCTCAGGGGCTCAGCATTAATTTGCTGAGTACGGGCTTGGCGAACCCGGGGTCCTGAGCTGTGGGCTGTGTCACGCCAACAGTCCGCTACACCGTAAGCTCTGTGCGTGCTTCAACGACCATCGTTCGGCGCGACGGTGGAACGTTGTACGTTTCAGAGTCCCGGGATCTTGGCTTAATCGCCTGGGTCGCGAGGATGGTACAAACCTCTATAAAAAAAACCTCAATCTCAAGGTGTGCTACGTGCCGAGGAGATGCATGGCTGTTGAGGTTGAACAGCCGCTAGCGAGCAACCTCTGAGGAACCTGCCGCACCTCAGTTGTACAAGGCTTACCCAGGCAAGCGGGGCTCTGCCTGGGTGGACGTTTAGATCCCTAGCTGCTCGTGGGACCACAATGAAACGAGCAAAAGAACACGTTGGTGGACGTACAACCACCGTCTCTAAGCGTGGTAAAAGGGACTACAATGCTGCAGATTATGATCCCCAAACGTTTCCTTCTCTGGCTACACCTTGGGAAGAACGTCAGGGAAGACAGAAGGGTGAGGCTTATGCCCCTAAGTATCTGGTCTGTAGCCGTAGTGATGGGGAATCTTTTAAAAATACTAAACCACTATTTTTTGTTGAGAACCTTGAGGACAAGTATGGCGAGGTGGAAGGCATGTCGAAGATGCGGTCGGGATCAGTATTAATAACGACGTCATCCCCAGCTCAATCGCGGGCACTGCTTGCCTGTGACAAGCTGGGTGATGTTTCCGTTACCATTACGCCACACAAGACCCTAAATATGGTGCAGGGTATCATCTTCCACAAAGACCTCTTGCTGCAGTCAGATGACGAATTGCGTGCCAATCTAGAACGGCGGGGAGTACATTTTATTCGGCGAGTCCATAGGGGTCCGAAGGACAATAGGGTCGCGACCGGTGCCTTCATCTTGGCTTTTGAGGGTGATTCATTGCCCGAGAAGGTCAAGGTGATGGTTTACCGGATCGACGTAAAGCCCTACGTTCCTCCCCCTATGCGCTGTTTTAAATGCTGGAAGTTTGGCCATATGAGCTCCCGATGTGATGCCAACCCAACATGTCGGGAGTGTGGACGTGCAGTTCATCCGAACGTCCCTTGCACGCCGCCTCCAGTATGTGTCAACTGCGGCCAGAATCACTCCCCTTGCTCGCCTATGTGTACAGTCCTGCAGCAAGAAAGGAAAATCATGGAATACAAGACCAGAGATCGACTGACTTATTCCGAGGCCAAACGGAAATATCAGAAGCTCCATCCTGTCCGCCTGGTAACTACCTATGCCGCGGTAGCCTCATCGTCCTCGTCCACTGTGCCTGCTGTTCCACCTGTTCCGTCAACGATAGCGCGCCCCCAGGCCCAATCGACTGACCCGGCCCCCCTACCAGCAGGGGGCACCTCATCTTCGGTGGCTCCCACTCTTTTCACAGTGGGAGCATCACCTGCTACAACACCGGGGACCCCAGTCCCCACCTCTAAGCCGGGGAAGGAGAAGCCTTCTCCGGCCCCTCTCGCTCGGAAGGGGTCCTTAGAGACAACCCATTCTGCAGCTTCCCAGAGTGCTCCGGAGGATCCTGGCCGCAGTCTTCAGGATCTCCAACCTGCCGGTCGAAGAGCTTCCTGCTCTTCCTCCGTCCCGGATGCCACTTCTGGGAAGCCCCCTCGGCCCTGCAAACCAAAGGGCCAGCGAGAGGACAAGAAGAAGAGAAATAAGAAGAAAGAATGTTCAGTGGCTTCAAAGCCACAACCACCCACATCCTCCTCTTCGGAGGATGAAGTCGAGATCCTCGCATCTCCTGAGGATCTTGCAATTACCGATTCCCCAGAAAATAAGATCTCTGGTTCCATGGATTCCAAGCACATGGCAGCAGACGATCCGATGGAGTGATCTGCTTTTTATTCGTCATGGCGGTACAGCCAGAAGGAAACATCATCCTCCAGTGGAATTGTAGCGGCTTTTTCCATCACCTGCCTGAGCTACGACAACTTCTCAGCCAAACACCTGCCTTTTGTATCGCTCTTCAAGAGACCTGGTTCCCAGCGACGCGGTCCCCTGCCCTTCGAGGCTACAGGGGCTATTTTAAAAATCGGCCTATGTATGACAGAGTATCTGGTGGAGTTTGCATCTATGTCCTAGCCACTGTCCCGAGCGCTGCCGTGCCCCTTCAAACGCCCCTAGAGGCGGTTGCTGTTCGGCTCCGGGCAGTGCAAGATGTTACAATCTGTTCAGTCTATCTCCCACCAGATGAGGCTGTCTCTCCTGTGGACCTCGCTGCTTTGGTCGCCCAACTTCCCCCACCCTTCCTTCTTTTGGGGGACTTCAATGCCCACCACACTTTGTGGGGTGGCATGCAGACCTCGGCACGGGGTAGGGATGTTGAGACACTACTGAACCAGCTGAACATCTGCCTCCTGAATACTGGTGCTGCTACGCACTTTAGCGTGGCACACGGTACATTCTCCGCCATAGACCTGTCTGTCTGTAGCCCAAGCCTGCTTCCGCACTTCACTTGGAGGGTCCACGACGACCTGTGTGGCAGCGACCATTTCCCTATCTTCCTGTCGCTCCCACAGTGTCCACCTGCTGACCGTCTGCCTCGCTGGTCCCTCCATAGGGCCGACTGGCCAGCATACTCCATAGCTGCTGTGCTTCCCTCTCCTCTTCTGGCTGATATAGATACCGCTGTTCAGCAGGTCACTCATTCGATCATTTCTGCTGCTGAGAAAACCGTACCCGTCTCACTGGGATCACTCCACCGTAAGTCAGTGCCCTGGTGGACGCCGGAGATAGCTGAGGCCATCCGGGAACGTCGGCGAGCACTACAGCGCCACCGACGCCACCCTTGTGTCGAACATCTTGTTGCCTTCAAGCGTCTCTGTGCACGGGCACGGCGATTGATCCAGCACAGCAAGAGAGCCTCCTGGGAGCGTTATGTCGCCTCCATTGGATCCCGAGCATCACCTTCACGGGTATGGTCGCAAGTTCGACGCCTCTTTGGCCACCGCCCACCAGTGGGAATTCCGTGCCTCCGCATTCAGGGTACAATTTGCACTGACCCTGTCACAATAGCTGAGCATTTGGCACACCACTATGCTCGCACCTCAGCGACCGCTGCATATGATGCGGATTTCCGCGCCCTTAAAGAGCGCACCGAGCGAAAACAGATATCCTTTCAAACGCGACGCCAGGAAATCTATAACATCCCTTTCAGCGAATGGGAGTTCGAAAGCGCCCTTGCCGCATGCCCAGCCACGTCCCCTGGACCCGACCGCATTCATAGTCAGTTCCTCCGACATCTGTCAGCAGACTCTAAACGCCAACTTCTCTCCTTGCTGAATCGTTGAGGGTGTCTTCCCGTCTCAATGGCGGGATAGCATCATCATCCCAGTGATGAAGCCTGGGGCTGATCCACAGGTGGCTGATAGTTACCGCCCAATCAGCCTCACCAACGTTCCGTGTAAACTCCTCGAACGGATGGTGAGTCGGAGGCTCATGTGGATCCTCGAGGACCGAGGACTCTTGGCGCCTCAACAGGGTGGGTTCCGTCAAGGCCGCTCCGCTATCGACAACCTCGTTTCGCTGGAGTCGGCCATTCGTACAGCATTTTCTCGCCGTGAACACCTGATTGCCGTCTTCTTTGACCTGCGGAAAGCGTACGACACCACCTGGCGCTATCATATTCTGTCTACGCTGTACGATTGGGGCTTAAGGGGTCCACTTCCTACATTCATTAAGAACTTCCTGGCATTGCGTTCTTTTCGTGTTCGTGTTGTTTCTTGTTTCAGCTCACCTCATTGTCAAGAGAACGGAGTCCCACAAGGTTCCGTTCTTAGTGTTCCTTTGTTCTTAATCGCCATAAACGGCCTTGCTGCGGCTGCGGGGTCATCGGTTTCCACTTCCTTGTATGCCGATGACTTCTGCATGTATTACAGCTCCTCCAGCATCAGCGTAGCTGAACGGCGGTTGCAGATCGCAATTCGAAAGGCACAGTCGTGGGCGTTTGCCCACGGTTTTCAATTTTCTGCATCCAAAACCCCTGTGATGCATTTTTGTCGACGTCGGGCAGTACACCCGGAACCCGAACTGTATCTCGCTGATGACCTGCTGCGTGTCGAAGAGACGCACCGTTTTTTAGGAATGTTATTCGACAACCGTCTCACCTGGGTGCCACACCTTCGCCAGCTCAAACAAAAGTGCTGGCGACACCTTAATATTCTACGCTGTCTAAGCCATACTGTTTGGGGAGCGTCACGCCCAACGCTCCTGCAACTTTATAAGGCGCTCATCCAGTCACGCCTAGACTATGGCTGCGTAGTATACGATTCGGCTGCACCTTCAGCACTGCAAACATTACACCCAGTCTTACATTCTGGAGTTCGTTTGGCGACAGGGGCTTTCCGCACGAGCCCTGTGACAAGCCTACTAGTTGAAGCTGGGGTCCTTCCTCTGCGGTTCCGCCGGCAGCACCTGCTGGCTTCGTACGTTGCCCATGTTAAGGCCTTGCCACACCATCCGAACCACCGGCTTCTTTTTCCAAGCGCTGCACTCCCTATCCCTCCAAGACGACCTCGGTCGGGTTACCCATTATCAGTCCGCGTTCGTTCTCTACTTTCGTACCTCGAATCCCAACCACTCCCTGCCACTTTCCACTATTCCTTTCAAACCCCTCCTTGGTCCATTCCTCGTTTGCAGCTTTGTTTGGAGCTGGCCAATAGATCAAAGGACTCCGTTTCTCCAATGCAACTCCGACACCAGTTACTGGATCTCTTCAACTCTTTCCGTGGTGCTGAAGCCATCTATACTGATGGGTCCCTAGCTGATGGTCGTGCTGGGTATGCATGTCTCCATGGTGACCATGTCGAACAACATTCATTGCCCTGTGAAAGTAGTGTCTTTACTGCAGAGCTGGTCGCTATCCTCAAGGCTCTAGAACACCTCCGAGCCTGCCCCAGGGGGTCATTTGTCATCTGTAGTGACTCCCTGAGTGGCTTGCAGGCACTCGACCAGTTCTTCCCTAGTCACCCGTTAGTGCAGTCCATTCAAGACACTACTTACTCTCTAGGCAAATCTGGCCGATGTGTGGTTTTCCTATGGACCCCTGGCCACGTCGGCATTTTGGGGAATGAACGTGTTGACCGGTTGGCCAAACAGGCCGCCACTGCGTCACCCTTCACCATTGGCGTCATGGAATCAGACCTCAGGACATCATTGCACAAGAAGGTGCGTGATGCTTGGAGTGCCGAATGGTCTACCACGAGTGCAACAAACAAGCTCCGAGCAGTGAAGCTATCCACAACACTGTGGAAGTCTTCACAGCGGCCGATCCGCCGAGAGGCGGTTGTCCTCTGCCGCCTCCGTATTGGGCACACGTGGTTGACCCATGGGTATCTCCTTCGCCGTGAGTCCCCGCCCGTGTGTCGATGTGGTGCCGCAATGACAGTGGCCCATCTCTTGATGGACTGTTCGCTTTTAGCCAATCTGCGGCATTCTTTTAATCTCCCAGACGCACTACCCTTAGTTTTAGGTGACGATGCCTCTATGGCTAACAAAGTTTTAAGTTTTATCCGCGCTTCTGGTTATTATGCATCTATCTAACCGTGGGTGTTGAGGCCTGATATCTTAGGCCACCAGCAACCCAGCTTTTTACCTTTTCACGTCCTTAGGAGTTCTTATTGTGTGCAGTGTGGCTGGCTCATCCTGTTTTTTCTTTGTGATCAGCCAGCCAAGGTACTCTGCTATCCAGTTTTATTCGTGACTTTCTTTTACTAATTCTGTGTGTCTTCGTTTTGTATTGTCAGTGGCTCGTCCATTCTTAACCTGCCCTTTTATGCGATGTCACTTTCAGGGCATTGTTTTATCTTTATTGACAGTTGACTCTCAGCTAGGAACAGGGGACTGATAACCTAGCTGTTTAGTCCCCTCAAAACAACCAACAAACCAAACCAAACCAACCTAAACATGGTCCAGGGCTTCATTTTCCACAGGGATCTGCTGCTGCAATCGGACGATGAATTGAGAGCTAACTTGGAGCGGCGAGGTGTGCACTTCATCCGCCGTATCTATAGGGGTCCGAGGGACAAGAGGGTTGCCACCGGTGCCTTCATCGTGGCTTTCGAGGGCGATTCATTGCCTGAGAAAGTCAAGGTGATGGTTTACCGGGTCGACGTCAAGCCCTACGTTCCTCCCCCTATGCGCTGCTTCAAGTGCTGGAGGTTTGGTCACATGTCCTCCCGATGTGACGCCAACCCAACATGTCGGGAGTGTGGGCGTGCATCCCATCCAGACGCCCCCTGTACCCCACCTCCAGTGTGCGTCAATTGCAATCAGCAGCATCCTCCTTGTTCGCCCGACTGTTCTGTACTCCACAAAGAGCGCAAGATCATGGAGTATAAGACCCTGGACCGGCTGACATACGCGGAGGCCAGACGCAAATATTTGAAGCTCCATCCTGTCACCATGACAACGTCTTACGCCACAGTAGCTTCATCGTCAGTCACCAGACCATCTGTGCCACGAATGCCACCGGGCCCCCAGGCCCGAGCTACTGCACCTGCCCCCTTGACAGTTGGGGGTACTACTCCTTCGGTTGCTCCCACACTTTTCTCGTTCGGAGCAACGGACAAACCATTGCGGGGGACGTCGGTCCCCACCCCAGCGCCGGAGAAACAACAGCCTTCTCCGGCTCCTCTCGCCCGGAAGGGGTCCCATGGGACGCTCCCTTCCGAGGCTTCTCTTCATGGGAAAGTGGATCCCAGCAAATGGCTGAAGGATCCCACGGCTGCTGATCGAGGGGCCTCCACCTCTTCGTCGGCAGCTGCAGCCCCTGTTGAGAAGCCCTCACGGCCCTTAACACCCAAGGGCCAGCGAGAGGCTAAAAGGAAAGACAAGAAGAAAAAGGAATCTTTGGTGGCTTCCAAGCCACCCCCACCCACATCCTCTGCTTCAGAGGATGAAGTCGAGATCCTTGCCTCCGCTGAGGATCTCGCACTTCTTGATTCGCCCGAACGTAGGAACTCTGCACATCCAGAATCACCTATGGTCTTAGATTCTGTAGATCCTGACCATAAGGCGGCAGATGTTCCTATGGAATGATCTTCTTGCCTTTCTTTTATTTTATGGCTTTAGAGCGAGTAGAAAGAGTTATTCTCCAGTGGAATTGCGGCGGCTTCTTTAATCGCCTGGCCGAGCTGCGCCAATTACTGTGGCACTACCCTGCACTTTGTATTGCCCTACAGGAGACATGGTTTCCAGCACAGCGCACCCCTGCCCTCCGTGGGTATCGGGGCTACTACCGCAACAGGACCCTTTACGACAGGGTGTCTGGCGGTGTGGGCCTATATATCCTGGACACTGTCCCAAGTGCCCCCGTGCCACTCACAACCACTCTTGAGGCAGTGGCTGTCAGAATTCGGGTAACGCAAGAATTCACTGTCTGCAGCTTGTACCTTCCTCCGGATGAGGCCGTGTCTCTCAACACCCTTACTGCTCTGGTCTCGCAACTTCCTCCACCATTCCTCCTCTTGGGAGACTTCAACGCCCACAACCCTCTGTGGGGTGGACTCCAGACCACAGGCCGCGGTAGGGATGTTGAGACATTGTTGGCGCAACACGACCTTTGCCTCCTGAATACAGGTGCCCCCACGCATTTTAGCGTGGCACAAGGCACGTATTCAGCGATCGACCTCTCTGTCTGCAGCCCCAGCCTTCGACCACACCTCGGTTGGCGTGTGCATGAGGACCTGAGTGGTAGCGACCACTTTCCAATCTTTGTGTCGCTCCCGCAGTACCAAGCTGCAGACAGCTTACCCCGTTGGTGTCTCCGTAGGGCTGTCTGGCCAATCTTTCACCTCTACTAAGCCTCAGTTTTTTGTCGACACAATCGAAGACAAGTTTGGTGAAGTGGCATCATTTTCGAAGATGAGGAGTGGGGCCGTTCTGTTACAGGCGGCGTCCTCGGCCCAGTCGCGGGCACTACTTTCCTGCGACAGGCTGGGTGATATCCCGGTGCGTGTCACGCCCCACAAGTCCTTAAATATGGTCCAAGGTCTTATCTATCATCGCGATCTTTTGTCTCAGACCGATGACGAGCTGCGAGCATACCTGCAGCGACGAGGTGTCCACTTCGTCCGGCGGGTGTACAGGGGTCCTAAAGAAAGTAGGGTTGCCACCGGTGCTTTTATCTTGGCCTTCGAAGGCGATACACTGCCTGAGAAGGTTAAGGTAATGGTCTACCGGTGTGAAGTCAAGCCCTATGTCCCCCCTCCTATGCGGTGTTTCCGGTGCTGGAAGTTCGGGCACATGTCGTCCCGATGTACTTCCAGCCCAACATGCAGGGAATGTGGGCGGCCACCTCACCCGGACGCCCCATGCACCCCGCCTCCGCTATGTGTGAACTGTGGGCAACATCACCCACCATGCTCGCCGAACTGCTCAGTTTTACATCGGGAACGGAAAATTATGGAAATCAAGACCTTGGACCGGCTGACCTTCTATGAGGCACGTAAAAAATACGAGCGGCTACACCCTGTCCGTATGGAAACGTCTTTTGCCACAGTTACAGCAGCTTCCTTGAGACCAATGAAACTACCGGTGTTGTCTCCTCCTGTGGGCCCTAAGGGCCGTCAATCTTCCGTGACGGGTGGGGGCCCGTCTCCATCTCTCGCTCCCTTGACACCTGTGGGAGCAACTTCCCCCCCACCATCGGGGACATCTGTCCCCACTCCCCAGCCGGAGAAGAAACAGTCTTCCCCGGCCCCTCTTGCTAGGAAGGGGTCCCTCGGGACACTCCCTTCCGAGGATTCTCAGAGTGCGCCAGGGGATCCTAGCCAATGGCTGAAGGATCCACCAACTGAAGACCAAAGGGCTTCCAGCTCTTCGACTGTCCCTGATGTCGCTTCTGGGAAGTCCTCCCAGCCCTTACCTTCAAAGGGCCAGCGGGAGAGAAGTAAGAAAACAAAAAAGAAGAAAGACAAGACTAAGGACCCTTCAGTGGCTCGAAAGGAGCGCTCGCTCACGTCTTCGGCCACTGAAGACGAGGTGGAGATCCTTGCGTCCCCTGAGGATCTCGCCTTCCTAGGATCGCCAGAACCCATGGTTCTCGATCCTGAGAATTCTGTGGAATTGGCAGCAGGTGCCCCTGCTGAATAACCATTTCATCTCTTCCATTATGGCTATTCAGCAGACAGCAAAAGAAATCTTGCAGTGGAATTGCGGCGGTTTTTTCCGCCACCTGCCTGAACTGCGGCAATTACTCTGCCGCTTCCCTGCGATCTGTCTAGCCATGCAGGAAACATGGTTCCCTGTCGACAGGACCCCAGCCCTCCGAGGCTATCGGGGCTATTTTAAAAACCGAACCATCTACGACAGGGTTTCTGGCGGCGTCTGTATTTATGTCCACGCCTCTGTCCCCAGTGCTGCTGTGCCTGTTCAAACGTCTCTAGAGGCAGTCGCTGTTAGACTACGGGTAGTGCAAGATTTTACCATCTGCTCTGTCTACCTTCCACCTGATGAGGCCATTTCTCCCACAGACCTCGCAGCCTTGGTCGCCCAACTTCCCCCACCCTTTCTTCTTTTGGGGGACTTCAACGCCCACCACCCTCTGTGGGGTGGCACGCAGACCTCGGCCGGGGGTAGGGATGTAGAGTCTCTCCTGTCAGAGCAGAATCTCTGTCTTCTTAACACCGGTGCTCCTACCCACTTTAGCACAGCACATGGCACGTATTCTGCCATAGACCTGTCCGTCTGCAGCCCTAGTCTCCTTCCACATCTCACCTGGAGGGTCCATGACGATCTGTGTGGCAGCGACCATTTTCCGGTCTTCCTGTCGCTCCCACAGTGTTCGCCTGCCGACCATCCGCCTCACTGGTCCCTCCGTAGGGCTGAATGGCCGGCTTATTCTTCAGCTGCTGTGATTTCCTCTCCGCTTCCAGCAGATGTTGATGCCGCCGTTCAGCAGGTCACAGAGGCCATCGTTTCTGCAGCCGAAAACTCTGTTCCCACCACATCCGGTTCGCTCCATCGTCCATCGGTGCCCTGGTGGACACCGGAGATTGCTGAGGCCATCCGGGAACGTCGGCGAGCACTACAGCGCCACCGACGCCACCCGTCTGTTGAACATCTTGTAGCCTTCAAGCGTCTCCGGGCACGGGCACGGCGACTGATACAAGACAGTAAGAGGGCTTCCTGGGAGAAGTACGTCGCCTCCATTGGTTCCCGCGCTTCTCCTTCCAAGGTGTGGTCGCAGGTTCGACGCCTCTTTGGGCACCGCCCACCGGCGGGAATTCCAAGCCTCAGAGTCCAGGGTATGCTGTGTACTGACCCTGTCGCCGTCGCTGAGCACCTGGCAGATCATTTTGCACGTACGTCGGGGACTGCTGCCTATAGTGCAGATTTTCGTGCCATTAAAGAGCGAGCAGAGAGCCAGCAAATTTCATTTCGAACACGACGTCGTGAACCATATAACGTCCCATTTACTGAGTGGGAGTTGGAAAGTGCCCTTGCTGCATGCCCGGATACCTCCCCTGGACCCGATCGCATTCACAGCCAGTTCCTCCGACACCTATCAGCGGATGCCAAACGCCAACTTCTCGCCCTGTTTAATCGCGTATGGATTGAGGGTGTTTTTCCGTCCTCGTGGCGGGAAAGCATTATCATTCCGGTGGTTAAGCCTGGGGCAGATCCGCAGGTGGCTGATAGTTACCGCCCGATCAGCCTCACCAACGTTCCATGCAAGCTTCTCGAACGGTTGGTGAGTCGGAGGCTCATGTGGATCCTTGAGGACCGAGGACTCTTGGCGCCTCAACAGGGTGGGTTCCGTCAAGGCCGCTCCGCTATCGATAATCTCGTGTCACTAGAGTCGGCCATTCGTACAGCATTTTCTCGCCGTGAACACCTGATTGCCGTCTTCTTTGACCTACGGAAAGCATACGACACCACGTGGCGCTATCATATTCTGTCTACGCTGTACGATTGGGGCTTACGGGGTCCACTTCCTATATTCATTAAGAACTTCCTGGCGTTGCGTTCTTTTCGTGTTCGTGTTGGTTCTCGTCTCAGCTCACCTCATTGTCAAGAGAACGGAGTCCCACAAGGTTCCGTTCTTAGTGTTCCTTTATTCTTAATCGCCATAAACGGCCTTGCTGCGGCTGCGGGGTCATCGGTTTCTACTTCCTTGTATGCCGATGACTTCTGCATGTATTACAGCTCCTCCAGCATCGGCGTAGCTGAACGGCGGTTGCAGATCGCAATTCGGAAGGCACAGTCGTGGGCGTTTGCCCACTGTATTCAATTTTCGGCATCCAAAACCCGCGTGATGCATTTCTGTCGACGTCGGGCAGTACACCCGGAACCCGAACTTTACTTAGCTGGCGATCTGCTACAAGTCGTAGAGACACACAGATTCTTAGGAATGGTGTTTGATGACCGTCTAACCTGGGTGCCGCACCTACGCCAGTTAAAACAAAAGTGCTGGCGCCACCTCAACATCCTGCGCTGTCTTAGCCACACGGTTTGGGGAGCCTCACGCCCAACGCTCCTACAACTTTACAAGGCCCTCATTCAGTCGCGTCTAGACTATGGCTGCATAGTCTACGACTCGGCTGCGCCATCAGCACTGCAGGCGTTGGACCCAATTTTGCACTGTGGTGTCCGTTTGGCGACGGGGGCTTTTCGCACAAGCCCTGTGACAAGCCTCCTTGTCGAAGCTGGAGTCCTCCCGCTGCGGTTCCGTAGGCAACACCTGTTAACGTCTTATGTTGCTCGTGTTCAGGCCTCGTCCTTCCATCCGAACCGCCGGCTCCTACTTCCAGACGCTGCATTACCTATCCCTCCACGTCGGCCAAGGTCGGGATACCCGATCTCGGTCCGTGTTCGTATCCTTCTTTCGTCTCTCACATCCCACCCACTTCCTACCACTTTCCACTATTCCTCTCACACTCCTCCTTGGCCCATTCCTCGTTTGCAGCTCCGTCTGGATCTGTCCTGTACGTCAAAGGACTCGGTATCCACTAGACATCTCCGCCACGAGTTTCTGCAACTCCTAGACTCGTTCCATGCCGCAAAACCCGTCTACACAGATGGTTCTGTAGTAGATGGCCATGCTGGGTATGCGTTTCTTCATGACCACCACGTGGAACAGCATTCTCTGCCAGGTGAGAGTTCCATTTTTTCTGCCGAACTGGTCGCCATTCTAAGGGCTCTGAAACACCTAAAAGCGTGCCCCAGGGGGTCATTTGTCATCTGTTCTGACTCCCTGAGTGGCTTACAAGCGATCGACCAGTGTTTCTCTCGGCACCCAATAGTGCGGTCGATCCAGGACACTGTTCACTCCCTGGGCCAATCAGGCCGTTCTGTGGTCTTTGTGTGGACCCCGGGCCACGTCGGCATCCCAGGGAATGAACAAGTAGATCGCTTAGCCAAGCAGGCCACTATGGAACCACCCCTAAATATTGGCGTCATGGAGCCTGATCTAAAATCGGTGTTGCACCGGAAGGTGCGCGAGGCTTGGAGCGCCGAGTGGGCTATGGCGAATGTGCCAAACAAGCTTCGGGCAGTGAAGACGTCCACAGCCCTGTGGAAGTCTTCACTGCGGCAGATCCGCCGAGAGGCGGTTGTCCTCTGCCGCCTCCGTATTGGGCACACGTGGTTGACCCACGGGTATCTCCTTCGCCGTGAGTCCCCACCCGTGTGTCGATGTGGTGTCGTAATGACAGTGGCCCATCTTTTGATGGACTGTCCGATTTTAGCCAATCTTCGGCACTCTTTTAATCTTCCAGACGCACTACCCTTAGTTTTAGGTGACGACGCCTCTATGGCTAACACAGTTTTAAGTTTTATCCGCGCTGCCGGTTTTTATGATTCTATCTAACCGTGGGTGCTGTGGCCTGATATCTTAGGCCACCACCAACCCAGATTTTTATATTTTCGCGCCCTTAGGGGTTTTTAGTGTGTGCAGTGTGGCTGGCTCATCCTGTTTTTTCTTTGTGATCAGCCAGCCAAGGTACTCTGCTATCCAGTTTTATTCGTGACTTTATTTTACTCATTCTGTGTGTCTTTGTTTTGTATTGTCGGTGGCTTGTCTATTGTTCACCTGCCCTTTTGTGTTGTGTCATTTTCAGGGCATTGTTTTATCTTTATTGACAGTTGACTCTCAGCTAGGAACAGGGGACTGATAACCTAGCTGTTTAGTCCCCTTAAAACAACCAACAACAACAACAACAACAACAACCTTCATCTTGGCTTTCGAGGGCGATGATTCGTTGCCTGAGAAGGTCAAGGTGATGGTCTACCGGGTCGACGTAAAGCCCTACGTTCCTCCCCCTATGCGCTGCTTCAAGTGCTGGAGGTTTGGGCACATGTCCTCCCGATGTGATGCCAACCCAACATGTCGGGAGTGCGGGCGTGCATCCCACCCGGACGCCCCCTGTACCCCACCTCCAGTTTGCGTCAATTGCAACCAGCAGCATCCTCCGTGTTCTCCCAACTGCTCTGTGCTCCACAAGGAGCGTAAGATCATGGAGTACAAGACCCTGGACCGGCTGACATATGCGGAGGCCAGATGTAAGTATGCAAAGCTCCATCCTGTGACCATGACCACCTCATACGCCTCTGTAGCTTCCCCATCTATCTCCAGACCACCTGTACCATCAATGCCGGCGGGCCCCCAGGCCCGAACCACTGCACCTGCCCCCTTGGCAGTTGGGGGCGCCACTCCTTCGGTTGCTCCCACACTCTTCACGTTGGGAGCAACAGATAAACTATCTCCGGGGACATCGGTCCCCACCCCACAGCCGGAGAAACAACAGCCTTCTCTGGCTCCTCTCGCCCGGAAGGGGTCCCATGGGACACTCCCTTCCGAGGCTTCTCCTCGTGGGAAGGTGGATCCCAGCAAATGGCTGAAGGATCCCCCGGCGGCTGATCGAAGGGCCTCCTGCTCTTCGTCAGCTCCTGCCGCCCCGTCTGAGAAGCCCCTACGGCCCTCAACACCCAAGGGCCAGCGAGAGGGTAGAAGAAAAGAAAAGAAGAAAAAGGATTCTTTGGTGGCCACCGAGCCACCCACACCCACATCCTCTGCTTCAGAGGATGAGGTCGAGATCCTCGCCTCTGCTGAGGATCTCGCACTTCTTGGTTCGCCTGACCATAGGAGCTCTGCTCCACCGGGTTCACCTGAGTCTATGGTCTTAGATTCTGTTGATCCTGATCACAAAGCAGCAGATGGTCCTATGGAATGATCTATTCTTTTCCTTTTATGGCCTTAGAGCGTGGAGAACGAATTATTCTCCAGTGTAATTGTGGCGGTTTCTTTAATCACCTGGCTGAGCTGTGCCAATTACTGTGGCGCTACCCTGCACTTTGTATCGCCCTACAGGAGACATGGTTTCCAGCACAGCGCACCCCTGCCCTCCGTGGGTATCGGGGCTACTACCGCAACAGGACCCTTTACGACAGGGTGTCTGGTGGTGTGTGCCTATATATCCTGGACACTGTCCCAAGTGTCCCCGTGCCCCTCACAACCACTCTTGAGGCAGTGGCTGTCAGAATTCGGGTAACGCAAGAATTCACTGTCTGCAGCTTGTACCTTCCTCCGGATGAGGCCGTGTCTCTCAACACCCTTACTGCTCTGGTCTCGCAACTTCCTCCACCATTCCTCCTTTTGGGGGACTTCAACGCCCACAACCCTCTGTGGGGTGGACTCCAGACCACAGGCCGCGGTAGGGATGTTGAGACATTGTTGGCGCAACACGACCTTTGCCTCCTGAATACAGGTGCCCCCACGCATTTTAGCGTGGCACAGGGCACGTATTCAGCGATCGACCTCTCCATCTGCAGCCCCAGCCTTCGACCACACTTTGGTTGGCGTGTGCATGAGGACCTGTGTGGTAGCGACCACTTTCCAATCTTTGTGTCGCTCCCGCAGTACCAAGCTGCAGACAGCTTACCCCGTTGGTGTCTCCGTAGGGCTGTCTGGCCAGTTTATACTTCAACCGCTGTCATCACTGCACCACTGCCAGATGACATTGACAATGCAGTCCAGCAGGTGACTGATAAAATTGTCAGGGCCGCTGAGGTAGCAGTTCCGCAAACCACCGGTTCCCCTAGGCATAGGTCCGTGCCTTGGTGGACACCGGAGATTGCTGAGGCCATCCGGGAACGTCGGCGAGCGCTCCAGCGCCATCGACGCCACCCATCCGTGGAGAATTTGGTGGCCTTTAAACGGCTCCGTGCGCGTGCTCGACGACTCGTACAGCAGAGTAAGCAGGATTCCTGGGAGCGGTATGTAGCCAGTATCGGCTCCCGCACCTCCCTGACTAAGGTATGGACGCAAGTCCGACGCGTCTTCGGATACCGCCCGCCGACAGGAATCCCGTCCCTCACCATCCAGGGTGTCCTCTGCACGCTCCCGACAGCTATCGCCGAGCACATGGCAGACCACTACGCACAATGCTCTGCGACTGCCATGTACAGTACTGACTTCCGCTCCCTCAAAGAGCGGGCCGAGCGGAAACAGCTCTCTTTCCGCACTCGTCGTCG
This sequence comes from Locusta migratoria, assembly GCA_026315105.1. Lineage (NCBI taxonomy): Eukaryota > Metazoa > Arthropoda > Insecta > Orthoptera > Acrididae > Locusta > Locusta migratoria. Next base: position 674,218,752 of record CM048755.1, read on the forward strand.
GGAAATATACAACGACCCGTTTACTGAGTGGGAGTTCCGAACTGCCCTTGCTGCGTGTCCTGATACAACTCCAGGACCTGATAGGATTCACGGCCAATTCCTCCGACACCTTTCACCAGAGTTTCAACGCCCCATTCTCGCCCTGTTTAACCATCTATGGGCAGAGGGCACTTTCCCGTCGCAGTGGCGGGAAAGCACTATCATCCCGGTGCTGAAACCTGGTGCAGATCCCCTGGTGGCTGACAATTACCGTCCGATCAGCCTCACCAACGTTATCTGCAAGCTCTTCGAACGTATGGTGAGTCGGCGGCTTATGTGGATCCTTGAAGAGTGTGGACTCCTTGCTCCACAACAAGGGGGCTTTCGCCAGGGCCGTTCTACCATTGACAACCTCGTGTCATTGGAGTCGGCCATTCGCACTGCCTTCGCTAGGCGTGAACATTTAGTTGCTGTATTTTTCGACCTTCGAAAGGCGTATGACACCACCTGGCGCCACCATATTTTAACAACTCTTCATGACTGGGGCCTACGGGGTGCCCTTCCTATTTTTATTCATAATTTCCTCTCCCATCGCTCGTTCCGGGTGAGGGTTGGGGCGTCTTTTAGCTCCCCACGTATTCAAGAGAACGGTGTCCCACAGGGCTCCGTCCTCAGCGTTCCATTGTTTTTAGTGGCGATAAATGGTCTTGCTGCGGCTGTGGGGTCATTGGTCAGTTGCTTCCTGTTCGCCGATGACTTCTGCTTGTATTTCAGCTCAGTTATCATCGGCGTAGCTGAACGGCGGCTGCAGGGTGCCATCCGAAAGGCCCACTCATGGGCTTCTACTCACGGCTTTCAGTTCTCCGCCCGAAAAACCTGCGTGATGCTCTTTTGTCGCAGTCGGGTAGTTCACCCTGACCCAGAGCTCTACCTGGGTGGTGAACTACTTCAGGTTGAGGAAACACATCGCTTCCTGGGCATGGTGTTCGATGCCTGGCTGACTTGGGTGCCACACCTACGTCAGCTGAGACAGAAGTGTTGGCGGCATTTAAATGTCCTACGGTGCCTCAGCCATACTAGTTGGGGAGCAGCACGTTCCACCCTTCTTCAGCTCTACAAGTCTCTTATTCTGTCGCGGCTTGATTACGGAAGCCTGGTGTACGACTCAGCAGCTCCTTCTGCCTTGCAGGTCCTAGACCCCGTTCACCACACAGGCATGCGGCTCGCAACAGGGGCTTTTCACACAAGTCCCGTAACGAGCCTTCTAGCTGAAGCTGGTGTTCCCCCTCTGCGATATCGCCGGCAACGGTTGTTGGTGAGTTACGTTGCCCGGGTTCATGCTTCACCCCGCCATCCGAACCACAGGCTTCTCTTCCCACTTTCTGCACTCCCTTCCTCACGACGTCGGCCCAGGTCGGGTCTCCCGATTGCGGTCCACGTCCGTTCCCTTCTCTCCTCACTTGATTCCTTACCCCTTCCTCCACCTTACCATTACTCCCTCCGTATCCCCCCCTGGAAAATTCCTCGCCTGGAGCTTCGGCTGGACTTGTCCCGGGATTCAAAAGCCTCGATTTCACCACTGCTTCTCCGTCGCCGGTTCTATGCACTGATTGATACGTTTCACGGAGCAAACATTGTGTACACGGACGGTTCTTTGGTCGATGGCCATGCTGGATATGCCTTTATCCATGGTGACCACATCGAACAGCGGTCATTGCCTTGTGGAAGCAGCATCTTCACCGCAGAACTGGTCGGTATTTTGAGAGCTCTTGAACACCTCAGAGCTCGCCCCAGGGGGTCTTTCGTCATCTGTAGCGACTCCCTGAGTGGCTTACAGGCCCTCGACCAGTTTCTACCGAAAAACACAGTAGTGCGAGCCATTCAAGATGCTGTCTTTGCCCTTGGCGAGTCAGGCCGTTCTGTCACCTTTGTCTGGACTCCGGGCCACATAGGTATACCGGGCAATGAACGCGTCGATGAGCTGGCCAAGCAGGCCATTACTTTGCGGTCCCTGGATATTGGCCTCCCAGTTTCCGACCTCCAAACCCAGTTGACCCGCAAGGTCTTAAGGGTTTGGAATTCTGAATGGGCAGATTCGACCGAACCGAATAAGCTCCGTGCTATCAAGCCGTCTACCGCAGCATGGAAGACGTCCCTGAGGGCTTCTCGCAGGGAGTCGGTCGTCCTTTGCCGACTCCGTATAGGCCATACTTCGCTTACGCATGGTCATCTCCTTCGTCGCGAGAACCCTCCTCAGTGTCGATGTGGTGCGCCTTTGACGGTCGCCCACATCTTAATTGAATGTCGCCATTTAGCCGCAACACGACGCTATTTTAATCTTCCTGACACTTTGCAGCTAGCATTAGCTGACAATACCTCCACGGTTGACTCTGTTTTAAATTTTATGCGTGAGTGTGGACTTTACAAGTCCATTTAATGTTTGTGTTTCTCTGTCGTTTCTCTGTCCTCCGCCTGCTTAAGTCTGTTAGGTAGGCGGTTTTAACGTGTTCCAGAGTGGCTGGGTGTGTTCCTTATATCCTGTGACCACCCAGCAAAAACACTCTTGTGCTGTTTCAGCTGTTTTATCCCTTCTTCGTTTTTAACCGTATCCTTTCTTTCTATTAGTCTGTAAGTTTTAAACTTTGACTTGTTAGTGCATTCACTTCGGATCGCTTAACATAATGTTTTATCTCTTGGACTGGAAAAAGCGACTGATAACCGTCGTAGTTTAGTCCCTTCCAAAACCCAACATCAACAACAACAACAACATCTCCGTTTGTACCCCGAGCCTGCTCCCGCATTTCCAGTGGAGGGTCCACGATGACCTTTGCAACAGCGACCATTTTCCTGTCCTCATGTCGCTCCTGGATTTTCAACCTCCCGACTGCCCATCTCGATGGTCTCTCCGTCGAGCTGATTGGACACGCTACAGATCAGTTGCTACGGTTCCTGTTCCACTGCCAGCGGACGTGGACATGACGATTCACCAGGTAACCAGCACGATAGTTTCAGCCGCTGAGTCAACCATTCCCACCACTTCTGGCTCCCCACAGCGTAAGTCTGTGTCCTGGTGGACGCCGGAAATTGCTGAGGCCATTCGGGATCGTCGTCGGGCGCTCCAGCGGCATCGTCGACACCCTATCTTAGAAAACCTAATAGCTTTTAAACGGCTCCGGGCCTGGGCTCGACAGCTCATCCGTCAGGGTAAACTGGACTGTTGGGAGACGTATGTCGCCAGCATCAGCCGTCGCACCTCTGCATCTCGGGTATGGTCCCAGGTTAGGCGCCTATTTGGGTATCGTCCAACGGCAGCGATTCCCAGCCTACGCATCCAGGGTACCCTATGCACCGACCCAACTTCCATTGCAGAACACATGGCTGAGCATTATGCTCGCACCTCTGCAACATCTGAATACAGTGTCGACTTCCGTGCACTGAAGGAGCGAGTTGAACAGCGACGGCTGTCCTTTCACACGTGTAGAGCCGAATTGTACAACTCCGCTTTCAGTGATTGGGAATTCGACACTGCCCTTGCCGCATGCCCCGATACCTCTCCAGGACCGGACAGCATCCACAGCCAGTTCATCCGGCACCTTTCCGTGGAGTTTAAACACCAGCTTCTCGCCCTGTTTAACCGTTTATGGGTGGAGGGGGCTTTCCCGTCACAATGGCGAGAAAGCATCGTTATTCCGGTGATCAAACCTGGTGCTGATCCACAGGTGGCTGATAGTTACCGTCCAATCAGCCTCACCAACGTTCTGTGCAAGCTATTCGAACGTATGGTGAGCCAGCGGCTTATGTGGGTACTTGAACGTAGAGGTTTGATGTCCCCGCAACAGGGGGGTTTCCGCCACGGCCGCTCCACTGTTGATAACTTAGTGGCCCTGGAGTCTGCCATTCGTACGGCATTTAGCAGGCGTGAGCATCTTGTTGCCGTCTTTTTCGACCTCAGAAAGGCGTACGACACCACTTGGCGCCACCACATTCTGGCTACACTGCACGCTTGGGGCTTGAGAGGTCCGCTCCCACTTTTTATTCAGAACTTTCTTTCTTTCCGGTCTTTTCGGGTACGGGTTGGTACTTCCCTCAGCTCCTCTCGCGTCCAGGAGAACGGTGTCCCACAGGACTCTGTAATTAGTGTACCCCTATTTTTAATTGCCATCAATGGACTTGCTGAGGCAGTGGGGTCATCGGTTTCTTCCTCCGTGTTCGCCGATGACTTCTGCTTATACTTCAGCTCAGCTAGCATTGGGGTAGCTGAAAGGCGTCTACAGGGAGCCATTCGAAAGGCACAGTCGTGGGCCTCAACCCATGGGTTCCAGTTTTCTCCAGCGAAAACCCGGGTTATGCACTTCTGCCGTCGTCGAGCTGTCCATTTGGGCCCAGAGCTATATTTATATGATGAACTTCTTCGTGTCGAAGAGACTCACCGATTTCTTGGCATGCTCTTCGACAGCCGGCTCACTTGGGTTCCCCATCTCCGGGCGGTGCTCCATCGGAAGGTATTAAGCCTTTGGAATACTGAGTGGGCTGAATCGAACGCACCGAATAAGCTCCGTGCTGTTAAGCCTTCTACGGCAATGTGGAGGTCCTCCCTACGAGCTTCTCGTGGGGGGTCCGTTGTACTCTGCCGACTACGCATTGGCCATACGTGGTTAACACATAGCCACCTCTAGCGTCGAGAGGGCCCACCAGTTTGCCGTTGTGGCGCCCAGCTGACTGTGGTCCACATACTGTTGTATTGTCCGTTTTTAGCCGCTTTGCGGCAGTCCTTTAGCCTACCAGATTCGTTGCCATCAGTTTTAGGTGACAATGCCTCCTTGGCTACTACTGTTTTAAATTTTATTCGCGCATCTGGTATCTACCCTTCCATTTAATGGAAGGCGCTTCTGAGTGATTCACAGACCCTCATTTTTACACTGTTTTTAAGTTACTTGATAGCCTCTGCCTTTTCGGTTGAGGTGGTTTTTTTTAGTGTGTACAGCATGGCTCGCTCATCCGTTATTATCTTAGTGATCACCCGGCCATAGCATTCTGCTGTGAAATTGTACTTTTATTCCTTTTGTGCACTCCTCTGTGTATAAGTGTAGTATTTGACTTTATTTTACATTCAAGGAATTCTCTAATCCTTGTTCTGTCTTTTCGTTCTCTCACATGTTACATCACTGCCTGGAACAGGGGACTGATGACCTTGTAGTTTGGTCCCCTATAAACAACTACAACAACAACAATCTCTTTCTGAAGGTGTTAAATAAAAATGAGTTCTGACACAATCTGATTGTACAAGAGGGTAGAGCGGGTAAAAAATATCGGATTTGATATAAAACTCAATTTTGTCCGCCACTGGACATAATGCGTTTTGAAAAGTTGGTTCACATATAAACAATGTGCACGCTAATTTCGTGCTCAGCCACTAGGTGGCAGTTCCGCTTCAAGCGCAAAGTACACTGTAGCTTGCTTTCCTTCTCAAACAGCTGCATCTAATCGCTTTTATTGACAGAGAGGCTTTATCGAAACCACGTCACCCTTGATAAGATTTCTTACAATTAAATGTCATTAGTTCTAAACTAATTAAAACTGTCGGGCAGCAATGTTCAATATGTACTTGGTATTTCAATGGTAATGATCGCTGAGTAGACTCTTGGTAAGCATTAATATTTTTCTTCTTAACCAGCTTTTTAAGAATATGTCGCGATTTCAGAATGTGTGGCGAGGCAAGACAACAGCTTAAATAATGTTTATAATTCATCACTTGACAAAAATTTTCGAACGTATTGCGATTAGGCGTCAACTAATAGTAGAGTTTAGACTTCTGTGAGTGAAATGAGCAACGAAGAATTTTTTTTTATTCTACTTCGTTGTCATAAATAGTTAACTCTTTAGACGAGGAACGGAGGGTAGGCTTTGCACATGCGCAAAATCACGCGCTGGTAGTATGTACAAGACTCTCGTATTCACCATTGACTCAGCTGTGTGACTGTTCTCTATCAGCAGGATACTCTTAAAGATGAATGTATAAATATTAAACAAACTTTTACAAGCATACAAATATCTTTTTAAGTCATACATGCGGACAAGATACTTCATAATAAGAAATTATGCTGTTTCTTGCTGCAGTTTGGAGAACGTATGAGCGATAATACTTCGGTAATATTAATATATGACTGACCAAACGGAAAGTAGCGAAAGCACATACGTAACAATATTTCGTTCTTGCCGTAAATTGAATGGAATTATGAACAAAACAACAAAAAACCACAAAACAAACCTTTCGTCAGAAAACTTACGCTTATTATTATTAGCTAAATTTGTTCGTAATCTTAAATTGCCGCGGTGGAGTAGCCGAGCGGTCTAAAGCGTCTCGCCGTGGAGGTTCGAGTCCTCCCTGGGGCATGGGTATGTGTGTTGTCCTTAGGTTAGTTTACCTAGGTTTAAGTAATTTGTAAGCTACGGACTGATGACAACGCAGTTTGGTCCTATAGATTTACAAACATTTGAACATTCTGAATCCTAAATTTTATAAAACAGATGCTATTTGAGAGTTATATGTTTAGCTGAGTCTAAAAATTTTTGAATACCCAAATTGTATTCTCGCGAGCGGACACTGTGTACTGCTTAGGATGTAGGTTGATGTTAGATGCTTTTTATAGGAAGCCAACCTACAACGATTTATCTGCAGGCTGACAGCTGTCACCATCCAGCTCAACGAAAAGGGCTTCTTCCTACCTTGGCGCATACGGCTGAAGTCATAGCGGACCCCAAAAGTTCGTCAACTGAGTTATCCCGTCTGGAAGTCACTTTTGTCTCAATGGTTTTACTGAACGACAGACGATCGTTACGTTATCAGCCAAATGTGCAACAGGTGAGCGGTGATAGCACCGAGGTGATAGCCAGGTTAACGGCCGTTTCACTCTGGAGTAGTCTCCAACAAGACTGGTCGTGTTTTGCATAAATATGATGTGAAATGTGTGTTCGACCAGCTTCTAAAATTAAGTCTCTCTTAGCGTCCGTAAAGGATGATACTGGTTTGCGTAAGGTTGGTGTGTATCGTATTCCATTCAGTTGTGGCATGTTGTGTATTAGACTACCACGACTGTGGAAGACCGGTGTACTAAACATTGTCACACGCGTTTATTCTCGGTGGAGTGGCTGAGCGTTGTATGGCGCCTTGCTGCAGAGCGCGTAGTTGCTCGCCGTCGGAGATTCCAGTCCTCCCTCAGGCATGGGTGAGAGTGTTGTCCTTAGGTTAATTTAACTTAGTTTAAGTAGTTCGTAATTCTAGGGACTGATAACCACAATAGTTAAGTCCCTTAGGTTTACAAACATTTTTCACACGCGTTTACAACAACCTAGCAGATCATCTATTGCAGACTATTTCGTAGACACAGATCACCCTATGGAATGTAACACGGGGATTCTGGCACGCTTTTGGCACTGTTATTAAGACAGCAGTTGAAATTCAACTACCTAATAACCTTATAAATAGAGATATAGGTTTCTGCTTCAATTCTGCGTGGAATATCTCTCTCTCTCTCTCTCTCTCTCTCTCTCTCTCTCTCTCTCTCTTTCACTCTGTCAAAAAACAGAGGGACAGATTTAATGTCTCCAGAATGAAACTTTTCACTCTGCAGCGGAGTGTGCGATGATATGAAACTTCCTGGCAGATTAAAATTGCGTGCCGGAACCGGGACTCGAACCTGGGACCTTTGACTTTCGCGGGCAATCTGTTAGGAAGTTTCATATCAGCGCACACTCCGCTGCAGAGTGAAAAGTTTCATTCTGGAAACATCCCTTAGGCTGTGGCTAAGCCATGTCTCCACCATGTCCTTTCTTCCAGGAGTGCTAGTCTTGCATATTTCGCAGGAAAGCTTCTGTGAAGTTTGGAAAGTAGGAGGCGAGGTACTGTCGGAAGTAAAGTTGTGGGGCGGCATCGTGAGTCGTGTCGGGATAGTTCAGTCGGTAGAGCGGTTGCCCGCGAAAGGCAAAGGTCCGAGATTCGAGTCTCGGTTCCGGCACACAATTGTAATCTGCCAGGAAGTTTCAGATTTAATACCTCTTCACGAGTTGTTCACTGATATTTACTATCGATACGTCTGACGTTTGCCATCTGATGTGTGTGATGCGCTGTCGTTTGCTTGTTCGTTGTATGGTATCTTTCCTATTTTAATTTAAAACCGAGGTACTATATTTCATGGACACTGCTTCCTTTTTGCGGTTGCACTGAAAATGGCTGGGTGTTCTTCAGTAGAAATATCGCCGGTCGTCGATCCTCTCGCCCAGCTTATACCCCTAAGTTTTCGAATATACGGCGGGAGAAGCACAAGTTTCTGAAATCATAAGTTGCGCGCATCGCAACAGACGCTGATGGTAGAGGATGTTTTGCGTGCCACGGTCTTTAAGAGAAGATAGTACAATTTAAGTGAAGATTCAGACGCTCGGACCAGTATGGTAGTGTTGCGCGTGACGGGAGGTTCAGGAGTCGAGGGCCATGGAAAGCAGCGTCGCTGATCGTCTGACACGGACAGTGCGGCTCGTGACAATGACGATTCGCTTCTCTAAGGACCTTGTCCTCTCTGTGAGGCGCATGCCCGCCCGCTAACCTGCAGCTTTTTCTCTGCCTCTTGGCGTGAAAGCGTCTTCTCGTTAACACCTCTTCGTTGGCAACTGCCGCCGTCCAGGTGCTTTTTCGTTTGTATTCAACTATAGCGACGGTCTTGTTGTAGCACTAATTGGCTTTCTTTGTATCTACCTTTACGGATGAGTTCATTAACCTGATTACGAACTCATGGGTAAAAGTGTTTCGATTGCTTGATGTATCTCTGAATATTTCTTTGTTCCCTAGAATTTCCATACACATACGTTTTTCGAACATGAATATTCGAAATAACAGACGCCAAACAAGGTTTGCATCCAATATCCAATTACGTTTAACGAGAGGAATGAAATGGCGACAAGTGGAATTTGTGCTGCACCGGGACTCGAACCTAGATTTCCCGCATTTCGGCAGCGGTCGCCTTTACTTAGAAAAAAAAAAGTGGAAGTAGAAGGGTGGGTGAAGTCAAAGCCGTCAGTGATAGAATCTCTTTACATCCCCCCCCCCACACACACACACACATCCTTGTCGCTGAACTTCTTCCCCCTCACATGGAGAGGTATCCCACTAATCCTACACTGCCAAGAAGCAAAATTAATGCACTTGGAAAGACGACATTGATGCCACCTGGAGGATAGGACATGTACTGCTAATGGTTTATACATCGCCCGCCGACATACCTGCCAGAGCGGCATTTGTCTTTACCCTTCAATAGAAATGTTTACAGCCATAAAGCGGTCGGCGACGCACGGGAATGGCCTGTGCGATCTGGGGCGCCACGTTGCGGATCGCGCGGCCGCTCGCTTCGGAGGTTTGAGTCCTACCTCGGACTTGATATATATATATATATATATATCGTGTGTGTGTGTGTGTGTGTGTGTGTGTGTGTATTAGTTCCTTAGAGTTAATAAACTATTCAACTAACTTACACCAAGGAATAAAACTGCTGATGTCATCGGTCCCTACACTTACAAACATTTGAACGTATTGGAAGCCGTCGGCACACGACACAAAGCGTGTATCTGAACGTGTATGGTCAACGTGCTGAGTCCACCGTGCGGCTGAACGCTCAAAAACAGTGCGACTTATGCCTACGAGTAATGAGGCTTAATATGCTACACGTGATCCGATGCTAACACCGCCACTCTCCATCGTAGCGGAAGAAGGCCAACGTGCACTCCGTGTGCATACCGGGCGGACTCATTCCAGATGTGGAACGAGACCTTCCGGGTGCCATGAAGGGTATGGGGTGCAGGCAACTGCAGGCGGTGGCTCACGTCGGTACCAATGATGCGATTCGGATCTGAAGAGATCCTCTCAGGTTTTGAACGGCTATCTAAAGTGGTAAAGACTGCTGGTCTTGCTTGCAAGATGAAAGCAGAGCTCACCATCTGCAGCATAGTTGACAGGACCGACTGTGGACCTCTGGTACAGAGCCGAGTGGAGGGTCTGAACCAGAGGCTCAGACGGTTCTGCGACCGTGTCGGCTGCAGATTCTTTGACTTGCGCCATCGGGTGGTGGGTTTCCGGGTTCCGCTGAATAGGTCAGGAGTCCACTACACGCAGGACGAGGCTACACGGGTAGCGGGGCTGTGTGGCGTGGAGTGGGCGTTTTTTTAGGATAAAGGGCTTCGGGGAAAAACAAAATGGGCAATCTCAAAGGGTGCAGGTGGATCACAGGAGAAATGTAGATCTGGGAACTATCGGTATAACAGTTGTAAATTGTCGTAGCTGTGTCGGGAAAGTACCAGAACTGCAAGCGTTAATAGAAAGCGCCGAAGCACACATCATTTTAGGCAGTGAAAGTTGGCTCAAGCCGGAAATACGTTCAGCAGAAGTATTTGCAAAAGATCTAACTGTGTTCAGAAAGGATAGATTAAACAAAATAGGTGGAGGCGTGTTTGTCTCCGTAAAAAGTAGTATTTCGTGTAGCGAAGTTTAAGTTGATAGTTCCTATGAGCTATTATGGGTAGAGGTTGTACCTGAAAATCGTAAGAAGTTAATAATTGGTTCCTTTTACCGGCCTCCCGACTCTGATGATACAATAGCAGAAAGGTTCAAAGAAAACCTGAGTCTAATTATAAAAACGTACCCGACTCACTCGATAATAGTAGGTGGCGATTTTAATTTACCTTCGATCTGTTGGCGAAATTAAATTTTAAAATCAGAAGGTACGCATAAAAGTCATGAGAAATTGTACTCAACGCATTCTCTGAGAATTACTTCGAACAATTAGTTCATGAGCCAACTAGAATTGTAAATGGATGTGAAAACACACTTGATCTCTTAGCAACAAATAATCCTTAGCTCATAACGAGCATCAAAACGGATACAGGTATTAGTTAAAACAGGGCTGTCGTAGGGAGATTGAATATCGAAAGTCCCCAAGTTACCAAAAATAAAATAAAAGTATATTTGTTTAGGAAAGTAGATAGAAATAAAATACATTGCTTCTCGAAAGACAGCTTTGGCTCGTTTCTAACACTAAACGTAGGTGTAGACAAGATGTGGCTCAAATTGAAAGAAGTTGGCATTCACAGTTTTATACCAAATAAATTAATAAAAGAAGGAGGCGATCCCCCTTGGTACACAAAACAGGTCAGGTCACTGATGCAAAAGCTAAGGAAAAGGCACGCTAAATTTAAACGAACACAAAATCCCCTGCATTGGCGATCCTACACAGAAGCTCGAAATTTAGCGAGGATTTCAATGCGAGATGCCTACAATACTTATCACAACGAAACTCTTTCTCGAAATTTGACTGAAAACCCAAAGAGATTTTGGTCATATGTTAAATATACTAGGGGCAAAACAGAAACAATACCCTCACTACGTGATAGTAATGGCGATCCTGCCGATGACAGAGCTACTAAAGCAGAGTTACTAAACATAGCTTTTAGAAACTCATTCACCAAAGACGACGAAACCAGTATTCCAGATTTCGAATTACGAACAGAGGCCGCAATGAGTAACGTTGAAGTAGATATCATCGGAGTAGTGCAGCAACTAAAAGCACTTAACAAGAAGTAGTCTTCTGGTCCGGATAGTATACCCATTAGATTTCTATCTAATTATGATGAAGCGATAGCTCCTTACTTAACAGCCATATACAACCGCTCTCTCATAGAAGGATCTGTACCAAAATATTGGAAAGTTGCACAGCTCACACCTATATTCAAGATAGGCAGTAGGAGTAACCCACTAAACCACAGGCCTATTTCATTGACGTCAATTTGCAGCAGGGTTTTGGAACCTACCCTGTATTCAGATATTATGAATTATCTAGAACAGACTGATCTATTGACACAAGATCAACACGGTTTTAGAAAATACCGTTAATGTGAAATACAACTAGCTCTTAGCTCACACGAAGTGATGAGTGCTATCGACAAGGGTTCGCAAATCGATTCCGTATTTCTTGATTTCCAGAAGGTTTTTGACACCGTACCTCACGAACGGCTTTTAATCAAATTGCGTGGTTATTGTATATCGCCCGAAATTTGCGATTGGATTGGGAATTTGCTGTCAGAGAGGACACAGTTTGTAGTAATCGATGGTAAGGCATCCACTAAAACAGAGGTGATATCGGGCGTTCCACAGGGTAGTGTTATTGGTTCTCTGCTGTTCCTTATTTACATAAACGATTTAGGGGAAAATCTAAGTAGCTCTCTTAGGTTGTTTGCAGATGACGCCGTCATTTACCGTCTAGTAAAATCATCCGAAGATCAAAACCAACTGCAGAACGATCTGAATAAGATATCAGTGTGGTGTAAAAATTGGCAATTGACTCTAAATAATGAGAAGTGTGCAGTCGTCTTCATGAGTACGAAAAGAAATCCTCCACAAAATACCTAAGAATTACTATTAGCCGGCCGCGGTGGCCGAGGAGACTGAGGCGCTCCAGTCACGGTCTGCACGGCCACTACGGTCGGGGGTTCGAATCCCCCCTCGGGCATGGATATTTGTGCCGTCCTAGTTCGTAAGTAGTTCATAAGTAGTTTGTAAGTTTAGGGACTGATGACCCCGTAGTTAAGTCCCATAAGCTATACAAACATTTGAATTACTATTACTTAAGACTTAAATTGGAAAGAACGCGTAGATAATGGGAAAGGCGAACCAGAGACTGCATTTTATTGGCAGAACCCTTAAAAGATGCAACAGAACTACAAAAGAAACTGCATACGCTACGCTTGTCCGTCCATTTTTGGAGTATTGCTGCCCAGCGTGGGATCCTCATCAGGTAGGTTTGACGGAGAACATCGAAAGAGTCCAATGAAGGGCAGCTCGCTTCGTATTGTCACGATACAGTGGAGACAGCGTTACGGAAATGATACAGGATCTGGGATGGGAATCATTACAACAACGGCGCTTATCGCTCTGGCGTGGGCTTCTTACGAAACTCCAACCGCCAACATACTCCTCCGAATGCGAAAATATATTATTGACTCCCACTTACATAGGTAGAAATGATCATCAGAATAAAATACGAGAAATCAGAGCTCGAACGGAGAGATTCAGGTGTTCTTTCTTCCCGCGCGCTATTCGAGAATGGAATGGAATGGGAGATAAATAGTATAATGGTGGTTCGATGAACCCTCTGCGAGGCACTTAAATGTGATTTGCAAAGTATCCCATGTAGATGTAGCCTTCGTGTCTTCCTGTACTGTTTCTGATATCCCTCGTCGCCGTGTATGTGTTCGTCTGTATCATGTCGTCGCTTCCAGTTACCACGATCAGCAACACCATCTTATACACCACTACTTCCCAAGCACGCACCACAATTGTGTAGAGTTCTTCCTCCCCTCTCCACCCGTCTATCATTCCCTTCCTCCTCACCCTTGCAACTCAGCCACCACCAAGTGTGTGTTTGTTAAGCTTAGGCATAAGGGACTTCACTGTGGGGTCATCAGTACCTAAACTTACAAACTACTTATGAACTACCTTATACTGAAGACGACACAAACATCCATGCCCGAGGGGAAATTCGAACCCCCGACAGGGAACAGCCTCGCGCGTCTAAGCATAGTGCCTCAGTGCGCTCCGCCGCGGCTCAGCCGACACTGCTACACAAGTTACCATCCCGTATCCCAGTCCTCTTCCCTGATTCCTTCCCCGCTCCACTCCATTCAGGCATCACCTACCCAGATTCAGACCCACTGAGCAACAACTTTGACAGATTCCCCATTATCAGCACTGCCAGAAGACGCCACTTCCTCCGGAAGACCTGCCGCCGCCACATTCCCAGTCAACCTGCTCCCCAACCCCTCCAGCAACCTACCATCACAAAGAGGAAGCAACCTAAACGCCCCAATCCCAATCGCAGTCTAGCCACCAGCCCCATGGACACCCCTCCCACTCTCCCATCACCCCAAGGTCATTTTCAGCCCCTATGAACCTACACTTTTCTTCTCGCCAACACTGTCCCCAATTCCTTGATGTGCACGTCCTCACCCTCCAGATGTGCAAATACCTCTCCATCGCCCCCTTCTCCCTCATCACCTCCCAGAAGGAATCTGTTCTATTTAAGTTCCAAAAACCTACACTCCTACTTCCTTCAATAGATCCCTTTAACACCTTTGGTCCCCATGCCTTACTCACCATTTTCACCTTTTTTCTCAGATCCCTGCCAGCTCAACATCCTCATTGCCCACCAAAACTCACCGCCATGATATCGAAACTGAGTCCCAGGGTCATGACGAATGAGGTGTTGGTGGAGCTCAGCGCATGTCCACACCTCACCATCCACCACACCTATCTCATGCGCATCTTACCTGATGACATTCTCATCCATAGACCAACACCTAAGGGGACCCCTCATCTCAATCGCTGCCAGCAGAATGTTGAACGCTTTCCCTCCTTTCCTCAATGCTTTCGCTGCCACAAATGCTCGACTTATAATGACCATATCACTGAAAACTGTAAAAGCCCTCCTACCTGTCCTCATTGTAAAGCTTCCCATTTCCTGAATAATTGCCCCAACACCCCTCAGGGGCTCAGCATTAATTTGCTGAGTACGGGCTTGGCGAACCCGGGGTCCTGAGCCGTGGGCTGTGTCGCGCCAACAGCCCGCTACACCGTAAGCTCTGTGCGTGCCTCAACGACCATCGTTCGGCGCGGCGGTGGAACGTTGTATGTTTCAGAGCCCGGGGATCTTGGCTTAATCGCCTGGGTCGCGAGGACGGTACAAACCTCTCTAAAAAAAACCTCAATCTCAAGGTGTGCTACGTGCCGAGGAGATGCATGGCTGTTGAGGTTGAACAGCCGCTAGCGAGCAACCTCTGAGGAACCTGCCGCACCTCAGTTGTATAAGGCTTACCCAGGCAAGCGGGGCTCTGTCTGGGTGGACGCTTTTTTCCCCTAGCTGCTCATGGGAACACCATGAAACGAACACGAAACGTTGGCGGACGTACAACCGCCGTCTCTAAGCGCGGTAGAAGTGAATATAATGCTACGCAGTATGACCCCCAAACGTTTCCTTCCATTTCTACACCGTGGGAGGAACGTAGGGTGAAAGTTCAGGGTGAGGCTTATGCTCCCAAATATTTAGTGTGTACACGTACGGATGGGGAATCTTTCATGTCCACAAAGCCAATGTTCTTTGTGGAACATCTGGAAGATAAATATGGAGAGGTCGATGGTCTGTCGAAGATGCGATCTGGCTCAGTTCTAATAACGACGTCATCCCCGGCCCAGTCGCGGGCTTTGCTAGCCTGCGACAAGCTGGGTGATGTTTCCGTTTCTATTACGCCACATAAGACGTTAAACATGGTCCAGGGTATCATTTTCCACAGGGATCTGCTGCTGCAATCAGATTGCGAATTGAGAGCTAACTTGGAGCGGCGTGGTGTGCATTTCATCCGCCGCATCTATAGGGGTCCGAAGGACAACAGGGTAGCCACCGGTGCCTTCATCTTGGCTTTCGAGGGCGAGTCATTGCCTGAGAAGGTCAAGGTGATGGTCTACCGGATCGACGTAAAGCCCTACGTTCCTCCCCCTATGCGCTGCTTCAAGTGCTGGAGGTTGGTCATATGTCCTCCCGATGTGATGCCAACCCAACATGTCGGGAGTGCGGTCGTGCATCCCACCCGGACGCCCCCTGTACCCCACCTCCAGTGTGCGTCAATTGTAACCAGCAGCATCCTCCGTGTTCCCCCAACTGCTCTGTACTCCACAAGGAGCGTAAGATCATGGAGTACAAGACTCTGGACCGGCTGACATATGCAGAAGCCAAGCGCAAATATGCAAAACTCCATCCTGTGACCATGACCACCTCATACGCCTCTGTAGCTTCACCATCGACCTCCAAACCACCTGTACCACTCATGCCAGCGGGCCCCCAGGCCCGAACCACTGCAACTGCCCCCTTGGCAGTTGGGGGTACTACTCCTTCGGTTGCTCCCACACTTTTCTCGTTGGGAGCAACAGACAAACCATTGCGGGGGACGTCGGTCCCACCCCAGCGCCGGAGAAACAACAGCCTTCTCCGGCTCCTCTCTCCCGGAAGGGGTCCCACGGGACACTCCCTTCTGAGGCTTCTCTTCATGGGAAAGTGGATCCCAGCAAATGGCTGAAGGATCCCGCGGCTGCTGATCGAGGGGCCTCCACCTCTTCGTCGGCAGCTGCAGCCCCTGTTGAGAAGCCCCCACGGCCCTTAACACCCAAGGGCCAGCGAGAGGCTAAAAGGAAAGAAAAGAAGAAAAAGGATACTTTGGTGGCTTCCAAGCCACCCACACCCACATCCTCTGATTCAGAGGATGAAGTCGAGATCCTCGCCTCCGCTGAGGATCTCGCACTTCTTGATTCGCCCGAACGTAGGAACTCTGCACTTCCAGAATCACCTATGGTCTTAGATTCTGTAGATCCTGACCATAACGCGGCAGATGTTCCTATGGAATGATCTTCTTTCTTTTCTTTTGTTTTATGGCTTTACAGCGAGGAGAAAGAGTTATTCTCCAGTGGAATTGCGGCGGCTTCTTTAATCACCTGGCCGAGCTGCGCCAATTACTGTGGCGCTACCCTGCACTTTGTATCGCCCTACAGGAGACATGGTTTCCAGCACAGTGCACCCCTGCCCTCCGTGGGTATCGAGGCTACTACCGCAACAGGACCCTTTACGACAGGGTGTCTGGCGGTGTCTGCCTGTATGTCCTGGACACTGTACCCAGTGCCCCAATCCCACTCAACACCACTCTTGAGGCAGTAGCTGTCAGAATCCGGGCAACGCAGGAATTCACTGTCTGCAGCTTGTACCTTCCTCCGGATGAGGCCGTGTCTCTCAACACCCTTACTTACTACTCTGGTCTCGCAACTTCCCCCACCATTCCTCCTTTTGGGGGACTTCAACGCCCACAACCCTCTGTGGGGTGGACTCCAGACCACAGGCCGTGGTAGGGATGTTGAGACATTAGTGGCGCAACAAGACCTTTGCCTCCTGAATACAGGTGCTCCCACGCATTTTAGCGTGGCACAAGGCACGTATTCAGCGATCGACCTCTCCGTTTGCAGCCCCAGCCTTCGACCACACTTCGGTTGGCGTGTGTATGAGGACCTGTGTGGCAGCGACCACTTCCCAATCTTTGTGTCGCTCCCGCAGTACCAAGCTGCAGACAGCTTACCCCGTTGGTGTCTCCGTAGGGCTGACTGGCCAGTCTATACTTCAACTGCTGTCATTGCTGCACCACTTCCAGATGACATTGACAATGCAGTCCAGCAGGTGACTGACAGTATTGTCATGGCCGCTGAGGTAGCAGTTCCACGAACCACCGGTTCCAATAGGCTTAGGTCCGTGCCTTGGTGGACACCGGAGATAGCTGAGGCTATCCGGGGACGGCGACGAGCGCTTCAGCACCATCGACGCCACCCTTCCGTGGAGAATTTGGTGGCCTTTAAATGGCTCCGTGCGCGTGCTCGACGACTCGTACAACAGAGCAAGCAGGATTCCTGGGAGCGGTATGTAGCCAGTATCGGCTCCCGCACCTCCCTGACTCAGGTATGGATGCAAGTCCGAGGCGTCTATGGATACCGCCCGCCGACAGGAATCCCATCCCTCACCATCCAGGGTATGCTCAGCACGCTCCCGCCAGCGATCGCCGAGCACATGGCAGACCACTACGCACAATGCTCTGCGACTGCCACGTACAGTGCCGACTTCCGCTCCCTCAAAGAGCTGGCCGAGCGGAAACAGTTATCTTTCCACACTCGTCGTCGGGAAGTATACAACGACCCGTTTAGCGAGTGGGAGTTCCGAACTGCCCTTGCTGCGTGTCCTGATACAACTCCAGGACCTGATAGGATTCACGGCCAATTCCTCCGACACCTTTCACCAGAGTTTCAACGCCGCATTCTCGCCCTGTTTAGCCATCTATGGGCAGAGGGCACTTTCCCGTCGCAGTGGCGGGAAAGAATTATCATCCCGGTGTGAAAGCTGGTGCAGATCCCCAGGTGGCTGACAATTACCGTCCGATCAGCCTCACCAACGTTCTCTGCAAGCTCTTCGAACGTATGGTGAGTCGGCGGCTTATGTGGATTCTTGAAGAGCGTGGACTCCTTGCTCCACAACAAGGGGGCTTTCGCCAGGGCCGTTCTACCATTGACAACCTTGTGTCACTGGAGTCGGCCATTCGCACGGCGTTTTCTAGGCGTGAGCATTTGGTAGCTGTATTTTTCGACCTTCGAAAGGCGCATGACACCACCTGGCGCCACCATATTTTAACAACTCTTCATGACTGGGGCTTACGGGGTGTCCTTCCTATTTTTATTCGCAATTTCCTCTCCCACCGATCGTTTCGGGTGAGCGTTGGGGCATCTTTTAGCTCTCCCCGTATTCGAGAGAACGGTGTTCCACAGGGCTCTGTCCTCAGTGTCCCGTTGTTTTTAGTTGCAATTAACGGTCTTGCTGCGGCTGTGGGGTTATCGGTCAGTTGCTCCCTGTTCGCTGATGACTTCTGCCTGTATTTCCGCTCCGTTAGCATCGGCGTAGCTGAACGACGGCTGCAGGGTGCCATCCGAAAGGCCCACTCATGGGCCTCTACTCACGGATTTCAGTTTTCCGCGCAGAATACCCGCCTGATGCACTTCTGTCGCCGTCAGGTAGTTCACCCTGACCCAGAGCTCTACTTGGGTGGTGAACTACTTCAGGTAGAGGAAACACATCGCTTCCTGGGCATGGTCTTCGATGCCCGGCTGACTTGGGTGCCACACCTACGCCAGCTGCGACAGAAGTGTTGGTGGCATTTAAATATTCTTAGATGCCTCAGCCATACTAGTTGGGGAGCAGCACGTTCAACCCTTCTTTTGCTCTACAGGTCTCTCATTCTGTCGCGGCATGATTACGGGATCTTGGTGTACGACTCAGCAGCCCCTTCTGCCTTGAGAGTCCTAGACCCCGTCCACCACACAGGTGTACGTCTCGCAACAGGGGCTTTTCGCACCAGGTCCGTAACGAGCCTTCTAGCTGAAGCTGGTGTTCCCCCTCTGCGGTATCGCCCGTAACACTTCCTCCGACACCTTCATGCTTCACCCCGCCATCCGAACCACAGGCTTCTCTTCCCACTTTCTGCACTCCCTTCCCCACGGTGTCGGCCCAGGTCGGGTCTCCCGATTGCGGTCCGTGTCCGTTCCCTTCTCTCCTCACTTGATTCCTTACCCCTTCCTCCACCTTACCATTACTCCCTCCGTATCCCCCCCTGGAAAATTCCTCGCCTGGAGCTTCGGCTGGACTTGTCCTGGGATTCGAAAGCCTCGATTTCACCACTGCTTCTCCGTCGCCAGTTCCATGCACTGCTTGATTCGTTTCACCGAGCAAACATCATCTGCACAGACGGTTCTTTGGCCGATGGCCATGCTGGATATGCCTTTATCTATGGTGACCGCATCGAACAGCGGTCATTGCCTTGTGGAAGCAGCAACTTTACTGCAGAACTGGTCGGTATTTTGAGAGCTCTTGAACACCTCAGAGCTCGCCCCAGGGGTCGTTCGTCATCTGCAGCGACTCCCTGAGTGGCTTACAGGCCCTCGACCAGTTTCTACCGAAACACACAGTGGTGCGAGCCATTCGAGATGCTGTCTTCGCCCTTGGTGAGTCAGGCCGTTCTGTCGTTTTTGTCTGGACGCCAGGGCACATAGGTATACCGGGCAATGAACGTGTCGATCAGCTGGCCAAGCAGGCCACCACTATGCGGTCCCTGGATATTGGCCTCCCAGTTTCCGACCTCTAAGCCCAGTTGACCCGCAAGGTCTTAAGGGTTTGGAATTCTGAATGGGCAGATTCGACTGAACCGAATAAGCTCCGTGCCGTCAAGCCGTCTACCGCTGCATGGAAGACGTCCCTGAGGGCTTCTCGCAGGGAGTCGGTCGTCCTTTGCCGACTCCGTATAGGCCATACTTGGCTTACGCACGGTCACCTCCTGTGTCGCGAGAACCCTCCTCAGTGTCGATGTGGTGCGCCTTTGACGGTCGCCCACATCTTAATTGAATGTCGCAATTTAGCCGAAGCAAGACGCTATTTTAATCTTCCTGACACTTTGCAGCTAGCATTAGCTGACAATACCTCCACGGTTGACTCTGTTTTAAATTTTATGCTTGAGTGTGGACTTTACAAGTCACTTTAAAGTTTGTGTTTGTCATTTCTCTGTCCTCCGCCTGCCTAAGTCTGTTAGGTAGGTGGTTTTAGCGTGTTCCAGAGTGGCTGGGTGTGTTCCTTGTGACCACCCAGCAAAAATACTCTTGTGCTGTTTCAGGTGTTTTATCCCTTCTCCGTTTTTAATCGTATCCCTTCTACCTATTAGTCTGTAAGTTTTAAACTTTGACTTGTTAATGCATTCACTTCGGATCGCTTAACAAGATGTTTTATCTCTTCGACTGGAAAAAGGGACTGATAACCGTCGTTGTTTAGTCCCTTCAAAAACCCAACAACAACAACAACAATTTTCCCAACACTGCCAGCCCCATTGTAAGACCCATGGTGAGACTCAGCCCCCATCTACTCCTACAGATGCAAAGCCCAACCACTTCCTGTCAGTCCTGAAATTAGTGCCCCCCCATCTGTCCTGGAGATCACCCACCCTACCCCAACAACCCCTTCCATCCATTAACCTCTGACGACGACATCATATGTTTTGTCACAATTCTTCTCCAAATGATACACCCCTTCCAGCGTCCCCATAACCCCCAACAAGCCGCCATTGCTGCCTGCTTCATCTTCCACCTAGACATGAAAGCCACCTATTCCCACTGCCAGGCCCATTTCACCTCTTGCCTCGACACCCTAGTTTAAGCCCCTTCCTTTCCCATAGCCCTCCCTTCCCCTTTCCCTTCCATTTACCATGCCACAGCAACATCATACCCTTCTTTACACCAATGTCCGCTTGTTTCTCACTAATATGGACCTCCTTATGCACACTCTCCCCCTGTTGTGCCTCGTAATGCAGTGTGGGAGGAGGTTGACTGTGGACTAGCAAGGATGTGGACATAGGTCTGCAACTTAAAGCATTGATTATTCCACATCTATTTTTATTACAGATAAACAGAATACTTAACTTTGATGTGCTTGTGTTGGTACAATTCTTCCTATCTATTAAACAATTCTGCAAGGTATCAATACAATACAGTTCCGGCTTGTGATATGTAGATGACTTCTTGATCCTTGACTGCCTTGTACTGACTGGAATTCCCGTACTGTCTGTTGTTGCTGTGGTGTGCCGGCATATCTAGGCAAGCACCTTTCTTCCTATTGGCTGACACGTGAAGCAGGCAAAGAAGAACCGAGGCTGCACATGCCCCTGGTGGCCGAAGTACTATGGAGTGACTTATCGCCTCTTCTTACTTACTTGGGTGCACCGGCCGGCCGCGGTGGCCGAGGGGACTCAGGCGCTGCAGTCACGGTCTGCACGGCCACTACGGTCGGGGGTTCGAATCCCCCCTTGGGCATGTATATTTGTGCCGTCCTTAGTTTAAGGTAGTTGATAAGTAGTTTGTAAGTTTAGGGACTGATGACCCCATAGTTAAGTCCCATAAGCTTAACAAACACTTGAACATTTGGGTGCACCGCTGGCATTGTGGCGAATAGCGATGCCACAACACCCGCAACACCGCGTGGATGCTGTTCTCCTTAATGTAATTCTTCCAACCACATCATACCATCAGCAGTGATCCTTACCTCCTCCACTGTACTGACCTTCTCTGTCCTCTTGCGTCAGGTGGGGTTGCTGTTTGCCACCTCTGATATCACCCATTTTGACCTCAAACCCTCATTTACTATCCATCAGAACACCCGATTCTCGGCCTGTTTCTCCCCTCCATCATTATCACCTGCTACCATGTACATCAACTCTACGCTCCCCCTCCCCCATTACTTTTGACTTCCTCACCCACATAGACTGGACCTTTATGAACTATGTGATCGCTGCCGACCTTAATATCCACTTCCACTGAACTCTAATGCTGGCATTAGTTCCTCCCCACCATCCAAGGCGATATCATCCCTCTGCTCCACCATACCAGCTCCATGAGCAACACCACCCCAAATATCATCGTCTCCCCTAACTTCTTTGTGCACACTACTGCCGAAGTCCTTGACCCTGTCAGCAGTGACCATGACCCCGTCCTTCTCACCTCTTCTCATAACCTACTTTCCTCTTGCTGCCCACCCTGACCTCCACCCAAACTAGTCCATGACTATTGCTGAGCAGACTGGAATATCTACTAGCAATCCATCACTCAACAGGTCGAAAGTCACCCTTTCGCTCTCCATAGCCAAGAAGACATTGACCATGCCACAGTGACCTCCAACAGACCTCGTCTGACGCCGTTTCCACTCATATCCCCATGAAAGCCATTCATCGTCACCACCACCCCTCCCTCCACAGGCTATCCTTCTCCTCCATGAATCCCACCACCTCTATCATTCCTTTCTCCACACCTGTGATTGGGATACACTCCTTTGCCATCGGCAACGACAGAAACACTTCTACAATCTTCCGACTACCAAGAAACGCTGTAACTGGCTACAGACATGTAGCGCAGAGTCGGGTAAGTTGACGAGAAGTCTAAGATGACGAATTTTTAATTTCTCCGTTAACTCAACAGTTGGTTCTAATGTTCTAATGTTTGTATAGATTATGGGACTTAACTATGGGGTCTTCAGTCCCTAAACTTACAAACTACTTACGAACTAGCTAACACTAAGGACGGCACAAATATCCATGCCCGAGGGGGGATTCGAACCCCCGACCGTAGAGGCCTTGCAGACCGCGACTGGAGCGCCTCAGTCCCCTCGGCCACCGCGGCCGGCAACAGCTGCTGCTACGTGCACTATGGTATTGCTTCCTTAGCGCGCTCTGCAGGCATAACTACAAAATTATTATGTCAGGTCACTGGCAGAGCATAAAACTAAAATCTGTTCACTTTTTCTAGTTCCTTGAGGGGAGGTGGAGCATATTACAGACTCACTATTGTGTAAATCACACGTTCCGCGCAAGCACTTGGTTCAGAGACGTTTATCTACACAGGCGACACATACTCGTCGCAGCTCATAATTAGACAAAGAAACAAAAGGACGCCTCTTCACTGCGCACTAAACTAGGACCTGGACATAAAAAGATAAATATTTATAAGCGATATAATCTGCTGTTGCTACTGTCCGTACTGATAGCATCGATTAACCGAATTAAAAATATGTCAGGGACAATAAAATAGGGAGTGTACTATGTGAAGCATTCAACAATCAGTTTGCATAGGCAGATGACATTAATGTCAACCTACTTCATCACTAGACAAAACAAATATAGGCATACTCTACAACAAATCTACATTATGCAAATAAATGAAAAAGTATGACGTACATAAATCAGTTAAACCTAAAATGAATGAAAAACATCTGATGAAACACATACCTTATATGGCAGACACCCCTCAGGGGCTCAGCATTAGTTTGCTGGGTACGGGCTTGGCGAACCCGGGGTCCTGAGCTGTGGGCTGTGTCGCGCCAACAGTCCGCTACACCGTAAGTTCTGTGCGTGCTTCAACGACCATCGTTCAGCACGACGGTGGAACGTTATACGTTTCAGAGCCCGGGGATCTTGGCTTAATCGCCTGGGTCGCGAGGATGGTACAAACCTCTATAAAAAAAACCTCAATCTCAAGGTGTGCTACGTGCCGAGGAGATGCATGGCTGTTGAGGTTGAACAGCCGCTAGCGAGCAACCTCTGAGGAACCCTCAGTTGTATAAGGCTTACCCAGGCAAGCGGGGCTCTGCCTGGGTGGACCTTTAGTTCCCTAGCTGCTCGTGGGACGAGAATGAAACGAGCAAGTAATAGCGTCGCCACACGCAAACCTGGCGTTTCTAAGCGTGGTAGAAGAGACTTTAATGCCGCACAATATGACCCCCAATCGTTCCCTTCCCTGGCTACCCCATGGGAGGAACGAAGGGCGAAAGACAGGGTTGAGCCTTACTCCCCTAAATTTCTTGTATGTGCCAGAACTGATGGGGATACGTTCAGCAATACTAAGCCACTCTTCTTTATGGAGAACTTATCTTCTAAGTTTGGCGAAGTTTCGGGGCTGTCTAAGATGAGAAGCGGTGCAATCCTCATTGAAGCGGCGTCCCCAGCACAGTCATGGGCGCTTCTGGCCTGTGATAAGCTGGGAGATGTTCCTGTGACAGTCACCCCTCACAAAAGTCTTAATATGGTTCAGGGGATTATTTACCATCGCGATCTCCTGCTGCAGTCAGACGACGAATTACGCGCCAACCTAGAACGGCGAGGTGTCCACTTCGTCAGGCGCATCTTTAGGGGATCTAAGGAGAAAACCCCTCAGGGGCTCAGCATTAATTTGCTGAGTACGGGCTTGGCGAACCCGGGGTCCTGAGTTGTGGGCTGTGTCGCGCCAACAGTCCGCTACACCGTAAGCTCTGTGCGTGCCTCAACGACCATCGTTCGGCACGACGGTGGAACGTTGTACGTCTCAGAGCCCGGGGATCTTGGCTTAATCGCCCGGGTCGCGAGGACGGTACAAACCTCTCTAATAAACCCCTCAATGTCAAGGTGTGCTACGTGCCGAGGAGATGCATGGCTGTTGAGGTTGAACAGCCGCTAGCGAGCAACCTCTGAGGAACCTGCCGCACCTCAGTTGTATAAGGCTTACCCAGGCAAGCGGGGCTCTGCCTGGGTGGACCCTTATTTCCCTAGCTGCTCGTGGGAACACGATGAAAAGACCACGAAACGTTGGCGGACGTACAACCGCCGTCTCTAAGCGCGGTAGAAGCGACTACAATGCTGAACAGTATGACCCCCAAACGTTTCCTTCCCTGTCTACACCATGGGAGGAACGTAGGGCCAAAACTCAAGGTGAGGCATACGCCCCGAAGTATTTAGTGTGCAGCCGTACAGATGGGGAATCTTTCATGTCCACGAAGCCAGTGTTCTTCGTGGACCATTTGGAAGACAAATATGGTGAGGTCGATGGATTGTCAAAGATGAGGTCTGGATCCGTTTTAATAACGACGTCATCCCCGGCCCAGTCACGGGCTTTGTTAGCCTGTGGCAAGCTGGGTGATGTTTCCGTGTCCATTACACCACATAAGACCTTAAACATGGTCCAGGGCATCATTTTCCACAGAGATCTGCTGCTGCAATCAGACGATGAATTGAGAGCAAACTTGGAGCGGCGAGGTGTGCACTTCATCCGCCGTATCTATAGGGGTCCGAGGGACAAGAGGGTTGCCACCGGTGCCTTCATCGTGGCTTTCGAGGGCGATTCATTGCCTGAGAAAGTCAAGGTGATGGTTTACCGGGTGGACGTCAAGCCTTACGTTCCTCCCCCTATGCGCTGCTTCAAGTGCTGGAGGTTTGGTCACATGTCCTCCCGATGTGACGCTAATCCAACATGTCGGGAGTGTGGGCGTGCATCCCATCCAGACGCCCCCTGTACCCCACCTCCAGTGTGTGTCAATTGCAATCAGCAGCATCCTCCTTGTTCGCCCGACTGTACTGTACTCCACAAAGAGCGCAAGATCATGGAGTATAAGACCCTGGACCGGCTGACATACGCAGAGGCCAGACGTAAATATATGAAGCTCCATCCTGTCACCATGACAACGTCTTACGTCACAGTAGCTTCGTCAGTCTCCAGACCATCTGTACCACGAATGCCAGCGGGCCCCCAGGCCCGAACCACTGCACCTGCCCCCTTGACAGTTGGCGGTGCTATTCCTTCGGTTGCTCCCACACTTTTCACGTTGGGAGCAACAGACAAGCCATTGCGGGGGACGTCGGTCCCCACCCCAGCGCCGGAGAAACAACAGCCTTCTCCGGCTCCTCTCGCCGGATGGCGTCCCACGGGACACTCCCTTCCGAGGCTTCTCTTCGTGGGAAAGTGGATCCCAGCAAATGGCTGAAGGATCCCGCGGCTGCTGATCGAGGGGCCTCCACCTCTTCGTCGGCAGCTGCAGCCCCTGTTGAGAAGCCCCCACGGCCCTTAACACCCAAGGGCCAGCGAGAGGGCAAAAAGAAAGAGAGAAAGAAAAAGGATTCTTTGGTGGCTTCCAAGCCACCCACACCCACATCCTCTGCTTCAGAGGATGAAGTCGAGATCCTCGCCTCCGCTGAGGATCTCGCACTTCTTGATTCGCCCGAACGTAGGAACTCTGCACATCCAGAATCACCTATGGTCTTAGATTCTGTAGATCCTGACCATAAGGCGGCAGATGTTCCTATGGAATGATCTTCTTTCCTTTCTTTTGTTTTATGGCTTTACAGCGAGTAGAAAGAGTTATTCTCCAGTGGAATTGCGGCGGCTTCTTTAATCGCCTGGCCGAGCTGCGCCAATTACTGTGGCACTACCCTGCACTTTGTATTGCCCTACAGGAGACATGGTTTCCAGCACAGCGCACCCCTGCCCTCCGTGGGTATCGGGGGTACTACTGCAACAGGACCC
This sequence comes from Locusta migratoria, assembly GCA_026315105.1. Taxonomy (NCBI): domain Eukaryota; kingdom Metazoa; phylum Arthropoda; class Insecta; order Orthoptera; family Acrididae; genus Locusta; species Locusta migratoria. The sequence goes on from CM048755.1 coordinate 674,245,258, forward strand.
TTTATGACAGGGTGTCTGGCGGTGTCTGCCTATATATCCTGGACACTGTCCCCAGTGCCCCCGTACCCCTCACAACTACTCTTGAGGCAGTGGCTGTCAGAATTCGGGTAACGCAAGAATTCACTGTCTGCAGCTTGTACCTTCCTCCGGATGAGGCCGTGTCTCTCAACACCCTTACCGCTCTGGTCTCGCAACTTCCCCCACCATTCCTCCTTTTGGGGGACTTCAACGCCCACAACCCTTTGTGGGGTGGACTCCAGACCACAGGCCGCGGTAGGGATGTTGAGACATTATTGGCGCAAGAAGATCTTTGCCTGCTGAATACAGGTGCCCCCACGCATTTTAGCATGGCACAGGGCTCGTATTCAGCGATCGACCTCTCCGTCTGCAGCCCCAGCCTTCGACCACACTTCGGTTGGCGTGTGTATGAGGACCTGTGTGGCAGCGACCACTTCCCAATCTTTGTGTCGCTCCCGCAGTACCAAGCTGCAGACAGCTTACCCCGTTGGTGTCTCCGTAGGGCTGACTGGCCAGTCTATACTTCAACCGCTGTCATCGCTGCACCACTTCCAGATGACATTGACAATGCAGTCCAGCAGGTGACTGATAGTATTGTCATGGCCGCAGAGGTAGCAGTTCCACAAACTACCGGTTCCACTAGGCGTAGGTCCGTGCCTTGGTGGACACCGGAGATAGCTGAGGCTATCCGGGAACGTCGGCGAGCGCTCCAGCGCCATCGACGCCACCCATCCATGGAGAATTTTGTGGCCTTTAAACGGCTCCGTGCGCGTGCTCGACGACTCATACAGCAGAGTAAGCAGGATTCCTGGGAGCGGTATGTAGCCAGTATCGGCTCCCGCACCTCCCTGACTCAGGTATGGACGCAAGTTCGACGCGTCTTTGGATACCGCCCGCCGACAGGAATTCCATCCCTCACCATCCAGGGTGTGCTCTGCACGCTTCCGACAGCCATCGCCGAGCATATGGCAGACCACTACGCACAATGCTCTGCGACTGCCACGTACAGTGCCGACTTCTGCTCCCTCAAAGAGCGGGCCGAACGGAAACAGTTCTCTTTCCGCACTCGTCGTCGGGAAATATACAACGACCCGTTTAGCGAGTGGGAATTCAGAACTGCCCTTGCTGCGTGTCCTGATACAACTCCAGGCCCAGATAGGATTCACAGACAATTCCTCCGGCACCTTTCACCAGAGTTTCAACGCCGCATTCTCGCCCTGTTTAACCATCTATGGGCAGAGGGCGCTTTCCCGTCGCAGTGGCGGGACAGCACTATCATCCCGGTGGTGAAACCTGGTGCAGATCGCCTGGTGGCTGACAATTACCGTCCGATTAGCCTCACCAACGTTCTTTGCAAGCTCTTCGAACGTATGGTGAGTCGGCGGCTTATGTGGATCCTTGAAGAGCGTGGACTCCTAGCTCCACAACAAGGGGGCTTTCGCAAGGGCCGTTCTACCATTGACAACCTCGTGTCATTGGAGTCGGCCATTCGCACTGCGTTTTCTAGGCGTGAGCATTTGGTTGCTGTCTTTTTCGACCTTCGAAAGGCGTATGACACCACCTGGCGCCACCATATTTTAACAACTCTTCATGACTGGGGCTTACGGGGTGCCCTTCCTCTTTTTATTCGCAATTTCCTCTCCCACCGCTCGTTCCGGGTGAGGGTTGGGGCATCATTTAGCTCCCCCCGTATTCAAGAGAACGGTGTCCCACAGGGCTCCGTCCTCAGCGTTCCATTGTTTTTAGTGGCAATAAACGGTCTCGCTGCGGCTGTGGGGTCATCAGTCAGTTGCTCCCTGTTCGCCGATGACTTCTGCTTGTATTTCAGCTCCGTTAGCATCGGCGTAGCTGAACGGCGGCTGCAGGGTGCCATCCGAAAGGCCCACTCATGGGCCTCTTCTCACGGATTTCAGTTCTCCGCACGGAAAACCCGCGTGATGCACTTCTGTCGCCGTCGGGTAGTTCACCCTGACCCAGAGCTCTACCTGGGTGGTGAACTACTTCAGGTTGAGGAAACACATCGCTTCCTGGGCATGGTCTTCGATGCCCGGCTGACATGGGTGCCACACCTACGTCAGCTGAGACAGAAGTGTTGGCGGCATTTAAATGTCCTTCGATGCCTCAGCCATACTAGTTGGGGAGCAGCACGTTCCACCCTTCTTCAGCTCTACAAGTCTCTTATGTCGCGGCTTGATTACGGGAGCTTGGTGTACGACTCAGCAGCCCCTTCTGCCCTGCGGGTCCTAGACCCCGTTCACCACACAGGCGTGCGGCTCGAAACATGGGCTTTTCGCACCAGTCCCGTAACGAGCCTTCTAGCTGAAGCTGGTGTTCCCCCTCTGCGGTATCGCCGGCAACGGCTGTTGGTGAGCTACGTTGCCCGGGTTCATGATTCACCCCGCCATCCGAACCACAGGCTTCTCTTCCCACTTTCTGCTCTCCCTTCCCCACGACGTCGGCCCAGGTCGGGTCTCCCGATTGCGGTCCGCGTCCGTTCCCTTCTCTCCTCACTTGATTCCTTACCCCTTCCTCCACCTTACCATTACTCCATCCTTATCCCCCCCCTGGAAAATTCCTCGCCTGGAGCTTCGGCTGGACTTGTCCCGGGATTCGAAAGCCTCGATTTCACCACTGCTTCTCCGTCGCCGGTTCCATGCACTGCTTGATTCGTTTCACGGAGCACACATCATATACACGGACGGTTCTTTGGTCGATGGCCATGCTGGATATGCCTTTATGTATGGTGACCACATCGAACAGCGGTCATTGCCTTGTGGAAGCAGCATCTTCACCGCAGAACTGGTCAGTATTTTGAGAGCTCTTGAACACCTCAGAGCTCGCCCCAGGGGGTCGTTCGTCATCTGTAGCGACTCCCTGAGTGGCTTACAGGCCCTCGACCAGTTTCTGCCCAAACACACTGTGGTGCGAGCCATTCAAGATGCTGTATTCGCCCTTGGCGAGTCAGGCCATTCTGTCGTTTTTGTTTGGATGCCAGGGCATGTAGGTATACCGGGCAATGAACGTGTGGATCAGCTGGCCAAGCAGGCCACCACTTTGCGGTCCCTGGACATTGGCCTCCCAGTTTCCGATCTCCACACCCAGTTGACCCGCAAGGTCTTAAGGGTTTGGAATTCGGAATGGGCAAACTCCACTGAACCAAATAAGCTCCGTGCTGTCAAGCCGTCTACCGCTGCATGGAAGACGTCACTGAGGGCTTCTCGCAGGGAATCGGTTGTCCTTTGCCGACTCCGTATAGGCCATACTTGGCTCACGCATGGTCACCTTCTGCGTCGTGAGGACCCTCCGCAGTGTCGATGTGGTGCGCCTTTGACGGTCGCCCACATCTTAATTGAATGCCACAATTTAGCCGCAGTGAGACGAAATTTTAATATCCCTGACGTTTTGCAGCTTGCATTAGCTGACAATACCTCCACGGTTGACTCTGTTTTAAATTTTATGCGTGAGTGTGGACTTTACAAGTCACTTTAAAGTTTGTCTTTGTCATTTCTCTGTCCTCCGCCTGCTTAAGTCTGTTAGGTGGGCGGTTTTAACGTGTTCCAGAGTGGCTGGGTGTGTTCCTTATATCCTTGTGACCACCCAGCAAATACACTCTTGTGCTGTTTCAGCTGTTTTATCCCTTCTTCGTTTTTAATCGTATCCTTTCTTTCTATTAGTCTCTAAGTTTTAAACTTTGACTTGTTAATGCATTCACTTCGGATCGCTTAACAAAATGTTTTATCTCTTGGACTGGAAAAAGGGACTGATAACCATCGTTGTTTAGTCCCTTCAAAAACCCAACAACAACAACAATAAGGAGAAAAAGGTAGCCACCGGTGCCTTCATCCTGGCCTTTGAGGGCGATTCTTTGCCCGAAAAGGTCAAGGTTATGTTCTACCAGTGCGATGTAAAACCTTATATTCCTCCTCCGATGCGGTGCTTCAAATGCTGGAAATTTGGGCACATGTCCTCCAGGTGCAATTCCAGCTCCACCTGTAGAGAATGCGGGCGTTCATCCCATCCGGACGCTCCTTGTGCTCCTCCTCCTATATGCGTAAACTGCGGACAGCACCACCCTCCTTGCTCGCCTAACTGCACAGTGCTCCATAAAGAGAGAAAAATTATGGAGTATAAAACCATGGACAAACTGTCGTACAACGAGGCCAAGAAGAAGTTAGAGCGTTTGCACCCAATAGCATTGAAGACGTCATTTGCGAGTGTCACGTCGTCACCTTTTTCTTCGGTGACGACGGTCCCCACATCTGTGCCAACTTCTGTGGGCCCTCAGGGCCGTAAAGGTCCATCAGCCCCCTCGATGGTTGGGGGTTCTCCACCATGTGCTCCCCCCACTACATTTCCTGGGGGAGCACATCCCCCACACCATCGGGGACAACAGTCCCCGTCACTCAGCCGGAGAAACAACAACTTACTCCGGCTCCTCTCGCTCGGAAGGCGTCCCCTTGGGACGCTCCCTTCCGAGGCATCTCAGAGTACTACGGAGGGTCCCAGCACACGGCTGCCGGACTCGCACGCCCTTGGTCAAAGGGGTCCGCGCTCTACGTCGGGCCCTAACACCGTCTCTGAGAAGCCCTCTCAGTCCTTAAAACCGAAGGGACAGCGAGAGGAAAAGAAGAAGAAGCTGAAGAAAAAGGAATCTTCTGTGGCTCTAAAGCCACGCCTTGTCACATCTTCTGCTTCTGATGACGAGTTGGAGATCCTTGCATCCCCCAAGGATCTCGCTCTCCTGGACTCTCCAGAACCAATGGTCCTGGATCCAGTCGGAACACATTCGACAGCAGCAGGTAGTGAACCTATGGAATAATGATCCCTATCCTATCATGGCCTCTCCAGTCAGCACTAATCAAATTCTCCAGTGGAATTGTGGTGGTTTTTTCTCCCATTTGGCAGAGATACGGCAGCTTCTCACCACTTCACCTGCACTGTGCGTTGCCCTGCAGGAGACCTGGTTCCCCCCGACACGATGTCCTGCCTTACGAGACTATCGGGGATATTACCGGAATCGCACAGTTTATGACAGGGTTTCAGGTGGAGTCTGTATTTTTGTCCTTTCATCTGCATACAGTGAGTCTATTGCTCTCCAAACGCCTTTAGAAGCTGTGGCAGTCAGAGTGAAGACTACAGTCGACCTCACCATTTGCAGTGTATACCTGCCCCCAGACGACATAGTACCCCAACATGTGTTGGCGGCGCTGATTTCTCAGCTCCCCTCACCTTTCTTACTTCTGGGGGATTTTAACGCCCACAACCCCCTGTGGGGAGGTACTACGATTACTGGCCGTGGCAGAGACGTTGAGAGTTTATTCTCTCAGCTTGACCTCTGCATTTTAAATACCGGTGCTGCCACACACTTCAGTGTGGCTTACGGCACTTACTCTGTAATTGATCTGTCGGTATGTAGTCCTGGCCTTTTACCGTCAGTCCACTGGAGAGTGCATGATGACTTGTGTGGTAGTGACCATTTCCCGATATTCCTTTCACTACCACAGCCTCAGTCCCCTGGACGTTTGCCCAGATGGGCTCTTAACAAAGCTAACTGGAAGGAGTTTACTACTGCTGCAAAGATTGGCCCTCCATCGGATGTCAGCATAGATGAGGTGACTGAGAGTCTCACCACAGCCATTATCTCTGTGGCTGAACGTACGGTCCCTAGCTCTTCTGGATCCCCTCGGCGGAGGACGGTGCCCTGGTGGTCGCCAGAGATCGCTGAGGCTATTAGGGATCGAAGGCGTGCACTCCAGCTTCATAAGAGACGCCCGTCCTTGGAGAACCTCATTGCGTTCAAGCGGCTCTGTGCACGAGCACGTCTGTTAATTAAACGTCGTAAACAAGAGTGTTGGGAACGGTATGTGTCCACCATTGGCACATGTACCTCTCCATCCCAGGTCTGGCAGAAGATCAGACGCCTCCATGGTTACCAGAGTGCTTCAGGCGTGCCAGGGATTTCTCTGAATGGAGTAGTTTGTACGGACCCAGATGCCATTGCTAAACATCTAGCTGAGCACTGTGCACGGAGTTCTGCATCTGTGAATTACCCGCCAACCTTTCGTACCGTGAAAGAGCGGGAAGAACGGGAGCGACTCTCCTTCTCGACCCGCCGAATTGAATCCTACAACGCTCCATTCAGTGAATGGGAATTCCTCGGTGCCCTTGCACATAGTCCCGATACCAGCCCCGGGCCAGATCGCATTCATAACCAGATGCTGAAACACCTATCAGCGCAGTCTATACGAACCATCTTATCCGTCTTCAATCGCATCTGGAACGATGGTGTCTTTCCGTCACAGTGGCGAGAAAGTATCATTGTGCCAGTGCTCAAGCCGGGAAAAACCCCTGCGATTTGGACAGTTACCGTCCCATCAGCCTCACCAACGTTCTTTGCAAACTGCTGGAACGTATGGTGAGCCAGCAGCTGTGCTGGGTACTGGAGTCTAGAGGCCTGCTGGCTCCATGTCAGGGCGGTTTCCGTCAAGGCCGCTCCACTACAGACAACCTCGTTCACTTGGAGTCCCGTATTCGTACTGCCTTTGCTCAACGTCAACATCTTGTTGCGGTGTTTTTCGATTTGAGGAAGGCGTATGATACAACATGGAGACATCACATCCTTCAGACGTTACATGAATGGGGTCTTCGAGGCCAGCTCCCTATTTTTATCCAAAACTTTTTAGCTGTCCGTACGTTTCGTGTCCAAGTTAGTGCTTCTCGTAGCACCCCTCATGTGCAGGAAAATGGGGTTCCTCAGGGCTCTGTTTTGAGTGTCCCCTTATTTTTAGTAGCCATAAACGGCTTAGCGACAGCAGTTGGGTCGTCAGTATCCCCCTCTCTCTATACTGACAACTTCTGCATTTCTTTTAGCTCTTCCAGCACCCAAGTTGCTGAACGTAGGTTACAAGGAGCCATTCAGAAGGCACAGTCCTGGGCTCTGGCCCATGGCTTCCAGTTCTCTCCTGCAAAGACCAGAGTTATGCACTTCTGTCGGCGTTGGACGGTTCATCCACAGCCCGAACTTTATCTTGACAACCACCTCTTAGAGGTTGCTGAAATTCACAGGTTTTTAGGGCTCGTATTTGATTCTCGGCTGACATGGCTCCCTCACATTCAACAGCTGAAACAGAAGTGCTGGCGCCAGCTAAATGTTCTCCGCCATCTGGGCCATACGAACTGGGGTGCCGATCGGTCCACACTGTTGCGGATATACCACGCTTTGGTGCAGTCCTGTCTGGACTTTGGATGCCTTGCCTATGGCTCCGCATCCCCCTCGGCATTGCGCTTGCTGGACCCCATTCACCAATGTGGGGTTCGCATCACGACGGGTGCTTTCCGCACCAGTCCCATGGACAGTTTACTTGCAGAGGCCGGGGTCCCACCTCTGCGGATCCGCCGCCAGCAACTGCTCGCGGCCTATGCTGCTTATGTTCATAGCATGCCAGGCCACCCGAACCAACGTTTGCTTTTCTCCCGCACGGTCGTCCGTCCTCAACAACGGCGACCCCGTTCCGGTCACACAATCTCCTTCCGTGTCCAGTCCCTTCTGTTGGAACTAGAGTCTTTCCCTGTCCCATCTGTGCATCGGGCCCGTACGCGTACGCCCCCATGGTGTGTACCGAGGCCATGCTCTAGGCTGGACTTGGCCGATAGACCCAAAGACTCTGTTCCTCCAGAGGCACTACGCCGTCAGTTCTTTGCTGTTGTTGCAGAGTACACTGGATACGACATCGTCTATACGGACTGTTCGTTGGTTCGTGGCCGTGTTGGCTTTGCCTATGTCCATGGCGATCACGCTGAGCAGCGGTTTCTGCTGGATGGCTGCAGTGTGTACACTGCCGAGTTGGTGGCCATTCTCCGTGCTCTTGAGCATATGCGCTCCTGCTCAGGTGGGTCTTTTCTGCTCTGCAGTGACTCCCTGAGCAGTCTTCGTGCACTCGACCAATGTTACTCACGTTCCTCCTTGGTGCTGGCTATCCATGAGACACTTTTTGCTCTCGACCAGTCAGGACACTCTGTGGTCTTCATTTGGTCTCCTGGTCACATCGGCATCCCGAACAACGAACGAGCCGATAAGCTAGCCAAACAGGCTGTCCATGCGTCCGTGTTAGACATTGGGCTCCCGGCCTCAGATTACGAGTCTGTGTTGCGCCATAGAGTATGTGAGCTTTGGGCCGCAGAGTGGCGTAGCCTGAGCCATCCCAACAAACTCAGGGCAATAAAGGAGACCACAGCTATGTGGCACTCGTCCATGCGGGCCTCTCGCTGGGACTCGGTAGTCCTGTGCCGGCTCCGCATTGGCCCCACTTGGCTGACCCACGGCCATCTCCTCCGCGGTGAGGACCCGCCTCGTTGCCGTTGTGGCTGCCCCTTGACGGTGGCCCACATTTTGATGGATTGCCATCTTTTAGCCGCTCTGCGGCGGGATTTTAATTTTCCTGTAATTTTATCTGAAGTTTTACGTAACGATGCCAATATGGCTGATTCTGTTTTAGGTTTTATTCATGACAGCGGTTTTTACAACTCTATATGAAGCTTGTGTTGCCCCGTGGCTGACCCTTCCTACTTTATTTTCATGGTCGGTCAACCACGAACTTTGTCTTTGTCATTTTATTTCCACACTTGTTTGCTGTTTCCGTGTGATTGTGTCCTTTCGTGTTGTCTCCTGCCTTGTTGTTCTTTGTCGAATTTGTTTACATTTTATTGATTGAGTGGGGTTTCCCTCCCGTAGCAGTTTTAACTCTGGGCGAACTTTTCAGTGTTTCCACACTTATCTAGCTCTTTGATGGAATGGGGGACTGATGACCTCCGCAGTTTTGTCCCCCTAAAACATCAAACCAACCAACCTATATGGCAGACATTTTTCTTTCTTTGGTACCAGCGAACTCCCGTATAACTTCATTCAGATCCAAAGCTACAGCTAGTTCATGTTCAAACGATACCATTGTCAGTCCACTCAGTCGTACCTACCCCATTGTTGACCTCAGGTAAGATTTTATTAATTTAAGCTCCGAAAAACCTATTTTTGTCCACTTGCCACTGTCACCGGCAGTGTCAACAAATTTCGCAGTGCTACACTTACAATTAGCGCAAAGCCATGCCATTGTATGACTTTCAACATTTCAGTTGGCGTGCTACCAGGCTGCACCAACTCTGACACTTCTTTAAGTTAATCTTTAAAATCGACAAGACTGATGTCCTTAGCCTGTCCGTGACTAAAACTGTCGCACTGCTTGGAACACATCACTTACAACGTCAGGTGGCATATCCTTAATTTTATTAATGCAATATAAAAAAATCAATAAGGTCACTGTGACTTTTAAGCTGTTGAAATCTCTCACTGAGACCGTATATTATAACGTCCAGTACTTTAAAATAAAAATCTACTTTGTACCGCAATTCTGGATCTTCAATTTTCTTATCTTCTCCCTCATATAGGAACTATTCACTCTTCCTTCGCCTTCGTATCCGCGTTGTACCCCGTGCGACTGGATTTTCTATATCAAGTTGGGTTGCCAGGTCCTTAGCGTGAAGCAGATAATCTTGAAATTTGCAGTCCTCTCTGCAGTTTGTGAAATGCTGTGTCATCTTTTCGAGTAAGTCAACAGCTTTCGATGTATCTGTGGTAATGTTTTGTAGTTGTGTGCTGACAATATTTATGTGTATATATCATACCATATTGTCACTGAACAAATGAAAATAAAATCACGAAGAAGGTTTCCAAACTACAAACCTCACGTGCACCCATTCTGTCTGTATTTACGCCATCGCTTATTGCAACTAGGGCATCATAGACCCCTTATGTTATACTTGAGAGGAGCGATTGTGTCAATCCTACTTTCCCATCTTGTCGTACTTAGTGGCTTCAACGTTAGGGTAGATATATGAGATTCAGGACTGCCCAGCGTCGCGTATATGCAGAAAAGAAATCATAAATTTTCCTCACTAAACAAAAGAATGAAACTGCGTGTCCTGATGCCTTTGCAGCATCATTCGCAACTGGATTTTAGGAATGACTACTGCAGGGAACATAATATGCCTTAGGAATGCAAAGAGGATTTTAAATATAAATCCTATGTTATTTCCTTTCATGTTAGAACCGTTACCATAGCCCGGTCCCCTCGTGCCCTCTAAAGGTGTTTTCATTTCTTCTGTTTCAACACCACCTCTGTAAACCCCAAACCAGACGTATCTTGTTCAAATGTTCAAATGTTTGTTAAACTTAAGGGACTTAACTACGGGGTCATCAGTCCCTAAACTTACAAACTACTTAGAACTACCTACACTAAGGACGGCACAAATATCCATGCCCGAGGGGGGATTCGAACCCCCGACCTTAGTGGCCGTGCAGACCGTGACTGAAGCGCCTCAGTCCCCTCGGCCACCGCGGCCGGGCCAGACGTATCTCTTACAGGAACAAATACAAGAAAATGTTCACTCATGTTTACATCGCACGTATCAAGATCAGTAGAAGTCACATTAAAAAAACGTACTATCATTGTCATTTACTCAACATCATAAATATCTGGTGTACAGTCCAAAATAAAACTATAATATTTGGCAGATTTCAACAGAGACAATATTTTGTTTTTAATTTTCTGATGGAGAATGTGTATTATTTTATTTTGTATATTTTCACCCAGATAATGAGACTTTTCACCACGCGTTGTACTCTTTATATATTCACCAAGAACTGAATCAAATTTTCCAAATAACTCGACCAATTTTAAGAAATTTACATTGTGGGTGAATAGTTTGAAGTTCCTCTGAAGGTAAGACACTGTCTAGCCAAAAACTGAATAATTGCTGTAAGACGTTCAATTACACCTTTCCAATGCCGGGTTTCTGCATTTAATATCTGCAGGGTGCCTGCATCGAGAGTATTGACAGATTTTAATCTTCTAGCGTGCTCCACCCGCTTTTGTTGTGATTCTAAGTGCACTCGGGACCTACCGTGGCTAGTTAATGTCTCAGAAATGTGCCACTATACTCCATTCACAGAAACGAGAGACGTATTGTATAGCGGGATCTCTTACGTTCATCTTCAAAGACACGTGAAAGACTAGTTGTTGATTCTTAAAGTAAGTATATGTGTTTGTAGTCACGCTGAGCATCACTGTTTATATGCGCATCCAGTAGCATCCCACGGTTTCTGACTTCATACATTTATTTCATTAGCATCACATATTGCTGACCTCATTATGTCATCCATGGATACAGCAGGCGAGGCCGACGTCTCAGTTCTGAGTCCACCAAAGAAGCGATCAAAGAAGAAATCATTAGATTCTTCAGAGAAATACAGAGTTCTTAATGTGTATCAAATGGAACTGTTACATCCAGAGCAGTCAATGACTGACATTGTTTCGAAAACAACTGCGGCTACAGGTTTGTTGAAGGATGTTTGTGGACTTTCGAATCCAAGAAAAGTGGAGATTTTCATGAGATGTGCGCCGAAACCTTCGAGAAGTGGTTTCAAGATGCTCTTCCTCGACTTCAGGAAAATGCAGTTATTGTTCTTGATAACGCGCTGTACCATTCTTGTAGAAAAGAAAAAGTTGCCAGTGCTAATTTCAATAAGCACGAAATATCAGAGTGGCTAAAATCTAAAAATACCGATTTTGAAGACAGTATGTCGAAGAAAGAGCTTTTAGATATAGTTAAAAATCACAGAACTGCGCACAACGAATACGCGATGGATGAAATGGCTAAGAATGCAGGTAAAACTGTTCTTAGAATTCCCCCATACCACTGTGAATTAAACGCCATCGAGTTAGTGTGGGGCAGAATCAAAGTCTATGTTGCAGCGAAAAACAAGACATACAAAATTACTTAAGTAATTAAGTTAAAGAACTGCTAGAAGAAGCAGAAGATTGGAACAAGTGCGTCCTCCATGTTGTCGAAAAAGTTGAAATTCAAATGTGGAAATCTGACTGCATTATAGAGGAGAGAGAGGAGCGGTTTGTTATAAACCTCAATGAAAACAGTTTACGTTCGACAGAGTGAACCTTGTTTCGTTGTCCATTAACATTATTATTACTGATATTGTTCTTAATGATTGATTTTGTTTGAATGGAGCGTTTTGTTAGCAACCTGAATGAAAATAAATCTTCAACAGAAAGAACTCATTAACATTATTGTAACTCGCTTTGCATCCTCAATGCCGTCTGTGATTTCTTATTCTTTTACGCTTTATTTCGTCACATTGTTGGTCAATGTAAACTTTCACGGCCGGAATGGTCAAAATTACTAAAAATTTCCGGGCTGTTATGCCGTGGTCTAGTGGATTTATTATTAAAACACAACGTTTCGTCCCGACCAGGGTGTGAATCGGACATCCAAAAGTCCCACGATCCCCCTTGAGAATGTCCTCCGCAGTCGGGGACGAAACGTTGGGTTTTAATAATAAATCCACTAGACCACGGCATAACAGCCCGGAAATTTTTAGTAATTTTGAATATTGTTGCTCAAGTTTCTCACGGTCCGCTATGACGTCAGCTCAGCAGCCAGCCAACGCCGCCAGCTGCAAAGCGAGCGCCAAGTATTTTGCACACCCCTACGTATCACGTGAACACCGAGTACTTTCGCTGCAAACGAGCGTAGTCGCTCAAGTGACACTGTTTATATTTCGTCCCAGCTCTCGGTGAATACACTTATGGGTATTATAACTGTGGTTTCGCACGAGTCTAAAGTGCGCGCCACCTACTTTCGCCGCGCGCCGCCATGCACGCACGGCGCGGCGTTCTTACGTCGTCAGCCACGAGAGCCCTCTGCTGCTATCCCGCTCGTGGCCACCACTGAACGACATCGTTCACTTGGGACAGATAGGAACCAGTTAACACTTCGGAATCAGATAGGCACCAGTGAAGACTTGGCTATCGGATAGGCACTAGGCAGGCCTCTAGCTCAACTATGTATCAGCATTCTGCAGTACTGAGATATGTAAAAGTTAAGTATTACTAAGTCTCTGTGAAATATATATCTCGTTCTAATTTACTCTAGTGTTTCTAGTTTCTGCTGTCCCACTGGCTGCTCACCTTCGTACCTGCACAAGCGTGCTTCCTTTATTCCTGTGTCGATACTTTTCTACTCGGCCACCCACACCTACGACGGAAACGAGACACAAAAGCGACGACGAGGCTGGGACACAAAAATAACCACCCGAAGTAATTAATATTCGAAAAGAGTTTACAACAAAAACAAAAAGCAGCATTTGCACTTTTTGAATAAACTAACCATTTCCTCTGAACGATTTCACCAATGCACAAACTAAATGTAATTTTGTGAAGTAAGGCGACGATTAGAATCGTCCTTACGGGAGCCGTCAAATTCAGTAATCTGTCCCTGAGGCCCTCATTTGACTACAGGTGTCCTAACAAAGTCATCTATTGCGTCGGGCCATTTTGCGGGATCTGAATCAACTACATCACTGAGACTCTGATTATCAGATGAGCACTTGCTGGAATGAGCTGGAAGAGTTTCACATTCATCAGAGAGCTCACATACCCTTTGACGTTGAAGGTACATCTTTATCTACCGAAGACTTACCCTCAACTACGTCTACATTTGCAATTGTGCTCGGATCTCGGATCCAAATCATCTTTAGGTTGGAAAAATTTATCTAATGAAAATTTAAACTTTTTGTCTACATTTTCTCTTTCCGCTCGTCTTTTCCTATACTGGCTGCCTGAAGGGCGTTTCCTGCCGTCATACATTGCAAGAGTTTATAATACTCGCAATAACTTACAGCCTCATGAAAATACGTATCATTACATTGAGAAAGCGTTTTCACATAAAACTACTAATACCTTCGCTCTGCCAACTGAATGTACAAATATCAACTTTTAACCCAATCAGTATTGTCTTTTCTGAACACCATCCAAGAAAAAATGATACGGTCGATACCGAAGAACCGTCTTTACCTACATGATTATTATTGGGAGTTAATAGATGAAAGTAAGTAGGTCTGACAAATACAATATGTATATAGTAAGTGCACAACGTACAGACCTCACAATCCGCAGTTCGACCACTATCAAACACTTAACTCGCTACTTGGCTATTAACAAACAACGCAAGCGACCATTTTTGATATTATGATGAAACTACCAACTCCCGAAAATATTTGTCCCATAAACACAAGTCGAAATATTCCTAGGACCCAGTATTCATTGTCGAAGACCTCAAAAGAAAATAATCGTTTTACTTGTTTCACGATATCTTTTGGGTGCTCGCCAACATCCAGTGGTGTTCTACGTGTGGCGAGTAGAACATCTTTTTGAGCGAAAGTAACTAAATACGTCAAGGGGGCCGTAATACACTGTTTTACAAATGTTCAAATGTTTGTAAATCTATCGGACTCAACTGCATGGCCATTAGTCCGTAGGATACAAACTACTTAAACTAAGGTAAACGAACCTAACGACAACACAAACACTCATACCCGAGGGGGGGGGGGGGAATCGAACCCCCGACGGCGGACTGTCGCACGCACCGCAACATGGCGCTCCAGTACTCACGGCTAACCCGCCGCGGCACTGTATAAGAGTTTTTCTGACCGTGGTAAATAATGGCAATCTTTTCCTTTTGTGTTTATGCTTATATCGCACCTACTTTCTTAAATTAACGTTAGTTAAATGGAAGAGTGCCGTAGACGAACGCAAGAATACGCGTCATCTATCTACCGCTTCTCACGATCGATCACCTAACACATTGGCTCGACCATCTAGCATGTTTATTTTGCTTGTAGTATGACGCATATCACTGTTGTCTGTATCAGTGTGTATCAATATGCTTCTGTTGTGTCCTTAGCGATCACACAGAAGGATGGTGGGTTCCATGTTTTACGCCGTAGACGAGAACTCTGAGGATTTGCTACAAACACCGAACAATTAGTCAACAGTATATTCCAGAAAAATTACAATACATAACTTGCATAGAAACGAGGTAACAGCAGCTATCCTATTGAGATACAAGCAAGGTATTTAGATCAGTGCAGGTCGCCGTCAGAAGGTCATCTGGCGTGGTGTCCTCGGTCGCTCAGTAGGAAGGCGCTGGCGGCGCCCCCATAGGCCGTGGCTTCGCGGGGCGCTCTCTGTGGCGGCCCGCGAAGGTGATGTTGCCAATCCATCCATGTGACGGGCGCTATATCGCAGTTATCGATATAGGACCCCTCCCCCGTTCGGGAACCACGGCCGGCGCGTCTCAGTACACTGGGCGCTGACGGCCGCGGGGGAGAGGGACCCGGGTGGAGACCACTGATGGAGCCCGGCGTCTGACTGCTAGCGGGGGACGGCCGGCTCGCGCGCCCGGATCTCACCGCGAGCGCCCACCTTAAACCCCGCGAGGAAACCGGCGGCGGCGCGCGTCTCCACGTCCGGCGCGCGGCAGGTGTGAGGGACGCCCCACGAGGACGTCTACTTCCATCGGGCAGACAGCCGTTAAGGAGCAGGCGCCGAATCGAGGGACGCAGACGGCTGTGGCGACGGCGGCAGCGGTGGGACGTCCACCTCCATAGGCTCCTGGGACGGAGACGTGGTGGCCGCGCTCTGGTGCGGCGGCGTCGTCGTCACCGGCCGCTGCTGCTACGGGACAGCGGACTCTACGGCTGGAAACAGAGCCCGCGCCAGAAACACCGAGACGGAGCTGATTGCGGTGCCGCTGCTGCAAGCCGCGCGCAGTACTAAGAACATTGCGCGGCCGAGGCGGCGAGCAATTGTGTCATGCTGCCAACGCTGGCGCGTGCCATAAGAACGAAACCAAACAGGCGCGCCAGCACGAAAAGCCGACAGCACGAACCTCGCGCTGTGTGGCCGTGGGTATAGCAAATGAAGCAGAGTGCGATGCGGGCGGCCGTGCGAGAGTTCCTACCGGCGAGGAGCCACATTAAGACTATGACCGATAGGTAGTCAGGAAGATGAGCAAGGCGTCGTCGCGGGAATGGTCATGCCTGAGGCGGGTCATATGTTCTTTAAACGTCCGCACGAGACGTTCCGCGGCACCGTACGACGAAGGATGAAACGGCGTGCTAGTGACGTGATCGATACCCTGGCTCCGACAAAAGGACGCAAACTCGGACGAGAAACTGTGGGCCATTATCAGTGACGATCGTCTGCGGTAGCCTTTCAAGGCAACAGATGGACCGTAGTACCTTAACGGTGGCAGTTGTGGTAGAAGACATAGGCACCACAAACGGGAAATTACTGTAAGAATCCACTAACATTAACCAACGAGAATTCCAAAAGGGTCCCGCAAAATCGACATGAAGACGTTGCCAGGGCCCGGTTGCTTTCGGCCACGAAAAGAAACGGCGCGGTGGAGTGGACTGGTCCTCTGCACAAACGCGACAACGGGACGTCATACGCTGTATGTCCCCGTCGATACCTTCCACGTACAATGGCGGCGGGCTAACTGCTTCGTTCGGACTACACCCCAATGGCCCTCGTGCAGAAGTCCCAAGACCTGTGAGCGTAATGACGTTGGCACAACCACTCGCAACTGATCCGCGCCGCTGCGGAGCAAGATGACACCGTTTTGCAACGAGAGATCATTACGGTGCGCAGAGAATCGGCGAACTTCGGAGTCTGCAATGTGCTTCGAAGATCGGGGCGAACCCGAACGAAGATAATGTACTAAAAGGTTCAGTGTCGGATCGGCGGCGGTAGCTTGTGCCACCGTCCAGTCGGAAACCTGGGCGTCGAACGCAAAACAAGACGCCGGCGACGAATCAAAATCTGGATCTGGATCAGAGCCCACTGGAAGGCGGAATAAAACATCCACGTTGGCGTGTTTCGATGGCGGGCGATACAAAATTTCATAATTGTAAGAAGACAAAAGCAGAGCGAGGCGTTGCAATTTATGGGCAGTCGTTTCCGGGAGAGATTTGTGTGGGTGAAACAACGATTGTAACGGTTTGTGGTCTGTAACAAGAAAAAATTTCCGACCCTATAAATAATGGTGGAACTTCGTGACACCATATACCAGAGCAAGCGCCTCCTTTTCTATTTGAGAGTACCTGCGCTGCGCATCAGAAAGCAATTTGGACGTAAAAGCAATTGAACGATCCTGTTGACCAATCCGGTGTGAAAACATGTTCAAATGTTTGTATATTTTATGTTCAAATGTTTTTATAGCTTATGGGACTTAACTATGGGGTCATCAGTCCCTAAGCTTACAAACTACTTATGAACTAGCTAAGACTAAGGACGGCACAAATATCCATGCCCGAGGGGGGGATTCGAACCCCGACCCTAGTGGCCGTGCAGACCGAGACTGGAGCGCCTCGTTCCCCTCGGCCACCGCGGCCGGCGAGGATTAACTGTCTTCTTAAAATCGGCGCAGATACGGAGCCGGCCAGACGGTTTACGGATAAGCACTATGGGGGAGGCCCACTGACTGGCTGAAATAGGTTCTATAACGCCGTTGCGTTGCCATTCTGAAAGTTCAAATGCCACTTGGTCCTGCAGGGCGAGAGGAACACGGCGCGCCCGACAAAACTTGGGGTGGGCTGATTCCTTGAGTGTCACTTGTGCAATAAACTTGGATGTTCTGCCAAGGCCGTCTGAACAGTACAGCGAAGTCGTTGCACAATTTATCTAAGCTGTCGATGGGCACACACGATTGAACGGTCAGCACATTTTCCTGTATGCTCATGTTGAACAAGTCGAACAAATCTAGTCCAAAAATGTTTGTAGAATCTTCCGAACACAGTACATGGAAAGTCACTGTCTGCGTACAATTTCGGTACTTTGCGGGCAAGCTACATTTACCGAGTACCTGTATAGTGTCCCCACTGTATGCTGAAAAGTGTACAGGGGATGGTTGCAACGGAGGTTGGCCCAGCAATTTCAAATGTTAAGCTTAAGGGACTTAACTACGGGGTCATCAGTCCGTAAACTTACAAACTACTTACAACTAAGGACGGCACAAGTATCCATGCCCGAGGAGGGATTCGAACCCCCGACCGTAGTGGCCGTACGGACCGTGACTGGAGCGCCTCAATCCCCTAGGCCACCGCGACCGGCGAAAGTAAAGTGACGCCTCCGTATCTAACTGTAATTCCACAGGCAAGTTTGGAATCTGAAGGTTCACAAACAATTTGTTCTTACGAAGCAAGGGGGTCTGTTCACTGTTATTGGGCACTGCAACACGAGATTTGTCTGAGAGAACATTTATGAAATGCTCATTGACTGTACTAGAAGTGATTAAATTTGTAGACGGCTCACTAGGTGCCTGTCGCTGTCTTTGTAAACACACCGATTGTACATGTCCTTGCTTTCCACACGCAAAACACTGAGCATTTCGCGAGGGACAGTTACTTCGTTTATGTTTGGACAAACAACGTGGACAAGATTTTCTAACATTACGAGTGGTTTCCTTGTGGCTCTGACGCTTGTTTTCCTTCTGACGTAAGGCGTCCGAGCGGGAAGTCTGTGGCAGTTTCCGCGAACTATGTCTATTGCCTCGGCGGACGCTGCGGCCGTTGTGGGGAGCTGTATGTCGCTCATTTTGTGCCGCTACACTACACACTTGAGGAGAGTCAAAACACTGGGTAGCTAATTACTATATTGTAAAATTTTGTCCCTAACTTTGTGATATGTCACATTTTGTGTTACCGCGTCCCTGATCATAGAATCTGCATAGGAAGCACCACACACGCACTTAAATAGACATTTTTTGTCATTCACTGCAGTTCTGTCACGAATTGGCGATAAGTCTGATTTTCCTTTTTTTAAGTCTAAAAAACTGATAACGGGCGGCCGCTACATTCACGTGGTCTGAATAGTACTTTTAAAGGGCGTCTATTAAGGTGGAGAACTGTACTTGATCGGGTTTATGATCCGGGAACAGCTTTTCAGCAATCGCGAAGACTTGAGGGCCACACCACGACAGAAGAAAATGAATTTTGTCAGTACCTGGTACGTGATGAGTGATGAAATGTTGCTCCAACTGCTGAACATATTTTTCCCAGTCCTCCTTGTCTTCGTTGATGGGACGGAAAGACGGCAGAAACCTTCGGTGTGGTGGCTGCTAGCTGCTGTTTCAACAGTTGCTGGGCTTAGCCTGCAGTACTTGAGACAGTAGTCCTTGCAGAGCTGCTGTTTGCTGCGCCTGTGCCTGAGTAATAGAATAAATCAACAATTGTAGGTGGCGCGTTGCCTGGCTGTGACAGTTGAGGAAGCCCGGCAAAAACTGTGGGTGGGGGAGCAGTCATGCTTACAATATCTCACAAACAACAACAACAACAACAACAACAACAAAAAGAAAAATAGAAAAACCACGCATTCCCTAGCAATATAAGAAATTTCTTAACTACTTTCGCAAACAACAGAATTAACCAATACACCAGAGCATTGAACGAAGACCAAGACAACAAACCATATTGGCACGTGTGTGCGTGGTGTCGCAATGCCTGCGAAAAATTTGACCACCTGAGCAACGTCGGCAAGGCAGTGCAGTGCGCTACTTACAAATACAGCCAATTACAGTAGTATCTACAATCCCATCCTCGTCGCCATGTTTCTGTTGTGTCCTTAGCGATCACACAGAAGGAAGGTGGGTTCCATGTTTTACGCCGTAGATGGGAACTCTGAGGATTTGCTACAAACATCGAACAATTAGTCAACAGTATATTCCAGAATAAATTACAATACATATCTCAAATAGAAACCAGGTAACAGCAGCTATCCTATTGAGATACAAGCAAGGTATTTAGATCAGTGCAGGTCGCCGTCAGAAGGTCATCTGGCGTGGTGTCGTCTGTCGCTCCATAGGAAGGCGCTGGCGGCGCCCCCATCGGCCGTGGCTTCGCGGGGCGCTCTCTGTGGCGGCCCGCGAAGGTGATGTTGCCAACCCACCCATGTGACGGGCGCTATATCGCAGTTATCGATATAGCAGTAACAATTTGTATATCCAACTTATTTTCACATTTCTACATTTATGCAAGACACTTCCACTTTTCATCGTCTACTTTAGTTTAACCTATGCGAACTACATAAAAATTCAGGAATTTGCCACCCCCAAAAATCTCCGCCCTGGCCAACGGCACGGTTTGCCCTCTTGCAAGAGCCGGCCCTGCTCATGACACAATGAAGAGGCACTCGAAGACCTTATTACCCAGGTAGCCCAGGCATTTATCGTCTGTGGTGACTGATGCCCACTACGTGCTTTGGGGCTCTGCCACTATCTGACCCAGGAATAGAGCAATTGAGAGGCTCCTCTTCTCCTATAACGCATAGATACTTAACACCAGTCAGCCCATATACAACTGTACTGTGACAGGGTCGTTCTCTGCCATAGATATCTCACTTTGCTCTCCAGACCTTGCCCTCACTACTCAGTGGGAAGTAGTCGACGACCTACAGGGAAGTGATCACTTCCCAATTTGGATCCACCAGCCAGATGGCATGGAACATGTGAGACAACCGCCACGTTGTGTGATCGGTGGAGCAAACTGAATATTTTACAGTCAGTTTACAGTCTTTGACCGTCACGTCATTGTCCCCGAATGGGTAGATCACATCACCAACATGATCCTCTACGCGGTTGATGCATCAGTTCCACAGACATCAGGACGACAGAAGACAAGATTGCCCGTCCCTTGGTGGAATGAAGATTGCCGTTCTGCTGTCAGGACCAGACGGGCGGCTCTGCGTCGGTTCACGTGTAGACCGACTACAGAAAACCTCTCAGCCTCTCGTGTGGCAAGGGCAAAATGTAGACGGGTTATTCGAGAGAGAAAAAAGAAATAATTACAACAGTTTCTGGATTGAATTACCATTCCACATCGAGTACCAAAGTGGGGAAACCATCAGGAGGATTTTTGCGAGAGGAAAGTGACCAGTAGCTGCTGTAATGGGAAATAGCTGCCTTCAAAAGAGACCACGAGACATTGCTCAGACTATGGCAGCCTATTTCGCCACAGTCACGTCCATCGCCTGCCAGAATCCTGGATTCCAGCGCCACACATTGGCTATGGAGAGGGGTATTTTGCACCTCAGGTCCGACAGTGATTAAGATTACAGCAGTCCCTTTCCACGTGGGGACTTGATTCTGCGCCATCGGCAAGTCGTAAAAATCATCCTGTAATGAATCCTGTTATGGCCAGGGCATGTTACACCACATTACAGAAGGAAACAAAGAAATCCTCCTCGGACTTTTTAATGTCAATTGAGCCTCAGGCAGTTTTAATTCCCTTTTTAAAACCTGGAAAATACCAAACGAGCCCGAGTAGTTATCGTAGTGTTACTAGCTGTGTATGAAAGACGTTAGAGCATATTGTCAGCTCCCGCCTTGTCTGGGTATTACAATCCTGGCATCTTCTTAATCGCTTTCAGTGTTGGTTGAGTAGATATCGCTCCACCTTTGATAAACTGGCGCTCTTGGAGGCGGCTGTACAACAGCCTTTCCTAGGTCGGCACTCGGCACCACCTTCTGAGAGTATTGTTTGATATCCAGAAGGCCTATGGCCCTGCTTGGAGGCATTTTATTCTCAGGCAGATCCGCGACTGGGTGTTTCGTGGTTGTCTTCAAAATTTTATTCGGTCCTTTCTTTCTCGACGTTACTTTAGGTATCGAGTCGGTGACGCCCTCTCTGATCGTTTTCTGCAGGAGAAAGGTGTCACTCAAGGTAGCGTTTTAAGTGTGACCTCGTTTGCGACAGCAATTAACAGTATTACTTCTGTCGCTATAATAATTATTTGTGGTTCACCTCTCAGTCTTTTGCCGTTCTTCCAACCTTGCAAAGGCAACACATTAGTTTGCAACTAACTCTTGGATATCTGGGTGAATGAGCACAGAAGACTGTTCTTAAGTTTTCAATGGAGAAGTCTGCATGTGTTCTTTTTAACCGTACTCGTTCCATTTTAAACTTACCTGAACTGCGAATGAAGGACACCGTTATAAATTCTAAAGGCATAGTGATGTTTCTGGGCCTCACATTTGACCGTAAAATTACATGGTTTCTGCACCTTAAAGACTTGAAACGACAGTGCTTCAAAGCACTAAGTATTTTAAAATGTCTTAGTTACAGATCAAGGGTAGCGGAAAGGACTCGTCTGCTCTAGTTTTACATTACGTTTATGCTGTCTCTGCTTGATTGTGGCTACACGGTGTAGGGGTCCGCGAGACCTTATTTAAAGATTCTGGACGTGGTGCACCATGTAGGGATTCGGCTGGCCACTGGGGCCTTCAGGATCAGCCTCTGTGTCGAGACTTTTGAGCTGCCACTTCACATACGGCGACAGCTCCTCATGGTGCGCCAGGCATATACCACATGCCATATACCTACATAGCATACCGTTGCTCGTATTCCTATGGAAAGGTTTTTTCGTAATCGGCAACGAGACCTTTTGGTATTCGGGCTAAGGACAGTTTTTTAGATATGGCTGTGGCAGGTTTTAATGTTTCACGTCGAGGTTGGAACAGATTTACACCTTGGCTATTACGGAGGCCCAGACTCCTTTCAGACTTGACGAATTTTAAAAAAGATTGTACTCCTGACGTTTTGATTCAGTGAGTTTTACAACATTTTAGATATGCGTCATGACTTGAAGCGTTGTACACTGACGGATCCGAGGGACTCCGTCGAGTGTTCCATAGTGTTTCCCGGTCGTATCCTGAGGATTCGCCTGCCCACTGGCTATTAGGTTTTTTCAGCAGAGCTGCGTGCTATCCGCAAGGCAATAGAACAAATGCAGCATGTTTAGGGTAAACGTTTATTCTCTGCTCCGATTCCGTTGGTGCCCTACACTCACTGCAGAATATCTATCCATCTGACACTGTAATCCAGTTTATTCATGAGCAGCTGTACTTAAAAAATGATTAAATGTTTGTAAATCTATGGTACGCTGGGTTATTAGTACCTAGCTTACAAACTTCTTTAACTAATCTAAGGACAACACACACATCCATGCCCGAGGGAGGATTCGAACCTCCGATACGGGAGGCTGTACGATCCACAACGTGGCGCTCCAGACCTCTCGGATCCTCCCGCGCGGCAGCTGTACTTCCTACAAAGCCGGAGTATGATGATGTCACTTCTTTAGATACCAGGACATGTGGAAATTCCGTATAATGAAGCAGCTGATGTGGCCCCAAGGCCACCTGCAGTGACGAGAACCCCTCAGGGGCTCAGCATTAGTTTGCTGAATACGGGCTTGGCGAACCCGGGGTCCTGAGCCGTGGGCTGTGTCGCGCCAACAGTCCGCTACACCGTAAGCTCTGTGCCTGCTTCAACGACCATCGTTCGGCGCGACGGTGGAACGTTGTACGTTTCAGAGTCCGGGGATCTTGGCTTAATCGCCTGGGTCGCGAGGATGGTACAAACCTCTATAAAAAAAAAAAACCTCAATCTCAAGGTGTGCTACGTGCCGAGGAGATGCATGGCTGTTGAGGATGAACAGCCGCTAACGACCAACCTCTGAGGAACCTGCCGCACCTCAGTTGTATAAGGCTTCCCCAGGCAAGCGGGGCTCTGCCTGGGTGGACCTCTTTTCCCTAGCTGCTCGTGGGACGACAATGAAACGAGCAAACAAAAGCGTGGCCGGTCGCGAAAACGGCGTCTCTAAGCGTGGAAGAGGAGATTATAATGCTGCTGGATATAACCCCCGTTCGTTCCCTTCCCTGCCTACACCGTGGGAGGAACGTCGGGCTAGATCTGTGAATGAGCCATACTCTCCCAAATTCCTTGTATGCAGCCGCACGGATGGTGAGTCGTTTACATCTACGAAGCTTCTTTTCTTTGTGGAACATCTTGAGGACAAGTATGGCGAAGTTTCCGGCTTGTCCAAGATGCGAAGCGGCGCAGTGCTCATAGAAGCAGCTTCCCCAGCTCAATCGCAGGCGTTACTTGCCTGCGACAAGCTGGGTGATGTCCCTGTGAGCATCACACCACATAAGTCGCTAAATATGGTCCAAGGTATAATTTTCCACCGAGACCTTTTGTTACAGTCCGACGACGAGTTACGCGCCAACTTGGAGCGTAGAGGAGTCCACTTCGTCCGGCGTGTCCATAGGGGGTCAAAGGATCACAAGGTTGCCACCGGTGCCTTCATCTTGGCCTTTGAAGGCGATAACCTGCCTGAGAAGGTCAAGGTAATGGTTTACCGGTGCGACGTGAAACCTTACATCCTCCCCCTATGAGATGCTTCAAATACTGGAAATTCGGCCACATGTCCTCTAGATGTACTTTCAACGCTACATGCAGGGACTGTGGACGTCCAGAACACCCGGACACGCCGTGCACACCGCCTCCCATCTGCGTTAATTGTGGCTTGCATCATCCTCCTTGTTCGTCGGATTGCACCGTTCTTCGTAAGGAACGTAAAATCATGGAACTTAAGACCTTGGACCGACTTTCGTATTCTGACGCTCAAAAGAAGTACGAGCGACTTCACCCCATTACCATGACTGCCTCTTTCGCAGCAGTGACATCGTCGCCATCCGCCTCTAAACCTGCAGCAGACACTAGTGTTCCACCATCTACCGGCCCTCAGGGCCGTCCACTCGCGCCTGCTCCCACAATGGCCGGGGGCTCCATTCCTCCTCCTGCTCCCAAGGCACTTGCTTCGGGAGCAGCCCCCAACCCTCCGTCGGAGAAGATTCAACCTCCTCCGGCTGCCCTCATTCAGAAGGGGACCCTCGGGATGCTCCCTTCTGCGGCTTCCTCCAGTGCCGGTACCGGTACTGGCCGCCAGCAGCAGGCACCATCGCCGGCTGCTGGCCGCAGGGCGTTGCACTCTCCCTCTGTCACTGAGACGGAGGCTGAGTCTGCGAAGCCCCTCCTTTCCAGCCCCCCAGGGGGCCCACAGCTCTTTTGTGGGTACGTGTGTGGCGCGCACGGGTCCCCGAGCCATAGTGGACTTCCTTCCAGTTTCCCAGGCCGCTTTTCCTCCTCCCGGTTCCCTTCCCTCCCTAATCCTTCTTCCCACCATACCCTTCTCCAACCCCGTCTCTAGGTGTTCTCGCAATGACGGCCCGGCTATGTCCACGGTACTCCTGGTTTCTCTCTCATGTTTTGTTTGCCGTTTTCACCATTTTCGGCCCAGTTAGGTCCCCTTCGGGGTTAGACCTCCATCTAAATTTCAGATTTAGTGTGAGCCATTTGGGGAAGAACTCCCAACCTAGCCCCTACGGCGCGGATTCCTACCCTTTCCTTCCACATCCCTTCCTCGCCGTAGCTCCCTCCTCGCTAGGTCACCAGCACGGTAGCCAGTCCGTGTGGTGGGGCTGTTATGTACCCTCATGGTTGAGCCCCCTGAATTGCACAGGGATCACACTGCCGATGCCTGAGCTGTGACCTCCTCATGCATGCTAAGGAGTTGATGCTTGTCTTTGCGGGGCATCAGGACTCCCGGCAACGGTCATCCTGCCAGGTGGTGTTGCTGTGGCTGGGTGGCACCCTTGAGGAGAGCCCCTGTTTCGGAGTGGGTGGCATCGGGACGGAAATTCCGCAATGAAGAGGAAACAAACCTCTGAAAATCCTTGCTCTAAGTCAGGTGTCTCTAAGGTTGGAAGATTTAATTTCAATAGATACGACCCCAAATCGTTTCCTTCCCTAACTCAATCTTGGGGGGAACGTGGGTCCACAAAGCAGGCTGAGACATATTCACCAAGATACTTAGTGTGTACCAGACAGGATGGGGAATCTTTCCAGGCAACTAAGCCTTCCTTCTTCGTCGAACACCTCGAAGAAAGGTTTGGCGAAGTTGCCGGAATGTCGAAACTGCGCGACGGTTCAGTCTTGATACAGGCGGAGACCCCTGCTCAGTCATGGAGCCTATTAAAATGTGATCATTTAGGCGAAATTCCTGTCACAATAACGCCCCACAAATCCTTAAATAGGGCACAGGGGGTGATATACCATCGAGACCTTTTGCTACAGACAGATGAGGAGTTACGCGAGCACCTACAACGACACGGAATCCATTTTGTCCGGCGCATATTTAGAGGACCCAAGGATAATAGGGTGGCCACTGGTGCATTTGTCTTGGCCTTTGAGGGTGACAATCTGCCCGAAAAGGTCAAGGTCATGATGTATCGCTGTGACGTCCAGCCATACATCCCCCCTCCAATGCGATGTTTCAAGTGTTTCGGGCACATGTCCTCTCGTTGCAACGCTGCTGCAACCTGTCGGGACTGTGGCCATCCCTCCCATCCGGACACTGCCTGTGCCCCTCCACCTTATTGTGCCAATTGCGGCGGTCACCACTCTCCCTGTTCGCAGGACTGTCCCGCTCTACAAAAAGAGCGTAAAATAGTAGAGTACAAGACCTTGGACCGACTCACATACTCAGAGGCTCGGAGGAAGTACAACAAGCTACATCCAGTATCCATACTTACATCCTATGCTGCAGCTACAACGATGGCGCCACCACCGGTGGCCACTTCTCGCCCTGCTCCACCTCCATCTGTGGGCCCTATGGGCCGCCCCTTTACCTCTTCCCCTTCCAACCATGTTCCCCCAGACATCCGACACTAGCCAGCGGCTGAAGGACCCTCGGCCAGAAAGCCGCCTGGCTCCCCAGTCTTCCCACACTCCTCAAGCCCCTCCAGAAAAACCCCCATCCTCCGGTAGGCCCAAGGAACGACGGGAAGACAAAAAAGAAAAGAATGATAGGACAGTGAAGCGCAAGGAAACGCTGGCGGCCTCGGTGCCCCCAGCCCTTGCACGTGACGCACCGGAGGATGAGGTCATCCTTCTTGCTACGCCCGAAGATCTGGCCTTCGCAGATATCGGGGATGCCATGGAGATGGAGGATCAGACTTCACAGCCAAAGACGAGTGCTCCTGCCATCCCTCTTCCATCTTCATCTTCATGCACCGTCAACCAGGAGACAGTCTGATCCTCCAATGGAATTGTGGAGGATTTTTCGGTCACTTGGCCGAATTGCCTCAGCTGATGAGCTCTTTTCCACCACTTTGTGTTACTCTCAAGGAAACCTGGTTTCCTAGTGATCGGACCCCCACCCTTCGTGGCTACCGGGGGTACTTCAACAACCGCACCATCTACAATAGGGTCTCGGGCGGGGTATCTCTATATGTACATACCTCTGCCTATAGTTCCCCAGTGCCACTTAACACAGCCCTGGAGGCTGTCGCTGTCAGGGTTCGAACAACACGGGACGTTACCACCTGTTCCCTTTATCTCCCTCCTGATGCAGCAGTGGCACCAGCTGACCTGGCAGCCTTGATCGATCAACTTCCTTCACCATTTCTTATTTTAGGAGATTTTAACGCACATCACCCCCTATGGGGGAGCAACGTGACTACAGGACGTGGTCGAGAATTTGAACTACTTTTTAACAAACTTGACCTTTGTCTTCTTAATACAGGAGCCCCAACCCATTTTAGTGTGGCCCATGGCACCTTTTCCACCATAGACCTTTCTGTGTGTAGGCCGGGCTTACGTCCACTACTTAACTGGTGGGTCCATGATGACCTTTGTGGAAGCGACCACTTTCCCATCTTCCTTTCGCTTCCCCACCACTAACGCCACGCACGCCTACCCCGCTGGTCCTTCCACAGGGCCGACTGGGCAGCATACACTTCTGCTGCAACGTTGGATACCCCTCTCCCTGCTGATGCGACAATGGCAGTAGACCAAATTATTTCCATTGTCGTTTCTGCTGCTGAGTCCGCGATACCATCTTCTTCTGCCTTACCTCGGCGAAGACCAGTGCCCTGGTGGTCAACGGAGATAGCAGCAGCTATCCGCAATCGCCGCAGGGCTCTGCAGCAGTACCGGCGGCACCCCACCCTTGACCACTTGGTTGGATTTAAGCGTCTTCGGGCCCAGACACGTCGGCTTATCCAGCAGCACAAGCAGGCATGCTGGGAAAAATACGTTTCCGCAATTGGACCCCGTGACTCCTCCAGCCAGATTTGGACGAAGATTCGCCGTATATCAGGCTACCGTCCACCGGCAGGGATCGCGGGTCTCTCTATCCATGGAAATATTCATACCGACCCGACCATCATTGCCGAGTGTTTTGCAGCGCACTTTGCTCTTAATTCGGCGTCCACTGCCTACAGCCAAGGTTTTTGTACCTTAAAAGAGCGGGCTGAGCGAAGGCAGTTGGTTTTTCGCACAAACCGCCAGGAGCCGTACAATGCGGCTTTTACCGAGTGGGAATTTCAAAGTATTCTTGCCAGTTGCCCCAATACATCCCCAGGACCGGACCGAATCCACTGTCAAGTGTTAAAAAATCTCTCTGTAAACTCGCAACACCATCTTTTGGATTTCTTCAATCGTCTCTGGATCGAGGGAGCATACCCGTCCCAATGGCAGGAGAGTACCGTTATTCCCCTGCTGAAACCAGGTGCAGATTGACTGAACGTTGACAATTACCGTCCTATCAGTCTCACAAACGTTCTTTGTAAGCTCTTTGAACGTTTGGTGAGCCGGCGACTGCTGTGGGTTCTCGAGAATCGGGGTCTGCTCGCCCCACAACAAGGTGCTTTCCGGCAGGGTCGCTCTGCCATTGATAACCTCCTCTCTTTGGAGTCGGCGATCCGTACTGCTCTCGCCCGACGTCACCACCTCGTCGCCATCTTTTTCGACCTCCGGAAAGCATATGATACGGCATGGCGTCATCACATCCTTGTCACGCTACATGGGTGGGGTCTCCGTGGCTCCCTCCCGCTTTTTATTCAAAATTTTCTACTCTCGCGCCGCTTCGGAGTTCGCGTTGGCACCTCCTTCAGTTCCCCCATATCCAAGAGAATGGGGTACCGCAAGGGTCCGTCCTAAGTGTACCCCTCTTTTTAGTGGCCATTAATCGCCTAGTGGCTGCGGTGGGGCCATCAGTTTCTTGCTCTCTCTATGCGGACGACTTTTGCCTGTACTATTCCACCGCTAGTACAACTGTAGCTGAACGACGACTGCAGGCAGCCATTCATCGGGCGCAGAATTGGGCTTCTTCCCATGGTTTTACATTTTCCCCTGCGAAAACCAGGGTGATGCACTTTTGTCGCCAACGCACGGTACATCCACATCCGGAGCTCTACCTTGATGGTGAGCTCCTTCAGGTTGTGGATACACACCGTTTCCTGGGTCTCCTTTTTGACTCGCGTTTGACATGGCTCCCTCATCTGCGCCAGCTTAAGCAACGGTGTTCACGACATTTGGATATCCTTCGTTGCCTCAGCCATACTGTCTGGGGGGCAGCACGCCCCGTCCTCCTGCGGCTGTACAATGCTCTGGTGCAGTCACGTCTAGACTACGGAAGCCAAGTCTACGGCTCAGCCTCTCCATCTGCACTGCGAGTTCTCGACCCAGTGCATCATACCGGCATCCGTCTGGCCACTGGAGCCTTTCGTACAAGCCCTGTCACAAGTCTCCTGGCAGAGGCTGGAGTCGCCCCATTGCGATACCGGCGCCAACAACTACTCGCCCAGTACGCTGCCAGAGTTCACTGTACCCCTCGGCATCCGAATAACAGACTCCTCTTTCCGGGAGAGGTTACTCGTTTGCCGCAGAGGCGACCTCGGTCGGGACTTCCGATAGCAGTGCGTGTCCAATCGCTACTATCGACCCTGGACTCCTTTCCTCTTCACCGTCCCTTCCGCTCGACTTTCCATGCTCCTCCCTGGACCGTTCCTCGGCCGCGGATTTGGTTGGATCTTTCCCGTGAGCCGAAGACCTCTACTTCTCCTCTGGTCCTACGGCATCAGTTTTCTGCACTGCTCCGTGAGTTCAGTAACTCCGAGGTCATTTATACAGACGGTTCTTCGGATGGCGACCACACTGGATATGCCTACATGCATGGCGCCCATGTTGAACAATGCTCTTTGCCACCCGGCAGCAGCGCCTACACCGCAGAACTGGTGGCTATATACCGTGCCCTTAACCAAATCCGCATGTGCCCCGGGACCTCCTTTCTGATCTGTAGCGACTCGCTGAGCGGTTTACAGGCCCTTGATCAGTGTTATGCTCGTCATACAGTGGTCAGTGCCATTCAGGAGTCGATACTGGCTCTAAGTGACTCCGGTCGCTGTGTTACATTCGTTTGGACCCCGGGCCATGTAGGCATCCCGGGCAACGAGAGCGTTGACCAGCTAGCCAAACAGGCTACCACTTGCCGACCTCTGGCGATTGGCCTCCCAGAAGCAGACTTCCGCCCGTTGCTTCGCACTAAAATACGCGACCTGTGGAACACCGAATGGTCTGCTCTGGACGTGCCCAATAAGCTGCGTACGATAAAGGACACACCATCTGTCTGGAAGTCCTCGCAGCTGGGATCCCGTAGGGACTCCGTGGTTCTCTGCCGTCTCCGCATTGGTCACACCCATCTGACGCATGGTCACCTCCTCCGTTGAGAGGACCCGCCCGTGTGCCAATGTGGTGCTCCATTGACTGTGGTCCATCTCCTACTCGACTGTCCCATTTTAGCCCCACTGCGGCATTCTTTTACCCTCCCGAACACTCTCTCTTTGGTGCTCGGCGACGATGCCTCTGTGGCTAATTTGGTTTTACGATTTCTTCGTGCTGCGGGGATTTACCAGTTGCTGTGAGTCCTTTGGGTGGTCTTTTAGACAATTTTTTATGTTCCCCTTCACGTGTCTTTAGACTACAGTTTTTATTTTGTACGCTATGTGGTTGACTTTTCCCTTTTTATACACATGGTCGGTCAACCACATTCACTGGCTCTGTCATTTTTGTCTCATATTTGTTTCTGTGTGTCTGGTGTCTTTCGTATTGTCTCGTGTTGACTCTGTCAATAATTCATTGACGGTGCATTCTTTCGTTCTGCTTTGTTTTAAATCTCATTCAGGCACATTTTCTTTGGTTCTGTTTTTTCTGTGTGTTGCCTAGATATGAAGCGGGGGACTGATGGCCATAGCAGTCTAGTCCCCCTAAAACCCCCCATAACAACAACAACAACCTCCTTCCAGCGAAGCCCCCGAGGGACTCGAGGGTTCGAAAGAAAAAGGAGAGAAAGGATAAGACAAAAGATTCCACGGTGGCCACTGTGCCACCCGCCCCCTCCACCTCTGCCTCTAGGACGAGGTGGAGATACTCGCATGCCCCAAGGACCTTGCTCTCTTGGATGCATCAGATGCAATGGACATCGGAGCTGATGCATCGCTGTACCGGTGGCTACAAAAGATGTCGAGGTGTAATTCATAACATTTTTTCATTCATGCCTTCCCAGCTGTCGGATTCTGTCATCCTCCAATGGAACTGCGGCGGTTTTTTCACCCACCTGGCTGAGATACGACAACTTCTGAGCGTTACACCTGCTCTCTGCATTGCCCTGCAGGAAACCTGGTTTCCGGCAATGCGGACCCCTGCTCTTCAGGGCTATAGGGGATACTTCTGCAATCGTAGCCAGTATAACAGGGTGTCAGGTGGAGTGTGTGTGTATGTCCTTACCTCTGTATATAGTGAACCTGTGCCCCTTCAGACACCGTTGGAAGCGGTGGCTGTTAGGGTAAGGACGACACAAGAGATTACTGTCTGCAGTCTCTACCTCCCTCCTGATGGCGATGTCTCTATGGCTGTCTTGACCTTTTTTGCTATTGGGGGACTTTAATGCCCACAATCCCCTGTGGGGTGGTTCTACGATCTCTGGCCGTGGCAGAGTTGTTGAGGACCTGCTTTCTCAGCTCGACCTCTGCCTCTTGAATACAGGTGCCCCCACACATTTCAGTGTGCCCCTCAGGGGCTCAGCATTAATTTGCTGAGTACGGGCTTGGCGAACCCAGGGTCCTGAGCTGTGGGCTGTGTCGCGCAAACAGTCCGCTACACCGTAAGCTATGTGCGTGCTTCAACGACCATCGTTCGGCGCGACGGTGGAACGTTGTACGTTTCAGAGCCCGGGGATCTTGGCTTAATCGCCTGGGTCGGGAGGACGGTACAAACCTCTATAAAAAAAAAAAACCTCAATCTCAAGGTGTGCTACGTGCCGAGGAGATGCATGGCTGTTGAGGTTGAACAGCCGCTAGCGAGCAACCTCTGAGGAACCTGCCGCACCTCAGTTGAATAAGGCTTACCCAGGCAAGCGGGGCTCTGTCTGGGTGGACGCTTCTTTCCCTAGCTGCTCGTGGGAACACCATGAAACGAACACGAAACGTTGGCGGACGTACAACCGCCGTCTCTAAGCGTGGTCGAGGCGATTACAACGCTGCAAATTATGACCCCCAAACGTTTCCTTCCATTTCTACACCGTGGGAGGAACGTCGGGCAAAACTTCAGGGTGAGGCTTATGCCCCGAAATATCTGGTATGCACACGTAATGATGGGGAATCTTTTATGACGACGAAGCCAATGTTCTTCGTCGAACATCTAGAGGACAAATATGGAGAGGTCGAGGGTCTGTCAAAGATGAGATCTGGGTCGGTTCTTATAACGACGTCATCCCCAGCGCAGTCACGGGCTTTGCTAGCCTGCGACAAGCTGGGTGATGTTTCCGTTTCTATTACGCCACATAAGACGTTAAACATGGTCCAGGGTATCATTTTCCACAGGGATCTGCTGCTGCAATCAGATTGCGAATTGAGAGCTAACTTGGAGCGGCGTGGTGTGCATTTCATCCGCCGCATCTATAGGGGTCCGAAGGACAAGAGGGTTGCCACCGGTGCCTTCATCTTGGCTTTCGAGGGCGATTCATTGCCTGAGAAGGTCAAGGTGATGGTCTACCGGGTCGATGTAAAGCCCTATGTTCCTCCCCCTATGCGCTGCTTCAAGTGCTGGAGGTTTGGGCACATGTCCTCCCGATGTGATTCCAACTCAACATGTCGGGAGTGCGGGTGTCCATCCCACCCAGACGCACCCTGTACCCCGCCTCCAGTTTGCGTCAATTGCAACCAGCAGCATCCTCCGTGTTCTCCCAACTGCTCTGTACTCCACAAGGAGCGTAAGATCATGGAGTACAAGACCCTGGACCGGCTGACATATGCAGAGGCCAGGCGCAAGTACGCAAAACTCCACCCAGTGACCATGACGACCCCATACTCAACAGTAGCTTCATCGTCGATCCCCACAGTTGCTAAACCACAGAGTACACCACCAATGCCAGCGGTCCCCCAGGCCCGACCCACTCCACCTGCCCCCTTGACAGTTGGGGGCCCAACACCTTCGGTTGCTCCCACACTATTCACGTTAGGAGCAACGGATAAGCCATCACCGGGGACGTCGGTCCCCACCCCACAGCCAGAGAAACAACAGCCTTCTCCGGCTCCTCTCGCCCGGAAGGGGTCCCACGGGACACTCCCTTCCGAGGCTTCTCTTCATGGGAAAGTGGATCCCGGCCGATGGCTGAAGGATCCCGCGGCTGCTGATCTAGGGGCCTCCACCTTTTCGTCGGCACCTGCAGCCCCTGTTGAGAAGCCCTCAAGGCCCTTAACACCCAAGGCCCAGCGAGAGGGTAAAAAGAAAGAGAAGAAGAAAAAGGATTCTTTGGTGGCTTCCAAGCCACCCACACCCACATCCTCTGCCTCAGAGGATGAGGTCGAGATCCTCGCTTCCGCTGAGGATCTCGCCCTCCTTGATTCACTCGACCATAGGAGATCTGCACAACTGGAATCAACTGATTCTATGGTCATAGATTCTGTTGAGCCTGACCATCAGGCAGCAGGCGCTCCTATGGAATGATCCTCTTCTTTTCTTTCCTTTTATGGCCTTAGAGCGTGGAGGACATGTTATCCTCCAGTGGAATTGCGGCGGCTTCTTTAATCACCTGTCTGAGGTGCGACAAATATTGTACAGCTACCCTGCATTTTGTATCGCCCTACAGGAGACATGGTTTCCAGCACAGCGCACCCCTGCCCTCCGTGGGTATCGGGGCTACTACCGCAACAGGACCCTTTACGACAGGGTGTCTGGCGGTGTCTGCCTGTATATCCTGGACACTGTCCCCAGTGTCCCCGTGCCTCTCACAACCACTCTTGAGGCAGTGGCTGTTAGAATCCGGGCAATGCAGGAATTAACTGTCTGCAGCTTGTACCTTCCTCCGGATGAGGCCGTGTCTCTCAACACCCTTACCGCTCTGGTCTCCCAACTTCCCCCACCATTCCTCCTATTGGGGGACTTCAACGCCTACAACCCTTTGTGGGGTGGGCTCCAGACCACAGGCCGCGGTAGGGATGTTGAGACATTATTGGCGCACCGAGACCTTTGCCTCCTGAATACAGGTGCCCCCACGCATTTTAGCATGGCACAGGGCACGTATTCAACGATCGACCTCTCCGTCTGCAGGCCCCAGCCTTCGACCACACCTCGGTTGGCGTGTGCATGAGGACCTATGTGGCAGCGACCACTTTCCAATCTTTGTGTCGCTCCTGCGGTACCAAGCTGCAGACAGCTTACCCCGTTGGTGTCTCCGTAGGGCTGATAGGACTGTGTATGCTTCAACTGCTGTCACTGCTCCACCGCTGCCAGATGACATTGACAACGCAGTCCAGCAGGCGACTAATAGTATTGGCATGGCCGCTGAGGCGGCAGTTCCACAAACCACCGGTTCCACTAGGCGTAGGTCCGTGCCTTGGTGGACACCGGAGATTGCAGAGGCCATCCGGGAACGTCGGCGAGCGCTCCAGCGCCATCGACGCCACCCATCCGTGGAGAATTTGGTGGCCTTTAAACGGCTCCGTGCGCGTGCTCGACGACTCATACAGCAGAGTAAGCAGGATTCCTGGGAGCGGTATGTAGCCAGTATCGGCTCCCGCACCTCCCTGACTAAGGTATGGACGCAAGTCCGACGCGTCTTCGGATACCGCCCGCCGACAGGAATCCCATCCCTCACCATCCAGGGTGTGCTCTGCACGCTCCCGGCGGCTATCGCCGAGCACATGGCAGACCACTACGCACAATGCTCTGCGACTGCCATGTACAGTGTTGACTTCCGCTCCCTCAAAGAGGGGGCCGAGCGGAAACAGTTCTCTTTCCGCACTCGTCGTCGGGAAATATACAACGACCCGTTTACCGAGTGGGAGTTCCGAACTGCCCTTGCTGCGTGTCCTGATACAACTCCAGGACCTGATAGGATTCACGGCCAATTCCTCCGACACCTTTCACCAGAGTTTCAACGCCGCATTCTCGCCCTGTTTAACCATCTATGGGCAGAGGGCACTTTCCCGTCGCAGTGGCGGGAAAGCTCTATCATCCCGGTGCTGAAACCTGATGCAGATCCCCTGGTGGCTGACAATTACCGTCCGATCAGCCTCACCAACGTTCTCTGCAAGCTCTTCGAACGTATGGTGAGTCGGCGGCTTATGTGGATCCTTGAAGACCGCGGACTCCTTGCTCCATAACAAGGGGGCTTTCGCCAGGGCCGTTCTACCATTGACAACCTCGTGTCATTGGAGTCGGCTATTCGCACTGCGTTTGCTAGGCGTCAGCATTTGGTTGCTGTATTTTTCGACCTTCGAAAGGCGTACGACACCACCTG
Source organism: Locusta migratoria (assembly GCA_026315105.1). Classification (NCBI taxonomy): domain Eukaryota; kingdom Metazoa; phylum Arthropoda; class Insecta; order Orthoptera; family Acrididae; genus Locusta; species Locusta migratoria. The sequence goes on from CM048755.1 coordinate 674,280,663, forward strand.
GCGCCACCATATTTTAACAACTCTTCATGACTGGGGCTTACGGGGTGCCCTTCCAATTTTTATTCGCAATTTCCTCTCCCACCGCTCGTTCCGGGTTAGGGTTGGGGCATCTTTTAGCTCCCCCCACATTCAAGAGAACGGTGTCCCACAGGGCTCTGTCCTCAGTGTGCCGTTGTTTTTAGTAGCGATTAACGGTCTTGCTGCGGCTGTGGGGTCGTCGGTCAGTTGCTCCCTGTTCGCCGATGACTTCTGCCAGTATTTCAGCTCTGTTAGCATCGGCGTAGCTGAACGACGGCTGCAGGGTGCCATCCGAATTGGCCCACTCGTGGGCCTCTACTCACGGATTTCAGTTCTCCGCGCAGAAAACCCGCGTGATGCACTTCTGTCGCCGTCAGGTAGTTCACCGTGACCCAGAGCTCTACTTGGGTGGTGAACTACTTCAGGTCGAGGAAACACATCGCTTCCTGGGCATGGTCTTCAATGCCCGGCTGACATGGGTGCCACACCTACGTCAGCTGAGACAGAAGTGTTGGCGGCATTTAAATGTCCTTCGATGCCTCAGCCATACTAGTTGGGGAGCAGCACGTTCCACCCTTCTTCAGCTCTACAAGTCACTTATTCTGTCGCGGCTTGATTACGGGAGTGTGGTGTATGACTCAGCAGCCCCTTCAGCCTTGCGGGTCCTAGACCCTGTTCACCACACAGGTGTGCGTCTCGCAACAGGGGCTTTTCGCACCAGTCCCGTAACGATCCTTCTAGCTGATGCTGGTGTTCCCCCTTTGCGGTATCGCCGGCAACGGATGTTGGTGAGTTATATTGCCCGGGTTCATGCTTCACCCCGTCATCCGAATCACAGGCTTCTCTTCCCACTTTCTACACTCCCTTCCCCACGACGTCGGCCCAGGTCGGGTTCTCCCGATTGCGGTCCGCGTCCGTTCCCTTCTCTCCTCACTTAATTCCTTACCCCTTCCTCCACCTTACCATTACTCCCTCCGTATCCCCCCCTGGAAAATTCCTCGCCTAGAGCTTCGGCTGGACTTGTTCCGGGATTCGAAAGCCTCGATTTCACCACTGCTTCTCCGTCGCCGGTTCCATGCACTGCTTGATACATTTCACGGAGCAAACATTATCTACACCGACGGTTCTTTGGTCGATGGCCATGCTGGATATGCCTTTATCCATGGTGACCACATCGAACAGCGATCAATGCCTTGTGGAAGCAGCATCTTCACTGCAGAACTGGTCGGTATTTTGAGAGCTCTTGAACACCTCAGAGCTCGCCCCAGGGGATCGTTCGTCATCTGTAGCGACTCCCTGAGTGGCTTACAGGCCCTCGACCAGTTTCTACCGAAAAACACAGTGGTGCGAGCCATTCAAAATTCTGTCTTCGCCCTTGGCGAGTCAGGCCGTTCTGTCCTTTTTGTCTGGACGCCAGGGCACATAGGTATACTGGGCAATGAACGTGTTGATCAGCTGGCTAGGCAGGCCACCACTTCGCGGTCCCTGGATATTGGCCTCCCAGTTTCCGACCTCCAAACCCAGTTGACCCGCAAGGTCTTAAGGGTTTGGAATTCTGAATGGGCAGATTCGACTGAACCGAATAAGCTCCGTGCTGTCAAGCCGTCTACTGCTGCATGGGAGACGTCCCTGAGGGACTCCCTCGCAGGGAGTCGGTTGTCCTTTGCCGACTCCGTATTGGGCACACGTGGTTGACCCATGGGTATCTCCTACGCCGTGAGTCCCCGCCCGGCTGTCGATGTGGTGTCGTAATGACAGTGGCCCATCTTTTGATGGACTGTCAGATTTTAGCCAACCTGCGGCATTCTTTTAATCTCCCAGACGCACTACCCTTAGTTTTAGGTGACGACGCCTCTACGGCTAACAAAGTTTTACGTTTTATCCGCGCTGCTGGTTTTTATGACTTGATCTAACGGTAGGTGCTGTGGCCTGACATCTTAGGCTGCCACCAACCCAGCTTTTTAACTTTTCACGTCCTTTGGAGTTCTTAGTGTCTGCAGTGTGGCTGGCTCATCCTGTTTTTTCTTTGTGATCAGCCAGCCAATGTACTCTGCTATCCAGTTTTATTCGTGACTTTCTTTTACTAATTGTGTGTGTCTTCGTTTTGTATTGTCAGTGACTTGTCTATTGTTAACCTGCCCTTTTGTGCAGTGTCATTTTCAGGGCGTTGTTTTATCTTTGACAGTTGACTCTCAGCTAGGAACAGGGGACTGATAACCTAGCTGTTTAGTCCACTTAAAACAACCAACAACAACAACAACAATTTCAGTGTGGCACACGGCACATTCTCGGCCATTGATATGTCGATATGCAGCCACAGCCTTCCGCCATCCATCCATTGGAGTGTCCATGATGTCTTGTGCGGCAGTGACCATTTTCCGATCTTTTTGTCACTCCCACAACGTCAGTCCCCAGCACGCTCTCCTCGGTGGGCTCTTCATAGGGCTCACTGGGAAGGCTACACCTCTGCTGCCATCGTTGGCTCTCCCCCACTCGATACCATGTGGTGGTTGAGAGCGCCACGCAGTCCATATTGTCTGCTGCAGAAGCTAATATTCCTCGTTCCTCGGGGCGCCCACGGCGTAAGGCGGTGCCATGGTGGTCACCAGAGGTCGCTGACGCCATTAAAGACCGTAGGCGGGCCCTACAGCAGTACAGGCGGCACCCTTCTCTTGAGCACCTGCCCCCTGCGGGTTCGGTGGTAAGAATAGGCCCGCGGTATTCCTGCCTGTCGTAAGAGGCGACTAAAAGGAGTCTTCATACTTTTCGGCTTTCCGTCTGTGGTCCCCTATTGGGGTTTGACCCTCCATTTTTCAAAATTTTTTCAGAACAGCGAACCATTTGGGGAAGGACACCTTACGTGGTGCTACATGTAATTCTCGTTCCATGCCATCTTATGCACCCATCATGGAATGGACTTGCGACTGCAGCTTACATTCTGTCACTGGGCACGTCATTTCTTTTTTCCGTGCAAGTCGCGTCCATTGTGCACCGATATCTCAGCACTCTTGATTTTGATGGTTCACATAGCACTAGAAAGCCAGCACGGTAGCCAGTCTGTCGTGGTGGGGTCGTCATGTACCCTCTTGGTTGTAGCCCCCTGACAACGCAGGGATCGCTCTACCGATGCCAGAGCTGTAAGCTCCTCATGCAGGCCTAGGTGTAGATGCTTGTCACCGTGGAGCATCAGGACTCCCGGCAACGGTCATCCTGCCAGGTGACGTTGCTGTGGCTGGGTGGCGCCCATGACGAGAGCCCCTGTTTGGAGTGGGTGGCATCGGGGCAGATGATTCGCGATGAAGCGAAACAAATCCAGCCACCAAAATCCTGGTCAGACAGGTGTCTCTAAGCGTGGGAAGTACAATGCAGTTACTTATGATCCCTCATCGTTTCCTTCCCTGACTTCTTCTTGGCGGGAACGTGGGGATCGACAGAATGAGTCGTATGTCCCGAAATTTCTGGTTTGTACTAGGACAGATGGGGGATCCTTCCAGGCAACCAAGCCCATGTTCTTTGTTGAACATATTGAGGACAAGTTCGGTGAGGTTGCGGGAATTTCCAAGATGCGAGACGGATCTATTCTTATACAGGCAGAGTCCCCTGCACAGTCTCGTGCTTTGCTCACGTGCACTACGCTTGGCGACATTCCAGTGTCTGTAACGGCACATAAGACTTTGAATCTGGTGCAGGGAGTCATTTTTCACCGTGACCTCTTGCTGCAGTCAGATGAGGAGTTGCGCGAAAATCTGCAACGACGCGGTGTCCATTTTGTCCGCTGTGTCTTTCGGGGTCCAAAAGACAATAGGGTGGCAACTGGGGCCTTCATCTTGGCCTTCGACGGCGATACCTTGCCCGAGAAGGTCAAGGTGATGGTATACAGATGTGATGTCCGACCGTACATCCCTCCACCCATGCGCTGTTTCAAGTGCTGGCGGTTTGGACACATGTCTTCCCGTTGCGACGCAGCCCCTATTTGTCGTGACTGTGGCCGTCCCGTACACCCCGATGCACCTTGTACCCCACCACCTTCCTGTGTGAACTGCAGCGGCCATCACTCGCCTTGCTCACCGGACTGTCCCGCTTTCCAAAGGGAGCGCAAGATCGTAGAGTATAAGACACTCGATCGCGTAACTTACTCTGAGGCCCGTCGCAAGTATGAAAAACTTCACCCGGTATCCATGATGTCTACATATGCTGCTGCCACAGTGTCTTCGCCTCCATCGAGGGCGGTTTCCCGACCCCCTATCACACCTTCTGTGGGCCCTTTGGGCCATCAGTTAATCTCGGCTCCCCAGACACCAGGGGGCGCACCTTCTTCTGCAAGGCTTTTGCCTCCTCCTTTAACGGGGTCTTTGAACCCCGTCCCTCTGCCGGAGAAATGTCTTCCTTCTCCGGCTCTTCCTTCAGGGAAAGGGCCTGACGAGCCCCTTCCACCACCGCCTGCAGTTCCCACTGTGTCTGACACCCTGGATGGCAGTAGACCTACTGCTGCACGGAAAGGGTCTCTTGAGGTCTCCGAAACGCCAGTTTCGTCACAGCCAAACGTCAGCCAGTGGCTCAAAGTCCAGGTACCCGCTGGTAGCCGGGCCTCCCCATCTGCGTCGACATCCGACGCCACTTCTGGGAAGCCCACTCGAGCCCCGAAGCCCAAACCCAAGCGGGAGCGGGCGAGAAAAAAGGATGTCCCTCAGGAGAAAGAGCTGGCGGCAAAGGCGGCTTCCTCGATGCCGTCCGCTACCAGTTCTGACTCAGACAATGAGGTCGAAATCCTTGCGTCTAAAGAGGACCTCGCTCTTACAGACACCCTAGATGCAATGGATATGGACACCACAGACCCTCAGCAGGTGGCGGCAAGTGACACTGAGGCGCACCGCGTCTCTTAATCGCTTTCATGCCTCCCCAGTCCTTAGGCAGCACTTTCCTCCAATGGAATTGCGGCGGTTATTTTTCCCACCTAGCAGAGTTAAAACAACTTTTAAGCTCTTCTCATGTACTGTGCGTTGCCCTCCAGGAAACCTGGCTTCCGGCAACGCGAACTCCAGCCCTCCGTGGCTATCGTGGGTTTTACACGAATCGTCCTGTATATGACAGAGCATCTGGTGGCGTCTCCATTCATGTCATCAACTCTGCCTACAGTGAAGCTGTGCCCCTTCAAACACCTTTGGAGGCAGTGGCTGTTCGGATCAGGACGCCACTAGCTATAACCGCCTGCAGTGTTTATCTTCCACCTGATGGTGCAGTCCCCTGCCACGTGTTAGCTGCACTGATTGCTTAGCTCCCCCCACCCTTCCTCATCATGGGCGATTTCAACGCCCATAACCCTTTGTGGGGTGGCGACATGACTACTGGCCGAGGTAGGGAGGATGAAAATCTTGTCTCCCAGCTCGACCTTTGTATTTTAAATACAGGTGCTCCCACGCATTTCAGTGTGGCACACGGCACCTACTCGGCCATCGATTTATCTATTTGCAGCCCTGGCCTCGTTCCATCTCTTCATTGGAGAGTGCATGACGACTTGTGTGGCAGTGACCACTTTCCGATTTTCTTGTCACTGCCCCAGCGTCATTGCCCTAGCCGTTTGCCCCATTGGGCTCTTAACAAAGCTGACTGGGATGCGTTTACGACTTCTGCCACTGTTCGATCTTTGCTGGACACTAACATTGATGTGGTGGTCGACAATTTCACAGACATCATTGTCTCTGCAGCTCAGTCTGCAATCCCGTCTTCTTCTGGTTCGTCCCGGCAGAGGTCCGGGCCCTGGTGGTTGCCGGAAATCGCTGCCGCAATCAGAGAACGTAGGCAAGCTCTTCAGCGTGACAAACGGCACCCATCAGTGGCCAACCTCATTGCTTTCAAGCGACTTCGTGCCAAGGCTCGGCAACTTATCAAACGAGCCAAACAAGAATGTTGGGAGAGGTATGTCTAGACCTTAGGTTCTCGTGTCTCTCCATCTCAGGTGTGGACTAAGATCAGGCGCCTCTATGGCCACCAGACTCCTGTTGGCGTCCCGGGTCTCTCTATCCATGGGGCTGTGTGTACAGACCCGAGTGTGATCGCTGAACATCTTGCTGATCACTTCGCTAGGTGCTCTGCATCTGCTAACTACAGTGCAGCATTTTGCTCCCGCATGGAGCGTGTGGAGCGACAGCGTCTCTCCTTTGCGACGCGCCATCGGGAGTCCTACAACGCCCCATTTACCGAAAGTGAGCTGCTTAGTGCCTTGGCCAATTGCCCAGATACGGCTCCCGGTCCCGACCGTGTCGATACACAGATGCTGAAACACCTCTCGCGGGATTCTCAGCGCCATGTCCTAGGGATATTCAACCGCATTTGGAGTAGTGGCGAGTTTCCGTCCCAGTGGCGGGAAGCCGTCATCATACCGGTGCTGAAGCCTGGCAGGGACCCACTGGAGGTTGACAGTTATCGTCCCATCTGCCTGACCAACGTTCTATGCAAGTTGCTCGAACGCATGGTCGCACGTCGCTTGACTTGGGTGCTCGAGTCCCGGGGCCTTCTGGCGCCATCGCAGGGTGGATTTCGCCAGGGTCGTTCTACGACAGATAATCTGGTGTGCCTGGAGTCAGCGGTTCGAACTTCTTTTTCCTGTCGTCAGCACCTCATTGCGGTTTTCTTCGACCTTCAGAAGGCCTACGATACCACATGGCGGCATTACATCCTTGATACACTGCATGAGTGGGGCCTTCGGGGGTCACTTCCCATCTTTATTGCAAATTTCCTCCGACTCCGCACGTTTCGGGTCCGAGTCGGTGTTGCCCATAGTTCGCCCCACATCCAAGAAAATTGGGTCCCACAGGGGTCTGTGCTGAGTGTCTCACTGTTTTTGGTGGCCATTAATGGCCTGGCTGCAGCTGTGGGGTCATCGGTGTCTCCTTCCCTGTACGCCGATTATTTTTGCATATCTTTCTGCTCCACCACAACAAGTGCTGCTGAACGCCGACTCCAGGCGGCCATCCGCCAGGCACACATGTGGGCTCAGCATCATGGCTTCCAGTTTTCTGCCGGCAAAACACGTGTAATGCACTTTTGTCGGCGTCGGACGGTGCACCCCCACCCTGAACTCTATCTTGACGGCCAACTGCTTCCTGTTGTGGACACCCACCGATTCCTCGGCCTGATTTTTGATGCCCGACTGACCTGGTTTCCTCATGTTCGTTTTCTGAAACGGGAGTGAGGGCGACATCTCAACGCCCTTCGATGTTTGGGCCATACCGCATGGGGAGCTGACCGCTCCACCCTGCTGCGGCTCTATACAGCCTTGGTGCAATCACGCATAGACTATGGGTGCCTCGCTTATGGCTCTGCAGCACCTTCAGCGTTGCGCTTATTGGACCCTATTCACCACTGTGGGGTTCGAATTGCGACAGGAGCCTTCCAAACCAGCCCTGTGGCCAGTCTTCTAGCGGAGGCTGGGGTCCCCCCGCTACGGGTCCGCCGCCAGCAACTGTTGACAGCGTATGCAGCCCGCGTCTATAGTTCCAAAGGACATCCCAACTACCACCTACTTTTTTCTACTGTGGCTGTTCGTCACCAGCAGCAGTGCCCCAGGTCAGGACACACAATAGCTGTCCGCGTGCAGTCCCTCCTGGGGGAGCTTGAGTCCTATCCTCTACCACCTCCATTTCGGGCCCATTCACGCACACCTCCATGGTGCCTGCCACAGCCATGTCTTCATTTAGACTTGGCCCACGGGCGCAAGGACTCGCTTCCCCCTGAGGCTCTCCGTCGCCAGTTTCTTGCTGTCGTTGCTGAGCACCCCGGCTACGACATTGCTTATACGGACGGCTCGATGGTAAACGGCCGCATTGGCCTTGCCTACGTACATGGTGACCATGTTGAGCAGCTGTCTCTGCCAGAAGGCTGCAGTGTTCTTACTGCAGAACTGGTGGCCATCTTCCGTGCTCTCGAGCATATGCGTTCCTGCTCAGGTGAGTCTTTCCTTCTTTGTAGTGACTCCCTGAGTAGCTTACGCGCTCTGGAACAGTGCTATCCACGTTCGCCATTGGTGATGGCCATCCGAGTGACTGTTTTTGCCCTGGTTCAGTCTGGCAGATCAGTGGTGTTCCTTTGGTCTCCGGGTCACGTTGGCATCCCTGGCAACGAACGTGCCGATGGGCTTGCCAAACAGGCGGTTAATGCCTCTGTCTTAGAGATCGGCCTCCCAGCTTCAGATATCCGTACCTTGTTGCGCCGTCGGGTACATCAGCTTTGGGATGCTGAATGGCGCAACCTGAGCACGCCCAACAAGCTTCGGGTTGTCAAGGAGACTACGGCTGCGTGGCGCTCCTCAATGCGGGCCTCTCGCCGGGACTCGGTAGTCCTGTGCCGGCTCCGCATTGGCCACACTTGGCTGACCCACGGCCATCTCCTGCGCGGTGAGGACCCGCCTCGTTGTCGTTGTGGTTCTCCCTTGACAGTGTCCCACATTTTGACGGACTGTCGTCTTTTAGCCGCCCTGCGGCGGGATTTTAATCTTCCTGCAATTTTATCTGACGTTTTATGTAACGATGCCAATATGGCTGATTCTGTTTTAGGTTTTATTCGTAACAGCGGTTTTTACAACTCTATATGAAGCTTGTGTTGCCCCGTGGCTGACCCTTCCTATTTTATTCTCATGGTCGGTCAACCACGAACTTTGACTTTGTCATTTCACTTCCACACTTGTTTGGTGTTTCCGTGTGATTGTGTCCTATCGTGTTGTCTCCCGCATTGTTGTCCTTTGTCGAATTTGTTTACATTTTATTGATTGAGTGGGGTTTTCCTCCCGTAACATTTTTAACTCTGGGCAAACTTTTAAGTGTTTCCACACTTATCTCGCTCTTTGATGGAACGGGGGACTGATGACCTCCGCAGTTTTGTCCCCCTAAAATATCAAACCAACCAACCAACCAACCGTGTTGTCGGCCCGGCTATTCCCATGGTACTGTTGGTTTTGCAATTGTGTCTTTGTTTGCCGTGTTCACAATTTCCGGCCCAGCAAGGTCCCCATTGTGGTTTGACCTCCACCAAAATTTCTGAGTAAGTGTGAGCCATTTGAGGAAGAACTCCCAACCTAGCCCCTACGGCGCGGATTCCTACCCTTTCCTTCCACATCCCTTCCTCGCCGTAGCCCCCTCCCCCGTTAGGTCACCAGCACGGTAGCCAGTCCATGTGGTGGGGCTGTTATGTACCCTCATGGTTGAGCCCCCTGAATTGCACAGGGATCACATTGCCGATGCCTGAGCTGTGACCTCCTCATGAATGCCAAGGAGTCGATGCTTGTCTTTGCGGGGCATCAGGACTCCCGGCAACGGTCATCCTGCCAGGTGACGTTGCTGTGGCTGGGTGGCGCCCTTGAGGAGAGCCCCTGTTTCGGAGTGGGTGGCATCGGGGCGGACACTCCGCAATGAAGAGGAAACAACCCTCTCAAAATCCTGGCTCTAAGTCAGGTGTCTCCAAGTGTGGAAAGTTTAATTTCAATGCTGCAAGATACGACCCCAAATCGTTCCCTTCCCTAACTCCATCATGGGGGGAACGTGGGCCCACTAAACAGACAGAGCCATATACACCACGATATTTAGTATGTACCAGACAAGACGGGGAATCTTTCCAGGCAACTAAGCCTTCTTTCTTCGTGGAACACCTCGAAGAAAGGTATGGCGAAGTTGCCGGAATGTCGAAACTGCGAGACGGTTCGGTCTTGATACAGGCGGAGACCCCGGCTCAGTCACGAAACCTCCTTATGTGTGACCATTTAGGCGACATTCCCGTGTCAATTACGCCTCACAAGTCCTTAAATAAGGTACAGGGAGTCATATACCATAGAGACTTATTGTTGCAGACAGATGAGGAATTACGTGACCATTTACAATGACGCGGAGTACACTTTGTCCGCCGCGTCTTTCGGGGACCAAAAGATAAGAGGGTGGCCACTGGCGCATTTGTTTTGGCCTTTGAGGGTGACAATCTGCCTGAAAAGGTCAAAGTCATGATGTATCGCTGTGAGGTCCAGCCATACATCCCCCCTCCAATGCGATGCTATAAATGTTGGCGCTTCGGACACATGTCCTCTCGCTGCAACGCTGCTGCAACCTGTAGGGACTGTGGCCGTGCCTTACATCCTGACACTGCCTGTGCCCCTCCATCTTATTGTGTCAATTGCGGCGGTCACCACTCTCCCTATTCGCAGGACTGTCCCGCACTACATAAAGAGAAGAAGATAATCGAGTATAAAACGTTGGACCGACTAACATATTCAGAAGCACGAAAGAAATATGAAAAGCTGCATCCTGTTTCATTAGTAAGTACATACGCTGCTGCTACATCGATGGCGTCACCACCGGTGGCCACATCTCGCCCTGCTCTACCTCCGTCTGTGGGCCCTATGGGCCGCCCCTCTACCTCTGCCTCCCAGACATCTGGAGGCACACGATCTTCTGTGGGGCAGGTACTGCCCCCCACGTCGGGAGTGGCTACCCCCACTCCCCAGCCAGAAAAGGGTTCCCCTTCTCTGGCTTCTGTTTCTGGGAAGGGAACCTCTTCTGCCCTTCCAACCATGTCCCCCCAGATATCAGACACTAGCCAGCGGCTGAAGGACCCTCGGCCAGAAAGCCGCCTGGCTCCTCAGTCTTCCCACACTCCTCAAGCCCCTCCGGAGAAACCCTCCTCCTCCAGTAGGCCCAAGGAACGACGGGAAGACAAGAAGGAAAGGAAAGAGAAAACGGTGAAGCGCAAGGAGACACTGGCGGCCTCGGTGCCCCCAGCCCCTGCACCTGACGCGCCCGAGGATGATGTGATCCTTCTAGCTACGCCAGAAGATTTGGCCTTTGCCGATCTTCGGGATACCATGGACACAGAGGATCAGGCTTCACAGCCAGCGACGAGTGCTAATACCACTCCTCTTCCATCTTCAGCTTCATGCACCGTCAGCCGGGAGACAGTCTGATCCTCCAATGGAATTGTGAAGGATTTTTCTGCCGTTTGGCTGAATTGCGTCAGCTGTTGAGCTCTTTTCCACCACTTTGTGTTGCTCTCCAGGAAACCTGGTTTCCTAGTGATCGGACCCCCACCCTTCGGGGCTACCGGGGGTACTTCAATAACCGCACCATGTACAATAGGGTGTCGGGCGGGGTATGTCTATATGTACATACCTCTGCCTACAGTTCCCCAGTGCCACTTAACACAGCCCTGGAGGCTGTCACTGTCAGGGTTCGAGCATCGCGAGACATTACCATCTGTTGCCTTTATCTCCCTCCTGATGCAGCAGTGGCACCAGCTGACCTAGCAGCCTTAATCGCTCAACTTCCTTCACCGTTTCTTATTTTAGGAGATTTTAATGCACATCACCCCATATGGGGGAGCAACGTGACTACAGGACGTGGTCGAGAATTTGAACTACTTTTTAACCAACTTGACCTCTGTATTGTTAATACAGGAGCTCCAACCCATTTTAGTGTGGCCCATGGCACCTTTTCCGCCATAGACCTTTCTGTGTGTAGTCCGGGCTTACGTCCACTACTTAACTGGTGGGTCCATGATGACCTTTGTGGAAGCGACCACTTTCCCATCTTCCTTTCGCTTCCCCACCACCAACGCCACGCACGCCAACCCCGCTGGTCCTTCCACAGGGCCGACTGGGCAGCATACACTTCTGCTGCAACGTTGGATACCCCTCTCCCTGCTGATGCAACAATGGCAGTAGACCAAATTATTTCTGTTGTCGTTTCTGCTGCTGAGTCCACGATACCGTCTTCTTCTGCCTTACCTCGGCGAAGACCAGTGCCCTGGTGGTCAACGGAGATAGCAGCAGCTATCCGCAACCGCCGCAGAGCTCTGCAGCAGTACCGGCGCCACCCCACCATTGACCACCTGGTTGCATTTAAGCGTCTTCGGGCCCAGACACGTCGGCTTATCCGGCACCACAAGCAGGCATGCTGGGAAAAATACGTTTCCACAATTGGACCCCGTGTCTCCTCCAGCCAGATTTGGACGAAGATTCGCCGTATATCAGGCTACCGTCCACCGGCAGGGATCGCGGGTCTCTCTATCCATGGAACTATTCATACCGACTCGACCATCATTGCCGAGTGTTTTGCAGCGCACTTTGCTCTTAATTCGGCGTCTACTGCCTACAGCCAAGGTTTTTATACCTTAAAAGAGCGGGCTGGGCGAAAGCAGTTGGTTTTTCGCACAAACCGCCAGGAGCCGTACAATGCGCCATTTACGGAGTGGGAATTTAAAACTATTCTTGCCAGTTGCCCCAATACATCTCCAGGACCGGACCGAATCCACTGTCAAATGCTGAAACATCTTTCTGCAAACTCGCAACGCTATCTTTTGGACTTCTTCAACCGTCTCTGGATCGAGGGAGCGTACCCATCCCAATGGCAGGAGAGCATCGTTATCCCTCTGTTGAAGCCATGTGCAGATCCACTGAACGTTGACAATTACCGTCCTATCAGTCTCACAAACGTTCTTTGTAAGCTCTTTGAACGTTTGGTGAGCCGGCGACTGCTGTGGGTTCTCGAGAATCGGGGTCTGCTCGCCCCACAACAAGGTGCTTTCCGGCAGGTTCGCTCTGCCATTGATAACCTCCTCTCTTTGGAGTCGGCGATCCGTACTGCTTTCGCCCGACGTCACCACCTCGTCGCCATCTTTTTCGACCTCCGGAAAGCATATGACACGGCATGGCGTCATCACATGCTTGCCACGCTACATGGGTGGGGTCTCCGTGGCTCCCTCCCAATTTTTATTCAGAATTTTTTACTTTCACGACGCTTTAGAGTCCGCGTTGGCACCTCCTTCAGTTCGTCCCATATCCAAGAGAATGGGGTACCACAGGGGTCCGTCCTAAGTGTACCCCTCTTCTTAGTGGCCATTAATGGCCTAGTGGCTGCAGTGGGTGCATCGGTTTCTTGCTCCCTCTATGCGGACGACTTTTCCCTGTACTATTCCACCGCTAGTACAACTGTAGCTGAACGACGACTGCAGGCAGCCATTCATCGGGCGCAGAATTGGGCTTCTTCCCATGGTTTTACATTTTCCCCTGCGAAAACCAGGGTGATGCACTTTTGTCGCCAACGCACGGTACATCCACATCCGGAGCTCTACCTTGATGGTGAGCTCCTTCAGGTTGTGGATACACACTGTTTCCTGGGTCTCCTTTTTGACTCGCGTTTGACATGGCTCCCTCATCTGCGCCAGCTTAAGCAACGGTGTTCACGACATTTGGATATCCTTCGTTGCCTCAGCCATACTGTCTGGGGGGCAGCACGCCCTGTCCTCCTGCGGCTGTACAATGCTCTGGTGCAGTCACGTCTAGACTACGGAAGCCAAGTCTACGGCTCAGCCTCTCCATCTGCACTGCGAGTTCTCGACCCAGTGCATCATACCGGCATCCGTCTGGCCACTGGAGCCTTTCGTACAAGCCCTGTCACAAGTCTCCTGGCAGAGGCTGGAGTCGCCCCATTGCGATACCGGCGCCAACAACTACTCGCCCAGTACGCTGCCAGAGTTCACTGTACCCCTCGGCATCCGAATAACAGACTCCTCTTTCCGGCAGAGGTTACTCGTTTGCCGCAGAGGCGACCTCGGTCGGGACTTCCGATAGCAGTGCGTGTCCAATCGCTACTATCGACCCTGGACTCCTTTCCTCTTCACCGTCCCTTCCGCTCGACTTTCCATGCTCCTCCCTGGACCGTTCCTCGGCCGCGGATTCGGTTGGATCTTTCCTGTGAGCCGAAGACCTCTACTTCTCCTCTGGTCCTATGGCATCAGTTTTCTGCACTGCTGCGTGAGTTCAGTAACTCCGAGGTCATTTATACAGACGGTTCTTCGGATGGCGACCTCACTGGATATGCCTACATGCATGGCGCCCATGTTGAACAACGCTCTTTGCCACCCGGCAGCAGCGTCTTCACCGCAGAACTGGTGGCTATATACCGCACCCTTAACCACATCCGCATGTGCCCCGGGACCTCCTTTCTGATCTGTAGCGACTCGCTGAGCGGTTTACAGGCCCTTGATCAGTGTTATGCTCGTCATACATTGGTCAGGGCCATTCAGGAGTCGATACTGGCTCTTAGTGACTCCGGTCGCTGTGTTACATTCGTTTGGACCCCGGGCCATGTAGGCATCCCGGGCAACGAGAGCGTTGACCAGCTAGCCAAGCAGGGCAGGCTACCACTTGCCGCCCTCTGGCGATTGGCCTCCCAGAAGCAGACTTCCGCCCGTTGCTTCGCACTAAAATACGCGACCTGTGGAACGCCGAATGGTCCGCTCTGAACGTGCCCAATAAGCTGCGTACGATAAAGGACACACCATCTGTCTGGAAGTCGTCGCAACTGGGATCCCGTAGGGACTCCGTGGTTCTCTGCCGTCTCCGCATTGGTCACACCCATCTGACGCATGGTCACCTCCTCCGTCGAGAGGACCCGCCCGTGTGCCAATGTGGTGCCCCATTGACTGTAGTCCATCTCCTACTCGACTGTCCCATTTTAGCCCCACTGCGGCATTCTTTTACCCTCCCGAACACACTCTCTTTGGTGCTCGGCGACGATGCCTCTGTGGCTAATTTGGTTTTACGATTTCTTCGTGCTGCGGGGTTTTACCAGTTGCTGTGAGTCCTTTTGGATGGTCTTTTAGATACTTTTTTTATGTTCCCCTTGACGTTTCCTTAGACTACAGCTTTTATTTTGTACGCTATGTGGTTGACTTTTCCCTTTTTATACACATGGTCGGTCAACCACATTCACTGGCTCTGTCATTTTTGTCTCATATTTGTTTCTGTGTGTCTGGTGTCTTTCGTATTGTCTCGTGTTGACTCTGTCAATACTTCATTGACGGTGCATTCTTTCATTCTGCTTTGTTTTCAATCTCACTCAGGCACATTTTTTATCGTTCTGTTTTTTCTGTGTGTTGCCTAGATATGAAGCGGGGGACTGATGGCCATAGCAGTCTAGTCCCCCTAAAACCCCCATCACAACAACAACAACAACAACAACCTGAGCACGCCCAACAAGCTTCGGGTTGTCAAGGAGACTATGGCTGCATGGCGCTCCTCAATGCGGGCCTCTCGACGGGACTCGGTAGTCCTGTGCCGGCTCCGCATTGGCCACACTTGGGTGACCCACGGCCATCTCCTGCGCGGTGAGGACCCGCCTCGTTGTCGTTGTGGTCGTCTTTTAGCCGCCCTGCGGCGGGATTTTAATCTTCCTGCAATTTTATCTGACGTTTTATGTAACGATGCCGATATGGCTGATTCTGTTTTAGGTTTTATTCGTAACAGCGGTTTTTACAACTCTATATGAAGCTTGTGTTGCCCCGTGGCTGACCCTTCCTATTTTTTTCTCATGGTCGGTCAACCACGCACTTTGACTTTGTCATTTCATTTCCACACTTGTTTGCTGTTTCCGTGTGATTGTGTCCTATCGTGTTGTCTCCTGCCTTGTTGTCCTTTGTCGAATTTGTTTACATTTTATTGATTGAGTGGGGTTTTCCTCCCGTAACAGTTTTAACTCTGGGCGAACTTTTCAGTGTTTCCACACTTATCTCGCTCTTTGATGGAATGGGGGACTGATGACCTCCGCAGTTTTGTCCCCCTAAAACATCAAACCAACCAACCAACCAACCTTGAGCACCTCATTACCTTTAAAAGGCTCCGTGCTCGTGCTCGCTGTTTAATTAGAAGACGGAAACGGGAGTGTTGGGAGACGTACGTTTCCACCATTGGGTCAGGTATCTCCAGTTCCCAGGTCTGGAGCCGGATTAGGCGCTTACGGGGATACACAACAACAACAATCCCTGGGATCTCCGTGAATGGAGCCATATGTACGGATCCAATGACGCCTGCAGAGATGTTTGCTGAGCATTATTCTCGTGCATCTGCCTCTGCAAACTACCCACCGGCCTTCCGTACGTTAAAGGAACGCAAGCCAATCTCTTTTAGCACCCGCCGCACTGAGGCTTATAACGTTCCATTCCGTGAGTGGGAGCTACTTGGTGCTCTCGCGCAATGTCCTGACACGGCCCCTGGGCCTGATAGCATCCATGCCCAAATGCTGCGACACCTCTCTGCAGAAAGCTTGGGTAATATCCTCGCCATTTTCAATCGGATCTGGAGCGATGGGGTATTCCCTTCGCAGTGGCGGGAGGGTATCATCATACCTGTGATGAAACCGGGCAAAAACCCTGCTCATTTGGATAGCTATCGACCCATCAGCCTGACCAATGTTCTCTGTAAACTGTTGGAGCGCATGGTCAGTAGGCGGTTGTGCTGGATCCTCGAGACTCGGGGCTTACTGGCTCCATGCCAGGGCGGATTCCGCCAGGGTCGCTCCACCACCGACAACCTGGTGTACCTCGAGTCCGCAATCCGCACAGCCTTTTCCAGGCGCCAACATCTCGTAGCCGTCTTCTTTGACATGCACAAGGCATATGACAGAACGTGGCGACACCACATACTCACTACTTTACATGGGTGGGGCCTCCGGGGCTCCCTTCCCATTTTTATCAATAATTTTTTAGCTGTACGTTCTTTTAGAGTTCAAGTTGGTGCCTTTCGAAGCACCTCTCATGTGCTGGAAAATGGGGTTCCTCAGGGCTCTGTTCTGAGTGTTCCCTTATTTTTAATAGCCATTAATGGCCTAGCGACAGCAGTTGGGTCGTCAGTATCCCCTTCACTATATGCTGACGACTTCTGCATCTATTTTAGCTCTTCCAGCACACAAGTGGCTGAACGCAGACTGCAGGGAGCGATTCGCAAAGCGCAGTCCTGGGCTCTTGCCCACGGTTTCCAGTTTTCTGCGGCCAAGACAAGTGTTATGCACTTCTGTCGGCGTCGGACTGTTCACCCACACCCCGAACTTTACCTCGACGACCACTTACTTCAGGTAGTGGACACACATAGGTTTTTAGGGCTTCTCTTCGACGCTCGGCTAACGTGGCTTCCTCATATTCGTCAGCTGAAGCAGGAGTGCTGGCGCCATCTGAATGTTCTTCGCCACCTGGGCCATACAAGTTGTGGCGCGAATCGCTCCACACTATTACGACTCTACACAGCACTGGTACAGTCACGGCTTGACTTTGGATGCATTGCCTACGGTTCAGCATCCCCTTCGGCATTGCACCTGTTGGACCCCATCCACCACTGTGGGGTTTGCATCGCGACGGGTGCCTTCCGCACCAGCTCTGTGAACAGCTTACTTGTGGAGGCTGGGGTCCCACCTTTAGAGATACGCCGCCAACACCTGCTCGTGGCTTATGCAGCCAATGTATATTGCTCCCCAGGCCACCCAAACCGGCGTCTCCTCTTTTCTGATGTGGTCGTCCGTCCCCATCAGCGACGCCCTAGGTCAGGTCATACAATTGCCTTTCGAGTTCGATCCCTCCTGCTGGAGCTTGAGTCTTTTCCTCTTCCATCTCCTTATCGGGTCCATGCACGTTCACCCTCGTGGTGCTTGCCAAGGCCCTGTACCCGGCTGGACTTGGCCCACGGACCCAAAGACTCGGTTCCCTTGGAGGCACTCCGCCGCCATTTCTCGGCTGTCGTCGCCGAGTATCCTGGTTATGACCTGGTCTACACAGATGGTTCCCTGGTTGATGGCTGTGTGGGATTTGCATATACTCTTGGTGACCGTGTGGAACAGCACTCTCTGCCGAATGGCTGCAGTGTTTACCCTGCAGAGCTGGTGGCCATTCACAGAGCTCTCGTGAATATCCGGTCCTGCTCAGGTGAGTCTTTTCTTATTTGCAGCGACTTCCTGAGCAGCCTTAGAGCACTGGTCCAGTGTTACCCGCGGTCTCCTCTGGTGTTGGCCATACAGGAGACGCTTTGTGCCATTGAACAGTCTGGGCGATCAGTGGTGTTCATCTGGTCTCCGGGTCATGTGGGCATTCTGGGCAATGAACGTGTTGACAGACTTGCCACCCCTCAGGGACTCGGCATTAATTTGCTGGGTACGGGCTTGGCGAACCCGGGGTCCTGAGCTGTGGGTTGTGTCGCGCCAACAGTCCGCTACACCGTAAGCTCTGTGCGTGCTTCAACGACCATCGTTCGGCGCGACGGTGGAACGTTGTACGTTTCAGAGCCCGGGGATCTTGGCTTAATCGCCCGGGTCGCGAGGACGGAATAAACCTCTATAAAAAAAAACCTCAATCTCAAGGTGTGCTACGTGCTGAGGAGATGCATGGCTGTTGAGGTTGAACAGCCGCTAGCGAGCAACCTCTGAGGAACCTGCCGCACCTCAGTTGTACAAGGCTTACCCAGGCAAGCGGGGTTCTGCCTGGGTGGACCTTTATTTCCCTAGCTGCTCGTGGGAACACGATGAAAAGGACCCAAAGCAACGCTGGTGGGCGTTTAACCACCGTCTCTAAGAGAGGAAAAGTAGACTTCAATGCTGAGACTTATGACCCCCAGACGTTCCCTTCCTTGGCCACGCCATGGGAGGAACGCAGATCTCGTAGCCGAGGACAACAATATGCTCCGAGGTATCTAGTATGTTCAGGACTGATGGGGAATCTTTCATGAACACGAAACCTCTCTTTTTCGTCGAGAACTTGGAAGATAAGTTTGGAGAAGTAGACGGCATGTCGAAGATGCGATCGGGATCGGTTTTAATAACGACGTCATCCCCAGCACAGTCACGGGCTTTGCTCGCCTGTGACAAGCTGGGTGATGTTCCCGTTACTATCACCCCACACAAAAGCCTGAACATGGTACAGGGTTTGATTTTTCATAGGGATCTCCTTTTGCAGTCAGATGACGAACTCCGCACGAACTTGGAACGGCGAGGTGTCCACTTTATACGGCGAGTCCATAGGGGTCCGAAGGACAATAGGGTCGCCACTGGTGCATTCATCTTGGCCTTCGAGGGCGACTCATTGCCTGAGAAGGTCAAGGTGATGATATACCAGTGTGACGTGAAGCCCTACGTTCCTCCCCCTATGCACTGTTTTAAATGCTGGAGGTTTGGGCACATGTCCTCCAGGTGTACCGCCAACTCCACCTGTCGGGACTGTGGTCGTCCATCACACCCAGACGAACCTTGTACACCACCTCCCGTCTGTGTTAACTGTGGACAGCAGCACCCACCTTGCTCGCCTACCTGCTCTGTACTGCACAAAGAAAGGAAGATCATGCAATACAAAACCATGGATCGGCTGTCTTATTCCGAGGCCAAGAGGAAATATGAGAAACTCCACCCGGTCAGCATCAAAACATCATATGCAGCAGCCACGAAACCATTTCCGCAGACTAGTGTACCGCCAGTTCCGTCTATCACAGTGGGCCCTCGAGCCCAACCGTCACCATCTGCCCCCTTGGTGGTAGGGGGCACATCTCACACTGTTGCTTCCAAAGCCCCTGCCTTGGAAGCAAAAGTCCCCCAACCAACGGGGACATCGGTCCCCACACGTGAGCCAGAGCAACAACAGCCTGCTCTGGCTCCTCTCGTGAGGAAGGGATCGCTTGAATCCCTTTCTCACTCGGTTTCTCCCACTGGCTCAGTGGATGCCAGTGAGTGGCACCAAGTGCCATCCAAAGCTGGTAGTAGGGCCTCAAGGACAACCTCCGTCCCTGAGACTGAGTTTGCCAAGCCCTCCCAGCGTGAGAGGCCGAAGGACCAGCGAGAGAAACAGAAAAAATCTAAAACAGAAGAACCTCAGGTGGCTACCATGCCACCACAAAAATCGTCTGCTTCCGAGGACGTGGTGGAAATCCTCGCGTCCCCTGAAGACTTGGAAATTGCCAAGACTCTCTGGAAGCTATGGACGCCGAGGCTCTACCTGCTGCATCAGTGGCTGCAGAGAAACCTGTGGGCCCTACTCTACCAACTACATAAATATGCCCAGTACGTCGGGAGATAGTGTGGTGCTGCAGTGGAACTGTGGCGGTTTCTTCCGCCACTTGGCCGAGTTACAGCAGTTGCTCTGTCACTACCCTTCCCTCTGTGTTGCTCTACAGGAAACTTGGTTTCCTGCTGAATGGACTCCTGCCCTTCGTGGGTATAGGGGTTATTATAAAAATCGTGCAACACACAACAGGATATCCGGAGGAGTCTGTCTTTATGTTCTTGCCACTGTCCCCAGTTCACCGGTGCCACTTACCACAGTGCTCGAGGCAGTGGCCGTGAGAATTCAGGCACGACAGGACATTACCATCTGCTCACTCTACCTTCCTCCGGATGAGGCAGTGTCTCCTGCAGACCTTGCGAACTTGGTCGCACAACTTCCCCCACCATTCCTTCTATTGGGGGATTTCAATGCCCACAACCCCTTGTGGGGTGGCTCTCAGGTCTCAGGTCGCGGTAGGGACATTGAAGTTCTACTAGCACAGCTGGACTGCTGCCTTCTTAATACCGGTGCCCCCACACATTTCAGTGTGCCGCATGGCACATACTCGTCTATAGACCTTTCTCTCTGCAGCCCAAGTCTTCTACCACAGCTTCATTGGGGGGGGGGGGGGTCCACGATGACCTATGTGGTAGCGACCACTTCCCCATCCATATCTCTCTTCTCCAATACCAACCTCCAACTCGTTTGCCCCGTTGGTCCCTGTGTAGGGCTCACTGGCCTGCTTACACCTCAGCTACTAGGGCGATCCCTCCACTCCCAGATGACGTTGATCAGGCTGTTCATCACATTACTAGCGCCATCATTTCCGCTGCTGAAGCCAGTGTTCCGACCACCACTGGCTCAGTTCGGCGCAAGTCGGTTCCATGGTGGTCTGCAGAGATTGCTGAGGCCATCAGGGAACGTCGTAGGGCACTCCAGCGCCACCGGCGCCACCCTTGCATAGAGCACCTGATCGCTTTCAAACGTCTTCGGGCTCTAGCTCGGAGGCTGATACGCCAGAGTAAGCAGGACTGTTGGGAGAGATATGTTGCTACCATTGGCTCGCGTGCCGCCCCATCTCGGGTATGGTCACAGGTTCGGCGCCTTTTTGGGTACCGACCACATGGAGGAATCCCCAGCTTGATCATTCGGGGTACTATATGCATGGATCCAGCTGCTATCTCCGAACACATGGCGGACCATTATGCCAGCACCTCTGCGACATCTGCGTATATTGCGGGCTTCCGCACTCACAAAGAACAGTTCGAGCGGAGGCAGTTGTCTTTCTACACGCGTCGGCGAGAACCATACAATGCCCCATTCACTGACTGGGAGTTTCAGAGTGCCCTCACTGCCTGCCCTGATACCACACCAAGGCCAGATCGAGTCCACAAACAGTTCCTGCGCCACCTGTCACAGGAGTTTAAAGACCAACTTCTCGCCCTGTTCAATCGCCTTTGGGTTGACGGTGTTTTCCCATCTCAATGGCGGGACAGCATCGTCATCCCAGTGATAAAACCTGGCGCTGATCCACAGGTGGCAGACAGTTACCGCCCGATTAGCCTCACCAACGTTCCTTGCAAGCTCCTGGAACGTATGGTGAGTCGGCGGCTTATGTGGGTTCTTGAAGACCGTAAACTCCTCGCCCCACAACAAGGGGGATTCCGCCGAGGTCGTTCTGCATTAGACAATCTGGTTCCGCTAGAGTCGGCCATCCGCACTGCTTTCGCCAGGCGTGAGCACCTGATTGCAGTCTTTTTCGATCTCCGAAAGGCTTATGACACTACCTGGCGCTACCATATTCTTGCTACGCTGCATGACTGGGGCTTGAGAGCACCGCTTCCGCTGTTCATCCAGAACTTTCTCTCACTTCGCACTTTTCGGGTAAGGGTAGGTACCCACCTCAGTACTTCACGCACCCAGGAGAATGGAGTCCCACAGGGCTCCGTTCTCAGTGTTCCACTGTTTCTGATTGCAATTAACGGACTTGCTACAGCAGTGGGGTCATCGGTGTCCTCCTCCCTGTATGCCGATGACTTTTGTCTGTATTACAGCTCAGTTAGTATTGGTGTCGCTGAAAGGCGACTACAGGGAGCCATTCAAAGGGCTCATTCCTGGGCTTTAGCACATGGATTCCGATTCTCTGCCCGCAAAACCCGGGTTATGCACTTTTGCCGCCGGCGAGCAGTGCACCCAGACCCGGAACTGTACTTGGGTGATGAGCTCCTTCATGTTGAAGATACGCATCGCTTCTTGGGCATGGTGTTCGATGCTCGGCTCACGTGGGTCCCCCACTTACAACAGCTTAGACAAAAGTGCTGGCGGCATTTAAACATACTGCGCTGCCTCAGCCACACTGCCTGGGGAGCCGCCCGTCGAACCCTCTTACAACTTTATACGACTCTCATCCAGTCCCGCTTGGATTATGGGAGCCAGGTGTACGACTCGGCAGCCCCTTCTGCACTCCGGGTACTAGACCCCATCCACAATGCTGGTGTTCGCTTGGCAACAGGAGCTTTTCGAACGAGCCCGGTGATGAGCCTCCTTGTTGAGGCCGGGGTTCCCCCACTGCGGTTCCGTCGGCAACAGTTGTTGGCCTCGTATGTTGCTCGTGTGCGCACTTCCAACCATCATCCGAATCGCAGGCTTCTCTTCCCAACCGCTGCACTCCCATCCCCTCACAGACGGCCTCGGTCGGGCTTCCCAATTGCAGTCTGTGTCCATTCCCTTCTCTCCTCCCTTGAGTCCCTTCCCTTCCCTCCTACTTTCCTCTACTCCTCCCGTGCACCTCCTTGGTATATTCCTCGTCCGCAGCTACGGTTGGACTTGTCCCGGGACTCGAAAGCTTCCACTTCACCATCGATCCTTCGTCGCCAGTTCCTGGAACTCCTGGATTCTTTCCATGGTGCAGAAGTCATCTATACCGACGGTTCCCTCATAGATGGCCATGCTGGGTACGCCTATCTCCATGGTGACCTTTTTGAACAGCGGTCTTTGCCCAGTGGGAGTAGTGTTTTTACTGCAGAGCTGGTCGCTATCTCTCGAGCTCTGGAACATATCCGAGCCTGCCCCGGGGAGTCGTTTGTCATCTGTAGCGACTCCCTGAGTGGCTTGCGAGCACTCGACCAGTGTTTCAGTAAGCTCCCTCTGGTGCAGTGTATCCAAGACTCTGTTGCCGCTCTCAATAGGTCTGGTCGCTCAGTGGTCTTTGTTTGGACCCCAGGGCACATCGGCGTTCTTGGCAATGAACGTGTGGATCAGTTGGCCAAGCAGGCCGCCTCCTCACACCCTCTCAAAATTGGCCTCGTGGAAACGGACCTTAGGTGGACGCTACACCGGAAGGTGCGGGACGCTTGGAGCTCGGAATGGTCTGCACTGAGTGCACCAAACAAACTTCGCACAGTCAAATCGTCCACAGCCACATGGAAAACTTCGCTGAGGCCCAATCGTCGAGACTCTGTTGTGCTATGCCGCCTCCGCATCGAGCACACTTGGTTGACTCACGGCTATTTACTTCGGCGTGAGCCACCGCCCATGTGTCACTGTGGTGGTGCCTTGACAGTCGTCCATCTCCTGATGGACTGTACTATTTTAGCCCCCTTGCGGCAGTCATTTAATCTACCACCTACCCTATCCTTAGTGCTAGGGGACGATGCCACCATGGCTGAGTCTGTGTTATGTTTTATCCGTGCAGCCGGTTTTTACAATTCTATTTAATGTAGAGTGATTTCTCCTTACTTTTAACCGTATTTTAATGTTTTATATCTTCTCACTATCAGACATTTGTGTCTGCTGTGACATTCGTGACTGGCCCGTCCATTTTATCTCAGTGACCAGCCAGCCACAGATTCTCATTGCCAATTTTAGCGTGATCGACTACATTGTTTTATTTTCTATGTCTGTGCTGTTGGTATCTCTAATTTTGCTTTTCGTGAAACTTTATCTTTGACATGTACTCCTCTTGAGTATTTCTACACTGCCTCCAGGTCCATAAGGCTATTGCGTCCTATTAAATGGACTTTCTTCGTTAGGAACAGGGGACTGATGACCAAGTAGTTTAGTCCCCTCTAAACAACAACAACAACAGACTTGCCAGGCAGGCAGTTAGTGCGTCCATTATGGACATCGGCCTCCCGGCGTCTGATCTCCGTTCATTGTTGCGCCACCGCGTCCATCAGCGTTGGGATGCCGAGTGGCATAGCCTGGGCACACCCAACAAGCTTCGGGTAGTCAAGGAGACCACGACCGCATGGCGTTCTTCCATGCTGGCCTCTCGCCGGGACTCCGTGGTGCTGTGTAGATTCCGTATTGGGCATTCGTGGCTCACCCACGGACATCTCCTTCGTGGTGAGGCCCCGCCCCAGTGTCAAGTGTGGCTCCCATTTAACAATAGTCCACATCCTAGTGGACTGCCCGGTTTTAGCCGCCTTGCGGCGTCGTTTTAACATCCCTGACGTTTTATCAGATGTTTTACGTGACGATGCTTCAGCAGCGAATTCAGTTTTAAGTTTTATTCGAGCAGGGGGGTTTTATCAGTCTCTCTGACTGGTCCTTCCCTTGTACTGCCGAGTGGTTGACTTTTCCTTTTTTATTCCTATGGTTGGTCAACCACTGCTGTCGGCCTCTTTGTTGTAAAGTGTCTTTGTGTGATCGTCCCTTTTCGTTTAGTTTCTTCTCCGTTTCGTTGATGTTTTCTGGACCCAGTGGGATTCCCCTCCCACTTTGCACACTTTATCTCTGGGCGCATTTATTTGACGTCCGCGCTTTTATTGACGTCCGCGCTTTTATTTTTGACACTTTGTGATGGAATGGGGGACTGATGACCATTGTAGTTTTGTCCCCCTTAAACATCCAACTAACAACAACAAGTGACGAGAATGTCACGGAATGTGATAGGGGACGTTTTCTCTGCATTGCGGCAGATGTCCCTTCAGTAGTGGGAGGAGACGTGGTTAGCAGTGACAGTAGGCTGTCCTTTTCATTCCGGTGATCAGCTATCCACGATACTCTGCTTACTAAACTAGACATATGTAGGAGCACTTAAAAGACAATAGCAAACTGACATTGCTGAGATGCAGCGATGTGTTTGTCCGTTTGTTTAGCTGTCCACACAGTGTGACTAGTTTGGCTACTTTTCTTTCTGTTGCCGTTTATTTTCATTTTCTGTTCACTTGTTTCCCCTCGTCACTGTTACATTTCTTAGGGCACTGAAGACCTAGTTATCGTGCGTCCAAAACAACACATCCTACCCGTCCTCCCACAAATTTTACGCTCGCAATCCCATCATTGGACCACATCTTTGCATCCCTGGCCAGCTGCCGCGCCTCTATCACTGCATACCCCTACCTTCTACCTCTTCACTCTTTGCACCCTGTCCCTTGGCAACTTCTGACACTTACTCCTCCCAGATTACGCCTTCTGTCCCGACATTTATTTTTCCTATCAACTTTGATCCCACTCCCATCTTCCTTTCCCCCTCCAACCCAGGCTCCCCCATCCCTCCTCGCTTCTACCATTTCTGTGGTAGTCCTTCCGGCCTCCCTTCTTCCTCCTCCCATTCCTCGAGTGTCCATGGCCTTCAAAAAAAAAAAAAAAAAAAATGTTTCAAATGTTTGTATAGATTATGGGACTTAACTATGGGGTCATCAGTCCCTAAACTTACAAACTAGTTAATACTAAGGACGGCACAAATATCCATGCCCGAGGGGGGATTCGAACCCCCGACCGTAGTGGCCGTGCAGACCGTGACTGGCGCGCCTCAGTCCCCTCGGCCACCACGGCCGGCCCCTCCATGGCCTTCCCCCCAACCCCTTGTGTCTGCTCCCCACTCCCCCTGTGGGGTCGGAGAATAGGTCTGAGGTATTCTGCTTGTCGTGAGAGGCACCTAAAAGGAGTCTTCAAGTTTTTGGCCATATATAAACGTGCCTGTAATGGGTTTGACTTCCCTATTTACAAAATTTTTCAGAAGTGCAGCCCACTTAGGGAGGTCACTTTATGTGGTGCGTCATGTATTTACTGCGCAATAAAATCTTAGGCATCCATTATGGAATGGACTTGTAACTCCATCCCATGTCCAGATATTGGGCAAGGAAACATTATGTGGAGC
This sequence comes from Locusta migratoria, assembly GCA_026315105.1. Lineage (NCBI taxonomy): Eukaryota > Metazoa > Arthropoda > Insecta > Orthoptera > Acrididae > Locusta > Locusta migratoria. The sequence continues at coordinate 674,306,614 of CM048755.1, forward strand.
ACGGGTTACATCCATTGTTCACTGTCACCTCTTGCACCCTTTATCATAATGGGTCTCATAGCACCCGATATCGAGCACGGTAGCCAGTCTGTCCTGGGGGAATCGCCATGTACCCTCTCGGTCATAGCCCCCTGACAAAAGGCTCGCACTGTTGGTGCCCGAGTTGCATACTCCTCACGTATGCCAAAGAGTAGATACCCGTTTAGCTGGGGCATCAGGACTTCCAGCAATGACCGTCTCGATAGGTGACCTTTGCTGTGGCTGGGTGGCACCCATGAGGAAAGCCCCCGGTCAAAGTGGGTAGCATCGGACCGGATGCCGGTAGTCACCCTGCTACTGGCGTTTCCAAGAGCGGCAAGAGAGAGTTCAATGCGACGAATTATGACCCTTGCATGTTCCCTTCCCTTGCTACTCCACGGGAGGAATCTAGGTCCTTCAACCGATCTGAGCCATACTCCGAGGAATTTGCAAGCTTTTTAGTATTAGACTGCACGTAGAGAATTTCTTACCCTAGAATCTATATCTAATGAATAGCAGAGCAAAGACTAAACACACACACACACACACACACACAAACAACCAAACACAAACACACACACAGACCAAATTCTCTGTAAATACAGAGTGAACTATATGGACGAATCCAACCAAATGAAAGTGGACTTCGTCCCCAGTTCAAACCATTTCACATGCTCATAGTAACCATACCATGCCCCGCGGCCACCCGCGCAATTTCAACGTCTTAACACAAATCGTTCAAATGTTATGATGATTTTATTTTAGTTACTTCAATATGATTGTCACCATGTATGTAGTTCCAAACATACCAAACAACCACTCCTCCGACGAAATGCTGGATCACACCAATACTCAGTAAAGGGAATAAGAGTAATTACCCAGACTACGCAAGATTGTGTGTAATTATTGTCAGTAAACTAACTGGTTAAATTCAAATAAATCGGGAGGAATTTGTAAGCTTTCTAGCATTCGACTACAGGTAAAGAAATTTGGATTCCTCGAATATATATCTAAAAAAACGGTTGAGCAAAGAGGAAAACACAGATTGGAAAGCGATGAGTGTGTAAACTATGCAACTATATAAATCTACCGGTTTATCAGAAAGTGTTTATTGCAATACAGCCTGCATTCAATCAAAACTCTTGATAAAGGTTTAGAAGCGTTACTTTTCATTGATTCCGTTTGTTTATCATTCTGCATGTAATTGTAAGAAGTACCCCCACAGTGGAAATAAAATTCATTTATAGAATTACTCGAGTTCATACGCATTTATCGGCGGAGAACGCGAGAAAAATTTCTCGGAGAAACGATAACTGAACAACAACTGATCAAACGCACTTTGCGTCCAGCGCTCCGGCCTAAACGATTTTGCCCGCCGCGGTGGCCGAGGGGAATGCGGCGCGAGTCACGGTCTGCACGGTCACTACGGTCGGGGGTTCGAATCCCTCCTCGGGCATGGAAATTTGTGCCGTCCTTAGTGTTAGCTAGTTCATAAGTAGTTTGTAAGTTGAGGGACTGATGACCCCGTAGTTAAATCCCATAAGCTCTACAAACATTTGTTCATTTGCTTAAACAATTTTCGACAATCTACCCACGGCGCAACGACATCCCATCGTGAACACATCAACGAGCATTGTAGAATCGCCTGCGACATCTGGGATATGCGCTGAATTACGTGCCTATTTCGCTGACGTCGATTTGAAACAGCATGTTGGAACATATTCTGTGCTCGAGTATTATGAATTACCTCAGAGAAAACAATCTATTGACGAACAGGACACATTCATAAAATATGGTTATTCTGCAATACAAGCAGTTCTTTATTCTTGTGAGGTACTGACAGGGGCCGGCCGCGGTGGCCGAGGGGACTGAGGCGCTTCAGTCACGGTCTGCACGTCCACTACGGTCGGGGGTTCGAATCCCCCCTCGGGCATGAATATTTGTGCCGTCCTTAGTGTTAGCTTGTTCATAAGTAGTTTGTAAGTTTAGGGACTGATGACCCCGTAGTTAAGTTCCATAAGCTATACAAATATACTGACAGGGCACTGCCGCCTAGTAACTACTCCTTTCCCCTCAACAGGTTTTCCCAGGCCTCCATAATCTTCACCGCCACTACCTCTCTCCTTACATCACCCATCCAGTGCAGATCCCCATTTCAGATTTCGTAAAAGTGAAAGTGCTCTATACTACATCCGGGGCCTCTCTTATAGAGCCCTAATTCCAGTGTTACGGTGCTCTTTGTCCAAATGTTCCAGTGTTTAAGTGTTTGTAAACCTAAGTGACCAAACTGCTAAGGTCTTTGCAAGGAGGACTGGTACCTCCCGCGGAAGCGACCGCGCAATCCATGACACGTGTTTCTAACTGTGCTGTCCGTTTTCCCGTTTTTATTTTATTTTTTATGCATGTAGACAGCCAGATTATCTTATGATCTTCCATATATATATATATATATATATATATATATATATATATATATATATATATATATATATATATATAATTCAGTAGTAAGTTTGCCACCTGATTTTATGTTTTGCATGTCATTCTGTTTCTTTAAAACCTATGTAAATGAGCAGCTATCTTAGACGATTTACAGATGATGCTGAAATTATCGTAAAATCATCAGAAGACCAAATGCAACTGTAAAATGATTTAGACAAGATACCTGTATGGTATTAAAAGTGGTAAGTGACCCTAAATGATGTATAGTGTGAAATGAACCACATGAGAACGAAAAGAAATCCATTTAATTTCATTCACACGATAAATCACACAAATGCGCCTTTCATTTCAAGTAAGTACCTAAGGATTAGAATTTAGAAATACGAACTACTTAAATTGGAACGATCGCAAATAATGCTGCGAGAAAGTCGAATCCAAAGACTACGCTTTATTGGCAGAACATTTAGATGATGGAAGAAATTATCAAAGAGGATTCTGACATTGCACTTTTCTGTCCTCTGCTCTAAGGAGAAAGAAAGATAAGAATTTAATGTCCAGTCGATAGTGTGGTCACTGGAGACGAAGCACAAGCTCGGATTGTTTTTCTTAAAAGTGGGGAAGAAAATTAGCCGTACGCTTTTGAAAGGAACCATCTGGGCATTTACCTGGAGTGATTTAGGGAAATCAAGGACAACCAAAATGTGGATGGTTGGAGGCGGCTTTGAACCGCCGTCCTCCCGAATACCAACTGGCTCGGTTTCTCTGCTAGAATGCCGCGGTCCGATATGGGATCCATAATAAATAATATTGACGAAGGACAATCCAAAGAATGGGATCTTGTTTCATTTTAAGCGACATAAGGGACAAAATGTCACGGATATAACACGTGATATGGGGGCGGAAATAATAAAAACAAACATATTTTCCGTTGAGGCGAGATCTTTTCACGAAATTGCATCACCAGCAGCGTCCTCGGAATGAGAAATATTTTGTTGGCGCCCATCCACATCATGGGAAAATATCATCTTAAGAAAATGAGAGAAATCTGAGTTTTCTCTGAAATATTATTTTGACTTTTCGTTTCTCCCATGCTCGCCGCGCTGGAGTGGCCGTGTGCTCTAAGGTGCCTTGCTGCGGTGTCTGCGGCTGCTCCCCATCGGAGGGTAGAATCCTACCTCGGGCATGTGTGTGTGTGTGTGTGTTGCCCTTAGCGTAACATAGTATATATATTATAAGTAGTTTGTAAGTTTAGGTACTGATGACCACTGCAGCTACTGTAGCTCTACAAACATATGATCTGAGTCTCCCGTGTGCAGTTTCGAGAGTTCATTTGTAGAGAAACAGTGTGGAACCCTCTGCAAAGCCCTTACGTGTAAACTGCAGAGTAATCATGTGGATGTATGTATAAAATGCAAGAATCTCTCAGGCTCAGACGTAGGTAAAGCAGACGTCCAACTTCGGTTCATTCTTACAGTGGTAGTGAGATGTATTCAGTCTACAAAAAGACTGCTTACAAGACAGTAAGTCGCGGCGCCGTGCTGCGGTGCGCTGCCGCTCGCGGTCGGGGATTCGAGTCCCCCGCTCGGGCATTGGTGTTTGTGTTCTTCTTAGGTTAGTTCACCTCACCTTAGTTTAACTAGTTTGTAAGTTACGGACTAATAACCACGCAGTTGAGTCCGATAGATTTACAAACATTTGAACAAGACAGTAGCATAACCAATCCTAGAATACTGTGTGGGACCCATACCAAATAGGACTGACGGAGGATATTGTACCTATTTAGGGAAGTAGGTGTATCTATCTTTCATAGGTTTGCTTGCCACATGGGTCAGTATCACCGAAATGCTGAATGAGAATTGCAACACGTTATACTGAAGAGCCAAAGAAACTGGTCCATCTGCGTCATATCGTGCAGGGTCCCCGCGAGCACGCGAAAGTGTCGCAGCACGACGAGGCAGTGACTCGACTGATACCAGAACTGACACCAGCATCCTGCAGGGCTGACCTTAAATCCGCAACAGTTCGAGGGGTGGAGATCTCTTCTGAACAGCACGTTGCAAGACATCCCAGTATGCTTAATAATTTTCATGTCGTGGGGAGTTTGGTGGCTCGCGGATGTGATAAAAATCTGAAGAGAGTTCCTAGAGCCACCGTGTAGCAATTCTGGACATACGGGGTGTCGCATTTTTCTGCTGGAATTGCCCAAGTCCGTCGGAATGCACAATGCACATGAATGGATGCCTGTGATCCAGCCAGGATGCTAATGTACGTGTCACGTATTAAAGTCGTATCTGAATATCACTCCAACTACACATGCACCACATCATTGGAGAGCCTTTACCAGCTTGAACAGTCCCCTCGCGCTGACATGTAGGGTCCATGGATTCATGAGGTTGTTTCCATACACGTCAGACCGGGCAATACGTTTTCGGTGCATGTCGGTGTTGACGGCCCAGTCCCAGGCTCACGCCAGTATGTATCGTTCGGCTCACACCGTCCTGACCGCCAATACATGAATTGAGCAACTTCTACATGCTCAATTGCGCACCTGCAGGCTCCTTTGCAAATACTTTTATTCGGGAAATTTATTGAACTTATGGAAACATTTTGTAGATCAGTAAGCCAAATATACATATTGCAAATACTTTTATTCAGGATATTTATTGAACTTTCTTAACTTTCAGAACCACTCCCATGAACCACAGACATTGCCGAGGTGGGGTGGCTTGCGTGCCTCAACGATACAGATAGCCGTACCGTAGGTGCAACCACAGCGGAGAGGTATCTGTGGAGAGGCCAGACAAACGTGTGGTTCCTGAAGAGGGGCAGCAGCCTTTTCAGTAGTTACAGGAGCAACAGTCTGGATGATTGACTGAGCTGGCCTTGTAACATCAGCTAATGTGGCTTTGTCACACAGCTACTGCGAACGGCTGAAAGCAAGGGGAAACTACAGCCGTTATTTTCCCCGAGGACATGCAGCTCTACTGTATGAACATATGATGATGGCATCCTCTCGGGTAAAATATTCCGGAGGTAAAATAGTCCCCCATTCGGATCTCCGGGCGGGGACTACTCAGGAGGATGTGATCATCAGGAAAGACAATACTGGCATTCTACGGGTCGGAGCGTGGAATGTTAGATCCCTCAATCGAATAGGAAAATTAGAAAATTTAAAAAGGGAAATGGATAGGTTTAAGTTAGATATAGTGGGGATTAGTGAAGTTCGGTGGCAGGATGAACAGGATTTCTGGCCAGGTGAGTACAGGATTATAAATACAAAATCAATTGGGGGGTATCACAGGAGTAGGATTGATAATGAATAAGAAAATAGGAATGCGGGTAAACTACTATGACCAGCACAGTGATCGCATTATCATTGTCAAGATAGATACGAAGCCAACACCGACAACAGTAGTACAGGTTTATATGCCAACTAGCTCTGACGATGATGAGGAAATCGAAGAAATATATGAGGAGCTAAAGGAAATTATTCAGACAATTAAGGGAGAGGAAACCTTAATTGTTATGGGAGACTGGAATTTGGTAGTAGGACAAGGAAGGGAAGGGAAGGGAAGATAGTAGGTGAATATGGTCTGGGCAAAAGGAATGAAAGAGGAAGCCGCCTGGTAGAATTTTGCACGGAACATAATTTAGTTATAACAAACACCTGGTTCAAGAATCGCAAAAGACGGTTGTATACGTGGAAGAGACCAGGAGACACCGGGAGATACCAGATAGATTTTATAAGTGTAAGACATACCCATGGGCAGATATAGACTCTGACCATAACTTGTTGGTTATGAACTGTAGGGTGAAACTGAAGAAACTACAAAAAGGTGGGAAAATAAGGAGATGGGACCTGAATAAATTGAAGGAACCTGAGGTTCTTAAGTATTTCAGAGGGAGCTTTAGGCAACAATTGACAGAAACAGGGGAAAATAAAACAGTAGAGGAGGAATGGGTAAAATTGAGAGATGAAATAGTGAAGCTAGCAGAGGACAAAATAGGTAGGAAGGCAAGACCTACAAAAAATCCTTGGATATCACAGGAGATACTAAATTTAATCGATGAAAGGAGAAAATATAAAAATGCAGTAAATGAAACAGGCAAAATGCAGTACAGAGGACTAAGAAATGAGATTGACAGGAAGTGCAAAATGGCTAAGCAGGAGTGGCTAGATGGCAAATGCAAGGATGTAGAAGAATGTATAAATAGGGGGAAAATAGATACAGCCTACAGGAAAATAAAAGAAACATTTGGAGATAAGAAAAACAGCTCTATGAATATCAAGGACACTGATGGAAAACCAGTTCTCAGCAAAGAAGGGAAAGCTGAAAGGTGGAAAGAGTATATAGAGGGGCTCTACAAAGGAAATGAACTTCGAAACACTATTGTAGGAAGGGAAGAGGATGTAGATGATAATGAAATAGGAGATACTGTACTGAGAGAAGAATTTGACAGAGCCCTGAAAGACCTAAGTTGAAACAAGGCCCCTGGAGTAGATGATATTCCTTCAAGCTACTGAAGTCTTGGGAGAACCAGCCATGACAAACCTGTTTCACCTGGTGTGTAAAATGTATGAGACAGGCGAAGTACCCTCAGAGTTTAAGAAAAATATTATAATCCCCATTCCAAAGAAAGCAGGTGCAGACAGGTGTAAAAACTACAGAACCATCAGTTTAATAAGTCATGGTTGCAAAATATTAACACGAATTATATAAAGAAGGATGGAAAAGCTGGTAGAAGCCGACCTCGGGGAAGATCAGTTTGGGTTCAGGAGAAATGTAGGAACACGGGAGGCAATACTCACTTTACGGCTTATCCTAGAAGATAAAGAAAAGGCAAACCTACATTTCTAGCTTTTGTAGATTTGGAGAAGGCTTTTGACAATGTTGATTGGAATAAACTCTTTAAAGTTCTGAAGCAAGCAGGAGTAAAATATAGGGAGCGTAAGGTTATTTACAAATTGTACAAAAACCAGACAGCGGTTGTCAGAGTTGAAGGGCATGAAAGGGATGCAGTGGTTGGAAAGGGAGTAAGCCTACAACCCTGTCTTTCTCCATTGTTATTCAATTTGTACATTGAGCAAGCTATAAAGGAAAGCAAGGAGAAATTTGGAGAAGTAATTAAAGTTCATGGTGAAGAATTAAAAACATTGCGTTTTGCCGACGACATAGTAATTCTGTCAGATACAGCAAAGGACCTGGAAGAGCAATTGAACGGAATGGACAGTGTGCTGAAAAGTGCATATAAGATGAACATTAACAAGAGCAAAACTAGGATAATGGAGTGCAGTGTAAGAAAATCAGATGATGCTGAAGGAATTAGATTGGGAAACGAAGCAATAATGGAGGTAGATGAGTTTTGTTACTTGGGCAGTAAAATAACAAATGATGGTCGCAGTAAAGATGATATAAAATGCAGAATGGCAATGGGTAGAAAAGCGTTCTTGAAAAAGAGAAATTTGTTAACATCGAATATTGATTTAAGCCTAATCCCCCTGCGGGTTCGGGGGTAAGAATAGGCCCGCGGTATTCCTGCCTGTCGTAAGAGGCGACTAAAAGGAGTCTTCATACTTTTCGGCTTTCCGTCTGTGGTCCCCTATTTGGGTTTGACCCTCCATTTTTCAAAGTTTTTTCAGAAGAGCGAACCATTTGGGAAGGACACCTTACGTGGTGCTACATGTAATTCTCGTGCCATGCCATCTTATGCACCCATCATGGAATGGACTTGCAACTGCGGCTTATATTCTGTCACTGGGCACGTCATTTCTTTTTTCCGTGCAAGTCGCGTCCATTGTGCACCGATATCTCAGCACTCTCGATTATGATGGTTCACATAGCGCCAGAAAGCCAACACGGTAGCCAGTCCGTTGTGGTGGGGTCGTCATGTACCCTCTTGGCTGTAGCCCCCTGACAACGCAGGGATCGCTCTACCGATGCCAGAGCTGTAAGCTCCTCATGCAGGCCTAGGTGTAGATGCTTGTCACCGTGGAGCATCAGGATTCCTGGCAACGGTCATCCTGCCAGGTGACGTTGCTGTGGCTGGGTGGCGCCCATGAGGAGAGCCCCTGTTCGGAGTGGGTGGCATCGGGGCAGATGATTCGCGATGAAGCGAAACAAATCCAGCCACCAAAATCCTGGTCAGACAGGTGTCTCTAAGCGTGGGAAGTACAATGCAGTTACTTATGATCCCTCATCGTTTCCTTCCCTGACTTCTTCTTGGCGGGAACGTGGGGATCGACAGAATGAGTCGTATGTCCCGAAATTTCTGGTTTGTACTAGGACAGATGGGGGATCCTTCCAGGCAACCAAGCCCATGTTCTTTGTTGAACATATTGAGGACAAGTTCAGTGAGGTTGCGGGAATTTCCAAGATGCGAGACGGATCTATTCTTATATAGGCAGAGTCCCCTGCACAGTCTCGTGCTTTGCTCACGTGCACTACGCTTGGCGACATGCCAGTGTCTGTAACGGCACATAAGACTTTGAATCTGGTGCAGGGAGTCATTTTTCACCGTGACCTCTTGCTGCAGTCAGATGAGGAGTTGCGCGAAAATCTGCAACGACGCGGTGTCCATTTTGTCCGCTGTGTCTTTCGGGGTCCAAAAGACAATAGGGTGGCAACTGGGGCCTTCATCTTGGCCTTCGACGGCGATACCTTGCCCGAGAAGGTCAAGGTGATGGTATACAGATGTGATGTCCGACCGTACATCCCTCCACCCATGCGCTGTTTCAAGTGCTGGCGGATTGGACACATGTCTTCCCGTTGCGACGCAGCCCCTATTTGTCGTGACTGTGGCCGTCCCGTACACCCCGACGCACCTTGTACCCCACCACCTTCCTGTGTGAACTGCAGCGGCCATCACTCGCCTTGCTCACCGGACTGTCCCGCTTTCCAAAGGGAGCGCAAGATCGTAGAGTATAAGACACTCGATCGCGTAACTTACTCTGAGGCCCGTCGCAAGTATGAAAAACTTCACCCGGTATCCATGATGTCTACATATGCTGCTGCCACAGTGTCTTCGCCTCCATCGAGGGCGGTTTCCCGACCCCCTATCACACCTTCTGTGGGCCCTTTGGGCCATCAGTTAATCTCCGCTCCCCAGACGCCAGGGGGCGCACCTTCTTCTGCGAGGCTTTTGCCTCCCCCTTTAACGGGGTCTTTGAACCCCGTCCCTCTGCCAGAGAAATGTCATCCTTCTCCGGCTCTTCCTTCAGGGAAAGGGCCTGACGAGCCCCTTCCACCACCTCCTGCAGTTCCCACTGTGTCTGACACCCTGGATGTCAGTAGACCTACTGCTGCACGGAAAGGGTCTCTTGAGGTCTCCGAAACGCCAGTTTCGTCACAGCCAAACGTCAGCCAGTGGCTCAAAGTCCAGGTACCCGCTGGTAGCCGGGCCTCCCCATCTGCGTCAACATCCGACGCCACTTCTGGGAAGCCCACTCGAGCACCGAAGCCCAAACCCAAGCGGGAGCGGGCGAGAAAAAAGGATGTTCCTCAGGAGAAAGAGCTGGCAGCAAAGGCGGCTACCTCGATGACGTCCGCTACCAGTTCTGACTCAGACAATGAGGTCGAAATCCTTGCGTCTAAAGAGGACCTCGCTCTTACAGACACCCTAGATGCAATGGATATGGACACCACAGACCCTCAGCAGGTGGCGGCAAGTGACACTGAGGCGCACCGCGTCTCTTAATCGCTTTCATGCCTCCCCAGTCCTTAGGCAGCACTTTCCTCCAATGGAATTGCGGCGGTTATTTTTCCCACCTAGCAGAGTTAAAACAACTTTTAAGCTCTTCTCATGTACTGTGCGTTGCCCTCCAGGAAACCTGGCTTCCGGCAACGTGAACCCCAGCCCTCCGTGGCTATCGTGGGTTTTACACGAATCGTCCTGTATATGACAGAGCATCTGGTGGCGTCTCCATTCATGTCATCAACTCTGCCTACAGTGAAGCTGTGCCCCTTCAAACACCTTTGGAGGCAGTGGCTGTTCGGATCAGGACGCCACTAGCTATAACCGCCTGCAGTGTTTATCTTCCACCTGATGGTGCAGTCCCCTGCCACGTGTTAGCTGCACTGATTGCTTAGCTCCCCCCACCCTTCCTCATCATGGGCGATTTCAACGCCCATAACCCTTTGTGGGGTGGCGACAAGACTACTGGCCGAGGTAGGGAGGTTGAAAATCTTGTCTCCCAGTTCGACCTTTGTATTTTAAATACCGGTGCTCCCACGCATTTCAGTGTGGCACACGGCACCTACTCGGCCATCGACCTCTCTATTTGCAGCCCTGGCCTCGTTCCATCTCTTCATTGGAGAGTGCATGACGACTTGTGTGGCAGTGACCACTTTCCGATTTTCTTGTCACTGCCCCAGCGTCATTGCCCTAGCCGTTTGCCCCGTTGGGCTCTTAACAAAGCTGACTGGGATGCGTTTACGACTGCTGCCACTGTTCGATCTTTGCCGGACACTAACATTGATGTGGTGGTCGATAATTTAACAGACGTCATTGTCTCTGCAGCTCAGTCTGCAATCCCGTCTTCTTCTGGTTCGTCCCGGCAGAGGTCCGGGCCCTGGTGGTCGCCGGAAATCGCTGCCGCAATCAGAGAACGTAGGCGAGCTCTTCAGCGTCACAAACGGCACCCATCAGTGGCCAACCTCATTGCTTTCAAGCGACTTCGTGCCAAGGCTCGGCAACTTATCAAACGAGCCAAACAAGAATGTTGGGAGAGGTATGTCTAGACCTTAGGTTCTCGTGTCTCTCCATCTCAGGTGTGGACTAAGATCAGGCGCCTCTATGGCCACCAGACTCCTATTGGCTTCCCTGATCTTTCTATCCATGGGGCTGTGAGTATAGACCCGATTGTGATCGCTGAACATCTTTCTGATCACTTCGCTAGGTGCTCTGCATCTGCTAACTACAGTGCAGCATTTCGCTCCCGCATGGAGCGTGTGGAGCGACAGCGCCTCTCCTTTGCGACGCGCCGTCGGGAGTCCTACAACGCCCCATTTACCGAAAGTGAGCTGCTTAGTGCCTTGGCCAATTGCCCAGACACGGCTCCCGGTCCCGACCGTGTCCATGCACAGATGCTGAAACACCTCTCGCAGGATTCTCAGCGCCATGTCCTAGAGATATTCAACCGCATTTGGGGTAGTGGCGAATTTCCGTCCCAGTGGCGGGCAGCCGTCATCATACCGGTGCTGAAGCCTGGCAGGGACCCACTGGAGGTTGACAGTTATCGTCCCATCTGCCTGACCAACGTTCTATGCAAGTTGCTCGAACGCATGGTCGCACGTCGCTTGACTTGGGTGCTCAAGTCCTGGGGCCTTCTGGCGCCATCGCAGGGTGGATTTCGCCAGGGTCGTTCTACGACAGATAATCTAGTGTGCCTGGAGTCAGCGGTTCGAACTTCTTTTTCCTGTCGTCAGCACCTCATTGCGGTTTTCTTCGACCTTCAGAAGGCCTACGATACCACATGGCGGCATCACATCCTTGCTACACTGCATGAGTGGGGCCTTCGGGTGTCACTTCCAATCTTTATTGCAAATTTCCTCCGACTCCGCACGTTTCGGGTCCGAGTCGGTGTTGCCCATAGTTCGCCCCACATCCAAGAAAATTGGGTCCCACAGGGGTCTGTGCTGAGTGTCTCACTGTTTTTGGTGGCCATTAATGGCCTGGCTGCAGCTGTGGGGTCATCGGCGTCTCCTTCCCTGTACGCCGATGATTTTTGCATATCTTTCTGCTCCATCACAACAAGTGCTGCTGAACGCCGACTCCAGGCGGCCATCCGCCAGGCACACATGTGGGCTCAGCATCATGGCTTCCAGTTTTCCGCCGGCAAAACACGTGTAATGCACTTTTGTCGGCGTCGGACGGTGCACCCCCACCCTGAACTCTATCTTGACGGCCAACTGCTTCCTGTTGTGGACACCCACCGATTCCTTGGCCTGATTTTTTATGCCCGACTGACCTGGTTTCCTCATGTTCGTTTTCTGAAACGGGAGTGAGGGCGACATCTCAACGCCCTTCGATGTTTGGGCCATACCGCATGGGGAGCTGACCGCTCCACCCTGTTGCGGCTCTATACAGCCTTGGTGCAATCACGCATAGACTATGGGTGCCTCGCTTATGGCTCTGCAGCACCTTCAGCGTTGCGCTTATTGGACCCTATTCACCACTGTGGGGTTCGAATTGCGACGGGAGCCTTCCGAACCAGCCCTGTAGCCAGTCTTCTAGCGGAGGCCGGGGTCCCCCCGCTACGGGTCCGCCGCCAGCAACTGTTGACAGCGTATGTAGCTCGCGTCTATAGTTCCAAAGGACATCCCAACTACCACCTACTTTTTTCTACTGTGGCTGTTAGTCACCAGCAGCAGCGCCCCAGGTCAGGACACACATTAGCTGTCCGCGTGCAGTCCCTCCTGGGGGAGCTTGAGTCCTATCCTCTACCACCTCCATGGCCCATTCACGCACACCTCCATGGTGCCTGCCACGGCCATGTCTTCGTTTAGACTTGGCCCACGGGCGCAAGGACTCGCTTCCCCCTGAGGCTCTCCGTCGCCAGTTTCTTGCTGTCGTTGCTGAGCATCCCGGCTACGACATTGTTTATACGGACGGCTCGATGGTAAACGGCCGCATTGGCCTTGCCTACGTACATGGTGACCATGTTGAGCAGCTGTCTCTGCCAGAAGGCTGCAGTGTTCTTACTGCAGAACTGGTGGCCATCTTCCATGCTCTCGAGCATGTGCGTTCCTGCTCAGGTGAGTCTTTCCTTCTTTGTAGTGACTCCCTGAGTAGCTTACGCGCTCTGGAACAGTGCTATCCACGTTCGCCATTGGTGATGGCCATCCGAGTGGCTGTTTTTGCCCTTGTTAAGTCTGGCAGATCAGTGGTGTTCCTTTGGTCTCCGGGTCACGTTGGCATCCCAGGCAACGAACGTGCCGATGGGCTTGCCAAACAGGCGGTTAATGCCTCTGTCTTAGAGATCGGCCTCCCAGCTTCAGAAATCCGAACCTTGTTGCGCCGTCGGGTACATCAGCTTTGGGATGCTGAATGGCGCAACCTGAGCATGCCCAACAAGCTTCGGGTTGTCAAGGAGACTACGGCTGCGTGGCGCTCCTTAATGCGGGCCTCTCGCCGGAACTCGGTAGTCCTGTGCCGGCTCCGCATTGGCCACACTTGGCTGACCCACGGCCATCTCCTGCGCGGTGAGGACCGGCCTCGTTGTCGTTGTGGTTCTCCCTTGACAGTGTCCCACATTTTGACGGACTGTCGTCTTTTAGCCGCCCTGCGGCGGGATTTTAATCTTCCTGCAATTTTATCTGACGTTTTATGTAACGATGCCAATATGGCTGATTCTGTTTTAGGTTTTATTCGTAACAGCGGTTTTTACAACTCTATATGAAGCTTGTGTTGCCCCGTGGCTGACCCTTCCTATTTTATTCTCATGGTCGGTCAACCACGAACTTTGACTTTGTCATTTCATTTCCACACTTGTTTGCTGTTTCCGTGTGATTGTGTCCTATCGTGTTGTCTCCCGCCTTGTCCTTTGTCGAATTTGTTTACATTTTATTGATTGAGTGGGGTTTTCCTCCCGTAACATTTTTAACTCTGGGCGAACTTTTCAGTGTTTCCACACTTATCTCGCTCTTTGATGGAACGGGGGACTGATGACCTCCGCAGTTTTGTCCCCCTAAAATATCAAACCAACCAACCAACCTTTAAGCCTAAGGGTGTCCTTTCTGAAGGCATTTGTATGGAGTGTTGCCTTGTATGGGAGTGAGACGTGGACGATAAACAGTGCGGACAGGAAGAGGATTGAGGCTTTTGAAATATGGTGCTACAGAAGAATGCTGAAGATTAGGTGGGTGGATCGCGTAACTAATGAGGAGGTACTGAACAGAATTGGGAGAAAAGAAATATCTGGCATACCTTGACTAAAAGAAGGGATAGATTGGTAGGGCACATTCTTAGACATCAAGGAATTGTGAATTTAGCGTTGGAGGGAAGTGTGTTGGGTAAAAATCGCAGAGGAAGACCAAGAGATGGATACAGTAAGCAGATTCAGATAGATGTAGGTTGCCGTTCTTATGTGGAGATGAAGAGTCTTGCTCAGGATAGGGTATTGTGGAGAGCTGCAGAAAACCAGTCTCCGGATTGAAGACCACAACAACAACAACAACTTTCAGAAGACAAAAACGCAAATGTACTCATGAATTTTAAATAATTCCAAGAATAATTCTGGAAAATAATCAAATGTGTCATAGATCAGAACAGTGTGCTTATCACATAAGTAACGAAAACTTGACTCCGTTTAAAAAGTTACCAAGAATGAGTAAGAATCATTGTTCAGTATAAATTCCTCATCTTTTATTGTCTTGATGTTAATAGAATTGATTGCCAAGTGTACCTTCTCTGCTTATTTAGGCGATTTCGGATGACATGTAAGCATTGTACTAGCAATATTCTTCCTTATGTATGCTACATCTCGATGAGTCAACATGTTGACCCTGCTGCTCCATCTCCTTATTAATGATTTTTGCCAGTCGCTCGTCAATGTCATAGGTAGCTTTGGAATTTAGTGCATTCGACACCGATTTTCTTCCTGCGTGTTGTACTAAATATGGATCATTACTATGATTTCCGTCGCACCTCGAAAAAACATGATCATTCCCTTTTATAAAAAAAAAATTGACATTACAGTTATTCTTAGAGCCTCCCCATCCCTGCGCGCCAGTCGATTTCCCCTCCCTATAGCGTTCAGGGTGAAATTTTTATAAAAAAGGAATGTCTGATCCCTTTCGCTAAACATTGTCTTTACACTGCCCTCAATATTCAGTATCACTCTGCTGCGCGTTTGTCAAAACCTTTATACGGAAACTCGCCACTACGTGCTCTAAACGGGTGGACACGAGCTAAGCAGCGGAAACAAGCGTATTGGGTGTACGGTCGTGCTGCCGGTCGCACCTTTTAGGCGGGAAGTGCCAGGTGTGCGCTCCTCTACCTGGAGCGAAAGCTGCTCAAATCGAGTGCGGGGATTAGTCAGGCCTAACTCAAGTCTATCTATGTTGCTCAGTTCCTGCCCATCCGTATCGTGCAATCGGCAAGGGTACACGAGTGGGCTTTCGTCTCCGAAAGCCCATATCGATAATGGTTCGCACGCTGACACTTGTGAGATAGCCCAGCGTTGAAAAACGCAACATTTTGCGGAAGGGTTGCACTTCTACCACGTTGGACGATTCTCTTCAGTCGTCGTTTCCGTCTAGCAGAATCTTTGCGGCCACAGTGAGATCAGAAATTTGATGTTTTACCAGGTTCCCGATATTCATGGTGCGCTCGTGGAAAGATCGTACGGGAAAATCCCAAAAACATGATCAAATGTTTGTATAGCTTACGGGACTTAACTAAGGGGTCATCAGTCCCTAAAATTACAAACTACTTATGAACTAGCTAATACTAAGGACGGCACAAATATCCATGCCCGAGGGGGAATTCGAACCCCCGACCGTAGTGACCGTGCAGACCGTGACTGGAGCGCCTCAGTCCCTTCGGCCACCGCGGCCGGCGGAAAATCCCACCTCATTGCTTCCTCGGAGATGCTGTGTGCCATCTGCGTGTGCCGACTATAACACCACGTTCAGACTGAGTTAAATCTTGATAACCTGCCACTGTAACAGCAGTAACCGACATAACGCCTGCGCCACACACCTGTTGTTTGCGTCTGGCGTTGTCGAGCGAAGCGCCTCCTCTGTTCAAATGTTTGTAGTCCTGTGAGGCCGAACTACGTTTCTCATCAGTCCCTAGTCGTACAAACTACTTAAACTAACCTAAAGACAACATACACATCACCGAGCGAGGTGGCGCAGTGGTAAGACACTGGACTCGCATTCGGGAGGATGGTGGTTCAAATCCACCTCCGGCCATCCAGATTTAGGTTTTCCGTGATTTCCCTAAATCGCTCCAGGCAAATGCCGGGATGGTTCCTTTCAAAAGGGCACGGCCGATTTCCTCCCCCATCCTTCCCTGAAAATCCGAGCGTAAGCTCCGTCTCTAATGACCACGCTGTCGACGGGACGTTAAACCCTAAGCTTCCTTCCAACAACATACACATCCATGCCCGAGGGAGGATTCGAACCTCCAACGCAGGAGGCCGCGCGATCCGTAACATGGCGCCTCATCTGAGTTCAAATGTTTGTTAAGCTTATGAGACTTAACTGCGGGGTCATCAATCCCTAAACTTACAAACTACTTATTAACTAACTTATACTAAAGACAGCACAAACGTCCATGCCCTAGGGGGGATTCAAACCCCCGACGGGGTACGGCCTTGCACATCGGAGCATAGCGCCTCAATGCGCTCGGTCACTCCGCCGTGGCCCGTCCTCTGAGTGTTTACATCTTCGGTATGCATACGCTTGGCTATACCAGTTGTTTTGGCTCTTCAACTTATGTACATTACATGTACCGTATGCTGATCTACGGGTATGAACTATGCTTTGTGAAGAATGCTTTGTCGACGACAAGAAAAAGCGTTTTTTTTAAACTATTTAACTCCGATTTACAATGTATTTATTTGTATTTCGGAAGGTTTGGTCGTAAAAAGAAAATTATATATTATACCGTCCAACAGAAAATAAAAAGGTACTATCATGTCTTATTGAAAAAAAAAAAAAAAAAAAAAAAAAAAAAAAAAAAAAAAAAAAAGGCGCTACACTTCTTGTTGGAGCATCTCCGTTCCTCGTCGTCAGCACATCACGACATCACGAAAGGGCTCTAAGGCTGAATATAGCATCAAGAAGGTCTCAAACAGACCGCCCTATCCCCATAAGGGGAAGGGAATGAGGAGAGTAAAGAAATAATAAAAATAAATAAAAAAGTTGGAGAGTATGGGGCTTCGTTGCTCCCTTCCTCGGCCTTTCACGGGTCCAAATTCAAAAATGTTGAATTGTTTGTAAACCCATGGGACCAAACTACTGTGATCATCAGTCCCTTACAAATTGCTCAAAGTAACCTATCCTACGAACACACGTACTTCTAGGTTCACATATCAGTGGATGCATGTATCTTGGTACAGTTTAAGTAGACCGTTATGAACGTTTCTGAAAGATTAAAACGGAGTATTGTATTGAGACGCAAGCCTGGCGCTTTGACTTCAATATGTAATGCTTTATCAATTAGTAGACCTACATAAGAGCACTCTTTGCGAATCGAATGAGATCTTTACTATGTTAATACCTACGTTCCTTACAGAAACTAAAGCAGAACTACACAATGACACCATTCGAATCACACGTCTATCAGTACGTACTACAACTTGTTGCTGCTCTCCACTAGGGTACGCGCACAATGTTCAAATCGTCGGAGCGTGATAACCCAATCGCAACAGCCGTTCTCCGTACAATAGCCTCAAATGCGACTGTTGACAAATGATCAACTGCACGCGTTTTCCTCTAGAAAAGGTGGTCACTATATCGAACCCGCGTCGGAAACTGCTCAGAAAGAAAGGCATTGCCGTCCAGCGGTTAATAGATAGCTGAATGCGTGAAGTTGGAAACGCTGCACTCATAACGAATCAGATGCGGCACGGCCGTCTTTGTTCTCGTTTGGTACCGGCGAGACCGATCATGCCCTACGCAGGCGGCTACGAATGACGCAAAAAAAGAGCGCCAGGAATGGGGAGAGGACGAATAGTTAGGCGTATTAGCGTAAAAACACAATGAGAATAAACGAGCCAGCAGAACAGGAATGCCGACGCGACCAGGTGCCGCGCTTCTAAGATGTACACAGCTGGGCACAAGTCAGTTAATCTTTTATTAACCAAGTTAACTTTATGAGTAATGGAGTTATTAAGTTAATTTTAAATAAATTTAAGGACTCTTTAACTTCCGTTAACCTGCTGTAAGTCCGTCAATCGGTTATTATTGTACCCACTTCTTACGACAAAACTGACATGGCGTGTAAGTCACGCTGTTACTAGCGCGTGTGGCTACGGGTCGGATAACTACGTGCAAGCGCGCGAGGCTGGTGTTCCGAATGGGGCTACCAAGACACCAACAATGGAAAAACGGCCTGAGGGCAGCCAAAAGCACAAAACCTAGTGAAAATATGGCTAGACATGAAATCAAAACACGTAACGGTTCTGCATTTCTTGGGGAAATATTCCAACTATCAAAACAAACACTGTCAACGAATATAAGCATGCGGGATAATATAGAAATAATTATCTATTGTAGATAATAAATAATATGTGATTATCCTCGTTAATTACAGATTACCCATCAGAGAGAAGTTACATATCACATTTTAAACATAAAATCGTAATCTATAATCTGTGTTCTGCTTGTAAACAAACTATCGTCTTTAACTCAGATATGACGTCCTTAGTCAAAGCCGACGGGTCGTATCGCCCATGCAAAATTCGATCGGGATCTATGATCCACAAGTCAGACCCTCCCCTTATAAGTTTCCGCAAAACTATTACGTGACTCAAACGTGTAGCACAGTGATTATCAAAGCAACTTTAGTGTTTGGATACCTTAGCGTGTGACAATTTCAATTGCACTATAATAACAATATACCAACTAGATACATGTGCAGCAAAAAAGAAACAATTCGTCTACTTATGTACTGTTATCGGCGCCTCTGTGCGTAGAGGGAAGGGCAGTGCTGCTTACTGTAGCAAGACTGACGAATAACAGTAACAAGACAGACATTCATTCACACACGTCGCAAAATAACAAACTAAAAGGCACAGATGTTTTTTTTTTAAGAGCACTTTTCCACCAAAGTATTCATGCCAATTTCGGGTTACCAGATTCTAAAATACAAAAAAGCGGACTTTTCTGTATTTTAGAATGAAAAATGAGGACACTCTATTTATACAATTTATTGCGTAAAGAAACAAAAAATATAAATATTGAACACAGCACACACATCTTTATTACTTCAGGGTCGTGCCCTATGTGTATTTCTCATTTGACCGAATCTATTTCAAAATTTCCTTTTGATCACACAAATATTAAAAAAAAAAAAAAAAAAAAAAAAACCTCTCCGCAATTCTATTGTGTAAAATTAAATTTTACAATTGAAATCCCTTTACAGATTCAACTGTCAGTCCATTTCCCTCCTTTGTCCATTGCGACTGTATAAGAGAGAACAAATCTCTACATACCATTTCATCCGGCTCACTACTGATTTTGCCGGCCGCGGTGGCCGAGGTGACTGAGGCGCTCCAGTCACGGTCAGCAAGGCCACTACGGTCGGGGGTTCGAATCCCCCCTCGGGCATGGATATTTGTGCCGTCTTTAGACTTAGATAGATCATAAGTAGTTTGTAAGCTTAGGGACTGATGACACCGTAGTTAAGTCCCATAAGTTGTACAAACATTTGAACATTTTCACTACTGATTTTCCATTATATGTCGCTATGGTTGTTTTTAATTTGAAAATTGATAAACACTTTTCATCGTCAATTTCAATATATTTTTGTCGAATAAATATTTTATTGAAGCTTCAACAGAAGTTCATGATACAGCTGTAAAATGACGCCACTTGAAACACGAAAATTCACTAAAGGATTGCATCTACATATTGAGATACTCTAAACATCCATCATACAAGATTCAATGTATTTGCACTATTGAATACGTAATGTGAAGAAAATGCAGCTGGCCGAATATGAAATACACTACTTGGTTAAAAACATGTGTACTGCACAAAAACAAGCTGTTTCGCGGAATCACCACAGGCAAGAAACTTAAGACATCGCAGTAATCTCGAAGCCAAAAGATTGAAACAACGAGCATAACAGAGAAAAAAAAAGTTCAAATATTTGTAAATCTATCGGACCAAACTGCGTGGTCATCAGTCCGTAGCTTACAAACTACTTAAACTATGCTGCAGACTATGACTGGCGCGCCGCAGACCTCTCGGCCTCTGCGGCCGGCGCTGAACTGTTCGAAGAAAACCTGAGTGTCATCACAAATAGGTACACTACTCATACAATTTTTGTTGGCAGTGACTTAAATCTACCATTCATATCTTCCCAAATTGTTCTAAATGCTATTTTTTTAAATTATTCAGTTCAGGAGCCCATTCAAATTTTAAGTGGTTTCCAAAAGACACTTGACCTCTTACTCGCAAATACTCCTGAGCATCACAACGGATACAGTGATTAGTGAACACAAAGTTGTAGCGGGGCTCAATTCCGTAACAAAGATACTTACTAAAACTATATATATATATATATATATATATATATATATATATATATATATATATATATTAAAAGAAAAAAAAACTTATAAAAATTCGGTTGACATCTTCGTAGGAGACAGTCTCATTTTCTTCAGTAAGTGAAGAGTATATGTGGCTTACGTTCAAAGAAATAGCGCATCAACAGCACTTCACAACAAATCAGTTAATAAGAGGGTGAACTGATCCCCCATGGTATACGAAACAGCACAGGACATTTAGACGAACACAAAATCTCGAAGATTGGCGAAGTTTTACTGAAGCTCGAAATTTAGCGCGGACTTCATTTAATAGTTTCCACAACGAAACTCTTTCTAGAAATGTACCGGAACATCCGAAAAGATTATGGTCCTATGTTATGTACACCAGAGGAAAGACTCAGTTAATGTCTTTACTGCGCGATAGCTATGGTAATGTTACTGATGACAGTGCCACTAAAGCGGAGTTACTGAGTGCAATTTTCCGAAATTCTTTCACCAAAGAAGACGATGTAAATATTCCACAATTCGAAATGAGAACTGCTGCAAACACAACACAGAAGTAGATATCTTTGGTTCGGCAAAGCAAATCGCCCTATCAAATAAGTAATGAAGCGGTCTGCGGCGCGCCAGTCACAGTCTGCACGGTCGCTACGGTCGGGGGTTCGAATCCCCCCTCGGGCATGGATGTTTGTGTCGTCTTTAGTATAAGATAGTTCATAAGTAGTCGGTAAGCTTAGGGACTGATGTCCCCGCACTTAAGTCCCTTAAGCTTAACAAACATTCCAACATTGTTTGTAAGTGATGTTGCAGAGATGTCTGAACTGTAAGTGACAGACAAAATGATCAAATATGTTTTCAAAAAATTCTAATGTATAAGAAAAGTAAATCTAATACATTTGTTTATTATATTCTTTTGTAACAATTATTTGTGAATAGTAAGCTCCTTCCCTAGTTTCAATAGCTTTTACTGGCCTGTTCAATGATAAACAATATGGTAAGAATTTTGTTGTTTCAAATGTTTGTATAGTTTATGGGACTTAACTACGGGGTCATCAGTCCCTAAACTTACAAACTACTTATGAACTACTTACGAACTATGACGGCACAAATATCCATGCCCGAGGGGGGATTCGAACCCCCGACCGTAGTGGCCGTGCAGACCGTAACTGAAGCGCCTCAGTCCCCTCGGCCACCGCGGCCGACGTAAGAATTTTCATTTTAAGGACTATAACTAAATTTACTATCTGAGGTCTTCATCTACTTTAAAGTTATTTCTATCCTTGTCTATTTTGGAGCTATGGGAATTATTTCAACACTATAGGTGCCGAAATTGTGGCAAGTGTCTGACGCGGAAAGTGTCCGGACTCCGATTCCACCCTTTGGCTTTGACCCATGCTATCGGCGTGTTGGGTAGCAGGCTATGTGGTGGCGAGCTATTCGTTTTATGAGGTCTCTTACTTTTCCCGACTGGACAAGGGTACATCGAGAACCTGTCAACCAGAGCGCAAGACTAGCATTCTTTACTTACTGCTTTACTTGCTGTTCGGATTTCTAAGAATATTAACATCTTGGCAAATCAGGCGAGGCCGTTGGAATGAGAAGTGAAATTTTAACAAGACCCGTGATTTAATTATATACACAAATCAATTGAAACACTGATTATTTGCTGTTGGCTACGACTGAAATACGTGTTTTCTGCATCTGTCATTCTGTACCCGCCGTGAAGAAACGTACAATGCCCCTTTCAGTCAATTGGAATTCGAAACTGCCCTTGCTGCATGTCCCGATACCTCCCCGGGACCGGATCGTATCCACAGCCAGTTCCTTCGCCACCTTTCAGCAGAGTCCCAATACCACCTTCTCGCCCTGTTCAACCATCTATGGGCAGAGGGGGCTTTCCCATCACAATGGCGGGAAAGCATCGTTATCCCCGTGATAAAACATGGTGCTGACCCACAGGTCAGCACCGCTCCACTGTAGATAACTTGGTAACTCTAGAGTCGGCTATCCGTACGGCTTTCAGCAGACGTGAACACCTTGTTGCCGTCTTTTTTGACCTCAGGAAGGCCTACGACACCACCTGGCGCCACCACATTCTGGCCACACTGCACGGTTGGGGCTTGCGGGGCTCACTCCCGCTTTTTATACACAACTTTCTTTCGCTTCGCTCTTTCAGAGTTCGTGTCGGTACCTCTCTTAGCTCGCCCCGTGTACAGGAGAATGGAGTCCCACAGGGCTCGGTCCTTAGTGTTCCTCTCTTTCTGATCGCTATCGACGGCCTTGCTGCGGCAGTGGGATCAACCGTATCCTCCTCACTCTATGCCGATGACTTCTGCCTATATTTCAGTTCTCACGGCATGGGTGTCGCTGAAAGGCGTTTGCAGGGGGCCATCACAATAGCTCAGTCCGGGGCCACGACCCATGGATTCCAGTTCTCTGCCGCCAAAACGCGGGTCATGCACTTCTGTCGCCGTCGGGCAGTACACCCAGACCCTGAGTTGTATTTGGGTCAGGATTTGCTTTGTGTTGTTCAGACACACCGTTTTTTAGGTATGCTGTTCGATTCCCGGCTCACGTGGGTCCCACACCTGCAACAGCTGCGGAAGAAGTGTTGGCGCCACCTGAATGTCCTTCGTTGCCTAAGCCATACCACTTGGGGAGCAGCTCGTACATCTCTCCTGCAACTGTATAGGGCTCTTATCCAATCCCGTCTGGATTATGTTAGCCTGGTATACGATTCTGCATCCCCTTCTGCACTGTGTGTCTTGGACCCAATACACCATAGTGGCGTACGTTTAGCGACAGGTGCCTTCCGCACAAGTCCCGTGACAAGTCTCCTTGCTGAGGCTGGGGTTCCCCCCCTCCGAATCCGCCGGCAGCAGCTACTGGCTTCGTATGTCGCTCGTATTCATGCCTCACCCGACCACCCAAATCACAGGCTTCTGTTCCCAGCTGCCGTTCTCCCTTCCCCACGACGACGTCCACGGTCGGGTTTCCCGATTGCGGTTCGTGTTCGTTCCCTTCTTTCTTCAATCGCATCCCTTCCTATCCCTACCACATTCCGATATCTTTCTCATACACCTCCATGGTGTGTACCTCGCCTACAGCTTAGGTTAGACTTGTCCAGTGACTCAAAAGCCTCCGTTTCGCCAATGGTCCTGGGTCGTCAGTTCCAGGCACTCATTGATTCTTTCCGTGGTGCAGAAGTAGTATACACCGATGGCTCCCTTGTGGACGGTCGTGTTGGGTACGCCTATGTTCACCGTGATCATGTTGAGCAGCGTTCCTTACCCTGTGGGACTAGTGTTTTCGCAGCTGAGCTGGTGGCTATCTCTCGCGCTCTTAAACATTTCCGTGCCTGTCCCGGGGAGTCTATAGTTATCTGTAGTGACTCCCTGAGTGCCTTGATCGCCCTAGACAAGTTTATGCCACAGCACCATTTGGTTCGGTCCATTCAGGACGCCGTTTTCACTCTGGGCGAGTCAGGCCGTTCGGTGGTGTTCATTTGGACCCCGGGCCACGTAGGCATTCCGGGTAACGAACGGGTTGATCGCCTGGCCAAGCAGGCCACCGCATCCCGGCCCTTAAAGATAGGTCTCCCAGACCAGGACTTCAGGCAGCAACTGACCCGTAAGGTTCTAGGGATTTGGACCTCAGAATGGGCTGCCTTGACTGAACCAAATAAGCTGCGCATAGTCAAGCCCACCACAGCTGTGTGGCGATCCTCCCTGCGAGCCTCTCGTAGGGAGTCAGTAGTCATCTGCAGACTGCGTATTGGACATACGTGGTTGACGCACGGCCACCTTCTACGACGAGAGGACCCACCAACTTGCCGTTGTGGCGCCCTATTGACTGCTGGACTGCTTACTTTTAGCCGATTTGAGGGTCTTTTACACTGCCTTCAAAGCTTCCATTGATTTTATCAGACAATGCCTCTATGGTCGATCGTGTTTTAGGTTTTATCGCGCAACTGGCTTTTATTGGTCTATTTAGTGGTGGGGCCTATAAGCCCGCCCTGTCGGGCTTCCACCCCTCCAGAACAATAGGCCACTGTCATTTTACAGTCTAAGACTTGTTTTTCAATTAAGGATTTTAATGTGTGCAGAGTGGCTGGCTCATCCTGTATTATTTTGTGATCAGCCAGCCACACGCTTCTGCTGCCTTGTTTTAGTTTTCTGTCTGTTTTGTCAACTCCTGTCTTGTTCTTTGTTATTTCTGTCGTCATTTTACCATTGATTGTCTCTCTGTACCCGGAGTACGCTGGACTTCGAGTACTATGCGACGAAAAGAAACTTTTAAAAGTTAAATCTTAGCAGGGAACAGGGGACTGATAACCCAGCAGTTGAGTCCCCTTTAAACACCCAACAACAACAACAACAACAACGTGTTTTCTGTCATGTTGATGACGTCATGGGTCAAAGCAGACGGGTGGAATCGCATCTTAAGATTATTGTGGGCGATATTACCGTGCTAGTAAATGCACTCATCCAAGCAGTCTTTTTATGGCATCCAAATTGTAGACGAATTCTGGAAAGGGAAGAGAAGTACTGTAGTTGCTCTAAAAGAATCGACAGTTTGTAGATTTCGTATTTCAGCACGAGAAATAAGTTTAATAAAACTCTTATAAATTGTAATAATCTCATTTACGACGATTTTGTGCCTCTGTTTCTGCGAAAATTAAATGTATGTTCCTTTGATATCATCAAGGGCTTCAGAACGGTTCATATACTCCCGTTCTGGGGTCAACTGAAGACTGGGATATCACCCTCCGACTTTGATGTCTTGCATGACTCTAAACATTGTTCATTTTTCTTCCGTTACTTTTTTACAGTACAAACTGATCAATTCACTTTCACAAATCCACTTACCAAAGCCCCATGTTTTAATTAAAGAGCACTAATCACTTGAAATGCTGATCATTCGTAACGGCAACTTCTTAGTAGAACACTATTGCAAAGTAGAGCTTCTTTGTGCATAATGTAAATTTCAATTTTTGCATATTGTTGTGTTTCTGAGTGCTGTTCTCCGCACATTTCCGTTTCGTATGTCGTTGCCAATGACGTCAGGAGTCAAAGCCGATTGGTGATATCCTGGTCTTCAATTATGCCCAGTTCTATATGATTTTAGGAGGGAAAGCTCCAGTTCTTTTTCATGCATTGTTCAACAAATAAAAACAATGAATAATTATTTAAATAATTTTTGCTCTTTAATGCATGTGTAAATGAAGTAAGAAAAAATTCAAAACAGTTAAAGTTTGAATGTACAGTCTTAGACAAAAAAATTGATCGCCGGCCGGCCGACGCAGAATGCTAAGTCCGACGATGTGCACGATCTGGCAACACTGTAGAATGCGGTACTGTCAGGAGGAAGTGTTAGGTCCTTCTCGAGAGGGTTCTGTGATATGTGACCGCGTGGTCTCGCGGTAAGTGTAGCGTTTACAAGCGTATAAATAAGCAGTCGCGAGATCGAATCCAACCACCTTCAACTTCTTTTTTTAAACTACAAATCGGCTGTCTTCGTTATCAGTGTGGAAGAACCTCAAATATAACAGCGAAAAGCCCCAGAAATATTACACAAAAGAACTCGCTGCTGCATCAAAACTGAACTGTTTACTCTCGGGAGTAGTGGGCACCGGCTACGGCGACGCGCCAGCGGCCGCATCGCGGCTGCCACCTGCGGACTCAGTGACAGCGGCGCGCCGCTATGAGTTTTCTTACCGGCTGTTATATCCTTACCTCAAGTTCTGGTACTTATATTACAGTCACATATTGAATTTTTCTGACATATATCAACATGATCTAAACGTCGTAAAGTAGAATCGGTATGAAGGGTCATAGGGGTGACTATTACCACATTTTTCTTGAACGTCATCAGGCCGCTCAATCCGGATTCCTACTCACGATTGTTACTAGTAACGAGTTATGATGCTCCCATGCTGATATCTTAAAAAGAAATTAATGACTGAGTACTAAAAGATTGTTATACTCAGCAAAATGCAACCACAACGCCAGGGTGCGCCCATTTTTCGCAAACAACTGAGACACCACTTAGTCCCACTGTAAGGACAAACGACCAAAAAAATTACATCATGTGTTAGTACTACACTATAATAATTCCCGTTCATTTCACAAAGAATACATCGGATAGTGTGCTTTGGAAGTCACCCATTCTGCACCTACTCTTTCGATCATATGTCCTCAAATGTTTATCTTTCCTGCCCCTACTCGAATAACCTTCGACGAAAATTATTTCCAGACGAAAATACACGTCGAACATCTATTGGCGTCATAATTAGCTTGGAATCAGTTCGATTCTAAAGGTAGAGATATGGTAAACTACCAGAAAGTTGTCAGACTTTCGCATAATCTGATAGAATATCGCAAGTAACCACAAGAGGTTTCTTGTTGTTTCCGATGTGGATTCGTGCAACTCCTGTCACGAAAACAGCTAAAAAATTTTACTCGAATGAGACCCGAACCAGTGACCAAAGCCACCTCTCCCTGTCAGACGACAACTTTACCCCAGAGCTAGCGAGGTGCTGTGCACGCTAATTCTTTCCTACTGTCACATACATCAGTAGAACATATAACTCGCAACGTAAGAGACTAGTTGGAATTTCGCCATGTAAACAATTTTCTGGACCCAAAAGCATGAACAAATAGCATTCTGTCGCCTCTCAACTGACAAACCAGTCAGATTATTCAATGGGAATTACAGGAAACATCAAGTGAATTTATGAGCATAGTTCTGTGCCAACCAGGAAGTAAGACCTCGGTACCAGCGTTGACAGACTTACACTGCGATGTTGCCAAGCTTCAGTCATACTATCAACAGGAAGAATAAGAGCCGAGGTGATTGCCAAGCGAGCTCGACAGAGACTTAGCTCGCGCCTCGCGCGCCTGGCGGGGGTCCGAACACCTAAAGTATATGTCAATGAGCCCTGCTCGTAAGTCCGTAACTAGCTTTAATGAGTCGATAGTTGTCACTAATAAAAATATACAGATGCACCGACCTCTAACATAGTAATAAGTGTCTCAATTATTTGCGTATTCTGTCTTAAGCGCAATGACAACAAAAGTCATTCACCAGTGCTGTTTTACATTTCTTCGAGCTTTTCCATTGATTATACTGAAAACATTAGATGTAAGCGTCAGTTTCCTTTACGATTATAGACTCAGAAAGTGTCTTTCTTGATATCGCTGTCAGAGGCACAAACGAACGAAGAGAGGCATACTAACGAAGAGAAATCAAAGCAGCATTGTTTTCAAGATGTGAACATTCCTGGGAAGGCTTCGTAACATGGTGTGCAAAATAAGAAGAGCTTCTGTTATCCAAACATAGAATTAGGGATAGTAATGTATAGATTAAATTATCTTTAAGCCAAACTGACATCCAGTCTACAAATATTGCAAAAATGATACTATCACCTGTTGTATAGAGTCCCATCAAATCCCCCAACAAAAACGAGCAGCAGATATACTGAAAACCTTTTGATGACTGTGCAGAACATTCAGGCAGAAAGAACCCTAAATCCAAAATAACTATGGGTTAAGAAGCAGAGCATAGTGCTGATATTATATGCAGCAGTCGCAAAGTGTTTTATTTATAATTATGTTTTTACCCCAGCCGTTTTCATATAAATACAAGCTCCAAGCTCCCACAATATTCATATGAGAACCATTGGGCCGTAATATGATGACACAGTTGATCAGATTGTTATAGAAATTTCAGTGACTTTGGCGTTATCCATTGGCAGCATAGACAAATTGTCACTATTTCGGAATATATCACAGTTCTGTTAAGTTCTGACGCTCAACAGTTAGTGAACAGTTTCGACACCTCTGCACGTAACACGAACCCATCAGATGCCAATTATATGCAGCTAAATTTTATAATTTGGTCTTCCTACGAACGATTTAAATTCTGTCACGACAGTGTTATTACTTACTGAAAATGTTCAAAAAGCATGAGTATATCACTTCTCGTTCACGTCCAATTCCTGATCTCACCCCTACACCCACTGTAGAGGTCTAATAAATGACACAAAGTACAGGTTTATATCTACATTAATGGGGCTATTGATGTCAGTTTTCCCGAAAGTATTCTGCTATTGTTCTGAAGATGAATACTCAACGTAACTAGTAATATTCAGTTGGATGAATAGCTGAGGTGTCTATTTCAGTTCCACAAACCAAAAAATGGTGAAATTAAGCGAATAAAAAGCGTCTATATGCAAATAAATAAAAATGAAATAACAGTTAATGGAAATACTTTCTTGACCTACAGACCACTGCAATACAAATTCTTGGATTTCACAGAAATGAATTACTTAAGCCCTACTTTTGTTTTGGTGCATTTCACTTGCACTAGAGAAGGGATAATACATGTGAATATTACATTACTATTACATGTCCTGGAACTCCGTCGATTATTACCGAGTTGACAATCACTTTCAGTATGATATTCGTTGTTTGAGTCTGATTAAAGGGGCTTTACGACGTCATTTTATTAATCGAATTCTTTAAACTTATCGATAGTTGCAGGAAAGTGAATTCAGGTAGACAGCGGTAATATTGAAAATTTGTACCGCAGTGGTAGTGGAACCCTGCTTTCTTTTTCCTAATAGAGCTATTCTTTGCGGTTGTTGGATAGTTTTTATTCTATGTTGATTGCTAAGATTGATCTCAGTTTCCGTCCCTTAAAAAAAGACAACAACAAAAAATTACAGATGCGGTCACTCCTCTGAGCCGAGCGAGCTGGAAGAATCGCCTCTGCTATTTATGCAAATAATATTCAGTATGCTTCAAGACTTTCAAAACATGTTGTCACTGAGTCTCATATAGGTATGACAGTAGTGGAGATAGTTCGAAAGGTATGTATGGTGCGATTGATTACTTTTGTGCTAATCACCTCACAAAAGAGATTTCCCGTTTCAAGAAAGATCTTTCCGGTATTCATGATTTTACACATGAAGGAAGACTCGATAACTCAGGTAAGTCATGAACTATGAGGAGTTGACCATCGTGCGACGTTGTTACTGGTCAGACGGGATTCAAAAGATGGGAGCAGGAGTATTGCACACACACTTTCAAAGCGACAAAATCCAAACTATTGCTTTTGCACATAAACGTCATTAGTGCACTCATTAAGTGTAATGCTGTTATTAGTGACTAATTCTGTAGCCTTTATGTTATCTTCTTAAATGGCTGGTAGCTCTATCAAAATAGGGTTAAAATTCTGATCTACAGAGGGACTGGTACCATGACCTAAAGCAGCCCTCGCTTAAGAAGTAGATAGTCATCTCAGGGCTACTGACGCGCTGCTACGTCTCACTTCCTGCTTGTTCTATTGGTGGTTACAACTAATCGCCAATTTACGCATGGTATGACCTCATTGCACTTGAAGTAGAAAGTAATGCACCGATGTCGCACCGTTCAAGTAAGTAACTGAGATGATTCACCAAACAGACAGGTAAATATTAAGTGACTTTATCATGTTTCTATGTCATACCGGAAGTAACGGCGGTCACGCCGGTGCCAAAGAGCTCTCAAACTTGCACTGCGCTCAAAACAGAGACTTACCGAGATTTCAATACGTTCAACTAGCTTAGCGTTGAGCTCATTTTCTATAGAGTGCTTCTGAGTCGGTGCACGGTATAGTTACGAACGATGTCTCCACACTGTCACAATATTCAAATGAGAATTGTAGGCGTTTAGTACGACGGCACAGACAGGCAGACAGATCTTGTAGAGACTATTCATGCGCTACTAGTTCTTGACACTTAACTACGTCGGTTTGTAGGACTTATTTTCGGCCCGTGAAAGAGTTTTGCAGTAGCGGGTAAATAAGCATTCACATTCTGGTACCACACACATAAACAGACAAATAATATGCCAGTTAATCGCAGTGAAATGCAATATGACCGTGTCTTTCTGACAGCGACTATCTTTTCGGTTTTTCTATTTTCTGTTTTGCAGCAGTCTGCCAGCTCGTTTTGGAAGTGAAAAAGGATTTTTGCGGTCCACCACACCTTAATTCACACACACTCCCTTTCCAGACAATGACAATTGCAACCGGAAATGTTAAATAAAATATGACACTGGATGCAATTCCATACCTACCCAATCTGCTTCTCGTTGTCAGCTTTTTTTTTATTGTACTTTTATTCTGAAGACACAAACGCCTCCATTCTTACAGCTCCACCAATCAAAATACAGTTCAATGACTGACATAAATTCGTTTCTAACAGATGAACAATATTATAGTAGTAACTGGCAAGTGTGGCGAATTCTATGTCATCTGACGATTACGAACTCAAGTGTTTCGTAGGATTCTTGTAGTTGATGTTGCAGTCGTACCCATTTAAAATACAAGAATATTAAAAGCTTTCGGCTTTAAACATACTTTGTGGTGGGATTTAACTGTATGGTTTCAGTTGCAGCAGTACGCAGGTGATGATATATTGTCGAGTCTGTGAAGATTCTCTCATTTCTTTAGTGCAGGCTAAGTTAGAAAGCTGCTGTTAGAATTATTGAAATGATCATATGGCATTATTGTCCGGGACATCCCAGGCGGGATTGTTCGGCCGCATTACTATTTAATTTAACATTCTGCAATAATAATAACAAAATAACAAAAGATAGGAAACAACTCGTCGTAAAGATGAACGCTGAGTCACAGGCAGACACAAATAAGACATTCACATTCAGACAATTTAAATTTTATGCCGCAGCCTTCTTCAGAAAGAGAAACTTTCAAACACACAATCACTCAAGCATAACGTATCCCCACACGTCAGCGATCGTTGGCAGCTCAGCACACCCTGACATACGACAACACATTTCAAGCTCGTTTTGCTCATCATTAGGCGTTTATGCGTTCTGATCCGTTAGTTAAAGAAATTGTCTTAGCATCAGTTTCGTTCAGTCTCCCCTCTAGTGAGGCTATTTTAGTCTCAGACGGAAAGCGGTGCTAGTGAGTGAACATTGAGGCGCTATGCTACAAAGCCGAGGCCGTTCCCCGTCGGGGGCTCGAATCCTCCCTCGGGCAGGTATGTGTGTGCCGTCTTTAGTATAAGCTAGTTCATAAGTAGTTTGTAATTTTAGGGACTGATGACCCGCAGTTAACTCTCACAGGCCTTAAAAAAAGAAAAAAAGTGAGAGAACAGAAATCGATGCCCAGTGGTGCCTTCCACTAGCGTAAAGAAATGTCTCGTCATGTGTCCTGACTGAAATCATGGCCTATATGGGTAGCGGATAGTGTTACTTTCTTCGTTTTTGCGTGACATCGTGTAATACACATTTTATAAGCCACTTGATCAATCATGATAACTACATCTTACACTTCATCTTCATCCATGGCACAACAACGAATTACGAAAATAGGTTTTCCATGCTGTAAATTACGAGAGACATTGTAATTCACTCTTCAGATGAGCTCGTTGTAGACGAAGAGGTAAATTTCCTAGGATTATTGATTATTACACACGAATTATATTTAACTGTTTGTCAGACAATAAACGTAATGGCACTTCAGCGGTGTTCATTCGTCAGGCATTGATTGTGAAGAGGCCAAAACATGTCAAATACTTGTGTCTCGGAGTGGGAAGTGTATTTATTCAAATAACTAATGGGTCATACATTTCCTAACAATGGAAATAATGCAGCAAACTGATTACTTAATTGTAATATACAAACTTGTGTAATGGCTAACATTTCAACTGTGTAGCAGACGGTAATTTGCCTAAGCAATTATTTGCAGAATTCATTATTTACCATACGACTTAACTTTGTCTCTTCTTATTCCTATTAAGACAGGTGTATCATATATTGGACTGGAGCAGACAAACGAGTGTTTTCTTTCAAATGTTAAGGGTTCTTGGTTCCATTCTCTGCATGTTCTTGATGATCTGATGGTCATAAGAAGAGAAGACACCACCGACACGTACGATGTCAGCGCTAAATTAAGCCCACCAGGACTACCATGTTGTAAAGCCGGTAGACAGCGTGACGCCGTGTCGCTCTCTAAGCATCCCTACTTTTCTGATATAGAAATTCTACTGTCCAACATTAGCGATGGTTACAATATAACTGCTGCTGATGATTTGCCGCGAAACGTGAGAAGCGCTTTACAGATTAGAATTTTTGTTTCAGCATGCCTCGATTCTTGAGTTTGTTCTAAATAAATTCCAGGCAGCTCCACACTAACGAACATTTTCAGCTATCAAATTAAACGTATAGGAATTATCCAAGTGTAACTGCTGGATCTGATTTAAGTAATATTCAATTTTTGGGTGAATATGGCTCGGAAAGCAACGTCAATTTTCTCTGAATGATTTGACAATTGTGTTAATTCTGTAAAGCGTTTTGGCAACTGTGAGTCAGTGATGAATGAATACATGCGCAGCGGTATTCACCGATGAAAGGAGGAGGCGGGTGTACTTCCCGTCTTATGTCCCCACGTCTATATATAAAAATGTTAGGCGTATTGCTCTTAATCTCCGAAAGTTCTTGACCCATTGCTTTGAAATTCTGACTCAACGTTGCATTCTAGCCCAGGAAGATTTTTAGGTACACATTTCTTGAATATATTATATACAAACTATAAATGCGTTACTTTTGCTATTTTTACTATAAGCCTTTTTCCAATTATAAAGTTTATATAAATTCATATATGACACATATTGAAAAACTTGGTATATGAAAACATGCACATATCTTATTAGAATATATATATATATATATATATATATATATATATATATATATATATATATATAATATGTGTGTGTGTGACTGTGTGTGTGTGTGTGCGCGCGAGCGCGCGCGTGCGTGTGTGTGTGTGTGTGTGTGTGTGTGTGTGTGTGTGTGTGTACTGCTTGCTCTTTCCTCTTTGCTTATATATTCTCTCGGACTTGACTCAGTAATAAAATACAGTATCTCTGACTTCCACACTCCTTAAAACCATCCTCATGACCTAGGTCGTGATTAACCTTCCCTTTCCGTTCCCATCATTTTTTCTTCCCTTCTCTCACACCTGAAGAAGGAACTGTGTTCCGAAAGATTGTCCGTTTCGTATGTTTTCTTTTTTTCTTCACTTGTGTCACTATTGGTGGTACAGCACAAAGGTAAGCACTGGCCAGCCAATCTACCGCTTTGAAAAATAATTTAAAAATTATTATTGCTGCGATCAATTTTGACGTTAACCACGCAGATCTGATCATTAGTGCGAAAGCAGGCACGTTAAACAGATGCAGAACAGAATGTTGTATTTCTATAGAAACTTCCCTCGAAATATTTTCTCCATTAGGTTTACGCAAGCTGTCTGCTTTATACATTTTTAGTGAAACCTTCAACCTGCCTGCAAAAAGAAACATCACAGTAAAGTGGAGTACCTGTTCGTGGTATAATTTTACACAGCAAAAGCCTACGTTTCTTCTCTCTACAAAGTTTTGATGGTAAAGTGCCTGATCAGTGTATACTCAAGCAAATGTTATCCACATACGTGAGACTGTAACTACCTATCAGAAATATAATTCATGTTTGAAGAAAGTTTGTTTATTAATGCCACTGCTACGACAAAAGCACATGTCTGAATAATTTTCCATTGCATATTATAACGATATTCTGTACACGTCCGCATGATAACCGCAAACCATAGCCACAGCACCACTCCCTCTATCTCAGAACAACGCTCACATTAATGCTATAGGAGATGCGCAAAAACAATATCTATTTCGTCGGAAAACCCACATACTGATTTACGGGTCTAACAGTCTACTTAGGAGGTATAAAAAACTCTGGACAGTTTGATATTCTGTGTTTGCAACAATACTGAGCACATAACTCCGATCGATGTCCTTACATGTAACGACCGCTAAATTCTTATACATTATGATTATGTGATGCTAATACTAGAATGAATATTAAATATTAGTTAAAGTGTTGCAAATATACACCTTATCAAATGTGCAGACGACACAAAAAGAATAATAGACGGATTATAAGAAAGAAAATGGGTCCAAGAGAAGGTACAGACGTTTTGAAAATCCATAGTAATGTAACCTACAAAAATATGGAAAACAATGTCAGTCGGAGTG
This sequence comes from Locusta migratoria, assembly GCA_026315105.1. Lineage (NCBI taxonomy): Eukaryota > Metazoa > Arthropoda > Insecta > Orthoptera > Acrididae > Locusta > Locusta migratoria. Next base: position 674,341,398 of record CM048755.1, read on the forward strand.
GTTAAGTGAGGGTTACCATTTGTTGGACATATGTATTAAATGAATGATAAAAAGCTAAAGAAACAATTATTCGTATACTTCTGGAAGAATAAATGAACAATAGCATGAGCAAAGAAGAAAATAAATATTTAGAAAGGAACATCATCAAATAAACTGAACTAACCACAATTAAGAACGTAATAAAGCTAGAAGCTATCGAAAGAGGATGAAATAAGAAATTGGAAACAACCTGAAAAAAAAAGAAGTAAAATACAACATGGAAGATTATGACGGATAAATTAATCTATCATTACTGTCACTACTTCTATGTTTGGATAACAGAAGCTCTTCTTATTTTGCACATCATGTTACGAAGCCTTCCCAGAAATGTTCACATCTTGAAAACAATGCTGCTTTGATTTCTCTTCGTTTGTTTGCCTCTCTTCGTTCGTTTGTGCCTCTGACAGCGATATCAAGAAAGACACTTTCTGAGTCTATAATCGTAAAGGAAACTGACGCTTACATCTAATGTTTTCAGTATAATCAATGGAAAAGCTCGAAGAAATGTAAAACAGCACTGGTGAATGACTTTTGTTGTCATTGCGCTTAAGACAGAATACGCAAATAATTGAGACACTTATTACTATGTTAGAGGTCGGTGCATCTGTATATTTTTATTAGTGACAACTATCGACTCATTAAAGCTAGTTACGGACTTACGAGCAGGGCTCATTGACATATACTTTAGGTGTTCGGACCCCCGCCAGGCGCGCGAGGCGCGAGCTAAGTCTCTGTCGAGCTCGCTTGGCAATCACCTCGGCTCTTATTCTTCCTGTTGATAGTATGACTGAAGCTTGGCAACATCGCAGTGTAAGTCTGTCAACGCTGGTACCGAGGTCTTACTTCCTGGTTGGCACAGAACTATGCTCATAAATTCACTTGATGTTTCCTGTAATTCCCATTGAATAATCTGACTGGTTTGTCAGTTGAGAGGCGACAGAATGCTATTTGTTCATGCTTTTGGGTCCAGAAAATTGTTTACACGGCGAAATTCCAACTAGTCTCTTACGTTGCGAGTTATATTTTCTACTGATGTATGTGACAGTAGGAAAGAAGTGACGTGTACAGCTCCTCGCTAGCTCTGGGGTAAAGTTGTCGTCTGCCATGGAGAGGTGGCTTTGGTCACTGGTTCGGGTCTCATTCGAGTAAAATTTTTTAGCTGTTTTCGTGACAGGAGTTGCACGAATCCACATCGAAAACAACAAGAAACCTCTTCTGGTTACTTGCTATATTCTATCAGATTATGCGAAAGTCTGACAACTTTCTGGTAGTTTACCATATCTCTACCTTTAGAATCGAACTGATTCCAAGCTAATTATGACGCCAATAGATGTTCGACGTGTATTTTCGTCTGGAAATAATTTTTGTCGAAGGTTATTCGAGTAGGGGCAGGAAAGATAAACATTTGAGGACATATGATCGAAAGAGTAGGTGCAGAATGGGTGACTTCCAAAGCACACTATCCGATGTATTCTTTGTGAAATGAACGGGAATTATTATAGTGTAGTACTAACACATGATGTAATTTTTTTGGTCGTTTGTCCTTACAGTGGGACTAAGTGGTGTCTCAGTTGTTTGCGAAAAATGGGCGCACCCTGGCGTTGTGGTTGCATTTTGCTGAGTATAACAATCTTTTAGTACTCAGTCATTAATTTCTTTTTAAGATATCAGCATGGGAGCATCATAACTCGTTACTAGTAACAATCGTGAGTAGGAATCCGGATTGAGCGGCCTGATGACGTTCAAGAAAAATGTGGTAATAGTCACCCCTATGACCCTTCATACCGATTCTACTTTACGACGTTTAGATCATGTTGATATATGTCAGAAAAATTCAATATGTGACTGTAATATAAGTACCAGAACTTGAGGTAAGGATATAACAGCCGGTAAGAAAACTCATAGCGGCGCGCCGCTGTCACTGAGTCCGCAGGTGGCAGCCGCGATGCGGCCGCTGGCGCGTCGCCGTAGCCGGTGCCCACTACTCCCGAGAGTAAACAGTTCAGTTTTGATGCAGCAGCGAGTTCTTTTGTGTAATATTTCTGGGGCTTTTCGCTGTTATATTTGAGGTTCTTCCACACTGATAACGAAGACAGCCGATTTGTAGTTTAAAAAAAGAAGTTGAAGGTGGTTGGATTCGATCTCGCGACTGCTTATTTATACGCTTGTAAACGCTACACTTACCGCGAGACCACGCGGTCACATATCACAAAACCCTCTCGAGAAGGACCTAACACTTCCTCCTGACAGTACCGCATTCTACAGTGTTGCCAGATCGTGCACATCGTCGGACTTAGCATTCTGCGTCGGCCGGCCGGCGATCAATTTTTTTTTTTTTTTTTTTTTTTTTGTCTAAGACTGTACATTCGAACCGGCAATCCACTGCTGTAGTCTTGTTATAGTAAGATTAAAAGAAGTAAAATTTTAATTTATTGTTACTGTAATACCAACATAGATTACGAATTTGATTAATAGATTGCATAAGAAAAAGAAGGACGAAACATACAAATGAATTTTATTTACGTGTGTGTGTGTGTGTGTGTGTGTGTGTGTGTGTGTGTGTGTGTGTGTGTTCTTTCGGACATGTCCGAAAGAACAAACACCACATGACTTAAACACAATTATAACCTACGCAATATTCCGATGACGGGCAATGATTGATTCTTTTGTGCGGAGGCACTCCTAAGCCATCACTCTTACTGGAATCTGTTTACAAAACTACGAGTTTGAGTAATTGTGGGCAGAGTAAAGTTGAGAATTTGTATGTGACGAGACATGTGCTTGAGTAATCCGCGCAGGTGTGGTGATCGCTGTGTCCCGGTCAGCGCAACTGCCTAGAGAGCAGGAGACCCGGATTCTAGTCGCGGCTGGGTAAACATTTTCAACTTTACCCATTCGCAGTTAATGCCATACATTCCGTGAATATGAAAAAATGAATGTCACAGCAAACAGGTACAGCTACTTATGAGGTGCACTGTGGCGTTTTGAGACTGTGTAAATTATATTTACTCCTCGTTCCAGTGAGATATGGCTCTCATCCACCGTTAAAAATAATTTCTAAATAATGGCTACATTTCGTGTACAGTATCATACCCACAGCATGGATTGTATCAATCTACGACATTTTTCACTGCAAGCTCTCTCAGGTAGAAACAGGATCGATTGGTTTCGTCATTTCAAAATTTCATAACAGTGGCCACTAAAGGTAATCTACAATGTATGGCTATAAGCTGCGAAGGAACTCAAGTTTTTACCCAAATATTTTATTTATGTTCACTTGATAAGGACTGGAAATAAAAATTATTCTTCTCAGTATTTTTGTGCAGAACGTCATATGTTTACCAAAGGACTAGCTTCAGCTGTAGATATAATTTTGCCTTATTAAAAAATCAGAGCGTTTTTATGGCTCCTTCACCTCCCCTCTGGATCCCCTTCCAAATCCTGTTGGCGGCATTGCCTGGCAGAACAAGCAACAACGAACACGTGCCGCCTGAAAAGCCTGAACTGATAAACACGTTACACAACTCGTGCTATAATATTAATGATGCGTTATTTTTGTGATAAATAAGCCACTGTTGCAAAATTATAGTACTTACTTAACGTGGTTCCCACTTATGGCGCATAATCATAACAATGTAACAAGAGAAATTATATAAATCGTGATGGTTTTATGTCTCGAACCTATCCACAGCTTTAAAATCACAAACAATTAATTAGGGAAACGTAAATCTACCTAAAAACAGCGCGATCACATTAGTCAATTCTAATAATACACAATGATGGACATCTTAGTCACAAACGACAACGAAAGGATATTGCAGCTAAAATCCACTCATGAAATGTTAAATAGAAAGAGCCCTGTAACTAAACCACGCCGGCCGCGGTGGCCGAGGAGACTGAGGCGCTTCAGTCACGGTCTGCACGGCCACTACGGTCGGGGGTTCGAATCCCCCCTCGGGCATGGATATTTGTGCCGTCCTAGATCGTAAGTAGTTCATAAGTAGTTTGTAAGTTTATGGGACTTAACTACGGGGTCATCAGTCCCTAGACTATACAAACGTTTGAAACATTTTGAAAACTAAACCACGAAATATATAAAACCGATCCTTAGGAGTATAGACAGAGGTAGATATGGCTGATGATGAAAATGTAACTCACCACATAGGCAGCAGCGACGAAAATACACTGCGCCATATAAACATGAGCTGTGTGCGGACGGCTGGTGATGCAGGAACCGCCGCTAGTAAAGCGCCAACGGAAGTTACATGGGCGGCTACAGTGTAAATGACGAAAACACCCAAGATGCTTGCAAAAAGCAGAGGAAGAGTATAGCAACAGTGCAACCTAATTATAAGAATACTAGCTGAAAACCCGGCGTCGTATTCCAGTCTAAGTTAGTCCGGCTCTCCTTTCCTTTACCCTCTCCGTACACCTTCTCTTTCCTTGTCTCTCTGTGCATCTCCCCCCCCCCTCTCGTTCTCTTCTCATCTCCCCACTCTCAGTTCATCTCCTCTTAACCCTCCCTCATTCTCCTCCTCTCCCCTCTCTCTGTCCGTCTCCTACCAGTTGTTTCTGTCCGTCTCCTCCTCCGCCGATTTCTCTCGCTCCTATATAGAGTGGTCGGAAAATCCCGTTACAAACTTCTAGAACTTGTACAGGGTAGTGAGTACATAACATTTTGAATGTACGAAAATGTATCGTTTCCGTTCTACGACATTTTCAATTCATATGTGTAACTCTCAACGTCTGCTTAGGGACAGAGAAATGTCTCAGAGTTCACAGGAACAGGGATGGAGAGTGTGTTCGGGCGGTAGTACTGTCGTGATTGAATGCAGAACAGAGATAAACGGAGGTGATACAAAATTAATCTACCAGGTATTCTGAAAAGTACAGATTAACGCGTTATACGCCATTTAAAAATCATTTTACACTGGATGGATCGAGAGGTCGAATTGGCCCCTTTACCAGTTTTTCCCAAGTGTCCAGATCAAACACTTATAAATGAAAAGAGTTGACTTCTGTGATTTTTTCATCTTTTACACAAAGTATAGTGCACTCTCTTTTAGAGTGCTCTACTTCAAATAGATTCCACAATATTAAGATTACTACCTAGAAGCAAGGACGTAGCCAAAGGGGGCGGGGGGTCTTGGGGGTCCGGACCCCCCCCCCATCATGCTAAGGACAACACACACACATGATCGATGGTGGACTCGAATCTCCGAAGGGACTAAATGAAATAAGACACGACCTAGCTACCGTGTAGTGAATATGACTGATATTGTTATCATTTATACGCCGAAAAAGGGTTACGCACTATCGACAGTCAACAAAGTCATCTATAGATTTTAATTATTTTTACATCGATAACAGCATCGGCTATTGCCCAGTCTTCCTTTAGCCGTTGTCCATTGTTGGCCTTACTCCATTATTGCCATGTTAAGCACTACAGTGGAATGCTGCCGCTGCCGTTTGTTTCTTTTGTGCTGTTGAGATAAGTTTCCAATTATGAGTAAGTTCATAACATGAAAAAAGAGATAAAGCGACTTTCATTCGTCCACTAGCGCTATGGTAAGTTAAAATACGTACTACTATAATAGCTGATTTATCTATTTACAGCAGTGGAGTCGTTATTTGGGAGTGGCAATATTTCAGTATATCATAAGGCACCTCACTCAGTATGTGTAATACTTTTTAAAGTTAGGTTTAAGATTAATATTTTATCTATAAGATGGATAGGTTGCAATGCCAAAAAGAGTAAAAGAACCAATAATCTTGGAAGTAAAATTATAGACTTACGCTTCCTAAGTCAATATGAAAGGTGTTTATACTGAAGCAAAAATTAATGCAGATTTTTGCTACAGTCGTGGCTGACAGGCTGACTCCTTGGTGACATGCAACCGTGTCGTTGCCAGTGTTTAAATACAAAGAAACATTTCTCATTCTGATAATCTGACTTTGTTTGTAATAACAACTGAAGGTTCTGGTGGGGTATATTGAAACAATTTTTAAGAAATGTTTTCCTCAATTTTGTATATAAAATATTGCAGTACTTCTAAGAAGGTCTTACAAATGCAAACTATGTGCATAAAATGTAAAAAATATGTTAGCCTAAGTTTGTTTTTAGAATAACTGAAAACATGAGCCTTTGTAAATTTCTCTTTAACCATTCGAACCCCCCCCCCCATTTGACAATATCCTGGCTACGTCACTGCTAGAAGGACCGCAGGGCCAATTTGGCCCCTCATAGCGTTTCTCTGTATTTTCTGCCTGTTTCATTGTAATACTGTGTATGAAATAAAACCAACTGTTGTCTCCTTGTTGTTTCAATTTGCGACAACAGTACCAGCGCTGATTAAGCTAGGGCAGCTGGGGATGGCGGTCATGTATGGATGAGTTATGCCTGAGTGATTGTGTGAGTGTGATTTTTTCTAATGAAGGTCACGGCCGAAAATTTACAAATTGTATGAATTTGAATATGAGTTTGTTGGCAGCTCAGCGATCATCTTTATGGTGAGTTGCTAGCTATCCTCATATTATCAACATTCTGTCCCTTCCGTTGTTAAAAATCAAGAAAAGTGCATATGATGGTTACACTGAATTATCTTTCACTATCTGGCCGTATAAGCAATAAAACTGCATGGGGCCAATTTGGTCCCAGAGGTTCTTATACATAGTAGCTTGCATGCGATTCTTCTAGTATTAAGTGCCAAGTAGCCTAGACAGCAGCTATAAAAACATGATATAATTAGTTCCTTTATCCATTTTACTCTGGTTATCATACCGCTCAGGGTTTCGTTCTCAACTCACGCTCTTGACGAAGCAGTTTGACGTTACTTCTGGTGTGGCTTGAAAAGGAATTGATGGATGAGCTTTCGGGGTAATGTAGTGATAGATTTTTTTTTTTTTCCTTTTTAAAAACTTCTTGCGAAGATGCGATTTTCATGTGTGTACAGCAATTCCGCCGTGCCTGGCGCAGCACCTGCCAGAAGCACGAACAATTGTTCTGTTAAGCTTAACTAGGGCTTGCTGTGACCCAGGGCCGTAGCCATGGTGGGGGGGGGGGATGAAGGGGATCAGTTCCTACCCCGCCCCCTGCCGAAAAGCCACACTATTCATGTAATTCCTGATGACGTAATTTAAAAGTATGCTGAAGTTACTCCTTCGAGATTTGTATTGAATAAAATTAATATTGTCTCTATTGAAATAAATCTGAGCCTTTAGTTCATCTTATGTTGTAAAACTTCACAAGTTAGAATATACGTCATAATTGGCTGATTTTACATCCACCCCCTCCCCCCCCCCCACAAAAATATAAAAAAAATTTTAAAAAATCTGACTACGATCCTGCTGGGGCCATTGTGAGTAAAGTCGCAATTTTAAGTAAAATAGTTTTATAAATGAACTTTACTGTATCAAATGTATACCTTGTTATACCAAGTTAAAGTACATTCTAAAAAAAACAGCATGATTAGCATATAAACTTGCAATTACAAACTATTGCACATAAAAGTAAAAAAAAGTCAAGGGGGAGGGGTCCAGGGCCCGCAATCGAATGTGGGGGCCATGCATGGAAGAATAGAGCCCCCAGTCGGCTTTGGAGACGTTCTAGCTAGTGGAACATGGAGAAGTGGTATGATGCAGTAGAGAAATTATACAGGGGAAATGGTCGCTTGAGTACCTATCAGACAGAACATACCATTCGAAACGATGTGCAAGTGGAGAAGTGCAAATTGCAAGGTCCAGATGGGAATAGGTATGTGTCGTGTCAGATAGGAAAGTCGTTTCGCCGGTATTTAGGCAGACAAGGTTAAGGTGGTTGCAGATGTCAGCCAATAGAGAGCCCCTCTGGCAAGTAGCTGGAGAGCCCCATAGAGGATGGTGGGCATTGAAGTCGCCAATCAACAAAAATGGCGTAGGAAGCTGAGCAGCAAGGTCCAATATGTCTGCCCTAAGAACGGCATACGACGACGGGGTGTAGATATTACAAATAGAGAAGCTGAATGCAGGGATGGTGACATGGACGGCAACCGCCTGTAGGGAAGTATGCAAGGGGATGGGATGATGATAGACGTCTTACCGAATGAGCAGCATAGCACCTCCATGGGCAGGAATACCTTCCACAGGAGGTAAATCAAAATGCACTGCAGTATAGTGCGGGAAATCGATACGATCGGTTGTACGGAGCTTCGTTTCTTGTAGACCGACTATAAGTGGGCAGTGCAGTCGAAGGAGTACCCCTCAGGGGCTCAGCATTAATTTGCTGAGTACGGGCTTGGCGAACCCGGGGTCCTGAGCTGAGGACTGGTATGCGCCGCCAGTCCTCCAGACCGTAAGCCCTGGACATGCTTCAGCGACCACCGCATGGCGCAGCGGTGGAATGTTGTTTGTTACAGGGAGCGGGGATCTCGGCTTCATTGCCCGGATCGTGAGGATGGAAAAAACCTCTATAAAAAAACCCTCAATCCCAAGCTGTGCTGCGTGCTGATGGGATGCATGGCTGTTGAGGTTGAACAGTCGATAGCGAGCGACCTCTGAGGAACCTGCCGCACCTCAGTTGTAAAAGGCTTACCCAGGCAAGCGGGGCTCTGCCTGGGTGGACCGTCCCTTCCCTAGCTGCTCGTGGGACCGAGATGGAGTCCTCACATGTTTCTAACCCCGGCGGGATGGGTGTACCGTCAGGGGGTACTCGCACCCAGTCATCTAAGCGGTTGAGGGAGGCCAGTCCTCCTGAGACACAATCTAGTCATAGTAACAGGGCTCAAGGAGTCATTAATAATAATGTTTTCGTAGTTATTAAGAGGAAAGAGGGTACCTTTGAAAAGGTCTCCCCTTTCTACATTAATAAGGGACTGGAAGGACTTGCAGGTTCTTTGAAATCAATTAAGAGGCTGCGGAATGGTGCTTTGTTAGTTGAGACGGCCAGAGCAAAGCAGGTGGACCTCCTCCTGAATTCAGCAAAGCTAGGGGAATATGACATTGTTGTAGAATTACACAACACGCTAAATTCCAGCAAAGGAGTGGTCACATGCCGTGACATTGTGGACATCGAAACGGCAGAATTAAAACAGGAGTGGGCGTCACAGGGTATCATTGACGTTGAGCAAAGGACCCGCAGGAACAATGGAGTGATAGAGAAAACCCCTACCTTCATTGTTACCTTCAATTCCCCATCGTTGCCAGAACATCTTATGGCAGGGTTTCTCCGTCTGAAAGTTAGGCCCTTTATACCGAACCCTATGAGGTGTTTTACATGCCAGCGTTTCGGTCATACCACACAGAATTGTGGAGGCAAACCAACCTGTGGGAGGTGTGGACAGGCAGCTCACGACTCTGGGGTTGACTGTCCTTCCCCAGCAACGTGTCTAAACTGCTCAGGAGGCCACCCTGTATGGAGTCGTGATTGCCCTGTCTTTGTTGAAGAACAAAAAATACAGGAGATAAAAGTGCGCAAACGTATTCCGTATGTGGAGGCCAAAAAAGAATATAAGGCGACACAGCCTCCGGTGTTTCCGACCTCCTATGCCTCACTACTCCAGAAACCCACGCCCACTGCTGATGCATCGACGCAGACCATCCCCATTTCCACCAGCGAAACTTGCACCTGCATTTGTACATGCCAAACTTCGATTAGTCGAGATATCGGAATACAGGCCGACCCAATGAATGTGAAGGACGAGATAGCTGCAGTAATAATTGAGAAGACACCTCAAAAGGAGAGTACCATCCCACAGGAACGTGCCGTTCCAACAGGATGCGTTCCTCAACAGCAGGGAGCTGCCCAGAAGCAGGTGGCCCCCCAGAAGCAGAGTGCTCACCGAAAGCAGAGTGCTCAGCAACACGCCCTTCCTTCATCTTCTTCAGAGAAGAAGAAACCAAAGAAGGCGCCTCGGCATTCGATCGAAAGCCTCCCCCAGGCACCATCGAATGTCGTTCTGGCAGCCTTAACCGATGATGAGGATATCATAATGGACCTGGATACCTCATCACCGGAATCAGTCAGCCCTAATGCCGCTGCCCGATCAAACAGTGCCTCACCGTCTAGGCACAAGGATAGCGGGAAACTACAACCACACCGCTGACATGGGAACCATACTCCAATGGAACCTGAACGGATTCAGGGCTCGTTTGGGCGAATTACGTCTTATTCTGCAGAACAGACCATTCTGTGTCTCCCTTCAGGAGACACATTTCAGGCAGTGTGACGCACCTGTACTTAGAGGCTATCACCTCTACAGAAAAGACGACCTGACTGGCGATAGGGCGCAGGGCGGTGTGGCGGTGTTCATCAAGGACACATTCCATTCTACGCCTGTGCACCTAACTACGACGCTACAGGCAGTTGCAGTCCGTGTGTTGGCACACACTGAGCTTACAGTGTGTTCTCTGTATTTACCACCTGGAGAGCCTCTCGATGGTGTACTCGTGACACAGCTTCTCGATGACCTTCCTCGCCCTTTTCTCATTTTAGGAGATTTCAATGCTCATAATGCTTTATGGGGATCTAACACCACTTGCCCCAGGGGTCGAATGGTTGAGCGTGTGTTACAGTCGACATCGGTAATTTTGCTAAACACGGGTAAGGCCACACACTTCAGCGTTGCTACAGGTACGTCTTCCGCCATTGACCTCTCCTTCTGTTCGCCAGCTCTTGCAGACATTGCCCAGTGGGATGCAGACGACGACCTCCATGGCAGTGATCACTACCCTATCTGGGTAACTCTGCCAGATGGAATGGATCATGCTCGACAGCCGCCGAGATGGCTTATTAAGAAAGCTGATTGGCAGCTTTTTAAACAGTTGGCTGTTTTGGAACGGCATGAAGGCGTTCAGAACTGGGTGGATCACACTACAGCCGTGATTCGCGCCGCTGCCGATGCGTCGATCCCCAAATCGAAGGGCAACTTTAAGAGGCAGCCTGTTCCTTGGTGGAACGAGGAGTGTCGGTCTGCAATCCAAAACAGGAGGGCAGCTCTCCGACGATTCCACAGGTGCCCTACTGATCACAATCTTGCAACTTTTCGCGTGGCGAGGGCACGGGCAAGACGCATTATTCGAGAGAGCAAGGAGAGGTCTTGGCAAGAGTTCCTGAATTCTATCAATAGGTTCACATCAGCAAGCAGAGTATGGGAAGCCATTAGGAGGATCTCGAGGCGGAATTCCCGACCACCAATAGCAGCTGTACAAGGGCAAGGACTTCTCCTGACTTCGCCACGAGACATTGCTCAGGTAATGGCAGAATCATTTTACACCATTACATCGGATTCTAGCCAGAATGCAGCCTTTCGGCAGCATCGGGCTATACAGGAGAGGGTTGGTTTTGATTTCCGGTCCTCAAATGCTGAGGATTATAACCAACCGTTCTCACTGTGGGAGCTGGAGACTGCATTAACAGTACCTTGTGATACTGCCCCTGGCGTCGATGACATAACGTACAGCATGCTCCAACACATGGAACCGCAATCGAAGCATGTCCTCCTTCAGCTTTTTAACCAAATCTGGTTCACGGGAAACTTTCCACGCTCGTGGAAAGAGTCTGTTTTAATACCTATTTTAAAACCAGGGAAAGATCGGACTGACGCTGGTAGTTATCGTAGCATAAGTCTCACCAGCTGTGTAGGAAAGACATTGGAGCGTATGGTTAACCGACGCCTAGTCTGGGTCCTAGAAAGCAGGTCCCTACTCAGCCGCTCCCAATGTGGCTTCAGAAGGTACCGTTCAACGCTTGACAACTTGATCTTGCTTGACCGGGAAATCCAACAAGCTTTCCTACGTAAGCAACACCTGATAGGTGTGTTCTTTGATCTCGAAAAAGCCTACGATACTACCTGGAGGCGTAATGTTTTACAGCAGCTCCATGAGTGGGGTTTTCGTGGTCGTCTACCCATTTTTATTCAGTCTTTCCTTTCGGATCGGTATTTTAGATACAAGGTCGGGAGCGTATTGTCTGACCGTTTTCATCAAGAGAACGGTATCCCCCAAGGAAGTGTTTTAAGTGTGACGGCCTTCGCCATTGCTATCAATAGTATTACGTCCACTGTAAGAAGTCCAGTACAGTGTTCCCTCTTTGTGGACGATTTCTCCATTTTCTGTGCGTCCTCCTCCGTCGCAACTGCTGCTCGTCAATTACATCTGACGATCAGGCGGTTGGAGGAATGGTCCAACAGAACAGGTTTTAAATTTTCGTTGGAGAAGACCGTTTGTGTTGATTTTAATCGCTCCCGTTCCCTTTTTAATTACCCAGTTCTCAAACTTGGGGGGACTGCTCTCACTTTTAAGGAGAAGGTGAAGTACCTAGGTCTCACTTTTGATAAAAAGCTCACTTGGTTGCCACACCTTAAGGAATTAAAATTACGATGCATCAAGGCTTTAAATCTCCTTAAGTGTGTTAGCCATCGGGCCTGGGGAGCTGACAGGGCACGTCTCCTCCAATTTTACAGGTCATTTGTGCGACCCCGCCTCGACTATGGATGTCAAGTTTATGGATCCGCGAGATCCTCTTATTTGAAAATGCTGGACTCCATACACCATGAAGGTATCAGGTTGTCCACAGGTGCATACCGCACAAGTCCGGTTGTTAGTCTCTGTGCAGAAGCTGGTGAGCCTCCGCTTTCTATTCGCCGCCTTCTACTCACTGCACGTCAAGCGTACCGATCTATGTCAACTCCAAATTCCCTAGCGACTTCCAATGCTAATCAACAATCATTGGTACGCTTGTTCCGTAACCGTCCGCAGGCGACAAGGCCCTTTTGGTTCCGTGCAAGGGACAGCCTCGATTTGCTACAGGCGCAAGGCATTCAGGTCCAACGTCAGGGGTGGAGTAGGGGATGTCCCTGGCTACTTCAGAGGCTCAGGGTGCTTTTAGAGTTGACTCTCTACAGGAAGGCTTTTACCTCAGACACCTTTTATAAAAGTAAATTTCTCGAAATTTTAAGTCACCATTCTGATTTTGTCACGGTCTACACGGATGGGTCCAAGCAGGGTGATCATATTGGTTGCCTTGTCGTGTTCCCCGATGTTGTCCTTCAGATAGGGCTCCCAGAACAGTTTACCGTTTATTACGCGGAACTGTTCGCTATCCTGAGGGCACTAGAACAGATCAGAAGACATCATGGAGTGAAGTTCATGATCTGTTCAGACTCCCAAAGTGCCCTCCTGGCTATTGACCAAATGTACCCATCAGATCGGATGGTGCAGGATATACAGGACGCTCTCCTTGCACTGCAACAACGAAACAAGGAGATCATCTTCTGTTGGGTTCCTGGGCATGCTGGGATCCGGGGAAACGAGCTTGCCGATGTGGCGGCTAAGGAGGCTTGCTCCCTCCCCCCTGCTGTACGCTGTTCTGTCCCACTGCAGGCTGTTACCTCTTATGTGACAAGGAAAGCCATGATTTTCTGGGAGGATCAGTGGTTGGATGTGGCGGATAACAAGTTACGCGCCCTAAAATCTTCAGTACGTCCATGGCGTACTTCCTTCCGCCCTCGAAGAGCTGAGGAAGTCGCCCTTACTCGCCTTAGAATTGGACACTGCCCGCTAACGCATGGCTTTCTTTTGGGTCGTGAGGAACCGCCAGTGTGTAACAGATGTCGGACACAATTGTCGATACGACATATTTTTACAGAATGCTATTTATACGCTGGTGTGAGGACAACTTTAGGTCTCTCACAGGACCTGAAATCTATTTTAGGTGACGATGAAGCGTCCGTGGATTGTGTCCTAAGATTTTGTGCAGCATCTGGACTTCTTCCTAAAATATTGGGTGTTCGATTTTAATATGTGACAGTGTGGCTCGGTCACTCTTTAAGTAGTCACCGGGCCCCATACATCTAACAAACTTTTAACTCTTTTATGCAGTCCTTTCCTTTGAACCGTCTTTTTAAATTTTTTAATGTACAATTGAAGTTAAATGTCCATACGACTGGACCCGATTTTCTTCTCATCTCCCTATGTTAGCATACGGGCGCTGATAACCTCGCTGTTGAGCGCCCTAAAACACCAATCATCATCATCATCATCATCATCATCATCATCATCGAAGGAGTAGTCTTAATTCATCGTGGTTTGAACAAATGCTCTAATGTTCCACTGAAGGAGTGCCATAAAGAAAGCAAAGGAAGAAGAAAAAGGGAAAAAGCAAGAGGGGATCACCTCGACGGCCGCTGAGGGCCTGGCTGCGATGAGTTCAGACATCTGGTCTGCCTCCTCCCTGGATGGATCAGAAGGGGTAGTTTCCTCCACCGGTGTAATTCCGGCAGATCGGAAAGCAGTAGAGTGTCCTGGTGAGACAGAGGATGGCCGGGGCCGTCTACTGCTGTATGGTGTGACTGAAGAGTCACGCCGTGGCAGGGAAGGAGAGAAACTTTTCTTTTTGTGCGTCTTTTTGGAGGCAGTTCTGTTTGAAGAATGGGTGGCTGATGGTTGGGAAGATGAAGCTTACAGTACATCTCCGCGAACAGGATCTTTTTTCGAAATCCGGGCTTCCAACTTAGTGGCCAGAGGTTTCGGTGGAACTGAAGTGGACTGGGATTTAGATTGAGCAGAAGGCATTGGGGATGTTGAATGGGCAATTTTTGAGCTGGCTGATCTAACAACTGAGGCGCTGAAGGTAAAGTCACATGTCTGCGTACCCATCGCCTTTGTTGGTCGAGGAAAGGAAAATACATTGCTGTAGGTACCCGCTGGGAGCACAGCAGGCTTTCTACTTGCCAGTAATTTCTGGGCAGCAGATGTGGAAACGTTTTCCTTGACTCTAATTTCCTGGATGGCTCGTTCAACTTTATATACAAGGCATTCACGTGAATTAGCAGCATGGTCACCCAAACAGTTGCTGCAGCGAGGGGACGGATGTGGGCAGTCACCCACATGGGCGTCCCTAACACAGGTGACGCATTTCGCTGCATTTGGGCACGACTGACGTGTATGATAAAACCGTTGACACTGGTAACATCTGGTGGGATTAGGAACTATGGCCGAACGGAGATGATTTCATAGCATCTTCGAAGGAAGATCAACTTTGTCAAAGGTCAAAAAACTATTTGAGTTGGTGTTAACTCTCTTCACACGATGTACAGCTGTTACACCCTGGTCAGAAAGGTACTCCTGTAGTTCCTCATCGGACAGGCCGTCAAGGGATCGTGAGAGCACAACCCCCTGCGACGAGTTTAGGGTACAACGAGGTTTTACCTTAACAGGAAAGGTGTGTAACAGTGTAGTGCGAAGCAGGTTCTGAACTTGAAGGGCACCTTCCGTTTCCAGCAACACTGTCCCATTTCGTTGGTGGGAACAAGTTTTAACACGACCTGCAATCGCGTCGACACCCCGTTGTATGACAAAGGGATTCACTGATGTGAAATCATGGCCATCTGTTCGTAAAACAACAAGGAACTTTGGCAACTTAGGCAAAATTTTCTTTGACTTGGATTCATCGTGTGTCCCTTCCTGGGTAAATGCCGAAGTTGAAGAAAAAGAAGAAGAAGAAGAAGTCATTGCAAAGTTGTCCCCCATGATTACCAGCGTCTCCAATGGTGTGCTCCTTCCTAATGGGGAACCCTCACTGAGGGCTCACCCGCCTTAGGCGATTGTACACACCTCAGGTCACACCTCCCGAGAAACGGATGGAGGGACCAATCGGCACAGTCGGAAGGTTACAGCTCGGGTAATCACCCCTCCCAGGGCCTCGCCTTTACCAGGGGCTATATGCGGGCCCTACATGCCAACCCGGGGCTGGGACTTGCGCATTACCCAGTCACCTGTTACGCAATGAGTGCGTGAGTGGCCTTCAGGAACGCACAGGGAGGAAGAAAGGAAAGAGAAAAGAAGAAGGAAGTGGGAGAGGTTGAGTCTCAAATGCCGATGGGGAGACTAGAGGAGGAGAGGAAGGCTAGAAGAATACAGTAAGAAGGAAAGGGAGAAGCAAAGTTTAGGAGAAGAGAAACCTAGAAAAGAAAAAAGCTGGTACAAGAGATCACTTCAAACTCATATGGGACACTCATCTCTCGGCGAAGGCATAAACTGGGGGAGGGGGGGGGCTGAAGCAGCCTGGGGCGGGAAGGAAGACTGCTTTGGCTCGGGCCCCGTGCGCGCCACACATGTACCTGCAAAAGAGCTGTGGGGCTCCCTGGAGGTCTGATTAGAGGTTTCAAGGTGTTGCCAAGTGGTTGACCATTCCTGTTTTTAATCTCATGGTCAGACAACCACAGATATCAGCTTTGTTGTTTTATGTCTTTTCGTTGTTGGGCGTGTCTCTGTGACTGTCTCATTTAGTGTTGTCTCTTGTCTTCGTTGACCTTTTACTGGTTGACTGGGATTTTCCTTCCCTTTACTATTTTAACCTCTGGGTGCCTGTCCCGCATTTCCCCTCAGGGGCTCATCATTAGTTTGCTGGGTACGGGCTTGGCGAACCTGGGGTCCTGAGCTGGGGACTGGTAAGCGCCACCAGCCCTCTAGACACCGTAACCTCTGGGAATGCTTCAGCGACCACCGTGTGGCTCGACAGTGGATCGTTGTGTGTACCGGGGAATGGGGATCTTGGCTTGACCGCTCGGGTCGCGAGGATGGTACAAACCTCTATAAAAAAACCTTTAATCCCAAAGTGTGCTATGTGCTGATGGGATGTGTGGCTGTTGAAGAGGAAAAGTCGCTAGCGAGCAACCTCTGGGGATACTGCCACACCTCAGTTGTATAAAGCTTACCTAGGCACGCGGGGCTCTGTCTAGGCGGACACGTACTTCGCTACCGTTACTGCCACTGCTAGTCAGAATCCAGAATTCCGGCGCCACAGAGTGGCTGCTGAGAGGGGGCCCCCTGGACTTCAGGTCCGGAAATTCTGAGGAGTACAACCGCCCTTTCTTCCTGTGGGAATTGGATTCTGCATTGTGTGTAGCCTGAGACACTTTACCTGGTCACGATGGGATCCACTATGCTATGTTACAGCACCTTACAGATCGAAACAAAGTTATTCTCCTCAACCTTTTTAATGCCATTTGGATGTCAGGACACTTTCCCGACTTGTGGAGAGAGGCTATTTTAATTCCCCTTTTAAAACCCAGTAAAGATTCCACATGCCCCAGCAGTTACCGTAGTGTTGCCCTCACTAGTTGCATTGGAAAGACCCTGGAGCGGATGGTCAACCGCCGTCTTGTTTGGATGTTGGAATCCAGGCAGCTCCTTAGTCGCCTCTCTGGAAGCGGCAATACAACAGGCTTTCCTGCGCCGTCATTACCTTCTGAATGTATTTTTTGATATCGAGAAGCCCCTCAGGGGCTCAGCATTAATTTGCTGAGTACGGGCTTGGCGAACCCGGGGTCCTGAGCTGTGGGCTGTGTCTCGCCAACAGTCCGCTACACCATAAGCTCTGTGCGTGCTTCAACGACCATCGTTCGGCGCGATGGTGGAACGTTGTACGTTTCAGAGCCCGGGGATCTTGACTTCATCGCCCGGGTCGCGAGGACGGTACAAACCTCTATAAAAAAAAACCTCAATCTCAAGGTGTGCTATGTGCCGAGGAGATGCATGGCTGTTGAGGTTGAACAGCCGCTAGCGAGCAACCTCTGAGGAACCTGCCGCACCTCAGTTGTACAAGGCTTACCCAGGCAAGCGGGGCTCTGCCTGGGTGGACCTTCATTTCCCTAGCTGCTCGTGGGACCACGATGAAAAGAACCCAGAGTAACGCTGGTGGGCGTTTATACACCGTCTCTAAGAAAGGAAAAGTAGAATTCAATGCTGAGACTTATGACCCCCAGTCGTTCCCTTCCTTGGCCACGCCATGGGAGGAACGCAGGTCTCGTAGCCGAGGACAACATTATGCTCCAAGGTATTTAGTATGTTCCAGGACTGATGGTGAATCTTTCGTGAACACAAAGCCTCTCTTTTTCGTCGAGAACTTGGAAGATAAGTTTGGAGAAGTAGACAGCATGTCGAAGATGCGATCGGGGTCAGTTTTAATAACGACGTCATCCACAGCACAGTCACGGGCTTTGCTCACCTGTGACAAGCTGGGTGATGTTCCCGTTACTATCACCCCACACAAAAGTCTGAACATGGTACAGGGTTTGATTTTTCATAGGGATCTCCTTTTGCAGTCAGATGACGAACTCCGCAAGAACTTGGAACGGCGAGGTGTCCACTTTATAAGGCGAGTCCATAGGGGTCCGAAGGACAACAGGGTCGCCACTGGTGCATTCATCTTGGCCTTCGAGGGCGACTCATTGCCTGAGAAGGTCAAGGTGATGATATACCAGTGTGACGTAAAGCCCTACGTTCCTCCCCCTATGCGCTGTTTTAAATGCTGGAGGTTTGGGCACATGTCCTCCAGGTGTACCACCAACTCCACCTGTCGGGACTGTGGTCGTCCATCGCACCTGGACCTCCCTTGTACACCACCTCCCGTTTTTGTTAACTGTGGACAGCAGCACCCACCTTGCTCGCCTACCTGCTCTGTACTGCACAAAGAAAGGAAGATCATGCAATACAAAACCATGGATCGGCTGTCTTATTCCGAGGCCAAGAGGAAATATGAGAAACTCCACCCGGTCAGCATCAAAACATCCTATGCAGCAGCCACGAAACCATTTCTGCAGACTAGTTTACCGCCAGTTCAGTCTATCACAGTGGGCCCTCGAGCCCAACCGTCACCATCTGCCCCCTTGGTGGTAGGGGGCACATCTCACACTGTTGCTTCCAAAGCCCCTGCCTTGGAAGCAAAAATCCCCCAACCAATGGGGACATCGGTCCCCACACGTGAGCCAGAGTCACAACAGCCTGCTCTGGCTCCTCGCGCTAGGAAGGGGTCGCTTGGATCCCTTCCCTCTAAGGTTTCTCCCGCTGAATCAGCGGATGCCAGTGGATGGCAGAAAGTACTGCCAGCTGGTCGCAGGGCTGCACGCCACTCCTCAGTCCTGGGGACTGAGCTGGCAGCGCCCTCCCAGCATGAGAAACCTAAAGAGAAGCGCGACACGAAGAAGAAGAAGAAAGACAAGAAACCACCTAAGGAGAAGGATAGCCTGGTGGCAACCTTGCCACCACCCCCCTCCACCTCTTCTTCTGAGGACGAGATAGAGATTCTCGCGTCCCCCAAAGACTTGGCAATTGCCGAGTCTGCGGAAGTCATGGACGTTGAGACTCTGCCTCAGAAATCGGCGACGGCAGAAGATACTGCGACCCCTACTGCGCCGCCAAATTCAGCATGCCCCAGCGACCAGGAGGCTCTCTGATCCTCCAGTGGAACTGTGGCGGCTTTTTCCGCCATCTGCCAGAGTTACAGCACTTGTTGTGCCGCTTCCCAGCTTTTTGTGTAGCCCTGCAGGAAACCTGGTTTCCTGCTAATAAGACCCCAGCCCTTCGTGGGTATCGGGGCTATTACAAAAATCGTCTTGTATATGACAGGGTCTCTGGAGGTGTCTGTATCTACGTTCTTGCCACTGTCCCCAGTGCCGCTGTGCCTCTACACACGACTCTTGAGGCGGTGGCTGTTCGAATCCGGGCTATGCAGGAACTGACGGTCTGTTCGCTTTACCTTCCTCCAGATGAGACGATTTCATTTACTGACCTTGCTACCCTGGTG
The DNA here is from genome assembly GCA_026315105.1 of Locusta migratoria. NCBI lineage: Eukaryota > Metazoa > Arthropoda > Insecta > Orthoptera > Acrididae > Locusta > Locusta migratoria. Next base: position 674,360,998 of record CM048755.1, read on the forward strand.
GCACAACTTCCCCCACCATTTCTGATTCTGGGAGACTTCAATGCTCACCATCCCTTGTGGGGTGGAGCGCAGACAACAGGCCGCGGTAGGGACATAGAGACGCTCTTATCGCAACAAGACGTCTGCCTGTTAAACACTGGTGCACCCACGCATTTTTGCGTGGCACGAGGCACATACTCAGCAATAGATCTCTCCGTTTGTACCCCGAGCCTGTTCCCGCATTTCCAGTGGAGGGTCCACGATGACCTTTGCAACAGCGACCATTCGACCATTTTCCTGTTCTCATGTCGCTCCTGGATTTTCAACCTCCCGACTGCCCATCTCGATGGTCTCTCCGTCGAGCTGATTGGACACACTACACATCAGTTGCTACGGTTCCTGTTCCACTGCCAGCGGACGTGGACATGGCGATTCACCAGTTAACCAGCACGATAGTTTCAGCCGCTGAGTCAACCATTCCCACCACTTCTGGCTCCCCACGGCGTACGTCTGTGCCCTGGTGGACGCCGGAAATCGCTGAGGCCATTCGGGATCGTCGTCGGGCACTCCAGCGGCATCGTCGACACCCCACCTTAGAAAACCTAATAGCTTTTAAACGGCTCCGGGCCCGGGCTCGACAGCTCATCCGGCAGGGTAAACGGGACTGTTGGGAGACGTATGTCGCTAGCATCGGCCGTCGCGCCTCTGCATCTCGGGTATGGTCCCAGGTCAGGCGCCTCTTTGGGTATCGTCCAACGACAGCGATTCCCAGCCAACGCATCCAGGGTACCCTATGCACCGACCCAACTTCCGTTGCAGAGCACATGGCTGAGCATTATGCTCGCACCTCTGCAACATCCGAATACAGTGTCGACTTCCGTGCACTGAAGGAGCGAGTTGAACAGCGTCGGCTGTCCTTTCACACGCATAGAGACGAATTGTACAACTCTGCCTTCAGTGATTGGGAATTCGACACTGCCCTTGCCGCATGCCCCGATACCTCTCCAGGACCAGCTTCTCGCCCTGTTTAACCGGTTATGGGCGGAGGGGGCTTTCCCGTCACAATGGCGAGAAAGCATCGTTATTCCGGTGATCAAACCTGGTGCTGATCCACAGGTGGCTGATAGTTACCGCCCAATCAGCCTCACCAACGTTATGTGCAAGCTATTTGAACGTATGGTGAGCCGGCGGCTTATGTGGATACTTGAACATCGGGGTCTGTTGTCCCCACGTCAAGGGGGTTTCCGGCAAGGCCGCTCCACCGTTGACAACTTAGTGGCCCTGGAGTCTGCCATTCGTACGGCATTTAGCAGGCGTGAGCATCTTGTTGCCGTCTTTTACGACCTCAGAAAGGCGTACGACACCACTTGGCGCCACCACATTCTGGCAACACTGCACGCTTGGGGCTTGAGAGGTCCGCTCCCACTTTTTATTCAAAACTTTCTTTTTTTTCGATCTTTTCGGGTACGGGTTGGTACTTCCCTCAGCTCCTCTCACGTCCAGGAGAACGGTGTCCCACAGGGCTCTGTGCTTAGTGTACCCCTATTTTTAATTGACATCAATGGACTTGCTGAGGCAGTGGGGTCATCGATTTCTTCCTCCTTGTTCGCCGATGACTTCTGCTTATACTACAGCTCAGCTAGCATTGGGGTAGCTGAAACGCGTCTATAGGGAGCCATTCGAAAGGCGCAGTCGTGGGCTTCAACCCATGGGTTCCAGTTTTCTCCGGCGAAAACCCGGGTTATGCACTTCTGCCGCCGTCGAGCTGTCCATTTGGACCCAGAGCTATATTTATATGATGAACTTCTGACCGATTTCTAGGCATGCTCTTCGACAGCCGGCTCACTTGGGTGCCCCATCTTCGCCAGCTCAAGCAGAAGTGCGTGAGGTACCTCAATATTCTACGCTGCCTCAGCCGCACTAGTTGGGGAGCCGCCCGTACGAGTCTTTTGCACCTCTACAGGGCACTGATTCAATCTCGATTGGACTACAGGAGCTTTGTATATGGTTCGGCAGCCCCATCTGCATTGCAGGCCTTGGACAGTGGCGTCCGTTTAGCGACAGGGGCCTTTCGGACTAGTCCAGTGGCCAGCCTCGTTGCTGAAGCTGGAGTCCTTCCCCTGCGATTTCGGCGGCAGCAGCTGTTGGCCTCCTATGCTGCCCATGTTCATGCGATACCGCACCATCCGAATCGCAGGCTTCTTTTTCCAGCTGCTGCAATTCCATCTCCACAACAACGGCCGAGGTCGGGTCTTCCGATTGCGGTCCGTGTTCGTTCCGTCCTGTCGTCTATTGAGTCCGTTCCTATCCCTCCTGCTTTTCACTGGCCTTTCCGTCTCGCTCCTTGGTCACTTTCACGTCCACAGCTTCGGCTGGACTTGGCGCATGTCTCGAAAGCCTCTGTAGCACCACTGAGTCTCCGTCGCCAGTTTCAGGCGGTTATAGAGTCGTTCTGTGGCGCCGAAGTAGTGTACACGGATGGTTCTGTGGTCGACGGCCGTACTGGCTATGCATACGTCCATGGTGAGCATATCGAGCAGCATTCACTGCCCTGTGGATGCAGCGTGTTTACTGCAGAACTGGTTGCCATCTATCGGGCACTTGAACACCTCAGAGGGTGCCCTGGGGAGTCTCTCGTCATCTGTTCCGACTCCCTTAGTGGCTTGCAAGCCCTCGCCCAATGTTTCCCGAAACACCCTTTAGTGCAATCCATACAGGAGTCTGTTTCGAGGCTTGTTCGGTCTGGTCGCTCGGTGGTCTTTGTTTGGACTCCAGGCCACATCGGCATTCCTGGAAATGAACGTGTGGATCAGCTGGCTAAGCAGGCTACTTCCTCCAGTCCATTGGCTATTGGTCTTCCGGAGAGCGATCTCCGACTGGAGTTCCATCGGAGGATCCTTGGCCTGTGGGATTCCGAGTGGGCAGACGCCGCTCAACCCAACAAGCTTCGTGCAGTGAAGCTCTCTACGGCTGCATGGAAGTCCTCGCTGCGGTCGTCTCGTAGGGAATCGGTTGTTCTCTGTCGCCTACGAATTGGCCACACATGGCTGACGCATGGCCACCTTCTTCGGCGGGAGGACGCACCACGATGTGACTGTGGCGCCCCCTTGACAGTGGTCCACTTTCTGGTGGACTGTCCATTTTTAGTTGCATTGCGACAATCCTTTAATCTACCAGATGCGCTTTCTTTTATGTTAGGAGACGATGCCGCTATGGTCGAACGTGTTTTAGATTTTATTCGCTCTGCAGGGTTTTATCATGTGATTTAATAGTGGGTCCCTAAACCTGATATTTCAGGCACCTGCCATTTTACCGGTTTTAATCTGTTTTACTTTCATCTTGCCAGTCCCATGGACGACTGGCATTTTAGTGTGTGCAGAAGGGCTGGCTCATCCTATATTATCTCTGTGATCAGCCAGCCACAATCTTCTGCTGTGCTCTTTGTGTTATTGTCTCTTTGGTCCATTGCTTTATTGATTTTTATCTTTAAATGTTGTCCTCGCATGTACTCTCACCTTAAACATCTCATGCATTAGATGTGGCATATTCTTACATGCTCACTAACAGACGCTCTCTCTTAGCTAGGAACAGGGGACTGATAACCTAGCCGTTTAGCCCCCTTTAAAAACCCCAACAACAACAACGATATCGAGAAGGCCTACGATACTACTTTGAGGCATCTTACACTTAGGCAGCTTCATGAATGGGGATTTCGTGGTTGTCTTCCAATTTTTATTCGGTCATTCGTTTCTCCACGTTTTTTTAGATACCGAGTTGGTGGCGTGCTCTCTGACCGCTTCGAGCAGGAAAACGGTGTCCCTCAGGGTAGTGTTTTAAGTGTGACGTTGTTTGCTATAGCCATTAACAGTATCACTTGTGTTGTGAAAAGTCCTGTCCAGTGTTCACTATTTGTTGATGACTTCTCTGTCTTCTGTTCTTCTTCCAGTCTTGCAACGACAACTCGTCAGTTGCAGCTCACCCTCAGATGGCTCGACGAATGGGCACAGAAGACTGGTTTTAAATTTTCAACAGAGAAGTCAGTGTGTGTTTGTTTTAACCTTTCACGTTCTATTTTTAACTTACCTGAACTGCGGATGAGGGACACTGTTCTGAATTTTAAACACAATGTGCGTTTTCTGGGTCTGACATTTGACTCTAAACTTATCTGGTTGCCACATCTTAAAGATATGAAGAAACGGTGCCTCAAGGCACTAAGTATTTTAAAGTGTCTTAGCCACACTTCATGGGGAGCCGACAGGACTTGTCTGCTACGGTTTTATAGAGCATTTGTGCGTATTCGACTTGACTATGGGTGCACTGTGTATGGGTCAGCAAGACCCTCTTATTTAAAGATGCTGGACGTGGTGCATCAATGAGGGGATTCAGCTCGCGACTGGGGCATTCCGCACGAGTCCCATACAAAGTCTCTGCGCCGAGGCTGGTGAGCCACCACTTCACATGCGGCGACAGTTCCTCATGGCTCGCTAGGCATATACGACTTTGTCCTCGTCAAATACACCAGCCTACCCTGTCGTTGCCCACCCGACTGTGGAACGGCTTTTTCGTACCAGGCTACGGGCAACGAGTCTTTTGGGATACGTTCTCAGGATTGTCTTTCGGATACGGATGTGTCTGGTTTTAATGCTTTGCAGCGAGGTTGGAGTAAATGTCCACCCTGGCCCCTCCAGCGGCCAAGATTACTTTTAGAGTTGACACATTTTAAGAAGCATTCTACTTCCGATTTTATATTTCAATCTATGTTCTCGAACATTTTAGATCAGCATCATGATTTTACCGTGGTGTACATGGATGGGTCCAAACAGGGGGACTCGATAGGCTGCTCCATAGTGTTCTCCAACACCACCTTCAGGATTCGCCTTCCCCCTGCATACTCCGTTTTCTCAGCAGAACTCCATGTGATCCTGCGGGCGCTGGAGCAAATGCAGCAGATTCGTGGCACGAAGTTTCTCCTGTGCTCCGATTCTCTCAGTGCACTGCAATCGATATGAAATGTATCCAGCTGAGAAGATAGTACAGCTCATTCATGAGAAAATGTACACTCTCCAGCAGCGGGAGAATCAAGTGACATTCTGTTGGCATACGTGGCAACGAAATGGCTGATCGGGCTGCCAAGGAGGCTTGCAAAGGCTCTGATATTACACATTGTGCCGTTCCCCTGCCGGACATCCTCTCTGTGGTGCGCCGGAAGTCCCTTTGTTTGTGGGAGGAGGCATGGCAGGCAGTGACGAACAATAAACAGCAGTTGGTTAAGCCAACTGTCCGACCGTGGCGAACATCCTGTCAGTCATTGAGGCAGCATGAAGTGGCCTTGACATGTTTCCGGATCGAGCATTGTCCTCTGACACATGGCTATTTACTCCATCGAGAGGACCCTCCAATTTGTGATGCTTGTGGTGTGCAAATCACTGTACGCCACATTTTACTGGAATGTAATTCCTACCGTGTTGCTAGGGCAGTGGTGGCTCTTTGTGGTCCCCTGCCCTCGGTTTTAGTTGATGACGAGGTGAGTGTGATGAAAGTTTTCAATTTCTATGAAGTTTCTGGACTCTGGCCTAAGCTTTTAGGCTGGAAGTTTTACGGCGTTAATGAATGGCTAGCCCACCACTCCTCTGACACAGCATTTTGAGTACGCCTAAAACTGTAAACCTTCGACGATCAACATCTATTACTATCTTGCCATGTTTAGTTAGGTCTTTGCTTTGTTCTAATTATCGTTTGGCTAGTTTTGTTACATTCCTTTCTGTTCCCTATTTGTGTTTATTTCATTTTATTCAGGTCACACATATCGCCTAATTATCTTGTATGGGCGCTAAAGACCCAGTTGTCTTCCGCCCATATCATCATATACATATACATACACGTACCGCATTTATGCTTCTTCTTGTGTCCCCCAGTGATGTAATGGGGGACTGATAACCTTTGTAATTTTGTCCCCCTAAAACATTCAACCAATAACATCATCATAATCGTCCAGTTTCTTTTTGGACTTCACAAGAAGATCCATCTGTTTAGCTCTAGTGCTCTCAACTAGTACGGATCCATTTCACACTCTCTTAATAGACTTTGAAGTTCCAGCTAGTCCTTCTGATTATTTGTTAATGTAGAAAGGGGACACTTTTTCAAATTCCCCCCCCCCCCTCTCTTTTTAATCACAACAAAGATGTTATAATTAATGACTCATTGAGTCCTGTTACTATTTAAAAGTTGCGTCACAGGAGGACTTGCCTTCATTATACTCTTAGTTGTGTGGGTGTGAGTACTCCCAGATGATACGCTCATCCTGCTGGGGTTGAAAACACTTGACAGGTTCTTCTCAGTCCCACGACCAGCTAGGGAAATATTGGTCCACCCAGGCAGAGCCCCATTAGCTTCGGTAAACCTCATACAACTAAGGTTCGGCAGTATCCCCACCTCAACAGCTATTCATCGTATCAGCATGCAGCACACCATGGGGTTGAGGGTGTTTTCCGTCTAATTTTTTTTTTATCATAGAGGTTTGTACTGTCCTTGTGATCCGGACAATAAAGCCAAGATCTCTGTGACACACAAAATTCCACCACTGCACTACACAGTGGTCACTGAACCATGCCCAGAGCTTTGCAGTAGTGCAGGACTGGTGGTACTTAGCAGTCCCCCAGGCATCCTGGATTCACTAAGCTCTAACGCAGTAAATTAGTGCTGACCCCTCCTGAAAGGGTTTCATTTAGATATGGGTGGCCCTGTTTCTAATATTTTATGATGAGGTTCAAGTAAATGGACACCTTGGCTCCTACATAGACCCAGACAACTTTTAGTTTTTGTAGAAGTAGTAGTAGTAGGAGTAGTAGTTGTTGTTCATGGAGTGTTTAAAGGACACTAAACTGCTGGGTTACCAGTCCCCTATTCACAGCTAACGGGTCACATTATAAGCTGAACAATTTAAAATTAAGCGTGAGACATCTAGTACACGGGATGTGAAAATATTCAGGGAATGCTAAAATAACAACATACAAAGGAAACACAAAAGGAGTAGACCAAATAGTCAACAGAGTTATAACATCACAGAAGAAGATTGTGGTTGGGTGATCATGATGATGATAAAGGATCAGCCAGCCACTCAGCACACACTAAAATCTCCAGTGAAAAACCAAGATGTAAAGCATAAAGGTGATAACTGATTAAAATTTCTGGAGGGGTGGGGGCCTGAAAGGCCAGGCAAAGGTACCCACCTCTAAATAGAACGATAAAAGCCAGCTGCACGAATAAAACCTGATACATGGTCAGCCATAGAGGCATCGTCAGCTAAAACTAGAGGAAGTGCAGTAGTCAGGTTGAAAAACTGCCTCAAGGCGGATAAAAACAGACAGTCCAACAGGATGTGGACCATTGTCAACAGAGTGCCACAAAAAACAATTTGGTGGAGCCTCTTGATGTAAAAGGTGGCCATGCGTTAACTACATATAGCCAATACATACTCTGCAGCGGACAACATAGTCCCTACGAGAAACCTGAAGGAAGGACCTCCACACGGCCATAGAGAACTTGACTACACTGAGCTTATTCAGCACATTCAAGTCAGCCCACTCTAAATTCCAAATCCCAAGAACCTTGCAGGTCTTTTACAGCTGGAGATCCCTGTCATGGAGACCAATCTCCTAGGGCCATTACATGGTGGTGTGCTTGGCCTGGGATGCCATTGTTGCCTGGGTTCCAACCAAAATAACACTGAACAGCCTTACTTGCGAAGGGCTGACTGCACCAAATGGTGCTTGGGAAGAAACTGGTCAAGGACTTGCAAGCCACTCAGGGAGTCACTACAAATAACTATAGACTCCTCGGGGCAAACTCGGAAATGTTTAAGATCACGAAAATAGTCACAAGCTCAGCTGTAAATATGCTACTTCCACAAGGTAAGGAATGCTGCTCAACATGGCATGGATGTAAGCTTACTCAGCACGGCCATTTACCAGGGAACTGTCTGTGTATACAACTTCTGTACCACGGAATGAATCAAGTAGTGCCTGGAACAGGCAACAGGGGTTCAATGGTGAAACAGAGGCTTTCTTGTCACAGGACGAGTCTAACCGAAGCTGTAGGTGAGGTATGGACCAAGGAGGGGTGTGGAAAGAGTAGAGAAAAGTGGGAGGGATGGGAAGGACTGAAGTGATGGAAAAAGGGGACCAAACTTTAACTGCAATCGGGAAACCTGACCTTGGCTGTTGTCGTGGGGAAGGGAGGGCAGCAGCTGAAAAGAGAAGCCTGCAATTCGGGTGGTGAGGTGAGGCATGAACACAGGTAACGTAGGAAGCGAGCAGCTGTTGCTGGCGTAACCACAGGGGAGGGACCCCAGCTTCGACTCGGAGGCTTGTCACCAGACTCATGTGAAAATCCCCTGGTGCCTAACGGACACCACTATGTAGGATTGGGTCCAGGACCTGCAGTGTTGAAGGCGCTGCCGAGTCATACACTATGCTCCTGTAGTCCGGACATGATTGTATGAAGGCTTTGTAGAGATGTACAAGGGTTGAACTTAAGACTCCCCAAACAGTGTGGTCGAGATAGTTGAGAATATTTAAATGTCACCAGCATTTTTGTCTCAGCTGATGAAGTCGTGGCCCCCAAGTGAGTCAGTTGTCAAATATCAAGCAAAGAAACTGACGCTTCTCTTCAATGCGAAGCAATTCCCCATACAGGTATACCTCCGAGTCCAGGTGAATTACCCACCGGCAACAGAAGTGCATTACGCAGGTTTTCTGTGCTGAAAACTGAAAACTATGAGCAGAGGCCTATGACTGGGCCTTCTGGATTGCTCCCTGCAGCTGCCGTTCAGTGACACCGATACTAACTAAGCTAAAAGGACGACAAATGTAATTGGCAAACAAGGAGGAACAGACAGATGACGACACAGCTGCAGCAAGACCATTTATTGTGACTTAAAGTAGAGGTACACTGAGAAAGGAGCCCTGTGGGACACCGTTGTCTTGAATATGAGGTGAGCAAACAGAGGCACCAACCATAACCCAAAAAGAAATGCTATACGAAGATTGGAAGTGGGCCCCATAAGCCCTAGTCATACAGCATAGCCAAAATATGGTGGCGTCAGGTGGTGTCATACGCCTTCTGGAGATAAAACAAGACTGCAACAAAATTTTCTTGGTGAGTAAAGGCTGTGTGGATGGCCAACATCAGTGATACAAGGTTGTCGATGTCGGAGCAGCCCTGATGGAAACCCCTGTTGTTGAGCCAAGAGTCCCCCATCTTCAAGGATCCCTCTGGCACACAGCTTTTTACTTTTTTAAGATGATCCCCCATTTTGTAATGCCTGTGGCTGTGGTGCACTGCCAACTCACCAAACGCACTGCCCTCTGTCACACAGCTTTTTACTTTGTTGAGATGATCCCCCATTTTGTAATGCCTGTGGTGCGCTGCCAACTCACCAAACGTTCAAGAAGGTTGCAGGGATTGTGGGCGATAACTATCAATCACCAGCAGATCTGCTCCAGGTTTCAACACTGGAATGATGGTACATTCCCACCACTGTGACGGAAAAATCCCATCTGCCCATAGACAGTTAAACAGGGTGAGAAGCAGGTGTTGAAACTCTGCTGAAAGGTGACAGAGGAACTGACTGTGACTCCTATCTGGTCCTGGAGAGGTATTGGGGCGTGCAGCAGAGGCAGTTCAGAACTCCCACTCACTGAACGGGACACATTGTAGGGTTTCTGGCAGCACGTGCAGTATGATAACTGATTCCGCTCGACCCGCTCTTTGAGGGTGCAGAAGTCCTCACTGTAGGTTGCAGTCACAGAGCAACTTGCACAGTGCTTTGCCATGTGCTCGGTGATAGCAGTTGGGTCAGTGCAGAGAATACCTTCGATGATGAGAGATGGGATTCCTTTCAGTGGGCAATCTGGACGATTAGACCGAAGTCCCTAGGCTCTATAACATACAACATTCCACAATGAAACAGCTGATTGGGCTGCCTAGGAGGTGTGTACAGGCTGTGATATCATACAATGTGATATTTCTTGCAGGTTGCCCCCTGTGGTGCAGCAGAGGGCCTTTCAGTTGTGGGAGAAGATGTGGCTGTCAGTGACAGGTAATAAATTGCTATTGGTTAAATTAACTATCCAACAGTGGTGAACCTCCTGTAGGTCATTCAGGCAGCATGAGGGGGCCATTGCGCACTGCCCTCTGGCACACAGCTTTTTACTTTGTTGAGATGATCCCCCATTTTGTAATGCCTGTGGTGCGCAAATCACTGTACTCCACATTTTGAGTGTCTTGTAATATTGAGCTGAGAGGGCAGCTGAAAATCTTGGTGGTGCTTTGTCCTCAGTTTTTGATAATAACAAGATGAGTGTGACCAAAATTTGGAAATTTGGGTGCACAACTAGGTCTTTTGTGACCAAAGTTGCAAAATTTTGTGAATTGTCTGGACACTGGCCTAGACTTTTAGGCTTTAGGTTTAGTGTGGTTGGCTCATCCTTTCTAATCCAGTGATCAGGCAAACACAATACTGTAGTATCGTGTTGCAGGCAAACTTATGTTGTCGATACATAAAGATGTTTTTGTGCATTTGCTCAGCTCTCCACACAGTTTGACTAGTTTGGCAACTCTTCTTTCTGTTACTTCTCGTTATTCACTTCTTCACTTGAGTCACGTACATCACCTATTGCATTTGTAATGTGCTAAAGGCCTATTTTTCATGCACCCACAACATCCTATCCATCCGCACGTGGTATCCCATCTGTCAGGACCACCTACTTGGCCACTCATTCAATGCCCATGATTCATGAACTAAGACACAACCACAGGAACCCACACATGTACCATAATTTGCCCAAAGAACTGGAGAATTGTTTGGTTGACATGAGGACTTGAAGATATTAAGTAGCTTAATAGTAAACACATTAGTACCTCTTATGGCCCATTCTAAGTGTGACATCCTGTAGCAGTAACCACGGCTCAAATGCATCAATACACCACATGTGTTTGCCCTAGATAATCAATGCTCTGAAATGACAAAAGATGATTGAAAATGAGTGTTTCAACTCTGTTCATTTCCATACAGGTCTGCCAGATTTGAGAGTGTTTCTTCATAGCTATCCATTCTAGAGTGGGCTGCTTTCTTATCTTCACAACTTTTGAGGTCTCAAATGGTTGTTCTACAGCGAATGAAATTATAGAAACTTCCAGTTCCTTTGGTCCAATGGTGAGTCGGACTTGCACTCTTCAATCAATTACCACAACTTTGAACATATCGAGGCAGTTTATCATATGAATAACATTCTTTAAACAGGAAGTTGATAATATAATTGTGGTACCTTTAGCACAGCTCTTGAGGATGGTACTAATGACAAGTTAAGAAGAGTAGAGGCCGTCAAACGCGGCCTAGCTCCCGCTCGTTCCCGCCAACAAGATCGGCGGATGGTATATAAGACCAATACACAATGTTTTATCAATCAAGTTTTTCCTTACAAGCTTTGCTTTGTCTGTGAAAAAAAAAAGAAAATATCTACTTTTCATTCCACCCAAGTTTTTAGTTTTTTAATGCTCCTCACTCGATTTTGATGGAAGTATACGACTAAAAAAAAATCTGATTTTTTGGACTCACAATAGTACATCATCTTAGCTTTCGAATGAATCATTCACCTTTTCATAATTCATAACAGTCATTCTCAAATGACGCTATTTGTCAATGCATGCATTTGGTTTACAAATTGTGTATTAAAAAAGTTCGATAGCGAGCAGCTTAGTGTTCTACGCATTTTAGATCATACATTACAGTGAGTGAAATGGAGCTAAAAGAACAGAGAAGATTTTGAATGGGGATTCGCACTGATATCTACCTCCTTTCACAAGTAATTGGGAGTTATCTGAGCGGCATCATGCCGTGACCACTCGTCTACGAACTCGGCGTGTGTTGAGCGTAGCGTGAAGCACTGCAGTGCTGAAAATATTATTTGCCGGCCAAGATGTTGGTCTCTTGTGATGTGTTAATAATCCATAACCAGAAAATAACTATATACAATGTTTCATGGGTGGCGACCGATTACAATGGACAATGATCTGCTATGGTTTTACGTAAGGTAATACTTCACTTAATGAACAGTATACAACTAGTTTGTTATGCACATCATATAACTGGTGGATTACAGTTTGTAGTTTGTGTTTCGAACTACAAGAGAAGAATAAAGTAATGTAATGATGTTGATGGACTGAAAAAAAAGTTATGAAATTCTACTTAATGATTTTATAATTGGAGATGGCAAATGGAAGAAGCCCAAAAATATACTTACATTTATTGATGCATCTACACCTAAGGTGACTGTTACACTATTTATCCTTCTTTTAATTTTCACTTTTGTAGCTCTCAGAAAATGTGCCACAAGGTGAAACAATTTATATACAGTGTCTCACATAAATGCACTCTCTCTCACGCCCGAGACTAAAGTAGAAATGAATTAAGTAGAAAGGAATTCAGAACAGTAAAATTAAAGACATTATTTACTTCCTTATAAGGAAGGGGTACTGCAATTTATGACCATGGGGGTATGCAAGATGTACCAGTTTTATGTTGGGCACGATGTACTACGTTTCAATTCATTTCCACTTTCTAAGAATTCTACACTGTTCTCAGAATTTTTATTTATTTTGTTAGGAAGCTGTCTGATCGAGCTACTTTTCTATGAACACTTCCTGTAGCTGTCTGATGGGGTCTGCTTTTCTATGAACACTTCCTGAATCACCTGATGACTATTTTCTTTATCTTCATGGTACTTTCATTTTTATTTTTCTACTTTAAATGAAAGAAAAATGTGCAGATTTAGTTTAGCCTCGGACACTGCAGGTCAGTAAAGGATGAGATGTTTCATATTGTGATTTGTTTTTTCCTTCTTGGTGGGCATGTGGCCAGCAACAAGGGATCGTCACCCACCGTCAATGGAAGATTGAAGGAAACACAGGGGTGACCAATAAATTGTTCACTGCCATCTGCTTCAAGCCATCCAACTGTTAATTGATTTTGTTATTTTATTACTATTATTTGCACACTGTACTGACTCATAGAATTATAAGCACCTTAGAAATATGTGGTATGGACTCATCCCATTAATTTGGCTAACATTTGGGAACAACATTTTGTGAACAACTAAGTATTTCTTAAATTTTTTTATTCATATTAAAGAATTAATAGTAATAGAAGAAAAATAAACATATTTTCATAAGTGTAATTGAAAAAATATCTTTCAGAGAAGCTTCTGCTGAAAGCAGGCTGGAGACGTGTGATACTTGTGCTGCACAAGCAACACCATAGCCCAATCAGTTCGTGCCGGCGCCGACTCGCTCCGGGAATATTAAACATATCGAATGTTCACGTAAGGAAAGACTCTCCTAAATGTTATTCTAAATTCATGGGAGGAGTCCATTACCACCTATTTCTTATGTGCATAAGATTCTAGGAGTCACTACAATGGGAAGACAATAGTAATAAAATAACAAAATCAATGAAATGTTAGCTGGCTTGTTGAAGTAGATGGCAATCTATCTTCTGCTGACAGTGGGTGGGGATTCCTTATTGCTGGGGACAAGACCCCCCCCCCCCCCCATCCTCCTGGGGGAAAAAGATGACACATTCTTCTGATCCTTTACTGATCTGTCCTGCAGTGTCCGAGGCTAAATTAAACTAGTGTATGTAGAAATTTCGAAATTACCATCCTGCAGACAAAGAAAATGATCTTCAAATGATTCAGCAAAATGTTCATAGAAACGTTGTTCCTCTCAGACAGGTTCCTAAAAGCAACTTCATTCATTCTTACTTTAATCTTGGACGTGAAGGTACTGCATTTATGTGGAACACGCAATGTACAACTTTTAGAAATTTTCAGCAATCCGTCGTAAAAATATTTATTTACTGGCAGAGCTAGATTTCGACCACTGTGTGGTCATTATCAATGCTTAAAAATGATTAAAATACTTAAAACATCTCGACCTCCATGTTGGAGGTTGCGTTCGAACTGATCTGTCAATAAATAAATATTTTTACGACTGATTGTATTTGACTTGTGCTCAATGACTGCTGAAAATTTCTACAAGTTCCACCATGGAATCAAGCCTGATATACAACTATTTTCACCTTGTGGTACCACATTTTCTGGAAGCAACAAAAGAATTTTTTTAATAAGGTACATATTGTGTATTAGTTGTAGATGGAACCATAAATATAAGTGTTTTGGGGTTTTTCATCTTCAACTAAAAAGCTCTTAACTGTAACGTCAGATAATTTTATTTTAAGTCCATCAACAGCAGAGTCGCAGTTTCCATTAATTTGTTCTTATTTTCTAGTTTCAAACACGAAGTATATATTTCAGGTGGGAAAAAAAACTAGATGTATGCCACTCATAAAATCGAGTTGATCTGATGTAAAACGGTAGCAAATCGTTGTCCATTGGAATCAGTCGCCACCCAAGAAAATAGGTTCATAATTGTTTTCTGACCATCAAACGTACCCAGCAATTAAAATTTTTTGGCACTGCAGTGCTTCATGCTCCACTCTACAGCCGCTGAGTTTGTAGGCTTGGGATCGCGGCACGACGCCGCTCAGATAACTCGCAATTACTTGTGAAAGGAGATAGATGTCAGTGCGACTACCATTTCAAAAACATTTTTGTTCTTTTAGCTCCATTTCACTCGCTTTAATATATGGTCTAAAATGCAGACAACAATAAACTGCCTGCTATCGAACTTTTTCAATACACGATTTGTAAATCAAGTGCACATATTTAACAAAATAGCGTTATTTGAAGACAACTTTTACAAATTACGAAAAGGCAAATGTTTCATTCGAAACGTAAGATGTTTCACTACAATGTGTCCAAAAATCAGATTTTTTTAACTGCATACTTTCATCAAAATTGAGTGAGGAACGTTACAGAACTAAAAAACTTGGGCGGAATTAAAAGTAGACTTTTTATTGTTTCACAGGCAAGGCAAAGCTTGTAAGAAAAAATAATTTCATAAAATGATGTAGCGATGTCTTGTATACCGTGAACAATTTTTACAACATGAAAATCGCAAAAGCATATTTTTCCCCCTTTTTTAGTGTCGGCCATGCTTGGTGCGCTGTGTGAACACGCAGGCCGGTGGCGTGCGCCGACTAGGTTGAGGCAGCTCAGCTCGGTCCGGCAGTCGTGGCGTGAACCCGGGACTCAGAAGCACCGTGACTCGCCTCGTCCCGAAGCGCCTTTCTCTCGACAGTGTGACGTCATCGCTGCCCCTCTACCCGCTGTTAGACATCGAGAGCGAGCCACGAGCGCAGCGGGAAGCGAGCGAGAGTGGCGGCAGTTTTGACTGGCTCTAAAGAAGAGTTGTCAGACTAGGTTATGGCCTATCACCCCCTTTTTCCCCCATCTTTAGATACACCGAAGAAATCAAAACATGCCAGCCTTGTCTTCACAGCTATACATTAATACAAAAAAAACTTTCAAGTGATTACAGGTACACAAATTTATAGTAACAAGGTATAAAAATGTTCATGAATGAAATAAAGAACTTAGAAAACATGGGTCAGTTACTTTAATTTGGTTACAAAAGAAAAAAAATGCTCTAGAACAGCTAACCATTATTGTACATTTATGTATTGCTGCAAAATCACATTTCATTAACAAAATTCTAAATTTACTTCTAACATCAATTTTTAAGAACATATATAATTTATTAATTAATTTATTTATTTACTGAAGTAGGAAGTCATAAAACTGAGACTTAAAAAAAAAAACAGAGTATTCTGACATTTTGACTGAATTCATTAACATTGCTACAAAATATGCTAGGTACCCAGTATTTTACAATTCACTGCACACTTTCACCGATATGTATAATAAATACATTAACTACACAAATGTCTTCTTTTGCTTTATTCTTATACAGTCCAGGGAAAATGGAAATCAAGTAACACACGTGGAATCATTCAACTTTAAGAGAAAATCATAGGAAGACTAGAGATATCACATTATTTAATGAAGTTGTTCAGCCAAATAGTGTATGACAGTACACTATAAGGAAACAAGGTGAATGTGTTGATAAATGATACAAAGTATTTTCTGAGTAACAGAAAGTGAGCATATCAGTTCTTTATGGAAACGATGAAGGACAGCACAGAAAGCAGATGCATACAAGACACCTCAATTTTACAAACTCAGGCCAGAATTAATTCTTGTCAAATTCTCATGGACCACTCTCCTCAACTATCTCACATTAACTGACAAACCACTCACACCACAGTTTTTCAATCTACAATATTTACCGCTATGCCAGTAACAGCTTGACAATAATCTTTCATCTTCATTTTGAACTATATACAAAAAAAAGGCAATATTAATATATTTTGTCTTTTTATGGCATATTGTGAAGACTTGCTTCCAAGAAGTAATAATAACATTTTGTATTTGTTGCCATAGGTTGAAAAAGCAATAAGAATGATGTATTCATGTAGAATTTCTTCTTATGAAAGAACACTGGATGTCTGATTACTTATCTCTCTGGGGTACTGATGGCCATAGTAGTCTAGTCCTCCTAAAAACCCCATATCAGCCAACCAACTTATCTCTCACATCACTAATAAATATGACCTTCATAAACAGAATATTCAGAGTATTAGATATCATAGCTGTGATGTCTTTAAGAAGTTAAAACTTTTGGAGTTTCCCTGATTTGCAGAGTGGGTAATACTTAGAGATGATACCCAGTATTTGATATGCTAGTGTAAATGAGTCAAAAATAGTATGACATAGGTGTTTGTGGTTTGTTATAGCACATAAAAGAAAAAAGCCAAAAATAATTCCACAAAATTTTGAACTCTGGATGAACTAGTTTGTGAATGCACATAATATACTGAGTGTTAATGAAACAATTTCACCACTAGCTAATAAAATGGGCATTTTCTTTCTTTTTCCATGAATTTAAGTAACAAAATCCATTTGTGATGGACATACTAGTATTATGTTACTCCTTAATCTGACACATATTGCTACTGTTCCTGCTAGTATTTATAGTTGCATTTCAGAATCTTACAAGGTCTACATATTATTCAGGGAGAGGCTCTTTATAAAACCCTGTTTCTTTATCACACTCTCTCTTAATATATCATTTGAAGCCATGTATAGCAACCATAGAGATTGGTTAGCATTTTTCATGTTCAATTTTCCATTTCCTAAATAATATTGCTACAAATCCAAAATAATCTCTCTCCTTCAGATATGCCATTCATCAGTAAATGAAATGAACTACTTTACCCAGTGTGTGGCACATCTGATGTCGGTTTTTATTTTCTTCCACTCTGTGTGTTGAAGGAACAATGTGTGTGTTACAAAAGGAGGGTACAGACTACAAACACAATGTGTTGCAGAAAATCTGCTGAAATCAATACTATGATTCACTACAGTCTTCCCAAGTAATTATACACGGCTTAATTGATATTCTTGCACATTCTTAAAATTATCTACACAACATGTCACTCATGCAAACGTATCCCCCCCCTCACACACACACACACACACACACACACACACACATACATACATACATACATACTACATTGTCAAATCTTAACACATTATCTCAGTCTTAAGTCAGCATTAAAATTATTTCACATTCTTAAAATAAAACGTTAACAGCCATCTACAAATACTTTTTAGTACCATTTCACAAATAACGTTACTATCTGATGCACTCAATTTGCACTGTCAGATGACTCTAATTATTTCAGATACGGGAATCTGATATGCAAAGCCTTCTGCAGCCCTAGTCTAAAATATCTTCATTCATAAATATCACTGATCATACTTTGTGCACTGAAGTCAGACAAATGAACATTTTACATAATTGTTGAGATGCAGTCATACTGACAAACACAATAATTAACACACTTTTCAATAACTTTGTATACATCCAAATAAATGCAAATGAATTCAGAATGTCAGTACTTAATTACTGCACTGCCAGTTTCTTCTTTAAAACAAATACAGGTGGTTGTCTTAATTACTAAAATCAAACCTCACTAGAACAACAAATAGCATATCTGAAAGTGTTTAAAATTCTAGAATGAAAAGAAAAAGGTTCACACAGCATAAAATAGAAAAATAACTAAAAAATAAATTTTAATTATAAGCAAAACTCAAAGAAAGTATCTTGACAAACAAGTCATATCATGTCACAAATAAAAATTCTCCCCTACCCATCCACTCATTTTTCTATCCCACAGATTTTACAAAATGCACAACAGTTCAATTTTTTTGATACTATGAAGTAAAATTGCTGAAATCAGTTTTAAGTTTTATCGTTGGTGTCTGTGAAGCAAATGACTTCATTGTGGCACTATCAGCTCTCAATTTCTGCTGATTTTTTTGACTTGACCTTACAGCAGACTCCAGTTTTGAACGTAGTTCAGCTGACTGACTCATCAGTAATTTAAATTCCTGTTAAAAAAATAATAGCAAACAAATATTAGAAAAAATAAAATAAAATTAATGAACTATGATTATTACAAAAGAAGAATTTATACATTAAAACTAGCACATACTTCATGGAACAATGTTTTCAGATAACTGGCATAGGATATTATAACTTAATAACTGACTGGGTCTGTTTGAGCAGCTCATCTACCTAGTAACTGTACACAGAAAGTTCCAGCTACTCCCAAACATGTTTACTAGAATTCATGTCAGCTGATACAACAAGCCATTACACTTGGTTGATTCCTGCCTCATGAACAAATATGTTATGAAAGTGACAGTTGTGTTCTCACACATTATTGCCTTTAGAAACAAATCCATTGAAAAAATATTGATTGCAGGGCTGAACAGTAGGTTGAAAAGCCCTATTCCAAAAAATGTACAACTCTCTGACAGCTATACACACCCTATCACTACTGATGTTCTCACATATAATATCATTTTAAAACATAGCTAATCCAACTTCCTGCTGAAACTGTGAGACTGCATGCCTTTGGTGTGCATTTGTACCTGGTTTCCACAACAATCATCTAAGCTTATTGTCAGTGTTGGACAAATCCTGCACTTGTTTGCGAAGAGAACCTAAGACCACACATCTAGGTCAAATGGAGGTATTTCTTTGCCCATCTCCTTTACAACACAAAGTGCTGGGCAGTTTGCTCTACTGTTCATAATAAATGCTTAAGGGGCCATATTTATTGTGTGGAGAAGGTTGTGTACTGTCTGGTGCACCACAACTGTTCTTGCTGCCTCCATATAGACAACATACATTTCTATTGCACTCGCCTCATGAAAGAAAGCATAATTTGTAGGTAGTAGTCATTGGCTTCTGTTGTTAATTCTAAGTGAGCTCTAAGAGGAAAATTTCAGTGTTCAACTACGAGTGCTGTCAAGATTAATTAGCATAAGCTAACAAGATATTCAATGTTTAAGTTTTAAATAACATTTCAAGGAAGGTTTGCAGACTGAAAAGTGCCACAATTTGGGGCACAGTTCACTTTGAACTGGACATGCATGGATATTGCATGTTTATTTTTACTACTATTACTCAAGAGACTGTAAATCAGGATATGAAATTTAAGTCAAATTATTCCACATTCTTTGTCTATTTTGAAACACAATACACTAAAAGTATAATATTTTGCCCAGAATTTGTTGTTCAGCAAAGATTCAAACAGTAACCTAATATATTCCCTTAATCAAAGAATTCTTGTTATTTTTCAAAGTTTTCTACATTACCTCTGATCATTCCATGGATTATATTCACTTTTCTATATCTACATCTGCATACATACTCTGCAATCCACCGTAAGGTGCATGGCAGAGGGCACACTGTACACTACTACACATTTCCTTTCCCATTGCACTCCCAAATAGAATGAGAAAAAAAAGAATGCCTATATGCAGCCGTAGAAACCCTAATTTCTCTCATCTTTTCTTTGTGATCATTATGTGAAATGTAAGTAGGTGGCAGGAAGATCATTCTACACTCAACTTCAAATTCCACCCCTCTAAACTTCCTGACCATATTTTCTTGAAAAGAACATCGTCTTTCTTCAAGCGATCTCCAACTGAGTTCTAGAAGCATTTCCTTGATACTCGCACATTGGTTGAACCTACCAGTAACTAACCTAGCTGCTCGCCTCTGAACTACTTCCATGTCGTCCTTTAAACTGATCTGCTGTGGGTCCCAAACACTTGAACAATACTGAAGACGTGGTCGTACAAGCGTTTTATACACGGACTCCTTTACAGATGAAGTACAGCTTCCCAAAATTCTCCCAGTATACCAAAGTTGGTTGTCTGCCTTATTCACAACTGTCCTTACATGTTCGTTCAATTTCATATCGCTCTGCAATGTTACACCTAGATATTTGAACAATATGACTGCATCAAGAAGCTCACTCCTAATGCTGTATTCGAACATTATGGGATTATTTTTCCTACTCATGCACATCACCTTACATTTTTCTACACCAAGAACTAGCTGCCATTCTTCGCACCAACTAAAAATGTTGTTTAAGTCATCCTGTATGCTATTACACTCCGTTGAAGATGACACCCTCCCATACACCACAGCATCATCAGCAAACAGCCGCAAATTACAACTTACTCTGTCCATCAGATCATTTATATAGATAAAAAATAATAGCGGTCCTATCACACTCCCCTGGGGAACGCCTGACAATACAGTCCTATCTGATGAACGCTCACTGGTGAGAACAACGTACTGCGTTCTATTACTTAGCAAGTCTTCCAGCCAGTCACAAATCTGTAAACCTATTCCATATGCTCGTATCTTTCTTAGCAGTCTGCAGTGTGGCACCACATCAAACGCCTTTTTGAAATAGAGAAAAACACAATCTGCCTGTTGCCCCTCATCCATGGTTCGCAAGATGTCGTGAGAAAAGGGCAAGCTGAGTTTCATATGAACGATGTTTCCTAAACCTGTGCTGATTCATAGATAAGATAAGATCGAGAAGTTTAATAAACACTGGATTTTAGAAGTTTAATAGAGTAAATAATATGAATGTACAAAACTTACAATACCACCATAAGAGGTGATTTCATGTGTACCATGTTTAACAGCTGTGAAGACAGTCACTGGCACATTAAATTTCCTAGTGAAATCAGTGTGTAGATGCCCAGGTTGAAAGGTATGTTTAATGAATGTTTTTCTTTTATTTATGAGGTTGCGCTCAGCAACTCCTATGACTCTAGAGAAAGCCAGTAGAAATAAGAAATCTGTGAGAAGAAGCGGATATAATCTTAGTGGTGTGAGCAAGTGAGCTCTTGACACTGACAAGAAACATAAAAAGTTGCTGTATTTTTTATACTCCTATCGGAACAGTGGCACCTGTGCAGATGTTGATACTATCTGTGGCAGCATGAAAAGAAACTGATCTTAAGATTCCAAGAACTTACCTGTCAAGTAGCCAAAGAAGAAATTATTACCCCTCACATTCTCAAGCTAGACAATGCACAAGCTTGTTAAGGTGAAGGTATGATCACTCTCTCTCTCTCTCTCTCTCTCTCTCTCTCTCTCTCTCTCTCTCTCTCTCTCTCTCTCTAATACACACATGTAATTAGTATATAAAGTGCATGAGACAATTGCTATGAACCCTTGGGTGTGCACCAGTTTGCGTAGTAAGAATATGCAAACAAAGTATATTGACAATGGTCACTCCCAAATGTGTCTTCTTCAATGTGTATACTATCTCAATTTTTACCTGTGGATACTGAGGACCAATCTTCATTAATTTCTGAAGGCACTGTTCATGCAGCATCTGGCGAAACTTGTTAGCTTCTTTGAAAGCAGGGCCCTCCAATAAGCAACTGATCAAGATGGGAACCAGCAGTGACAACATCTCCACTCCTGGAACAATGGTAATTATTTGTATGTTTCTTCCCTGATAATTATCTTTGTTTTAAAGAAATCTTATTAAAAACAAAATGTGACTGTTTCCAGTCATAGGTATGCTTATTTCCATGTCAGGTGATTTACAAAGTCAAACTACAGAACAGCTTGAAACCAATTAAAATATGGGTGTTTTATGAATATGATGTTTAGATCTTAGAAATCAAATTCACATTCAAGTTCCCTATGGTTTACCTAAACCAGTCCTTTGAAAAACTTTTAATTTCCTTTCCTGTAGAAGTTAGCCCACAAGTGAGACAAAAGATCAACACTGCCCTACCTTTCTTCAGTGAGCCAGAAGTCAAGAAGCTATGTCAAATTTGTTTTCCAAACAATTTAAATGTGTCTGTAAATACACCACCTAAAATGTTATTATTTGAGAATGATTAATTCAGAGTTTCAGGCATCATTTTGGGCCCTATCCAGATGGTAAGGGTGTCTCTTCTACAGAAAAAGACCAAGATAACCTCAATGTTAGTGCCTAAATTGAATAATAATACAAAAAGGTTATGTTTTAGCCGCAGACCACTACACAGTTTTATCTTGTCACAAACAGAATGTTTCATTTTTAAATTAATTTTTAGTGGTATCACAATTGTACACAAGCCAAACCACTCACACAATTACTAAAATTTTTAGAAATTACAGTCATTGAAATTACTTCAACAGTGAAGGAGTCATAAATTTATTTATTTTTCATGTCTAAGATTTGGGAATTAAATGTACTGTGGCCTCATTGAAAGAGCAATCAATGCTCCTGTATGATGTTATTTATAAAACCACTAAATAATAATAACTGAATTGGTA
Source organism: Locusta migratoria (assembly GCA_026315105.1). Classification (NCBI taxonomy): domain Eukaryota; kingdom Metazoa; phylum Arthropoda; class Insecta; order Orthoptera; family Acrididae; genus Locusta; species Locusta migratoria. Next base: position 674,383,714 of record CM048755.1, read on the forward strand.
TTTCAACCATTATTCTGTAACTCTGTAGTCAGGAAATATCATGTAAAGGAGCAAATCAGTTGCCTGAAAAAGAACTAGTTTTAATTCCCAGAAGTCAACATATCATCAAATTGCCCACTGATATCACCATGATGCTATTGTTAGCACAAAGATTCATATCCCATGAAATACCATCTATTGGAAATAGAGTTTAATTCCCAGTTCTGTATGCCTAATGGAAGCCACAAACTCCACTAGGTTTAGGAAGGTATATAATGCATTAATAAGTATTCATTTGTATTTCTTAATTGAAGTGATGCCAGTGTATAGGAAAGGAAGAACAATTTCATGTTCAACATTTTGACTTCTTTTTCTTTTCAGTTTTACACAATATTAAAAAATTTGTAGTACCTAACTTAGTGACTGACAGCAGGCTCATGCATCAGGCATGAATCTCAACTTCTTAACATCAATGAGAGAAAATGAGAAAGTCAGTGGGAATGGGATGTCACAAGCTTTCCATTAAATAGAAAATTGCTTTCAACTGAGAATTTCAAACTACTGTTAAAACTGCACTGCAATACATATTTAACACTTTCAGTACCATCCAGTATTTGTCTACCTCTGCAGACTCTATAAAATTTTAGCTACATTTGAATGAAACTAATAACCAAACAGTTAAAAATGTTATGTATCTATGGTCAAAATGCAATCATTATAAAGCATTGTACATGGTTTTCAAGTACACTGGTGCGTAAAATCAACAGGCTTGGCACTTTATGAATGGCAATGCAGCCTATAGAATCTACGGACTTGGTGCTGAAAGTGTTAAAGCAGTAGTAGTTTTGTACTATATAGATAAATGCTTGTTAGAGAACTAGTTATGATGTTGAGTGTGTAAATTTATGAAGGAAAAAACCTAAACAAAGTAAAGCTTCTTAGAACTACTGTGTGGAATATTTAAAGTTTTGCATCATGCACAGCAACAGAAAAAGAAAATACACACCATTGGTAATAAGTAAAAAATTATTATTTAAAGTACATTAACTATAATGAAAACTCATTCCAAGGTGATTACAAAACACATCTCTACCAACATATATATAAAAGGCAATGAGAAAGAAACCAACACAACACACACTTCTCATCAATTGTAAAGCAACATAGAACTGTTCTGGTGTATATGCAACAAGAAAATACTTATTTTTATGTATACCTTTAAAGTGGCATGCACAAAAAATAGTAGACTTTCTACATTTACAGGAACATTATTTAACACAATAGAAAGCCATTACAAGAAGTGAAACTGTCACAACATCCTGATATTACATATTACCAAAAAAAAAAAAAAAAAAAAAAAAAAAAAAAAAAAAAAAAAAAAAAAGGGCCATTCAAAAGTTATCAGTGAAAATAGAATGGAAACATTGAAATAAATATTACTGGAGAGCTGAAAGTAATAACAGTTTTTAACTTGCCTTGAAATACATCCCCTGTGCAGCACAAAAGAAGTAAAAGTAAAATCCATCTATTATAATGTAACTTTTGATATACCATACAAAAACCACACAGAATTTTTCATTAACATGCTCATTACAGTTTACCATGAAGAGGTAGAAGACAATAATGATTTATAATAATTTACAATACTCAATGCAAACTGAATGGTTTCATGCTCTCTCAATATTAAGTACATCAAAATGAATACATAATCTTTTATTGAGGGAAAGTAGATTTTCCATATTTTTGAGTCTTACTGATCCCATCTCCAGACAACGTCACAGCAACGTAGAGTTGAGAGGTAGTTTTTGGTAACTTTTGGTACACAAAATTACGCAGGTTTATAAATATACTATACCTCCATTCAAGTAGAATGAATTACATAGTTACAGTTTGCTTCACTGGGTTAAAAAAAAAATACAATAAGAATAATCAGTGTGAGATCTCTTTTGTTATATGGATGATTGCGATTCCAAAAATTCTGGGTGCAGAATGTAAAATGCTTTTTCCTTTAAAATACTGCATTTGGCTTAATATAATCTTCAGTCTATTGAATAACTTGTCTAAGAAAATCCCTACTGAACAGGATCTCATCTTTTTTTCCTCTCCCTTATTACACTGTATAATAAGAATAGGTTCTAACTCACAACAAAGAAGATTGCTTAGTCACAGACAGACACATAGAGAAGACAATCACATTCACACAATTTAAATTTTCAACCATACCCTTCATAAGAAAAAAACAACACACACAGTCACACAATCACTCGGCATAACCCACACACACGACTGCCATCTTCAGTTGCCGAGTCTGGTATTTTAACAGTGGAAAAGGGAGAGGATGGAAACGTATACAGGGCAAGGGTGAGGGTGAGGATAGAAAATTCCACACTGCCTGATGAAATGTACTGGTACTGATAAGTGTAAATATGAAATGTAGCTTGGAAGTACAGAGAAAATGAAAAATGCAGCACACAGTTGGGAAAGAGATACAATGTGGGAGGTTTCAGATGGGGGCCATTAGGTGTGGATATAAGAACAACAGGTTACCTCACATTAATGCGAAGATGGTTGCAAGAATGTAGTATGTGTAGTAAGAACAGGTCACATCTGCATGATTCAGAACAGCTGGTAGTGTAAGGGAGATTATAAAGCAGTCCTTGATATTCAGCTTGTTATGCCGACATATATTCCTTGCTACAGGGTAGTCCATCTTGCTCTTGGCCATAGTTTCACTGTGGCCATCCCATTCTTATGAATAGCTAGTTGATAGTAATAACACTGTAAAAGCTGTATTGTTGGTAAATAACATGGCTGTCTAAAGAGGGTGGGTTACAGGACAGGAGTAGTAAGTGCTAGGTGGGTGGATTGTTCAGGGCTTGTATCAGGGTCTTCCACTGGGATATGATCACTGTGGTATGGTGCTGTGATTGGAAGTGGCACAGAGATGGACTAGGATGTCATGCAGGTTGACTGGGTGAAGGAACTTGACGTTAGGAGGGGTCAGAAGTAGGGTTGTGCCCAAATGGTTCGGCCGAATCCATTATTTGCTGATCTAGGGCAATAGCTTTGAATTCGAGATTCGATGTATAATGGCCGAATACTACCGATAGAGTTGTGGATAGAGCTTTCAATAAGTGGAAGTTAAGAAAGGTAGTTAACCAGGTTGAGGAGGATCACATTAAGCATATGGGAGAGTAGTAGTTATAGTTGTGAAGGAATGGGTTTGGGTCCAAATCATGAATATTTCATCAAAGAATCTGAACCAGACCATGGGTTTTTACTGTAATATTGTGATTTGGGATCCATCCCAGAAGGATTTATCTTCATCTCTAGCTGTCATAGAGTAGTAATTCTTTTTAAATACCTGTACTTGAGGTGATAAATTGTTTGGGTTCGAGATTCGGATGATTCGATTTGGGTTCGGAATTCGGCACATGATTTATTTAAGATTCAGTATTCGGATTCGATTTGGTAAAATTGGAGTTCGACCCATCCCTAGTCAGAAGGATCTAGGGCAGTCTCTCTCTCTCTCTCTCTCTCTCTCTCTCTCTCTCTCTCTCTCTCATTTCAAGGCATGGTGATAGATAATCAGAGCCTTGTTGTTCCAGTCCAGGTTGTACTGGGTAACAAGAGACATTCCTGGAAGAGGGAGACTGGAGATGTGTAGCAATATGGAACAAGAAATCTGTTTGTGGACTGGGTCTGGGAGGGGAGGGGGTGGGTAATGCCTATCTGTGAAGGCCTTTTTGAGAATTTCAACATATTGGGTAATAGAATACTCCTCGTATAAATAGGCCGTTCACAGGTGGAAAGTCTGTATGGGATGAATTGTTTGGTATGGAACAGGTGACAACTGTCAAAAACTGTGTACTGTTGATGGTGGTTGGTGGGTTTAAAGTGATAAAGTTGTGGATAGAGCTTTCAATAAGTGGAAGTTAAGAAAGTTAGTTAACCAGGTTGAGGAGGATCACATGAAGCATATGGGAGAGTAGTAGTTATAGTTGTGAAGGAATGGGTTTGGGTCCAAATCATGAAAATTTCATCAAAGAATCTGAACCAGACCGTGGGTTTGGGGTTTTGAGAGGATAGAAAGGTTTTGTCTAGACAGCCCATATACAGGTTGGCAAAGGGGGCTGCCATACAGGTGCCCAAGGCTGCACCAGAGATTTGATTGTAAACTTTTCCTCCAAAGGAAAAGTAGTTGTTTGTTATGATATCTGTGGTAAATGTTATTAGGACTGAGGTATTGGACTTAGATTATGAAGAACACAGAGGGGTAGTGTTGAAGACAATTTTTTTTTTTTAATTATGAAACTCAATATGCCAGGACAACTTGAGTGGAAAACTCTGTGGAAATGTCTGCACCTAGAAGTACACTCATAGTCTATGAGATAACAATAATGTCTTTAGTGTATCAAAAATCTTTATATAAAAAATGAATCCCTATTTCCCTTGGTCAAACCATAACTTGATATCTTTCTTTTTGTGTTTGTAATTTTTGGGACAAGGTTTGTATAAAATTAAATTTCTGGGAAATCTATCAGAAAATTGAAAAATTTTAGAATTTGAGAAAACTTGCAAGTGTGTTTTTAATGTGCCCATGTGTCTGTTGCATAAAAATCTATAGTTTTGTTCTGATCTGTAAGACATTTTGCATATTTGACCTTCAAAATAAGAGGAAGGTCACTTTCTACATAACATTCCATATGGTGTATAGTAGAGGGTACTTTAATTACCGACTGACACACACCTACAGTTTTATTCTGATTCTGAATAAATTTTACACACTTGACTTTCAACACAAGAGTAAGATCACTGTCTACATAATGCTTAACTCTCATGGTGATCAGTGAAAAAGAGTCAACATATTAATCAATATACAAGTTTTCCAAGATAGGGGAAGGGGGGGGGGGGGTAAGATGAACAATGGTGGAGATGGAAGGGAGGAGGAGGAGGAGTTGAACAAATGGGCTGAGAGAGAGAGAGAGAGAGAGAGAGAGAGAGAGAGAGAGAGAGAGAGAGAGAGAGAGAGAGAGAGAGATGGATATGGTTGAGAGTGGGACGGGAGATGGACTACAATAGTACAATAATTAAGTAATATGGAGTTTTTTGTGATTATGTTGTTGAAGAAAATTAAATATGAAACCAAGACATATTCAATGTGACTGCATTACCATTGGAATGCAGCGTGTTTACATTTCCCCCCTCTTCCTCCTCCTCAAGCCAGACAATGCAGTATGGTGGTGATAGAAGTGTGCAACCAAGTTCAGCACTTTGAAACATGGGTCAGTGCACAGCCACTCAATGCATTAATATAATGCAATGTTTTTCAACCTGTGGTTCACGATCGCCAGGGGGGTCACAGTCAAAGGATGCAGTATTTGCACCATAAAATAACCAGTACAGTGCATGTGTGGGTACTAGGGGTTCTGCCAAAGCAAAATTGCCTCAGAAAAGATAAATTTATTTCACACTAAAATTACAGAGATCAGCCGAACATTTTTCTTGCATCTGTCGACTCGTAAACTTTTTACAGTCACAGGAAAAGTCGATGATGGTACAATATATCGAACTTTGAAGAGTGATAAAGAAAAGATTTTTTTGTGTGAATGTAATGTACCAGCATATGAAAACTTAAGGCCAACAAAGTGATGTATTATGACACACTTTTAGTACGGAAAAAAAAGACCATGCTGTATATGACGAAAATCCGGGACATTTAGCTGTCCCCAGAGAAGTCTTGTAGACACCGGGACTTTACACTAAAATCCGGGAATGTCCCAGAAAAATCAGGATGGATGGGAACCCTAACTTAATTTGAACATTGCTGATCCACACCCATTTGATTTTCACTTTCCTTCATTCCTCTGTAGTTTGCATTACCTCATTCAATAACCATTTGTTATTATTCTTTTTTATACAATCTTTCTGCTGTCTTCTTAACAATGTAGACTATATCTGTCTGTAGCTTGTGAAGGTTTGTGTCTTCTAACTATAATAGACTAGCTTATATGTCTGTGCTTCGCTATGGTTGTTAAAGAGGGGCCTGTATATATCATGGTTTTTAGGGTTCTGGACCTAGGTCAGCAAAAACAGAATGCTTGTTGGATCCCTCTGTCAATAAACGCAGTTGTCATAACCAGTATGTAAAAATTAAGTAGAAGTCATTGTCAAAAACAATGAATGTTTATAAAGTTTTTCATACAAAAAGTGAAATTAATTAATGTTCGTACCCTGGAACGATGTAAATTCAATGTTAGGTTGTGTTCAAAAAGTTAAGACAGCAGTATGTAATTGTCTGTTTGGCATAAACTTCTGAAAACACTTCTGTTGTTGAGATGAGAAATAGTAATAACAGTGCCATGTATTGATTCTACGGTATAGTACAAAACTGATATATCTCACAGTAAGTGTATTCTGAAGTATTAGTACGTTACAGTATAGCACTGGGGACAATGTATTTATTCTGTATGCAGTGCTCCCCATTATTGAAACCACGACGAATGCTGAAAGTCTGGTAATTCAGCAACAGAGTAGTTCATGTCTGTTTAAATAACACGTCATGGTGGTGTCAATGTGTGATAAAGTAAGTCTGGGTAATCGTTGAAGGAATGGCGTCAGCTGATCGTCTGTATAGAACTTTCATTAAATATAGTATTTCCAGCGAATTTTCTTGTCTGTGTTAACAGCATCGGCCACTGTTTCAGCTAATACATGCCCCCACATCCTGCAGTGATTACTTCGTATAGCACGAAGTTCAAATCGACCTTGTGTAGGGGTACTATATATTCAGCAGTCGGATTATAACTAAGTGCAATTGTCTCTGCAAAAGAAGACGTCTTTTTCTATCTTAGTGTAGTCTGCACCAAAAGTAATTACAAATTTTAATTACAATATCGTACCAAACAATTATGAAAGCAGAGGGGTTTCTGACGAGTTTGTCGCTCGCGTGTGTGTATTATCTCTAGTGGCAGGCACAGAGCAGAAATATCTCTGGAGTGAGAATTCAGCTGCGCAGAACAGATCTTGTGTTCTCAACATTAAGGTGGAAATGTCCCATGATATTGGGAAAAATCTACTAATCGCTGACTTTATCTTGATCCCTTTTTGTTCGGTTAAGATGCTATGTGTAAATGGCCCTTTTAGTGATGCTTCCTCAACTTTCTTCTTGCTTCTGTGACATATATATTTAGATATTATTTCATGTTATGCAGTTGCTCTATGAAAAGGAGGTGGGGCTTCTTTGCAGGCAATGCAGTACAAACCAATCGTAATAGCAGGTAAATGTTTGGAAAGAGGGAATTTGTCTCAGTATCACGTGGTAATTCCAATTTAATGTTGAGAAGATATACAGAACGCAATGTTCACTCCATATACTCTATATACAATTTAGTGGTTATACCCATCAAAAGATGCACTTCTATTCTTTCCACGACATTGCAAAGTATATGGGATACAGCTAGGAAGAAAAAAAAATTTTACTTGCAGAGGCAGCTATTTAGTTTGCTGTCATTCACAGTTAACTATTCGCTTTAGGAGGATGATTAATTTACTGACCAGGACAGCATAAATTATTTATTTCATCAGGAAGATAAAGAATTATTCCCCTCATTCTACGCGACTGATTTTTCACGAAGGATTCAACGGCTATTGCCAACATCAATACACTACACTGCTGCCGTAAGGAAAATCGTAAATCGTAGCTCTTGTAGCTTTGTTATGAGCATCATCATCTATTAGTTATTTGGTATACTATGTAAGTAACAGCGCCTCTATTGGATCTTTGCTATACTATTTGTAATTCAAGCTTAGCATACACCAGAAACTACAAACTACTATATCTTTTCTTCCCATAATCCGATTTTGATGAAATGAAGCTTATATGTTGCCCAAGGAACTCTCAGTTGACCTACGAATCCCCATGGAAGTTCATATAGTACTCTTTGGGATTTGCTGTACTACATCATACTTATAAGCATAGTATACACAAAAACTTCAAATTACGATTTCCTTTCCCATCCTTACCCAATCAATCCGAGTGTAAGCTCCGCCTCTAACGACCTCTTTGTTGATGGGGGGTTAAATGCTAATAATCATTCCTTTCTTGACTATAACCAATATTTTTTGTGACTTGTCCAGGATACAATATGAATATTTTCTGTGGAGAGCCCATGCCAGAGCAAGCAATATAAAGCTGTCCGTGTGAGAAACATGGATAATTTCAAATACACTCCACAGTATTGAGTAGATTCCTGTGATTTATTAATCATAATAGAAAATGCAAGTCCCACTGCAAACTGCAGTCTCTTAAAGGTAAAGGCCAGATATGTCGGAAATAATGGGTATCCATCAGATGTAATGTTTCATTCTCTTCCTTTCCTTGTAGCTCTATGTGTATGTATTGCTTCTTCCAACAGTGGTGTGCGCTTCACAGTTCAAAGTTGTTTCAATGTTTTCAACAGCACTCTCATCTTTCAGGAATTTTCTTAAGCTCACTGGAATAGCAGTAAATAAGAAATGTGATAAAACTTGATGCCTGATGTGAAAAGTTTTTACCCATCGCAGTATATATGGTCTCATATTTACAGTTATATGTTGTACAACGGTATAATTTTTCAGGTATATATTCATTTGTATAATTGCTGTATGTGTGAAAAATCTGTTGCAAATTTAACTAGTAGTAAAGAAGTTATAGATTAAAACCTTGTGTGTATGGGACGGTTTTCCATGAACATGACTGTTTATGTCCTCGTATCTCATGAACTACACCACGTCGTACTGTGATACAATTTAGAAGGTACATTGAACTATATGTGTGTACACGGTAAAATTTCTTGCCAGTACAAGCCAATCACATTTTAAACAACAACTCTTTAGGCTGAAACTTCTAGAACTGCAAAGATTGGCTAAATAAAACTACTGTAATAAATACACAGTTCCAGTGAAATATTAAGGTAAATCTTGAACAGTGATCTCAAATTGACAATATTAATGCTGTGTGGTAATAAAAGCATTATCTCAAGTTTGTACTTACTGTATTGAGGCTCTGTAAGGGATGTTAATGTCTCCACAGTCTGAATGCTTTCCAGAGTTATCTGTAGTTCTGCCTCCGATGCAAGTTGCCTGCTTTCTTCAGTATAGAGAAATTCAATTAGGCGAGGAGCTAATGCATGAATGTAAGGTACTCCAACATTATGGTCAGGATGACAGAATATGGTACGCATAGTCAGAATGCATCTTTGTTTGATCTGAAATTAAAAAAAAAAATTAAACTTATTACATGTCATTTGTGTAATCAATCACCAGTTAATGTTTCTATTATATTTATAACTGCAGCTTTAATTATCTCTTACTTGTAAATTATCACTTTGCAAGCAGTGACGGAACTGATTTATACAAGGATACTGAAGATTTGCTGCGCAAACAACATCTGAAGGAGCATGTAGTACAAACACTGCAATTGCCAACAGCATTGTTATTTCATCTAGTTTGGTCTCTTCAGATCCTATAAATTAAAAGACCATTCACATCATTATCAAAGTTTGCCACACAGAAACAATTAACATTACAAACATGACAGTAATAATAATAATAATAATAATAATAATAATAATAATAATTCCATACTCATATTTATACACTACTGTTAGTGAAATTTCTGCCGCCACAAGTAATGACCTGTAAGAACCCCAAGTGACAGGATGTAAACATCTAAGTGATTACTGTCACAAAGGTATGGTGTCGACATAGGCCCTAGATACCCCTTCTTGTGTGACTGTATAGGTCATTCAATAAAGTACACTGAAATAAACTTTAAATATGAAAGCCATTTGCAGCAAGTCTTGTTGACATCAAAGGGTGAAATCACAGTAAATTGAGTTTGAGCTACTGAGTGAGTGAATCTAAAAAAAAAGAGAGAGAGAGTCTTAGAAATTTGTTTCTCACACTATGATGTCTTGGATCATTCAGAACAAATTGCTACAGCAATGATGTGAATGTGAAACCAGTGGAGTAAGGAGGGTCTGTGCAGCCGTAAGTGAATACTCAGCAGTTGTCATGTACTATGATCATAAGATATGGCTATCTCACCGACATGGTGTTCATAAAACAAGTAATTTTGCTGACAGTTTTGGCTTGATGCTAGAACATTCCAATCGGTTCTTATCTGACTGTATAGTTCATTTGATTCATATTCAGAAATTCTCCACCAAGGTGGGAAAATATTGTTCAAAAGAGAGAGTGCTGGCTGATAGTACTTAGCTTGATACCACTGATAGTCACACATAAAAAAGAAAGAAATGTACACAAAAATAAAGTTGACACTAGCTTTTGGAAATACAGTATTTTCCTTTGTCAGGTAAGAGGGGAGAGAAGTGAAAGAGGACAGAAGGGAAAGGTTACTCACAATCTAGGCCATGATGTAGGGATGGGTGATTAGTAGAAATCATAGATATTGCCTGATTAGCACTGAGCCATGCCAATAGCAAATCAAATAGATCAAGAAATGAACTAATGCATTTAATGTAGGATGAACTCATAACATGTTTACTGTTATGTCAATACCCACTGTTCAAAAATTAAAAATGTTTAAAACAAATTGTTATAGGACTATCAGTGGTGTACTGACGGGTGCAATGAGGTATTTACTTGAACGTCATGTTGAACTGACATTTTACCTATCAAATATGCCTATATCTATGGTGTCATCTACTTGATTAATAGAACACAGATTAATAGAACCACTCTGAGATAATTTTTCTACTGCTCCATTCTCGAATGCTGCAAGGGAAAAATAAGTGACTAAATCTGTCCAAGGGAATTCAAATTTTTCTATTATATCATTATGGTAATTTGTCACTATCTATGTAACAATTATCAAACTGATTTGGCACACAGAAGAGAAATTTGGAGATTGTAATTTCATGAAAGTATCTTGCCACAGGCATAAATACCTTTATTTCAATAATTGTCACCCCAGTTCCCTTGTCATATATTTCTTCACCTATACAGTAACATGATATTAAAAAGAGCTGTCGAGTGAAGTTATTGAAAATACTTTATCAATCCTACCTAGAAGGGCCCAGTAACAACAACATTACTCCAGAAGAAAACTGACAAGCATGTTGTTGGAAGTTTTATCAGTATATTTCTTACATCTTCCAAGTGTTCTGCCAATAAAAGGCAGACTTTGGTTCACATTCCCTCATAGCATTTTCTAGGTGATGGTTCCACTCTACATTTACTGTTATTGTAATCTCTACATATTTATCTGAGTTGATAGTCTTTAAATTTGTGCAAACTATCCTGCAACTGTTACGTGATCAGTAGGCAACTAAATTCATAATAATCACCTTAGATCCTTTTTTGATATACATGAAACTATGTGTAGAGAGTTCCCTATAAATACATCCAGGTCCTCCATGAAATCATGCCATAAAATTTAGAGACTGATAATTGAGTAGGGTAGGAATGTCAATTGTGCAGCAATCAGAATACAATTTCTAATTACATGTGTAGTGTTTTACAGTTAATCTGTGGTATTCACATCATATCAATCACACTCGTCTCTAAGTTTTCAAAAGCTATGTAGCAATTTTAAATACAGCAGTAGGACACAGTCAATCATTGGTCAACAGATGAACATTACCTGTTTTTGCAAGATCCAATATTTTTGCAAGGGTGCTTTGTAACAGCTGTTTCCATTCTTCGCATGACCGTTCATCTGTAGCATACTTGCTGTTACACAGGGATCTAAGACAGTGGAGAGCTGATGACACTGGAACAGTTGAAGCTAAAATCCTAGGATCATGGATGCTTTTGGTCGCTGTCTCTTTGATGACACCAGTTGTCAAATACAAAATAGTTGGCAACACCATGACTGCTCCTATGAAGGAAAGGTAAGAAATTGTCATAAATTTGTCTGAGAAACAGACATGTTCTCATCAAGTTTTATAACCTATACATCATGAAAATAATTTCTGAATCTTATTTTTATCAGTTTTCAGTAGTTCCATTCACTGTTATTCATCATAAATTGGCAGATTTATATTTTGATAACTCAGTAATATTTTGTTGTACATGTGAGAGTATGTGGGAGATTCTGTAATCAAGTTTATTTTTGTGGTTACTACAATTAAAAGAATTGGTCCAATAAGCTTCAAATATGCTTTCATAAAATAATCTGAAACAAAGTCTACCATATCTCCCAATCCCTCCAATCTATGGTAAACTGTGCAACACGGTTAACTTATCTAATGATTGGATACCACCTAAGAAACACTTTTCTTAATGTGAAAATCCAAAACCTGGTGACCATAACTTATTTTACTACATTTAAATTTGCAATGAACAGCACAATAAGTACGTGCCCAAATATTTGGCATTGCTGTATCATAGTTTTCAAATTGTCAACAGTAACTTCTTCAGAGAACTGTTTTCTTTTACAAACAGATCTGGTTACAAACAGGTTTTTGAGATTGAAACAGGTTTATCCATTTTTGTTTAGGTTATGAAGGGACCAAAGATTTATTCTCAGTCATTTTGAAACAATACATAATTATGCAACAATTTCATTAGAACTTAGTTATAACCAACAAAGCAATTGTTATTTCAACATAAATATTGTTCAAAAACTGACTTTTTCTGTGTCCAACAGAGATTAAATCTTTGTAAATACTTAATTATAATTTAACCTAAATATTTCTGAAAGGTAGTAAATTCTACTTGCACACAGCCGCACACCCATGCACAAATAATAGTTATATGAAAATGTACTCTGTTCAATAGACACACAATTAATGACACATTGTAACTAGACCTGTAATTTTATCTAAATGATTACATCTTATGAGGGACTGAAGTTTAGTCCTTTTCAAAATCTATCTAACCAATCAAATGTCATTGCAACAGTTCATTAGATAAATGAAAGTACAATAAGTTTACCACAACATCAAATTTTATACAAAAAATGAAACAGTTCTAACCTTGTGGAGAGCACAGTTTTGGTAGGTTCTCCATGCATGAAACTGCAGCAGACATAAGTCGACCAGATTCTTCTGTTAAATGCAAAGTGCGCACAGCGGAGCAAATTATTGGTGATGGAGAAGGATTCAGAGCTGGTAACTGCCGCACCAGCACACACAAGCACACTTCAAGCATGGCAAATACTAATGACTGGCCAGGAACCAAGTCGCCTTTAGTGCCACCTTCACCAAGTAAATCTACTTCTGGGCAGCTATTTGAATCTTGATTTGCAGGAACCATTTCTGAAAGATGAGAATAGCCACTGGTCACAGAACTAATTAATGAGACTGGTCCAGCATATAACAAAGTAAAATATTGTGCCAAATTACACACAACAGAATACATTATTTGTTTAAGATCTCACACTGCAAAAAAAAAAAAAAAAAAAAAAAAAAAAGTGGCTCAGCTAAAAGTCCTGGTTTACATTAGATTAGTTTCTCGTTCCGTAGATCCATGTTGAGGAGATCCTCATGGATGTGGAACATGTCAAGTAGCAAAATTTACAAGCTGAATAATACATGAATAATAGATAATAGTAATAATATAAATACAGATACATACATTTTTAGGTTTTTTTTAAAGCTGATAAAATTATAATACTAATATAGTATGAGTACCGATACATGCATCATTTGGTACAATTTAGAAATTCACTAATGGAGTAGGAGGAGTTGGCCACTAAAAAATGTTCAAATGTTTGTAGAACTTATGGGACTTAACTACGGGGTCATCAGTCCCTAAACTTACAAACTACTTATGAACTACTTACGAACTAGGACGGCACAAATATCCATGCCCGAGGGGGGATTCGAACCCCCGACCATAGTGGCCGTGCAGACCGTGACTGGAGCGCCTCAGTCACCGCGGCCAGCAGTTGGCCACTAGAAAGTCTTTTAGGTTCCTCTTAAAATGATCTTTATTTGTAGCTAAATTTTTTATACTTGATGGTAAATTATTGAAAATATGTTTTCCTGAGTAGTGGACCCCTTTTTGAACTAAGGTAAGTGCTTTGAAGTCTTTGTGTAGATCATTTTTATTCCTAGTATTGTATGTATGAACTGAGCTGTTTGTTGGGAAAAGGGATATATTATTTTTGACAAATTTCATTAAGGATTAAATATACTGAGAGGCAGTAGTTAATATAGCCAGTTCTTTGAAGAGGCTTCTACAGAATGTCTGTGAATTTACTCCACAAATAATACGTATTACACACTTTTGGACTCTGAAGACTTTTGAGTGACTTGAAGAGTTACCCCAAAATATTATACCGTATGACATTATGGAATGAAAGTAAGCAAAGTATGCAAGCTTTGTTATTTTTATGTCTCCTATGTCTCATAACAAATCTGTATTTTCAATATGAGTGTTGAGTCGTTTCTGCAGTTCTGTGGTGTGCTCCTCCCAACTAAATTTATTATCAAATTTTAATCCCAGGAATTTAATACTGTCATACTCTTTTATCTGCTCTTCTTCATACTTGATGCATATTCTGGTGGGAAATCTCTTACATGTTCTGAACTGCATGTAGTGAGTCTCTTCAAAGTTTAATGACAATGAGTTGGCTTTAAACCATTTATTAATTTTCATAAAAATATCATTAGCAGACCTTTCTATAACTGTGCTTGATGTACTTTTTACTGCAAACAAAACGAACTCTGCTTCTGGTAGTAGTTTTTTTGTGGTTTTAGGGCGCACAACTTCTACGGTCATTAGCACCCAGACAAGAACATACATTCGCTAGATCTCAAAAAATAAAACAAAATTTGGTGACTGTCAGAACATCAAGAAGAGGCTAAAAACAAAAGATAAAAAACAATTAAAAGGGTTAAATATCCTTCGATAAGTTGGCCAAGTTGATAAAACGCAAAACTTGAGCAGCTGCTTGTGTGTCATCAGCTAAAATTTCCTCCAGAGTAGACGGAAAGTGAAGGGCTACACGGAGATGATTAAAATTTACACAAGACAGTAAAACATGTCGCACTGTCAGCAGTGCACCGCAGGAGCACAGCGGTGCAGGGTCGGCGGATAGCAAGTGACAGTGGCTGAAACGGCAGTGACCGATCCGCAACCGGGCCAGGATGACCTCCTCCCTCCGAGAGGGGCGTGAGGAGGTCCCCCAAGCGGTCGGGATCGGTTTTACAGTTCTCAATTTATTGTTGTACAGTGAAAACCACACACTGTGCCAGGACAACACGATACTCCGGCGAAGAGCCCATTGAACATCGTCCGATGGGACGCAACAGGTAGCCATGTGAGGCAAAAGAGCTGCGGCCTTGGCTGCTATGTCGGCGGCCTCATTCCCGGGCACACCCACATGGCCAGGGACCCACAGGAAAGAAACGTGACAGCTGTCATCTGCTAGCAACTGGAGGGAGCGTTGGATCCGATACACGAGAGGATGGTTCGAGAAACGGTCCTTAAGACTCTGCAGGGCACTAAGGGAGTCCGAACATATGGCATAGAAAGGTTTGCGGTGGCGGCAGGTATACAAAACGGCCTGGTGGAGGGCAAAAAGCTCGGCCGTGAAATTCGAGCACGGGTCAGGGAGCTTGTATTTGAAACGGTTGTCCCCGACGACGAAGGCAGATCCGACACCGGCAGTGCTCTTGGAACCATCAGTGTAAATAAATATGGCATTATCGAACCACAAACGGAGTTCGACAAGCCTCGAGCGGTATACCAAATCCGGAGTGCTCTCGTTGGGGAGCAAACTAAGTTCAAGATGAGTGTGAACCTGGGCCTGATGCCACAGTGGCAATGGGCTTTCGCTCAACCGAAAGGTGGAGGCGAAACCGAACTCCAGGTGGAAGCAAGGCAATCGCAGACAACTGATATTGGCGATCGAGTGAGTCATCAAAAAATAATCGGTAAGATGGATGGTTGGGCATCGACCGCAAGCAGCATGCGTACCGACACAAGAGTATGTCACACTGAGTGGTCAAGGGTAATACAGCAGCCTCGGCATACAGACTTTCAACAAGACTGGTATAAAATGCACCGGTCGCCAGACGTAATCCCCGATGGTGGATAGAGTTGAGACGGCGGAGAATCGACGGCCGTAAAGAAGAGTATACAAGGCTTCTGTAGTTGAGCTTCGACTGAACAATGGCCTGGTAAAGGTGAAGCAGGACGGTTTGATCCGCTCCCCATGACGTGCCACTGAGGACACGAAGAACATTAAGGGATCGGGCACAACGGGCAGCCACGTAGGACACGTGTGTGGACCAGCAAAGTTTACGATCCAACATGAGTCCCAAGAATTTCATAGTCTCCACAAAAGGGAGAGCAACAAGGCCAAGATGTAGAGAAGGTGGAAGAAATTCCTTGTATCTCCAGAAGTTTATACACACCGTTTTCTCAGTGGAGAATCGGAAGCCGTTTGCGATGCTCCAGGAATACAGACGGTCAAGGCAGTGTTGAAGAGAACGCTCCAAGAGACACGTCCACTGGGCGCTGCAATAAATTGCGAAATCATCAACAAAAAGAGATCCGGAGACGTCGGCTGAAAGGCAATCTACGATCGGATTGATTGCAATGGCAAAGAGAGCCACACTCAAGACGGAGCCCTGTGGTACCCCATTCTCCTGGCAAAAGGTATCGGACAAAACAGAGCCCACCTGTACCCGGAACTTACGATCCGCCAAAAAAGCTTGAATGAAAAGAGAGAGGCGGCCCCGAAGGCTCCATGTGTGCAATGTGTGGAGAATGCCCGCTCTCCAACAGGTGTCGTATGCCTTCTCCAAGTCGAAGAACACTGCTACTGTTTGACGCGTCTTTAGAAAGTTATTCATAATGAAGGTCGACAACGTAATGAGGTGATCAGCAGCAGAGCGGTGTCGACAAAAACCGCATTGGATATTAGTCAGGAGGCGGGGAGATTCGAGGATCCAGACCAACCGAGTGTTAACCATGCGTTCCATCACCTTACAGACGCAGCTCGTCAGAGAAATGGGGCGATAACTGGAAGGAAGATGTTTGTCCTTCCTTGGTTTGGGGATGGGGACAACAATGGCTTCACGCCAATTTGTGGGAACATGACCTTCAGTCCATATGCGATTGTAGGTACTAAGAAGAAAGCACTTGCCCGCAGGAGAGCTTCTGGTAGTGTAACTGATGAGAGGTCATTACTGTACACAAGAAAAAGCAATGGCCCTAAGATGGATCCTTGTGGGACACCATATGTAATTTCTTCCCAATCTGATGATGACTGTTGGCTTAATTCACTAGTCACTTGCACTGACACCCTTTGTTTCCTGTTAGTGAGGTGTGACTTGATCCATTTTATTTATTTATTGTATAGCTTATGGGTCATCAGTCTCTAAACTTACAAACTACTAATGACGGCACAAATATCCATGCCTGAGGCGGGATTCGAACACTTAACAGTAGTGGCCGTGCAGACCGTGACTGGAGCGCCTCAGTCCCCTCGGCCGCCGCGGCTGGCCTTTAACCATTTTGCAGCATTTCCCATGACCCCATAGAATTCTAATTTACTTAAAAGAATGTTATGGTTCACACAATAAAATGCCTTTGACAAATCACAGAAAATACCTGTTGCTTGCAATTCATTATCTAATGAATTGAGTACATTCTCACTGTAAGTGTAAATAGCCTTCTCAATATCAGAACCTTTCAGAAATCCAAACTGTGTTTTGGACAATATGTCATTTGTGGTCAGGTGGTTGAGAAGCTGCTTGTACATTACCTTTTCTAGAATTTTTGAGAATGCTGGCAAAAGTGCAATTGGTCTGTTGTTTGATGGTATCTCTTTATCCCCCTTTTTGAATAGAGGTTAAATATCTGCATTTTTTAGCCAATCAGGAAATGTTTCAGTTATAATATACTGGTTACACATATAACTTAAAATTGTGCTAAGTTCACAAGAACACACTTTAATTAACTTTGTTGATATTTCATCGTAACCACTACAATGCTTTGTTTTTAAAGATTTAATTATGGAACATATTCATGTTCGTGAAGTTATTTGTAAATGCTAGTTTCAAATATTCAAGGTCATTATTTACTGATCCAGACAATCCCATACTATCAGTAACAGATATAAAGTACTTATGAAATAGATTTGCCACACCATGCCCATCAGTTACTAATGTCTCATCTACTCTTAATGCTACCTGCTCTTGTTCCTTTCTGGTTCTACCAGTCTCCTCTTTCATTATATCCCATATTGTTTTTATTTGGTTTCCTGATGTTGCTATCTTCTTCTCATAGTGCATTTGTTTAGATGCCTGAATAGTTTTTTTTTTTTTTAATATTTTACAGTATTCCTTATATTTAGCTAAATCATCATCATTGCAACTACTCTTGGCTGATAGATACATTTTCCTTTTTGTCTTACATGAAATCTTTATTCCTTGTGTAATCCGTGGTTTTATTATAGACCTCTTGTTTAATTCAAGTTACTTTTAGAGGAAAACAGTTTCCAAACATGATACTAACAATATTAATGAATACGTTATATTTTTCATTCATGCCATGAGCACTATATACATTTTTCCAGTTCGTGTCTATGACGAGTTTTCTAAAATTTTCAATTTTTGGTGGGTTGACTACTCTCCTGTATGTATATTTTGCAGTCTTCATAATCTGTTTAGAATCTATACCTAAAACAAGGAGCTGCATATCATGATCTGATAGGCCATTTATTATTGGTTTTATGATATGATTTTGTTCCTTTGATTTGTCTATAAAATATTATCAATTGCTGTCCTAGAGGTTTTAGTTATCCTAGTTGGAAAATTTACAGTATGTGTGAGGTTGAAAGACAAAGTTACTGACTGCAATAAATTTTTACTGGAGGACTGCATAAGAAAATCTGTATTAAAGTCACCGGCAACCAGGATTTCTTTATTTCTTCCTCTTAAATAACCCAATAGAGCTTCTAGATGATTTAGGAATAGATTATAATTTCCAGCAGGTGCTCAGTAAATAGTTACTATTATGTAGCATCTGTTATGGAATTCTACTTCTGTTGCACAAGCTTCTAAATGCTGCTCTAGACAGAATTTATTTATATCAATATTCTTGAATTTATAGCAGTTTTTAATGAACGTGGCAACTCCTTCTCCCTCCATATCTACTCTACAGAAGTGTGAATCCTGGAATGTTTAACATATCTATACCAGTGATACCAGTGGCCACATGATGTTCAGAGAGGCAAATTATGTAATTGGGTTAGAGGAATCTATTTCATCAATACAAATGAGTAGTTCATCAAGTTTATTTCTGAGTCCTGGAATATTTTGATGTAACAAAGATAATTGATGTTGCATACTAACGGTTTGACTAAGATTTACTGGAAGTTTCTGAGTACTTTCTGTAAACGTTGTTTGCTAAAAATCTATCTCCTGCTTATCTGTTTTTTCAAACTGAGGGTGTCTTCCAAACTCTATCAAAACTGGTTTTCTTTCCCCCAACCCTATCCTAAAAAAGGCATCCCTCTGACACCTGTAACCACTGGTATTTTACCATTTGTGACAGTGCCGCCCCCCCCCCCCCCCCCTGTAAGTTACTTGCAATCAACCCAGACAGTTTTCCCTTCCCTTTCCTGTTGAGGTGAAGGCCATGCATAGTGTAATCCCACCTACAGATATCATCCACAGGAATCAAACGAATATGGCACCCCATATCTGACTTGAGTAGCTGCTCCAACTCCAAGTTTACTCTCCTGACAGAAGAGTTCAAATGAGGCCGATCATGGTGACTCTAGACAGATACAAACCCCACACTAGTATGCTTCATTGCTGATGATATCTTCACCAGGTCACACACTATAGAATATTCACAGTTTCTGTGAATGCTGTTTCCCGGACCGCCCACTATAACTACGGTATCCTCCATTGTGAAATATTTACATAAAGAACCTATATCCTCTGTTACCTGACCCATGCCCGCATTTGGTTTGAAAAATTTTGTGACCTGGTATTCTGGACCTAGCTCTTCCTGCAGTAGTTGGCCAACACCTCTACCATGGGAGCTACCTAACAACAAGACTTTCTTTCTTTTCACCGTTTTCCCTACCTTTTTCAAATCCTTCTTGAAAGTTTGTTGTGTCCTTTCTACAGCTTCAGCTACATGAGGCTCGTCCTATTCTGACTGAGGCAACAGGTCAAATCTATGTTTCACATTAATGACAAAGCTGTCTGAAACTGCCCTAAGCCTGTTGCCCCTGTTACCTGTTGCCACCTCCCACTGCTGTTCACTCTTCTCCCTCCTTAACCTGCTCAGTCTCTCCCTTGCCTTATCTAATTCAGCTTGAAGAGCTGTAATTTTCCCCTCCTGTTCCATTATTGTCCTATCTCTCTCTTTTTTTCCAGATCCTACAAAACCACTGGTGAGCCTCATTTATACCCCCCATTTCCCATGCCACTACATTCGCCCCAATGAAAGAAACTACTACAACTATCACACCACACCCCAGAACTAATGATCCTAAGGCATGTCACACACTTCTCACCCACGGTAAAAATAGAAATCATAAAAACTTGATTAAGTACTGACTAAAACCTGAAAGTTACACCAAAAGACACTGAAATTTGTTCACGCAAATATAATTAACTGAAAGGGCACTGGATATAAAGAAACTCGCTCACAAAAACAAAAATTGGGCCTAAAAAACACGCTCACGAAAACAGAATTTAGGCCTATACACACGGATTACTATACACACTTTTGCTAAATCACGAAATTCTCGTCTGATAGACTTTTATAAATTCTGACTACTATATGCAGCGAGTGAAAAATAGAAGAATGGGTAATTAGATATAAGTTTTAGTCACTGTTTACAATGATTCACGCACGTTAAATTAGGCCTACAATTACGTGCTATAGGCGCAAGAAGAAAAATAAACTTTTTACACCATTTTCCTTATTTAACACTACACTAACACTTCCACTAATGTAATAACACTTATATTATATATATACCAACTGGAAACGATTAAATATAGTTTAAAAACAACTATTTTTGTAATGATTTACTGGAGCAAATACTTGAAACGTTTGTGCGGGTGCAGTGTTACTAACTTGCACTGGTGCAGTACTTAATTACATATTAACAAGGACAAAAAGGATTCACCCAACGTAGATCATAATGCCAAATTCAGACTTTCACATCATGAAGTTGTCAGTACCTTTAGGCACAGATAGCTTGATGGATAGCAATAGATGCCATTGTCTAAAGAAGAAATAGTAACTCAGTCAGTATACTGACTATGCACTTCCATGTATATTTCTTTTGTTTATCATTGATTATGCTACAAACTTTATGGATAGTGCTATAGCTGCTCATCAACCCACATTGGAGACAGCATGACGAGTCAAATCCTGCACTAAATATACACATAAGGCAGGAAGGAAGCTTGGGGTTTAATGTCCTGTTGACGGTGTGGTCATTCGAAATGGAACTCATGCTTGAATTTTTGGGTAAGGATTAGGAAGGAAATTGGCTGTGCCCTTTCAAAGGAATAAGAGCCAGAGAAACTGGTATAGGCATGTGTATGCAAACACAGTGATATGTAAACACTCAGAGGATGGCACTGTTGTTGGGAACACCTACATACGACAAAAAGTGTCTGGAACAGGCATTAGATCTGTTACTGCTACTACAATGACAGGTTATCATTATTTAAGCGAGTGTGATTGTGGTGTTATAGTCGGCACTCAAGAAATGGGATATAGCATCTCCAAGGTAGGCATGACGTGGGAATTTTCCAATAACAATCATTTTACGAGTGCAACCTGAATATAAAGATTCTAGCAAAATATCAAATCTCTGACATGAGTAGTTGGATATAGATCCTGCAAGCATAAAACATCATCTGACTTTGTACCAAATGTATTCTCTGAAAACTGGTTTGAGAAATTAGTTTATGATACCACTATAGTAGTATATTGTGGAACCACATTTCACCTCCTAGCAACAAATTCTAAGCTAATAAAGAGCATCAAAACAAAGTTGTCATAGTGAGACTAAATATCAAAACCCATCAAAATTATACAAAAAACATATATATTCAAAGACGTAGATAAAATTAGCTTCATTCTTTCCTGTATGACAATCTCCAGTCTTTTGAAACTAACAAAGCAAGTGTAGATCAAATGTGGCTTGCATTCAAAGAAATAATATCAACAGCACTTGAGAGATTTACACCAAATAAATTAATAAAAGAGAGGTCCCCCATGGTACGCAAAAAGGTCAAGTCAGTGTTGCCAAAGCAAACAAAAAAAAAAGCATGTCAAATTTAAACAGCCGCAAATCCCCAAAGACTGGCAATCTTTTACAGACACATTAAATTTAACAGAGACTTCAATGCAAAAATCTTATAATAGTTTCCACAACAAAACTCTGTCCATAATTTGGATTATCTACCAAAGAAATTCTGATCATACGTAAAGTACACTACTAACAAAACAATCAATCAATTCACTGTGCGATAGAAATGGTGACAGTACTAATGACAGTGCAGCTGTAACTGAGTTGCTAAACACAGCTTTCTGAAATTCAGTAGATACTCCCAAAATTCAAGTCAAGAACAGCTGGCATCATGTGTAATTTAGAAGGAGATACCCTAGGAGTAGTAGAACAACTTAAATCACTTAACAAAAGCAAGTCTTCCAGACTAGATTTTATACCAATTAAGTTTCTTTCAGAGTATGCTGATACAATAGCACCATACCTAGCTAACGTATACAACTGCTCACTTCGCAAAAGATCTGTGCCCGAAGCCTGGAACGTTGCACAGGTCAATCCAATGTTCAAGTAAGGCAACAGGAGTGATTTGCAAAATTACAGGCCCATACCAATGACATCTATTTGCAGCAGAATTTTGGGACCTATAGTTTGTACATTACTAACTACCTAGAAGACAATAACCTACTGCCCCCCCCCCCCCACACACACACACACACTAAACACAGATTCATAAATTACAGCTCTTTACCAAGAGACAAGAGATCTCAAATCGATTCTACATTTAGAGACTTTCGGAAGGCTTTTGACACTGTGCTTCACAAGCGACTTGTGATCATATTGTGTGTCTATGGAATAGCATCTACATTGTGCAAATGGATTCGTGATTTCCTGTCAGAAAGGTCACATTGCATAGTAATTGACACAGAGTCATCGAGTGTAAAACAGAAGTTATCTCTGGTGTTCTTCAGAAAAGTGTTATAGGGCCCCTACTGTTCCTCGTCTTTATAAATGATTTAGGACACAATCTTTTGGCTCTCTTAGACTGTTCAGGGATGATGCTATCATTTAGTGAAGTCACCAGAAGATCTAAAAAAAACTGCAGAACTATTTAGATACAATATCTGCATGGTGCAAAAATTTAATTAACCCCAAACAATGAAAAGTGCGAAGTTCTAAAAGATGTCCACTAAACTTTATTTACACAATATATCAGACAAAACTACAGGCCATAAATTCATCTAAATACCTTGGAATTACAATTATGAACAACTTAAACTGGAAAGAGCACACAGGCAATATTGTGGAAAAAGTTAACCAAAGGCTGAATTTTATTGGCATGAAACAGTTCTACTAAAGAAACTGTCTATACTACAGTTATCCACCCTATTATTTAGTATTGCTTTGAATTGTGGGATCCTCACCAGGTGGGACTGATGGAGGACATTGACAAAGTTCAGAGAAGAGTAGTTCATTTTGTATGATCACAATACATGGGTAAAAGTGTCACAAAAATGATACACAAGTTGGGATGGAAATCTCATTAAAAGAACTGCATCATCCAGTGTGGTGATATCTAGTTGTGAAATAGCTTTCACCAACCTTTTCCTCCAATGCACCCCCCCCCCCCCCTCTTATCTGTGTACTATCTGAAAATGGAAAGGTAAGAAATATTATGAAAGCAGTTCGATAAACCCTCTGCCAGCCACTTAATTGTGATTTGCAGAGTACATATGTAGAAGCAAAATGTAAGTAGTACCTCACTATTGCTATGCTCCAATCCTCTTTCATTAAAAAACAGTGTCACATCCATAGTATCTTCCCTTATTTCTATTTTTAAAATATTTCTTAATGGAATTACTTTATCATCTGAGCTCTCAATTTTACAGAACATGTGTATATTCCCAGTTAGTATTAAATGTGACCTGTTACACAATACAAGGAAAATTCTTGTGATTATTTAATCTAGCATTATCTAGATTTCCAACTACTGCTTTGAGCAGTAAAATTTCACATAATATTTCAGCAGGCTAATGATTATTTTCTTCAACTCAGTCCCCTCTATAGGCTTCATTATCTACTTTCAAATAACAACACAACACTTCACTTTTCACATTTAATATTCAAACATAACAACTCAATAAACACTTACTCTATTATTTTGTCCATTTCAGCAAATTTCGTAACTATTTTTAACAAAAGCAGCAATCAGCTGCACTTCTTTTATTTACTGGTTTTGGGCACTTTATGTCCCAATTCAGATGTATGTTGCTATCCTAATCGCGCGCACGCACGCACACACACACACACACACACACACACACACACACACACACACACACGGACACACACAATTACCTCTCAATTTCTTCTTCTTCTGTATGTCAAGACACTCTTGCGCAGCTGTCAAAACTTGCTTTAGAACCTCCATCACCAACAGCTGTGTTGAAGGATTGTCTCTAGTTAACAACAACCTGTTAAAAATGAAATAATGAATTAGGACCGAGACAGCTGATCATAAGCGATCTGCAACAGTAACTACATCACACTGAATAAAGTGATTGTTATCACAGCTTTCTTCCCCCGTGTCTCTTAATGTACACTATTCCTCAAAATAATACATGAATACAGCAGCACCTATGTCAATGCTTACTGTTAATTTAATACACAATAGTTTACAAAAACATACATAAGAGTCTGTGATTAAAAAAATTGGCAGATACAATTACATACAATGCATTTTCATCCATTGTTGTTGAAGTTAGTGCACTGCATCTAATGCTTACCCAACAAGTAGATTCCAATCTTTTTTAGGTTCTGCAAAATACTCATCTGCAACCACCATAACATCATTGTTAGACAAGAATAAAACTACAAAGGTCACAAGAAAGGCAGTTGACAGATACCAAGATGAGAGGGAGTCACCTGCAATAAGGATGGCCTAGAATCATGTGTGTACTTCCACATGTGACTTATCACAGCACCATTTTATGTTTTCTCTCTTCAAGGTATGTATTTACCAGCAATTCTGTCCCATAATTTTCTCTAGTTCTTCAGTTAATTTTCCTTTTGATATAAATCACCATATTCCTCTATTTCTTAGGATTCAAAATTGTCCACATAAAATTTCAGAGAATATCCATCCAATCATACAATGTGAATAGTTACAATAAGGGGTAATTTTATGCTAGCCTCAAGCCGACAATGGTGCAGGAAATATAAAAGAGAGTGGAGGAACGAATTACAAGTTATCAAATTTAGCTGCCTTAACTCTGATATATTTACCTCAACGGAGGTGGGACACATTGCAATAGACCCTCATGATAGCATTTATTGTAGACAATTTTGTAATTTGTGGATGTCTTAAACTTTCATCCGCATCTACACCTATACTCAGAAAACCACAGAAGTGTGAGGCAGGTGTTACCTCCTCCCCCTTCCCCATACCACATATTAGGGTTTATTTTCATTCTATTTATGTATGGAGCAGTGTTTCCAAGTCTGTTGCATACATTTTGACTAACCTACTTTCAAAATCTGCTACAAATCGACCAGAAGGATAAAAAACTTACAATATATAATGGTAAATACAGTATATTAAAGACACATGTTCTCTTTATTTGTACAATGTATTTTCAGACTACTAAACGTTAACATTTCATACCACAATAAAAATTTGTGTAAGTATAACACCCAATGTTTGAGTGAAAAAATTCTCTCCATATGAAAAACATATTTCAGAAGCGTTCAATTCTTATTTGAAGTGAGAAGAGTTAAATAAATATACTGCAAATGATTATGGACCATTGCCTATTTGTTGTTAATAATAAGAAAGATGTATAGCAAATGCAATTGTTTATTCAAGCAACCAACTGTGGTTCCATTGCACTCTTATTGTGTCCACTGTCATGCAGTATCCAACAATAATCAGATTATTGACTGTTAAACATTATATTAAATTATCTATTCTGAAAGTCAATGGAAAATATCATTTTCGTAGTTGAACCATGGAATTTCTTATTTCAAAGTTGATATTTCAGTAATAACATGAATTAATTTATCAATTGCATTTAATTTACTATTATGGAACAATACAAGAAAAATCAAACGACAAAAATATTTTCTGGTTTCATATTCCAAGAATCAGCCAGAATCAGCTTAAAATTGGCTGAGTTGGCAGCTCTGTTTAATGGTTACAGGAAGAATGACTCATTGGATACCTCTCTTCAAGATGTAATTAGCTGAATCATGCCTCTATAATATTATCAGGAGTGTAGCATAATTAAAAATTAATGAATTGCAACTGGTTCTTGTAACACTATAAGTAGGTTTTCATAGGACAGATGGATTTTTTTATCTGCCAGCTCAGTTTTCCCAGAATTTCCATAACATTACCATGTAAGTTGAAAAATCCTCTGACGACTGTGCTTCTGTTACTTATGTATGTTCAACATAGCTAAATTAATGTGTGTCACACATACTTGAGCAACACTTTAAGCAGGGTCACAAAAGTATTTTGTAAGCAACTTCTTCACAGACTCATGATACCCTCCTAGTAACATACCAGTGCTAGAAAGTCTGCCACAAGCTTTACCTACAACTGAGCATGTGTGTTCATTCCATTTCATATCCTCACAAAATGCAACACACATCACATGTATTTGTAACAGTTGTCCCCTTCCAGTGGTGGTATACATTACTAAGTCAGTGGCAAAATGTCTGAATTGTTGTTAATACTGTTTGTCATATCGTTAACATACACACCAAATGGCAAACATTCCAACATACTTTCCTGTTGCACACCCTAAGTTACTTCTGCATTTTTCAATGACTCTCCATCCTCCAGACCACGAAATCTCAATCCTGCCAAATTTTGTTTGACACCAAAATACTCATACTTTTGTTAATAATGTGTTACTAAGTAAAATTTTATTGGAAGTCAAGAAATATTATACACTAACTGCCTGGCACAATCACTTTCAGGAAGTTGTGTGAGAAAGGCAAGAGTTTTGCATGACTAATGTTTTTGGAATCCAATGCTGGTTGGCGTGTTACTGCGCTTGAGCTCAGAATATTTTCTAATATTCTACAACAGATGGATCTCAATATTTGACAGTTGTTTTGTGGGGCTCTTCAGTTGCCTTTCTCATAGATGGTTGTATCCTGGGTTCCCTTCCAACTATTGGGCACAATTTCTTATTTGAGTGGTCTACAGTATATGATGGTTAAGAGATGAACTAACAGCTGCAAATTCTCTTTACAATATAAAAATAACTATATTAGACCCTAATACAATTTTAGTGTTCCATAAGTTTCTAAATGTCACAAAGTCTAACACCTGAACGGTTATCATTGCAGTAATATGAGAGTTAAACTGGGATGCTAAGCCAAAAGGAAAATTTAAATTTTTGCTTTTACATTTTTATTTATTCAGCTGTAAGCAATATATATTGTACTGATATTGTCAAATGTTTGTGTGCTGTTACCTATAAATTAACATACCTCACCCTTCTTTGCGTCACAGTGTTGATGAACATTAAGTCCCATATAAAGTAATTTTTAACCTTCATTTATAATATTTTTATAGTACTAGGTGTTCAATTTCCCTATTATGTTTGATACTAAGTTATTATATATTAAAAGTTCATCTACATGTAGTTACTATCTACAGTTACTTTAAATATTCACCAATAACAGTTATTTAATAGGTACACTTTTAGACTTCTGTGAAATGTGTGGTGATCATTTAAATCTTTTATTTCTTATGGCAGCTTGTTGTACAATTTTATTCCAAAATATATGGAACTATTTTGTGTTTTGGCTGCATTTCTTCTTGTTATCTGTAGTGTGATGATACTGCTGGCCCTCTCATCTCAATGTTATCGTAGAATACACTCTACGTCGGTCCCGGAATCGTGTGGTGTAATAGTGATATATGTTGCGTGTGAAGTTAATTACAAATGAAATAGGCAGCCTAGAAATCTATGTAGGACCGTGTCTCGGTGATACTGTGATTAGTTAACAAGCGATAGATTTCATTAATTAAGAGATTATCATATGAGGTTTTCAGACAGTTCTATAAACAATAGTTTCATCATTGTACTTCATTTGAATAACTATACAGACAAATTGTAGAAACTTTTGTAAAACAAAAAGACATGAAAATAAATAGTATTGTATATATGTTAGGATCATAAACAACTTGTGTAGACCAGCTAATTGTGTTAAGTAATGTAATAGTCGAGATTTAAAGATTGTGATTCTTTGTATATATTGACTGTGTGAGGTTTTGAATCTATTTTGAAAATTGCCAAGATATTTGATAGTTCAATATATGTTAGGAACATGTATGATGTACTCATTAACTAATTAATTGACATTTGACATTGCTGTCTGTTGTCAAACAAAAAGGACCGTGATTAAAACTTAAAAAGATATGCGCCATCTAAAATAATTGTATGTATAGTTTTCATTTTATATTGTGATTATTTCTGTGTACATGAAATGATTTACTTGAGTGTTCCTTAATTGTAAATTAGTATACTCAATTGTTATGAACAATGACAATAATGACATTACATTATGCAATGTTATATATTTGCCTCACTGCCTAGTGTGGGGGGGGGGGGGGGTTCGAGTTTTGCCGGTTGTAAAGTGCTTTGGAATCTATGTCAGGCTGAATTGTTCTGGTAATGTGTGTACGCAAATTATTAAGTTGTAATGTTTTGGTGGAATAAGAAGCAGTTTGATTGGAAATTAAATAAGTGAAAAATTGTACATACGAGTATTTCTACCATGACACCCCAGGTTAATAATTTTGCAGTGAGCAGAACCCCCATACATCATAATGTTGAAAAGATGAGCATCAGTAGAATGACTTAACTGTAATTACTTAATAACCTAGTAACGTTTTAGTAGACAGTATCTGGATTTTGTTTTGTGGTCATGTATTGTGCTGTATAGATGAAGATTTTGTTTATGTACACTGGGGGACAAAAAGATTACCCGGCCCAAATAATTTAAAGTACAATAACAGAGCATTATGCGTGTTCCAGCTCATACGTGCGAGTGTTGCCAACTCCAGCAGTCTGTGCAGCTTCAGCTTGCTGTTTACATTGTCAAATAAAAGCAATACAATAGTTAATATATAGTATATGTTGAGATTCATTGCACTTTAACTTGCATATTGTTTATTTTGGAAAACATTATTTGACTACATAGAAACAACAAACCGCTTCTCACATATGTTTCATTGGGTGAGTGGATAGACTGACAGTTTATGAATAGAACGGGTGCACTTTCGAATCCCATTGGAGGCAATTTACTTTTAATTTTTTAGACCTCTTGCAGGTAATATTTTAAATATAAATTCGCTAAAAATTGTGCAGCTGTGGGCTTTTATAGGTTTTTAGAAGATTCCATTTTATAATAATCTAATCTTCAATCAGACAGACACATGTTCATAGTAATAATGTTGAAAATTGATGTATTTTGTATGTAATTACTTTGACCGCTCATTAAAGAACCTTGTGGCAATCAAAGTAATTAAAAATACATGCGAGCATTTTCAAAATTTTTACTATGGCTATCATTTGTCTCATTGTTTAAAGATTAAATATTACCTACACATGTTTAAAAAAAAAGTTGACTCCAGAGGTACTCTAACTCATGCCCCTTGCATTTGTAAACCATCAGCCTACCCACTCAGCCAACGAAACGTATGTCAGAAGTGGTTCATTGTAGTAAATCTGCCCATGTGGAGTTCATCTACCGCAACCACTTAAATATGCTCGAATAACAGTTTTCAAAATACATGATACGTGAGTGAAACTGCTATGAATATCAATATATACTGTAGCCTAACAATTATATTGCTTCTATCTGATTATGTAAACACGAAGCTGAAGCTACATAGACCACTACAGTTGGCAACACTTGCACTTAGAAACTAGGGCATGCACAATACTCTGTTCTTGGATTTTAAATTATTCAGGCCACGTAAACTTTTTGTCCCTCATTGTACATTATGTTTTGTTTCTGTAGTCAATTGATACCATCACACTTCCAAGCCTTATGAATAATTCT
Source organism: Locusta migratoria (assembly GCA_026315105.1). Taxonomy (NCBI): domain Eukaryota; kingdom Metazoa; phylum Arthropoda; class Insecta; order Orthoptera; family Acrididae; genus Locusta; species Locusta migratoria. The sequence continues at coordinate 674,414,009 of CM048755.1, forward strand.
GTACAGTATACTTCACTACTACTATTTGTTAATATTCACACAGTTCTTTTCTGTATTTGATAATTGTATGATTCCTGCAATTATTCCCCAAAACATATGCACATTTCCATAATAAGTTAGTTCAAGGCAGAAAATATTGCTCCCTGGTGCAAGGATTCATAGGATGTAACATACTGAAGACAACTTCTTTCCCAACATTCTCTTATGTTCTGTCCATTTCAGCTGGCAGTTTACAATCATTCCTAACAACTTTGCATTAGTTACACAGTTTATTTCTTCATTGTTTACCATCAGTGTGGTGTCCTTAGCTTTTAATTTAGTTGAAAGTATATGCAGTTTGTATTTCTTACATTAATGCTACTTTATTTCTTAATGACCAGCTGTAGACCTACTTCAGAGTTTCATTGGATTTTTCAGGTAACTGTGCTCGATTTTTCTAATATCGCTACAGTGCTGTTGTCAGCAAACAATACCTTTTTCCCCTTATTTGACACGCTGTTGGAAATCATTTATATATGAGGATTGGAACTTAAATAGTGGCAACACTGGCGGGGAGACACTATGCAATGTAATCTACTATTATCGCTGATAGCACATGTTGTTGACATACCTACCTTACCTCCCAGCACATGGACTCGCTAGTCCCACATCACCGGCGTGCCCATAATTGAGGGAAACAGTCACTTGTGAGCAAGCAGCCTAATGTAAGATGGATCACGACTGAATGTGCCAAAGGTTGTACAACATGACAGTATCATCAACGTCTTCAAGAGGAGTGCAGGGAATCAGCATTGCCATACAGAAGAGTGGCACGTTGGGTAAAAGCCTTCAACGAAGGTTGGCAAACTGTCACAGACATGAATTGGACAGGTCATCCTAGAGTCTCTGAGGAAGTAGTGCATACTGTCGCCACATTAGTGGACAGTGATTGACACCAGACAATTCATGAGCTCGCCCACGAAACCGCGTATCACTGTGCTTCGCATCCTAAAGGAACGCATCATGATGGTTCCAGATGAATTGATGGAAATGCAGGAATGGATGCGTTATAACACTGCTTAGATGCACTTGGAGCACTATAATCACAAATGAGAGGCTTTCTTACACTCTATCGTAACACTGGATGAGACATGGACCACATTGTACAAGCCAAAACTGAAATGCCAATCCAACGAATGGCGTGATAATGGGTCGTCACAGAAGTCTAAAGTGCATCGGAGCCCCAGTATGGTGAAAGTTATGGAAATTCTCATGTATGAATGTGATGGTGTTATCCTAACACATTATGTTCCTCCATGGCAGACCATCAATGCACGAGTATTACTGTTTGTTTTGGAGCATGACCTGCGACCAGCTTTGCGAATGATGCGACAACACTTTCTGTGCAAACCACCCATCATTTTGCACGACACTGCATACTGCGCAAGCTGCGGCTGCTCTGTTCAATGGGACTGGGAAGTACTGTACCATCCACCATACCCCACGGACTTAAGTCCTTGTTATTTTGATTTGATTCCAAAGATGATGGAACCACTACGTGGCATTTGCTTCAGAACTGTTCCAGAGATTCGACAGATAGTAGACTACTCCATTCACGCCATCAACAAAAAAGCTCTGCTAATGGTATACTATGCCTTCCACATCGCTGGCAACAGGTGCGACACAAAGCTGGTGACTACTTTTGAAGGACAGTAACAGGTACAAACATGTAATGCTTTTGTATCAGTTGTGAATAAATAGTTGCCACTATTTAAGTTCCAACCATCATAGATAAGAAAAGGCATGGGACCTAATACACCTCCATGGGAAATACCCATATTAATATATTCTGTATCTGCCAATTGTTTTATCACTATTCTGTTGGAGATATGAGATTTTAGCTCTTTTCATCCAGTTTTCCAAGTATTATTTAAACCAATTACATGCAGTACTCCTTATTCCTAAAAGCTCTAGTTTTTATAAGATTTTGTGCTCAACTGTGTCAAACAACTTTGGTAAGTCCAAAACAAGATCTATTACATTCTCACCTTAGTTTAGTGCTTGCAGCACAACCTTAGTAAATTGTGCTAAGCTGGATGCATACCTCTTGCAGGCCTGAAACCATATTAATCTTTGCAGAGAATGTTGTTTTGACATAGTAAACACTTCATTAATCTGTTTTTTATAAGAGTTTCTATTAATTTGGAAAAGCTCTGTAGTAATGAGATAGGTCTGTAATTCTCAACATTCTCTGCATAATCATTTTTCGGTATTGGTATTACTTTTGCTTTCAGGTATTCGGGAAAGAAACCAGATCTGAACTATTCATTAATGAGTTTTTTACAATTATTAACATACTTTGTAAGAACACCAATTGGAATTTTTCTAGCCTTGAAGTTTGTTTGGTATTAAGTTGATGTATTACTTGTGCTACTTCTTTTTCTGTTGTTGGAAAGAACACCATTGAATGTACTGCCCAGTCCTGGTTACGCAGAACATGGGTAACTGAACTTTCCTCCTGCAGCTTCTTGACAACTTCTTTCAGTTCTGTGTTTCCCAAAAGCCTCTAAAACACCAACTATTGTGCATCCAACTGCGTTATCCATGACCAAAACTTATTAAGGATTTATGAGGGGTCTTTAAATGTTTTGTGAGAGTCCAAAAGTAACAATCAATAAAATTGTTGAAACATTCCATAATCTATAGTCATAGCTTTCATTAATTTCTCATGCATAATTTTTTAACTATATGTGTGTCATATGTTAGAAGAAATTCAATCTGACATTATAGCCATAGATGTTGCTGTTCCTGATGCTAAGGACAATAGTGGAGATGGTGTCTGAAGCGATCTGCCTCAGTGCAAACTGTTAGACATTTTTCAGTATAGAACTGTGTTCATATTAATCTAACTCTCAGCATATATATCAGACTTATTTAATGCAAGAAGTTAAGAAATCTCCTGCCATTTATGTACTATGCTCACTGTTCAATGGGAAACACTGTAACAGTTTTAAAATTTTTACACTTTACTTGCTGGTGGCATTTGAAATCAACAGTTCAGATTACTATACAATATAGACTCTTTAACATTACATTAAATGCCTTGGGACCAACTTACCTATGCAACACATTGCAAAGTTCAATTGGGAGCTTTTCATCACTTGTAAATACTTGACGTGACCAAGCTGAATCCAGAAGTGTGTACAGGGCTTGCAAACAAGTGCTGATGCTTTCCAATGGTTCAACTGAACGAGGACTACAAAGAGCTTCCATACAGATACCTGAAAACAATATTAATTAATATAAAAAATGGCAAGTTAAACATCCTCCCCAAGGGATACCACCTCATTGAAGGCACTTCGTGTCAGACAGTGAGATTTATGCGCTCTGATAAAGCTCGTGGCTGATTGCGAGTAGTGTAGCTACTGGCAGGTGCTCCCAAACCAGATTGGTCCCTGTGGAGGAGTCACATGAAGTGTGGCCTACATCATAGGGTAAGAGAGACTCTAAGATTAGGTTATCAACCTCTCTGGTGCTAACCCCAAAATAAAAGCCTGGTCCTCTAGGTTGGTGGTAAGTACAGGGTTGATATCCTTGCTTTAGAAAATACCTATTATTGTGAATAATTTAACAAAGAATGCCAGACTGTCCTTAAGAAGATTACTGTGACAAGGTGCTAACACATGGAATGGGAGTTGTTACAGTTCAGGAAATCAGGTGGAAGGGAAGGGGAGAGAGTTAGAAGCACAGTATGGAGTTGGGTTTGTAGTTTCCAAGAATGTGTTCAGATAAGTTATTGTTTTCACCTTACAAAATGCAAGAATGTGTGTATCAAAGGCTAATTTTACACGGTGATCTTCGTGGATGTACATATACAAACAGATTATGTCCACAATAATTTCATCTGAATCCTCTAATATCAACTGCAGGTGGTCTGTCATGGGATACCTACATACAACTCCACATTACTTCTTGGTGACTTCACTGTCAAACTGGCCATGTGTTTGGTAAGGAAAGTCTGTACAATGAAACTAGTAATAACAATACGAGGGTTGCCCAGTTTGCTTCTGCAAATAAGTGAAAGGCATTAAGTGGCTATTTCCCAAGGAAAAGTATCTACAAAGGTACCTGGAAAATACCAGGAACAAATAAAGCAAACAAAATAGACCATAATGTTGAAATAAAAAATGAGGACACTTTCCAATGAGCTAATTCTGGATCTGACCATTACCTAGTAGGTGTCAAAATGAGGTAGAAATTTTCTACGACTGCCGAAGGGAGTTGAAACAGAGTAAAGAAATGGGATATAGACAACTGAAAGATACGTGAAACTGGAGACACTGGAGACCATACAGACAAAGAATGCCATTTTGACAACAGGAAAAGAAATAATGGGAAAGAAAGGCATGTCGATGAATGTAGACAGGCAATGGGGCAGTAAAAGGAAGTGAGACTGAAATGTCGACAGGAGAATACATGATTAAATAAGACATTGTATAATAAAATGAGAAAAGAAGAAGCTAGGATATATAAGAAAAGAGACAAGACTTGCTGCTCAAATTACTCAGTAATTACCCTGCTGAATGTATCCTATAATATGATCTCTAATGTTATGTACAACAGGTCAGCACCTAATGCAGAATAGATTGAGAGAATATCCGTGTGGATTTCAGCCTAAAAGATCAGCCACAGGCCAGATATTTGTGCTGAGGTGAATACATAAGAAGGCATATGAGTATAACATTGAGCTCAATTATCTCTATATAGATTTAAGGCAAACTTTTGATAGTCATGACAGAGCACATATGCTACAAGATTTTCTGCTCCCTTTACTGCATCCCAAGTTGCATTTCATATTTCCAACTTTCAGTTCCTTTACACTTTGCCAGGCAGTGCAGAACATACCGTTCCAATCCTTACCCTTCGTGCTTTCCCCTCCCCTCTCCCCCTCACTGTTAATGTGAGCATTGTAGATGGCAGTTAGTGTGGCCAAAAATTTAAGTTATGTGATTATGATTGGATCTTTTTCATTTTGTTTTTGTTTTAGGTCGCAAAACTACTGAGATCATACGAGTCCATGTAGAACATAATTAAATGCATGGACTATGCAAATGCAAAAGGAAATGAAAGGAAAAGGCTCTTCGCAGTCTGTCAATGATGTAAAAGGAGCAGGTAAAAAAAAGGCCATCCCTACATAGATTTTTCATTACTGTAGGAACATGGCTGGATTACCCAATTCGGGAATGTTAACTTTCCTTCCACATAATGCTACGGACGATAAAAAGTAAAACGCAATATGCAGACCACATACCAACTGCTAAGACGTTAGGCAGCTCAGATGGAAAACACAGACTGATACATAGAAAGTTAAAAAAAATGGGTACTCAACCAGAAGATGGCATAAAGTCAATTGTTGAGAACAGTGACCACAAATAGGAGCAGGGTCACCACTTAGTAAGTGGTGATGGCTGAAACAACTAACTGGGCGATAATGACCACCTCAAGACAAAGGGCCCAAGTGGAGATCAACCAAGCTGTAGGAACAGGTTTAATGTCCCTGAGTTTGTTCCCTTCAAGGGAAAACCAATGGGAATGCCAGAGCAATATCACTAACCCAGAGACGGAGACACAAAGATCATCTGAGCGTACTGAATAGGTAGCAAACTGAGGTAGGGGGGCTGCATTCTTTGCAGCAGAATCCACACTTCTTGTTGCCCGATACACAGACGTGGCCATGAACCCACTGGAACTCCTCATTGGTCCCACTGTCAGTGAGGGAGTGAAGGCACACCTGGATTATTTGTACCAAGGGGTGTATCACATAGAGCATACAAAGGCTGTGAAGAGCACTCGAATAATCTGAACAGATGACGCTATAAGAGAGCATGTGTCACCTGATGTACTGTATTTCCTGATAGAAGGCAAAGAGTTCTGCAATAAAGATTGAGCACCAGTCAGGAAGACTATATTGGAAAGAATTGTCACTGAGTACAAAGGCACACCCAACACCATGGTCAGTCTTGGAACCATCAGTATAGAAAAAGAAATTTTTCCTAGCTATGTGCAAAGGGCAAGAAATGCTGTGATACACCAAACCTGGGGTAGGGTCTTTGGGAAGTGAATGGAATGCAAGGTTAATACAGACTTCAGGATGGAGCCAAGAGGGAGAAGGACCCATGCCCATCAAGAATGTGGCAGGGAGTGTATAGTCAAGTAACAGAAAACAAACTCCAGGAGGTAGTATGGAAGAATACTGACGGTCCAGGGAATCGTCAAAAAAGACAGTGTAAGATGGATGACCACACATAGATGAAAACCGGCAAGCATAACAATTAAGGAAAATTTTCCATCAATAGGACAGCGGCAATTCAGCAACTTCAGTATAGAGCTTCTCAACAGGACTGATATAAAAAGCCCCTGTGGCTAGAAAAATCCCATGATGGGGCATCATGTTAAGACGATGTAAAATGGACGAACATGCAGACGAATAGACACTACACCTGTAGTCCTGTGTTGAACAGACAAGGGATTAGTACAAGCAGAAAAGGGTGATCCAGTCTGCTCCCCAAGAAGTACCACACAGTCGACGTAGAACATTGAGAGAGCAGGTACAGTGAGCTGCCAGATAACAGATGTGGGCGGACCAGCAGAGTTTCCTGTCAAACTCTAGCCACAGGAATTTAGTTGTATCAACGAACGGAAGGGTGACTGGGCCAAGATAAAAGGATGGCAGAAGAAATTCAGTACACCCCCAGAAATTCATACACACTGTCTTGTCAGTGAAAAAATGGATGACATTACTGACGCTCCATGAAAAGTGACGGTCGAGACAGTGCTGAAGATGCCCCTACAGTACACAAGTTCGTTAAGAGCTTCAGTAAATTGCAAAGTCATCAATAGAGAGAGAAGCTGAAACATATGGCACAAGACAGTCCACAATAGTGTTAATTGCCCTGAGGTACACCATTCTCTTGAGAGAAAGTGTTTGACAGGACTGAAACAACATCAAAAACGCGATCTTGTAAAAACCCCAAAATAAAAATTGGTAGGCGACCCTGGAATACGCAAGCATATAATGTTTGGAGGATATCCGTTCTCTACCAAGTACCTACTAAAAAAAAAAAAAAAAAAAAAAAAAAAAAAAAGAAAAGAAAAAGAGCAGCCAATGTTTGGCACTTCTGCAAAAAATCATTCATAACAAGGATTTAAAGGGTGACAAGATGGTCAACGGCAGAGCGGTGCCTGTGAAAACCACATTGGGCAATAGTAAGGAGAGTATGAGGGCAATAGTAAGGAGAGTCCGAGATTCTAGCCGTCATAGCAACTGACCATTAATCATTCATTCCATCACTTTGCAGATGCTACTGGTGAGGGAAACTACGTGGTAACTGGAAGGAAGATGTATGGAAATGACTATGGATTTACATCAGTGACTAGGGAACATGCCGTCCATCCAGATGTAGTTATAGGTTAGGAGAAGAAAATGCAGACCTTCGAGAGAAAGGTGTCTTAAATTCTGTGTGTGGATGCCATCTGGTCCTGTTTACACTATCTGAAGAGGCGCTGTCACAGTGCACACAGCCTTTTGTATTGGATACAGTTCACGAATGTGGTATGGCGTCTAAAGGTGTGGAGGGTGCATCTCCGAGCTCTGAGCGAATCACAGCACACCTCAGTCCACCAGGGGATGGTGGTACATCATGGCAACGAAGGGGTACAAGGTATAGAATGTTCTGCAGCATTGAGGATTGTAGCAGTAAGAGGTGACCTGCTCATCAGTACTGGAGAAATGGTGTTTATGGAAAGTCGCCAATGAGTTATAAAGCTGTCAGTCAGCAGTCAACCTAGATGAAGAGCACGGATTCGAAGATTCAAATGGGATAGAGTATGTTGAAAGAAATGTTGGTTCACCAGTATTGAGGCAATGAGATTAAGGTGGTTAAAGATATCCATAAGAAGTGTGCCTCTCTGACAGGGGCATGGAGAGCCCCAAAGAGGGTGGTGGGCATTAAAGTCACCATTCAACAGGAATGGAAAAGGAAGCTGATCAATGAGGTGCAAAAGGTCCACTCTCATGACAGTGGTGATGAAGGTGTATAGATGCTGCACAGGTAAAAGTTAAAACCAGGGAGAGGAAGGCCGACAGCAAGAGCTTGGAGCTGTGTATGTAAGGGAATAGTGCGACTATGGATATAGTCTCTTATGAGCAGCAAGATGACCCCATTAGCTGTAAAGGTCAAAACAGATAGTTGAAGTGTGCAGAATGATTTGTGAGAATTTAATTATGTTTCTTGGAGGGAGAAAATCATTGGTGAGTAGGTTTGCATGAGAAGCCACAGTTCGGTCCAATTGGACCGGATGCTACAAATGATCCATTGGAGAATTGGCATCACTGAAATGGATCAAAAGTGAATGATGACTACCCTGTGTGTATGCTCAGAGATGCAAGTGTCAGTGTCTGGAGGATCTTGATCAATTAGTTCCACTGAGGTGTCACGGTCTGCCTTGTGGTGGCCTCCTGACTGGCCATTGGTGGAATGCCCCAGTGACATGGAAAGCATCTGGGGTAGGGCGTTATTAGATGACATTGTCAAGGATGAACACCGAGAAGGTGAAGGGCAGGATCTTTTCCCTTTATTTGACTTCTTTGAACCCTGACGGGTCGCTGATGAAGACCTAGAGGACTGTTGTGTGTAGGTGTGAGCAAAAGCTCATCCCAGGAGTAAACTTTTTTTTTAAATTTCCTGCTCTCTGTTTGCAAGCACTGTGATTTCAGTGGTGGAAATGGAGGTTTGGTAGGGCAGTGGATGCCCTTTAAGATGATGCTGTTGTGGCACTGGGTGTCAACACGACTCCAGCACTGAACTGTACGTCGCAAGTCTGTGTTGCCACTTCTCTTCAGAAGTAAGGCAGGAGTAACTTTCCAAGCGCTGGTAAGAATGTTTGTATAGCTTATGGGACTTGGCTACGGAGTCATCAGTTGCTAAACTTACAAACTACTTATGAACTAGCTAACACTAAGGATGGCACAAATATCCATGCCTGAGGGAGGATTCGAACCCCCGACTGTAGTGGCCATGCAGACCCTGACTGACGCGCCTCAGTCCCCTCGGCCACCGCGGCCGGCGCGCTGGTAACCAACCAGAAGGTGGTGCTCTGGGTTTGCACCTATCGTACATTTTGTAGGCTACAGGTGTCAGCACTTTTTCCTTCACTCTGATTTCTTGGATAGCTCATTCATCAAAATAACCAGGGCCTTTGTGGGTGGAGTCTGCATGATTACTCATACAGTTAATGAAGTGAGGAGAAAGGAGTGGACAGCTACCCTCATGAGCATTTCTGCCACAGGTGGCACATTTGGCAGCATTTCTACAGGACTGGCAAGTATGGTTATAACATTGGCATTGGAAGCAATGTGTTGGATTAGGTCACTTGAAACCAGCCTTGATCTTGGTTGGAAGGACCATGTGATCAAAGGTCAGAAATACAGTGTGGGTTGGCACTAAATTCTTAGTGACCTTAATCAAGACTCTGTGGACTACTGTGATGCAGTGATCAGATAAATAATTCTGAATTTTCTCTTCATTTAGTCCATCCACTGGTTGCTGGAATCAACCCCATTATAGGAATTGAGGGTACAGTGAGGGAGCTCTGCAATGAGTAACTATGAGCAGAAGTTGCACCTGAAATGCACCATTTGTCTTCAGCAGAAGAGTGGAATTCCAAAGATGAGACCATGACTTCACCAGGGCTTGGATGTAACTCCTTTTTGCATTACAAACTGATTTATGGAGGAAATTTTTTCCCTTCCTCATTCCAAGTCACAACAAGACAGTAAGACGCTGCAGGTAGAGTAGTCAATGCTGTGTTTGCCATCACATATTTTATCTCCTTGTATTTATGTTTAGATGAGTATCTCACTGTGGAGGAATCCCCCACGATTGTCAGCATGTCCGATGGTGCGCCCCTTCCTACTGAGGGCCCTCATGAAGGAGGGCTCACCCACCTTAGGTGATTGTCTACACCTCAGGTCACACTTACCAAACTTCAGATGGAGGGACCAATTGGCATACTGGAAAGGTTTCAGCTCAGCTCAGGCAGTCACCCCTCCCAGGGTCTAGCCATTACCAGGGGATAGTTTTAAGCCTTACATGTCAACCCGAGGCTGGGAGTTACACGTTACCCAGTCACATTTTATGCAGCGAGTGTGTGGGCGGCCATCAGGAATGCACAGGGAGAATAAATAAAGAAGAGAGAGAGACAACACACACCAAGGCAGAGGTAGAAAAGTGAAAGAGGAAATAGACAAGGAATAGGGAAGGAAACAATTCTTTATAAACTTCGGTTTCCCGAAGTAGGCGCACGACATTGTCCCCAAGAGAGCCGAAAAGGATAGTGATAGGGTGATCATGCAGCACAGAAAGGAAGTAGCGCTGCAAAGGCCATGTTAGCCATGGACATACTCACCAAAGAGGTGAGTCCCCTGGGGAGTATTATGATTGTCTTTCTTATCTATGGCTCAGTGATTGTGTTTATGGTGAGTGCTACTTATCCTTATAATATCACTGACATTTCAACCTGGGCTTTGCATTGCCGTCTAAATGTGTGTTTAATATATAGAACATTACTTTAATGACATATGTATCTGAATTACAGGTAATGGAGAAGACAATTATAAGCAGGTAACAGGCATATGAAATGAAGTGCTTCAGAAGTAAGGCAGGAGTAACTTTCCAAGAAGAACAAGGTATCAGCACAAGGCAAGGGTCTCTCATGTATGGTATATCTTGGAGGTGAAGTTCAGAGGATACTACATAAACAACTGATGTATCTATATCATTTTTGATGTGCACAGGGCTTTTTGCCTGCCTATAACACACCACAGAAGAACCTTTGGAGATGGATTTTTGTTTTTACATTATTTGTTAACCATTGTTAGTATCTTCAGGTTCATAAGTTTAAGTTTAATGTTTGGGCTGGAACTGTGATTGGTACCTCCTCCCAGAAGATTTTACAGGTACTATCTACAGGGACTTTATACGGTACACACTGTAAGGAGGAAAGGACGGAAGCTTGGAGTTTTACATCCCATCTACAGCGCGGTCATTAGAGATGGAGCTTACGCTCAGATTTTCAGGGTAGGATGTGGGAGGAAATTGGCCGTGCCCTTTGAAAGGAACCAACCCAGAATTTTCCTAGAGTGTTTTAGGAAAATTACAGAAAATCTAAATCTGGATGGCCTGAGGTGGATTTGAACCACCATCCTGAATCAGAGTCCAGTGTCTTACCCCTGCACCACCTTGCTCGGTAGGAAGACCTTGCAAGACCTACTAGAAGATGTGCCCTAGCAAATTAGAGGAAACTTAAGGTTTATGCACGGTGAAGATCCAGGATACTAGTGCTCAAGATGCACTGGCTGGTGTCTACCGTGATAGATGGAGAGGTAGAAGAGAACCTGTTCCATAGCCTATACATTCCCCTGAATTTAATCCTTTGAATTACCATCTCTGGGGGCATCTTAAATAACTGATCTATCCAACAGACCACTCAAATGCTGGAATTTTTCATCAATTTGTCATGGGAGCCTGTGTAACCATGTTTATTGTGAGCTTGTGTTATGTTGAGCTCCTAACAGATACATCGATAAACTAAAAACAAAACAAAAATTCGACATATGTTTTATGAAAGATTTTTCTTGTTTTTGTGTAAGGAAGCTAGCTTCAATTACTGTAAAAGTATTTTTGAAACATGATGCATACCACAACAGGCTTTTAAACTGCAGTAAACACAAAGAACATTAATGCACTCTGCTGGCCTTTCTACCTGCCAGAGAGATTTGCAGGTCTCATCATTTATGAGCTTGCCAATGGAGTGTATGTGTATAAAGTTAAACTGACATTGTACAATGTAACATCATATTATTTAATATTAAATAATTTAACATAATATTACTTAGTGAGAAATTGGTTCTCAAAGACTCACCAAACAAAAGGTAAAAACGATCATGGCCTGATTCACAAATACTTTTCTTTTTAACAATGCTTTCTTGACACTCCAAGGACTTTTTTGGAGACTGGCTACTATCTTCAAATCCACTTGCATTTAGCCATAAAGCTGCTGCATGAAGAATTGGGGGCCATGAAGATAAGTAGTATGGTCTAGATGACTCCATAGTGTCTGTAGTGTAGAATGCACCACCATCATGAGGTAACTGGCTTGAAAATTCTGCAAAACAAAAGATGTATTATACTTATGATACTAGGACATAATTTCTTCTGTTGCATCATGTGCACTCATTAAATGGTATCAGATGGGAACACCATGGAGTTATAAAATACTTTTACACTGTCCAATACCTAGCGTTTTATGAAGAGGTATGGAAGTATTTTATCAAACATACAACAAAAATTAATTCATTACTTGTAAGAATTTCAGCTGAATAACAGTTATCACAAATCTACATAAAAAATTAAAATCCTCTGTATCCTCGTGTGGTGGTGGTGGTGGTGATTGGTGAGTTAGGGTGCTCAACATCAAGGTCATCAGCGCCTGTGCTTAAACAGGTGGAAGCAAAATGTTGCATGGTGTATGTACTTTCAAAATTAGAAGTATAGCTGAAGTTGTAAGGATGTCTTAAAACAACTTATAAAAGGACTAAAACTGAGGATAAAATCCTGACAGATGTATGTGGCCTGGTGACTACTTAAGAATAAAGGGTGACCAAGCCACTCTGACACATTAAAATCGTACACGCAATATTTTGGGAAAAAGTCCAGATGTTGTACAAAATATTAAGACATGATCCACAGATGCATCATCATCACCTAAAATATGTCAGGTCAGGTCCTGTGAGAGACCTAAATTGGTCCTCAGACCAGTATATAAAATGCATTCTGTTACAATGTGTTGGATTGACAGGTGTATTCTGCATTTGTTGCACACTGGCGGTTCCTCACGGCGTAAAAGGAAACCATGTATCAATGGGCACTGTACAATTCGAAGACGAGGAGGGTGACTTTCATCACCTCATTGAGGGGGGAAGGAAGTATGCCATGAATGCACAGAGGATTTTAGTGTACGTAATTTATTATCCGCCACATCCAGCCACTGATTCTTCCACAAAACCATGGTTTTTTGTGTCACAAATGAGGTGACGGCTTTCAGTGGGACAGAACAGCATATGGCAGGGGGGAGACTACAAGCATCTTTAGCTGCTACATTGGCCAGTTCGTTTCCCTATGTGCCCAGGAATCCAACAGAAAATATCTTCTTGTGGTGGTGTTGCAGTGCAAGGAAAGCGTCCTGTATGTCCTGCACCATCCCATCTGCCAGATACATTTGGTCGACAATGACGAGGGCGCTGTTGAAGTCTGAGCAGATCAGGAACTTCACACCTTGATGCCTTTTGATCTGTTCTAGTGCCCTCAGGATAACGAACAGTTCCGCATAATAAATGGAAAACTGTTTTGGCAGCCCTATCCAAAGGACAGAGTCAGGGATCACAACGGACCCTAGACAATCACCCTGTTTGGATCCATCTGTACAGATAATAATAAAATCTGCATGATGGTTTAAAATCTCAAATAATCTACGTTTATAAAAACTGTCTGAAGTACAAGGCTTCCTAAAAGCAGTCAGATCTAAAATCAATGTAGTCCTATGAAGAAGCCAGTGAGAAGCTCTACTCCACCCCTGGCATTGAACCTTAATGCCCTGCTCCTACAGCAACTCAAGGCTGTCCTGTGCTTGAATCCCAAACGGTCTTGTAGCCTGAGGGTGGTTATGGAACAAATGTTGGATTGGTTGCTGTGCAACACTGAAAGAAAGTAATGTGTGCAGAACTGACAGAGCCCTGTACACCAGGCATGCCACGACCAGAAGATGGCAAATAGAAAGCAGGGGCTCACCAGCCTCTGCACACAGGCTAAGCACCGGACTCATGCGATACACACCAGTCACCAGCCTGATACCTTCGTGCTGCACTGCATCCAGGATTTTCAGGTACGAAGGCCTAGCTGATCCATAGACCTGGCAGCCATATTCCAGTCTGGGTTGCACAAAAGATTTATAGACCTGGAGCAAACGTGCCCTGCCGGCACCCCAAAACCGATGACTAAGATATTTAGAGCCTTGAGGCAGCGCAGTTTGACCTATTATAAGGTGCGACAACCATGGTAGCCTCTGGTCGAAAGTGAGGCCAAGGTATTTCTCTTTGTCCTGAAAGGTGAGAACAGTGTCCCCTAGTATTAAAACAGGTGTATTAAAAATGGAACGGGAGTGATTAAAATCCACAAAGGCACTTTTCTCCAAGGAAAACTTAAAACCAGTTGTGTTACATCATTCCTCCATCCGCTTTATCATAAAATGCAATTGATGAGCTGCCGTTGCAATGGAGGAGGATACACAGAAGATGGAGAAGTTGTCCATGAACAAAGAACACTGTACAGGTAGTCGTAGGGTGGATGTAATGCTGTTGATGGCTATGGCAAAAGTTACGCTTAAAGCAGCCCCTTGCGGTACACCATTCTTTTGCTTAAAATGGTCATACAAGGCACTCCCAACCTTGTATCTAAAATACCTTTCAGAGAGGAAACATCGAATAAAAGTGAGCACATGTCCATGAAAACCTCATTCGTAAGGTTGCTGTACTACAAGGCGCCTCCAGGTATTATTGTACACCTTTTCAAGGTCAAAGGAAACACCTATCAGGTGTTGCTTCCCTAAGAAAGCTTGTTGGATCACACTTTCAAGCAGGGTGCGGTTATCCAGTGTAGAGTTTTACCTGCTGAATCCACATTGAGAGCAGCTAAGTAAGGATCTCCTTTCAAGGACCCACACAAAGTGCCGTGTAACCATATGCTCCAACGTCTTTCCAATAGAGCTCATTAGGCTGATGCTCTGATAACTACCTGGATCGGTGTGATCTTTCTCTGGTTTTAAAATTGGAATTAAAATGGATTCTTTCCAAGAACTCTGAAAGTTTTCCATAATCCATATGTCATTAAAAAGCTGTAGAAGGAGCTACTTTGACTGGGATGCCAACTGTTTCAGCATTCTGTACGGTATCTCATCAGAGCAATGTGCAGAATCATGAGCTACCAACAATGCAAATTCCAGCTACAACAGTGAGAAAAATTGATTGTATTCCTCAACATTGGATGAACAGAGGTCAAAGCCAACCCTCTCCTGTATCATCTGATATTGACGAAAGGCTGGATACTGTCGAGAATCAGATGTAATAGCTGCATAGGATTCTGTCATAACTTGGGCAAATGTCCCTGGGCAATGTTAAGAGACATCCCTGCCCTCATACAGCTGCTATTGGCAGTCAGGAGTTCCACCCAAGATCCTTCTAATGGCTTTCTGTACTTTACTTCCAGGCATGGACCTATTGATGGAGTCCAGGAACTCCTGCCAAGACCACTGCTTACTCTCTCTAATAATTCTCCTTGCCCTTGCCATTTGAAAACTGGCCAAATTTGCATCGGTAGGGCACCAATGGAATCGCCGCAGTGCTGTTCTTCTGTCCCTGATCGCTGAAAGACAAGCATCGTTCCACCAAGGAACAGCTGGTATCTAGAAGCACTGGCTTCAATTTCAGGATGGATGTGTCGGCAGCACTGTGAAGAATCATTGTTGTGATGTGATCCACCCAGTCTTTGACACTGCTCGAAAATAGCCAACTGCTGAAAAAGTGTCCAGATATCTCTGCTCAGCTGCCATCTCAGCAGGTTCCCACCATAATTTATTTCAATTGGTAAATCTATCCAAATTGGATAGTGGTCACTGCCATGAAGGTCATTGTTCATACTCCATTGGGTGGTGTGTGTAAGAGCAGGTGAGCAGAGGGAGAGGTCTATGGCTGAAGACGAACCTGTAGCAGTGCTAAAATGTGTAGGCTGGCTTGTGTTCAACAATACAACATCCGAGGAGTGTATCACATCCTCAGCCACCCGTCCCCTGTGGCAGTTGTTATTAGAGTCCCATAGTGCATTGTGTGCATTAAAATCTTCTAAAAGAAGAAAGGAATGAGGGAGTTCTCCAATAAGCTGTGTCAGGAGATAACCATCAATATGCTCACCAGGCGATAATTGATATTATGATAGGCCCGTACACAGCCAGCAACTGCCTGTAGTGTAGTGGTTAAGGGCACAGGTGAGGAGTGAAAAGTGTCCTTAACGAACACTGCCACACCACCTTGTTCCTTATCACCAGTAAGATTCTCTTTCCTGTGGAGTGATAGCCTCTCAGTACAGGTGTGTCAGTATGTTTAAAGTGTGACTCTTGAAGGGACACATACAAAGGCCTATCATTCACAAGAAGCTGCAGTTCCTCCAAACGAGTCCTGAATCCAGCCAAATTCCACTGCAGGATGGCAGCCATGTCAGCTATGTGGATCTACCTTTCCTCTATCCTTGAGGTGCAATGGCGAGGAACTTTTGCAGTGCTGGTTAGCAAGTTGACTGCTTGGTTCCAGCAATGAAGCATCGAGCTCCACAATAACTTCGTCTTTATCAGTCAACACTGCCATAATAACGTCTGATGATGCCCCAAAAAGAGTTTCAATCATACCTTTTTTGGCTGTTTTCGGTTGGGGAAAGGCATGGAAGCTTCATCTGCCTTACATGTGCACTGACATTTGCAAGTATTTGTGCTGAGACTGACAGCATCAGTTTGTGTCAAGGCATCTACTGTGGTGACGGGTTTCTGTAAAGCAGCAGCAAAAGAGATAGGAAATACAGGAGGATGCATACCCTTAAAAATCTTTTTGGTCTCCGTGTAGGAAATGTGCCTGGTTGTTTTAATCTCCTGTATAGTCCTCTCTTCACGATACACCTTACTTACAGTCCTGACTCCAAACGGGGTGTTCCCCAGAACAGTTTACACATCTGCAGATGGTGTGCAATCAGTGCTCACATGTGCCACCTTTCCACATTTGCCGCAAGTGGCCTCTCCCTTGCTCTCCCTTGCAACTGAATGTGGTGTGTCCAAAGCGTTGGCATTTGAAACAGCGCATGGGGTTAGGGGCGTAGGGGGGCAGACCTTCAATCACAAAAACCCTGCCGTCACATGCTCGAAGACTTTAGGAGTGTTAAAAGTGAGGATGAAGGACTCAGGTGACACAAGTTCCCCATACACCCTTTTCTTAATATTTTGGATGTCCATGGTACCTTCAGGTGCCCATTCTTCCTCGAGTTTGTCAACAGGAATGTCCACCAGATCCCTACAGAAAACTATGCCCAACTGTAGTTTAGGGTACAATGTAGTTCTGTTTATATTTCAAATTCACCCAGCACTTCACTTTCTGCAGATTGTCCACCTATTGGGAGGTTGATGTTTCCACCAACAGTACCATTTGACAGTCTCTTCACAGATTTCAAAGTTCCCACCAGATCTTCTAAACCCTAAGCCAAGATCTGCATTACCTAGTACACACAACGTTCCACCACCACACCACACAGTGGTTTAAGCATTCACAGAGATTACGGTGTCAGAAGACTGGTGGCACTTGCCAGTCTCCAGCTCAGGATCCTGGGTTTGCCAAGCTCATACCCAGCAAATTAATGCTGAACCCCTGAGGGGTGCATCCTCATGTGCACACGATAAGAATATTAATCATTTTGTGTTAAACCCTGCAGCCAAAATGAACCTTTGAGGGACATGCTGATATGAATTGTATCTTGGTTACTCTCATAGTTTGCTACAATTAGACAAACTCTGAAAATAAAGTTTGGTGAATAGCCCTATAACATTAATGTAGATTAACTATGAACTACACTTACCTTACTGTCCTTCAAATTAGTCACCTCCCATAACTATGCACTGCTGAGCTCTGCAATATCTGCCCTGCAAACTTTGCACAACAGCTTCCTTTGGGATGTAGTTCAAAAGCTTCACCATATTTCGTTGGATGTTAGGAATATCGTCAAATCTCTTTGCTCTCTATGTGCATTTGAGACGGAGGAATAGGAATAAGTCTTGAGGATCAAGTTCCAGCAAGTATGGTGGATGTACAAGTTGAAAGAAAATGCTCGCCCACACACAGCCAACATTGTCCAATGTTCCTGGTAAAATATGGAGTGTTGCAACTTCAACAGCCATCATACTCGCCAGATCTCAATCCTCAAGACCTCTTCCTATTCCCTCATCTCAAACTTGCTTTGAAAGGAAAGAGATTTGATGATATTCTTGACATTCAACAAAACATGAAAAGAGGACTTTGTGCAAAGTTTCCAGGACAATTATAAAGGAGTTCAATTGTGCATAGTTATGGGAGGGGACTATTTCAAAGGACAATAAGGTAACTATAGTTCATAGTTCATCTAACTTTACAGGACTATTCACCAAACTTTATTGCCAGATGTTGTAAATTAATTTTCTCTACATTGCTTGACTGTTCTGTATTTGTCACTTCCTGTTATTTTATTAATAACCCCCCCTGATATTTAAAGCAACATTACTGGGTTACATCAATGAAGTTATATTTAGTCACTTTCTACCACCAGCCCCTTCTTTTCCTCTTAACAGTCTTATAAAATTCTGTGACCCTTATCTTTTTAAAGAGATTTAGAAGAAACTTTTTCCTATTTGCATTATTAATGAACTGTGATATTTGTATTTGTGTTATTTTAACTCTAAAATTTATGCAAAACACCTGTATCAGCCTCTGACAAGTGAGATGTGCAGTGGTGGTCCACATAAATACAACCAAACAACAATTGCCAATTGCTTCTTATCTTCCCATGGTTTTCAGCTCTGGATTAAATATTCCTGTTCAGGATAAAGTACAACCTACTACCAAAGAGAGACTGTGTGCCATTCCCAACTGGTTGTCTGAGGAATAAACAAAATTTTCCTTCAGTTTTTAATGTACAATGCACTTGCAAATGCTGTGGGTTCTTCTTCAGATGTCGATGAAAATATTTGCACTAAGTCCTTTTAACAGTATGTTAAAATATATTTTAAATATTTTTATATAAAGTAACTTAAGAC
Source organism: Locusta migratoria (assembly GCA_026315105.1). Classification (NCBI taxonomy): domain Eukaryota; kingdom Metazoa; phylum Arthropoda; class Insecta; order Orthoptera; family Acrididae; genus Locusta; species Locusta migratoria. Next base: position 674,432,981 of record CM048755.1, read on the forward strand.
AATTGGATTATATACACAGAAATTACTGGAACTAATGAAACTATATTTTTACGTAGAACATGAAAATAAACATTCAGAGTTTGAAATGCAATTTGCATTAATACTAGAAATAAAAATAATAATTATGAGAAGGAGAATAAGAAGGGGGGGAAAAAGGAACAAAGTTGCTAAAAATGAATTTCAGTCAGCACTGACTTTTTCAGAAACAGTCAGTCATAAACTTCACCACCAAGATAACATGAGAAATTATTTTTATCTGGCTTTAAATCCAGTGAATAATATGTGCATTAATTGCATGTGAGAAGCTACCATAGTTGTTAAAATATGAGAGAAAATGGTTAGGAGCAACTTTTTGTGACAGCCTCATCGCTCGAATGTCAGTAGCCTTAAAAGAATGGGATGCATTTTCTCCAAATTCAACATTGTATAGCACGGAGATAAGCTTTCAACATGTGGTGAATTCCTTGTAAAAGTTCTGGAGCAAGCCCTTGGAGTAGAAAACTTTTCCTGACACATTAACTTTTGTGGTAATTAGCCTGCTATACACAAATCCTTCTGTAAGGCAGCAACACTAAAAGAAAGTTCTTACCGGTATTAGCTATAGATGGATCTGAAGTAATTGTCAATCACTGTGATTATGAAACAGGTCAATTATATACACATGAGCCAACAGAGTATAAACAGAGGGCTATAGCACCTTATAGCATCTCATGTTTCCGGTCTAGTCATCTGGGCTTGTAATTTATCTTCATCAATCAGTTTTCTACACCAAAATTGGTAAATCTTATCAGAAAATATTTCACTAATATAGTACTGCAAATAATTCATTTGGGTACACTGATCAAAAGTCTCTTTGCTTACAGTTACACTGTTTTTTGGCATCATTGGTGCTGCAAATTCCTCAAGCTCATGGTCCATGGTACAGTCATTATAACTTTATTCAGTTAATCCTTTCACTGCAACAGATATGCTCTCTGTGTTTCCATGCAAAGCATGGTTTTGTTGTCACTGTACTGCTTCCCTGTGCTGAGAGACAGCACATCATCCACAATAAAATACTTATCGTCCAATTTTGACAAAACAGTTTGGTGAAAAATAAAGCCTATTTCTTTTTACCTCTTCACTTGCTAAAGAACTGAATTTCATCTCATTATTCACCTCAGTAACTGTGCTGTATCAAATTAAATAAACTACTTTTTAAAAAAATTAAAGAATTTGCTGAGGTAAATTCATATTGTGTAGATCTTTCTTATGCCAGTGGTAGCTTCAATTTCTTTATTGTGAACTGAGGCCAAAAGGTTTGTGAATAATAAACTATGTCAATCTAAAAATAAACATTAACCAAAGCTTTTAACTTATTTGTTGAACTCAAAAGCAATCTTTATTGAGAAACTTTTAGAAGAAAATTAATTTCGGTTTGCAGCCATGTGATTTTGGAGCTGTCATCTAATTTTCAAGTTCAGTAATCTTTGGGCTAATACTGTTGCGCAAAGCTACACCCATATCACCAATTACTTGCAAGAAATTCCTAGATTTGTTCATAAGCAGATGACCCTTGTTCATGTATGTAATTCATATAAAAAATTAAATTACAAAATAAAATCATAAGATAACTGAAGACAATTTCTGAAATGTTATTGCACTTTTTACAACAAAACTGTCCAAGAAGATCAATTCAAATGCATTCTTACATTTTTTTATCATTTTGGAATTAAATAAGCGTTCACGATTATCCACTTCTGTCATCACCAGTGAAGTTGCCCAGTTATCATGGACACACCAGTATGATTGACTGACCATGTTAGATGGAATTAATAATTTAAAATGAATAAAAGTTTGTAATTTTATATATTTTATGGACCACAGGTTTGGAACCACTGTTGTAGACTAAGCATATGGTTGATTTTAGCTTATATATTGCACTGTTCAAATATAGAAAACATATTGGAATTTTTATTTAAAATTCAGAATATATCAATATTTCATTTCATTTTTGAGATATAGCATTTTTTATCCCACAAACAATAATGAGAATCGTGGCCAGTTCTGTCCATGTGGATTTAGTGGCTGCATATCAGGGTGTTTTGAGAAAACTATTTGATGCAAATATGTGTTTTTCATATCTTTACATTTTCACAGAATTGCTTAATAAAGGACTGAATTTGTTTTTGTTACTCATTTTATTTAAACATAAAGAGTAAAATGTTCAAATGTTTGTAAAGTCTATGGGACTTAACTATGGGGTCATCAGTCCCTAAACTTACAAACTACTTATGAACTACTTACGAACTAGGACGGCACAAATATCCATGCCCGAGGGGGGATTCGAACCCCCGACCGTGGTGGCCGTGCAGACCGTGACTGGAGCGCCTCAGTCTCCTCGGCCACCGCGGCCGGCAAACATAAAGAATGTTGGGAATGGGAATGAAAAGATATGTGGTTTCAAAGCATTTATATCCAACATGTGATGTGTCCAATTCAGTCCCTGCGCCATCGGGTATCATGAGGTCATAAAAATAGTCATACTTCATAAATGTTTCAAAATATTGAAAAAAAGGTTTGTTACATATGATGGCTCACAAAGAGCAGCAATGAGCAGAATTGCCCATGTTAACACACCTGGAGCAACTGACAAAGACAAGATGTGCAAGGTAACACATCCAGAACACTTAGGGATAGTCACAGAGAGCATGTTAACACATCTCGAGCAGTCAGAGGCTTAAGAAAGAGATGGTTTCCTTTAGAATACTTTTCTTAGACAAAGTATCTTACATCTTAAAGCTCAAGATTTGATTTTCTCATTGTAGTCAATATTGCTCCAACTTTTACTTTAAGTGAGTATTTGATTCTTTGTTACTGTACCTAAAAATAAATGATAATTGTACCAAAAAACTTAAAACAACTACTTTCAATGAATATTGTTATATATCATATAGTTCCTAAATACATTATATTTACCTGAGGGAAGTGAGAGTAAAGCATGGTCCCTAAGAGAAGCAAGCCAGTAATGTGATAAACTGACTAATTCTGGTTGCACAAGTGTAAGCAGACTTTCTCCACGAAATTCAAATTCCCCAAAGTCATCCTCACTTCTGCTTCCTTGCATTATGTCAGATGAAGCAAAAGTTGAGTCGATCTTCTCTGCTGAGGAATTATCTCCAATCATAGCAACTATATAAACCTATAATGAAGGAATACACAATAACTACCCAGAACAAATACTAACTAACTATCTAATTCATTAAAACTACTAATTTATTATTATTATTATTATTAGTATAAGATCATTTCTTGTCATTGCAACAGCAGATACTTTAAATCATAATTATTAAAAATTTCTACATATGGAGTTGTAGGTACAAGTATCTCTCGTTCTACAGCTCCATCAAGGAATCTAGCAAACTCCGGTACTCCTAAATCATATGACTATTTATTGATGAAATGCTATTCTTACTTCTGCCCATGCTTTGAGGATGGAGAGGCGCTCAAGAGTTGCAAGGCTTTCATTGTACAGCTGTGCTGTTCCAGAGTCCTGGTGTAGCTTGGCCAAAGATGAAACAAGAAGCTGATGAACGCGACGAAGATCATTTAGGTCTCTTGCAACACCACTGCCTATCCACGCACTGCACACTTCACATGCTGCTGCAGTTACATGTGATGGTGTCTCAGGAGCAAACGCTGGTCTCAGTGCAGCACCAACCTGTTACAATAGCACATAGTTACTGCACTTCACCTATAATTCAGTATCAAAGTAATGAGATCTCTGTTTAACACCAAGTCAGTTGTAAACATTGTCGTGCTACTTACCAAGAGCAGCACATACTAAACACACAATTTCATAAGGACAAGGCCATCACAAACTTTTCTAAATATGTCACGAAGACAAGCTACATGTTGTATCCTTCCACACCCAATCCCAGTACAATCCTTTGGGTTCATTTCTCCACCTGCTATTTTCCATTTCCTATCATCTATGTAGGCTATTTATTTTTCTCTCTATGGCCTATTTTATTTCACCACTGTTTAAACAACTATGATATATTTTTCAAATTTAATTTTTGAAGAAGTTGCTGTTCTTTCCTTGACACAATTTGTAACAAAATCACCATTGTGAATTTTAAATGTGGTGTGATACAAAAGAGCTTTTCTGAATCACCATAACACTTCAACACATCTAAAGAAATGCACCCCTGTTTTAACATAACCCCTAATGTTGTTGTAATGGACAGTAATAAAATAAAATATAAAAAGACATTAAGTCAGAGAATAATGTTCCTGGATGTCTCAGAGAACTAAAAAAGAAAAGAAATTTAAAGATAACAAACTTGTCTACTTACACAATATTAACTTCTATCAACCACAGACACCTGCATAGAAAGGCAACTCTTACTGTACTGTATCAGAGCAGAATTGGTATTGAAATTACCTGAGCTTGAAATTGTTCCAGGAGAAGATGGCCTGGAAATTCTGGCTCTGGGACTTTTGCAAATTTATCAATAATTTCTTGAAGAGTTTTAAGACCTTCTAATCTCAATGGATCCGAGTCACTGGTTGCTGCCATAAAAGCCATTCTCACAAGGTCAGACAGGTGTAGCACCAAATAATCACCTTGATCCAAAATTAATACAGTAAGACATTACATTAATTATTTTATATTAACAGCACAGTTCAGTATACATTATTAATTAATGGATGCCAATGTCAAAAATATTCCTATAAAATAATTGAAGACAGTACATTACACTAAGTATTGAAAGAACAGATATAAACAGTACCAATACTCCAGCACTGCTACACACGGTAACTAATATAACAAATCATATACTCATCATTTGAAATTTGGAGTCTTTAATAACGCCCAATGCTTAGAAACTATATTTGCGGTTCTGATACTGGTTGTCCAAATCCCAATCCAGCCTTACAGAGTTAGGTGTTTGCAATTCCCCTGAATCACTTAAGACATACAGCATGATGGTTCCAATCTGAGTATCATTTCCTATCTGGTCAGAATTCCCATAACTTAACAACCCTGATAGTCTTGTAACTTGTCCTGTATTGTACAAGGTTGTTCCAGTAAAGGAGATCTGAACATGTGGACATAATTTTGTGTTGTTGCAGTCTCATTGCCATCAGCTGGAAGAATGGCTCATTTTTACATGCTGTTCTTGGTGCCCACTATAAGGAAATTTAGTATCTGAAATAGGACAGATGATTTCTTGTGGCTATATCTTATTTTGTAAGGATACTCTTACATCTGGTGAGATAGATAGTCTACAGTATTCCTCCAGTAGTTTAGTGCTAGAAAAGAAGCACTTTCTAGATTTCAGTTGACAGGCTACAGCTTGATGATGATGCAGTGGATTACAGGCAACAAAAATCACTGACCACTACTGGCTCATTGACTACAGTGTCACCCTGCTTGCTGCAAGCACAGGCTCTCCACACAGGTTAGATGCACTCTGCAAGTAACACACATGAATCAAGTGCAAAGATTCTCAGGACACAAAGACTAGCTTTTGTTGTTGTTTTTGTGGTTTTGCGGGGACTAAACTAAAAGGTTATCAGTCCCCTGTTCCTGCCAAAGACAATACTGCCAAGTAGGATAAAATGAAAATGGAGCTCAACACCCAGAGGCGAAACATGTAAGGGGTACTCAGTGAAAACCTGACACTGTCAACACCAAGGAAGAGACCATAAATGGCAGAGACCAAGTGTTGAACTGAGCTAATATTGTTATAGCAGAAAACAGTGGTTGGCTGATCACAAAAAATACAGGATGAGCCAGCCACTCTGTTCACGCTAAAACCTGTAGTTAAAAACAGGGCAAACCCAATCAGATATCCCTTTCTGGGATACCAATATCCAGGGGAGGAGTGGTGGTGGCCAGTTTTAGCCAGCTGATCGACATTGTTCTTTCCCCGAGATGCCACTGTGGCCCAGGGTCCGAACAAAGTCCATCTAACAGCCACACTTGCCAAGCGAATCGTAGTTGCAAATTGGAGTGCACCAAGGGATGTGGAGGGAAATATTTTCAAGGGCTTGTAGGCCAATGAGGGAGTTGCTGCAGGTAAGTTTTCAAGAGCATGAGATATGGCAGTCAGTTCAGCAATAAAAATGCCACAGCCAGGTGGCAGAGACCATTGTTCAGTGTGGTCGCCATGAACACAGGCGTAACCAACTATGCCATCTACCAGGGAGCCATCAGTATACACCACTTCCGCACCATGGAATGTATCAAGAAGAGTCAGAAACTGGCAACGGAGTGTTAGTGATGAAACTAATGCCTTTGGATCATAGTACAATTGCAGGTGGAGCTCAAATGAGGAACAGACCAAAGAGGGGTGTGGAATTTGTGGGAGAAAGTGGCAGGGAGAGGTGGGGACTGGACTGATGAAAGGAGTGTATGAACCCAGATTGCAATCAGAAGACCTGATCTGGGCTGACGTGGTGGGGGAGGACACAAAAGCCTGCAGTTTGGGTGGTGTGGTGTGGCTTGGACATAAGCAACATAATTGGCGAGAAGCTGTTGCTGGCAAAAGTGAAATGGAGGGATCCCAGTTTCAGCAAGAAGACTTGGCACAGGGCTTGTGCGGACGCCCCCATCACCATCCAAATACCACTATGATGGATGGGATCAAGGATCTGCAATGCTGATGGTGCTGCAGAGTCATATACCAGGCTCCCATAATCAAGCCTTGATTGTATCAGGGGCTTACAAAGCTGCAGAAGGGTGGAACAGGCAGTGCCCCAAGCAGTATCACTCAAGCAACAGAGATTATTTAGATATAGCCAGCATTTTTGTCACAGCTGATGCAGATGGAGCTCCCAAGTAAGTTGGTTGTCAAATACCATGCCGAAAAACTGATGCATTTCTTCAACCAGTAGCAATTCACCACCCAGGTATAGCTCTGGGTCCACGTGACCTTCTTGGCGGCAACAGAAGTGCATTACGCAGTTTTTCTGCACTGAAAACTGGAAACTATGGGCAGAAGCCCATGATTCGTCTTTTTGGATGGCTCCCTACAGCCGTTGCTCAGCGAAGCTAATACTAACAGAACTAAAGTATAGACAAAAGTTATCAGCAAACAAGCTGGAGTGACCGATGACCCCAGAGCCTTGGCAAGACTGTTTATGGTGACTAAAAATAGAGGCATACTGAGAACGGAGCCCTGTGGAACACTGTTCTCTTGAATGTGTGATGAGCTAAAAGCGGCACCAGCCCTAACCATAAAAAACCGGTGGGAATGAAAATTCCATATGAAGATTGGAAGTGGGCCCCGTAAGCCCCAGTTGTACAACATAGCCAGTATGTGGTGGCCTTCTGGAGATCAAAAAATACAGCAACAAGGTGTTCACGTCAGGTAAAAGCTGTATGTGTAGCCAACTCCAGTGATGCAAGATTGTCAGTAGTGGAGCAGCCCTGAAGAAAGCCCCCCTTGTTGTGTGGCCAAGAGTCCCCAATCTTTGAGGATTGGACAAGCCACCGACTCACCATACATTCAAGGAGCTTGCAAAGAAAGTTGGTGAGGCTAATTGGATGGTAACTATCAGCCACCTGTGAGTCAGTGCCAGGTTTCATCATTGGGATGTGGTGTTTTCCCCTCCCAATAGCGGGAAAGCACCTTCTGCCCAGAGACAAACAAGGTGAGCAGTTGGTTCTGAGTGTCCACAGGAAGGTGATGAAGGAATTGGCTATGAACACGATCTGGCCTGCAAAGGTATAGAGCCATGCAGCGAGGGCACTCTGAAACTCCCGTACACTAAAGAGTGCATCGTATGGCTCCTGGTAATGTGTGCGAAATGATAGTGGCCTCTGCTCAACTCACTCTTTGAGGGTGTGAAAGGCTGCACTGTAAGCTGTGATTGAAGAGGTGCATGCATAATGCAGTGTCATGTGCTTGGTGACAGTGATTGGGTCTGTACATATAGTATCCTGAATGCAGAGACAGAGGATTCCTGTTTGTGGGCGGTACGCAGTCGGTGGGTAAGTTATAACAACATCCGAAGTTTATCACTGCCAATTAACCCTATGGAGGGACCATTGTTGGAGGTGGTCTGCAGGTATAGGCTGTGGGAGTGACAGAAGAAGAGGAAAATGGTCGCTGCCGCAAAGGTCACCGTGGACCTTCCAAGTGAGTTGTGGGAGAAGGCTCGCCTAAATGCTGACAGGTCTATGGCTGAAAACATGCCATGTGCCACACTAAAGTGTGTAGGGGCATCTGTATTGAAAATGCAAATGTCTTGTTGTAAAACTAGTATTTCAACATCCCTACCATGATGGGTTGTCTCCGTCCCACCCATAAAGGATGATGGGCATTAAAATCCTCCAAAAGGAGAAATGATGAGGGAAGCTGTGCGACCAGGAAAGCAAGATCAGGAGGCGAGACATCCTCGTCTGGAGGAAGGTATGCAGAACAAGTACTAATTCTTGCATGGCCCAAATACAAACAGCAACAGCCTCAAGAGTTGTGTGGAGAAGCACAGCAGTACTGGGGACAGTGGTAAGGACATATATACAGACAGCGCCAGAGGACCTATCACAATTGGCACGGCTCTTAAAGTAGACCCGAAAGCCACAAAGGGCTGAGGTCTGCTGAGGAGGAAACCAAGTTTCCTGTAGTGCGGAAGACAGCACGGGGAAGCAGTACAACAATTGTTGCAACTCAGCTAGACGGTTGAAAAAACTGCCACAATTCCACTGTAGAATTTCATTTTTCTGTGCAGAAAAGCATGATGGACAGAGAGAAAGATGTTAGGTTTAAACAATCACCTGATGCCATTGGGTCAGAGTCAACATTGTCTAGAATTATTGGTTCTAGGGATCCAGTGAGGACGAGATCCTCGGGAAGTGAGAATCTCCACCTCATCTTCAGAGGCAGAGGGTAGCAGGAGGTGGCTTTGGAGCCACTGAAGGCTCTTTCGTCTTCTTTCTCTTCTCCTTCTTTGCCTCTCTCCGCCCTTTGGGTTTCAAGGGCTGAGAGGACTTATAAGGAGTGGCTGTAGGGCTTGACACAGAATGGGAGGCCCTTTGAGCGCCTCCTGCAGCCTTTGCTGGGGTCCTTCAGACCACTCTTAGAAGCCTCGGAAGGGAGCGCCCTAAGGGACCCCTTCCTGGTGAGAGGAGCCAGTAAAGCCTACTGCATCTCTGGTTGGGTAATGGGGATTGATGTACCTGATGGTGGGGATGACATTACCCCCACAGATGGTGTTGGGGATTCAATGGACAGATGCCTCTCCTCCCCCCCCCCCTCCCCCCCCTCCCCCCACCAATAAAGGGGTTAGTGGACGGTTGCTGGGCCACAGGGCCCGCAGAAGAATGTGACAATTTTGGAGCTGTCATCACCAAGGAGACATGAGATGATGTGACTGAAGCAAATGATATCACCATACTAACAGGGTGGAGCCACTCAATTTTTTTTCTTCTCACCTCAGTGTAGGTCAAACGGTCCAGGATCTTAATCTCCATGATTTTCCATTCTTTGAGCAAAATAGCACAGTCCAACAATCAAGGTGGGTACTGCTATTGACAATTCACACATACAGGAAGAGGGGTAAAAGAGACATCTAGGTGTGATGTTCCCTGTCAGACTGTGAACACACTAGATATTTGGGTGAGTATGGCTCAGATCTTAGGAGGGCCCTATGTTCCTCCCATGGTGTACCAAGGGAAGGGAACGATGTAGGGTCATATGATGTCGCATTAAACTCTGTTTTTCCCCTCTTATAGATGGAGGTTTTCATCCATCAATGCTATTATTTACTCATTTCATTTTGGCCCAGGAGCAGCTAGGGAACTATACGTCCACCCTCGTAATGTCCCAGTTGTGTGGGTAAGCCTAATACAACTGAGGTATGGTAGGTTCCCCAGAGGTTGCTCGCTAGCGACTGTTCAACCACAACAGCTGTGCACTCCTTGGAACATATCACACATTGATATTGAAGGTTTTTTGAGGTTTGTACTGTCCTTACGACCCAGGTGATTAAGCCAAGATCCCCAGGCTCTGAAACGTACTACATTCTACTGTCACGCTGTATGGTGGTCACTAAAGCACGCACAGAGCTTACGATGTGGCAGATGTTTTGCGCAACAGTCCGCAGCTTGGGATCCCAGGTTCACCAAGTCCGTACTCAGCAAATTACTGCTGAGCCCCTGAGGGGAAGACTAGCTCCCCCGGCAATTCCTATGAAAAGCATTCAGCCAGAACCACTCCGTAACTATTCTCAATCCAAGTATGAGCTGCATCTCTAATGAAATCCTTCTACTGTTGTTATAGTTGGAAAATTACAGCCTGGATGATATGTATAGTGCTATCTTGTGACATTACAGCAGTTGGCAACATGATTGAGGCAGTGTGTTGATACATCCAATTGAAGTGTATCTACCAGTGATTACAACCCATGCATAGTTCTGTGCACCATCACATTACCATGTTTTATAAGGAAAAACTCTGCAAGAATCATTCTTACTTCTGTGTTGCATTACACTGAGACATTAGCTAGGAGAAGCAGACTTTGTGCGTGTAGTACTTAACAGTACAGCACTGCTACCATTGAACATAGGCTGAGGCATGGAAGAAATATATACACAATCAGTTGTCCCGAATTCAGTGTAGGTATTTTATGTCAGACAGTTACTCCTGTTTAATGTCTTCAATTCTGATGTGTGGTGGCTCTCAGTAAATAAACCACTCTGTTGAGCCAAATTTGTTCCAAATTTCCCTTTCTCTTCCACATTAAAAATTTTCTGATTTCTTGAACTTTTAACCACCTTAACTACGTTTGTAATCATAATCATGGATAATATTTCAAACATATTTTTCAATGTATGTAAACTTTGTACCAAAATGCAAATACTTGTGGCTTTAATTGACCTTCACATGGATACTTTTCTCTTATAAGATATAATAAAAAGAATATACAGATTTTAAGAAAGAGAAATATTATTTACCCAAACAATGGTAAGCAAATCATAACTTAAGTGATCAAAGTACCTCTGTTCTTAGTAAGCTGCATTTCCTTGGCCAATGCCAGATCAAAATGAGCTGCTTTATTTCCCTCACAAGCAATGATAATTCTCCGAACACATTCTGCAGCAAAAACTCTAGTTGGCCATCGAGGCTGCACGGCAGGATGAGTCACCTGGTCATCTTCAGCATGGAACTTTAGTTGGTCATCATCCCCTTCAATATCTTCTCCTTCAGTTGATACAGCTACATTTACGACCTCTTCTCCTATACTTGATTCTGTGAAAGCAAGTGAAAGAATGACACATCAAAAATTGTTTGAAAAAAATATAACTTTTGAAAACATGCTTATTACTATAGTAACTTTCTGGAGTAGTTACAAAAAAGCTAGGACAAAATGCAACATTATAAATCAATAATTCATTCTTCTAAAACAAGACTGATTAGAATACTGTGACAAACATATCACTGATACTAGTTTACATAACTGAATGGTAAGAATATTATGCCAAATTAATTTCTTCACCACATAGGCATCTGTCAAACGAGTTATGCTCTTAAATGCACTTTCACAACTCAAAAAAAGTTTCGAGGGTTTAAATTTAATAGGACCAGGAAATGAAAAAATTTATGAAACTAAAAAAATAATTTCACTATGAAATAAAACCAAAAAACTAAATAAATTAAAATTAGTCTGTTCTATTACTGCAAAACCTGTTACTGGGTAACATAAAATGTCAGACTGCTGCACTGCAGTAACTTTAAATGAACTTTAATTCCACTTCCAGAATTCATACATAACAAAACACACTTGAAAAGCAAACAAACGTATATAATGAAGTGGTTACACAAGAACTGTCCTCGTAGCTGCACGCTTCTTCATGCTGCATTCTGGTTGGCACTGCCATAGCACTATTTTGAAAGCAGCACCCCTACAGTCAGTCATGCGGAATCCCATGGAGGCCATGTCAAACATCATGCGTGAAACCACAACAGTTCTCCCCCTTTTAGCTTTAGCACTCACTTGCTGCAGGTGATGCGAAGAGCTCCAATGTACATGTTTTCTGCGTGCGTGTCTGCGAACTCCCTGGAAGGCACCTTCACTTATGAATGAAAGTGTCTCCGACTAGACCCTAGTCTTGTAGGAAGATGCCTTGAAGCTATGATGGGAGACATTCGAGAGCTGCCAGATGTCTACCCCTGGTGTGGGACACAAGATGCACGATAGTGCGCTGGAATGACCGTGAGCCTTGTGTTTGATCAGGCTGGGTGGTGGTGGGAGGGGGGGGATAAGGATGACTCTTCCTGAGGTGTTTGTTCAAGCTCACACATGATGACATCCTGTGATTCTGGGTCAGTAACTGGTACAGGAACTGTCGGTGGCTGTTGCTGTGGTCGTGATTGACTTGCTGAGCCAGTGGACCATGGAACAAATCGTGGCACTTCCACCCCATAGGGAGCACCTCTTGGTGGAGATGGCATTGGTGGTGCTGCTGTAGAACATGCTGCCGGAGTCATTCAGGGCCGAAGTTCGTCCATGTGGTGCACCACTTCTCCAGCAGTCGTGCGGACCCTGGAAAGGCGTTTGCCACGAGGGCTAAGGATCCGACCTTGAATCCATTTCGGGCACCTGACATACCCCCATACCAAAACAGGCTTCGTCAGAGAAAGAAGAAGAGAACAATTTTTTCATTTGTGATATGAAAGTATGATTGAGGTGTTCAGCCTTGCTATTCAATTGAGGATGGAAGGGTGGAGCAGTGATGTGCATAACACCATGTTGAGTACAGAAATCAAAGAATTCAGAGGAAGGAAATTGCGGCCCATTATCCGAGACAAGTGTCGAAGGGAGGCCTTCCAAGGAAAATATTCTGGCTAGCGTCAGGGTGATCGCTGCTGTGGAAGGTGATGCACAGCATACAACAAAGGGAAAGTTAGAATAGGCGTTCACCACAAGAAGCCAGTAAATGCCAAGAAAGGGACCCGCACAGTCAATGTGTATGCACTCCCACGGGCGAGAGGGTATAGGCCACGGAGATAGAGATGTCTTAGGAGCATGAGCCTGGTTAGCACACGGTTCACAGGCAGCAACCATGTTTGTGATGTCAGCATTGATGCCGGGCCAGTAGATTTGCTGACGTGCCAACCCCTTTGTGTGTGAAACATCCCAGTGTCCCTGATGAAGAAGACGGAGAACAGAAACCAGAAGGGATGCAGGAATGATGACTATGAGAGCAGTGAGGTGGGAGTGAACGGCAAAGTAGTTATGCAAGGAATCAGAAGCCTTTCCAGATAAGCGATCAGGCCAACCCCATTGAATGAACCGCAGCACACGAAACAGAACAGAATCAGAAGCAGTAGCTGTAGCTAACCTGTCGCCGTTGATGGGTAACCCGACAACAACACTTTGCTCAGCATTGTCCACATGAAAGCACAACAGCTCGTCACGGTCGAAAGCAGGGTCTGGCCCCATTGGCAAACAGTACAACACATCTGTGTTGGCATGATGAGCAGTGGGTAGAAAATGAATCTCATAGTTGAAGTGAGAAAGGAACAGAGGCTAACACTGTAGGTGGTGGGCTGCCTTGTCATGGAGCGATGCCGAAGGATGGAGGAGAGAAACTAACGGCTTGTGATCAGTGATTTGATGAAACTTTGCCCCATAAAAAGAGACACCAAACTTTTTCAAGGCATACATGATGGCCAGAGCCTCCTTTTGTATCTGGGAATACTTCCATTGCGTATCGGTGAGTGTCTTTGATGCATAAGCAATCTGACTTTCTGAGCCATCAGTGTACTGATGCACCAAAATGGCACCAAACCCACAGTGAGAGGCATCGGTGGCTAGAATCAAATGTTGCCCAGGAAAGTATGTGGTAAGACAAGGGGCCTGCTGCATTTGTTCTTCGAGATGAAGAAAAGCAGTATCACACTCAGTGGACCAGTGAAAAGGCACATTCTTATGCAGCAACCTGTGTAGTGGATGAGCCACCGTTCCACTGTTGCCGCCGATGGCAAAAACTTGTGTTAGTAGGCTATTTGTTACAGAAAGGAGAGCCTCAATAGCAGCATCATGCTGTCAAAAATGAAAAATACCTTTGCTCGACAACTGGAAACCCAAGTAGACAAGCAACTCTGTTGAGAGAGGGGGGGGGGGGGAGAAGAAGAAGAAGAAGAAGAAGAAGAAGAAGAAGATGATGATGATTTCTGGAGGTTGCATTTTACTCTGCAGATTGTAAAACCATGAAGAGTGTGCGGAGGTTGCTGAGATGTTTGCCAGTGATGGCCCAGGTCACAACAATGTCATCTTTATAATTGATACAGCCAGGAACAGTGGCGAGCAACTGTCCCAAAAATCTATGAAATATGATGGGGGCTACTAGCAGGCCCAAACGGCAACCTTTGATACTGATAAAGACCAAATGGAGTGTTAAAAACAAGAAACTGGCGAGATTCAGCATCCAACAGAAGCTGGTGATATGCTTCAGATAAGTTGATCTTAGAAAAGTACTGACACCCAGCCAACTTTGAAAATAATTCTTCAGCGCGAGGCATAAGATATGAGTCAATAAGGCACTTAACATTGACAGACGCTTTGAAATCACCACAGAGGTGAAGACGGCCGTTGTATTTTTGTAACAATAACAAGGGGAGAGGACCACTTGCTGGAAGAGATGGGATGCAATACACCTGAAACAGTCAGCCGATCGAGCTCCCGTTTGACCGCGTCATGCGAGGCAACAGGAATGGGTTGGGCCCGAAAAAAAAACTGAGGTTGGGCTGCAGGTCTGAGAGTAATATGTGCTTCAAAATTGGTGGCACACCTTAGACCAGGAGAAAAGAGTGTGGAAAATTCCCCTGATAAGGAATCAAGCTGAGCATCAGAAAAGTCATCGGAAATTATGTGCACTGTATCATCTACTGAGAATCAAAAAATGTGAAACGCATTGTATCCAAATAAATTCTCGGTGCCACTGCTGTCAACAACAAACACACTGACAGTGTGCACAACAGATTTGTAGGAAATACCTATGTTGAACTGACCCAGAAGTGAGATTTTCTGCTGATTATAAGTGCAGAGGTGATGCGTAATGGCCGATAACGGTGAAGAACCCAGCTTTGAATATGTCTGCAAGTTAATAATAGTGGCCACTGAGCCAGTATCGACCTGCATCCTCACATCCTTTCCCAGAATGTGCACCACGACGTAAAGTTTCCAGAATGAGGGGACACAATTTACATACAGTACAGACTTTCAAACAGATGAAACATGTCTTTCTTTTATCTTTTTTTTTTTTTTTGCGTCGGCGGTAAGTCACCCAACACTGTGGACGATCTTCACGCACATGGTTGGTGAAACGTGGGAAGGAAGCAAGGGAATGAGAACTTCCGATCTGCTGCTTCATGTTGTGTTGAACACCTGGCCGACCCTGAGGGCACGTTTACTACAGCAACGTTCTCGTTTGCACTAACACCTGGCATGTCATCATCTGCCCGACCTGACTGTATCTTGCCTACGTCACCCCATGTTTCTAATTGAGCACCCGCGGCACGAGTGATTTCAAAGGACTGAGCTATGGAAAGTACTTCGTCCAACGTGGGATTATATAACTGAAGAGCTCATTGGTGAACTACTTTATCTGGTGCAGAACAGAAAATCGCATTCCTAACCATAGAGTCAGCATAAGATTCCTTGTGAATTTGTTACAATTGACATTTGCAACAGAGTCCTTGTAATACAGTAGCCCAAACATGATAGGTCTGATAAGGCTGTTTTGTACACCTAAAGAATGCAACAGGATATGCGATGTCATGCATCTGTTTTTGAAAATATGTTGAAAGATGAGTACACATTTAATCAAATGACAACAAGGAAGGTTCTTTCAATGGTGCGAGTTGAGACTACCGCCGATACAACTTTGGCTTTATCCATGAAAGGAATAAAGACTTACACATTTCTTAGTCAGAAATGCTTAAAGCCATGAAATGCTGCTGAAGGCAATTCTTGTAGTCTATCCAGTCCTCCGCCACCTCACGTATGAGGGAAAAGTGGGGATTGTCAACAATGACAGGCGGGCATTGGTGTGGACAGAAACGAACTCACATATAGCAGTGGTGAGAAGCTGTTGCTGTTCAATTAAGTTGCATGGCACCTACTTGAGAGTTGCCATAACAGTAACATTCGCATTACTTAAAAAGACAGAAAATCCTGACATCATCACCAATAAAGTGTAGTAACTTTAAATGAACTTTAATTTCACTTCTGGAATTTATACATAACAAAATACACTTGAAAAGGAAATACACATATACCCTGAAGTGGTTACACAAGAACTGTCCTCGTAGCTGCACACTTCTCTGCACTGTGTTCTAGTTGGCACTGCCGTAGCACTAGATTAGATTAGATTAGATTAGATTATTTATTTGTTCCGTATTTTGAGCACAACGCCCCTACACTCAGACACGTGGAATCTCATGGTGGACACGTCAAACATCACTTGCAAAACCATAACATGCACCGTGTGCACTGTAACATGCTTGTTTCCTCCTCCACAAGCTGAGAAGTATGTAATCAAGATGTTACTGCCCAAGTCTAGTCTCTTTGGTAATAAACCGCGTGACACCAATAAGTGTATTACAGATTTCCTGCACAGTTGTGTTGTACATTTTCACTAATTCAAACCATGTTCTATATTGTGTCCATTTCATTACAATGATTCCTGCCTTCTAAGGGACGATGCCCGGAAGGTGTCTCATTCATTGGTCAAAAAGACAAAATCATTGCAGAAATGAGAAGATGTTTGCACAACTTTAAGAGTTGCCCCAAATTATTATACCACATGATGCAATCGAATGAACTGCAAATACAGATTTGTTAAGTAATTTCTGCAGTGTGCTCCTCCAGACTGAATTTATTATCAAGTTGTAATAGCAGGGATATAATACTGTCAACCTCTTCTATCAGCTCTTCTTCATACTTTTCTTCTATCAGCTCTTCTTCATACTTTATGCATGTGCTGGAGGAAAACCTCTTACATGTTCTGGACTATATGTAGTGAGTCTTTTCAAAGTTTAATGTCAAGGAGTCGCATTTAAACCATTTATTAATGTTCACGAACATATCATTAGCAGACCTTTCTCAAACCGTGCTTGACATGTTGTTTATTGCAATACTTTTATCCACTGCTTCTGGCAGTGTAACTGATGAAAAAGCAATGGCCCTAAGATCGATCCTTGTGGGACACCACATGTAATTTCTTCCCAATCTGATGGCGATTGACATCTTAATTCAATAGTCCCTTGCGCTTACACCCTTTGTTTCCTGTTAGAAAGATATGCCTTGATCCACCTTGCAGCATTGCCCATGACACCATAGAATTCTAATTTACTTAAAAGGATGTTTTGGTTCATACAGTCAAATGTCTTTGGTAAATCACAGAAAATATCTGCTGCTTGTAATTTAATATCTAATGAATTAAGTACATTCTCACTTTAGGTGTAAATAGCTTGCTCACTATCAGAACCCTTCAGAAATCTAAACTGGACAATTTGTTGTTTGTGGTCAGCTGGTTGAGAAGCTGCCAGTTCATTACATTTTCTCAAATTTTGAGAATGCTGGCAAAAGTGAAATCTGTCTGTAATTTGATGGTATGACTTTATCCCCTTTCTTGAAATGAGGTTTAATATCTGCATATTTTAGCCAAACGGGAAACAGTCTTGTTACACAAATAACTTATAATTGTACAACTCACAAGAAAACGTATTAATTAACTTTGTTGATATTTCATCATAACCAAAATAATGCTTTTTTAAAAAGATTATATTATGGAAGTTATTTCTTGTGGTGAAGTGAGTGACATAAATGTACCCGCCCAAAGTTATTTGTAAATGTTAGTTTCAGATATTCAGGGCATTATTTACTAACTCAGACAGTTCTATACCTACAGTTACAAAGTACTTGTTAAATAGATTTACCACACTATGCCTATCAGTTACTAATGTATCATCTACTCTTAATGGCATCTACTCCTGTTCCTTTTGGTTCTACCAGTCCTCTCTTTCACTACATCCCATATTGTTTTTATTCTGTTTCCTGACATTGCTATCTTCTTTTCATGGTGCATTTGTTTAGAAGTCTGAATTACTTTTCTTAATATTTTACAGTATTTCTTGCATTCAGCTAAATCATAAGCTTTGGGGCTGTTCTTAGCTGACAGATACATTTTCCTTTTTGTCTTACAAGAAATCTCTATTCCTTGTGTAATTCATGGTTTTATTACAGACTCCTGTAATTTGAGTTACTTTTAGAGGAAAACAGTTTTCAAACATGGTACTGACATTATTAATATGTTATATATTTTCATTCATGTCATGAGCATATAAATATCTTTCCAATTCATATTTTTGAGCAGTTTTCTAAAATACTTAATTTTTGGTGGACTGACTACACTCCTGTATTCAGATGTAGCATTCTTCATAATATGCTTATAAATTACATCTGAAACCAGGATCTGCATGTCATGATCTGATAGGCCATCTTAAATATTAAAAGAATCTACAAAAACTAAAGTCATTCGCAAGGCCAAACTACCCAGCCAATTTCCTTCGTTTTTGTTTTAAACGAAAGGTTTTCGTTCACAGATTTTTCATGAAGTATCAGAATTAAGTTAAGCCTCTCCATCCTTTATTTTTATTGAATAAGTTAAGCCTCTCCATCCTTTATTTTTATTCAAACATGGTATCGTTCTGTCCTAGCACTGAATATTTTAATCGGTTTGTTTTACAATATCTTTGGTTCTAATTAAGGTATGCAGTTCTTTTTGACCTAACAAAACTCAGTGGTTCATTATTGATTTTATGATATGATTTTATTCCTTTGATTTGTACTTAAAAATATTATCAAAGGTTGTCCTATGGGATATAGTTATCCTAGTTGGAAAGTTTACAGTATGAGTTAGATTGAAAGACCCTTACTAACTGCAATAACTGAGTTACAAATACAATTGTCCATAACTATTTTCTGTGGTGAACAGTGTTCTGAAAATGAGGTATTCAATCAAAAGAATACAAATTATGTAAGCCATAAAGGTAAGGCAATACATTTTTGGGGTAGTTTACATATATTCTTATGAAACTAATCACATATAGTCCATTGCAATATAAGTAATGAGCACAAAACTAGAAATCTTGTTACTCAAAATTAGAAACATCAGTGGTTAAAAACCAAGCTGTGCAGGTGTATAAAAAATCTTTGACTTTATATTATTGGGCACTGATCAAAGGTAACAAAGAAAATTTTTAAATAAGATAAAATTGGCTTTTACTAATATCTTGATTAGTGACAAATGTGAATGTTTTAAACAAATTGATTCAGAGACTTTTGCAAGTTACAAATATCCACAATGAATGTGTACAGACTGAAACATCAAATGAAAATTGGTATCAGGGTCAGGATCTGAACTCAGATCTTCTGCTTACTAGGAGGTTGTGCTAACCACTACTAAAGGAGACATTGCTGAGGTTGGATGGCTACAATACAGATTGCCAAACCATAGGTGTAACCACAGCACAGGAGTATCTGTGGAGAGGCCTGAGAAATATGTGGTTCCTGAAGAGGGGCAACAGCCTTTTCAGTAACTGCTGGATGATTGACTGAGCTGGCCTCGTATCATCAGCTAATATGGCTTTGCCACACAGTTACTGCAAACGGCTGAAAACAAGGGGACACTAGAGCCATTAATTTTTCCAAGGACATGCAGTTCTACTGTATGATGGCATCTTCTTGGGTAAAATATTCTGGAGGTAAAATAGTCCTCCATGCAAATCTCCAGGCAGGGGCTACTGAGGAGTACATTGTCATCAGTAAAGACAACACTGGCATTCTATTGATAGGAGGGTGGAATGTCAGATCCCTTAATTAGGCTGGGAGGTTTGATGGAGCACTGAAATACCTAAATGAAAACAAGGTCCTTGAGGTAGATGACATATCCTCAGAGCTACTGAAGTCTCTGGGAGAGCCAGCAAATCCACAGGTATCACCTGCCTTTTACCATTCACCTCATGCCAAAAATATGTTCAAGTTTGTTAAAAGTAAGTCACTTTACAAGTGAAGTTAATAAGTTGATGTATACAGAAGCAAATTGTGTGTACATTAATTGACTCATTCCACTTCATTTAAACAGAACTTGTACCCATTAACTATGCAATAGTATATAACTTAAAACTGGTTTAAATACATAGGCCTTCCGAGACCAGCATCAATCTCATTAAAACTCCTCTGGGCATAATACTGTAGTTATCATATAAAATGCTTCAAATACTGATACACCAACTTTTTGGTTAGTTGCAGCAGCCTTATACTGGGGAGTAATACTTCAGTATATTGCTTTACTAATGCTTTTCCAATTGCTTAGAATACGAATGTCACATTTATTTGATTCAATTGGCTGTAAAATAACACTGATGAGAGTTACCAGAAAGGGAGGGAATATGTGGCAAATTGTTGTGGATTTTAAGAAATTGCTAGCTCACTACAAATTAGTGACAAGCTTCTGCAAGTCATGTTTCTTGCTGCTACCAGTAGTGCACACACTGTTTGTGTGGTTAATACAGGTAGTGTCCAGTGATACCACAGTCCTGCAGCATATAATTTTTCAATACACCTGTCAATACAATTTGTAAATCAGTTACTCATCTGATAATTCAAATTCCTTTCAAGAATTTCACAAAGAGAGGTAGCTTGTGGCAGTGAAATGGTAAGTGTGAAGAATGAGTTTCAAGCACAGATCCTGGTGCTATTTCCCTTGCATTTCAACAAATTCCATGAAAATTTTTGATGTAATTACATTAAAGTATATTCACATAAACCATGTTTTAAAAGCGAATAATTAGACCCACCTGTAGCAACAGTAAGGACATCTTTACACAGTGAGAGCCACTGTGACAAATTTTCTGCAGCCATTACTTGCAGCATGCTTGTAAGTGAGTCATGGATATCTTTGATAAGATGTCCATCAGTCTCTGTGTCCAACATGGAGAAAAGCACACCTGGTAAGCCACTTTCTGTTATCACCAAGCCTGTAGAAATAAAATAAATGAGTATTTACATTCACATGCTCTATTAAAATCAGGATCATAATATTTGTGTGTTCTAGTCACAATAAACATCTCCAGCAGTTAATAACAGAAACAACTATGAAATACATTTTGGAATCAATATGAACAGTATCTATCGTCCAGTGTCAGTCACACAATTTTCGGACCTTAATTTTATGTACTTACCCAAAACAAAACATTACACATATATTATGAGGAGGTATTAATAAAAGGTTTCCTAGACTTCTTTGCTGAACAAACTTGAGGTTTCTTATACCTGTAGTCAAAAACTCAGCCAGCTTACACACACCATCTGTCCAAAAAGTTCCAAGACATTTTATTCTTGTTGTATATGTAATGTAAGAGCAGTTTCCATGAAAATTGAGATCAAATTCCCATGCTTAATTCATATACCTGTACTTCAGCATGCAGCCAAAAAGGTACTTGGCTGTCCTGCACAGAAGATTTTGGTCTGATGTTTATTATGCATAATTATATTCTTTCACAGTCAATCTTATGTTAAAGATGGAGTAAATAGTCAGGATAATAAGACATAACATATTATTCATTGAATATGTTGTGTATGATGTGACAATTATTTTATTTATTTTGTTATTCCCTAGCACACTTGTAAGGTGACTGAAACCTATTTAGAAATCAGTAAACCATCTCTAGTTAACACCTATAATATTAGGGCAACATTTCATATGTGCTTTTGCAGTCCCTGTCCCTGCTGTTTTTAACACCTCTCGGGAAGTGTGTACCCCCCCCCCCCTGTACATCCCAAAAGACTATTTTGCTCAAGCTATTTTAAAGCAGCCAAATTTGCATAAAATGTTGCTTTTGGCTGTTGGTTAGGCATCCATAGCAAGTTGTTCATACGTGCTACAAGAAATGTAACATGGAGAAAGAATGCATTGTCATGCAGTAGCGAATGCAAGGGGGGGGGGGGGGCTAAGGAGGATATAGCCTCCCCCACCTACCCCTCCTATAAAATTTGAAACAATGCAAATGTTTTATATTTACAGAAGCATAGTACAGCCTAAATGAAAATCTTTCTCACACAGTGCCACACTTTGTTGATCCTCCCTCCCCTTTGTGTGTGATGTAATTCATGGATGGCCTCTTAGTTTGATTATTTTATTTCAGCAATTCCACAAAACCCCCTCCTCCTTCCTGTAAAGAGAGAGAGAGAGAGAGAGAGAGAGAGAGAGAGAGAGAGAGAGAGAGAGAGAGAGAGAGAGAGAGAGTCCTGTGTCCGCCCTTGAGCTGATAGAAGCAGGCCCATCACACAAAACACAAAACTTCAGAAATTGAAATTTGTGATGAACAATCAAAGGGTGAACTCACTAATATATTAAAATATACCAAATGTTTCGTTTTGTACCTGGTATCTGCTCACAAACACACAACTAATCATGATTTCAGCAACAGCCTTTGCAATGGACAAAGCGATTTCTGTAAAAATACATGGTGTGTGTAAAAAGTTTGGTGAATTCTATCCAACAACAAACAAAACCAAAGATACAAACAAACATTCTTTACTACCCTTCAAAATAGTCATCACCCACTACAACACTCTTTTCACTATGTTCGTGTAGATTATGGAAACTATCAGCAAAGGCCTCCTGTGGAATCCATCACAGAATGGTTATCACATGATATTTGATCGCATTCATGTCCACAAAACATTCACCTTTTATGGCCACTGTGAAGCAGAGAAACAGGAAAAAGAACGCTGCAGCCAGATCGGGGCAGTATGGAGTGTGTTCAAGAACAGTTACCGTCTTCTGCACTAGGAATTGGCACATACGGATTGAGCCGCATCCATTTTCCAGTCCTGTGCAACTCTGGCCAGACCCACCAGATATGCTGTAACGATCTGTTTATAAGAAGATAGGTAAAATGCAGGATTAATTGTTTGACCTGCAGAAACAAATTCCTTGTAGATGATGCCTGGTGAAGATTGTGAACATCATGGCATTGATGTTTCATGCTACATTGTGCTGTGACACTTCTTCTCACACTAACTACATTCAACTGGTTGAAATCGGCTTGCACTGCCAATCACATGCAATACATGCTGTGTATCAATTCTCCTCAAGTCCCTAAAGACCCATGTGCATGCATGAGCGCATGTGCAAAGTTACCACTCGGATACAACACCATGTATGATGTATCATGGACCCAACATGACTAGTGCCATTTGTAGCATCCATATATATAATTAATTAAATATGAAAATGATGTTAGATAGAATTAACTATATAGTTATAGATCTGATAAATTTGGGTCGCCACTATGTTTTACAAAACATAGAAAATATATTCCTGACCTAACTGAACACTGACATACAAGAGCAAGGCCAAGAAATAATAATAATAATAATAATAATAATAATAATAAACTTCTATCATGAATCAATTTATGAAATGATAAGCAGATCATTTC
Organism: Locusta migratoria; assembly: GCA_026315105.1. Lineage (NCBI taxonomy): Eukaryota > Metazoa > Arthropoda > Insecta > Orthoptera > Acrididae > Locusta > Locusta migratoria. Next base: position 674,456,491 of record CM048755.1, read on the forward strand.
CCATACTACCAAAAGAAACAAACTGTTTTTCCTCCAAAATGATGACTGGGATTAGAGAACTAAGGTGATACATGTATTGGCAAAAATGTACAACCTAACCAAATGCAATTGTATGTGACTAGGCATCACACTGTGATCACAAAAGTTTAATAAAAAGGGTTCATCAAATGCCTCTAAAAATGAAATATACACTCATACAAATAAAACTGAAAATTAATTCAAATGACTGGCTATATCGTTTAGGAGCCTGTTATTAAAAGTCAGTATAGAAATAGGCCTCTTTATTTCATCCCAATCTGAGAGAAAAGAAAAAATGTAGATACAGCAAATGATCCCAGTAGAAACAAAGAGCTGAATCCTAACCAGGACTGGAGCAGCGCAAGCAAATACTATACCAAACACTGAGTGATTGTCGTGCAGCGTGGGCATCAATGTCAGAAGTCTGGTGCAGCAGCTGTGGATTCTATCCGCAAAAATACAGTCACTTCACCAAGCAGAGATGCGGAAGTATTTAATCTAACAACAGCTGCTGTGCCCACAGATGAAGGAATGAGTCACAATCAATAGCTGTAAAAGCGAGAAGACTACTCATTTCTCTTATGCAACCACCACCTCCGCAATCTGAACACAGAAAATACAAGATAGTGTGAGCTCACGAGAGCAGCACACTGCAGGCAAAATTCATGTTAATAATAAGGCAATAAAAAATTGCCTAAGTGTGGTCGCACCCAACGAACCAACACTCTGAAAACACAGATACATGCAAACCGCAACTGCGGTGCCAAACTTGACAATGATATGATGCACGCAAGTGTGGAGGTGACCGTTCTCAATGGTGGTGCCTCACCGAGTCCTCTCCAAGACTCCTCACTCAAGCCTCTCGCGCACAGATCCACCTAGGCATGCGGCGGCCACGCCTTACTCGTAAAAGAGACAATCTCATTGACCCGCTAATGGCCTTCCCAATCAGAATGTAAGGCTGGGAGTTGCATACAACAAAAATGAGGAAAACGTAGCACTGACTGCCAATCGTGGAGTTTGCCACCAATAGCACTTCAACCGCCTCCCAACACACACAGCTTTCTCATGCCAAGTCACGTACGCCCAAGCAAAACTAGAAAATTCTTTGTAAATTATCACTAGTCGGCATCTCGGTGCCTATTTTTACTACTACTGGCAACAGTGTCCTGCTGTGCCAGACAGATTTCACTTCACAGAGACACGGACTTGGAGCATCCAGCTATTTATTAATACTACCTACTATGCTACCTACTACGGACAATTTAGGGACGGATAGAAAGCAGGGCGTCCGGCAACCATCAAACATTTTTCCTCTCCTCACACAGCCAAAGAAACACTGAGGCGCCAGCCGTTCTAAACAGCTAACGCATTGTGTGAACTCGCCCCAGAAATTGCAGGTAGCCGGCGGTCAGTCGCCTCGCCTTCGAAACCAGCTTGCCCATCCCAATGCAGTATAGTGACTCCTCAAGTAGTCAGACTTCTCTGAAACGCCGAAAGGAGCTGGCACCACACTGGATTCCTGTGATCCAGCCGACTGCCCAAGAGCCCTGACCCATGCTGCTCTACAACGCCGACTCGACAGTAAGGAAAGAAATTGAAATCAGAAGCACTACATCAAATAGAATAACTAAATAAACCAATGCACCTGAATCCTAATGCAATTCTCCCAACCCGTAGCAGAATAGACATAGAAGTCAGGAAACATGTAAAATTAATTTCATGCAACGAAAATCAAAATTTAGCAATTAAAATAATAAAGAGACACATGAAGCAAGAAATAAGAAAATTGAAAGACAAAAATGACCACCACCTTTCAACCATTTCCAGAACCTTTTAGACACACCACATATGCCGTATGTTAGCAGAAAAGACAAACAATTGTCATTGAGGAACTCATAGGTGTCGACAAAATAGAAGAACCCCGAGAGTATATAGTTGCAAGTAGTATTTTTTTTAGTGTTATGTTGTCCATATGCTTTGATTTTTCAAATTTAAAGTCACTAGTCAACAATGCTTTACATTGTAGTTCATGGGTGTACAGTCAGAGGATTAAGATTTTGCTGGCAAAGAATTCATGCCAGTGCCAAAATACTACATTCGTTTGTGATACAAATAAAGAGAAGTCACTCTAACAACAGCTCATCAAAAATGTACTTTAAAAGCATTGCAAGTACACTGATCTTCTTGATTGAAATATAAAGAAAATCTTTATTACTGGAAAGACATCAAAAAGAGGAGCAATGAATGTGGATAAATGGACCACCATAGATAGCTCGGCAGAACTTAAAGCACGTAATGCATAGTATAGCAGAGGTATTTCACAGTAAGTATTATATGAGTCCAATATGCAACTAATGATGATTTATTCATGTTTAAGTAACTACTAGGACTCTGGTTGTAGGCAAAGACCGCTGTGTTTCTGTTTGTTTTAGATAATTTTCAATTCGTTGCCATTTTGAAATGGATGGAAAAATATATAAAGTAAAGAAAGTTAGACTTACCAGGCAAAAGGCACCGGATGTATAATGGAATGCTTACAGACAAAGGGGTTAAATCTGTTCTTGTGAAAAACAAGATTTAAAAAAAAATTATAGAGTCTTACATGGTTCAGTATGTGTTGATTGCATCAGGAAAAATCATGCTGTACATGTATGCAGAAAGTGTCAGGTAAATTTGGTCCAATCCTTAACACTAGTGTTGATGCACTGAGTGTCAGATTCAAAAACATGATTGTGACATGTACAAAATTAGTAAAGATCATGAAGCAACTCTAGAAAACATTTCACCACACCTGGCCCAAAAGAAGTTTCTTTTCATTATAGATTGATGGCATGGGCAAACTGACTGGACTCTCAATAATAGTATCTTTTTTGATGAAACATAAGTAAACATAAGTATGCACTTGCACTATTAAAGTAATTCCACCCAAGTGTATCCCACTGTGTCAACCATGTGATGTACATTGTTACTGTTAGGTAAAACTCTTTATTAAAAGATTACAAAGCTTCAAAATTGTTAACAACTAATCACAAAATCAGTTTACAAGGGGGGCAAGATACGAATACATTCATTACTTTAGCATCAGTTCAGTGCAACAGTCTTCACTCCCATGATTAAATATGTCTGGTTTACATCACAATTAACTGATGACTGAACAATGTTTATGAATATAAATTGTCAGTGTTTTCTGATATTGCAGATGCCAATAAAGCATTATTATTTATTAGACATGCATGGTGCTGGAATGGCCTGCGCCACTGGTGTTTCTATGACATTATCCAGCATTTTGTACTCCTGTTGAAGCTAATGACAATCACAACAGTGAATAAATAACATTGCTCAACAAGTAAAATGATCAGTGACTACTGTGTTATCCTGACCATAAATCACACCTCGTACAAGCAGAAACGTAACAGTCAGCCAGGCTGTGAGAAATGCTAAACTCAGATACGCCCATTCATTAACCGACAACATAAATAGACCGGCTGTCCTCTGGAAAAACCTGCGCGGTCTTGGTATTGGGAAAATAAAAACTGCAGCCAAACCCACTGTCTCCATTGAGGAACTAAATCATTATTTCACAACGCCTACCACTTCAATCGATCACCAAACGAAACAAACACTTAGTGACCATATCACGAGGATCAACAACGCTAACCGTGATAAGTTTTGTTTTAAGCATGTTACTGGAAATACAGTCAAAAAAGCCATTATGCGTATTACATCAGCATCTACCGGGGATGATGGTATCACTATCCAAATGATAAAGCTGATTATTGATCCACTGCTGCCCATCATAACAGATATATTTAATCAGTCCTTAGCCACAAGTGTTTTTCCTGATGCATGGAAACGTGGACTAGTTAAGCCACTGCCAAAAAAGGACATTGCCACAGCACCCTCTGATTTCTGATTACCGACCTATCTGCATTCTTCCGGCACTGTCCAAAGCCCTAGAATATATAGTACATGATCAGCTAACCAGCTACTTGACTACTAATAAACTTCTTGACGAACACCAATCAGGTTTTCGCAAATATCGCAGCACAACATCTGCTTTGATAAAAGTAACAGATGATCTTAAGCAGGCAATGGATAGACAAGAGGCGACTATTATGTGCTTCTTAGACTTTAGCAAAGCTTTCGACACTGTGGACTTTGATATTTTACTTGCTAAACTTAGCAGTCTAAATTTCTCTCATGGCGTGGTGCAATGGTTTCGCTCATACTTGACATCGCGTCTTCAGTGCGTCATGTCCGGCACCGAAAAGTCACAGTGGAGAAAAGTTCTATCAGGCGTACCACAGGGTTCGGTGCTAGGTCCACTTCTCTTTTCATTGTATGTAAATGACGTATCATCGGTCTTGTCCTTTTGTAAATACCACATGTATGCCGATGACCTCCAGTTGTATTTAAGTGCAAAACCAAAAAACCTGAAGGCAGCAATCGAGAATTTTAATTCTGACCTATGTGCACTATCAAAGTGGGCACAGAATATAGGATTAAAGCTCAATCCAAGTAAAACACAAGCGATTCTGGTAGGTCATCCTAGACTCATTAACCACAAATACCGCGAATCTCAACCACCATTAATATTAAATGACACACCTATCTATTTTTCGCCCTCGGCAAAAAGTCTGGGAGTGATAATAGACGACAAACTAAATTGGGCTGAGCACACAGCCGCCGTGTGTAGGAAGGCATCAGCATCTCTTCATGCCCTACAGAGATATAAGAAGTTTTTTCCTCTCGATCTTAAAAAGAAACTTATACAAACGCTTGTAATTCCAATTATTGATTACGGTGATGTTATCTTGCAAGGTCTCTCTTGGGAAAGCTCACGACGTCTGGAACTAATCATGAATGCCTGCGTTCGATATATATGCAACATCCGTCTCTTTGATCACATTTCACCATCTTATAAGCAACTATCCTGGCTCCGTGCTGACAAGCGCAGAGATTTTCATACACTCTGTTTCCTCTACTCTCTTATCAACGTACACTGTCCCTCATATCTTTCCTCGACCTTAACACACTTATCTGATCAACATAAAAGAACTACTCGTTCATGTCAGAGCAAAACCCTTTCTGTCCCTATCCATCACTCAGCCAGTTTCTCAAAATCCTTTTCAGTAGCAGGAACCAGGCTCTGGAACAATCTACCTCAGTATATCAGAGAACTGAATAACACTGCCAGCTTCAAACGACAGTTAATGGGTTATCTGCTAAAGCAATAATGACGCCAGTCTTTTTTACCCTACGGTCCAGGTACATCACATCCATTCCTCCTCCCAGATATTCTTCAACTGCCATTGCTCTCGCCAGGTACAGCTTCTGTCAAAATTCGCCATGCGTTAACCAGTCTCGATATATTCAAAAGTAAATATTGTATCTGCTAATATAAATGTTATTACTTCTATTATTACACCAGCAGCAGCAGCAGAAGGTGTCTCAGTGGTACTGTTAGTATAAATCCTATTTAGAGTTAAGTTATTACATATGTAGAGTTAAGTTATTACCTTTTATTTACATCCTTTTACATGTAATCAACCTGTATAAATAATGTTATTAACTGTTCATCTGTAAAAATCATTATTATGTTATAGGTAACTCACATGTAAAGAAATACTGTATGTGTAAAACCCTGGTCCGATGTAAGAGAGGGCCTGATGGCCCTAATCTGATCAGGCTAAATAAATAAATAAAATAAAATAAATATACTCCAGCATTAACATGGGAATGGCTGTGAAAGTGTATAATTATGCAAAATCAATCATCAGACAATTATGAAAAACAATTTTTCCAAGTAGGACTTGAATGTGGGTCATCTGCTTGTCAACCACCTTGCCTGCTGCACCATGCTAAGTCATGCAGTGACGTTGACAAAGTACATGTTATATGTGGCAATTTGATATCCTTTTCCATAGAAATAAAGCCCAATTGGAATAAATCCTTTTAAGCTTGGTGGTCTGGAGGAATTCCCTCACAATATACATTTGTTAGCTTCAGCCATTGGTAGGACTGAAGTATTATGTAGGTGCTTCTATATGCTCTTCATCCAAGGTTTTTTACTAAGTTGTGAGATGACTAAGTAGAGCCAAATGTTCCATTAGTTTGGTATATTAAATGTGTAAAATCATATGTAGTTCTACTCTTTAAGCGCCTTCAGAATATCTTCAGCTACCAGTCAAGTCACTATCATATAAAAAATTCTAGTTTTAGCCCTACAGTTTATAGCTGTTGCTGGACGATCCTACCTGTATGTGCTGACATCCTGAAACCACTTGCGGAACATAACCAGAGGCAAGTGTCACATTGTTTGGTTAACAGTAGAGCAACAACACTTAAACATAAAGAGTCAACATTTTAATGGGATAACCAACATTCAAGGCAGTGTAATATGATCAGACACAAAGATCTGATTATCAGGATTGTTTCCCAAAGTGAAATTTCCTGATTTATATAGACAATGGTTTATCAATTTTGAGAACTGAAGGGTATGTAAACAGGTACATTGAAAAAAAGGAAGGAAGAACATCAGCATTTCCGAATGTGGTATTTACTAATTTTGAATGAACAGCAAGTTACGGTCTACCTTACAGGATTTATGATCTGAAGGGTAAATAAAATTGTAGACTGAGTTGTGCAGATAGAAGGCAATTTCAGTTAAAGAATTTATGTTTTTATGAAGATGGTGACTTTAACTTTGATCTGGGTGACTTTGAGACTGGGTGTCAGCTTGGCCAAGTAACATAAAATGAAAATGTTGTATAACAGAAGATTAAAGTTCCAAAAATAATAACAACAGCTCTGAGGTATGTATAGTGTCATTTTCTCTGTCAAATACTATTTAGTGTTTTTCAAACAATAAAAGTTAAAATTAATAAAAACAACAGTCAAAACTCCTTAGTGAGATAAACAATCACTTCAACTATTCTAATTTGGGGAGTCTCCATAACCATATATCGTATCATCTGTTGAATGAGAAATTACATTTCCCCCCCCCCCCCCCCCACCCTTCAGATTTTCCTGATTTCCATTATACATTTGAAATTCCTTGATTTTTAGAACTTCTGGCAACCCTACATAATATTACATTTTAAAAATTGATCTTATTCTTTCAAGCCAATCTAATGGTAATTTGAACAAAATCCAAAATCTAAATCTTTCTCTGATATTTCCATATTGTTGTGTGTACATTTTGTGCACTGCACTTATGTAGGGGAGCATTTAAACCACAAATTCGCTTCTTTCTTTTTATTATTCCAGTCTTTAAACCTTTTAGACTGATTGGGTAGTAGTGCAAGCAACCCTAACATCCAGCAATACTCATGGCTCGTGTTCCAACTCTTATGCACTGACTTGGTAAATGTGAAGTGGTGCAGATATGTTGTTGCACTTCACACTCCCCGTCTATCAGCTGCAGTTATATATGAGACATTCTTGGACATAGTTATGCAAGTGATTGCAACATAAAATGTTATTATGAGTAGATTAATGACTTTCTGGCATTGTGAGTTGACACTGTTCTAGTGGGGTACAATAGTTGGTGACCGATGAATGGGAATTGTGATTTTGGCAGCAGTGCAGGAATTTGGCTTTGGTGTCACAAACCACAACAGATGAACTGCTGGCTGTCCAGACATCCTCAATGACCGTGAATGGTAACATGCAAGATGGATCATCAGTAGTGACATAGGGACAACAGTGCAACAAATCACAGCTCAGTTTAACACAAGGTGTGATAGAAACATCTCCACCAATTTGTAGTAACATGGGTTCCACGTGGTATAGGAGCCATCGCTGCATATGGGTACCACTGTTAACACAATAAGATTGGGTGCGATGGCTTGAACATGTGACCAATAACTAAGTATGGACACTGGAAAAAAGGCGGAAAGTGATGTGCTCAGCCAAATTATGATTTCGACTGCACTGTGCCAAGTGGAGGCACTGTATGTCACACAGACCGCATGAATCAATGGATCCCTCCTGCCTAGATGATATGGTCAAAGGTGGCAATGTGTGTGTTATGGTCTTGGGTGCATTTTCTTGGTATGGATTTGAGCCTCTAGTTGTGGAATGGACTTTGTCTGGTCCACAGTGAGTTGCTCAGGGAGCATCTCCACCCATTTTTTGGCTTCTAACACCCTGATGGACCTGTGGTGATTCAAGATGATAACACATCACTACACCATTCCCATGCCACCTGGGAACAGTTCCAGGTACACACAAAGGAGGTCCAAATATTTAGATGGCCCACATTTGAGCCCCATCGAGCATAGCTAAGAATGCAGCCTACGTGCCATTGATTCTTCACAACTAACAGACCTGAATCGGTTGCAACTCTGCAAACTGTTTGGTGACAGCTGCATCCAGAGGAATACCAGGGACTTGGAGACTCACTTCTGTGGTCTCTCACTGCACTCTACAGGCCAGAGGTGGTCCACCATAAAATATTAGGTGCCTACGCCCATTTGCCAAGTCAGTGTATGTTATCCTACAAGCTCCAACTGTAGGTAAATGTAACTGCAGATGAACTTTTCACTGGATTCAAATGTCTTCTCATCATGAATTTAAACAAGAATGTTACAAACAAGTACAGCACAACAATGCAATTCAGTATTTCTTTTTACTTTTCTTTCTTTAGCTTATTGAAATTACCTGCAATTAATACACATTTTCAGGGGTACAACATATTCACAATGCTAAAATAATTTTAAATTATATTTTCTGACAAAAATCTTCTTCTTCTTGTGGGGAACTTTGCTAACCTAGAAAGATGCAGATTAAAATAAAACCATAACTCATAATATCTTGTTTAAGACACATCTTCAACAAAATATATGCTACAAAATATCCTTCAACATAAGAAGAAACTTACACATCCACAGCCATAGTATCAAATGAGACAATATCTATGTCACAATAAGTTCTTCATCTTTCTGATACAATGAACATAGAATGTTCATGCAATTATCAAGAAAATTCAGAGGAACAGTTCAATATGAACAATTTCCCTTGTGACAAATTTCAAGATCATTCCAGCTCAGTCTATCTTCAGCGCCTACCCCTTTCGATTCAAAAATATATAAATCAGAATTTTTTTAAATAAACAGTCAAACTACTAATATTTATTACAGAAGTTCTTGTATAGACATATTAGGACCCCACACTACCAGACAGATCAATAATCACTGTACCAGAATGAATTATTGTTTACCTTCTACTACATTGGTCTCTCGATTCTCATTGGCCAAAGTCATTGCATGTTCACACACTTCTTTTGCTTCTCGTTGTGCCAACTGGCGGAGGCAAGAAACTGCTGCTTTTCGAAGAAGAAGGTGATTGCTTGACAAAGTCCTCTGTAAAATGTTTTGGGCATTTTAATACACAATAGACACCTTGGTTAGTAATAAAGACAAACTAAAGAATGAAAAGCATCAAATGAAGACACTCACGCAGAGGGTAGGGACGAGAGATGAGAGATTAACATGGCGTGGTGCAAATAGATGTAGCTGCTGAAGGCAAGATGTAGCTTCAGCTTGTACTAATGGGTCTTGATGATCTTGCATAATAGCACAGGCACAAAGAAACGAAGAACGGGCCATGCAAATTGACGTTGTGTTGCCTGTAAAACAAAATGTTAAACTAAATTAGCAACAGAAGTTAAAACTGGCCCATACTGTAAAAATCTGTGGGCATAATTTAATTGCAACTGCTATGTGTAGCACCTACCCTGAAGTTCTGGTCCAACAGTTGTTATTAAAGCTGATAAAACTTTGCCAATGCACTGGTGAACATCAACATAGGTTTGTGGTACATTAAGCAACAATTTTAGAGCAAGCGACAAAGTTGGTTCTACATATCCACGGAACATTGGACCTCCAGAGTCAGCAATTAAGGCCAAAGCATGAAGTGACCAGACCTTGGAAAAAGAATTTTACTATTATAAATGTTCAGAACTCTGTGAATGGTTTCCCTGCCTATTATTTGCCATGGCTCTCTCAAAAAGTGTACAGTGGTACTTCTTGTTGGTGTGTAGTTAATAATTAGACAATTGCATCAAAAGGAAACAAGACCATATACACCAAATACAAAATACAATCATGATATAATTAAACATATTTTGAAGTAACCATTTTTTTACCATAAAAATAGTTAATGAGTAATGATGAAGTATTATGTCAACAAGTAGCAATTTCACTTCTTTAGAGAACCCCTACCCACACTGTAACTGATACGTGGGAAGAGGGGAAGGTCTCTCACATGATTCATGATCATCATCATCTACGTTTTATTGACAACTAAAATAAAGAGTTTTAAATTAGTAATTTAAGCCTAGAAGAGTACATACCTGAACAACAGGTGATGTGGTATCTTGTGCCAAAGCTAACAGAATGCTGACACTGGTGTTCAGATGCTGGTTTGATCCCATACCACCAACATATCTGTGCAGACAGCCCAGAGCCAGTGAATGGCCAGTTCGTGAAGCAACATCGCGTGCTGATTTCAGTCGGTCAAAACTTGTCTGTGCTAGTTCTGCAGTAAAGCGTGCATCAGCCACTACTTGTGCCATTCGCCCCAGTGATTCACCAGCGGCACATCGTAGAACTGGATTACTGCTTGTCAGTGATCCCTGCACACAACAGGTGATTCTCTAATTACATGCACATATTTTAATTAGCCAAGCAAAACTCTTATTCATTATCCACTTACACAAATCTTATTGCATGTAAGTAGAAAGAGAATTACCCTACATTCACTTATTTATTTGTTACTTATTTCAGTCATCTGAAGTTTAAGTCACAAAATGTAATGAGGTATTGACCAATGTTTTATTAAATTAATTCTTGGCCACTGGTCATTACATTTTACAGGATTGCCACCCGTCATTTTCTTAGGTCTGGTTACAATAATTATGTAACTATTTTCCAAGTATACTCGATTAGAATTTACCAAATATTATGTATTATCCAGAATAATTGACACTTATGGAAAAAAACACACTCCCTTGAAATATTTGTCCCTTTTAGCTGGAAATTCCCTTGGACAGTTAACCCAACGGCAATATAAAAGGATGGAAAAGAAACTTGCAAGGATTAATGGAGCTACATAACAAATAATTTGAAGATCTTGTAGAGATTCAGTTCATTTCTGTTAAAAAAAAAATGTTAGCAGGAAGTATACATCACAAAAATTTACCATACTAATATTTTTACTCACAATTATTAAACTTGTAGCTGACTTTTTAACTTCTTCTTGGCCAAGAGACGTCTTTGTTTCATTGAGACCTTTGAGACCACTCAGGACTGCTGTGAACACATTCATCTGTACTGCCTCCTGTCTTGATGATTTAGCATGTCGAATACATTCAGCAAAGTGGTCGAGCATCTGCAGCCGGTGTTTATTTGCCACTCTTGGGAAAATTTGTCCAAACAAGACAACTGAAGCATCTATTACAGCAACTCCAAGAGGTAATGGGCCAGGTACAAGTTCACCCTATGGACAATATATACATATATATATGTCAGTATCATGATATGCTCAAAAGAAAATATATCACTTTAAAATGCACACTATCTTCTTGAGTGTGAATTTATTCCAAAGTGTCTTGAGCCACAGTTTTCTAAGAGATGTGAATGAGATAGTAAACAGTCAGAAACTTTAATTTTATATTAGTAAATGGATGTAAATATTGAAAATAACATAGTTGTTAATTGGAATAATAGTAATGTAAAAGTCTAGTCAATCTAAAATCATTTTACAAAGAGCTATGAACAATTAATGCTCATGTTGAGCACAATTGTGTATCGATCATCAATGGTGCTCGTGTATGGAGTACGATAAATCACAAGTAAATTAAACAACTGGAAGTACCCATCTGCGTAACAATTTGCAGAATATAGATATGGATGTAGAATGCTGTCATAAGAAATCAATACCTGTACAGTTCAGAAAGTCACAAAGTTTAGAGAGCAGGGCGGCACAAGAGTTACTGGACACTGATGTAAATAAAATATTGAACCTGTGTGTCATTACAAATATGAACAACACTTACAATTATTTTTATGTCCAAGTTTTTTGAAATCCTTTTGAAACACTGTTACGTGCTCTACAGCAGAGAGTAGTATCACTATGCAAATAATGAAATGTGTCATGTAAGTAGTCTTTTAGTTCAGCCATAGTCAGAGGCTTTTGAGAATATACCGACTTATTGGCGACATGCCATAAGTAAAAATTGATGGGCGTGAAATCTAATAAATGTGTAGACATCTCAATATTTGCCCTTCAGTGAATCACTTTTCTTTTGAAAGTTTTCTTTATATAATCATGAATGGCTGTAGAATAATATAGTGAAACACCATCATGTAGAAAGTTTTCAGCACATGTCATCCATCCTGAAACTGTGTAATTTTGAGGCATACCCAAATAGTTATCTCCAGTCACTGTTCCTTCAAATAAATAAATAAAATAATAATAATAACAAATAAATAAAAAATATGGCCCAGTACACCTAATGATGGTGATATTCACTCCACCCCCACTCACCGTGCAAAAAACTTCCATTGCATTTATTTCGTTCTTCTAACAAAAGATTTGATTGTCAGTATACCAATAAGTACAATTATGTATGTTAACTTGTCCTGCTTAACTTAAAATTAGCTTTGTCAGCCTACATGATTTTATTGAACAGGTTAAGATAAAGTTTTCATCAGTCAAGCATCAATTCACAGAACTGAAGACATTGCTGTGGATCATCTTCAAGTAACACATGTTGTAAACATGGAATGTAAGCTTTGAACTTCTGTTTGTATAACATTCTTTGCACTGACCTTCATGGTAAATCCAGCTCAGTTGCTAATCACCTAGTTGACCTCCACTGACTTTGGGCTACAGCTAAACATACATACAATTCATTTTCTTCACTTAAGGTGTTCTTGGGTGGGCACATCTTTATGTATCTGTATTCTTCAAATTTATCTCGTATGTCATACACTGTTTATCTAAATGTTAGTTTTGACCCAATGTGGCTTCCCAATTCATTAACAACTGCAGTAGTACCACTTTTATAAAATATTTTTAACACGGAAATCCTTTCTTCTCACATTAAAATTGTAGGAACTTGGATAACACATCTGACTGATCATGCTTTCATCAATTCACTATTTTGATTATTGTGTTTCTTCTGTTTGTCTGTAACATGACAAGAAATATTTCTCACCATTTGGTAATAACAATATAATGGGTTAAAACTTCCATTAGGTTTATTTCATTATTCTGTTACTTTTGTTTTCTTTTAACCAACTGTTGGCATTTAGAGACTCCATAAAACGGCTGAGATCAAAGTGGGATGGAGAACAGAGAACAATCAGAAAAAAATTCTTAGATTATTATTTACTTATTTATTTGTTACACTATACAGCTGTTTTCCCCATCACTTTATTTCTGCAATACTTTTAACTGTACTTTTTTTATGTCTTCCCTCAGTTCATTCTTCTTCCACCACTGCACCATCTTACATATTAAAAGAATATAGAATACTAAAGTCAGTTGGCCAGAACAAACTACCCGGCCGATTTACTTCATTTTTGTTTTAAATGAAAGGTATTCATCCACAGAATTGTCATCAAGTTTCAGAATTTACACAACTCTCACCTTCCTTTTTCTGTACTCTAATACAATTTCCTTCTGTAAATTTCTTATGGGGACGTTCTTGCTGCAAACTAAAGTCAGCCAATCAGGCCATTCTATCTAACTGATTTCCTTCATTTTGCTTTAAATGCAAGGTATTCATACACAGATTTGTCATCCAGTATCAGAATTAACTCAAGTTTCTCCATCCTTTATTTTTATTCAAATGTCGTATCCTCGTTTCCTTGCACCAAACGTCTTAATCACTTTATTTTACAATATCTTCGGTTCTAATTAAGGCACACAGTTCTTTTTAACCTAAACACACTCAGCAGATCAAGCTCTTTCATTTGTGCTTTTAAACACTTGCCTTAATTGATTCTAAAGAAAGCTGTGTGTGAACACTCAACTTTACTTCCATTTTTTCCCAATGTTTTTGTCATTTCACTAATGGTGCGAAGTATTCACATGGGTCCTCTAGATGTTTCTAATATTCTCCCCTGTGTGTGTGTGTGTGTGTGTGTGTGTGTGTGTGTGTGTGTGTGTGTGTGTGTGTGTGTGTGCACGCGGGGGGGGGGGGGGGGGGGGGGTAGTGTTCATGATTATTATCTTCCTTACCCTTATTCCTCTGAGGGATCACCATCTCTCATAGTACAGTGCCAGTTAGTCGCTTGTAATCTTACTTTTCATTTTAACTCTCTGAACTCAGTAACTACTCATTGTACAAATATGGAAATTTATATTCCTTCTGTCATTTAAGAGCGGCATTAGATAATCATTTGAAAATTATTCACAGTACTAAACTTTATGACACTGATTTTAAACGTGCAAACAAAATATTAAAGAATAAATTGTAGTTTCATTTGCTGCAAACCAAATCAAATATCAGTTAGAGATCTCTAATATGAGACACTTCCAGTTAAAGGTAATGAACAATGATCCATTTGTATATCAGGGGGGTAAGTAGGCGCTTGTATGGTTTAATTTCATGGAATCAGGACCGGCGCAAGGACCATGCAGAACATGCAGCCGGATCGGGCGCCGCCAGGGAGAGGGCGCCGATGCGCCGGACAAATCGTGTGATCAGTGGTGGCAAAGCTTTCATGGTGTCTTCAAAACTTGTCATTCAAAATTATTTTGGCACCATAAAATGTTTGTCTAAAGACATGGCCGCCTTTTCCAGGATCGAAAATAAACGGCCTATTTCTGTTTAGCCCTTCTGGGCAGGCAACCTACACCGCTATAGGGCGTCATGCTTTCAGAATCAGCACCCTTTAGTTACAGTGAGAATTTCACCCCACTAAAGACAAGAAACACCCTATATGTTTTTGATGCATCTTTATGGACAGACAAGACCACATACACATGTATAAGGTGCCAGACTTTCCAAATGGCACTATTGGTTTTAGTGAAAACTTCCCTAAAGATGTGATGACCTTCTTTGGGATTTAAAAGAAACATCCCATTTCTGTTTGAGCTCCTTCTAATACTTAAGATTACAGAATCTACACCACAACAGGGTGCCATACCTTCAAAATTAGCGCCCTGATATATTTGCACTGTTCCGTAATCTGACACCTGACTCCAAAGGCTATTACGCAGGTCATCAGGAAACTGACGGATTGGTGGTGGTGAAGGGTGAGGGGATGAGTCTGTATGACGCGTGCTCAATACTTTCCTGTAACAACATGACCATACAGACTAACCACAGCCACAGTATTAGTGCAGTGAAAAATCAAATATTTGCCGAGTGGCTGGATTTGCGCTGCTGTCAAACTGTTACACTCGTCGCCGTGGCCGTGCGTGTTAGCAGTTGTAGCGCTGGTACAACTAGGCAACAGCGGGCACTCAGCGTTGCAAGTTTCCATTGTTAGAATGAGAGCGCTACATGAGAATGAATCCGGCAACAACGCATTCTTAGTAACTACCCCAATAGATTGGCCATGCCTGTAGTACTAGTCGACTGGTTTTCCAGCACTGAGTTAAGTGAATAACTTGCTTATGAAAATTATCTTTCATCATTTCCAATTGTATCTGTTCAGAAAACTCAGTCTATTTTTAAATAGCAAGGTTTTAGGTTAGGGTAATGAATTATGGCAGAGAAAAAGAAACCTAGTGGAGCGTTTTATAGAAAACGTGAAGCTGATATCAAGGGAGAAGATCAAAGACATGCAAAAGAATTAAGTAAATTTATTTTCAAATCACAGTCTCTTAGTGCTAAAGTCGAGTTTTCAACTGAATCAGGAGACACTAAACAGCATCAACCGCAGGTAAAAATAACCTATTAACGACTATTTAGTTTTAGTTTTTAGTTGTACAACTAAACAATAGTAAAACCTCTCATCCTATTGTTTTGCATTAGTAGTACAGTACTATAACTTCCAATGAATGTAATTGCCGGTCTTCAAAATATATTCAAATTGTTTATATGCAATTGAGCACTTATAAAAATTGTAATTACAGTAATGTTTAATTTAAATAACTTTAATTGCAAATGCAGTCATGTTATATGCGATGTAACTTCATTACCATTATTCCTATCATACCAGCAGCACCAGCAAATAGCCATAGGAAAATAAACTAGAAATGAAATGTTATTTCTGGATGAGAGTCCAATAGGAAAATATTCTCAAGCTCAAGATATTGATTTGGTTTCTTCTGAAGCTGAAAAGACTTCTAAATATTTACCTGTACAAGACAATTCAACAGGTCCGCTGCCAACATTCAAGGTTTGTATTAATGATAGATCACGTAGTTTATAAAATACAAAACAAAGTCATGTTAATACTGATTTTATTAGTATTATTTATTAATTTTTCATTATACTGCATTGCTTTTTATTATCATGCAATAGTTCCGGGTGACTCTCAGTCTTCTTCTGCCATTGGTCTTGAGTCGTCAACAATACACCTCCCGCTGCCCCTCGTTTTTTGTTATTGTGTTGATGAGATAAGAATTTCCAGTCATGTTAGTTGTTGACCATACGGTACCGACAAATTAACACTTTCGGTCCCAAGTTCTTCTCATAGAATTTCTCCAGAATTTCTCTGGAATTTCTAGTTTATTTTCCTATGGCTATTTGCTGGTGCTGCTGGTATGATAGGAATAATGGTAATGAAGTTACATCGCATATAACATGACTGCATTTGCAATTAAAGTTATTTAAATTAAACATTACTGTAATTACAATTTTTATAAGTCAACAAAATTTGGGACTTTTGTGCCTCTAGCAAAAGCTACCAAAGTCCTCTCTGTCTACTGTGTGTTGTTTAGTCCAAAGAAAACAAATATGTGATTGTTTGTTAATTCCTATTTATGTTGTTCTGTATCATGTGATGAGTCAGCAAAATATTCCTATCACAACCAAGCCTCCAATTCGTGTAATCCCTACTTATATTATACATGTGAAAGTAGCTTGGTCTGTCTGTCTATTACACTTTCACGCCAAAACCACAGAACTGATTTTAATGAAATTTGCTAGAGAGGTAGACTAGAATAGACATAGGCTACTTTTTATCATGAAGATAGAGCTTAAAGGGATTTGATATAGGCTGAGTGGCAGGGCGTAGTGCAGATGCGGCATGTCATTGCATGGGCTATATATAAGCATCTTAAAACATTAAAAATACAGCACAAAATAACTATTCCATGCGGACAAAATTGTGGGTAAAAGCTAGTATATAAAGATGGCAAATGCATTATTAGAAATGATGCGCATTGTTACGGCAGAAAAACAATCAAAGGAACATTTGTTTACTTTATTGCAACATACAAGCAGGTGTAGGCCATCACATAATTTGACTATATGCAGTTTACTGAAACCAATGATTTCTGCACGCTGCTTTTTACCAAAAGTAAGCGATCAGTTCATGGGCACCGCCAGTATTATTTCCAGGGGGATGCATCTCGACCTGCAATATCTTAGGTGTCACCAGGTATTGATTTCTGAGAGATGGGGAAACAAACATATAAATATATAGTTTTTTTAATATGCAGATTTTTTATTCTTAGGGAAAAGTACTGTTTAGTAGTGGCGAATCAGTCAGTTTGGCGAGACTCTAGTGTACAATATTTGGGATCATAGAAGAAGAAAAGAAAAGTCAATGGAAATATACAGCATAGCTTATGAGAGTAAAACATTGTATTTCTTTCTTGAGTATATAACATTATAACTATTTAAGAATCTTGTCTTGGCACAAGTGAAGTCTGTATCAGGAGAAGAATTAGAAGGTAAAGAATGTGTCTTTTGCTTAGTGCTGACAAAATACTGAAATTTCCAGTTTCCAATTATCTTTTGAGTTAGAAATGGTAGACAACATTAATAAGATGACATAAAAATGTAGTACAGATATGTTAATGTGCAACTGAAAAAATTTATCCTGAAACTTCCTGGCAGATTAAGATTGTGTGCCAGAACAGGAACTCGAACCTGGGACCTTTGCCTTTCACGGGCAAGTGCTCTACTGACTGAGCTATCCCAACATGACTCACGATGCCACCTCACAACTTTACTTCCGCCAGTACCTCACCTCCTACCTTCCAAACTTCATAGAAGCTCTCCTGCGAAACATGCAAGACTAGCAATCCTGAAGAAAGGATATGGTGGATGACACATTCATGGTGTGGCCTCACGGACAGGATGCTCTTACCCGTTCCTAGATCATTTTAATTGCCTCCACCCCAAAATCAAATTTACAATGGAAGTGGAGAGGGATGGGAAGCATCCATTTTTGGATATATTCGTGTACAGGAAGGACATGGAACTGTAGGACATAGTGTGTACAGAAAGCACTCACACACAGACCGATATCTACATGCAACGAGTTGCCACCCACCAAACCAACGCACAGGTGTCCTGAGAACTTTGGTTAGAAGAGCTTATGCCATATCAGATGCAGATACCTTAACACAGTAAATAGAACATCTGAAGTTGGTGTTTAAGGAGAACGGGTACACAGAGAGACAGATCCATCATGCCATGCAGATTGGGCCATCGCCAGAACCAGAAGAGGACCAATGGAGATCAGTTGCTTTCCTTCCATACGCCGGAAGTGTGTCTTCAAAAACAGAAAGGATATTTAAAAATTGTAATATCAAAAGTGTGTTTCGACCACCTGCTAAGACTAGGGCTCTTCTACGCTCAGTTAAAGACAATTTGGGGCTGAGAAAACCCGGTGTTTATAAGATTCCTTGCCACTGTGGGAAAGCATATATAGGACAAATGATTCACACCATTAATGATTGATGCACCAAGCACTAAAGACATACACATTTGTTATAACCTGACAAGTCTGCAGTAGCGAAGCATTGTCTAACCGAAGGACACAGAATGAAGTATGACGAAACACGTGAACTTGCTTCTGCGTCTTACTATTGGGAATGCATTTCAAAGGAATCGATTGAGATTAGGTTGGCAGATGATTTTATAAATCGAGATAAGGGGTTCCCTCTAAGTAACATGTCTAATCTTAAAAAACAGTGGACTCTTTTTTCCACCTGTGACAACTAGGTCATGTAAGTGATACATCGTTCCTTCCAGTTTTCTCCACTGAGGCGCTGCACCAGCTGCTTGCGCAAAGGACACAGCCACGACTCTCTGGCGCACGTGCCGTTAGTACTTCGCGGCGTATATAAGGCCGCAGATCACAGCAAGACTTCAGTTTCCTATGAGACTCAGCAGCATCCATATCACCTGAAGATGGCGGCCAGGTGGTTCGCAGAAATATTGTGTCAAGGTGACTCTACGATCTGGCTGGAAACCCGACATGAATATCAACGAGACTGCCAATTTATTGGTATAGAACAATTGTCAATCTGAGTCTGCTATTTCCGTTGTGACGAAGGTACCAAAAAGCCAATAATCTGCGAAGAATTTTTTGGATATGTACTGCTTCAAGAATTGAATGCAAGAACCATTTCAAAACCTATTATTTAGTTTCTAGGAGACTGTAATTTGGATTTGAACAAACTTGTTAGTCAAGAGAATGACAGTTGTTCTGCTGTGACTGGTCACAAAGGTGGCGTCCAGAAAATCACAAATAACTGATACAGCCCTTTTATTTCACTTTGCAAGCCCTATATTAAATTTTGTCATCAGTGATCTAATGATATAAGTGAAATGAGAAATGCTCCTGCCACTACAAAGGATAACATTCTTTTTGTTGTTATTATTATTATTCTTTTTTAGAGAAAGCACATTGCACCGGCATAAAGTACCAAATATCTCTCTGTTCTGTGAAACACGTTGGATATCAAAATAT
This sequence comes from Locusta migratoria, assembly GCA_026315105.1. Classification (NCBI taxonomy): domain Eukaryota; kingdom Metazoa; phylum Arthropoda; class Insecta; order Orthoptera; family Acrididae; genus Locusta; species Locusta migratoria. The sequence continues at coordinate 674,476,407 of CM048755.1, forward strand.
TTGCTGAGAACTTTATTAATATTGTAAAAGCTTTGGAAGAACTTTCCTACAATGCATCAAACTCTAAAACTAAGGCGTATCAGCTGTACATGACTGCAACAACTCCAATGTGTATTGCGATATTCTTAATAACTTCTGAGTATTCTGCCAAACTTGAACCCTTGTGCTACCAACTGCAACAAAAAAATATTAACATTAAGGCAGTATATGATAACATAAATAAATTAAGAAATACAATTCAATCTCACCGTGATAATACCACGACAGAATTTAGAAACATCTATGAGAAAGCTATAAAAATTGCGAGGAACTACAGGTTGAATTTAGAAGTTCTCGATTGCTGTCAAAACAAATCTACAGATCAAATCAACCATTTGAAAGTGTGGAAGACTTCTTCCCTGAGATACAGGTTTTCATCTACCCACAAAAAAAGCAATCTTGGTTACATAGATGCATCCTGAAAAATTAAGAAAACCAGACAAATCTTCTTTTATAGTCTTTGCAGAAGATATACGGAACTTTTATGGAAGTTTCTTACAAAATTTTGTTGCTGAAGTTACGGCATGTTATGAACTAAGTCCAACGATGCGAGTAATTTAACATTAAAGTCCGTTTAGTATGCAGACTTGATGGCACAAGCCACAGCATTTTATCCAGCAGTGAGCGGCCGATAAACATTGTTCTAACTATTCCAGCGACGATATGTAGCACAGAGCATGCATTTAGTGCTCTACGATGTGTCAAGACATAGAATCTATCTAGAATGGGTGACACAAGGCTAAGTGCTCCCTGCATGCTCAGTGTTCACATAAAAAAGGGTAAAAGAGGACTCTGAATTCAATGAAAAGATAATGAACACTTTTGGATGACAGCCTAGACGCCTCAGGTTTCTTATTAGACAGTAATTTGCACCAAAGCTTACACTGGAATAATTATATTTTATATAATACAATAATGAAATTTTAGTTCTCAATCTTTTTCTGTGTGTTTTCTTCCAAGCCAGGGGGGTTGTAAGTGCACCCCCTTGCACCCCTCTCCCGGCGCCAATGGATCAGTTGTAGGTTCTCGCACCGCTAGCGTTAAAAATGCTGGGATAACGGTGTAGTCACATTTGTTGCTTCATACATGTCTTCTATACTGCATGTACTTCTTCACTGCTAAGCTTGTGGAAAAATAAAAGGATTAGAGTTATATTTCCCCAAATTCCCCAGTGTCAAAACTTTTTTTCCCAAAAAATTACCCCAAGATTTTTCTTTCCCCAAAACAAAAAACAAAAAAAAATCCCCAAAATTGTGAAAAATCTCCCAATCTGGAGACCCTGTCCTATGGCGACCTCATGGTCAGAACGGCCAAGGCCGCGGCAGAGCACATTGAGGCACTATGCTACGATGTGCAAGGCTGTTGCCCATGGAGGCTCAAATCCCCCTCCGGCATAGATATTTGTGTCGTCTTTAGTATAAGATAGTTTGTAAGTAGTTTTTAAGTTTAGGGACTGATGACCCCGTAGTTAAGTTCCGTAAGCTCTACAAGCATTTGAACATTCAGAACGGCTAACAGTTCAGCGTTCTGCGCATGCCGTTTACGTCCTCCTGCCCCCATTACATATTTTGACATAGTGTATAGTCTGTCTCTGTAAATTGATGAGCTGCACCCTAGCAGAGAAAGTTGGTACTAGTTGTAGAGTGTGCTTGGCACAATGTCTTTGTTTTTTACCGTTGCTTACGACTACACGCCTGTGCACTGCAGTCTGTACGCCAAGACTTCATTATCTTTCTCATTTTGTTTCGCTGTTGACACAATACACAGAAATTGAAGGCTTCTGATATTAGTTTTTATTTTCAATTTTTACAACACTTGGCATCGCAGTTTCTGACTGTTGTGAAAAATCATTAAGTCTGCACTTGTTCCTTGCCCCTGACACCAATACATTCTAATGATTTATTGGGGGTGAATAGTGCACGGTAAATGGTACACTTTTCTGACACAATTACCACTGTACAAAGGATTAGACTGGACAAGAGATGATTGCAACAATTTAAAAAGCCTTTTTTCCTTTACCCTCGTGATTATATCATTCACTCAAAGAAGAGGCTCGTTAGGATAAAATAAATAACCAATTCATTCTTTTTTGTAAGCAGTCAAGCTATTATCAACAGGATGACAGTAAACATGCCATATTTTCGATATGCACCACTATACGTATTTCATACTGGAATGGCCTTTATTGCTGTAACTAACTTATTCTCTTGACAATAAAGGTTGTTATGTATCACAGTAAAAAGAAAAGACTAAGATTATAAAATGTACATGGAATCTGTCTATAAATGAGGTGATTTGCGAAACATGAGAGTGAATATTGACACAGTTTATGTTCTGCTGCTTTCTATGTGCCACATCACATGTATAACAAAGTTGCCAGCAGTGAGAGATCACCTCCCCAATTCCCCGCAGAGGCCACAAAACTGTAGTAGAATTGGGCAGCATTAGTAAACTTCGCCAAGTTACAGTGACAGACTATACACAAATAGGTAAGGTTGGTGTTTTTCTTTCCTTTTTGTGGCCTCAAATGCAACGCCAATTTAGACACATCCTTTCGCTTAGTATGATTCCTCTGTGTTCTTAATGTAACGTATATCTAACGATTTAGACACACACACACCCATGCTCGTTGGGGGACTCGAATCCTGGCCAGAACTACCCAGCGATCCACAGCATGCAGTGTTACATGGCTCGGCCCCGCTGGCCGGCAAGGCTGGTGTTGTTACAATAATATTTTCAATTTTAATATTAATGAAATGTGGGACTTTTCACCATTTTGTGGGACGTTTTCATTTCTATCCCAATGCGAGACAACGAGTAGAAACGCGGGACAGTCCTGCAGACTCCGGGATGGTTTGCCATCTTAACTATGTAGGCCTAAGTATTGTGAGAACTGATAATCCTGCAATTTGACTGTAAATAGTTTTTTATTTTAAAATTTTTAACGTTTGATTTTAAAAAGATGTGTGTATTTTATTTAAACTTTTTTAGGTGAAGGTAATTTTTTAATGTAAGGCTTATAAAAGAAATTTATTTTAATATTCAAGATTTGTCAAATAATTTTTAACATTAATTTTAATTTTAAAATGTAATAAAGTATTTCTACTTAATGAGATCTATTTTCTATCCATTTTTATCAGGGCTAAATTAAATTTACTTGCTCGCCCACAGTTTTCTGCTTTAATATTTTTGAATACTAGATATAACGTGATCCTATGTATCCTAACCTCAATTTAAAGAATGTGAATGCAACATATTGTTCGGTCCCCTGAGATTCGTTATATTAAGGTTTAACTGTAGCCTCTCATTAAAATAGTTTACTGTATCAAATTAGTTTTTTCGCAAGTACACATGTTTCAGGTTTCCAATTAACTTGATTCAGGATTCGTGTGAGGTATCTTCATCAATGTGCAACTCATTAGAAGATTGTGGAAAATGGCCACCTAAAATTACGGACGAAGTTTGCCAAATACTCATCGAAAAAGGAACTTTACAGGTTAAAAACTTCAATTTCCCTATTGACAGCATTTCGGGTAGAAGATTCACGATTGCCAATTACAAAACAAAATTGCCAAATGGAGCGAAAATCACCCATGACAGGTTGTTTACTTAATATAAAAAAATGGGATATATTGTTACTTTTGCAAACGCTTTAGTAATGATAATGTTTCCTTGTCTGGAACAGAAGGATATTCAGATTGGCAAAATATGTCAACATTTCTAAGTCAGCACAAAAAGTCACCGTCACATGTTAAAGCTTCCCTCTCTTATCATAAACTGTTCCGAAGGCTGCAGTTAGGCAAAACAATTGATGATCAGAACCAACCAATAATCAAATCAGAAAGTGAACACTGGTATCAAGTTTTGAAGCATCTGATTTGCATAGGGCAATTTCTAGGAACCCAAGGCTTAGCTTTTCATGTCACAAACGATAGTCTTCGAAGAAAACAACAGAAACTTTCTAAAGCTAATGGAGCATATTTCTATTTTGACACTGTTCTTTCCAACAACAACAACAAAAAAAAAAAAAAAAAAAAAAAAAACTATGCAGAGTAACATAAAAAGAAACCTATGTTCATTGTTTAAGCAAACAAATTCAAAATGAATTTATTCCTCTACTTTCTAGTTAAGTAATGAACACTTACAGAATGAACTGCAGAAAGTAAAATATTATTCCATCATTCTGGACTGCACTTCAGACGTCAGTCACCAAGAACAATTGACAATGGTGATTAGGTTTGTTATTTCAGTACCAGGAAAATAAGTCATTGTAAGAGGACACTTTCTTGAGTTTATTCAGGTGACAGATACAAATGGCGAAGTCTTAACTACTTGCTTATTAGAGGAGCTGGAGGAAAGAGGAATACCTTTGCAAAACATGCGTGATCAGGGATACAATAAAGGCTCCAATATGAAAGGCAAGCACTAGTAGTCCAGAAACGGTTTCTTGAATTTAACCCAAGATCCTTTTATGTTCCTTGTGGCAGTCATTCCCTCATCCTCATGGAGAATGACGCAGTTCTTTCCTGCATGGCAGCTGTAAGGTTATTCAGTCTTGTTCAAGAAATTTATACTCTCTTATCAGGATCAACCCATTAATGGAATATATTAACTAAACATGTCACAAACTTGACAGTGAAGCCTCTGGGTGAAACCTGCTGGGAAACTAGGATTGATGCTTTTGAGCCATTGAGATATTACACTGATCAAGTGTACGATGCTGTATACGAAGCAACCACTGATGCCAAGATCGATGTATTTGGGAAGAGTAAAGCTATTGGTATTGCCAAGATGTCAACGGATTTCTGATTTCTTTGCTCCTTAATCACCTGGTATGAGAGTTTGTATAGAGTGAACTTGGTTAGTAAAATACCTGAGAAAAAAGAAGTCAATATCCCAAGTTCTCTCAAACTCATTGGACGAGTCAAAGAGTTTCTGAATGGTATGAGGTTCGAAAATGGACAAAATAGTGTAATGACTGATGCAAGGGAACTGGCTGAAAAACCAAAAGTTGCACCAGAATTCGCCACTGAAGTCTAAGTGAGGCCTAGAAATGCAAAATGGCAATTTTTGTATGAGAGTGAAGATGAATCTGTTAAGTCCAGGAAAGAGTCCTTTAAAAAAGGTTTCTTTCTTGTTGTTTTCAACAAGGCAATAAACTCTCTGTATGAAAGATTTGAACTATTCTGGAATTATGATTTTAAAAAAAGTAGAGGAACTGAAAAAAGAAGTTATAGAAAAGCACAAGAATCTGGAATCAGTATTGATAGCAGCTAATAATAGTGACATAAGAGGAGAGGACCTGATGACATAGATCGTTATGCTAGCACCTTTGCTACCTAAAGATAATTCGCTTGAAGCTGAAGGAATTGACTTTTTCCCCCCCGAAAGTATTTATTGTATTGAGAATTCTTATTACACTCCCAGTGTCAGTGGCCAGTGGAGAAAGGAGTTTTACGAAACTCAAAACGATCAAGACCTACCTGCGTTCAGCCACTTCTAGAGAACGACTTAGTGCGTTGGCAACACTGGCAATTGAGACCAACATTCCGAACTCATTGGATACTGATACATTTTTGAGAGACTTTGCCAAGAGAAAAGCAAGAAAAGTGTGAATTTAGTGTTATTCTGTTTCATTCTGTTATGCCACTTTTCTTGTATGTGTGACATATTGTAATGTTAATCTTAAAATGGTACCTTTTGATATTAATATTAAAGAATGTGATTTGGTGTTTTCAATATTTCACTTCCCACTTTATTTTGCATTTTATCCTATCTTTATTTCAAGTCTAAAAGGCCGATTTTACACACACACACACACACACACACACACACACACACACACACACACACACACACAGAGACGGGGAGCGCCAAAAGTGACTCTCGCATGTTCAGGAAAAACCCTTGCACCGGCCCTGCATGGAATACATAATTGGGTTAACATGCTATGAGCATGGAAAAATTTCACAAATATTTAAAACTTTATGTAATGATACTATCATTTAGTCAACTGCAATTTTTAAAGTAAATTTATTCTGACAAATTTTTGCATGAAGTGCTGCATGTGAATCGTGGCTTTCTTACAGTTTCCTTGATGAGTTTCTGAACTACAGTCTGAGTTTTTTTTTAATATTCACGAGAAGGTACATTTTAATTTGGGCCACTGTCAATTAAACTGAACTGAAATTGTAGTGACAAGGTGATAGTATGCTCATGCCCTTTTGCTTGCTCACCAACTTTGAATCCAGGAAACAGGGTTTCTAAATTACTTCACACCCCTTCTTGTTTATATTTTTTAAGATTATCACTTGTTTCGGCATTAAAATGCTGAAGCCAACCAATTCTCTCTTCCTTCCACTTTACTATGATAAACACTTCATTGAGGACCAAAGGATTATAAGTAAAGTTATCAATACCAATTGTCGCCAGTTTTCCTGTATATAGTACATTGGATGCCACTTTAACTTGATCACTAATTGCTACAGTCTGCCGGTCTGGAAAATCAGTCATCAGACTTTTACCAGCAGACATTTGGGACAGCAAACTTACTTTCTAGGTAGAACTCTTAATTTATTTCATCTTTGCTGGCATGCAAGAAAATGTTACCAATTACTCTGTTCACACTCGAACTAAAATTACAGTTATTCACTTTCCACAAGTTTACCACTGGCAGTTCTTTACAATCCAGTCACTGTTGGTCAACCAAGTATTGTTGCTCAGACTATGGGTCTCAACTGAAGCATGTGTGACTGGCTAAATATGTGCTCTTTTCCCCAATGAATACAATCACATTACTCCCTTTGCTGCTGCTAATACTGAAGTAATTCAGAACAGTATATATATGTGACTAATTGTTTACAATAGTTATTTTAAGGCAATGACAATGCTGTCCACACAAAAGTTGAGTCAGAAAGATACATCTTCTTTGAAAGGGACATTGAAGATAAACGTCTGACAAGACTGTCTCTCAGTTCTGCAGTAGTGAAACAGTGTCAGTACATATTTAAAAAAAGAAAAACTATGTTTGCAAGTGCAGATTATGTTTCCTGCATACTTTGATCTCAAAAGGCAAATTCCAACACTACAGTTCAACACAAATTCCACCTTACCTCCAAGTAAGTATATTTTGTTTGTCTGTTCCAAGGATTATCTTTCAACATGTCATCCAAAAGTTTCTGATGTTGTAAAAGAACAAGTCTTTGAATCTTACATCTTCAGACCTGATAATTCTGAACCATTATTGAAAAAATATTTTCACTTCTGACAATTTGTATTGCTTATGTAAGTGTTTATATTTTAACTCACAAAACCTACTGAAGTAAAGAAAATAACGAATATACATACATTTAAACATGTACATTAATTTTACAATAGTGGGTCATTCTGCTATGGAGTGAAAAATAAGATGACCAAATATTGTGTTGAAATGTTGGAGCTAAGATAAAATTGTGAAACTGCTTTACTTTTGCAGAGATAACTTCAAATAAGATACCTCTTGAAGCACAAATTGTGGACACATTAGCCCATTATGAGTGATTTACTTTATGATTACTCTAAAACCGACTCAATAATTTGCTTCAATAAATGTTTGAATGAGTTTTTTCTCCAAAGTTGTGTTAATGAGCCCATTTGAGCATTAATGTTATGATATTTGGTTGTTATGTTACATTACATTTACAGCAACAAAATCTAAATGATTTTATAAATATTAATTTAAATATATATTGTGAAACCCTGGGACAGTTTTTCGTCTCTAACATGTCCAGGACATTGAAGGAAGCAATTATCTATGGAACACAGAAGCAGAATTAAAATTTGTGACGTGGAGGGAAGTCATACTTAGACTATTCCAAAGCACTTTAATCATTAGAGGTGCGGTGGTCTAACGGTAAGACGTCTGCCTAGTAAGCATGGAGGTCCGGGTTCGATTCCCAGCCGCACCACAAATTTTAATTCATTGCTTTACGTTTATCTTTAATGTCCTAAATCATTTTGTTTAAATTCTTTGCACAGCTAACATTCCACCTGGTACACATTTACATTCCTTCTGTGCAGTTACAAAAAAATTATGAACTAGAGTTTAGAATGCACTTGCCATTGGAATAGGCCGATACAGGCAGCATACATCGTGTTCTAAAGCACCAGATCCAGCTGCACTATTTGGCTGAAGCTGAAACAAAGAAGATCAAATAACTGTTTAATGCTGCAACAATACTTACAAAAAATTACACTATATATAAACAACAATCAGTATTTCTATTTAATTTGTATGTTGAACTGGTCATTTCACCACCATGTCAAAACAGAGTAGGGTATTGTAGTCATCACATCGTGTATGTGACAGTCAAATTAGTAACAGCACAAAAATATGTATTTGTTGCTAATCTTTGCTGCTCATTAATTTTTAAGTTATATTGAAACATGTAAGCCCTAGATACTGTACGATTCTCCATCATTTACTCTATGTCTTATCAATATCCTCTGTCTACTGATTCTTAAACAATAAATTTTTATTATTGACAGCTTTTGGTCACAGATATGAGTTTTGGTCTCTTTGTTGGCAAACTTTAACTACCATTTTGATGAGAGCCCCACTTTTTATCTCACAAAATGTAGATCACATATTCTAAGTTTCTGAAAATGCATTGCCTTTGTACTTCCAGCAGGACTGTAGAACATATGATGTTTATTTTATCTTCTCCCTGGTCATGTCTCACAGATTTGTCACACATATAGGTTTTACAGACTGTGACTATTTACACAGCATCAATAAAATCTCAAACTTTTGATGGCTGCCTCAATCATCACAGGGGCTAAGTCTGTCATGAAACAAACAAGACCACAGGATTCTTACCAGTTTCATGACAATTACACTTAGACCCTGATGACAATTATGACACAGGAAGTCATCCAAAGGTTGGAATTTGACGCAGAAAGTTAACCGAGTACTTCATAACCAAAACTTCATTGTGAAAGACTTCACTGCAATATTGCATACAAATCTCTCTATCTCTCTCTGGTACTGTAATTCGGTGTTCCCTTTGCATCCTCACTGTGGTAACCCACCTAGACTTCGGACACTAACTGACACCTCTGACACTGGTTACTGTTGCAAGACTCGACGGCCAATACTGCAAAGAGTGTCCACTATAGAGACGCCGTGGCATAGCAACTGTGCATGACAACTGCACATGTGCCTTTTCAGGGCCCTCTATAACATGCTGCCTATGTAGGCAATCACCGATCTGTGATTACCTTCAAACAGCTCTCTTTCGTGTGAGTTATAACATAATTGGAGACATTGTGGGTATTATTTCATGCTCTTAAAATAAAAATGGATCCGACACAACAGACCACTTTATAGGGTGTATCACTGGAGGAAGTGCTCAGCAATACCTTCTTCAACTGTTACAGGAACAGAAATGCCAGGAAGCTTAGCTGTTCTTATTGCTCTCAAGAAAGTTTGCCATAAACTGGTTCCATTACAGCCATAATACTACATGCATAAGAGTCGGAAGCAAATTAGATGAGCCTTTGATATCATTTTACAGAATTCCGGTCACTTTTTCTGTCTTAGATCTCACACCTTTGATCTTTCTGATCTTGTTGCAAAGACACCACAGAGAGAAGCCCACAGACTCCAGAAGTGGACCCTTTTTCTCAGCATTATGAAATGCACTTTTGAAATACAACTCAAGATGCAAATGCAGACACATTGTCCTGCCAAGAACACTATCGTACACCATGTACAGAGGCACATACAGAAGGACTGGTATCTTGCACCAAGGACACTGCTGGATTTCGAGAAAGAAATTGTGCACCTAGTACACAGTATCTTGTGTACTGGCCAGGCATAGACAGATAAATCAAACACCTCATTTACAAACTGTCATAAATGTGAACAGGAGGCAGGTACCTATCAGGTATTATCAACCACACTGACACCTGTCAACTGTGGTAGTGGGTTTATGTTGAGATAACTGGTCCAAACCTGAACACCACTTAGGTGATTTTTTTCAGTGCCTATACCAACTTTCAATATATGTACTGTCAGTTCACACGTGCTGAGACTTCAATCATGGCTAAAGTACTCTCACTGATGTTGGTATCAGACAATGGAGCACAATTTCAATCCCAGCTGATTTTAGTGAGTTCTGCCTCAGGGATAGCATCCATCACTTTCTCTCTCCGCCTTTCCATGCACTGTCAATTGAGGAAGCCAAAAGGCCTGTGCAGAGTTTTAATACACAGGTGAAGAAATATGTAATCACCAATCCTGCAGATGAGGCACTACACATCAATGCCATTAGCAAAAAAGAAAACAGGCTGAACTTCTCCATGGCTGCCAGCCCTGCATACTTCTCTACCTCATACTGCCAATAGCCCAGAGACCACCTGCAATGACATCACCACACTCTCATCCAGGAGCCCATGTGTGGGCATAGGACTTTGAGCATCACAACAAGAGGATCCTGGCAGCAGTCTGGCAGTACAAGAGCACCATGGCCCATGGGACCAGATGGTGACAGAACAAAATCAGTTCCGGCTGAGGAACCAGACATCTCCAAAGCCGCAAGTGGACACATGGCAAGGTGATGCCACCTACCAGTTTTCTGCTACTTAATCCTCCACTGTATCTACACTGACTCTTGTATTTTTCCAACTACTGGTCTTTCAAGTCTGTTCACCAACCATGGACACAGACTCATCTCCATTTGTTTCCAGGCCTTCTGATATGGAATAGATGTTGGAAGATGCATAGGCTGTGTTGCCAAGCCAGCTGGTGCCACCAACACCACTGCAGTTTCCATACATGCCCGGACCAGATGTAGACATGGAATGGCCACCAATACCACTGTCAGAGACACCAAGACTATGACCATGACACTGAGTGAGGATTTTCCAGCCAACACAGTCGAAAGATGTCAACGTCAGGAGACATCAGTCTGGTTAAGTGCAAAGACCAGGCCTGAAACAGGCCCACTCAGATGCAGCTCATCATTTCATGAAGGAAGAAGAGATGCAGTAACATTCTGCGTAACCATCTACAGGTAAGGCAACAACAAATGTCTTCAACTTGAACCATAGTTGCATAACCTTCTCAGCAACAATTAGAAAGTGTAGTCACCATAGAAAGAGATGATGTATGAGCAACCTTGCATGACTGATGCACAGGTCACTCATCATTTCAAAACATGCACGATGTGACAATAAAACATAACAATAGACAGTCAATATTTCACATATAAAATCACAAATTGAATATGAATTCATTTTACATATGGCATTTATAATTAAGAAAGATGAAAAAATAACTACTTAACATTTAAAAAAATGAAAATGGAAGAGAATAACATCTATTAAAAAGTAAATAAAACGTTTAGCAATAGTTGTATTAAATAGCAACAAGCTGAAAGAATCTGAGACTATATTTTAAAATAAAAATGAGAAAGGTCATAAATTATATTAAAATCTGGAAATACATGATGATGATGGATATTTTAGGGCAACCATAAGATCATCATTGCCCTTGCTCAGACTGGAAATAGACTTTTTCAGGTTGGACCATATTAAAATGACACACACAAATTAAAACCACGCCCTCACATTGTATGGATGACGAATTACCAACCCTAAAAAAATAGACCACAGACATTAAGATAAAATAGCATTAAAACACAACTAAAGTGTTGACAAATGGCTGTGGATTGGTGAATACTGAGAAATAAAGGGTGATATAGCCACTATGCCACTCATCAAGATCACACAACCAATATTTTTGGCAGAAGTTCAGATGGCTGAACATAAAACACAATCCACATTCATCTCATCATCGCATAAAATAGTGTGTGTGTGGGGGGGGGGGGGGCAACCATGTTAGCCTGTCATCAAAAGTGAGGCCAAGCTATTTCACCTTGCCCTTAAAGGTGAGAATAGAGTACCCTTGTTTTAAAACAAGTAAATTAAAGAACACAAGCAGTTAAAATCAACACAAACAATCTTCTCCAAATGTTAGACCATTCCTCCAACCACGTGATCATCAGATGCAATTGACAAGCAGCCATTGCAATGGAGGAGGATGCATAGACGATGGATACAATATCCAAAAACAAAGAAAACTGTACAGTGGACGTAATTCTGTTGATGATACACCATTCTCTTGCTGTAAACACTCAAACAAAGCACTCCCAACTTTGTAACTAAAATGCCTCTCAGAATGAAAAGACCAAATAAAAATGGGTAGATCCACAAAAAACCTCACTCTTACATCTGCCGTAAAACATTATGACTCCACGTAGTATTGTAGGCCTTTTCAAGATAAAAGGAAACATTAATGAGGTGACATTTACATATGAAAGTTTGTTGAATCTCACTTTCAAGAAGTGGTGAGGTAATACTGTGTGGAGTGGTATCTCATGAACCAGCATTGGGAGCAGCTGGGCATAGACCTGGTTTCGAAGACACAGGCTAAATGACAGTTGACCATTTGCAGCTTGTTTGACAAATGCTTTTATAACTATCTGGGTCAATGTGATATTTCACTGGTTTTAAAGTCAGAATTATAATGGATTCTTTCCACAAACTTGGAAGGTTTCTTGTCATCCAAATTTAATTAAAAAGGTGAAGGAGAACCTCCTCTGAGCACGGTTCCAACTGTTTCAGCATGCTGTACATTATCTTGCCAAAACCAGATGCAGAATCACAAGCTACTGACATTGCACAGTCCAGCTGCCAGATTGAGAAAGGCTGGTTGTATTCTTCTACATTCCCCAATACTGAGGGAAAGCTGGATTCCAGCTAGAATAAGACAGAATAGTTTTGTATGACTACCATTACTGAGTAGTAGTGTGTCTTGGCAATGTTAGAAGATATCCATGCCCTCATACAGCAGCTATTGGCAGTCTGGAGTTCTACCTCGGGATCCTCCACAAATGGCTCCGTAATTTACTTGCAGACATTGATCTATTGAGGAGATTTCAGGAACTCTTGCCAAGACCTCTGCTTACTCTCCCTCATGATTCTTCTCACCTGTGGCCTCACCACAAAAAAATTTGCCAGATTCACATCAGTAGGGGATGGATGGAATTGTCACAAAGCTTTCCTCCTGTCCCTGATTGCAGGATGACACTCATCATTCAACCAAGGGGCACCTGCCTCTTAAATGTTGCCTTCAATTTCAGGATGAATGTATGTGATTAGCAGACTATTTATGTAAATGTAGAATGGCAGCACATTGATCACTGATGTAATGTGATCCATCCAGGTTGGGACAGCTTAATAGCGCTTGAAAACAATCAACTGTTTAAAAGGAACTCGGCCAGCTTTGTTGACTAGCCACCTTGGCAGCTACGTGTCATGATCCATTATATCTTGCAGATTTAATGAGATAGGATAGTGATCACTGTCACGAAGATCACCATCCACATCCCACTCACTGAGCAGTGTCTGCAAGAGCAGGTGAGCAGGAGTGTCTACGGCTGAAGACGAACCTGCAGCAACGCTAAAATGTGTAGCTTTACCCATGTTCAGCAAATTATTTCTGTTGACTGTACTACACCCTCAACCATCTGAACCATGGGGCACGTGTTGTTGAATCCCCATAATGCAATGTTCGCATTAAAGTCTCCTAAATAGGGAAAGAGACAGGAAAGGTCATCAATGAGCTGTATTAACAGTGTGTTGAAAATGGGCTCACCACCTGGAAAGTACAGAGAGCATAATGTAATATCAAAATGGGCAGTACAAAGACAGCAATCTCCTGTAGCATTGTAATTTTAGCTCTGATTTTTCGTCTTTTATTCTGATGATCTTTTCTACCTACGTAAGTGGGAGTCAACAATATATTTTTGCGTTCGGAGGAGAATGTTCGCGATATGAGTTTCGTAAGCAGCCCACGCCACAGCGATACGCGCCGTCGTTGTAATGATTCCCATTCCAGATCCTGTATCATTTCTGTAACTCTGACTCCCCTGTATCACAACAATACGAAATGAGCAGCTCCTCTTTGGACTCTTTCAATGTCCTCCGTCAAACCCACCTGATAAGGATCCCACACTGGGCAGCAATACTCCAAAAAAGGATGGACAAGCGTAGTGTATGCAGTTTCTTTAGTAGTTCTGTTACATCTTTTAAGGGTTCTACCAATGAAACGCAGTCTCTGGTTTGCCTTTCCCACAATAATATCTACATGTTCTTTTCAGTTTAAGTTTGAAGTAATAGTAATTCCTAGGTATTTTGTGGAGTTTACGGCCTTCACTTTGGATTGATTTATCTTGTAAACAAAGTTTGACAGATTTCTTTTCGTACTCATGTGGATGACTTCACACTTCTCATAATTTTAGGGTCAATTGAAAATTTTTACACCATAGTGATATCTTACCGATCATTCTGCAGTTGGTTTCGATGTTCAGATGATTTTACTAGACGGTAAACGACTGTGTCATCTGCAAGCAACCTAAGAGAGCTACTTAGATTTTCTCCCAAATCATTTATGTAAATAAGAAACAGCAGAGGACCAATAACACTACCATGTGGAACGCCCAATATCACCTCTGTTTTAGTCTATGCCTTACCATCGTTTACTACTAACTGTGTCCTGTCTGACAGAAAATCCCCTATCCAGTCCCAAATTTGGGGCGATATACCATAACCACACAATTTGATTAAAAGCTGTTTGTGAGGTATGGTGTCAAAAACTTTTGGGAAATCAAGAAATATGGAATCGATTTGCGAACCCTTGTTAATATAGCACTCATAACTTTGTGTGAGTAAAGAGCTAGTTGTGTTTCGCATGAACGATATTTTCTAAATCCGTGTTGACCTTGGGTCAATAGATCATTCTGTTCAAGATAATTCATAATATTTGAATACAGGATATGTTCCAAAACCCTGCTGCAAATTGACGTCAATGAAATGGGCCTGTAGTTCAGTGGGTTACTCCTACTGCCTTTCTTGAAGATAGGTGTGACCTGTGCAACTTTCTAATCTTTTGGTACAGACCCTTCTTTGAGAGAGCGGTTGTATATGGCTGTTAAGTAAGGAGCTATCGTTTCAGCATAATCAGATAGATATCTAATGGGTATACAGTCCGGACCAAAAGACTTGTTCTTGTTAAGTTAATTTAGTTGCTTCACTACTCCGATGATATCTACTTCTACGTTACTCATTCTGGCCTCTGTTTGTAATCCAAAATCTGGAATATTGGTTTCGTCTTCTTTGGTGAATGAGTTTCCAAATACTATGTTTATTAACTCTGCTTTAATAGCTCTATCATCAGCAGGATCACCATTACTAACAGGTAGTGAGGGTATTGTTTGTGTTTTGCCCCTAGTATATTTAACATTTGCCCAAAATCTCTTTGGGTTTTAAGTCAAATTTCTATCAAGAGTTTCATTGTGGTAAGTATTGTAGGCATCTCCCATTGAAGTCCTCGCTAAATTTAAAGCTTCTGTGTAGTACCACCAATCCTGGGGATTTTGTGTTTGTTTAAATTTAGCATGCCTTTTCCATTGTTTTTGAATCAGTGTCCTGACCTGTTTTGTGTACCAAGGGGGATCACCATCTTCTTTTATTAATTTATTTGGTATAAAACTATCAATTGCTATCGATACCACCTCTTTGAATTTGAGCCACATCTGGTCTACACTCGCGTTTTGTGTTAAAAATGAGTGGAAACTGTCTTTCAAGAAGCAATTTATTTTATTTCTATCTGCTTTACCGAACAAATATACTTTTTGTCTATTTTTTGTAACTCTGGGACTTTCAATATTCAACCTCGCTGTGGTGTCGCACAAGTATGAAGTGCGCGCCACTTACTTTCGTCGTGTGCCACCATGCACGCACGGCGCGGCGCGGCGTTCTTACGTCGTCAGCCACGAGCACCCTCTGCTGCTATCCTGCTCGTGGCCACCACTGAACGACATCATTCACTTGGGACTGAGATAGGAACCAGTTAACACTTCGGAATCAGATAGGCACCAGTAAAGACTTGGTTATCGGACAGGCACTAGGCAGGCCTCTAACTCAACTATGTATCAGCATTCTGCACTACTGAGCTATGTAAAAGTTAAGTATTGCTAAGTCTCTAAGAAATATAGATCTCGTTCTAATTTACTCTAGTGTTTCTAGTTTCTGCTGTCCCACTGGCTTGTCACCTCCTACCTGCACAAGTGTGCATCCTTTATTCCTGTGTCGGTCTTTCTACTCGGCCACCGACACCTACGACGGAAACGAGACACAAAAGCGGCGACGAGGCTGGGACACAAAACTCGCTATGACAGCTCTGTGTTCACTAATACCTGTATCCGTTTTGATGCTCGTTATGATCTCAGGATTATTTGTTGTTAAGAGATCAAGTGTGTTTTCACATCCATTTACAATTCTAGTTGGTTCATGAACTAACTGTTTGAAGTAATTCTAAGAGAATGCTCAAGTACAATTTCACACGGTGTATTATGCATACCTCCTGATTTGAAAATATAATTTTGCCAACAGATTAATCGTAAATTAAAATCACCACCTATTATTATTGTGTGAGTCGGGTACATTTTTGTAATTAGACTCAGGTTTTCTTTGAACCTTTCTGCTATTGTATCGTCAGAGTCGGGAGGCCGGTAAAAGGAACCAATTATTAACTTCTTAAGATTGTCATGATGTTGTTTTCTGGCAATGTTGTAGAATTAATAAATCATGGTGAGTGTTTTCTCAATCACTCCATTGTTCCTTCAGGTCCTTTTCCCCACATTGATAAACACTGCGCCACCCATTCTTCCTTCAATTCTGTTGTGTGTATATCCATAATACCATGGCTTGTGACTACATGTTTAATGAATTGAGGGAGTTATGCAACTCAATGACTATCTCATAATCACTCAGATCCTTAGATTTTGTAAGGAGGTCCACCTGTTTGGCTCTGTTGCTTTCAAGCAACGAAGACCCATTTCACAGCCTCTTTATAGATTTCAAAGTCCCGGCAAGTCATTCCAATCTCTTGTTAATATAGAAATGTGATACTTTTTGAAAAGTCTCCTCTTTTCTCTGAATTACCACCAAGACATTGTGATTTATGACTCCTTGAGTACTATTACTATGTAACATTTGAGTATCAGGAGGACTAGACTGCCTCATACAATTTCATGTGTATGTGTGTACTCCCAAACGATACACCCATCCTGCCGGGGTTGAAAACATTTGAGGATCCATCCCGGTTCCACAAACAGCTACAGAAATAACCATCCACCCAGGCAAAGCCCTGCTTGCCCAGGTAAGTCTCGTACAACTGAGGTGTGGCAATATGCCCAGAGATTGCCCACTAGCAACTGTTCCACTTCAACAGCCATGCATCCCATCAGGAGACATCACACTTAAGGATTTTGTTCCTTTTTATAGAAGTGCACACTGTCCTCACAATCTGGGTCATCAAGCCAAGATCCCTGCTTCCTGCAACATACAACGTTCCATCACCGCACCACACAGATGTCACCACACCTGTACTCGGCAATAATGCTGTGTCCCTGAGGGGTGGAAACACGTGCATAATTGACCAAAAATGGTTACTTATCTTGTCTTATTGTATAACTTTTTGGGAATTATAAAATCTTTGATTGACACCATAAATCTTCGGTCATAGGACTCTGTTTTGAAAATATTCCACAAAACCTGACAAAAATTAAAAATGGTGGCAACAAACAATTTACAAAGAAAATAGTCTACAAAACAACATATGTAGACTGGCAAACTGCAAAATGCCAGTACCTCATTTGTTCTATCTAGTTAGTAAACTGAACACAAACATTGTCAAACTTATTGGAAGTAATATTAAAGATTAGGTACCTGTTAAGTTCACTAGAACATCCAAGAACAACCTTATAATATAAAATGAAAGTTGTGCCTGTATTTGTCTAATATCCTTCAGAAAGCTACAGAGAAAGCACTGACACTATTTAACTATGTACCTCTGAATACATGCAATTTAAATGTATTTTCATGTATCATTAAACCATCTTAATAAAACATGGAAATAGTTATTTCTTGAGATTTTGTTATATGATCATAACTGTTCTAACTCTAGAAAAAACTAAGGAATCTTTTTTAAGCCAAATTCATAACTGTACAGATATGGAATCAAGTATAGCTAACAAAAAGTAGGAAATAAAACACAGTAGTATGTGATGAAGACTTGGTTTAAATAACTACAAAATGATTATGTTTAAGAAGAATAAAGCACTCTGAAAAATCTTACAAAACAACTACACTACATATTAAAACACAATTAAAAAACAGAATTTCTTGGAGATATCTATTATGTGGAAAGAAAATTTCAGTGTGGAAAACGGACTATAATTTCTGAATGGTGTCTATTGCAAAACTTACACTCTATTCTTTGATAATATTTTAAATCTAAAAGCAGGAAACAACAGCCAGACAATATGTATTTACTGGTATAGCAAATACTAAGTGGGATATATAGAACGCAATCAGTTTATAGTGAATGCTTTCTATCTACAAAACAAGTGAGAAATGGTAGCATAGTAAAAATCAAATCAATCCACAGTACTCAAATGGAGAAGTAGTAGATCCTAATATGATTCTTTGATCATATCAGAACCTGTACAAAATACAAACAAAGATTGAGAGAGGACAAAGTACCACTCACCTTTTGGGCATAATCCTGTGTCATGGATAGATACATACAAAATGCAAAAGGTCTGTGATTATCCTTTAAAACTTCAATTGTTTTTCAAAGATAGCTTGAACATATTTATGTACCCATTTACTTCTGAAGTACATATGAGGCATTTCAAACTCTAAGGAAGGATAAGAATTTGAAAGGTGACATATGTGCCAATATGAACCTCACCATCCTGGCTAAAGATATCCAACTGTCTTGGTCTTGGTCATAAAAGAAAAATTTCAAAGAAAACATTAGTGGTGAGTATGTCAAGTAATTGTAGCATGTCTCTCAAGAACATTACAAAAACATGTAACACACTGTTGATGATGAGGACACTAGAGACTGAACACAAACTCAGAATGGTCAAGGATTGGGATGAGAACTGGATGTTTTATTATTTAAGAAACCATACTGCTCTAAAAAGTAATTTAGGAGCAATATTGATCACAAAAGCAATTCCACTAATAACGGCATGGGAAGAAAGATTAGGCTTTAATGTCCCATCAACAAACTATAAAAGAGTGAGTGGATAGGTGGTGAAACCTACACTGGATGCACTTACAAGAAAGAAGCTCTAGTGAAAGATAGGTAAATCAATTTTTCAAATGTGTCCCTAAGATCGGACGCCATAAATTATAATATGAAGGTGAAAATGGACCATAATTCTTCTTCTGTGTGGATACTCACCAGGTCTAGACTCTTACGGTGGTTAGCAAAATTTTGTGAGTAATGAGTGAAGATGGGCAGTGATGTACATCAGTAATGTGTTGAAACGTTGAAAATATGTGCCTGGCAGGCATGCCAGGGTAGTCCCTATACTCTAATGATCACAGACTCCCAGTGGTGTAGTGGTCAGCAGAACTGCCTAAACTAAAATAATGAGATTTGCTAGTAACTTACAAGAAAATTTGGCGAATATGAAGTGAAGGAATTCAGCTACTTTGGAAGCAAAATAAAAATGATGCAAAGCAAGGAGGATATATAAAGCATGCTAGTACAAGGAAAGAAAACATTCCTGACCAAAAAAGTCTTTCATTGAATTTAATATGAGGAAGGAATTACTGAGGATGTACATTTGAAGCATAGAACTTTAATGAAACCATTGACTATAATAACACCAGAAAAGGAACAAATCTTAGGTGGACTGTAAGATAAGAAATAAGGATGTTCCCTGCAGATCTAGCAAGTAGAGGAACATGTGGGAAAGACTGAGAAGCAGAAACAAAGGGATGAAGAACATGTGTTAAGATATTAGGGAATAATATCCATAGTAGTAGAGGCAACTATACACAATAGTAAATGCAGGAGAAGACAGACTAGAAAATATCCAACAAAGTATTGAGGGTGTTGGGTTCAAGAACTACTCTGAGACAGAGAGGTTAGCGCAGAAGAGGAATTTGTGGCAGCCATCATCAAACCAATCAGAAGAATAATGACCCACAGGAACAAAAAAATTGAGAGCCTAAGTCTGAAGACTCTGATGAGGACTTTATCCTTGTCACAAATATGAATTCACTGTTTTTACAGTCTTCTCTGTGTTAGTGCACATTATGTAATAAACATTCCTAATCTTACATCAATGAGGAATAATAATTATGTACAGCTCATCTGATTGTATAACTGCTTTATACCACTGTACAGTCTTCTGCCAAAATTCTGAGAGTATATGTTTCTCAAGGAGTCAACCGATAGATTTCTCTCTCCAACATATATCTTGAGAAAAGCCCACGAGCATAAAATTATAGAGATTAGAGCCCATATGGAAGCATACTGGTGGGTTTTTTTCTACAAACCATGTGTGTCTAGAACAGAATGAGGAAGTGACAATGATACACAAAGTACCTTCCACCACACACACCTTGAAATAGTTTACAGAGTATAGATGTAGATGTAACAAGGTATTTATAATTAATACAAACAACAAATTAGGAGGCTCAGGGTAGAAACTCCCTGAGCACAAAAGTAAATTACATAGTTAAAAGTGGTACCTAAAATGATGCAGAAATGAACTAAGCACACAATTGATTGGTATGAAATAAATGAATATTGAATGCGGAACACTCAATATTTTGAGATTCAGAGAAAATTACAACAGCATTTTTTGTGTTTTCTTGACGGGTGCATAATTGTATATCTCTAAACAATTTATTTTTGCTTTTTCAACTACTATTTTTTTATTTAATTGGGAACTCAATAACATGGAGACAGTAATATCACGATACACATTTATCACACACATAGGCTGTCTTGTATGCCAGTATAGGGATTGAACAGAATGCCCTGGGGAAAATGATGCTTTGTTTCTGAAGCGCTGGCATTGTCATTTTGCTACCAACTTGCTCTATTAAATCCCAGTTACAGGGCTTAGTCATCAGTATATATGATTACGGTTGTATTTTGTTGACCTTCCTTTATGTCAGTCCTTACATACTTGTTCTAAAAGGCAGTGACAAATGTAAAACAAAACTTTTGTCTTTGTTATGACAGAAAATTTTTGGTACCTACTTAGTTGTTGATGCACATTCACAGGAGCTTCTGGCCTGTTAGTGAGAGAGGCAATAGGCCTACAGGGCATCATGATTATTTACCGTGAGAACATCAGAGAACATGTACATTCTAACCTCTCAACTTTTAACTGTTTAACATAATCAGTTTTATGCGATTTGGGCAGCAGACATTTGATGGTTTCAGCTGAGCATGTTTACTCAACCAACTAAACAGTCAGTATTCCAGTAGATGATTTCATATTCCAACATGAAAATAAAAACCTCCATCCACATGGCTAGAAAAAATCATGATTCGTTTGGTGAGTGCAGTGGTCCCTGGAGTATTCAAGGTCCTTCAGATGCAAAAGATAGCCCTTGCACATACTGAGCATTCATATTTTGTCCTAAAACCTGTACTTCTCGTCATCTGAACCACAAAGTAAAACCAACACATGCAACAGCCTCAAACAACAACAACAACAACAACAACAACAACAACTTCTTGTTCTCTGCTATCACTAACAAGCAGTAACGTAACACACTGATGGCATGAAGTTTCCTCTTTGGGTATTTATTATACTTCCACATTTTAGGATGATTTGTACATTGCCTATAATTAGCAAAACTTCACTTTTAGTATCATTTTCTTATTTTGCAAAGCTTCAAATTCAAAACAAAATGCAAACAGAAATTGGGTCAACACAGAAATTTATGTATGTAAGCTCAAAGTTTGCAGAGATCATGCAAAGCTTATGTACCACAACTTGCAAAAGTGTTAAACAGACAGTCGGCACCCTACTTTCCCAACTGATGCACCTTGAAGGAAGTGTGGCAAAAATACTTAAAAGTATTTATTAAAGGCTAATTGTAAACAGAAGATGAGTGAGACAGATGTTTTTGTAGTTCAAAATATAAGTTTTTAGCAGAACAAAAATAAAGTATAGAAATGTCTCGCATCAATTTCAATACAATTGAAATAATTCTCATGAATTTTAGAAAGTAAGGACATAAGAACTGTGATGTGAAGGCTATTTGCCTTCATCTTATAGTATAGTTAGATACAGAGAAGAATGCCTTTAAGGACATTCATATTATTACTATTATTATTAAAATAAATCTTAGACAAAGTTAAATAGAAGCAAGTTAATTTCAGCAAATAGATTAGTTAAGGGATTAATACACTTTTTCCATGCTCTATAAAGGCCATGCACTGATGAAATTCTCTTGATACAAAAGTTCAAGCATTTATATTCCCTCATGTAAGAACCTATTACTGCTTTTTGATGTCACTGTCTGTGCCATTTGGAATACAGGGTATAGAAATTTCAATACTTTCAGCAAAGCTTTTTAGCAGAGCAGTATAAGTAACAGCACCGTACCATCACAGCATGGTTTATGCTGGACTGTGTGGCTGCTGAAACTAAACAACAAAACTGTAAATCCAAAACTTTAAAAATGCATTATTTTAGTGATGTCATTTTTTGTCTATGAGGAACAACAAAAGTCACCATACAGAAACCATTAGCAACATTGCACCAGGCAGTCAAGCAGCAACTATGAAATGCTGTAACTCCTGTACCAAAAGGGCTACAACATAAATAGATAAGAAAAATCTCTTTAAAATGACAAGATTATAAGTAGTTACAGTGTTCCCTTCAAAAAAATTAGTAGAAGACTTTTTACGTGTCCTATTAATAGAACAGAACTTGTGGTAATTTTTACCTTCATGCCACTCAACCATTTGTTTATCAATTGGAAAACGTTCACACAAAACACTTTGAATCATTTAATATAGAACTACCAGCTGCAGAATCTTTAAAAGATATAAATGAACGTTTTAACTACTTGTAGTACAAATGTACTTTTGGCTATAACTGAAGTGGGTTCGTATGTGAAAAAGCTTTAAGACCGTAACACCCATTTTTAACCCACCACCTCATGTATTTTCCAATTAAAATTTCTGTAGGATGGTGATTAGCTTTTATTTTATTTTCATGCTTTCTCCATGTACATGATTCGGTACAAGTTATAAGCATATGAAGTTATTCCAGTGTCTTTTACAATCAGGAGCTATCTCATACAGTTAACTTGTGTGTACACAAAGTAGTATTTGTACACCTGAAGTGCAGCATTAAATTAACTGCACACAAAACAATATTATTCATGTATATAATCTTCATGAGTTTCCTGCCAGATGGTGTCATGCAATATTTCCACAAATTGACTGTCCGGCATCTTCAGGTGCTGGACAGTTGCTCTGAAGAAATATTTTGGGATTTGCGTAATGTCATCTGGTGAGAAACTGGTGAAGATTATTTACAACACATCTGCTGGAAAAGCTTGAAGAGTCACAATATTAATGATGTTACCCTTTAATAATAACAGAAATTGCATCTTCTAGAGGGCCAGCTTTTATTCACTGTTCACAGTATTCTCACTAATTTATATGCATGTCTCCAAACTTTTCCCTTTAAGTCTCAATTAATTTTCTGCTTTGCATGACACCCCATTGAATAGGTACTCAGGCAAAAACTTCTATTCATATTGATCTAGCTCTTTGTGAACATTGTGTCTTATGATCTTGGGTGCCATGGTAATTTCATTCAGCATTTGTACGTCAAGTAGGTCCAAATAAAGTTCTTTATATTAACTGACATTTCTACACAACACTGCATAGAAAATGAAAGCTGGCCATGCAGGCCAACTCAGTCTGTTCCTTGGTTGTAATGTATGTAAAAATTGTGTGTGACCTTTGCCCTTTAGTTTTCTGCCACACTGGTTATGTACCGAAAGATCATTTTCTTCAAGAATCATAATATTCAAATACATTATATACTCAAAATTCCTTCTGCAAATCAACGTCAGTGATATGGGTCTCCAATCCCATAGGTTATTCTTATTTTTCCTTTTAAAGTATTGATGTGAATTGAACAATTTTCTAGTCTCTAGGCATGGATATTTCACCAAGCAAGCAGTTGTCTATGACTGCTAATTATGGAGCTATTATATCAGCCTACAGTGAAAGTAACCTAGCATGTACAAAATCTGGACTGAAACACTTGCTTTTATCAAGTGACTTAAGTTGCCTTGCAACTTCTATGTAACACTTGATAGCAGCTGTTCTTTGATTTTAATTCAGGAATATTTTATTTGTGTACTTTGGTGAAGGAATTTTGGAAAACTGTATTTAGTAACTTTATTTTAATGACACTGCCATTGGTAATACTTCAGTCACTATCACACAGTGAAAGTATTAACTATGTCTTCCCACTAGCATACTTATAAGCACAATCTTTCTGCATTTTCTACCATATTTTGAGGCTGTTTTGATATGAAAACTATTAAAGGCTCTTGCATTAAAGTCTGTAATAAATTTCAGTAAACAATTATATATATTTTTGACAAATTACAGCGTTCAAATTAATGAAATAAATCACAATTTGCGATGTTATGGCATTACTGTATTAGGTTTAGATGGAATACCAAACTGTGGTGAATGAAAATTTGTGCCCGACCGGGATTCGAACTCGGGATCTCCTGCTTACTAGGCAGACGCATTGACTACTCCACCACTGAGGACACAGTGACCAGGGAAGAGTCCTCTGCAGTTGGGCTGGTCACTGTGTCCTCAGTGGCGGAGTGGTCAACGGGTCTGCCTAGTAAGCAGGAGATCCCAGGTTCGAATCCCGGCCAGGCACAAATTTTCATTCACCACAGTTTGGTATTCCATCTAAACCTAATACAGTGATGCCATAACATCGCAAATTGGGATTAATTTCATAAATTTCAGTGTACTGTAAAGTTTAGTCAGTGCCTTGAGGATTTTGCATTTTTTTTTTTTTTTGACATTGTTTTTTTCTTTGCTCATGACATAGTTTTATGGCTTGTTTTATGTGCCATGGGGGATCAGTTTCATATCTTATTAATTATGTGGCATGAATATCTCAACTGTTGTTGATATTATTATGTAGCTGTAAACGGTCTCCATTTCCATAGTTAATTTCTGGTTTTTCAACAGATAAATTTTTTGTTTATTTTTGGTGGCCTTGGTTGATATGGTATTGAGCCTCACTATAATGAACTCGAATTCAATAATCCTTGTATTTGTTGTGATGCTCTTTATCTGTTTAAGATTATTAGTGGCTAAGAGTTCATGTGCAAAATATTGAGAATTTTGGCAGGACGGGAATTGTGCCTAGATAGCCTAATTACTTAAGGTAAGCACTGGCCCAAAATGAGAAATCTTTCACCAATGAAGGAGGGTGCTGTGCACCTAGTACTTAGTAGTATAGCTTGACTGCAAGTCATAACAGTCTGAGGTGTGGCAGACATATACAGTAATCACTTGAATGTCCTGTATTCATAGTAGATATTCTATGCCCTGTGCCTCGGTTGCACAGTAGTAGAGTGCCAGACTACAAACCCAAAGGTCGCGGGTTCGATCCCCGCCAGGTCCTAGGACTTTTTTCTGTCAGTTTCCACTTCTTTCACCTCTGGCAGTATTGCTCATGTGAAAAATACCGAGTAGCACCGTGGGTCGGAAACCACATTAAACTGTAGGTCCCCCTATAATTGGCTGGGTAAGTCAGTTCGAAGGTTGGAGGAAGGCAATGGCATACCACCTCCAAATAGGACCATGCCTAGTAAAGCACTGTGGTGTTCAAACCAATCTTCGGATTGTTGACTGCTTTACCTTTTATTCTATGTCAGTCTATTATTCCTGTCTACTGTGTAATTATCTGGAGTTACATATTCTGTAAATGAAGTATTCTTATTTTTGTGATCTAATAAGTGTTGACTTGTTGCATATTTGGTCACCTCTGTCCTATAACTAGCAAGACTGGTAGTCTTCACTGTTTCAGGTAGACACCAGAAATAAGAGAAATTCTCTTGCAATCCAAAATTAAACACATCATTGGTGTTGACATAAGCCACCTCCTGCAATTGGCTGCATCCTGTGCTTCATGGCATCTGGAAAATCTCTTTCCACATCTAGAACAATCCCCTGCTATGCACAAAGAACACACACTGGACTTTATCCCCACCTTGACAGCCATCACTAACAGGCTTCATTTACATTCCTGACATCTTAGTGCCCTACTACAAGAAATCCCATCCACTGTGAATGCTAGGAACTTCCAGGCTGATAAACTTCTTCCAGAGCAGGAAAAGCAATCTCATCTGGATCAGAATTATTTTCAGTCGCAGATAGCTCTTGAAATCTGTTCATCAGACAAACTGCGGATAACTTCTCATCAGTGTCCTGGAAGGTCTCTCACTG
Organism: Locusta migratoria; assembly: GCA_026315105.1. NCBI lineage: Eukaryota > Metazoa > Arthropoda > Insecta > Orthoptera > Acrididae > Locusta > Locusta migratoria. Next base: position 674,502,889 of record CM048755.1, read on the forward strand.
TCTGCCTCAACTTAAAACAACCTGCCCTTCAACCACAGATTATGTTTATGCTCAATGAGGGCAGTCACAGTGGAAAACCAACCGGGAACTTGTCATTCGAGCAGAAAATCACCAGGATCTTGCCATCATGTGAAACCTTACTGTCACTTTTTTTCCATTTTCAATCATGTTAGCTTCCATTTCATATGTGTCTACCATTACATTCTATGAAATTCACAAACAACAAACCAAAACTGTTAATACTGGCATAGTGGAAACTATTTTAAAACTTTCATCCAATAATATCTATCTATTTAACATACGAATTTCAATGAAGACTGCTTGTAATGTATCAATCTATAAAATAACCATAATATGTTGTTATAGGACCATCTCCATAGCCAAACTATCAACACAACAGGCCCTAATCCACGAGACTCAGATTTCATTCCTGGTACTGCCAAGGATTTTTACTTTGTGGGAGGACTTCTCAGTTTGCGTAACAAGGCTGAGTGGACTCAAGTCAGCCTTGTGACACAAACTGAGAAGTTACCTGATTGATATGTAGCCTCTAAAAGGTCTAGACATTGACAGTGGCTAGAAGTGCAGTGTTCTGACCACATTCCCCTCCATCTTGCCTCTGATGATGATACCACTGGCCGACAATGATTGGCCGACAATCACGTAGTCTTCAGGACCTCATCACAGGGTTTTTCTTTTGTCATTATAATGTAATAGAACTTATTGTACCACATCAGAAAACAATTTTGCAATAATTCTACAAATTATTTTTTTGTAAATGGATTGCTACAGATTTATTCTTAGCAACATCTTGATAACCAGATGAGTTGAAATTTGAAGATGCCACTTTGGGATAATGTACTGCAACATCTACGGACACTTAGCATGCATTGTCACCTCCTCCTAAACATTTCAAGGCTGTGCCCAAGCAGACAAGGTGATGTTCCCTGCCTCATTCAATTCAGTGTCCAAGGTCCAATACTCATTAAATTACTTGAGCATAGAAAAATCATTAAGAGTGACATGTACTGTGAGACATTCCCTAGTCTATACAAGTCCATCAATAGCAAAAGGCCTGGGCTGCTCACAGAGGGAGTGCTTCTGCTTCATGATAAAGCACACCCACACATCTCGAGGGTCACACAAAATTTACTGGCCAAGTTCAAGTGGGAGCAGTTTACGCATCTGCCCTACAGTCCAGACATGTCATTCTGTGACTTCCATCTGTTTGGTCCACTAAAAAAAGATCTGAAAGAGAAGCGCTTCAACTCTGATGATGAACTGAAGGACACAGTAGAGGACTGGCACTTGTTACAGCCATAGTAATTCCGGGAACAGAAAATCCTTCTGCTTGTGTCTGTTGCTAATGAGTAAAACCTTTTTCAACAAGTTGCTCAAGTGATTTGAGAGAGATGGTAGTTTACCATCAGTAAGCTGCCTGTGGATTTTCTGGAGAATTCAGAGTCAGCTCTGTACACCATTGTTACAGAATATCTATCTCCATATTGGAAATTTCTTAATTCTGCTCAACTTGTGGTAATAAAATGATTTTGTGATTCATAGTTGTCTTTCTGTTAACCTTTGATGGAGCATAACAGACAGACAACTACGAATCACAAAATTATTTTATTACTACAAGTCTAGCACAATTATGAGCTTTCCATTACCCTCTTCTGCGTATGGAGATAGATGTTTTGTTGCAGTGGTGTACAGAGCTGACCCTGAATTGTCTAGAAAATCCACAGGCAACTCACTAATAGTAAACCTCTGCCTCTCTCAAATTACTTCTTCAACTTGTTGAAACAGGTTTCAGTCATTAACAACAGACTTGCATCCTTATCCACCATCATCATGAATAACTGTTTAGTTTACTTTACATTTCCTACTCCACTCAAGCATAACATCCTAATTCATACAGTGTGCAAACCATGAACATGGCTCATTTTGCAATGAATTTCCACTTCACTATTCACTTCTGCCTGTAGAAAATGAATGATGCTTCACAACATACACTAGACAGGAGACTCAATTATGACAGCTATGTTACAAGCCTGTAGCTCAACTCCTACTAACATGTTATGGTGGGGTAGCTGCACAGTAGCAGACTGTGTAGATCTGTCTCCCTATGTTTGTCTGGTCACATATAAGAGCAACTGGAGGTTGGAAAAAATAAATAAATGCACACACACACACACACACACACACACACTTTAATATTGACCGCGACTCAACATCAAAACTAATTCATGTTAACAACTTTGGTGATAAAATAATATTTATGATTTAAAGACCAACTAAGTGCCTACACACCAAAAGGGAATCAAATTAGCTAAGAATGTTATACTTTTATATGGTAAATGCCTTTAAAACCTTTTTCATCTATATTTATTGCTGAATACAGGTAAGACAAGTGCTCATTAGCTTGTAATTAGCCAACATGAATTAATAACAGCCAACAATTCGCTGCAACATTCCATGTGTATCAGCTTTGATAAAACTCATGCTAAAAGGCAAGCAAAATAAGACAGGGGTAATGGTCAACATGTCAAGTAAATACTCACATGGTCACCATCAGTCCTTCGATTTGGCTCCATCTAAACATTAAATGAAAATACAGAGAGTGTTAATTGTTACCTCTTGCAAAAAAGTGTCCACAGCTCAGATACATAAAGACGAAATCATCCTGCTACTCAAATACTTAACCCCTCGACTACGCTCTACGAATTGAGTTTGGGTCCACAGTTACAAATATTGAGGAGGCTGTACAAATTGTAGTTAGTGCTTTATATCAGATGAAATGGTCCACTTAAAAACCTTTCATGATACTGTCAAATAAACCAAATGTAATTATCTTATTTGCATAGTACACACTGCTTCCAGAACCTGCTAACTATTTGCAAACTACAATCACAGCACTTGTCCAATAATTTGAGAAATACCAAAATGTTTCAGATTTGGCAGATAATGCCGCCCTCAAAAAGAAAATGCAAGGCGTGGGAATAATTGCAAGGTCAAGGGGTTAAGACAATAATGGACATAACAAGTAGCTACAACGAACTGCTTTTATAACAGATTTTTTTTAGTAACTGTATATACTCCATTTTCATGTTACTCTAAGTATATTTTGCTTAGATGAAATACCTGCATAACAATGTTCACCTATCAGAAATTTTGCATGGCTGATACTGTCAGGATCCTCCACCAAAGAAAACCTGTTGCACCTATCACATTTGTGATGCCATTGCATGAGGAAAACCCCTTTTCCTGTAAAACATTAGTATTTTTTCTGAAATAGTTCATTAAAAAGCTGTGTCGCAAATCTATGTTGCACTAGTGGAAAGAAAAATTGCACTCTATCAGGAACCAATTATTTAACTAAGAATTTAGGAACTATAGAGCATTCAAACTGGTGGTTTAACACTGTGACTCATCATCGTACTGAACAGAAAACACATCTAACCCATTTAAACTTTGCATATACATATGGATTGAAGTCTGTCCAATTGAGAGGTTTTTCAGTTCACTTGTAGTTAATTAATCAGTGCAAGCAGAGACACTCTCCCTATAAATAAAGATACTAAATGCAAATTTTGTATTTTTCAACTTTGCTATTATTTGTAATTCACAACAAAAATTGAAGATCTGACAATGTAACAGCTACATTGATAATTAAAAAATTAAAATTTCTTTATTATGACTTTTCAGCTACTGTCATCTTAAGATATCTGCAATTGTGATTAAAAGAACAAGAAGAGTGGCAAGTGTTTTTAATACACCATCAAGCTCTAAAAATAAAAAATAAAAATATTTGTTGAAATTTCACTGATCAAAGACACTTGAAGCTTTCAAAACGAGATTCACTGTCAATGTGAAAACTCACACCTAATTACAGCATTAATTTACAAGTGACTCACAAATAATACTAAGATATAGTTTAGCACTTACTGGTTTTCTCCCCACCCCCCACCCCTTTTGAGTGTGAAAACTGATTACAAAGTGTTCTCTGACTGTTGAGTGTGTTGATTTGGTGCCACACCTCTTATCATGGCTGCTGGATCAACAGAGTTCCCACTGGTTGCTCAAGAAATTACCTGGCAAGGCAAGGCAGAGAAGATACAACAAGAAACAGTATGAGAACCATCACTCAAATAACACATCAGCAGAAAGGAACATCATGTTATCATGGAGCTGAAGATGAACCCACATTTAGTAGTGGTACTGGCAGAAAAGGGATATGCTATAAGACTCTTGAGGGAAATTTGACAACCTAGATAACCATATCAGTATGAGCAGTGCTAAAACAAACTAGAAAAACATAGACACTACAGGAAGACTCATCCCACAAGTTCCACAGGCATCAAGGGTGTATGAGATATTGAAGGTATACAAATAGGCTTTTCCTTTAACCCTAGGATGCATATACAGGGCCTCCAAGGCCCTTGTATGACTCCATTAAAAAAGAAAAAAAAATTCTGTAATTTTTTGTTTGATTTCAAACTGCTTTCCAGTACTCTTTGACTAACACTGTGACATTCCTCCTATCAAGTCTGAACGAGATACCTTTTTAAGTTTTTTGTACAATTCAATATGTTTACCCATACACTGTGAAGCAGAGCTTCAGAAGCCCTCACACATTTATAGATGTTCTTTAGCCTATATTGTCTTCAACATTTGTTTGGGAGCAGTTATTAATTCAACAATAACTGTAGTGGTATTTCCAGCAACAGTAGTTGTAATAGTGTAACTAAAAAATAATACACACTACTTTCAGATATTGGTGATGTCGGTGTATTATTGATCTTTTTGCTATTAAATGTTTTATTATTGCATAGTATTGTTATCCTGTGCTGCTCTTGTCAGCCTCACTGTTACTGTAGTTTTGTTTGTAGCTGCAAGGCCCATATTGTGATGAGTATGACTCGTTTAGTGCTGCACAAGCTGCTGCTCGAGAGACACGCCTTTTGCTATGGCTTTGACACTCAAAGCAAGAGAGTCAGTATGTGCAAATGCAGCTAATTTTGAAAGTGTTGTGGCTCAGTGGTTTGAAGAAGATGATTATTGTGAGGAAGGAAATATTTCTGAAGATGCAAGTAGTGAAGAATCAGCCAAGGAACCTGCAGATGTGAATACTGAAGCAGATGACAGTCCTTCCGATAATAGTACTTCATCAGAGTCTGAAAATGAAGAAGCACCACAAAAAGGTATTGAATGCCACACATATATTAGTCGGAATGAAACCATTTGGAATTTAGATCCTCCTGCAACTTTTCGTATGCCTGTTCATAATATCGTAAAGAAGGCACCTGGTCCAGCCCATGATTTGAAAACCTGTAAACCTAAGGATGGCTGGGACTATTTCATCTCCAAGGAAATACTAGAGGAAATCATCAACTGCACAAATATTGAAGGCAGAAGAGTGGCTGCTTTACGTGGAAAAACGTTTGGCTTGCTGAAATGGAGGGTTTTCCTGGTCTTTTACTGCTTTCTGGTGTTGGAAAGTATTGGGATGTCCCTATTAGAGAATTATTCTTGGATGAAAAGGAAAATCCTACATATATGGCCACCATGTTAGTAAATAGATTCGAGGATATAAGGAGAATGATTAGATTTGATGACAGGTATACCCTTGAAGCTCAATCTACAGACAAACTTGTGGCTGTTTGCTATGTATGGGAACTATTTCTTGACAAGTGTAGAAACAGAATGATTCCCAATGATTTGTTCACAGTTGACGAACAGCTAGTTCCATTCCGTAAAAGATGTAGCTTCACCCAGTATATGCCCATTAAACCAACCAAGTATGGTATAAAAATATTTTGGTTATGTGATACTACATCTGCATATGCTTTAGACAGAATTGTTGACACGGAAAGGAAGCCCCATGATTCTATTCAGAAAAATCTTGGATTGAATGTGGTGAAAGATCTTGCTAAAAGCATTGAAGGATCATAAAAAAATTACTGTTGACAACTTCTTTACTAGTGTGCAGCTGGCAGAAGAGATGCTTCAGAAGCAAATTACAGTGGTGGGAACAATCAAACAAAATAAACCAGAAATTCCAAATGAGATTAAACCATCTGCCTCAAGAGTGATTCATTCTTCTTTGTTTGCATTTAGAGGTGACATTACAATGGTGAGTTATGTTCCCAAAAAGAAAAAGTCTTTAGTTCTCATTAGCATAATGCATCATGCAGAAACATTGATGAAACTCGTGCAAAAAAGAAACCAGATATAATAAAGTTCTATAACTCTACAAAGGGTAGAGTAGATCAAATGGACCAGAAAATTCATTATTACACTTGCAAGAGGCAAACATGAAGACGGACATTTGTATTATAGATGAATATGATGGACGTTTCAGCAATGAACAGTGAAATTTTATTTTCCGCCCAACATCTGACATACCATAGTGGAAGAAGTGATAAATGGGTTTGTTCCTATGCGATTTAGCAGAGGAAATGGTAAGACCACTAATGGAATTTCGTATTCAGATTCCTAATCTTTGAAAGAAAATCGTTGATGCCATGCAAAGAAGTGGTGTTCAAAAAGATGTCATATTGCCGAACCAACTACCTGTTTCAGGAAAAAGAAGAAGATACAATTATTGTCTATATAATAAACACAGGAAAAGTGCTATGACATGCATTAAGTGTAAAACCAACATTTGTAAGGAACATAGTGACATTCTTTGTGCTTCTTGTTTGTCACATATTGAAAACTAAGAAAAATGCAATTTGATGTCAACAATGAATAACAACTTTTTGTCAAAATATTGCCTATATACATAATATTGTGAATAATGAGTATGTTTTAATTGGAGAAATTGTTTATAATAAATGTTATAAAATGTAAACACTAACTTATAAGTGAATTAATAAAATTATTTTTATATGTTGTATGTAAATGGATGTAACTAATAAAAATTCACTCTTAGAGTTTTTTTAAGACATTAATAAAATGTTAATCAGGTCCATCAGATCCTGTTACTGTATCTTAGGAATCTTTCAATATGACAATAAATTTACAGAAATAGAATTAACTCCAAAGAATGATTATATGAAAAGAGGACAATTTTAAATTAGGGCAGGGCCTCAGATGCCCTGCATATGCATTCATGTGTGTTTTCGGCACCATGCATCCTAGGGTTAAGGCACGTACTGGATTGTATTAATTCACTGACTAACAAACTGGCACCAAAGCTTTGATGTCTTGTTCACCACATAGATTTGTTTGTATGTCAAGGATTTGACCAACTTTGGGACAGTTTTCTTTTAGAAGTGTGATTCAGATACAAATATGATGGTTTGTTTTGACACAAGGTTTTTATTCAGCATTGTACCAGTGTCAGGCATCAAACATAGAAGAAGCAGATGGGCTCACCTCCATCACCCATTGCAGCAGACATCTTCATGGAGGCATCTGAAGAAACAGCTCTCCAGTTAGCACTATTATACCCAGAATACTGGCTCTGTGTGTTATGTTCACACATGAAAAATACGAGCTACAGACGTTTCCACAATATCTCAAATGGCATCACAGTAAAATAAAATTTACAATGGAGATAAAGGAGAATTGAAAGTGGAAGTTTACCGAAAATCTAATGGTGAACTAAGCTATAGAGTACATAAAAAAGCCTCCAGCATGGGCAGATAACTTAACACCCCCTCCCACTATCACCCTGTGCACACTAATTCGCCCATATCACTTTTAACTAGGATGCCCCATAAGATATGCAATGATGAACATCTACACGCAAAACTAAAAAATCTCAGACTCATCTTCATGACCAGTGGTTATGGGATGACTATGATAAACAGAACAAAGATGATAAAGTATTAAGGCAGTTGAGAAGAGCAGAGGGAGGCACAAAACACATCCTATTACCATAGGTATATGGGGCCATAAATGTGTGGTCTAAATTCTCCATTAGGTAGATATAAAGCCAATTTACAGGGCAGAAACTAAATAAAAGGTGTTATCGGCTCAATGATGCATCCAACAAGCTAAATACTGCTGGTGTCTACAAAATTGTTTGCGAGTTTATACTAGTGTATTTAGGTGAGGCAACACAAAAATTTCAGAACATGAGAGATATATTCAGCAGATAAACGCACCAAGTCAGTAGTGAGAAAACACCAGAGTGAGTATGACAAATAGATATTTTTCCAGGAATACTGAATACTGTCAAAACAGCCATTTACAATAAGGAGGAGGATTAGAGAGCAAATAGAAATGACCAAGTGATTCACCACCATGAGCAGAGAAGATGGGTATGGACTTCAAGCATAATGGCTGGCAGCAGTAACAGCACTACAGGATAGTAGCATACTGGCTGCTAACAGTAACAGCAATATAAGATGACAGTATTCACAAAGATATTCAGTAGCATGGGATATCACAGGAGCCCTATGTTCGCAGAGGAACAGGCAAGCTGCAAGTCCACACCAGGCAACAACAACAATGCTACACAACAACTGCCACCATTGTTTTTCCCCCATTAAGAGACATCTATTTCCACCAATGAGTTAAAACAATCTTTCCACCAATGACATGGAAAATGTTAATGTAAACACCAATAGAGGATGTCTATTTCCACCAATGTCATGACCAACAACACTCCACATCTTCCTGAAACAGCTTTTCCCAATGTATATAAGAAACAAGTCTTCCATTTCGTAGTCTGAAGAACACCCTGAGGAAGGTCGCTGGCAATAGTGGCCAATTTTATAAACTCGTAATGCAGTCACAAATCCTGAAGTATTTTATTGACAGGGTGTTTACCTGGTGAAAATTTATGGAAATATTTGGGCAGAATTAACATTTTATAGTGATTTTTTTCCAATACTCACTCTTAAAACTGTGTTACCACATTGTTCATTTGAGACATTAATCCCTTCCACTATACACAATTACAGAACATTTTAAATATCTGAAAATTTCTTACCTAGGTTTCAATATTTTCCATTTTATTTAAATGCATTGTTACCACAGATTCAAACAAAGGTAACACACACTGTAAGAACAAATAAAGCAGAATACTGATTACTGCTCGACAATTATTCTCAACAAATTAGATTCAAAATTTATTAATACTTCCAACAAGTAAGGTTAAACTCAATACCACATTTCTTTCAATGCATTGTATTGAACTGATACTACAGACTTCAACAGCAAAATAAATAGGACGCAACAAATATTACAGTTTTATTACACAAAACAACAACTCAATTTCTAGAGATTCATGTGTGTGGTTTTAATTTTGGGAATCCTCTTGCTAGCGTTGGAAGCATCTGTTTTGCTGTTTCTTTTTTCTGTTTGTATAACTTAAATGTTTTCTAACTCTACCTTATGCAAAACAATAATTTCTTGTATCTACCCAGAAATGTTCTGACACATGTGTCATCCACTATAGAACAAATTAATTTGTGTTAAATATAATTCATAGTTCATTGTTTTTTATCTATTTCTATGCATAAAAACTATACTATGTGTATTTTGTTTGGACTAGTCACTTCAAAATTACATTGCCAATTAAAATGCATTTCCAACAGATCAGCTTTTACTTCCTTTTTGTCATTTTGGACAGCAAGTCATCTGCACAATCATCTACCTCTCATTTCACACACACACACACACACACACACACACACACACACACACACACACCATATTAATGCAGTCATACCACATTAGTTCTCACAAAACTTTCAAAATTAGTGCCATACCAAACATAAGTGAAATGACAACCAAGTGTGCATTCACAATAATACAGTATGTCTCAGTGAGTATGGAGACTGCCTGCTAAAGTCATGTCTTGTATAAGATATGTCAGAGCGTGCTAGCACAAGCCCCAACCTACACGACTGCGGCATATTAAATACGTGCCACAGCTGTGTCCATTATGGGATGGCGCCATCTCTGTGGACAGGCTGACGTTTTATGTACTAAATTGTTATGATCAAATGCCGTAGCGCAGTCACCTCAACACAAAAACGTAATATTGTATACAACAGTACTTTTGACAACATGGTTTGTTCGTCCTTAAGTGTGTTTTGGTTTCAGTCATAATGGATCCAACATTGGTTCAGTTATTTCAACAACAGATTTACTTAGGGAACTGGCTGCATCCTCTCGGGCTGCTCCGCCACTGCTGGAACTCCTACACATGGCAACTGGAGCAGCATTCTGCAACATTTAAGGTAGTTGGCAAAAGTCTTTTCTTGTCTTGGGTAGAGCCTGATACTTTTCATCTACTTCGAAAGCTCACTCCGATGTCAGAGCCCGCAGAATTGTCTTTTTCCCATATGTCGGAACTGCTTATCTCTTACTATCATAAACAAATGCATGTGGTGCTCTCCCATATGGATTTTGATCAAACAAAAAGAAACAGGGTCAGTCATATCCGTTGTGGGTGGCCGACCTCAGAGGCTCAAGTCATAAGTGTGGTTTTTGTCTTTGCAAATTGTTACTAGTCATATGCCGACTCAATAATTTGCAACAACATTGTCTGTTCTGCTCCGGATAGGGCCATGTGTCACAAGGCCTTGTGGATGCTGGATCCCACACTTGAAAATGTACTTTGCATTGTACATGCTCTTGAGATTTCTAGAGATTGTGGCAGATCAGTTTGAGGAAATGGTAGAGATAGCGCTGGTTTGTTCCACATGTCCATGCAGATGTCATTTTCACGCTCATCATCATCATCATCATCGTCTTGTTCTTCGTGGTTGCCCACTCCAGTTCAATTCCAATGAAAAGTTCTTCCCTCTTGCCCTGATTGTTTTTTCACGTATGACCACCCAACTGCCCACTTCGCTATGGTGCGCTTCATGCCATAAACAAGGCCATGTGGCAGTTGATTGTCATAGTTTTGTGCAAGGTCAGCCTCTGTATTCCAACAAGTCAATTGTCTTTATCCTGTACTAGGACAGGAACATGTCACCTCTTTAAAGCTGTATGGCCACAGCCATATTCACCACTGGCCATTCCATTTTCAAATTGACACTGGCACCTCTGTCTCTCTCATCAATTTGGATACGTTTTTGGCACTTGGAAATCCACCCCTTGTTAAAACTTATCTTCGTCTGACCAGCCAATTCTGGTTCTCTGTCAGTTTACAATTGATGTGGAGTGTCAGCAGATCATGCGAGCAATCACATTTTTGAGTCACAATTATGGCTTCCAAAAATATTTTTGGTCTCAAATGTGTTCACAGCATTTGGATTCTGTGTCCAAGATGCTGTCCACCTCTGGTTTGGGGAAAGTTATTGGTTACGAGTCTTGCACCACTCTCAAACCCACAGCAGTTCCAAAGTTTTTTAGCTCTCAGCCTATTCCATTTGCACTGTGCCTGGCAGTGAAGTACGAGTTGGATAGGTTTCTTCCATCCAGTGGACAACCCCTCTTGTGATCATAAAGAAACCCAAGGGAGGTTTTTAGTCCAGGACCTTTATGCACTGAATAGGAAAAAATTAGGGGAGGCATGAAAACTTTTACAGTAGTCTCAGTTTGTTGGCCTAGTTAACATACAAAAAGTCCCCAAAGCTCCGGGCTGTGGAATCACGGTTATGACGTCATCAATATGGCCAACCTAAGAATTTATGCTGTAAGTTTTGAACGGCTATAAATTGCTATAGAATTAACATAAAAAGGTCCTTTTTGCACCAAATTACAAAGGAAGGGGTGAAACATTTTTATGTAGCAGTGTATACATAATGTTAATTTGAAATAGATGATACGAAGATTATAGAGGAACCCCTGGGACTACATTCATGTTGATTTGATTGGCCCCTTCTGTCAGTCAATGAGGTTAGTAGTTGTAGATGCATAGTCCGATTACCCATACATCATTTGTATGTGCTCCTCTAGTCCAGAAGATGTGATCGGAGCCCTTGTGCAGATCTTTGCTATTGAAGGCTTTCCCCGAACGCATGTCCCTGATAATGGGCCTCAGTTCATGTCAACGGGTTTCCAAAACCTCTGCACCCACCTCCCTTCTGCCCCCCTTCCATCCCCAATCTAACAGGGAGACAGAGCATACGGTGCGTACATTTAATGTGCATCTTCTTAAGTGCCCGGAGAAGTCATTTGCACAGACTGCGATCTCCTTGTTTCTGAGCACTAATTGGACCACACCGATAAATGGTATGAGCCAGGTGGAGGTCTTACATGGCTGCCAGCCATAGACACTACTGCACCTACTGTGGCCCGCCCCACAGCCAGAGATGCCTGCACATCTTCGGCAATACGTACTAGGTCCCCTGTCTGAGCACGCACCATTGGTCTCCATCCAGGGTGGGTGCCAAGGGTAGTACAGCAATCACGCAATCGGCAGATGTTCATCGTGGCTGCAGACGGGGTGACGCTTTCTCCCAATCTCCACCAGTTGCAGCCTCGGTGGGCCACTGTGCCACAGCATCCAAACCTCCAGCCTGTGCCTGTCGGGCCCTCTAACAGATTTGGCATTCAACAAACAGATACCTCAAACATCATGGTGGCATCAGTCACCTACCGCCAGAAGTCTCAGTTTGGCAGCCCCAGCTGCACGTTTACCTCCACCTACCCCTACTGCCCCACTGACAATACCCGACTGTCGGAGCCAACACAAGAAAGAGGCATGTGGGGGAGGCACTACTGATGGGCGTTCACTCCGAAAACGGTCTGACGATGACATCGAAATGCGGCCTCTGTCTCCACTGGTCGAGGCTACTGCTGGCTCCCCTCCACCACCCCTCCCCCTCTCCTGCCAGCTCGGGTCCTCCTCCGGTGGCACCCGTGGTGGTGAGAGCACTGGTGGGGAAGGCATATTCTTCAAGCGGCGATGGTGAGATGCGACCGGACACTCCGTCTCGATCACTATTGCTCGTGGGGTCCCTGCCGTAACCTGGTCACCGCCGTCCTGGGCACATCTGACCCTATGTGTCCCCAGACCTGGTTGGCTGCACAGCAGTGTGCTCACAACTCTCCCTTTGGCCGGCTCCCTCCCTGTGGTGGTCGCCCTCACCATTAGGTCACTCGGGCTACTCCCACGGCCGCTACCATCCAGTGTCACCAGCCACCATTCACCTCCACCTGCGGCTTCGGCTTCCCAGAAGAGGGAAGGAAAGTCTTAGTTTGCTACCACAAGCCGCTCCCTATGAGACCGCGGCATATCAAATACATGCCACGGCCACATCTGCCACAGGATGGCGCCATCTCCACGGACAGGAAGTGCCGTCACCTTCCGACGAGCATGCGGTGAGCCAGGCAACAGCCTCAGTCGTGAGACAGTTCTCGCAAGTGACAAGCAGGTCTCTCTCTATGTGTATTTGTGCTAATGTCTTATGTACCAAGTAGTTATGATCAAATTCTGTATGCAGTCACCTCTGAGCAATAAATTAATACTGTATACTACAAAATACATGTGAAAAAGAAGCAAAACTGAATATATACAAATAAGAAAAGGAACAATGTGGAAACACTGCTCATGGCAGTAGTGGAAACAGACACACACAACAAGATAAAAAATGTAGGTACATTTACATACATAACTATTATCCACCTAAAGTTTTTTTGGAAATACACAATTTTTTCCTTCAAGGGGATTTTGTATATGATATGTTGTCCAAAACAAAAAAGGAGCACTAAAAACTGACCTGTGGAAATGCACTTTTGTTACCACAGAAACTTTGAAGTGAGGATCCAAACAAAATATAATTTTTAGCGTACAACAGATTAAGAAGAATTATCTAAATATTATATTTTACAGAAATAAATTTGATCCAAAGTTGAGACACAGGTGTTGAACCATGTCTGGCCAGATAAAAGAAATAAGTTATACTTGCAACATAGAAAATTTTACTATTTTTGTTAAAGATAGATATAAATCATCCTGTCGATGTTGGTGCAACCAATGAAGAATGATGTACAGTATAAATGTGAGACTGCACAGAATGCTGCCTAATTTGTAAATTGTTAGATCAGCCTGAAAGATTATACCACAGAGAAAAAAGGAAGAAAGGACAATTAGGGTTTAACATCCTGTAGACAGCATTAGAGAGGAAGTACAAGGTCAGACGGTTTTATTAAGAATGGGGAAGGTAATTGGCTGTGCCCTGCGGAAGGAACCATCCTGATATCCACCTGGAGGAATTTATGGAAATCATGGAAAACCTCAATCTGGACGGCCAGAGGCAGATTTGAGCCATTGTCATCTTGAATGCAAGTCCGGTGTGCTAACCACTGCGACACCTTGCTTGGTACCACAAAGAAAGAATGAACACTTAATAGGAAACCTTTGTGAGATAAAAACAGTTGTATCTATGACATCTAGTAATGGCATTTACATTATAGAGCCATGGGTAAGTTGTCATTATTGAGTTCCTTCACTCCATCCATTTGTACATTGTTATTCACAATTTAGCACACCACTTTACTGTTGTCATCTTCCTATCTTTGGAACTAACTTTCAAAGAAACTTCTACATACATCCAATGACTAAGTTTCTAACAGCCACAACCCTACTATAAATTGTATAAACATGGTTTCATTGGCAAAATATCCTGAAGCTTCATGAAACAGTTTGAAGAAGAACATGAACACTTGATTATTAAAGCAATAAATAAATGTTCACTATTGATGTGAGATGAGAGAAGTAAGGGGGAAAGTAGCAGGGAAATGATGGGCAGTGGATATGTTTTGTATGCAGTACATCGCTGACTAATGCAGATGTGGATTATCCATGCTTAGTTAACTTTTGAAGAAAAAGAAAACTAACCCCAAGTTTTTATGAACTATCACGAGAATGAATATTTTATTTTAGAATAAAATATCTTATTTTGAAGAGCTAAATAATGGAAACATTGAGGAGTGGTACAATAATTATGCCTATTAACTAGGAGTTGAGCAGTTAAGTGGCACAGTTATAGTGAACACAGTGAAAATACATATAGGAGTTGTTAGTAATCAGGACTAAATTGGTCTGACTATTCTGACTTTTTTACTCTCCAGAAAATGTCAACAAATATCAGGAAAAAGTTAGTTAGAAATGAAAGCAGAAAAAATACCAAACAGAGAATTTAAAGCAGTGTCATTTTAATAACTTATCCGGTACTGGGAAATACCGTACATTTCCGCAGATAAGACGATAGCTGAATCATTAATAAAGGGCCCCAAAAAATGAGGTCGTCTTATCCGACGGTACAAAAAAGATTGAAATTTAGTTTGAAATCGGTAATTTCGCAGATGTGTTGCATAGCGCAGCTTCGAACCTCCAAACGATATATATCAAAGCGGTTTAGTATCGAAATGATACGTATCGAACAGACGAATGTTATGATTTTTATTAATATGACATGATTTTAAAGGTTGTGGATAGGCAGGAATCTAACAGTACAGCTTTCTGCGTAATTTACAAGAAAGCTTACACACGAAGTAGCTCGGCCTGGAATGATATACGCGCCCTCAGTAGTTTAAAAAACTTCTTGTTTAACCTATACCTAACCGTCTCAAGGCTAGGCTACAGATAACTTTTTTGAAAGTTTAAGTTAGGTATGTTGTTGTTATGGTCTTCAGTCCAGAGACTGGTTTGATGCAGCTCTCCACCCTAATCTATCCTGAGCAAACCTTTTCATCTCCTCATAAGAACGACAACCCACATCCACTTGAATCTGCTTACTATACGCGTCTCTTGGTCTCCCTCTGCGATTTTTACCCCACACACTTCCCTCCAATGGTAAATTTACGATTCCCCGATGTCTAAGAATGTGTCCTACCAAGCGATCCCTTCTTTTAGTCAGGGTATGCCGAATATTCCTTTTCTCACTAATTCTGTTCAGTACTTCTTCATTGGTTATGCGATCTACCCACCTAATCTTCAGCATTAGGTATATGACAAACGAGAAATTTAATTAGCCCTAATCCCCGATTCAGCATATCGTTTCAAAACTTATCGATTCAATATGTATCGTTTAGAGGTCGAATCCGCGCTGTGCAACACATCTGCGATATTACCCTGATGAAATTTACATCTTGGAAGAAAGATTGAGGAAAACAAAGTTTTGTATAATTTTTTAAAAAAATATTTGCTTTACGAGCTTTATTAATTTATTGAGTGGACAAAGGTACATACGGTAACCTATATGCCATAAAGCAGGAATAGAATTAATTATTTACAATGCAGCTTGGTTTTACAATGTCGCTTGTCAAAAATAATTTATCAATATATCCAGAGTCGCACTGAAATGATTAGAGTAAATTTACGTACGGAGTAGTGAAAGGGTTAAAATATTTCGGAGCTATAGGCAACAACTGTGGCTTCCTTCGAAGTCCTTTATCTTCTGTTCTCGGGCAATTTCGTGTGCATCGGTGCGATTACATGTCGTCTCGGCGAAAGAAATTTTATTTTTTTTCCCCCCATCTTCGCGGAGTAAAAACCAACATGCTTCTTCACGATCGGATACAACGTATCACTACTCGCACGAAAGTTCAAAAGCAGACCGCAAACACTGCAACAAAGGGTGAAAACCAGGTGTATCAATCACGAAAACTACTTTTGACGGCTTCTAACGGCATTTTTAGGAACTTCCTGAAGCTTTGTCTCCGAATATATGTTGAATGCGTATTTTTAGATCCAGAAAACTGGAAAAAAAGTGCAGCATGCATTTGGGTAAATACGGTATCTTGGTAGTCGTCTTATAGGCCAGATACATGCTTAAACTATGAAATCTTGATCAAAATTTGTACCTCATCTTATCTGAGGTAATATATGGTAATACATAATTAATTAACTTTACCATTGGTGCTAGACAGAACATGAACACAATAGAAATATGAAGAAAGGACAACACTCTCAAATGTTCTGAAAAATTATTTGCTTAACTTTTGAGGGTGTTTTCCTTCCTTAATAATTTACAGAACTTTCAGAAGTGTTTTCCTTTCTTTATAAAATCATGCATAAGGAATGCAGTGGGTATTCAAATGTGACATGTAGTGGTTGGGGTGTGAGAGAGAGAGAGAGAGAGAGAGAGAGAGAGAGAGAGAGAGAGAGAGAGAGAGAGAGAGGGGGGGGGGGGGGAATATTACTAGTTTATGTGGGAGATGAAGCCCTAGTAAAAGAAAAGTAATAGAAAATGTTTTCTGACAAAAACATTAATCCACAGACCACATTCGTTATGGTTCTGTTGTTGCTGTTGAGATAGCAAAGTACACAAAATTTTCTGAATATATAATAAGATGTGAAAAATATGAGTGTGTAAACGACATCAGTGCATGGACAAAATCAAATTAGAATTAACTTATGTAACTCTCAATGGATGTGGCTAATTAAGGATAAGAAGTGCAAGACAGAAAGAAAAAGTGACACAACTGAACACTTAAATGCAGCCTTTTTATAGCCAGATGTTTAGCACTGAGTTTCCTAATGTTGTGTAAATAGAAGAACAGTAAAGCTTGAACTAACCTGATCTTCAATTGTCTGATGATCTGTTTCCTGTAGCCACGTTCCTAATATTACTGAATCATCTGCATGACACACTGCACGCAATTGAGAAGTAGTTGTATTTGCAGGGTTTTCTGTCAATGTGAATTCTGCGACAAGCATACGAAGCAGATGTGTGTAAGAACCTGTTAAACAAAAATGAGAAAAAGTAATCCAGGGTGACTGCATTAAGCAACAACCCATATAACAGTTTTACAATTAGTTTTTGAAGAAGTAGCAACCACTTGCAGTTGAAATGGTTTTATTGTTACCAGTTTTGCACACTTAGTGCCCTTCTTCAGACCCACATAGGGGAACCAAAGTAGATGTGAAGAACAGTACCCAAAACCAGTAAAAATAAAATCATTTCAACTGTAATTTTGGTTCCCCTATGTTTATGCATACTTCGGCATTTTGTATTTTTAGTGTGTAGCTACAATCACAACAAATAAATAGTGACCATAAAGTCTTTCACGCAATATCTAGTATTGATGGACAGGGCTAAATTTGTTTCTCATAACAAACAATAAGATTTTCAAAATGGAATTTTGTGTGTACATTCACTAGAGTGATTTAAAATTAGGCTTATGAGTGTGCACTAAGAGGGACAGCAGAACACGAAAATATCCAGTACTCCAAAAATGGCAGCAATGCCGTGGCGAGCACTGACTTCTGCCACCATGTCAGTAACTGCTGATTGGTTGGTGCTTGGGTCTTGGTTATTCTGGTGAATACTGTACCAGTTAGTACATACAGGTGAACTGAATACCACAACTACACTAATTTGGGAACACTATCAAATGCACACACACAATTTTGCTTCCAATTTTTTTCTTTGTAACTGGAAACAAACCAAGGCTTTCTGTTGAGCTGGATATCACAATAAAGTCATTATGGGCATTATTTACTCATTTTTGGAATTGACAATGGTGTTTTCCTTACCCAATTTCTTTATTTTATCCAGACGTGTTTCCTCCTCTCCTATTCTATGACATCATCAGTGGATTGGTTTATGATTTATAGGCTTGCCAGTTTCATCTTCATTGTTTCTCCACCTGGTCGCAGGCTGAAGTTGCATAACACAATTTCTTGTTCATTTCTTAACTTTCTGGACATCTCAATCATTCAAGACAACCGCACGATTTTCAAACCCATTACAGTTTAGCAACTTTGGGTGCCTATAATACAGTAAGTCCCCAACAGCTATGGTACTTATAAGCCCACATATACGCCACATCTTGCACCTCCTGCCTCCCCCCCCCCCCCCCCAATCCTCCACTGGCTGATGTTGTTTCCTGGTTCTTTGCATTGTAGTCTCATGGCAGGCAGTCTTCTCAAGGGCGGATGGTTGCTACTTCTATCAACTGGCCTCCACAGCTCTGGAGGGGTGGGGGCGCCCTACACGGCTCCAGAAGGGAGGGCAGCTGCCGCCCTACATGGCTCCGGTAGGGAGGAGGGGGGGGCGCCGCCCTTCACGGCTCTGGGGGGGGCTCACTACCTCCATGACTGCATTGGCCTGTAATAGCTCAGAGTCAATGGACTCCCCTGATGCCTCACCACCCTGTCCTGCCTATCTTCCTGACCAACAGTTTCTCTCCCTCTAGTTTTACTCAAATCCTCTGGGGTTTTTTTTCCTTGTACCTGCTTTCCTACTTTTCATTTCTCATTCTGCATTCTTCAGCACACTGACACAGTGTAACATTTTTGGCACTCCAATTTTCTACTGTTGTCTTTTGCTCCAGTTGTTAGCACTGACACTATCTGCTCTCAACATTTTCTTTCCAATGCTCCACCCTTCTCCATTTGACATTCCTTCTTGGCCAGTCTAGCCCTGTCATATTACCATGAATTCTTCTAAATGTGTTACTTCCCGTTGCACCATTCTATGGTCCACCTCAACACCTCACGTCAGTTCTAGAGTCTGGGTCCACAGCTGCAGAGTACTCCCCAGATACATCCAGTTGCCTGGAAGTCTCCCACAGAATAATCCACTGCCGAGCTTCGGGCCATCTGCAAAATGATTCTCAGCCCTTGGTCTACAGTCTCCTAGTTTCCGAAGCACAAGGATGTGGCAGTCTATGATAGCATGTACTGTACTCTCCCTAGGCCGAATGCCATACTGAGAGATGTTGTGGCTAAAATATTCAAGAACATCCATTTTTCAGGTTGCAATGCAGGCCCACAGACCTGCATTTTTTAAAGAGTCTAGAGGTTGTGCAGGTGTTCCTTCATGGTGCATCCAATAATGATTATATAATCAAAGTAATTGAAGCAGTAACGGATAGTCAACATGACCTGTTCCAAATAATGCTGAAAAACCGTCAAAGTGTCAGCAATCCCTAACACCAACCCAAATAGCATGTTGATGACCACATGGCATTTGGAGTCCTCATCTAGGAGTATCTGGCTATAGACCTCAAAAAGATGGAGTTTAGTGAAAAGATGGAGTTTAGTGAAAAGATGGAGTTTAGTGAAAAGATGGAGTTTAGTGAAAAGATGGAGTTTAGGGAAAAATTGGGCTCCTGCTAATAGTGAGAGTAGTTTATTGGAATGTGAGAATGGGCATGTGTTCACCATTGACTGTGAATTAATAATAACTTAAAATTGCCACGAAGATGCAATTTAGATGAGAATTTCTTGACAATGACAAGAGGTTGGGCCTATCACTAGAATAGGCTGGCTGAAAGCTGGTCCAGCTCCTCTTTGACTTGGGGGCAGAAGGCTACGGGAATTTGCCTAGTGTGGAAAAAATGGGGCAAGCCAACAGCTTTAATGTAATATGAGCTTCTAAGTGTGCACCACATCCAAAGCCATCTGAGAGACATCCTGAAATTCTGAGTACAGAGATTGCAATGACTGATAGGGAAAGGTGACTGAGACTAACTGTCTAGTATCTGTGATAGAAAAACAAAAAGCCTGAAAATCAAAAAGGTTAGATGAAGAAGCATCACTGACAACAATAAAGGTCATAGGTCAAGATACTGATTTCAGCAGTGAATTGATCAAGCAGGGGAATGCATTGTTTATCATAACCATAGAGGCAGCTCTTGACTAATGGCAATGGCAGAGATCCAAGGTCCAAACGTTCAAATGTTTGTATAGTCTATGGGACTTAACTACGTGATCATCAGTCCCTAAACTTACAAACTACTTATCAACTGCTTATGAACTAGGACGGCACAAATATCCATGCCCGAGGGGGGATTCGAACCCACGACCGTAGTGGCCATGCAGATCGTGACTGGAGCGCCTTAGTCTCCTCGACCACCACGGCCGACGATCCAAGGTCCGAAAATGTTTGTGAATTCAGCAAGTAAACTGCTGCGCCCTGTATATAGTTGCAGGTGGTGCTGGTGCAATAGGATTGAAACCTCGATAAAGAGCTTGTTTGAATTGTTTTTGGGAACCAGGCCTGCCAATGATATTTGCTCAATACGTACTTCCATTTCCTCTGAAGCTAAGTCCTGTGCCGTTGACCAGCAAATTTTTGCAATGTGCCTCTTTCTTCTTCTTCTTCTTCTTCTTCTTCTTCTTCACCCCCCCCCACCCCCACCATTTATATTTGCAACAGATGGCCCAAATCTAGGGACACTCTGACCTGTCATATTTGGTGTAACATGATGCGCAGGACAATGACAGGGCCACTGGTCACAATACTGTTTACGCATCATGTGGGAGTCATCATAAAGGCTGAACTACACTGCAATGACATCATCCTCCCCAGATGCAGTGGACGTAGCCAGCCCATCCTGCACTGTCGTGATGTTCCACCATGCTCCAAGTTGTTGTCCCACAGCATGAGATACTTCGTATAATTGTGCAATTGACAGGACCTCTTCAGCAGATGGGTCTTCCAACTGGAGGGCCCTTTGCCCGACTATCCTATCCGGGGCCAAAAAACAATGATCTAAAAAACAATGATATGGCATCCAATTCTTTTGATGTTTCTGTGACAAAATAACACTTGTGACAAGGGCAATGTGATACAGCAATCCAGGCTTAAAAAGACTGATGGGGCTGTTTCTTGCACTGATAAAACTCAACCCTAACTGCCACAAAATGCGTGCGGTGGTGGTAATATGACAACAACAAACAAAGCATCGTAAGACAATGAGGAAGGTTCCTGCAATGGGGCCATTTGGCACAACACCTGATCAACTGTGTGGGAGATCCAATGCAAAAAAGAATCCATGATGATAGACCCCTGCATCCTCTACATGAAAGGCCTTCCGAGTGCTGGTATAGGTGATGTTCATAAATTTCCTAATTTCCTTATCGTACATGGGGAAGGGAGGAGGAAACAGTGCCAGAATTGAAGTATTGGACATTCGAAGTGTTTGCATGACTGTGTCATGAGGTCCATCTGTTGCTGTACTAAAACCTGAAATAATGCTTCATGCAGAGAAAATTGAGCAAGTCACAACACACACACACACACACACACACACACACACACACACACACACACACACACACACACACCATGCCCGAGGGAGGACTCTGATCTCCGATGAGGAGCAATCGTGCACTCCCCAGCAAGGTGACTTAGAGCGCATGTCCACTCCTCCGTGGCAGTGTGGTCCCTCAGTACTGTTTGGTGGCTAGTGGAGTCTGCAGCCAAAAACCTGTGCAAGCACAAGCACATCCCCGAGTAGATGGGACAGGATTCAATAGTGGTGCCACTTGTTTATGGCATGCCATATGATTGTGTACACTGCACTATCTATCTGCAGGCTACGGCAGTAACACTACCATTAATTTGTGTTTAAATAATTAACTGCTACTGAATTTGTGCTTTTCTACCATTGTCCTTTATTCATTTGCATACTTGTGCACTGTTATTTAGTATAGCTGAAACTAATACAATAAATCTAATTACTTTTTTCTCCGTGCTCCTATGAAGTCCAAGGGGAAAAAAAATACAGCTATTGTAGTTTCAGTTGTGCGAGGTAGCAAACAATGTTCACCCCTTACAAATATACTGAAGCAGTATAACAACACAAGGTGACAAAATATTAGCAGCTGTTTCAACAACTAATTGTAAAATGTAATTTTAAAAAATCTACAGACATCTACATAAAAACCATTATAAACAGTGTAGTAAGGTGACTGAATATGAAGAACAAGTTTTGAAGAGTGAAGAAGCTGAGGTAAGGAGTTGATTTTCTTACCTTCAAATGTATGTGGAGGCAGCATAGAAAGTGTCTCATACAGCCGTAGTCGAACCATAGCTGCAGGTGCTTTGAGGTGTTGAGAATAGCTTCTTAAAATCTGTGTCAAACTGCATGGACAGAAGGCAAATAAATTAACATCCTAGACTGTTTTTGCCAGCATAATTAAAGTAAAACAAAAATGGTACTTACTTTGTCAGCATGACAAGAGCTGATTCGACAGGTGTTAGCAAACGCCTGATGATGTCATCATTGACCAACTCAGAACAGTTTTGAAGAAAACTGTGCATTGCTGAAAGCGCACCAGCACGGCCTTCAAGTGTCACCTAAATTAATTGACAAATACAAGAGCATTATACCAAATTCAAGCAATAGGATATCTTTACAATATCAATATCACTAAATATATTATTATTAATACGAGTGTTATAATTCCATAGCAACATCACAGAACAAGTAGTATTCAGAAAATTATTATTTCCATTCTCTCTAAATACACAATTCCCATGACATCGATAGCAGTCCCAATATTAAATAACTATCATTTTCCATTATAATAATATCACTACTACAAAAACAAAAATGTTTTCAACTCCCATTATTTCCCCTTTCCCCATAAATAACAGGGCAAGATGAAAGTTCTTTGTTAGATGCAAAAATGGCAGCAAAAGCAATGAAATGTTTTTATCAGTTATGTTGAAATGTGATGTAAATTAAGTATTAATGTCACCTGTAGAACAGTATCAGTATCATGTTATGGGTGTATCAAATTAAAATAACAACCTATAAAGGTATTATTTTATTATTTTGGATGGTTTATAATTGTGTGAAAGTTAGCAAAAGCTTGTGAAAGTTTGTGAATCAGCTACTGGTCTCATAAACTGTAAGGAATGGCTAACTGAATTTAAAAGTAGCCAAACTTATCTTGAAGATGATCTACATGTAGAATGCTCTGTAACTGCACAGCACATATAAAAATCTCAAGGACATAAACAAGGTAAACAGTAATTACAGGATTATGAAATAGGTGATAAAATTTAAGGATGAAGTACAGCAAATTTATATGAACAATTAACAATGAGAATGCTGTACAAGAGAGATGCTGCTTTTATTAAATTCTAGTGAAAATCAAATGCAAACATAATTTATTTGTAATGTTTGGACCAATTTGAAAAAAAAAAAAGAAAAGAAAGAAAAGTCTGCAATTTTGTGCACTGGTGGGCTACAGTGGAAGTGGTTTGGTTCCACTTCATACTAAAAATCAACTATTTTACTTCCAAGTTAACATTAACCAGCTTCATTCCTCTATTCAAAATATTGTGTACATCATGAGAGAAGTTAAAATCTCTTCTTCTTTTGCTGAGTTTCGAGTAATATGTAAATGTATGACAATGTGGCAATATTAGAGTATTCACACACACACACACACACACACACACACACACACACACACACACACACTGAGCATGTGCAACAAGACTAGTGGTGTAACTGACCTAACATACTGCTTTAGTTACAGCAACACATTAGGAAAAACTGTGAATCTACATGGTGGAACAACCTACTCAAGCAGACACCTGTAAATGTTCAAATGTTTGTATAGCTTATGGGACTTAACTACGTGGTCATGAGTCCCTAAACTTATGAACTAGCTAACACTAAGGACGGCACAAATATCCATGCCCAAGGGGGATTCAAAACCCCGACCTAAGTGGCTGTGCAGACTGTGACCTGTTAAATACTGTGTTGTATAGCAACCATTGAGATAGCAATGACTGCTCTACCGCATTTTCTCAGTGTATGAAAATGAAGTTTATAAAGATAACTCTAGAATATTATTAGAAAGTAAGACTACAATAGGCATAACACTGTTGTACTTCCAAGTGGCTTCTCTTTTTGATTCTCACCATGAGTGTATTCATATTTGTTTCAGGTGTTTGCACCATGACAGTATTTACAATTTACTGCATACAACAGGATGATGTGGTTACATTATGATGGTCACACGGTGTCTGTCAGTACATCCACTAAACATTTGGAGACAGGTGGATAGGTTGTAGTGGACTGATTTAACACTTCTCGAGTTTTACCTGTGGGCCTCCGAAGAGTATTACATACGAGCCCCCTGTGGAGTCATAGGCAATGCAGTGTACTCTTTGACATGCTTTGAACAACATATTTTTGTCCCAAGTTCCCTCCACAACACCTATAAATGTATAATACATTTCCTTAATCATTCTGTAGTCTAAGTATCTGAAAATGTGTAGTACTACAAAAATCTATTTCATTCAAATTGTTTTATGTATTTTTGCATAGATTTTTTTAGTAGTTTTTTTTTTTAGTATATCATAAAAATGTACTTTGGTTTTCATCATCAGCTTTGATTAACTCTTCAGTGCCCACACTCTTTACAAACTGGTCAAAGCCCAATCCATTGCTTCATCTGAACAAAAATAATAAATAAATATATCAGGTTTCTACTAAAATGTGTTAGCAAAAGTTGACCCTTTCACGAGGTAGTTCATAAAATCGAAAGACGCAGGAACTGGTGAATTTTCAAACTTGAGAAACATGGCATGAGAAATAAATTCTTGGGAATGGCCTTCATAAAAAAAAAAAAAAATAAAATAAAAAAAAAAAAACACATACATTCACACAATAACGCAACTATTCACATGCAACCACCATCTCCAGCACTACCAGAATCTTGACAGTGAGTGACGAGTTGAGTGGGTGGGGGGGGGGGGGGGGGGCGCTCAATCCAGAATTGGTAGGCCACCTTCCCCGACCAAGTGATGGGTAGCGGGATGAAGTGGTGGCTTCCCCAGTGCAAAATATGTATCCATGTAGACAAGAGAGACAGAGGCCCCATTGCCAATCTGCAAACCTAATGGATGTTGTTTAATGTTTCATATACACCTTGGAGAAGAGAACAAATTTCTGACCAGTTACTGGTGAGATGGAACTGACCTCCTTAAGTTCCTCATCCAAATGTAGTGCCCAACTGTGCACAGAGCAATGACAAAGAGTTGACGCACAGCCCTGTTTAAGGCATGAGGCAGACCATACATGCCAGACTGGACAGCTGGGAAGGTCAAGCATGCAAAACCAATCAGGATGAGAGGGGAGAACTAGTTGAGAGACAATAGCTCCTCAGGGAAAACACTATGAATGAGATGACAACGGTTGTGTAGGATGAAGCATGATACCGGTGGAAATGAGCGGAATGCACTGCTGCAACCTCTGCCAATTCTTCTAACTGATCTGCTGCAGCCCTAAACACCTAAAATACTTGTGTAATAAACAAACCCTCATCAAGCTTGGGATCCTGAAAATGCAAAGCATCATGATACACAGCTCTATCCATAGCATAATGGACAATGATGTCCTGAATTAATCAGTCTTCATATGACTGTTGACCATTTGAACATACACAACCACACTAATGACTAAATCTACTGAGGTCTGCAACCCAATACGACTAAGTGGTTCATTTTTCTCTGGTCAAAATCCATTAGAAAAATTAATACATGGGTTTGTTGACATTGGCAAGAACTTAGTAATTCAAACATAAGAAGAAAAACCAATTCTGCAGGCTCCAAAAAACAGAGCGAGTTGTCAAAGTAAACGGAAAGTATCAAGCTCAATCCATGACAAGAAAAAGACTTTTGTAGTTTGGTGTCTACCACCTTAAATGCTGCTGCAGATGCCATGTGTACAAGTTCCAGTCTTCCTTAGCTTCCAGTAAAGTCTGTGACAGTGGTAGAGGGTCCAACTGCTGATGATGTTAAAGTAATTACATATATGCTGGGTCCGTAATGAACGAGAAACACAACAGAAATGAGCTTCATCACAAAACTACCATTGTTTACCTAAGCTTGAAATTACAAATGCCAAGAAACAACCACACGCAAGGCAGTACACCGATAAGTTCAAGCAACTGAATCTCACACCAGTAGAAAGTTTGGAACATCTAACTGTAGATAGTGCAGTCTGATGAATGAGAGCAAGGCCTGGCACAATGTCAGTCATTCAGACATCAACAGAGATGGCACCTTTCCACACTAGTCTCGCCTGTGGCGCGAGCTTCAAATACTGCAATACACAAGGCACAGCATACAGCATACAGTAATCCATTCCGACACCCAGTGAAGCCCACATCATGCCCCCTGGCATCCAATTTCACCCATGGAATAAAGCACTGACGACTATCGCTCCTTTATCTCCAGCTGCAAAGACCATGGAATTGGTACCACCACTGTCCTTTTGCCATTTCCCAATTGTTATGACTAATAACCACATTCCTCCCCCTTTATGGTGTAATGTCCAGGGGTGCCAACCGCACCCAGGCTATGTCCATGGGCGAGGCCTCATCCATCTCTGGCTGCCAGTGTTGGGCTGGTACTACCCCATAGGGTTGATAATGTCCTGTTCGTCTGTGCCAGAAGTGGCTGGTACCTCTGTGTATGTTGCTCGCAATGACCGCGGATGAAGGCGCACCGTCCACTCCCAGAATTGGAGATAAAAAAGGAGCAGTTTCATTACTCACAGGTTGAGTCATGGTCCTTTCTGGTGTCTGGATGTCCATAGCCTCAGAAGCAGTGGCTCCCTCCCCCCTGTCCAGTGTCAGATGCTCAGTGAGGGGAGCCGAAGGTGGAGGCATCCTGTCGCTCAGGAATGTAGCTGCTGGGACTGGTGCCAGTGCCAGGAAAGGCGCCCTTACCGCCGACTGAGCTCGGGCGGACACAGCACGCAGTGCAGAAGTCGCCCCCCCCCCCCCCGAAGATGTTGGCACGGAGCATGCCAGCGAAACAGGCCCCGGAGGAGGCGGGGTTGGAGGTGGCGGCTGTGAATCTGCTGGGAGTCGTGGGCGCAACTGATCCCAGTGTCAACGAAGAGTGCCCACAGCAGTGTCCACAGTGCAAAGGCGACGGCTGAGACACGACTTCACCTTACCCGGCAGCCAACTAGGATGCCAGCCAAACCCGCGCCCACACTTGCGACCCCGGAATATACCAACCTGATGGCCATGGGGGCCCACTCGGTGGCTGAGGCAACAACAAATGCGAGGTTGCCGGCCATGAAGCAGTTCCGCTGGGCTGCGTTCCCCCGCCGGAGTGAACCGATACGACATCAGGAAACGGATAATGGCATCATCCACAAAGCAAGAGGCCACATATTTGCACATTTGAGCTTTAAACGTACACACAAACCTTTCCACTTTGTCATTAGACTGGGAATGAAATGGAGTGGCTGTAATATGGCGAATGCCCAGACGAGCAAAAAAATCTTGAAAAACAAAAGAAGTGAAAGGGGTGCCATTATCTGAAATGAGTGTGTGTGGAAACCCCTCAAAGCAAAAACTTTAGACAGTGACTGAATAGTTACCACAGTGGACATGGTATGGCAACAAAAAATGTATGGAAAGTTTGAGTACGCATCTACAAAAAAAACCAATAAGAGTTCAGGAAGGGGCCCGCGTAATCGAGGTGCACCCGTTCCCACGGCTGTCGGGGCTGCGGCCAAGAAGAGAGAGACGCCCGAGGCACCGCCTGCTGTAAAGCACACAACGAGCACTTAGCCACCAGCTTCCTAATGTCACCATCGATGCCAGGCCAAAACACATGCCGGCGAGCCAATGTTTTCGTGCGGGATACTCCCCAGTGTCCATCATGAAGCATCTGAAGCACTTTGGAACGGAGATCCGCCAGAATCAGCACCCGTGGAGCCTGTCCGTCTGTAGCCAAAAGGAGAACCCCGTCCCATTCAGACATGCGAAAACGGAAGGAATAATAGTTACGGAGGGGATCTGAAGCCCGACGTGGAGGGGCATCAGGCCAGCCGCTCTAATGCAGTGAAGGATGCGCCGCAGCATGGGATCTGACGACACCGCCTTGGCCAACACTGGCGCCGTAATAGGAAAACCATCAACAGTAGCCTGAGCTTCCTCATGCAAATAAAAGCATAAAAGTTCTTCTCAGTCAAAGTCAAGATCAGGCCCCGCCGGAAGGCGCGATAATGTGTCCGCGTTAGCACGCTGTGCGGTGGGATGGAAATGGATTTCGTAATTATAACGGTAAAGAAAGAGAGCCCAACGTTGCAACCTATGAGCTACGTTGTCGGGAAGCGCTGCTGTAGGGTGAAATAGAGACACCAAGGGCTTATGGTCAGTAATAAGATAAAATTTGACCCCATACAAGTAAACATGAAATTTTTTCAAAGCATACACAATGGCTAATGCCTCCTTTTCAATTTCAGAGTACCGTTGCTGGGTTGCCGTCAACGTCTTAGATGCGTTCGCAATGGGGCATTCCGACCCATCGGGATACTTATGGGCCAAAACCGCTCCAATGCCATGTTGGAACGCATCTGTGGCCAGAACCAAATGTTGTCCGGGAACATACGCCGTCAAACAAGGTGCAGAAACCAGTAAGCGCTTTAACGTGCAAAACACCCGTTCACACTCAGACGACCAGGCAAAGGGAACACCCTTGTGAAGTAGACGATGTGAAGGATGCGCTACCGAGGCAGCCCCCGGTAAAAAACGGTGGTAATAGACAATGTTGCCCAAGAAGACCTGTACATCCTTAACAGATGCAGGATCTGGCAGGGACTGTACCGCGGCCACGTGGTCTGGCAACGGGCGGATGCCCACTGAAGACACCTCAAACCCCAAATAAGGAATAGAAGGTTGGAAAAAAACGGGACTATGCCAGGTTGCAGCGGAGACCAGCTACTTGTAGGACAGAGAAAAGTGTCCGCAGGTTTTGTAAATGTTCTTGTGGGGAGACCCAGTCACAACAATATT
Organism: Locusta migratoria; assembly: GCA_026315105.1. Lineage (NCBI taxonomy): Eukaryota > Metazoa > Arthropoda > Insecta > Orthoptera > Acrididae > Locusta > Locusta migratoria. The sequence continues at coordinate 674,532,323 of CM048755.1, forward strand.
GTCTAAGTAGTTAACACAGCCCAGAACCGGACGGAGAAGCTGCTCTAAGTGGCGCTGAAAAATAGCCGGGGCACTAGCGACCCCGAAAGGAAGCAAAGTAAAGCAAGGAGTTCGTCTGTCCGAGGCATGGGGTATGAGTCAATCACAGACTGTGCATTGATGGTGACTTCAAAATCCCCACATATACATAAAGACCCCCCAGGCTTCTTTACAATAACCAGTGGCGTAGCCCATTCACTGGAAGAAATGGGAGTTAAAACCTGCACTATCTGTAGGCGATCTAATTCCGCCCTTAAGTTGATCGCACAGTGCCACCAGCACCTGGCGCGCATGAAAAAACTTGGGTCGCGCCGTCGGTTTCATAGTAATGTGGGCGGTAAACTCCATGGCACAACCCAGGCCCCCCGAAAACAAGAAAGAAAACTCCCAACAAAGAGCATCTAACTCCGAGAAAGGAACTGAATCCGACAGCAGGTTGACAGAACCATCGATAGAAAAACCAAAAACATTAAAAGCATCCAGGCCGAAAATGTTAGCAGCCGCAGTGCATCAACAACAAAAAAAGTGACTGGCCTGACGACAGACTTATACGCCGTGGGAGCCGTGAATTGACCCAAGATAGGAATGCGCTGGCGGCTGTAGTCACACAAAGAACGGTTTACAGCAGCCAGAGGGGGCGAGCCAAGTCGTACAAGTGACATAATTGAGAAGAGAAATGGAAGCTCCCGTATCAACAAGTAAGGTAACCGCCCTGTCAAAAATCTGAACATCAACAAAAAGTTTGGAAGACGAAGAGTGAACAGTCTGGACAAGATTAACATCCATCTCGTAATCTTGCTCATTCGGCCGAGAACGGCAGACAGAAGCCATGTGGCCTTTTTTCGTGCACAAGTGACATGTAACCCATCGCTTGGGGCAATCAGCCCTGTCATGTTGTACAAAACAAAGAGGACAGGATGGAAAGGGCTGCTGCGTGCGATCGGAAGTGTGCGGTGCGGCCCGTGAAGCCGTGGCCTGTTTACGACCGCGCGCGCAGCGAGTGGGACGCTCCTGTACGAAAGCAACGTCCACGCAATCCAAAGGTGCCGAGCCCGACTGCGAAACTGCAGCAACATCACCCCAAGTCTCAATTTGGTCCCCTGCAGCCCGTGAAACTTCAAAAGACTGCGCAATGTTTAAAACATCCGTCAAGGTGGAATTCTCCAGCTGTAAGGCGCGTGGGCGCACTTCCCTATCTGGAGCGATCCAGAGAATTGTGTCCCGAACCATATCGTTGGCATATGACTCTTTGTGGGTCAGAGTAATGAACATACACCGGCGGCTAAAACCGTGCAGCTCTGCGGCCCACGCCCAGTAGGACTGAGTAGGTTTCTTATGTGACTGGTAAAATTCAACCTGCGCCACAATAATATGCATGCGCAGGCAGTAATGGGCCGACAACAAACGACACATCTCATCAAAAGACAAAGCAGCCGGTTCCTGCAGGGGGGGCTAATTGACGCAAAAGTTGATAGATGTGGGGGGAGACCCACGAAAGAAATAAAGCCTTACACAACGCCGGGTCGGACACCCCGAACGCAAGGAAATGTTGACATAGTCGGTTTTCATAAGAGTCCCAATCTTCTAAAGAATCGTCAAAGCCCAAGAACGGAGGCGGAAACACAGTAGTGGGAGAGACAGAACTGGAATCAAACGCCGGCCGAGGAGCCGACGGCAACTGCGACACCAGGGAGTCAAAACGGTCCGCCTGACCCGACACAATTGTCGTCAACTGCTGAACGGACTCAACCACAGTCTGTAACGATTACTGCAGGATTTGGCCCCACCGGGGCTCCGCTGGAGCCAGTCCTTCATTGTCCACCATCTTCCACAATGGAGCACACGCCAATTCAAACACCACCTTCGCCGCCAATTGTGTTATGACTAACAACACAATTATACACAATATACCAGCTAACAACGTCGCTAGGACCTTGAGCCATCCCATCAAAGTCCACAATAGATATGTTCATGAGCACCCACTCTTATCCTGGTCAGTAGCAATGTCCGGAGACACGTTCGTCAGCACACTAGGTACGTAACTGAGGCATGGTTTTCGGCTGTCCCGGTGCCTCTCTCAAACGCTGCGCGTCCAGCAGGGTGCAGCACGGTAGTGCAGCCAGCGCCGCACAGTGGCCAGTTCTGGTAACGGGCGGCGCGCCATCTAAACACACGCGCCACGCGTTACCACACCAATGGATATGCACTCCAATTTGATACTAGTGGACTGGCCAATGCTGCAGTCTACACTACCTCCTACTGCTCCTGAGGTATCAGCATTGGCTACTTTGGGAACAGATCTGCCGCCATGGAGCCTCACACCCTCTTAAGTGTTGCAATTATAGACGAAGCACAAATTGGGACATTTCTGGCCATACATGGGCTTTTCAGCAATTTTGTCCCACATCAGGTGTTATCAGTATGTGAGCATACCGATGCTTCTGTGGGCCTCATGACACATCAGTGCTGGTTGTGGGCAGTAAGAAAAGTGTGTCAGTACTTAGGCTTAATTCTACCACCTTAGACCTGGTGTTCACCATGTATTGTGCACTGTTTCCATTTGCTAGCATTCCATCAGCCATGTTAGTCACATATCAATGCTCATTTCTGGTGTTGAGATGCCCAGCTTGTTATCAAAATAGTTTCATCAATGATGATGATAATTTCACAACATTGTAATACCCTGAGCAAATAAAAAAGTTTTGAAATAGGCATGCACAACACATTAAAAACCAGAATGGTGTAAATAATTACACTCTACCCATTTACAAAATACCAATGAAACACTTGATAAATTACAGTCGAGTACGTTTTTAATAGCCTGTCATGTAGTAAAAATATCACAGCAATACTTACTTGCCATGTGAAAGCATCTCCCCTTGCCTTCTCAGAATCAAGTTCCTTGTTTGAGCGAGGGAAGGAGTTTCTCCAAAGTAACAGCATACGTGGCAACAGTCCCCTTACAACAGGAACTCCTGCAACACCACATCAAGAGGATAATCTCGTTTCCAAGTAAATAAATTAAATATGTGTTCTTCCACTATTTACCTAATGTCATTATAGCACCAATTAGCAACCACCCAGCTTGTGTCCGGTTTAATGAAAGACGGCTATTTTGACTTGCACTGCGCAGTAATTCTTCAGCTGTATTAAAAATCACCTGCAAACAAAGGATGAAGTCAATTATTTATTTTTTTATTAAATATACAAGACAGTAGTCAACGGGATGAGATTATACAGTATTACAAACTTACTTTTTAATGTAATAATATAGTGAGGACAGTTTACAACTCACCGCAAAGATGTGGCGACGAGCTGCGACAGGCACATACAAAAGACACGATTCGAAGTGCGGCAGTCAGAGGTAATGGTTGTATGACTGTGTTGTGTGCCCGTGTGATTTTGTGAGTGTTCTATTTTCCGAAGAAGGCCATGGCCGATAGCTGAAGTGTTGTATGTGTGTGTCTTTTCTATGTGCCTGTCGCAGATCGTCGCCACATCTTTGTGGCGAGTTGTAAATCGTTCTCACTATATTATAAATTCCAACCTGGACTTTCCGTTATTACTTTTTAATATCAAATACAAAAAAAACAAGATGTCATCACACACACATCGTACATCAAAAAAAGTTTTGCATCACTTGTGTATGCCACAAACAAATTCTTCCTGTATCTACATTGATGAGATTTGAATTACTTGGTCCTTTGAACTACAATAAAATGTACACAAACTTGCATGTAACAGTACACGATGTTTGTAGAAATTATATGTATTTCTCCGATGACAAGAAGAAGAAAAAACAAGGTTCATTTCTACAGAGTGTTGCTATATATCAACAAGAACTTTCATCAAGAGAAATTTCCAGGTGAACAGTTGTTAAGTCAGTGTGATGTGGTATACAGCTGGTATGATTTTCAAACCACAGGCAGTGTTCATAACTTGCCCCGTACTGGGCAGCATACGACAATAACTAAACAAATGAACATTATCTGTGAATTCTTCTGGTCAGACTGCCATGATGATAAACAATTACTTCATGATGCCCACTGGGAGGCAAGTATCAAACCAGATTTCATGAAACAGCCTCCACAACAACTCTGTTGATGGCCATTATACTCTGATACCATGCACAGTATAGGTACGCCAAAATTCGCCAATACTGACTATGGAAAATTGGTGTCAAGTCCTCTCCCCAGAGGAATGCAGCTTATGTCCAATATCAGGTCACCATTGGCAATGTGTGTGGAGGGGGGGCTAGTAATGCTGCATGCCAGAGGCATACTGTCAGTCAAATACAGTAGGGGTGCCGATGAATTATATTCTGGTCGGTATTATGTGGGGGTTTGAACACCTCTGTTGCCCATCAATGACACACTCATGGCTCCACAGTACAGTAATAACATCCATTAGTGAATTGTTTCATCAGCATTTCAAGTTCATAGATAACAACTCTTGAGACCACTGTGCGAACGTCAATTTCATGATCATGGTGTCAATGCAAAATTTGATTGCTCTCCATGTTTCCTGATAAGAATTCAACTAAAACAGTTGGGATAGACTGAAAAAAAAAGGTGAGCAAGCACTTCCTGACCAACCAGCAACTATACAGTTTAGCAGGATTACCAATGAAAAACAGGATAAATTAGAACAGCAGTGGTTAAATGAACTAATGTGCATCATGCCATGTAAGCCATTCTCATGAAGGGAGTAACGTAACTCTTTACTGAATGCAACTACCTCAAGAAAACTGATTTTGGTTCTGTTTTGATACAATTGAAGTGATTTGCTGAGTTTTGTTTATCAGTAAATTGGCACTTCCCCATAGTATAGAAAACCATCCAACTTTTGTTTCATGGGTGATGCAAAACTTTTTTTGGCATGTGTATAAATGACATTAATAAAAAATAATATGCTATCATATGTTACTTGTAACTTCCGAAACAAATATTCAATAAATGTTATTGTTAAATCTGCTTCAGTTTGAGTAAGTTCCATAAATGAGCTTTAACTTCAACACTTCAGCAATGCCTGCACTTTACCTTTCCTTTTGTGTGAGGGACTCCCAATGGTGATAATCTCACACTCCCTAAAACAGCTGCTAATGCTCCACTATAGCCTGCTATACCCTCAGGAGATGTTTTCATATTCTCTATTCCTTCCAAACACCTGTAATAATACAAGTATCTTCTTTTAAAAACTGGTTATGAGCATATGTTAATAAATAACATTAAACATTTCATAGTTGAGAAATCAAAACAAAAGAAAATTCAGTTTGTTTAGAAATGAATAACTTACATGAAGATAAACTACAATCAAATTAGTAAATAAATTCCTGGAAAGTGTATACCAACATTCAAAGTTTCACTCTAGAAAAAACGTTTTCAGTTTTTGAGAAAAATACATACTTATCAATAAGTGGTGTTGTCTGACTGGGTACAGCTACACACATGCACCTCAAGCACCAAGCTGCTGCTAGTCTAGCAGCCTGGCATGGATGGACAAGCACAGCCAAGGTTGCGTCAATCAGATCTGAAGATAAAAGAATTCTGTGAGTATTTTGACTCTCTTTCAGACAATTATCCAATTACAGGAGAATGTATACAACATATATAGTGAACAGTGAATGTGTAATACCTTGATTTATCAGTACAGAACATGAAAAAGAAAAAAATAGGTTCTACTTTAATTTTATGATCCTCTTTGAAGCAATCTAACAGAATTTTCACTGATGTTCAAGCAAAACAATGTAGTTAAGCGTATTTTTAGTATTGATTCATGCTTGTAATTGTTACTGATCAATACATGAATTATATGTTAATCTGTTACTCAGTGGAAATAGGAAATCATCCTAATGAAACCAACTCAGCAGTCAAGGTGGTTCCCATTACCAGCATTTCCTTCCTCAGTTTATATATTAATGCAACACTAACATAAATCTTTGAACTGTTACCTCAAATGTAATGGTAAGGTATATGATCTACTCTACACCAACCACTAGGGACTTTTATAACAATGATGATGTAAAATTCAACTCATACATTTCTCATATGGGATCCTGAAAGCCAAGGACCAAGGCAGTTTCAAATATTCATTAATTCTTAACATTCAAAATGCACAACAATGCTTATTACGAGAATTTTGGTCATGTCAGGGTGGGAAATGAAATTTATGACAAATGAGAATTCACTGACAAGGAGAATGCAGCATATTATTTTGCTTGGAGAGTCACTGACAGATGTTGAAGTAACTTCATACATGCTCTGGGGAAATATGTGGAGGCACTTAGCACTTATGTGTGTAACTATAGACAATATTAACAGTTACCTCATACTTTGACATTTGATACAATTATTTATAGTCAAATATTGTTCTTTTTAAAAATCTGCACAAATATTCCATCAGATCTTGGTGAGGTTTGAGAATGGCGCAACGATCACTACAAGTTTTTCTTATAACTCCATGATGCGCACAACCCAAATAGCACACACCACCAAACAACGGCCTGAACGAAGGCAGCTCCGCCGCAGTGCCACCACAGTTCCACAGTGATTAGGCCTATGCGGCTGCTCTCGTAGGCCACTTGTGTGTTAGTGATCAGTCTGTACAGACTATTGTGTGTTCACTAGAATCTAACAGTGTGTACCTAATTTGAGTCTACCTGCCTCTTCTTACAAGTGCAATTTAAATCTGTAAGATACAATAAATGGAAATCCTAATTCTGAGGCAGTTCTTGGCAACTATAACTGTAGACCTTTTAAAGCTTTTGGGTTCACTATTTCTGATTAAGTAAACTTTGTCTCTAAACAAGTAACTGGACTCCTAATGCTCTCAATTTTCTACTCTGTTTGCTGTGAGTTTGGGTTGAGCCAATAATTTCCAAGCCGATATTACCATGCAGCCCTATGGCAGACCCCATTCTTTCCACAGTTGACTACTTTTAGTGGCATTCCATGAGCAAGTTAAGGCAAAAATTGACTGCTTCGACACACTTAGAGTGGTCAAACCAATTGCATTCAGTGTGTGGGCAAGTCCCATGGTCATTGTCAGAAAGCTGTCAAGCTGTTGTGCTTTTCTGGTGATTTCAATGTTCTGTAAATGCTCAATGTATCATCAACATGTATCCATTACAGCGTGCAGACGAGCATTTGGAAAAGTTGGCTGGTGGTCAGTATTTTTATAAAATTCGACCTCTCAGAGACATATTTATAAATTCCCCTCGATGATGACTCAACATCTTTTGGTTGTTAACACGCCCTTTGGACCTTATCGGTGTTTGCCCTTACTGTTTCGGGTATGCAGTGCTCTGGAGACTTTTCAATGGTTTCTCGGGCAACGCACGATGTCAATGCCTGATTGTGCCAATTATCTACATTATAGCATAGTATCCAGCCCCTATGTTGAAGAAAATCTCTGAAACTTATGTACACAATTTTCAGTATTACAAGCTGTGTGTGGTGTTAAAGTGTAATTTGGAAAAGTGCCAATTTTTTCAGCCTTCTGTCAGTTACCTTGGATTTGAAGAGTCTAGTGAGTGTAGCATTCGTCAGAATGTCTACGCCATTATCTATCTCCCACAACCTACTTCACAAATGAACCTATAGGCAAAATTTGTGTGCCCAGTTAGATATTTTATTACTTAAAGGATGCACAGGAGAGAACATTTGAAGGTGTATTTTGTCTGTTTATTACTGTGGATGATATTTCTAAGTCCGTAATTACAAGAAATTTGATGGAGGCAATGGGAATGTTTTCACCTTCTAGCAAGGTCAACAACTACATTTTGAAACAACTCAATCTTAACGACAGAACATAAAAGTAAATAAAAAGCAATCAATGACTAGAGTAATGTTTCAGTAAAGAAACTGCAGTACTTACTTAATGACTGATCTGTAACCAGAGACACTGCTGTTGTTCCCAGACCTTGAATTAAGCTGCCTATCTCCTGCAGGGCACACACTAATAAATGCTGGCTGAAAAGTGTCTCCTGGTTAAAATCTTTGGCATTTTCTGGATTGAAATCTGCAATTAAACAAGCAGATAAGTCACAATAATTTCTTTATATGCTACAAATCTGGTGAGTGAATTTTTCTGTTCAATAATAGTTCTGGTTTTTCAAGCTACTTATAAGATTATAATGCAGTACAGTAATTACAGTTTGTTCATGAGAAGAAAAGTGAATTCTGAGGAGGGTACAGGGAGTTGAGGAAGCAATCTCTGTCCTCCAACTCCCAGTGTATCAGTTCAGGAGTGGTCAGGGATGACATGGGGAGAAGAAGTCACAATTCATCACTCATTGCTAACACTACACTTGCCATCACATACTGGTATTACATTATGTTCCAATCAGGGCTTCAAGTGTCACTGACTGGTGGTAACTGTTACTCCTAATTCTACATCAGTTCTCAAAGAAAAACCGAAACTTTAAAACAATCTGTTAGTAGTACTTTAATTATAACAATAAAAATAACACGACAATGATCACTTTGTAATGACTACAATGCAAGCTTCTGTGTTATATGGCTGAGGTGGGCAGTGGCCAGACACAAAACAAGGGCAAACCAAAGTCTGATGACTTCTACTGACAACTGAGAACTTGGCAGACCTAGCCCTTCTCTTTGTAAACAAATGACACAATTAAATAACTTCATAAAACCTCATGTAGCAAAAATATATACAACTTCTAGCTCAGACTATTAACTACACTTGCTGTGCCTAATAGGGTATTTGATTGATCTCTGGATATTGTCTTAAACAGTTAAGTATGTCATCTTATGCTCATAACATGCTTGTTTCCTTTGTAAATTGCAGTATTTTGTACAAAAAAAAAAAAAAAGGGGGGGGGATGAAATTCAAATAATTTGAAAGCCCCACTAAAACATACCATTTGAATCGTGTAATACCTATGACATCAGCTGACACAATGCTATACTATGCCTGCTGCCATAAAATTCACTAAAAATGATACATTGTTTAGATACATTTCTGAAAATGGTCTACAAATATTGTGTAGTACTACACTCTACAAATACATCCCCAGAAACTCCATTAAATTTGTTTCACATGTTTCAAGCAAATGAGAAATGTGTCAAGTGTAAAATGTGGTAGAAACTTGCTTTCAAATAACTAAATTAGGTAGTGGTCACTTCATTTATTTTTGTGAGGATCATTTTGATATAAGCAAACACTCAATACAGTGACTAATATTCTATTAGTTCACTATTAATTATCATGCTCTGCAGCTGCAAAGGACTGAATTATTACTGTATAGAGATTAGTGAGCTGATGTTTACATTTGCGAAACTGTTATTCACACTATGACATGCCAATGGTTTGTATTTAAAGTCATTTTCTAAAATGTTCAAATGTTTGTAAAGATTATGGAACTTAACTGCTGGGTCATCCCTAAACTTACAAACTACTTCCGAACTAACTTATACTAAAGACAGCACAAACAACTATGCCCAAGGGGGCATTCGTACCCCTGACGGGGAATGACCTCACGCATTGTAGCATAGCACCTCAATGAGCTCAGCCGCTCCGCCAAGGCGAAAGTCATTTTCTAATATAGTTGGTGAAAGTACAAATTTCTTGTGGGTTGTCACATTTTAATATTCATAATAGTGATGCAGTATTTCAATACATGATTGATAAATCAACAATTTGTGTTTCAAAAATGCCTTTGAATCACATCTGGTGAATGTAACTATTTTTAATAAAATTTGAAATGATTACCAATAATTCAATTCTATTTCACAGCATCACACCTTTTGGTGACAACAAAAGAGGGAGAAAAATAGGAAAGGGTTGGATTTCAACACAGAAAAAATGTAATTTATAACACTAATGTGAAAACTTTCCCGGCATACCGATTGTTCCATCAAATTTCAGAATGTCCTGATATCTGTAACTTCCTGCCATAATATTTTGACGCAGAGTGTTCCATCCATTTTCAGGTTAGTACCGCCAAAGTACCGAAGAAGAAGTATTGAGCTATGCTATTTAAAACCGTATCGGCATGCGCAGTGTGTGTTCAGGGAACACTGTGCATGCGCTACTTGAGTGCATGCACTTCCACCGCAACTCTATGCACTGTGCCGCCTGCCCTCCATGGTGGAGGCTTCACCCCATGAGAAATACACCAACTAAAAGTTTTTCTATAACAGAATTACAAGCAGAATTTAGCTGAAAGTTTCCATTTCGATTCATAAGATTCTGGCTGTCAGACAGTCTTATTTCCACAGATTCATTGATAATCAAGCTCCAAAGGTTTGACGTATGGGCCACAATTTTGGTCTCAATGTATTTCACCGAGTGACCTATAAAAATACAGTGTTCGTCAATTGCAGACTTCATGGGTTGTAGGAGCCAAGTATGCCACTGGTGTTCTACAGTGCTGTCTTGTACAGTGTGTGCCATTTGCCCAACAAAGGATTTGCTGCACTCACGCGGAATTATGTAAACACCTGTTTACGCAGCTCCAGATCGTCTTTGATAGATTTCAGCAGTGATGAAATTTTGGAAGGAGGGAGAAAGATGTCTCTTACTTTATGTTTTCTTAATATTCAGCCTATCTGTGAAGAAATGTTCACTACATATTGGAGATAAGCAGTTGACCTGAAGGCCTCTTACTCTTCCTTGTTCTGTCATTTGTAGGTCTGCATCGCCCTGTTCACCTGCATAGATGAATACCCATTCTTCAGGAAAACTGTTTGCAGATGTTTCAGTTCCAAATTTGAAGACTGTCATTATCAGAGATGGTATGGACTCAGTGAAATGAGGTCTTTAGAATGCCCATCATTTGTGTTGGATGACGACAACTAGTAACTTGCAGGCACAAGTCTTTATCAGTGACCTTCCTGTACACTGAATTAGCGAGTGTGCCATCACTCTTACATTGCACCAAGATATTTAAAAATGGCAAGCATCTACCTTTCTCAATCTCCATTGTAATTTTAATGTTCTTGTGTATTGTGTTCTTATGACATAAAAACACTGGGCAAAGGTCAAGTACATGAGGATACACTATAAAAGTATTGTCAACATATCACAAAAATACTGTTGGTTTAAAACTTGCTAGGTCAAGTGTCCTATCCTCAGAATCTTCCATAAAAAAGATTGGTCACCAGGGAGGGACTCCCAATGGCAACACCATAAGATTGTTCATAAAACTCGTGGTAAAATAAAAAATATGTGGACTAGAGATTGTGCTCAAACAACACTAACGTCTGCACCAAACATATTGTCACGTTGCAATGGAAGTAGGCTTAACTTCGAAGGCAACTAAACACAGCACTTATACTGAAAGCACGTTTATTATGAACTCAACATACACGCAGCACTGACTGCCTCTCAGGCGGAGTGCTCTGCTATTTATACACAGACAGAATTTACCAGAAATTAGAACAGTTAACATAAGAAACAAGTAGAATTTACAAGTGAACATAAGAAAGATGTAGAACCTTCTGGAATTGTAAATTACAAAGAAATAAATTTTTGCCGGTGAGAGGGATTGAACCAGCGACCTTCTGCTCCACAGTCCGTGACACTATCCCCTGCGCCACGCCGGCAGTTGGTGTTCGTCGTCTCTCGCGGCATTGCCCCCTCTCCTGGAGAAACAGCGACCTGCTGTTATGATCCCTGTGGAGCCAGCTGCAATGTCCTGGATCTTGACCGTGTCATGGGTCCTCTGTATAACAGTTCAAGAGAATCCTTCCCTTCTCTGCGATTATCGACGACAGACGTTCCTGTCGTGGCTTCATCAGGAACATTACCGTCCTTAAAGTCCTTGAACAAGAAGCCATTGTCGTCTACCTGCTCTTCAGGGTCGTAGTAAGGCTTCATGCACAGGACGTGAACAATGTCTCTTCGTTTTTGACGTTTCGATGACGGCTCATAATTCTCAACTTCGTATGTGACGTCTGACAGGCGGCGTATGACACGATATGGACCAAAGTATCGCTTCAATAACTTTTCTGACAGTCCAACCTTCCGTACAGGGGTAAAAATCCATACCAGATCTCCTGGGCTGTACACAACAGGTCGGTGCTTGTCGTTATACCGCTGACGGTCCTTCTCCTGGGTGTCCAGTGTCCGTATGCGAGCCAGCTGTCTTGCTTCTTCGACCCTGGTGATGAGCTGTTTAACATAGTCATCCTGAGTGTCGTCCGATTGGAACGGGAACAGTGTATCCATTGTCGTCTCAGCTTCACGGCCATGGAGCAGGAAAAACGGAGTGAAGCCTGTGGTGTCTTGTCTTGCGGTATTGTAAGCAAATGTCACGACTGGCAGAATTGTATCCCAATCCTTCTGCTCAACATCGACGTACATCGACAGCATGTCGGCTAACGTTTTGTTAAAACGTTCCGTAAGACCATTTGTCTGAGGATGGTATGCAGTTGTCATTCTGTGGACAATGTTGCACCGTGACATTACCTCTGATACTAGTTTTGACTGGAATACTTTTCCACGATCAGATATCATGACACGTGGTGCTCCATGCTTCAAAATAATATCTTCTACAAGGAATTTTGCGATCTCTGGAGCTTCTGCAGTCGGCACAGGTTTGGTGACAGCATAGCATGTGAGGAAGTCAGTGCAGACTATTATCCAACGGTTACCGATTGTCGACTTCGGGAACCTCCCTAAAAGATCGATCCCAACTCGGTGGAATGGAGCTGCTGCCGGCGGAATCGGTACGAGATGTCCTGGAGGTAATTGCGGCACATGCTTCCGTCGCTGGCACTCTTTACAGTGACTCACATAGTGCTTGACAGATCGGTAGAGACCTTTCCAGTAATACCTGCGTCTGATTCTGTCTAGGGTCTTCACGAATCCCAGATGACCCGATATTGGAGCATCATGGAAATATTTGAGAATAGCTGGCTGTAGATGAGCTGGAACAACAAGTAGCCATTTCGGGCCCAGTGGATCGTAGTTGTTCTTGTACAATGTTCCGTTTATAAGTTGGAACTCTCCATTGGTCAGTTCTCCCTTCTCCAAGGCCTCTATCATTTTTAATAGTGTTGGATCTTCCCTCTGTTCAGCTGTAACGTCATCTAATTCAGTGAGAGATGAAATTTCGTTAATGATGTTGTGTTCCACTAATGGATTCCTCGAAAGGCAGTCAGCATCCTTGTGTTTGCGCCCGTTCTTGAATACCACTGTGACATCGTACTCTTGGAGTCTTAGTGCCCATCTTGCTAGTCGACCTGATGGATCCTTCAAGCTAGTCAGCCAACACAAAGAATGGTGGTCTGTCACGACGGTGAATGGTTTGCCGAATAAATACGGCCGGAACTTGTTGATAGCCCAGATAACCGCGAGACATTCTTTTTCAGTTGTAGAGTAGTTTATCTCGGACTTTGAGAGTACTCTTGACGCATAGGCTATCACTTTTTCGGCACCTTCCTGAACTTGTACAAGCACTGCACCAATCCCATAGCCACTGGCATCTGTGTGAAGTTCCGTTTCTGCATTCTCGTCGTACAAGGCTAGCACTGGTGCGGAAGTTGGAGCCTCCTTAAGTGCTCGGAAAGCTCTTTCTTTTGTCTCATCCCCGTAAAATTTGGCGTCTCCCTGCAGAAGTTCTTGTAATGGACGTGCCTTGTTACAAAATCCTTTTATGAAACGTCGGTAGTATGAGCACAGCCCGAGAAAACTTCTCACATCACGAATGTGCTGAGGAGTTGGAAATTCTGTGACTGCCCTTACTTTATCTGGATCAGGACGGACACCATCTCCGTTGACTAGGTGCCCCAGGATTTTTATCTTTTTGGCGACGAAGAGGCACTTCTTTGGATTGAGGCGGAGACCTGCAGCCTGAACACACTTCAACACAGTTGACAGGCGACTCAGATGTTCTTCAAATGTTTTTGAGAAAACGACAATGTCATCTAAATAGCAGAGACACGTCGTCCACTTAAGGTGTCGAAGCAAGTTGTCCATCATGCGTTCGAATGTGGCTGGAGCATTACATAATCCAAATGGCATTACTTTAAATTCATAGAGACCGTCAGGTGTAATAAAAGCCGTCTTCTCCCTGTCAGCTTCGTCAACCTCGATTTGCCAGTAACCTGTCTGCATGTCCATAGTTGAGAAGTATGTAGCTCCTTTCAAGCAGACTAAGATGTCATCAATACGCGGCAATGGGTAGACATCTTTCTTTGTGATACTGTTCAGCTGCCGATAGTCAACACAGAATCGCCACCTGCCATCCTTCTTCTTTACGAGGATCACCGGAGACGACCAAGGACTCTCCGAAGGTTGAATAATGTCATCTCGCAACATCTTCTCCACTTCCTCCCGAATTATCCGTCTTTCAGCTGGTGACACTCTATACGAACGCTGGCTAATTGGCGGATGGTCCCCAGTATTGATACGGTGCTTTATCGTGGACCATTTCGTCTGACTTTTCCCCTGCTGAGGTGTGAATGCACCTGAAAATTGGCGTAGTATACCTAATACCCGCTGGTGTTGTTCCTTGGTCAGTCCAGGCCCTATTGGCAGTTCCACGTTTGTTTCCTCCAGCGTGTTGTCTGTACTAATAGCAGGGCATGGGTCTTCATTGATGACGTTGAGCTCACCATCCTGAATTGGTTCAGCTATCCCGATACACATTCCCTTGGGGATAAGTTGTGACTGCTCATGACAATTTGTGAGCCAAATCTCTCCTTGATCACCGGTAATGCTTATGATAGCCGCTGGTATGTAAATTTCTTTTGTGAGCCTGATAAACTTTTTACTATCAACAAGAACTTCACAGTTTAACCAGTCACCTGTGTTTGTGACTGCAACTCTTCTCATTGTCAACGGCGGTATCGACACATTGTCAACGACGAATAACTTCCCAGAAAATTCTGTATTACGTGTATCTGGCGGAACAGCTTCTTCAATTTGCAGCTCAGATCTTCCACAGTCAATGATAGCTTGGGATGCCCGAAGGAAGTTCCATCCGAGGATGACATTGTGACTACATTCTGTTAACACGACAAATTCAAACAGCTGCGTCCTGTTGTTGATGGTTATTCTTGCGACACAAGTTCCTGCTGGATGGATGTACTTTCCATTCGCGACCTTCAGCACAGTTGCTCCCATATCACAGAACATTGTCTTCTTTAGTGTGCAGCGGTAATTATCCGATAATACAGAAAAAGAGGCTCCTGAATCAACAAGTGCCCGGACAGGTTGGACGTCGATGAGATTTCCCGACATCTTGGCGACTGTCGTCCATGGAGGATTTTCATCTGCGGCAGCCTCACCTCCATAGATGGTCGCCTCGCTTAGTTTTCCTGGGCGCGGCAGCTAGGGGAGCGGCTGGTACCTCTGTACGGCGACGGTGAATGGCTGCGGCGCATCGGGAAGCGACCTCGTCTAGGGTACGGCGATGGGCTTCTTCCCATAGGTCGACTGAACTCATCAGCAGGTGACTGCCTTGGATAGAACTGCTCTGACGGCTGACGTCTTGCGGCAAAATAATCATCGAATACTCGCCTCCTCTCTCTGCAGTAGCGTACGACATGTCCAGGGCGTCCACAGTGGAAACACAGTGGTGTGTTGTCTTCTGTCCTCCAGACGTCTGTTCTTCTGCGGGGCGTCATAGTTACTGGGGGAGTTGGCTGTGGTCGCGTCGGTCGGTTCATGGGCTGCCGTTTGGCGGCTGCAGCGTAAGTCATAGCAGGGCGACGCCATTCTTCACGTCGGGTGTGATTGACGGGACAGACAGGAGCTAATGTTTGAAATACCTCGTCTTCAGTGGCGTCGGCTACCTCGTGACTTACAGGGCTCATATCCATGGCCATAATCTGATGCTCGCTCGGTCTAATAGTCCCGGCTGCCATGCACTGTTGTAATTCTTCTCTCACGATTTGTCATATGAGAGAAGCCAAGTCCTGCTGGTCTTCCACAATGGCCATAGGGACTACATTTGGGAGTCTGTCATACTTCTTGCGTCCAACCCTCCTTTGTTGCATCTCTTCAATACGCTGGCACCACTTGATGAACTCTTCTGTCGTAGCGACGTCTTTTATCAGAAGAGCTTGGTACATATCTTCTGCAATTCCCTTCATCAGGTGCGTGATTTTGTCCGCTTCAGTCATGTTCGGATTGACTACGTTACACAGGGCCAAAACACTCTGTATGTATGATTGTGTCGGCTCACCATGTCGTTGGGCCCGATTCTTCAGTTGATCTTCCGCCGAGCGGATTTGTCGCTGGCGGTCTCCAAACGTCTTCTTAAGTTCCTCCTGGAACGTCTCCCAGTCATTCAACTTGTCTTTGTTGTTTTCGAACCATTGCTGGGCTGTTCCATCCAGGTAGAAATAAACGTTGGCCAAGCACATCGTATGATCCCACTTGTTGTACTTTGAGTACTTTGAAGGTTTTATTTTTGCATTTAAAGTTAATGGAATGACATGCATGTCTCAAGTTCAGACAAACACACAGTATCTGAACAAAACACAGACTGATCCATATTCATTGCAGTGGTACAATATTGAATCCACATTGTAGATGAAGTTGTATGATCATACTGATAAGATGGCTTCACCCTGTGTTACTGTTGTTGTTGGAATGTTGGGACTTAACTGCTAGGGCATCAGTCCCATGCAATGGTTGCATTATGTGGTCCAATACCCACTGGTCTTTACATAGGACCGTCTTCTATTGTTTTCAGCACAGCATGCCCATCATTATGTAGGGTATGACTTACCACTATCATTTAAAATATCTCACTTGCAAATATTCAATCCTTTGACAATGATGAGGCACACTTATGTCTGTTTTCACATTTCCTCTCTGCAATCTTTATCACTTTGTTTTGGTACACGGTTATGTACTTTCTAAGAGTTTGGAGCTTGGATTTGTTCCAGCAATTGTTTCAAGTAATGCAATTTTCACAGGTGTCAGTGTAGTTTTACTTATTGATATAGCCTTCAGTAAGGATCTAAAAGTTACTATGATAATAATCTAGGTGCATCGAAATTTTGGATAACACTGTATTTAATAAAAACAACACTTTATAATTATAGTGTTTATTCTTACCCATTGAATTCATTTGTTTCACTACTATATGGACAAGATCTTTGCACGCTGATGCCTGTGATTTTTCTCCAAGCATTTTTCCCAGTAGGCTGCGCAGAATGAAATTTATACACTTGCGAGAGTAAACAGCATCCACATGTGAAGAAGCTGCCTTAGGGTTTGCAACCAAATCAAGAATATGTGCCAGGAGAGTAGGCAAGTTTCGCTCCAACCACACACTGCCCATTGCCTGAACAAATACCACATATGCCTAAACAAGAAAAAATAAGAATTAAACAGGATACAAACAATAGGCCATACCTAACCTACAGTAATTAGTAGATTTTTCCTTGAATTATTTTCAAAGTTGAACAATAGTCACAGAGACGGTTTATCATAGATGCTGTGATGGTTGCATACTGATGCAATGTAATATGAATTAAGTCAAGGAATATATTTCTGTTAATATGGAACCTATTAATGTAACATTAAACTGTATACCATAGAGGAATGAAATCCAAGCTTGTATTCACTATAGCTATTTTTGTGAACACTTTATCCTATTTTTGTAGATCATATAAATTTTTTATGTTCCCTGTACGGACATACATGTGGTAACCACAAATGTCTGCACCTCCCCCACTTGGTTTCCAAGTTCATAGTCTTTAAATTAATGGTACATTAATTAAACATCAACACAAATTGGATCAATGCTCTACAGAAATACTGACCGTCATTACTGCAATAGATTAAACAACTGAGAAAGATCAACATGGATGTTCCCACCAAAATAGTCTACGGAAATATAAGTTGTTTATTTGATGTTCAATAATCAGCCGGCTTCATTTTGGGAAGTGATGAACCAATAGATGGAACAGAAACTATGCAAGATTTGGCATATCGAAGTATTTGGTGAATTGTAAAAATTCGTAGGTTTTGTGCCTGCTATCAGCACTGCCTATGCACAATATTTCAACCTCTGACTCATCAGGTGCTCCTTGAGACTGTTAGTCAAGTGGAATAGGTCCACTATTTATGCCTACAGTCTTCCTCTCTCAGTCAGTGCTAGGTGTCCTGTCTGCAGTCCATTCCCATCAGAAGCATCCGACATATTCCATCTCAGGTCTTGTGTTCCTGGCCATGAGCTGGATTTCCATTTTCTTTCTGTTTCACTTGTCAGCAATTGGCACCATTTCCCTCTTTCTTCTACTCATAAACAGTAAAAATGGAACAGTTGCTGTCAGGTGCACCAGATAAAATGATACACTAGCTCATGGTGTGTATGCTGTCAGGGCACACAACATCAAAGTCTTTAGCGTGCAGATGAGGACAGTGTGAGACGAGTGTAAAACAATATAAAAGACGAGTGATATAGAGGACGTCACAAGAAGTTCCTTTCTATCATGGTTGCAACAAATGAGTACATAATAGAAGCTACAGAGCAGAGAGGTACAGTTGGCTGACCACACAAATAAAAAAGGGTGAGCCAGTCACACTAAAACAGACTAAAATCCCCAGCCTACAAGCTTAGGCTACGTCGCAGATGTGTCACAAACTTTAAAATTTTGGTCACACTTGCATCATCATCAGCTAAAATGGAGGGCAGATCACCACTAATATTAGCTTCTGCCCTTGCAGCATGATATGAACTGTTCTCAAATATGGTAAAACTGGGTGTACAATAACTTGCAGACCACAGGAATCACAAAAAAGTGGATCTTATCGGCAAAGTAAAGATTAGCGTGTTAACAGCCAGTGACCGATTTGGAGCTATGTCAGGGTAACTTCATGCTCTCTCAATAACCTGCAGGAGGTTCATCACTGCCGGAAAGTTGGTTTCATGGACCACAGCTTATTACCTGTCACTGCCAGCCATGTTTCTTCCCACAACTGAAAGGACCTCTGCCAAACAACAAAGAGGACATCCTGCCAGGGAATGGCGGATTGTATGACATTATTATTATTATTATTATTATTATTATTATTATTATTTTATTGTTTTAGGGCACAAAACTACTGAGGTCATAAGCACCCAAGTCAGAACAAAGTTAAAGTGCATGACAACAAAAGCAAAGCCAAATAAAAGGAGAAGGCTCTATGCAGTCAGTCAACTTTCTAAAAGGAATAGGTTAAAAACCAGGCAATCTCTAAGTAAATTTCTATTTATTGTAGAAACATGACCGGATTTCCCGGCTGGGAAATGTTAAATTTCATTCGCCCTATTGCTACAGCAGATAAAAAGTAAAATGCGATCTGTAGACCACGTGTCATTTGCTAAAATATCAGGCAACTCTGATAGGAAACACGGACTGTGGCATAGTCCATTAAACAATGGGCACTCCACCAGAAGATGGCATACAGTCAATTGTTGGAACCATTGACCACAAATAGGAACAAGGTCACCACTTAGTAAGTGGCAGTGGCTGAACCAACAGTGGCCTACACACGTCCGGGTGAGAATGACCTCTTCACGTCCAGAAAGGATGGAACGAAGGTCAGCTCAATGGACAGTATACGTAGCAGGAGAAAGGAGAAGAGCTGCACCCTTTGTGGCAGCATTGGCAGCCTCATTCCCTGACAAACCAACATGACTCAGAACCCAAAGAAACACAACAGTGGTGCCATTGGCAATAAGTGAGTGAAGGCACTGTTGGATTCGTTGCACTATGGGGTAGACAGAATAGAACACACATAGGCTATGGAGTACACTCAGGGAGTCTAAGCATACGATACATTTAGAATACTTGTGTCGCCTGATGTACTGCGTGGCCTCATAAATGGCGAAGAGCTCCACCGTAAAGATTGAGCAGTAGTCTGGGAGACGATGTCACCAAGCACAAAGGCACACCCGACATCATGGTCAGTCTTGGAACCATCAGTATAGATGAAAATACTGTCCGCAAGCTGTGAGCGAAGAGTGACAAATGTGTTGCGGTAGATAATGTCAGCTGTAGAGTCTTTGGGAAGCAAATGGAGGTCAAGGTTGACAAGGACCTTGGGACAGAGCCATGCCAGCGAAGAGCTCGCTCCCGTCTTGAGTGTGGCAGAGAGAGTAAAGTCAAGACGCAGAAGAAGTTTGCGAAAATGGACTCCGGGAGGTAGTAGGGAAGGAGATCTAGTGAATCATCAAAAAAGGTTTAAAGGATGGGTGGCCACGCATGGATGACAACCAACTTGCATAACAACTGAGAAGGACCTCCCTCCGGTAGGACAGGGGCAATGCAGCAGATTCGGTGTAGAGGCTCTAGACAGGGCTTGTCTAGAAAGCCCCTGTTACTAAACAGATCCCTTGGTTGTGGATCGTGTTAAGGGCCGATGAATAGAAAATGCATCCGTAATCTAGTTTTGAGTGGACAAGGGATCGGTACAAGTGGAGGAGGGTGGTCCAATCTGCTCCTCATGAGGTACCGCACAACACTCTGAGAACATTAAGTGAACAGTTACAGGGAGCTGCCAAGTGAGAGACATGGGAGGACCAACAAAGTTTCCTGTAATATGTTAGTCCCACGAATTTTGTAGTGTCTATGAATGGAAGAACAGCTGGTCCAAGATGGAGAGAAGGATAGAAAAATTCTATACACTTGAAAGAAGTTCATACGGACTGTCTAGTCTGTGCAGAAGCGAAAGCCGTTGTTGATGCTCCAGATGTAAAGACGGTTGACACACTGCTGAAGACACCGTTCTACAGGACAGGTCCTTTGAAAGCTGTAGCAAATTACAAAGTCATCAATGAAGAGAGAAGTGGAGACGACCGGTGTGAGACAGCCCATAATAGGATTTATTGCTATAGCAGATAGGACGATGCTCAACACTGAACCTTGAGGCACTCCATTCTGCAGGAAAGTGTTCAAAATGGCGGAACCCACACACACCCAAAAAACACGGTCTTTTAAGAAATACTGAATAAAGGTTGGCAGGCGACACCCGAGACCCCATGTGTGCAGAGTGCGAAGGATACCCATCCTCCAGCAGGTGTCATATGCCTTTCCCAAATCGAAAAATACGGCCACAGTTTGATGCTTCTGCAGAAAATTATTCATAATATGAGTTGATAGGGTGACTAGATGATCGACTGCTGAATGGTGCTTCCGAAAACTGTATTGTGCATTGGTGAAGAGATTACAAGATTTGAGCCACCACACTAACTTACCATTAATCATATTCTCCATCACCTTGCAAATGCTACTGGTGAGGGAGATTGGGCAGTAGCTGCCAGGTAGATGTTTGTACTTTCAAGGTTTAGGTCGAGGAATCATGATGGCTTCATGCCAGCACCGAGGAAATGTGCCTTCTGCCCAAAAGTGATTGTACATTTGTAAAAGAAAATGCAGGCCTTCTTAAGAAATGCTATCGGGTCCTGGGGTGGAGGATCATGATGAGGAGAGTGCATGTTGAAGCTTGCTCATAGTGAAATCGGCGTTGCAACATTCTCAATTCTGAGACGAGAAAGAATGCAATCCCACTTCCTATGCCGGTTTCCGAGGGAGAAAAGAGGGATGGTAGTGTGCAGAACTCGAAATCTCAGCAAAAAACTGGCCCAGTGTGTTGGAGATGACAGTGGGATCCACTATAGTATCACGCGCTGTGGTTAAACTCAGGATCAGGGAATGAGACAAGGTCCCCGAAAGTCTGCAAAGTTTACCCTAAACAACAGAAGGGGGGGGGGGGGGACTGTTAAACGAACTAGTGAAGGAAAGCCAACTAGCTCGTTTGCTTTCCCAAAAAAGGCAGCGACATTTTGCATGCAAATGTTTGTAATGAACACAGTTTTCCTGTGTGTGATAGCGTTTAAAGACTCGGAGAGCACATCTCCGAGCTCTGAGTGCTTTGCGACATTCCTGAGTCCACCAGGGAACTAGGAGATGCCGTGGCAAGGAAGAGGTGCAAGGAATAGAATGTTCTGTGGCAGTGAGGATTACTGTAGTAACATAGTCAACCCGGTGAGCAATACTGGGAAAAAGGCATTCATGGAAAGTAGCCAATGAAGAATAAAGCTGCCAATCAGCTTTGGAAAGCTGCCAGTTGGATGGACGAGCTGGAATGAAGTGCGTCAGTAGATGCATGGAAAATGGTCACTCGAGTGTGAAAGAACAGACCACTCAAGGCGACGGACCAGTTGAACAGTGCAGATGGAAAGATGCAAGTGGGAAAAGGTGTGTGTGGAGTCTGAAAGATAAGTGGGTTTGCCAGTGTTGAAACAAATGAGGTTAAGGTGGTTGAGGAGATCTGGGCACTGAAATTGCTTACCAACAAGAAAGGAGGGGAATGCTGGTCAATAAGGTGTAGAAGGTCAGACCTGGCTACAGCAGAGGATGACGGTGTATAGACATTACACAAGGAGAAGCTGAAACCAGGAAAGGACAGCCTAACTGCTACTGCTTGAAGCTGGGTTTGTAAAGGAATGATTTGGAAATCGATATTGTCTCTTAAAAACATGATGCCGGCGTGGGTTGGAACCCCTGCTAGGGGGTGTGTGGAAGGGGGGGGGTAGGTAAAAAACGAACTGAGGAGAAGTGTGGTCCGTTAAAGCAAGTGCGAGGATGGAGTTTTGTTTCCTGAAGGTAAACAATTAGTGTTGAGTAGGTTTGCAAGAGAAGCTGTAGTTCCGTTCTATTGGACCGGATGCCGTGAATATTCCATTGAAGGATAACCATATTGAGAGAATTGGAAAGAGGTGGAATGAACAGTCACCCCTGTGACTGCGGAGGACCACAGTGTGAATGCTCACAATTAGTTGGATCTAAGAGTGGAGGATATTGGTCCATTAATTTGACAGTGGCTTCAGAGCCAGCCCAAGGTCGGCCACTTGGTCAACCACTGGCAGTGCGCCCCAGCGACACAGAGGTCGTCTAGGGGAGTGCATCACTAGATGACGTCGTGGAAGAGGAATGTTGGGAGGGAGTAGGGGAAGATTTCTTGCCCCCTGCCCGACTTCTTTGAACCGTGGCAGGTATCAGTTGAAGAACCAGACGGTTGTGAGTTAGATGGGCGCAGGAAGTCTTCACAGGTATAATCCTCCTCGGATTTCCATGTCTCTGTCTCAGAGGCAAGAGATTTCACAGGTGCAAGTAGAGGTTTGGTAGGATGGTGTGTGTGCTCTTGGCAGGAGATGACGAGGATGCCATCATGGGAATAGGTGGTGTTACAACAACATCACTGAAGTTTAGGTCACATGTCTGCATAGGTATGTCCCGCAGTTATGGAGTAGCAACAACTGAGCTGAAACTCACAGTTGGTAACTTACTTGGTTTACGACTGGCATATGTTTTCCTTGTGACCTCTGTCAGTACATTTGCTGTTACCCATATTTCTTGAGTCCCTCGCTCATCACGATAAATGGGGTAGTCATGGGAGGAGGCGTCGTCACGCATGCAGTTTAGGCAGCGAGGGGAAGAAAGTGGACAGTTACCCTCATGAGCATCCCTGCTGCATGTGACACATTAAGCTGGGTTTTTACCCGACTGTCTGGTGTGGTTATAATGCTGACACATAGCAGCAGGTGGGGTTGGACATTGAGGACCTCATAACCTGCTTTGATTTTGAGAGACAGAGTCACTCGATCAAAAGTCAAGAAAACAGTGCGGGTACGGACCAATTCATTGTTGACCCTATTCATAACTCTATGCACCGATGTAACACCCTGATCGGAGAGGTAATCCTCTACTTACTCCTCGGTCAAACCATAAAGCAAATTACTGTAGCCAACCCCACGAGAGTAGTTCAGAGTGCTGAGGGCCTCCATTTGCACCAGGTAACCCTGGAGAAGGGTGGCCTTTAGTAACCTTTGAGACTGAAAGGCAGTGTCCAATTCAATCAAGGAGATAATGATGTGAATATGTTTGAAAGACTCCACTAGGCCTGCAATCACATTAACGCCTCTTTGGATGATGAATGGATGAACTGTCAAAAACCTTTGACTGTCACCGGTACATGTTACCACAAGTTATCAAGGTGAAGGCAGTAGAGTAGTCGAATTGTGGGAATCCTGAGACTCTTTTATATCCTTATAATTGCTTTTTTGGATCCCATAGCGAAGAAATTCCCAATGATTGCCAGCCTCTCCGATGGCACGCTCCTTCCTACTAGGAGCGCCCGTCAAAGGAAGCACACCTGCGTTAGGTGATTGTCCACGCCTTAGGTCACACCATTCAAACTCCAGACAGAGGGACCAGTCGGCACATCCGGAAGGTTACAGCTCAGGCAACCACCCCTGCCTGGGCCTGGCCTTAACCAAGGGGTACGCACAAACTCTTCATGCCAACCCGGGGCTGGGACTTACGTGTTACCACAGTCACCTTTTAAATGTCAAATGCGAGGGCGGCCTTCACGAACAGACAGGCAGGAAGAAAGAAGAGGAACATCAAACGCTGAAGCAGAGGAAAGAATAGACAAGATGAGGGAGAAGAAAAAGAAGAATATAAAGAGTGACAAACCAGGTAAATTCAACAATATTACGTATCTCCAGTTTCCCAGAGGAGGCGCAAGACTCTGTCCCCAAGAGAGTGGAAAAGGATAGTGGGAGAGTAGTCATACAGCACAGAAAGAGGAGTGCTGCAAAGGCTGGGGTCCCGTGGTACCCAAGAACGTTCTCACCAAAGAATGTTGAGCCCCCTGGGCGAAGTGTATGGCATTATGGTAGCTGCAAGTCGCCTTTGAAGCCCAATCAGCAACTTCATTTCCCCCAAATTCCCACATGCCCAGGCACCCAGCAGAATGACACCTGTTTCCCCTGGCACTGGATGGAGTACAGTTGGTCCTGTATGAGTGGTGGAACCTTCTCTGCTGGGTACAGGCTCTACAATGATTGCAATGCACTACGTGAATTGGAACAGATAAGAAACCGAGTGGCCTGAACAGCCACAATTGCTAGAGTGCTTGCAATACGGCGTAAACCTCTGCTGTAAAAACAGAAAAGGCTGTGGGGAGGTGAATCATGGTAACATGGTCAGGGAATAGCCTAGAGAGTACCCATGCTTGGAACCATCAGTATAAGCCACCATAAAATCATGATGCCTATGTAAAATGTTATAAAACTCATCTTTGACCATCAGCTGTTTTATTAAAATCCTTAAAATTGACTAGTTTCAGTCCAGGACTATCATCATGGATAAAGAGGTATTAAAACAGGTTAGTCAACAGCATTAAATAAAATAGATCTGGCTGAAAACACAGGAGTCACTTTGAATGAAATTACTAATGTCATATGAGATTATTATAGTCAAAACAAGCATAAAATGCAAGAACTTTCACCAACAGCACAAATTAGATAAATAAAACAGATAAACGAAGCATTTAATTATATTAAAGTTTTACAATGGAAATCCGTGGCTGGCTGATCACTGGGATAATAATGGATGAGCCAGTCATGCAGCACACACTAATATCCGCTAGTCAGAAGACATAAAACACTAAAAAATGTTGAAAAGTCATGGTGGGGTAGATCCTGCGAGGTCAGGATAAAGCACCCTCCATTAAATGGAATGGTAAAAACTGGCTGCAGGGATAAATAAAACGTATCACAGACTCAGCCGTGGAGGCATCATCTCCTAGCACTAAGGATAGGGTATGTGGAAGATTAAAAGACTGCCACAAGAGGGCTAAAATGTTACAGTCCAACAGGAGATGAACTACTGTCAGTCACTGCAGATCACAAAGGACTCCCCGGGGCTGAGCGGAGGTGCTCTAGAGCATGATAAAGAGCGACCATCTCTGCAGCAAAATTACTGGTACCATCGGGCAGGCAATAGCATTCAATGTTGTCTCCGTGGACTAAGCAAATCCAGATCAGCCATCCACCATAGAACGGTCGTTATGGGCTCGTTCTGCGGTGCAGAAACGATCTACAAGTGCCACAAACTGGTGACGAAGTGTTGCTGGTGGAGCTGAAGCCTTGGAATGACATACCAAATGCAAATAGAGCTGGGGAGGGGGGGGGGGCGAGACAAGGAGTTGATTGGGGTGGACAGCGGAAGGAAGGAGGGAGGGAGGGAGGGGAAGAGACTCGAGGGAAGACAGGAAAGAGCAAACCCGGGCCGCAATCAGAAGACCTGACCAGGGTCGCCTTCGTGGTGAAGGGGAACAAAAGATGGAAAGAGGAGCCTGCAGTTCGTGGGTGGTGTACAACGCTAGCAAGTGTTGTTGACAGAATCTTAGAAGAGGAATTCCTGCTTCAACAAGAAGGCTCATCACCAGGCTAGTGCGAAAAGCGCCCATTGACAACCTAATGCCTCAATGGAGTATCAGGTTAAGTATGTGCAGAGCTGAAGGCGCTGCTGAGTCATATATTATGCTTCCACAGTCGAGGTGGGACTGGACTAAGGCCTTGTACAGCTGCAAGAGAGTCGTTCGTGCAGCTCCCCAATCAGTGTGGCTGAGGCAGCGGAGGACGTTGAGGTGTCACCAGCAATGTTGTTTGAGCTGACGAAGGTGGAGCATCCAAGTAAGGCAGGCATCAAAAAGCATGCCCAGAAAGCAATGCGTCTCCTCTACCTGAAGCTGTTTGTCAGCAAGATAGAGCTCTGGATGCAGATAAGCCATTCAATTGTGACAAAAGTGCATCACACTGGTCTTGGATGCAGTGAATTGAAAATTGCCTTTCGGATTTCACCTTTTAGCCGTCGTTCAGTGACACTGATGCTTGTGGATATGTAATATAGCAGAAGTCACCAGCAAATAAGGAGCAAGAGACAGACGCAACCAATGCAGCTACTAGACCATTAATTGCCATCAAAAAGAGGGGGACACTTAGGATGGGGCCCTGCAGGACACCATTTTCCTGAATGTGAAGGGAGCTCAAACAGGTACCGACTCTGACACGGAAAGTACGGAAGGACAGGAAGTTCTGAATGAAGATGGGAAGAGCACCCCATAAGCCCCATTCGTGCAACATTGGCAAAATATGACAACACCAGGTGGTGTCATATGCCTTCCGAAGGTCAAAGAAGACTGGAAGAAGTTGCTTACACCAAGTGAAGGCTGTATGGATGGCTGACTCAAGTGACACAAGGTTGTCGACAGTGGATCGACCCAGTCTTCAACGATCCACATGAGCCGCTGGCTGACCATACGTTCGAGGAGCTTGCATATGGCGTTGGTCAGGCTAATAGAGCGGTAACTATTAGCCACCTGTGGATCAGCTACAGGTTTTAATACTGGGATGGTGATGCTGTTCTGCCATTGGGATGGGAAAACACCTTCAACCCAGACATGGTTGAACAGGGTGAGCATTTGGTGCCGAGAATCCGCAGACAAGTGTTGAAGGAATAGGCTATGAACGTGGTCTGGTCCTGGAGAGGTTTAGGGGCAGGCAGCAAGGGCACTTTTGAACTCCCACTCACTAAATGGTGCATTGTATGTCTCCCAGCGGTGTGTGCGGAATGATGATGGCTTTCACTCAACTTGTTCTTTAAGGGTGCGAAAGCCCACACTGTATGCTTCTGTCACAGAAATACGAACGAAATGCATATGTTCAGCAATAGCACTGAGGCCTGTACAGATGGTTCCCTGAATGAGGAGACAAGGGATTCCTACAGTTGGGCGGTATCCAAAGAGTTGCCGGATTTGTGACCACACCCTACAGGTGGAGGTGCGAGAACCGATAGTGGCAACATATCGCTCCCAACAGTCCTGTTTACTGTGCTGGACCAGTCGTCGAGCACGAGCCCGAAGGTGTTTGAAAGTCAAGTGGTCAACACATGGGTGACGTTGGTGGCACTGCAGTGCTCATCAATGATCCTGGATGGCATCAGCGATCTCTTGCGTCCACCAAGGGACTTGCACCTTAACGTACCTGGGGAGCATGGAATAGTTTCTTCGGCATTGGAAACAATGGCCGCAGTGAGCTGGTTGACTGCTGCATCAACTTCAGCGGAAAGCTGAGCAGAAACCACAGCAGCTGAGGTATAAGCTGTCCAGATGGCTCTGCGGAGAGACCATCAGTGTAGGTTAGCTCCTGGTTGAGGCTGAAGCAGAGACAAGAGGACAAGAAACTGGTCGCTGCCACATAGGTCATCATGTACGCTCCAGCTGAATGAGGAAGAAGGCGTGGGGTACAAAGTGAGAGGTCTATTGTTGAGAATGTGCCGTGTGCTACACTGAAATGTGTGGGAGCACCAATGTTCAGGACGCATACGTCCAACTGCGTGAAGAGTGTCTCGACATCCCTAACATAACCTGATACCTGGGGTGCCACCCCCTACAAAGGGTGGTGGGCATTTAAGTCCCCCACAATGATAAATGGTGTGGGAAGTTGAGTAACCAATGCACTGAGGTCAGCAGTAGTAATAACCTCATCTGGGAAAAGGTAGACAGAGCAGATGGTGATGGCCTGAACTGTACAGATCCTGACCGCCAATGCCTCAAGCATTGTGTGGAGAGGCGCGGGAGTACTGGGTACAGAGGTGAGGAAATACACACAGACACCCCTGGATACCCTGTCATAGGTCGAGCGGTTTTTATAGTAGCCCCAATAGCCAATGCTTAGAGACACCAGTTCTATGTCTGGCAACGTTATGATTTGCTCTTTTCATTGTGATCCCAAGAGCAGCTAGGGAACTATACGTCCACCCAGGCAGAGCCCCACGTGCCTGGGTAAGCCTTATACAACTGAGGTGCAGCAGGTTCCCCAGAGGTTGCTTGCAAATGACTGTTCAGTCTCAACAGCCATGCATCTGCTCGGACGTAGCACACCGTAAGATTGAGTTTTTTTTTTATAGAGGTTTGTACTGTCCTCGTGACACTGGTGATTAAGCCAAGATCCCCAGACTCTGAAACATACAACATTCCACCGTCACACTGAACGATTGTCGTTTAAGCATGCACAGAACTTAATGTGTGGCAGAATGTTGGCGCGACACAATCCATAGCTCAGGACCCCAGGTTCGCCACGTCCATACTCAGAAAATTAATTCTGAGCCCCTGAGGGGTGAGATCATATGAAGGCCCAATAAAATCTCATCAGACAGGTCCTATCTGCACTGCAAGAATTGTAGCTAAGACTTTTACAATAATCAGTGCTTTGAGGCACCGTTTCTTCAGGTCCTTGAGGTGTAGCAACCATGTGAGCTTTGAGTCCAAAATGAGGCCCAGAAACCTCACTGTTTCTTTAAAATATAGGACAGTGTCCCTGATCCTCAGTTCAGGTAAGAGAATGGCAACAGTTAAAAAAAGAACACACACAAGTCGAAAATTTAAAACCACTGTTCTCCGCCCAGTCATCTAATTGTCGAAGAGTGAGTTGCAACTGACAAGTTGTTGTTGCAAGGCTAGAAAAAGCAAAAGATCAAGAAGTTGTCAACAAATAGAGAACACTGGACAGGACTTTTAACAACAGATGTAAGAATGTTAATTGCTATGGCAAACAAAGTCACACTTTAAACATTACCCTGAGGAACACCTTTCTCTTGCTCCAAACAATCAGAGAGGTTGTCGCCAATTCGATACCTAAAATAGCATGGAAAGAAATGACTTAATAAAAAGGCAAAGACAACCATGAAAACCCCATTCATGGAGCTGCCTGAGGATAAGATGTCTCCAAGTACTATTGTAGGCCTGCTAGATGTCAAAAAAGATACCCAAAAGGTGCTGCCAGTGCAGGAAAGTATGTTGTACTGCCACTTACAGGAAGACCAGGTTATCAAAGGTGGATCGATATTTGTTGAACCCACAATGAAAATGACTAAGGAGTTGTCTGGATTCTAACATCCATACAAGGTGGCGGTTGACCACCTGCTCTAAGGTCTTTCTCACACAGCTAGTGAGGGCAATGCTACGGTAATTACTCGGGCTCGTACAGTCCTTTCCTGGTTTTAAAATAGGAATGAAAATTGCTTCACGCCATGAGTCAGGTAAATGACCTGATGCCTAAATGACATTAAAAAGTGAGAGGAGGTTTTCTCTGTTCCGTTCTTTAAGATACTGTAACATACTGTCTATCATGCCCAGGGTACTTATCACAAGCTGCAGACAGCACAGAATCTAGTTCCCACATGGGAAAGGGACAGTTGTAGTCTTCTTCATTGGTAGACCTGAAGTCCAAACTGCCCTTCTATGTGGCCATTCTGTAGTGCTGTAACACAGGAACCTGCCTGGTGGAGTTTACTGTGGCAAAATATTCTGCCATAGTCTGTGCAATGTCTCTTGGTGGAGGGTGCCATTCCCCAATTATAGCAGCTCCACAGATATCCTCTTAATGACTACTCATACTTTGGTGCTGGTTGTGGAACAATTGATGGAATTCAGGAAGTGCTGCCATGATCTCTTCTTACTCTCTTGTATAACCTGGCGACATTTTGCCCTCACTAACCGCTAGGCTGCAAGATTCTCTGCAGTGAGCCAGTACTTGAATTTTGACAGAGCCACTCTTCTTGCCTGTATTGCAGAGCGGCATTCTTCCCTTCACCAAGGGACAGGTTGCTTTTGTAACTGACCCATGGACTGGGAAATGGATGCTTCAGTGG
Organism: Locusta migratoria; assembly: GCA_026315105.1. NCBI lineage: Eukaryota > Metazoa > Arthropoda > Insecta > Orthoptera > Acrididae > Locusta > Locusta migratoria. Next base: position 674,562,835 of record CM048755.1, read on the forward strand.
TGCGATGGCTCAATTGTGTAATATGATCCACCCATTCTTGGACGCTATCACACTGTTCAAATTCAGCACGTTGGCTGAACAAAGTCCAGTCTGCCTGACAAAGTACTCATCATGTTGGTGTTGTGGAAAGTACCACTTGGTCCAGCAGACGAATCCAGAGGGGGAAGTGATCACTTCCATGTAGGTCATCGGCCATTTCCCATTGAGCTTAGTGGGCAAGGGCTGGAGAAGACAGCGAGAGATAGATAGCAGAGAATGACTCTGTTGCAGCACAAAAGTGTGTATTCTCACCTTTATTCAGAACATGTGCACTGGATGATAAAAGAAGCCTCTCAATTGCTCTACCCCTGGGGCAGGTAGTTGCAGAGCTCCAAAGCACATTGTGTGCATTAAAATCACTACACCAAATAAATGGTTGGGAGAGCTGGGTAAGAAGATCATTGAGAGCATCCTAATCATGCACATTGTGTGGGGGCAGCTAAAGTAAGCATATCATCAATTGGTGACGCAAATGCACAGACACTTTGACTACTTGCAGGCGTGTGGTGAGCGAGACATGTGAGGAGTGATAGGTGGCTTTGATGAAAATAGCCACCCCACCTTTAGCCCTCATGCCAGTAAGGACATCCTTCCTGCATAGAAAATGTCATCGTAACATAGGGGTGTCAGATTCTTTGAAGTGAGTCTCTTTAAGACAGACACACATAGGTCCATCCCGAGTCAACAATTGCAATTCCTCCACATGGGTCCTAAATCCTGGCAAGTTCCACTGTACTGTAGAGCCACCTTCATGGAGGCTGTATATTGACTCTCTCTTTCCACATAGACAAGGAGGCGGAGCTTCAGTCTTGGGGTGTGATGTTCACCCCTAAGGGACATCCAGCTCCATAAGCTTTTGAGTGGAGTAACAGGGGAGGTGAGGTATAATGACCTCTGTGTAATTCGATGGTTCATTGCCTACTTTGACCTAAACTTGAATTTTTCCTGTTGCCTTTTTTCTGCTTTGTACTCTTTACAGTACTGACAGCAGCAATAGAAGGGGCAAGGCTCACCTTTTGAATTTCTTCTGGCTTTGAAGGTGCCAGGACCTGGCCAACATCCTCTGGTGGGGAGGAAGCCAAAAGCTCTGTAATGTTGACTCCAATAACATTTTTAGGAGTACATGGCAGGGTTTCGGGTTCTGTAGCAACTGCAGCCTTACACGGCCACTCACAGGTACAGGTGTTCGTACAAACATCAGCAACCTCAGTCACAGTGGAGACATCAACTTTGGGAACTGTCCTTTGCACAACAGCAGAATAAGAGGTCACAAAGGAAGGAGACTGCACGGTCATAAAGATCTTTTTTGGCCTCACCATAGGAAATGTGCTGGGTGGTTTTAATTTCCTGCACTTTTTTCTCCTCCAAATTAATTCTGCAGTCCCTGCTCCAGACTGAGTGTTCCGCAGAGCAGGTGGTGTACACTCAGCTCCCTCATGGGCAGCCTTTCCAAATTTGCCACAAGTGGCCTCTCTCTTACAACCTAGCATACATGGTATGCCCAAAACTCTGACATTTAAAACATCATACAGGGTTGAAGACATGGCCACACCCTTAACCTAAGGAGTCCTGCTTTTACATATTCTGGCAGTTTCTTACTATTAAAGGTGAGGATGAAGGACTCTGATTTCACAATCCCCCATCTACCTGTTTGTGATATTTTACACATCCACTATTCCCTCTAAAACCCATACTTCCTTAAGTTCTTCATTTGGAATGTCAATGAGATCACGACAAGAAACCACACACCTTTGAAATACAGAGAGAGAGAGAGAGCGGGGGGGCGGCACAGTACCCTGAATTATAGCATACTCCCAAAGACAGTAGCATTCCTGAGGTTTGCCACCTGTTGGGAACTAGAAGTTTCAACCAACAGGGTACCATTTCTTAATCGCTTCACAGACATTAGGTTTCCTGCAATGCCCTCTAAACCCTTTTGGATGTAGGAGGGATTAAACCTTCTCTAAACTTGCATTTTTTCTCTTGATTACTAAAATCACATTCAGCATAACTGAATGTGCTTTGTTACTATTATACATACCCATATTACCGAGTCCTGTGTGTGGAGGACTAGATATCTGAGCCCTCTTTTTGGAGTGGGTGTTACTGATCATAGAGGAGGAAGACAGTACATATAAATACTGTGCCCATTCCACTCAATTGGTAATCTCAGTTAGCACCTTATGAATATTACAAGTCACAATGACAAACTACAGGTGCATGGATGACACTGAAATCCAGCCCAAAACCCAACATGTCAACAGATTTCCAGGAAAGCCTGAATAATTATGTAAGTTCTGCCACTCCACCTTGGATAGGTAAGGTAAAGAAAACATTTCCTATTGCACATGGATTTCAGTGACAAAGCAGTGTTTCATTTCTCTGCAAAAGTTATAAAGAACAAAAACCAGATTCGGGAAACATTCCAATTGTATCAATACAATTATTCTGGTGTTAGATCATATCATCAATATATTTAAATCCACTGATGTTTCAGCTCCTATTGCAAGCAGCTGAAACATCGGTGGTTTTCAATATAATGAGGATGCAGTTCAATGCCAAGAATAACTTTACTGACAGTGACAATGACCATGAAAGCCTTCATTTACATTCTAATTGTGTTCTGTGTGTCCCCATAAAAAACATACTTCTCTATTCACTCTGCACTTCCTTCCACAAAGAACAGTCAAAGATCTTCCCACACTAAAAGACTGACTTTTGCTACAACTGCAAAAAGATATTGAACACTTCAGTTTTTTGATTATCGGTAGGCTGTATGGCAGTACACTGACACTCAATAGGAAATACCTTTTCAAACAAGATTCATCGGTGGGTTGCGCAAAATGAGCTTAATGTACAAATACACACAAAATCTTTTTTTTTTTTTAATTCATGGAAACAAGGCCAAATGTGAAGTCCCATATCCTGAAGCTATTTTGCCCAACCAACCTCAAAAAGGTCTTTCCCCTCGAGTGTCAGTGCAATGCCATACAGCCTACCAATAATCAAAAACTGAAGTGTTCACTATCTTTTTGCAGTTGTAGCAAGAGTCATACCCTGTGTGTGTGTGTGTGTGTGTGTGTGTGTGTGTGTGTGTGTTTGTGTCTGACCATAATAATTCAAATTTCTGTGATTTCCCTAAATTGCTTAAGGCAGATGCTTGGCTAAATCCTTTGGGATGGACAGAGCTGACTTCCTTTCCCACAATTCCTCAAACCAAGCTTGTGCTCCAACTATAATAATCTTGTCATCAAATGTATACACAAACCTAATTTTCTTTGCTTTTTCTTTTTTAGTCTTTTCCAAATAAATAATATTTTTTTTAGAAAATGATAAATATTGGCATTCATGGTATACATTTCAAAAATTAAAGTCAACTGAATCAGTCTATACTTCAATCTTACAATGTTGACTGACTTGAGGCACAGCAGCCAGAGACTGCTGTTATGTGTGCCCAAGCTGTGCTTATGAGGTTTTACGAATATATGTGTGTGTGTGTGTGTGTGTGTGTGTGTGTGTATGTGTGTATGTGTGTTCTCTCTTTTTCCGCTAAAGGCTCAGGACAAAATATTTTAGTTGTGTGAGTGTGATAGTCTCGTTTACAAGCCAGTCTGTGACTCAGCAATTCTGTTTACTGCGAGTTGCATCCTATCCTCATTATTATTATTATTATTGCTTCTGATGTTACTGTTGTAGAGGAATGACAATATTTTAAAATGATAATAGCAAAAAATGTACTAAAACTGAAGCTAGTAGTAAGTTTACAGTTGGAAAGTAATACTTACATGAGTGACACCAACACGCACTTCTCTGTTCACTCCTGAGCTTCCTTTAATCATTTCACCTGTGCCTTTCAGAAAACCACTGCCACCACGGAGAAAGCCTGTCATAAGAACTCCAAGTGCTTCTTCTAGTGATACTGGTTTAATAACCTTATTCTGTTGGCCTGAAGTAAGAAAAAATTTAACATAATGAAGTTTTTATTCCATTTCTTGTTGAAAATATAGAACTCACACCTACTACCATACAAGCAGAGCACAATAAGACATCAAAATTCTTTCCCCTTCCTTGCTTACATCAATGTAATATAAACATCTTATAACTAACAATTTAACATGCAGTATAATTATAATTGAAGTTAAACTTTCAAAATGCTGTAAAAATAACACCACTGGTCAGAATGACATCAAATTGCAATGGAACATTATTGGAAAAGAGGGAAAACATACGGCAGAAGATAAATAGTGTGAAAACTGATCAATAGGAGGCACTATGAGCATTATAAATTAAGAGTGATCGACTACAAATGATAAATGAATCCAACAACAATGCCTAAAGTGTAAGATAGGTGTTAAGCAAACTGTACAACTTAGTGTGCATGGTTGTACATGTATGATACTTTTAGTTAGGTAAGCCCATCCACCATGGCAAAGTCATATCACATTGGATAGGAAAAATCTGTTTTAATTGTCCTGAGGCTGAAACCTACATATAAAGCATCAATCAAAATCAAGTCAGATTTTTAATTTCTGTGTAGGGTGACCAACTTTTGATTGCCAATTTAATGGAGATGATCAAAATCTGATCATTATTATAAGGGAGAATAAGGGAGATTTAGTCACAGTGAATTTCAACTGCACAACTGTACATATTTCCTTGGAATGGATAACAATAGGGAAGTAAACATTAAAATAACAGACATAATTTGCTTATTTTTACCCATATATCAGAGTGATTTTTAAGAGAGCAATGGCATTAATAAGTCTCATTTGTGGAGCAAATTCAAGATCAGTGTGCCAAAACAGATTGGATTTGCATTTTATGTAACATTTTTTGTTATATAAGTATTTAAGCAATGCTAGAAGATAATAAAATCATCTCTGACGCATTTTTTGCGTGGATGGATTTAAGCCGCTCAGTAATTTTTCAGTGGTACAATAAACTGTTTTTAATCTTCATTTTCACTGTGGGAGCACATAAAATGAAAATCGATTCACTTTAAACCAAATAAGAATACAAACACTTCACAGTAGGTATTATGGGGAAACAAAGAAAATAGCCCAAATTGAAATATTATGGTCTAGCTTTCCCCCGTTTTCAATAGCTGACAAGTAATCCATCAGTCCTGGTTCTTTGGAAGTGTTGTGAAATGTTGTGCGAGTCAACTGAGAAAGAACTACTGATATGCTTCTGTGTAATCTCTATAATCCGCTTTTGGGAGAAATTGCTTCCGCGTGTTGTTATGGTATATAAACGTTAACTGGTGACAGGTATGACCTGATCGCATCATTTAGTTGCTAGTATTGACCAAGAAACCTATGAGCATTTCCTCACAGGCCCACGCATTCCAAAGGCCATAAAAGCATGAATAGTAATGGGGAATAGTATCCATTTTTATTTTTAAAAAAAAGGTTATTTAGGACATCTCGCTGAGAGTATTTCAAGTATTGATAATACTTAACGGGCTTCGGGTAAGTTATCACTGAAGAAATATACAGGAGAAACAATCAGAGAATAAGGAAGACGGGACAGTTAAAAAAAACGTGCTAAGATACGGGAGAACCCGTAACACGGGAGAGTTGGTCACCCTAATTCTGTGTTACTGGAAAACATATTAAATATGAGTCCACCATTTTCTGCAAAAAGTTGAAATCGAAGAACAGCATGTTCCACAACTGATTGAAGTGTTTCCGAGGTAACATTCAGTATGTGTTGTGCAATGCATGCCTTCATTGCAGCTAAGTTTGCAGTCGAAACACTGGACAGAAAATATTTCAGATAGCCACACAGCCAGAAGTCACACAGATTGAGATCAGGTGATCAGAACGGTCTGGCTGTAAGGAAATGGATGATGATAATCCTAGCATTTCCGAAATGGTGCTACAGCAGCTGCTTAACTGGACTTGCAGTGTGCACCATCTTGCATAAAAATGATCCCATCCACACATCCATACTGTTGGAAAGCTGAAATGATATGGTTGCGCAAAAGACACTCTTAGTGCTTACCAGTGACAGTACAGGTAACAGGACTGGAAGCACCTGTCTCTTCAAAAATATGGCCCTATAATAAATGATGCCATAAACGTGCACCACTCAGTGACCTTTTCAGGATGAAGCAATACTGGTTTATTTGCGTGTGGATTTTCTGTTGCACACATTTGAAAATTCTGTGTATTAACATATCCTGTCAGATGGAAGTGGGCTTCGTCTGTTGTTGTTGTTGTTGTTGTTGTGTTTTGGAAGGGACTAAACAGCGATGGTTATCAGTCTGCTTCGTCTGTCCACAAAATCTTTTATGGCCATTCATCATCCACTTTCATGTGAACAATAAAGTCTAAAGCAAAAGTCTCTCTGGCTGTCATGTCAAAAGAAAGCAACTCATGCACATTGGTAATTTTGAATGGATAGAAAAGAAGGATGTTTTATAGGATGTTACGCACTGTGCTCACAGGTTTGTCCAATGTTCGCGCAATTCTCCGTGCACTACACATTTGCACACCATTGTTCAACTCGTCCTGCATTGCTATGGTCACTATTTCTTCCAACGAAGTTGAATCAATTCATTTCCTACTTCTACCAGGTTGCACCCCCAAAGAAACCAATCTTTCCGAGTTTCCATTTCATTTTCTCCAGACCAGTCATTGGAGCAATGCCTTTATCAAATCCTTCAGTGTCCGGAACTTCTGCAGAGCGACTTGTGCACAGTCATCATTCTTGTAAAATATCTTTACAAGCAGAGCACGATGCTGCAGTGAGACAGTCATGGCAAACATCTCGGAAACTAAATGAGGAAAAGCCGTGTACCCAGCATGTTTATACCAACTTTAATAGGTTGTGTGCACGAGAGATGTTTTCATTTATATATCCTGACACATACAGTGCCATCTATTGATCTATTTTCAAACTATTTATTTTTCTTCTCGCATACATTTTCTCCCCTTCTCTGATAATATTCTGTTGCAATTCGGCATCATTCTGACCACTGGTGTTATTTTTACAGTGTTTTGGAAGTTTAACTTTCATTACAATCACCATGCATGTTAAATTTAATGTTTCATAAATGGACATGCCTGTTAGTAAGACTATTGGAGTGGCACTACTGTTAGTATATGTAGGCATAGGTGGCTGGGGAGCTCAGTATACCAACATTATAAAATGAGCAATAAAGATTTTTTTCCTTCAAGTGATTAACACCAATCAAAATCAGTAGGAAAGATCATTTGACAAATGTGTCACTTTATGAAGTGTACATTAAAAGTGTGTGTGAATCATTTTATAAATGAATGATCACTGTATAGTGATTTCACACCCACTTGTCACTATGAAGCTACACAAAACACTACTTGTCTCGAAATTGGTGTTCATAGCCTTCTGGTATCAGTATAGGTTACTCCTACTCAGTTTCCAGTTTTATGTTGTACATTGTCACCATCAGTAAGGACAACTACTGTGGCACCTACACACATTTCTGCTAGCTGCCACCAGAGAAAACCACTTATCAGAGCCACGTGATTCTCTGTTAAAAAGTGTAATGTAATAGGACTGCCAGCTAATTGCAGTAATTGATAATTTTTCTCACATACTGTATAATCCTGACTTAAACTGTAATTATTAACATGCACTGTTTGCTATTCACTGTTCCCGACATGAAAAAGGCCTTTTTAGGCTATTTTGTGAAATGTACTATACTGCTATGGCTCAAACTCAAAAGATTACTAAATTACACCAGAGCCTTCAAACTAGTGGAGTGTTTAGACAAAATAGTCACAGAAGAAAATGTGGATAGCTATTTGAAGCTAGTGAAACAATGATTTTTTAAAAAATATCTTTAAGTGTTTTATTTCAACAACAAAATGTAATGATACATAATGGCACAATCGCTTGCATTCCTTGTTGTACACATTAAATTTACAAACACATTTACTTTTACTCACTAGAACTGTTGCCTTTCTGCATCAACTGGGTTGCGGCAATCAATGAACCAAGCAGTTTTGCTACAGCACATCTTACTTCATAATTAGAACCATCAAAGGCACGAAAACATAGGCTAGCCAGACTCTCTAGTTCTGATGTGCATAGGAAATGAGCATGAGTTAGTAGTTCTTGAAGACACTGAAAAGAATGTCAAGAATAAATCAAATTTATAATGAAAGATCCAATTTAAAAAATGAAGCTAGTAATAATATGTATTCAAGACTAGTTCAATGTAAGCCTGAAAATCAGTGATAGGTATACAAGGAAGCAGCCAGAACATTTCTTTCACTCACCTTTGCAGCAGCACATCTCACTGCCATTACTCTGTCTGTCAGACAATGCCGAGCAGCTTTATAAATTTCTTTGTGCACATTAGAAATGGCACTACCCATCCCAGCACACACCTGCAAAGAAGAGTATACTTTCTGGAATATTATATACTTTATTCAACAGACAAATGACACATTAGAAGTTTTCACTTGAGTGTGTATCTTTAAGACCAGACCACTTGAGCTGAAGGGCAAGTTAAGCAGTACAGATCAAGAGGTCTGGAGTTTGATAGGTATAAGGCTCACAAGTATTGAAACAGATGAGATTAGGAGAGAACCCCTCTGGCAGGGGTGTGTAGAACACCAGAGGGGTTGGTGGGCATTGAAGTTGCCGACTAGGAGAAATGGAGTAGAAAGCTGCTCTATAAGACGCAAAAGATCTGCCCTGGTGATGGCAGAAGATAAGGGTGTGTAGATAATGCAGAGTGAATAGGTAAAGCCAGAAAGGGAAGGTTTGTCAGCTGCAACTCGAAGCTGGATATTCAAATACATGACACGGTTTTGGATGTTATCTAGTAAAAAAGCATGCAATGCCTCCCACACCCCCCATGAGCTGGGATTCCTGCAACAGGGGGGAGGTGAGGTCAAAACGTACTGAGGTGAAGTGCGGAAGATGAAATGGTCATGAGGTTTAATTTTGTTTCCTGGAGGCAGATAATCATTTGGGAGTAAGTTCACAGAAGAACCTGCAGGTCCACCCTATAAAATCACATACCGTGAATGTTCCATTGAAAGATAGCCATAAGGGATGAAAAGGAAGCAGCCTAACTAAATTATTTTTCCAAGACTGCAGTTTTAGACCCTGGAGATGGAGTGACATCTCTAAATTCCAAAACCGACTCTGAGTGGGAAATTGTGGGCTAAACCACCTAGTATGTTGTGGGGGCTTCATCCTGAGGATTTTTTTTGTGGTTTTAGGGCGCACAACTTCTACGGTCATTAGCGCCCAGACAAGAACAGAGATTCACTAGATCTAAAAAAAAAAAAAAAAAAAAATTGGTAACTGCCAGTTAGAACATCAAGAAGAGGCTAAAAACGAAAGATAAAAGACAATGAAAAGGGTTAAATATCCTTGGATAAGTTGGCCAAGTTGATAAAACGCAAAACTCGAGCAGCTGCTCGTGTGTCATCAGCTAAAATTTCTTCCAGAGTAGACGGAAAGTGAAGGGCTACACGGAGATGATTAAAAATTACGCAAGACAGTAAAACATGTCGCACGGTCAGCAGTTCACCGCAGGAGCACAGCGGTGCAGGGTCGGCAGACAGCAAGTGACGGTGGCTGAAACGGCAGTGACCGATCCGCAACCGGGCCAGGATGACCTCCTCCCGCCGAGAGGGGCGTGAGGAGGTCCTCCAAGCGGTCGGGATCGGTTTTACAGTTCGCAATTTATTGTTGGACATTGAAAACCACGCACTGTGCCATTGCGACACGATACTCCGGCGGAGAGCCCGGTGAACATCGTCAGATGGGACGCAAAAGGTAGCCACGCGAGGTAAAAGAGCTGCGGCCTTGGCCGCTATGTCGGCCGTCTCATTCCCGGGCACACCTACGTGGCCAGGGACCCACAGGAAAGAAACGTGACAGCTGTCATCTGCTAGCAACTGGAGGGAGCGTTGGATCCGATACACGAGAGGATGGTTCAACAAAGGGTCCTTAAGACTCTGCAGGGCACTAAGGGAGTCCGAACAGATGGCATAGAAAGGTTCGCGGTGGCGGCAGGTGTACAAAACGGCCTGGTGGAGGGCAAAAACCTCAGCCGTGAAGTTAGAGCACCGGTCAGGGAGCTTGAATTGGAAACGGTTGTCCTCGACGACGAAGGCAGATCCGACACCAGCAGTGCTCTTGGAACCATCAGTGTGAATAAATATGGCGTTATCAAACCGCGAACGGAGTTCGACAAGCCTCGAGCGGTATACCAAATCCGGAGTGCTCTCCTTGGGGAGCGAACTAAGTTCAAGGTGAGTGTGAACCTGGGCCTGATGCCACGGTGGCAATGGGCTTTCGCTCAATCGAAAGGTGGAAGGAAGGGTAAAATTGAGCCGCTGTAGCAGGCGGTGAAACCGAATTCCAGGTGGAAGTAGGGCAATCGCAGACAACTGATATTGGCGATCGAGTAAGTCGCCCATACCAATTATTTTTTAATAATCGGTAAGATGGATGGTTGGGCATCGACCGCAAGCGGCATGCGTACCGACACAAGAGTATGTCACGTCGAGTGGTCAAGGGTAATACAGCAGCCTCGGCATACAGACTTTCAACAGGGCTGGTATAAAATGCACCGGTCGCCAGACGTAATCCCCGATGGTGGATAGAGTTGAGACGGCGGAGAATCGACGGCCGTGCAGAAGAGTATACAAGGCTTCCGTAGTCGAGTTTCGACTGAACAATGGCCTGGTAAAGGTGAAGCAGGACGGTACGATCCGCTCCCCATGACGTGCCACTGAGGACACGAAGAACATTAAGGGATCGGGCACAACGGGCGGCCAGGTAGGACACGTGTGTGGACCAGCAAAGTTTACGATCCAACATGAGTCCCAAGAATTTCGTAGTTTCCACAAAAGGGAGAGCAACAGGGCCGAGATGTAGAGAAGGTGGAAGAAATTCCTTGTATCTCCAGAAGTTTATACACACAGTTTTCTCAGTGGAGAATCTGAAGCCATTTGCGATGCTCCAGGAATATAGACGGTCAAGACAGCGTTGAAGACAACGCTCCAAGAAACACGTCCGCTGGGCGCTGCAATAAATTGCGAAATCGTCAACAAAAAGGGACCCGGAAATGTCGGCTGAAAGGCAATCTACGATCGGATTGATTGCAATGGCAAAGAGAGCTACACTCAAGACGGAACCGTGCGGTACCCCATTCTCCTGGCAAAAGGTATCTGACAAAACAGAGCCCACCCATACCCGGAACTTGCGATCCGCCAAAAACGATTGAATGAAAAGAGGGAGGTGGCCCCGAAGGCCCCATGTGTGCAATGTGCGGAGAATGCCCGCTCTCCTACAGGTATCGTATGCCTTCTCCAAGTCGAAGAACACTGCTACTGTCTGACGCTTCTTTAGAAAGTTATTCATAATGAAGGTCGACAACGTAATGAGGTGATCAGCAGCAGAGTGGTGTCGACGAAAACCGCATTCGATATTAGTCACGAGGCAGCGAGATTCGATGAGCCAGACCAACCGAGCATTAACCATGTGTTCCATCACCTTACAGACGCAGCTCGTCAGAGAAATGATGCGATAACTGGAAGTAAGATGTTTGTCCTTCCCTGGTTTGGCGATGGGGACAATAATGGCTTCACGCCAACTTGTGGGAACCTGACCTTCAGTCCATATGCGATTATAAGTACTAAGATGAAAACACTTGCCCGCAGGAGAGAGGTTCTTCAGCATCTCAATATGGATGGAATCGGGCCCGGGAGCAGAAGATTCTGGACAGGGCGAGAGCACGGTCTAGCTCCTGCATGGTGAAGGCGACATCATAATTTTCACGATTAAAAGAGTGGAAAGAAGGCGGCCGTGCCTCCTCTACCTGTTTGCGAGGGAGAAAGGCAGGGTGGTAATGGGCAGAGCTCGAAACCTCCGCAAAGAAACTGCCCAATGCATTGGAAACATCAGCGGGGTCCACGAGGACTGTGTTTTCCACGGTCAGGCCAGGAATCGGGGAGTGGACCTTGCTGCCGGATAAACGGCGTAGGCCACCCCAAACAACCATGGAGGGAGTAAAATGGTTAAAAGAACTAGTAAAAGCAGTCAAGCAAGCTTTTTTACTATCGTTTATGATACGACGACATTGCGCCCTCATTCGTTTATAATTTATGCAATTCTCCAAAGTGGTGGCGGCAGAAGGTGCGTAAAGCACAGTGCCGGGCTCTAAGCATGTCGCGGCAGGCTGCAGTCCACCAAGGGACCGGAACACGACGTGGAGAAGAGGATGTACGAGATATGGAATATTCAGCAGCTGTGAGAATAACCTCTGTGAGGTATTGGACCTGACTGTCACAGCTGGGAAAAATCTGATCATGAAAAACAGCCATGGAAGAATAAAGCCCCCAGTCGGCCTTAGAAATGTTCCAACTGAGGAGATGGGGAATGATGCAGGAAGCGGATGATACAAGGGACATGGTCACTCGAGTATGTGTCAGTAAGTGCACACCACTCAAACCGACTGGCAAGCTGAGGTGTGCATATCGCAAGGTCTATGCGGGAGTAAGTATGAGTTGTGTCAGAAAGGAAGGTCGGTGCACCAGTGTTGAGGCAGACAAGATTGAGGTGTTGGAGAAGGTCCACCAAAAGGAAGCCTCTCGGACAAGGTGCCGGAGAGCCCCATAGGGGGTGGTGGGCATTGAAGTCGCCTACCAACACGAAAGGTGAAGGGAGCTAGTCGACGAGGTGTAGCACATCTGCCCTAGTAAGGGCAGATGACGATGGCGAATAGATATTACAGAGGAAAAAGGTAAATGTGGATAAAGTGATGCGGACGGCAACTGCCTGTAGGTGAGTATGCAATGAAAGGGGATGGTAATAGACGTCATCTCGAATGAACATCAGAACCCCTCCATGGGCTGGGGTACCATCCACAGGTGGCAGGTGGAAATGCACAGAGGTGTAGTGGGAGAGTCTGCACGATCACTTGGACGCAACTTAGTTTCTTGGAGACAGACCAGAAGCGGGCAGTGCAAACGAAGGAGAAGTTTTAACTCCTTCCGTTTGGAACGAATGCCGCGAATATTCCACTGAAGGAGCGCCATGATAAAAAATGAGATAAGAAATGAGGATAAAAACGAACAAGCAAGCGGGATCAACTCAACGGCCGCTGAGGACCGGATTTCGAGGGAGCACTGCTATCGCTGTCTAGGGGCAAAGGGTCGTGGTCCATAGGTTTGACCGACGCACCTGCCACCTCCCTGAGTTGATCAGGAGGGGCAGTTTCCACCGCCGGTAAAGGGTCGGGTGCCCGGCAGACGGAGCTTCCCGGTGAAACAGAAGACGGCCGAGGCCGGCAACTGTTGGGCGGCGTGACGGATGGGTGACGCCCCGGCAGAGAAGGTGAGGAACTCTTTTTCTTGTTGGCTCTTCTGGAAGATTGACGGTGAGAAGAGGCAGTTGACGGTTGGGAAGCCTGAGAATGCAGAAAATCCTCACGGACGGATTCCTTTTTCAAAGTCCGGGCATCTTGTTTAGGTGCCCACGTTTTACTAGAGGTTGACGAAGACTGAACTGTAGAAGCAGCAGGAGGAAGTGGGGACGTGGAACGGGCAATCTTTGGGCTGGCGGATCGCACAACTGTGTCAGCGAAAGTAAAATCACAGGTCTGGGTACTTGAATCCTTAGTAGGTCGAGTGGAGGTGAGGACCTTACTGTATGTGCCCGCTGGGAGGACAGTGGGCTTTCGACTCGCCAACAACTTATGAGCGGCAGATGTTGATACCTTTTCCGTAACCCGAATTTGCTGGATGACCTTTTCATCCTTATATACAGGGCAGTCCCGAGAGGAAGCCGCATGGTCACCGTTGCAGTTAAGGCAGTGAGGGAACGGAGGTGGGCAATCCCCCTCATGGGCGTCCCTACCACAAGTGACACATTTTGCTGCATTTGGGCAAGATTGACGGGTATGGTTGTACCTGTGGCTTTGGAAACAGCGCGTTGGGTTTGGTACATAAGGGCGGACGGAGATGACTTCATACCCTGCTTTGACCTTTGATGGGAGTTCAACTCTGTCGAAAGTCAAAAACACAGTACGAGTTGGTGTCAGCTGGTTATCGACCTTTTTCAACACCCTATGTACAGCTGTTACACCCTGATCAGACATGTAGGTTTGTATTTTTTCATCAGACAACTCGTCAAGGGATCTCGTGAAAACTACCCCCCGTGACGAGTTGAGCATGCGATGCGCTTCTACCTGGACAGGAAACGTGTGTAGCAATGTAGTCCGTATTAGTTTTTGTGTCTGGAAGGCACTGTCCACTCTTAACAGGGCCAGCAATCGCATCAACACCTTTCTGAATGACGAAAGGATTCACAGAAGTGAAATCTTTACCGTTGGTTCGAGAGACAGCTAGGAATTTCGGAAAATTGGGCAAAGTTTTCTTATGCTGAGGCGAATCGATCGTTCTTATTTGGGTCAATGTCACAGAAGAAGAGAAGGAAGTCATTGCGGAAGTGTCCCCCGTGATTACCGGCGTCTCCAATGGCGCGCTCCTTCCTAGTGGGGGCCCTCTCTGAGGGCTTCCCTGCCTTAGGTGATTGTTCACAGCTCCCGAGAACTGACGGAGGGACCAATCAGCATGTTCGGAAGGTACCAGCTCGGGTAATCACCCCTCCCTGGGTTTGGCCTTTACCAGGGGGTACGTATGTGCCCTACTTGTCTACACGGGGCGGAGAATTACGCGTTGCCCCATCACCTGATATGCAAGATTATGCATGGGTCGGCCTTCAGACATGCACAGGGAGGAAAGAAGAAGAATAGAGGAAGTGAATAGAAAGAAGTGTCTCAAACGCCGAAGCGGAGACTAATGAGGAGGAGAGGAAGGCTAGGAAAGTACAGCAAGGAGAGAAAGACAGAAGCGAAGTTTAGGAAAGGAAGAAACCAAGTAATAAGAGAAACTAAGACAAGAAACCACCGTAACTCGCAAAGGACGCCCGTCTCCGGGCGAAGGCATGAACCGGGAGGGAAAGTGAAGCAGCCTGGGGTGGAAAAAAGGCTGCTTCGGCTCGGGGCCCCGTGTGCTCCACACACGTACCCACAAAAGAGCTGTGGGCCCCCTGTGGGGGCTTCTCAGAGTGCAGAGGAGGAAATTCCCTGAGGGAGTCCCATCCACATCAGGTGCCAGAGAAGATGTTCTTTTCTCTGGCTGAGGAGGAGGGGGTGCAGGAACACAGAGGGGAAGGTGGGGGTAGGGACGCCTTCATAGAGGGAAAACCTAGAGAGAGGGGCATGAGTGGGGAGCAGAGGTTAGGACATTCATGGGGAACTGGGGAAAATAGGAAGAAATGCTGCAATGGTTCAGGGGCCTGTATGCACCACACATGCACCCACAAAACAGCTGTGGGTCCCCCTGGGGTATACAGTTAACAAGAAGGAGACATGTGAATTTTAAACTGTTATTTACATATTTCCAATATGAGACATACAAATGGCATATATGTGGACATCACAAGGTTATTGAAACTCTGCTCAATTTGCAGCTCGGGTCACACAGTACTACTACTTTAAATGCAGAAACAGAACAAGCCACTATTCTGTGAAAAAAATTGCCTGTTGCTTGGAGATACGAATATGGTGAAGCTCCTCTTGTTGATCTGAAAAATGTAGATCCACCTCCATTGTATATTAAATTGGGTCTTACAAAAAAACTTTCTGAAAGCTATGTATGAAACATCACAAGGGAGTAAGTTTCCGTAGATCAGTGAAGCAAAAATTGAAGAGGGAATATTTGTAGGACTTCAAATCAGAGAATAAATGGCTGATGAGCATATCCAAGCTTTTTTGAGTGATGAAAAATGGTATTGCTGTCTTTCTTAAATGTCTGTAACAACTTTTAGGCTACCATAAAGTAGGAAACTATTGTGACATTGTACAACTAGTGAGATCGTAATCTCATATGGAATGTAACATGTCACGGAAGATACACTTCTTGAACAACCTTTGGACTTGTTGCCAGACAACCTTGGTGCCATTAGTTAAGAAGATAGAGAACAGTTCCACCAAGATATTTCTCAAACTGAAAAGTGTTATCAAGGCAAATGGAGTACTGCAATGTTGCAGACTATTGTTGGACCTTTTGAAGAGATGTTCCTGAAGCAAAATATCACAGGAAACTAGGACAAAAACATTATTAGGTTTGTTTATTAACTTTTATTTACTCTTAATGTTGCTCATTTCTTTGAATAACTACTGACGCGGATTTTTGTGTTCCCCTTTTAGCAGAAACACACAACACTGTTGCACATTGGCCAATGTAAGCATTTACAAAAACCAGTATGACACGGAAACTGAGGTCGATACAGAAATTCCGAACCTAAATTAGATCTGGTTTCAGGCATGAATTACCTTCCAGAAACAGTTTGTTTTGTTATTGTAACAGAAATATTTTGTTTCTGCTGACCATTTCAATTGGTAATAAAGATACAGCATCGTGAACATTTCACCACAATAAAAAAATTGTTTAGCATAATCTGCATGGTCAACAATAAGGCTACCTACAGTTATTTGCATAAAAGTGAATCAATGGGAAAAAGTACAGTATATTTTGATATCCCTATGTATAACTTCTTTTTAGGATACAAAAACAGCTGGCCTGATGTGTACTGAATTCTGATAGTACATCATCATGAGAAACCAGACAATAAAGCCTTATTTAAAACATCAACAGTGTACTTTCATCAACACCATATGCCTCCATAGACTGATATACCTCAGATGAATATTCAAAATGTTGACTAAGTTGTGTGGTTCAATGTGAAACAAATTTGCATATGAGACAAAGATCCAGTCCCAGATACTATGTATCTGCCAGATTAGCAAATGTTGAGCTAATACACGAACTATCCTAAGTGTTGTATATTCCTCATATTGTATCAGTTGCTGGGGGCAATTTAATTTGTTTCAATAATTTGAAGAACCAGGTTCACACAGGATTGTTTCAGAATCATTACTTATGACTGGTTTTAACAGACCTGTATCACCATCATTGAATTTGCACACATTAACAGAAGTTCACAATTTTAAAGTCACACAGTGATTGTGGCGTCATACTACAATAACAGATAGCCAGGAAAATCAGTCTGTCAAGAGTGAAATACCAAAAATATAAAATTAAAATCAATTTGTGCTGATGGCCCAGAATACATGTCCACTTAACACCACAACGGCAATTGTGATGTTAAGAGGACAACTGTTCTGGGATGTTGTTGTGGTCTTCAGTCCAGAGCCTGGTTTGAAGCAGCTCTCCACCAGACTATCCTGAGCAAGCCTCTTCATCTCCTCATAAGAACAGCAATCCACATCCAGTTGAAGCTGCTTACTGTATTCATCTCTTGGTCTCCCTGAAATTCCAATGTGTCCCGGGGTCCAAATGAAGACTACAAAGCGGCCAGACTTAACAAGAAGTGAAACAGATTCCTGGATTGACCGCACCAAGGGGTGTTTTTGAAAGCACTGGTCCAGGGCTTGCAAGCCACTCAGGGAGTCGCTACAGATCACATATGACTCCCCGGAACAGGCTGAGGTGCCCAATTGCCCAACGAATAGCGATCAGCTCTGCAGTAAAGATGCTACCCCCACACAGATAATGAGTGCCATTCAACGTGCTCACCGTGTGCATAGGCATATCCACCACATCTATCAACTAGAGACCTTGCCCGCGAAAGGCAAAGGTCCCAGGTTCGAGTCCCGGTTCCGGCACACAATTTTAATCTGCCAGGAAGTTTCAACTAGAGACCTGTCTGTGTAAACAATTTCCGTACCATGGAAAGAATCGAGTACCGCCTGAAACTGGCAGCTGAGATTCAACGGTGCAACAGAGGCTTTAGAGTAACACGACAAGTCTAACCGAAGCTGCGGATGAGGTACGGACCAAAGAGGGGCACAGGAAGGGTAGTGAAAAGTGGAGGGAATAGGAAGGGATTTGAGTGAAGAGAGAAAGGAACGAACATGGACCGAGATTAGTAGACCTGACCTTGGCCGCCATCGCGGGGAAGGAAGGGTAACATCCGGAAAGACAAGCCTGCAATTTGGATGGTGGGGTAAGGCGTGTACATGGGCAACATACGGAGTGAGTAAACACTGCCGGCGGAACCGCAGGAGTGGAACCTCTGCTTCGGCTAGCAGACTAGTCACCGGACTGGAGTGAAAGGCCCCTGTCACCAAACGGTCACCACTATGTAGGACTGTGTCCAAGACCTGTAGCACTGAAGGCGCTGCAGAGTCACAAACTGTACTCCTGTAGTCCAGGCACGATTGTATGAGGGCCTTGTAGAGCTGCAGGAGTGTTGAGCATGATGCTTGCCAAGCAGGGTGGCTGTGTGGCAGAGACAGCGAAGGATGTTAAGATGTTTCCAACATTTCTGTTGCAGCTGATTTAGGTGTGGCTACGAAGTCTGCCAGGCATCAAAGACCAGACCGAGGAAGCAGCGTGTTTCTTCAACACAAAGCCTATCATTACCCAGGTACAACTCCAGATCGAGGTGAAGTGCCCAACGGCGACAGAAGTGCATTACTCGGGTCTTAGAGCCCAGAAAGTGGAAGCCATGGCCCATGACTGTGCCTTTCTAATGGCTCCCTGCAGCTGTCGTTCAGCGACACCAATAGTGGCGGAGCTGAAGTAGATGCAAAAATAGTCCACATATAGGGAGGAGGAAACTGCTGACCCAACTGCTGCTGCGAGACTGTTCATTGCAATCAGGAAGAGGCGGAAACTGAGAACAGAGCCCTGCGGAACACCATTCTCCTGGATATGAGGAGAGCTGAGACAGGTGCCTACACGAACCTGGAAAGAGCGGGGCGAGAGAAAGTTCTGTATGAAAATTGGAAGTGAGCCCCTCAGGCCCCAACCATGCAGAGTACCCAAAATACGGTGGCGCCAGGTAGTACCGTACGCCTTTCGCAGATCACAAAAGACCACAATGAGATGTTCGCACCTGGTGAATGCAGTGCGAATGGCCGATTCCAGCGAAACGAGGTTGTCAATGGCGGATCGGCACTGAAGGAATCCCCCTTGTTGTGGGGCAAGGAGCCCCTGGTCTTCAAGGATCCACATCAGCCGCCAACTCGCCATACGTTCGAGCAGCTTACAGAACACACTGGCGAGGCTGGTCGGGCGGTAACTGTCAGCCACCAATGGATCTGCTGCAGGTTTCAACACTGGGATGATAGTGCTTTCCCATCACTGTGATGGGAAAACCTGATCTACCCAGATATGGTGAAACAGGGCGAGAAGCTGGTGTTGAGACTGAGTCGAAAAGTGACGGAGGAACTGGCTGTGTATCCGATCTGGTCCCGGAGAGGTATCGGGGCATGCTGCAAAAGCAGTTTAAAACTCCCACTTGCTAAATGGGGTGTTGTAAAGTTCCTGGCGGCATGTGCGGAATGATAACGGTTTCCACTCGACCCTCTCTTTGAAAGTACAGAAGTCTGCACTGTAAGTTTCAGTTGCAGAGCAATGTGCATGATGCTCTGTCATATGCTCAGCAATAACTGTTGGATCAGTAGAGAGAGCACCTTGAATCTTGAGTGATGGGATTCCACTTGGTGGCAGGTACCCAAAAAGGTGCCGTACCTGGAACCACACTTTAGATGGGGAGCTGCGGGAACCTATGGAGGCTACATCTCGCTCCCAACAGGCCTGTTTACTCTGTTGGATCAGTCACCGGGCTCGGGCCTGGAGACGCTTAAAAGCTATGAGATGTTCCACAGTAGGCTGGCGCCGGCGGCGCTGGAGCGCCCTCCGACGCTCCCGTATAGCTTCCGCGATCTCCCTCATCCACCAAGGCACAGACTTTCTCCAAAGTGAGACTGTGGTAGTCAGTACAGTTGCCTCAGTGGCAGAAACAATGTCCTGAGTTATCTGTTGAACCGTCATGTCAATGTCACCCAGTAGCTGAGTAGTAACCACAGCAGTTATGGCATAGCTCTGCCAGTCAGCCCTATGGAGAGACCACCGGGGTAAGTGGTCTACACAGTGAAACTGGGGGAGAGCCAAAGGGATGGGAAAATGGTCGCTCCCACATAGGTCGTCGTGGACCATCCAAGATAGATCTGGGAGTATGCTAGGGCTACAGAGAGGCAGGTCAATAGTGGAGAAACTGACACATGTTATGCTGAAGTGTGTGGGGGCTCCACTGTTTAGAAGACATATATTGAGCTGTGTTAACAGATTCTCAACATCTCTGCCACGGCCCATGATCTCATTTCCACCCCACAAGGGATGATGAGTATTAAAGTCACCGAAGAGGAGAAACAGTTGGGGTAATTGGGTGACCAATGCAGCAAGGTCAGCAGGGGACACAGCAACATCTGGGGGAAGGTAAAGGGAACAAATGGTGAATAATTCCTGTATTGCCCGGATGTGAACTGTCACTGCCTCCAGGGTCATGTTGAGAGGCACAGCTGCACTGGGGACGGTGGCGAGGGCATACACACGAACTCCACCAGATACCCTGTCATAGACACTGTGATTTTTGTAATACCCCTGGTAGCCATGTAGGACAGGGGTCCTCTGTGCAGGAAATCACCTGGGGAAGCGGCACAACAATCGCTGCAACTCGGACAAGTGGCGGAAAAAACTGCAACAGTTTCACTGCATGATTATTGTGGTTCCTGGTCGCTGAGACATGCTGTTTGTGAAGGTGCAGTGGTATCCGCAGGTTCCGTTTGCTGTCGCTGACCGTGGAGCCTCAACGTCCATCGTGTCTGGGGACTCAGCAAAGGCCAAGTCCTCAGGGGATGCGAGAATCACCACCTCATCCTCTTAGGCAGAGGTTTGTTGTGGTGGCACGGGAGCCACCTAGGAGTCTTTCTGTTTACTTTTCTTCTTCTTCTCTCGCTTATCCTTTGGCTTCTCCTGCTGGGACGGCCTTGCGGACTCATCCCCAGGGACTGAGGACATCCTTAAAGTCCTACGACCAGCAGTTGGTGGCTTTTTCAGTCACTCACTGGCATCAACTTCACCATTGGGAGAAACCGCAGTAGGAAGGGTTCCGAGGGGACCCTTCCTGGCGGGAGGAGCCAGAGGTGGGTGTTGGTTCTCTGGCCCATGGGCAGGGACCGTTGTCCCCTGTGGGTGTGGAATGATTGCTCTCAAAGTAGCGACTATGGGGGCAACAGAAGAAGAGGTGCCTCCAGACACCAAGGTTGCAGGTGTTAACATTTGGGCCTGAGAGCCCAGCATGGTAGATGTCACAGGAGGTGGTGTTAACATAGATGGAGATGCAGCAGTGGCATATGTTGATTTCATACTAACTGGGTGGAACTTTTCCTATTTCTTCTTAGCCTCTGAATATGACAGCCTGTCCAGGGTCTTATATTCCATTATTTTTTGTTCTTTGTGGAGAACTGTGCAGGTTGGAGAGCAGGGAGAGTGGTGCTGGCCGCAGTTTACACAGACCGGGTGAGGGGTACATCTAGATGAGACGCACGTTCGCACTCTAGACAGGTGGGGTTGGCCTCACAGTGGGATGACATATGGGCAAACCTCCAGCACTTAAAGCAGCGCATAGGGGGAGGAACATAGGGTTTGATGTCACACCGGTAGATCACCACCTTGACTTTCTTGGGCATTGAATCACCCTAAAAAGCCAAGATGAAGGCACCGGTGGTGACACTATTCTCCTTAGGACCCCTGTATATGCGCTGAATAAACTACACTCCTCATATCTCCAAGTTCTTCCGGAGTTCTTCATCTGACTGTAGTAATAGGTCTCTATGACAGGTAACACCCTGGACCATATTCAGGCTTTTATGAGGGGTGATGGTAATGGGAACGTCACCCAGCTTGGCACAGACAAGCAGAGCCTGTGGCTGGGCTGGGGACGACGTCATTATCAGAACAGACCCAGACCTCATCGTCGACATTCCATCTACCTCGCCAAACTTATCTTCAAGATTCTCCACAAAAATCATAGGCTTCGTTGACAAACGATTTGCCAACTGTTCAACTGCACTCTAGGTATCAGGGGGCGTACGCCTTACCTTGATGAGGAGCCGGACGTTCTTCCCACGGCATAGCCAGGGATGGAAACGATGCTGTGTCGAGCTATACATCCACCCAGGCAGAGCCCCATTTGCCTGGGTAAGCCTTATACAACTGAGGTGCGGCAGGTTCCTCATAGGTTGCTTGCTAGTGACTGTTCAACCTCAACAGCTGTGCATCTCCTCAGCACGTAGCACACCTTGAGATTGAGGTTTTTTTTTTATAGAGGTTTGTACCGTCCTCACGACCCGAGCGATTAAGCCAAGATCCCAGGGCTCTGAAATGTACAACATTCCACCGTCATGCTGAACGATGGTCGTTGAAGCACGCACAGAGCTTATGGTGTAGCGGACTGTTGGTGTGACACAGCCCACAGCTCAGGGCCCCGGGTTTGCCAAGCCTGTACTCAGCAAATTAATGCTGAGCCCCTGAGGAGCCTTCCGGTGTCTCTCATTCTCTTCAAAGTATATAGTCTTCTTTTATGATTCTTAAACAAAGTGTTTGTTATGATTGAATTATGTTTCGTGCAAAATTCTACCAGATGGTTTCCTCTTTCATTCCTTTTCCCCAGTCCATATTCACCTACTGTTTTTCCATCTCTTCCTTTTCCTACTACCGAATTGCAGTCCCCCATCACAATTAAGTTTTCCTCTACCTTAACTGTCTGAAAAATTTCCTGTATGTCCTCCTACATTTCTTCCATCTCATCATCATCATCAGCAGCAGCAGCAGAGCTAGTTGACATATAAACTTTTACTACTGTGGTCTATCATGACTATGATAATGCTATCACTGCACTGCTCATGGTAGTTTACCCACATTCCTATTTTCTTATTCATTATTAGACCTACTCCTGTAATACCCCAGACTGATTTCATACTTAAAACCCAGTACTCACCTGACTTAGTGTTCAGTCTTTCCATTGAACTTCAACCTATCCATTTCTCTTTTTAAATTTCCTAACCTCTCTACCCGATTAAGGGATTTAATATCCCATGCTCCGATCCATAAAATGCCAGTGTTGTCTTTCCTGATGATGACATCCTCCTGAGTAGTCCCCACCTGGAGAACCAAATGGGGGACTATTTTACCTCCAGAATATTTTACCTGAGAGGATGCCATCATCATGTATTCATACAGTAGAGCTGCATGTTCTTGGGAAAAGTAATGACTGTAGTTTCCCCTCGCTTTCAGCTGTTCGCAATAACTGTAGGGCAAAGACATATTAGCTGATGTTACAAAGCCAGCTCAGTCAAACAGACAAACCGTTGCCCTTGAACACTACTGAAAAGGCTGCTGTCCCTCTTCAGGAACCAAATATTTGTCTGGCCTCTTCACAGATACTCCTCCGCTGTGGTTGTACCTACAGTACAGCTATCTGTATTGTTGAAACATGCAAGCCACCCCACCTCAGCAATGTCTGTGGTTCATGTGGATATCAGCACAAAATTATTTGTAATTTACATGTGTGGCATTTTATATATGGCATGCCCATTTTCATGGCTACAGTACGACGATACATCACTGTGAGACTTGCAGAATAGTGAACATCTCTTAGAATGTGCTGGTTCTGATGATAGCAGCACACATCTATCGAAAACAGTCATAAATACAGATTTTCTAGTGATCTTGGGCAAACCTGATTTTTCAGGCTATTGTATCTTGAGTGTGTTTTCAAGCCAGCTTTCCACATTTGTCTGAGGAAATGTCAGAATAGTTTCCCAGTGCTGTCTCAGAAACACAATAGACTGTTCAAATATGTATAAACTTAAAAAGTACCTCATACAATTGACAGATAGAATGACATTTCTGACATCAGAAAATCAATTGACCACAGAACGAAAATAACTGAAAAAATCATTAGCAAGAAGGAAGATAGATTGGAGTTTAGTCATTGGAGATTGAGCACACACTCATAATACTTGTCAGGGATAGGGAAAGAAATTGGCCATGCTGTTTGAAAAGAATCATTTCAGTATTTGCCTGGAGTGATTTAGGGAAATTCTGGACAACTTATATCAGGATAGCTGGAGACAGGTTTGAACTGCCATCTTCCCAGATGCAAGTCCAGTGTCATACCACTGTGCCACCTCACTAATTTGTTGCTTAATGAATGTCCCACTCCAAGTTATAATCCAACATTATGAACTAAATACATGCCATTACTGTTTAATTCCATATGAGTTGAGAAACACCATGTTCGTGAATGAATATGGTGCACCTCTCAGAATATAAAAAAATCAATTTGTCAGTAAGATAATTGACTGTTCACACTATGAATGCAATCAGAAAACATGGTCATTAAATTGTTTGAAATGTTCCAATGGTATGTGGCATATATAATATTGATTTCAATGCATAAAGGTTCATTTTGCCTAAATTGAAATAGTGGTGTGGTGTGCTCATGTTGGCAACAAGATGTTCAATTTATGAGGATAATTAATTCACTTAATGGACAAGGGTACATACAACTTGTCAATTACAAAGCAACCACATAATTAATTAGTCCCATCATGGCCAAAACTAAAGACTATTCCCTTCATTTTGTGTGTATGCAGTTTCAAAAAACATGGTAATTGCCAACATCAGCACACTATGTCACCACTGCTATAAGTGATATTTTACCCCACACACAGATTTTCTATCTCTGTATAAATTAATAACATGCACATTACACAATGGATTTTGTAAAAAAGTAGAAAAGAAATTCATTACCTTCTCTAGTGTATGCATAATTTCAATCCGTGTCTGAGATTCAGCATTTCTCAAGCTTTTGACAAGAATCTGCACAGTTTCTTCATACGAGCGCCCCATCATACGGCCCAATTTTTCATACATGCACCCAACACAACATATTGCAGCTCTGCAAGGAAATTATTTAACACTACTCAGGAAATTCTTTACAAATTACAGACCAGCTCAATATAACAAAAAGATATTTATAGATTATGCAATTTTATATATCAGAATTTAAATACATGAAGTGAATTAAGAGCAATAAAACATATTGTAATTGATTAGACATAATGAAATCAATGGTGGCAAACTCCAGTATTAGTTCAATAGTACATTTGTAAAGGAACCATAGTAATACAGGATAAAGAGTTGTGAACAGGTGAATAAGGATGATTAGCATCAAGAAAGAGCTCGAAATGAGGCAAGAGAAAGAATAAATGTAAATGTAAAATGAAAAGTGGAAAAAAAATGTGCAAGGTGGGGGGGAGGGGAGGGGGAAGAGCACTAAAATTGAAAAATGTTAAAAATAACCAGAGCAACTCAAAGACTGTTCGATTACCACAATCCAAAATTCTTACTAGGAAACCTTGTTAACAGCAATGGAAGTATCACATTCCTGTACTTAGCAACTCCTTAATCTTAATAGTACTCAGTATGTCAATGTTTTTAAAAGAAAGCTTGGTCTACATATTCAGTATCATGTAGTTACTGTGATATGAACAATACTTACAGCTTTGTAGGTAGAAAACTTGGCGAATCATCTTTATTTTTAAGGATATCATTGCATTTGTTTACAGTATCAAACAATAGGAATGTGTCGCCAACACTGAAGAGAGTTGCTAAACACCGTGCTATAAGCTTCCTTGTAGGTGGACCAGGTGATTCCTGTATATGCTGAGTCAACTGCTCAACAAGTTTCTTCTGGCACCCCTTGATATCAGACTGCAACAGAAAATTACAAAATACTTCAACTTAACAGGGTTGGCAATCAAACACATTGTTAGTTTCGTGGACAAAATGTTTATCTGTTTACATCACAACTGTCTTCGTTAGGCTGGGTTCACAAAGAATTGGCAAAGGATGTACGACGGGGAGTGAGCAATGCCCCCAAAGTGGCGTGTAGCCTTGTCAGAGGGCTTACCATTATCAAACCACAATATTCTTTGTTGCGGTGAACAAGCGGAACACAAAAGAACTTAAAAACAAAACACAAAGTTACATTTTTTAAGTAAAAGGAGAATTAACACAAGACACCGAGGGAAACAATGTTTGTAAATCTATGGGACTTAATTACTCTGGTCATTAGTCCCTAGGGTTACGAAGTACTTATCCTAACTTATGCTAAGGGGACAAAATACACCCATGCCCAAGGGAGGACTCGAACCTCCAACGGTGAGCAACCGTGCACGCTTTGCAGCTTTTTTTTTTAATTTCCTTTGGGTAGATCAGTTCATTGCAGTCGTTGTTCCTTTTTCTTCGTGGTCTTTTGATGAGTTCTTGGCTCAGCTTTTTTATTACAGCGAGGCGTTCAGCCCTCTGACCGGGCGCGCTGAGCCACGGCGCCCGGCGTTGCAGCTTAGGCGCCTTAGTACACTCAGCCACTCCACCGCGGCATAGATGAATAGTGGATTTCCTCATAGATCGAGAAGGAATTGTGCTAATGTTGGAAAATTGCCACCTGATGGTGAGAGTTGGAACAATGCTGTAACTGTCAAGTACAGTACAGTCTCGATAGTTCGTGTTTAAAATTATCTGAGACTCATGGGGAAAAAAAAGGTTGCAATGATCTTCTACCTTTTTTTTAACTGTCCTGATAAATAATGAAAACATCACTGCAAAAGATAGATAGGGAGAGAACAGCTGAGTGACAAGGCAGACAATGATGCAATCAACACTGACGATTAGCTCGCTGCCTTGTTGCACCAACTTCTCTTGTCAGTACGGCACAAAATCCCCAGAATGCTCCCGGCTGCTACCGATCAAAACTGTATTCCCACGCAATAGTACCAGTACAGTGTATAGTACACTACAGTACAGTACATTACTATACAGTGTTGTGTTTCGTTTTGTTTGTTGACTGTGTGTTTCATTGTGCACCTTACAAAGATGAGTGCTGTAACAAAAAAAGAGGAAATTTGTGCCTTTGCATCTAAAATTAGAAGCAGTAAGACGACTTGACAAAGGAGAAACAATAAAAATCTTGCTCTTGAATATAGTGTCGGCCAAGTTACTGTTGGCGCTTGGCAAAGAAACTGATTTAAATTGGAAGAGAGTTCTTCACAGAAATGCTGTCACGAATCTCTCAGTCGAAGTATAAAGATGTCAGATTTCGAAAAAAACAAGTGAGACATCGTACATGTGGTTTACCGAACAGATACAGAAGGGTACTCCGATTTCTGACCCAATCTTGCAAGATAAAGCTTTGTTTTTCTGAAACCAGCTGCAGGAAGGAGATGACAATTTCGCCGCTAGTGTAGGCTGGCTCGACAAGTGGAAGAGGAGGTATGGAATGAGTCAACTGCACGTATGTGGAGAAAAATTCCCTGTTAACACTCAGACCGTTTCAAAATTTATCGTCGAGTTTTAAAAAAATCATAACTGATGAAGAATTGTCTAAAGAACAAACATGCAACTGCGACAAAACTGAGCTAAATTTTAAAATGTTACCAGCGAGAAAATTTTCTTCTCCTGAAGATAAAAGTCCTCCTGGGAACAAAAAAGCAAAGAGTGGCTCACAGTTATGGCAGCTTCAAATGGAAGTGGAAACCACAAATTAAAACTGGTTGTGTTTGAGAAGTCTGACAAGCCAAGAACATTCAAGAATGTAACCATCTCCTCCGGTCGTCTAAACACATCAGAATAATGACTGGATGAATCGGGAAGTCTTCAAGAACTTGTTTTTTAACCCATTGGGGCAGAGTGCAAGAATTTGTTAAAAGGAAGTGGACTGCCATGCAACGCGATTTTGCTCATGGATAATGCGTCCTCACATCCAAGTGCAGAAGAACTGCAGTGCGACGGTATCCACGACTTGTTTCTCCCATCAAACGTTAGCTGTCTGAATCAGCCCATGGATCAGGGCGTTCTGGAATGCCTAAAAAAGTATCAACGGCGACTGATACAGTCAATTCTGCATTGCGAAGACAACAAAGGCATTGTATGAGCTTTGAATAAAGTGACTCTGAAGGTCGTCGTGTAGGCCTACTGGATTAGCGAATCTAGGAGCGAGATAAAGTCAGACACGATTTCTAATTCATGGAGGAAAATTCTACAGGAAAATAGGCAGACAGAGAAAATGAAGATTTAGCAGTTGAGGACGATGAACCGTTGTGTAATTTAATCACAAGATTATCAGGATGTGAAGAGATGGAAGTAGATGAGTAGTTAAATTCGGATGAACAGTTGGAAGTGACAGACTTCTGCAATTGACATGGTTAACATCGTATCGCAGGGTGAGAGTGATGAGGCAGAGGCTGCACCGATGATGGGCCACGCCCACGGCTACGCTACGTGGAACAACAGTCTGAGGAGAAGCGACCGACTGACATACAGTACTGCTCCTGAGACGGCGGCGTCACATTGCCGCGAGGAAACGTTGCAGCTTCGCCAAACAAAACACACTTTACGATTACTTCTCTAAATGAATATTGTTATTCTGCCAGTGCAAATGCATATGTAATTACTTTTTTTAACAAAGTTCTTTTTTTACCTGTATTACTCACAATATCATAACATTTCTTTTTCCCATTTAAATTTCGATAGTCCGAGATTTCGATAGTTCGAGGTGGTTCCGGACCCGTTCACCTCGAACTATCGAGACTCTTCTGTAGTAATGAAAATAATCAAGGAGCGACCGAATATTCGACTTCGGCCAAAAAGCAGCCGGATCTTCGGCTTGGCCAAAACCAGCTTTCGTGAACTTCCGGATGAAATCGGATCGCGTTCGGGAGGATTCAGTCAACAATAACGCTTTACTTCAGTAGACGGCGCGCCGTTATAGGAGCCATTTCCTCGCGCGTAAAAAGTGAGTATTTTATTGTTAATCACAATATATCGCAATCGTATCTTATAGTGATATTTTAAACTGTATGACTAATTATTTAACTTGATATTATATTCAATGGAACGGGTTCTCATACCGCTATACTAAAATTTTTGTTATTGTGTTTCCTTGAAAGTGAGGAGCCTTTTTAATAACTAATATGGGTTCAGGAAACATTAATCGTGTGGTACACAGCTTTTACGGTTCAGTTTTCGTACATTTACACTGACAACAATCAATCTTAGTCGGAACTGCGGCGTTATTTTTCGAAATACTTTCTACAGCTCTGATTGAAGTTGATTTACTGACTGTAACTTAAATGCATTGTCTAATTAGGAATGCCAAAAAGGAGATATGTAGAGATGTTTGTCGACTGCTAAAACAGAAGATGGCAACATAAAGCCATCGCTCCCCAGAAAAATTTTAAAGCTGCTTAAGGAAGCAAACAAATCATTACTCTCTGCGTTAATTTGTATTGTGGCAGTCATGCCCAGGCTCTGGCATTCCGTAGTATCTACTTGGCATGTCTGTCGTGCACCTGAAGAGTATCTTCCTACAGGACGAGATGCATGACTGTGGCAGCTACACAGTGGAGTCTCGTTATTTCTAGGCAGGGCCGGCGCAAGGCACGTGCGAAACGTGCGACCGCACGGGGCGGCACTTTCCGAGGGGCGGCAAATCGGCCGCCCTCCATTTTTTTTTTTTTTTTTTTTCCCCTTGACAAACTCAACATTCATGCCCAAGAGGGGATTCGAAACCAAACCTCAAAGGGGCGGGCTTCGGGAACTGTCGCATGCCATGACGCCTCGACTACCTGCCGGTCGCCCCTGTTGAACAAGTGGAGGGAGGAGAAGTAATTTCTTCCTCGCCACTGTGGCAGCACCATCGTGTTTACGCCCGAGGAACAGAGAGGGGGGGGGGGGCAGTCTGGCGTACCGCCACTGCCAGTATTCTTATGAGTGGAGCACTGCCAGCCTGTTGCAATGTTCGATACTGCTGTTACATTTTAAGCCTGAAGCAATTTTGCTAAGCCCTTCTATGGCAGTTTCTGAGTGTTTTACTCTTCCCGCATCATGGAAAAAATGGTTGAACATTACTACAGTGAAACACGTCCAACACCTACAATGGCTAGAAGTATTCCGAATGGGTAAATACGCTGCGAGTAATAACCAGGGATAAAGACATTGGTAGTAAGCCTGGCATAAGTTGTGTCAGAACGAATATTTGAAAATTTTTGCTATCCGTTTCTGAATGATAGTCGGACATTTTGGATTTTGAGCCATGAAACACCTGTCTCCGACTGCATGAACAACAATTAAACTCTGAGCGGCACTTTTGTTTGACAATACTACTAGCACACTATCATTTTGCCAACATTTATGTACTGTATAATGCGTGTGAATCTATGTTTCATCTAAGTAAACTACTAGTCGCTTTGATTCTGATGAAAACCTGAGAAAGTATGGTCTTTTAGAAACATTTCTTCTGGTCCGCACAAAACAAACGTTAATTTTGACACCTTCTAAAACGAAAATCCATAGGCAGAACATCTGAATATTTTTGTAACTTCCCAAGGCTTATTAAAATTAGCTAGATTTATTCCATCATGTTTGACTCCATTTTTGAGCTGGTGCCCAGCGACTGCTTTGTACAAATCTGTAGAAAATGTCACCAATCAGTCGCAATTTTTGTTTTTATTTTCCAGATCTACATTGATTTCGGACACAGTGTGGCTATTGTCAATGCTTTGAGTTATGATTACATCTATACCGTCATGCTGAACGTAACAGTCAACATGACGGTTTATGGGCCGGTTCGTCCACTCTCGTTAATCTTCTCGTTAGTAAACGAGATGATGCCTTTAACGTCCAGTTAAATGTGTTCGTTAAGTTCATTGCGTTTGTCATTGCCAGATACACCTCTCGTTTGCTAACGTGGAGAAAACGAGAAGGTACGATATATTTCGACTATGTTGGCAATAGAAACAAATAAAAGTTCCGTCCGAATAAACAGCTGTTCGCTATATTTGACTAGCAGGGAAGAGGTTAGCAGACAGTTGTTATTTGGTGTTATGGAAAACAAAAGTGAATAAAGTTTGAATTTTACAAGAAATGAGTGCGAGAGTCTTGTTTCCACAATAAATAAATAAATATAAGAATCCATTGGAATGTAAAAAAAAACAACGATGCTATGAGATGGAAGGAAAAGGAAGCTACACGATCGTGTGTGGCAAATGAATTCAATGCTGTCCATGGAACATGCAGGACAGAAAGGTGCTTAGGTCGAAGAACGAGACCATACTGCCAAGTGCACAGTATCTCAATGCAAGCAATAAATTGTACATAGGCGAAAGTGCACAGTTCCTGTAAATCGGAGAAATATATCGCATTTTGGGCCGTACAGTAGGCGCAACAAGCATAAGTAAATACTGAATTAATAAGCTTTTAGACATAAATATTGTTTTATGTTTCCTTTAACGACAGTTAACTTACAAAATAAATACCTGTTGGACTATTCAGATGGTCGAGGAGTTTTTCATGCAGAATTTCCAAAGTGCTCTTTCGAAGACGAAATTGCGTAAGAAATTCTGCATCATTCCAGCATTCAAAATGATTTGGACGAACGTAAATATGTGTAGGACGCCGTATAGGGGTAATGACCTGTAGATAGTCAAAAACATTGACAATGTCTTCATTGTCAAGCAAATCTCTTATTCCATCCAGTTTCATCATACCAATTCTCACTTAACTAGTCGTTACGCGTAAGTTTGTATTTTGATATCGCAACAATAATTTTAAGGTTATGTTGCGTATCTGCAACATATCAAACTCATCTAATCGCTACTGACATGGATGCGACGAGAAATATGACGATAAAATTTTCCAGTAAAGCTGCATTCCACACTAGTTTTTCATACATGCAGTGCTTCTGTTATTTGGTTCGATAAATCGGTCTTTAACAGGTTAATATAATGCGCTTTGGAATCTTGCCATTTTCATACAGATTCTCAGTTAACTGGTCGTTTGCCGTGTAACGAGCAGTATTCTACTCGTTAACTTAACAGCCAGTTTGAGGTCTTTTAACTTGAGGTTAATTCATAACGAAACATTGACAAACGCAGTTCTCCACTAACGACTAGTTAAAATCTTAACTGGAACTTAACGGGATTTTGAAAAACGAGCCCTTAATGTAAGCACATATTAAAAGCTTTGAGATTGGCCACTCAGTGCCCAAGACCTAGGTAGATCTGAAAAGTAGAAACAAAAATTGCGATTGATTCCTGACACTTCCTACAGATTTATTTAAATAAAATTCCACAAACTTTTTGTGTTAAAACGGGGGAGGGGGCGGCAATTTAGCAGCTCGCACGGGGCGGCACTTGGGCTTGCGCCGGCCCTGTTTCTAGGTGAACGGGACCGGGAGCACCTCAAACTATCGACATTTATGTATGAAAAAGAAATCGATCTTGAAAAGAATACATGTGAAAAAAGAACTTTTTTAAAAAAATAATAAAGTGTTTAAAAAGGCATTTACACATTGGCAGCTAACGCTTTCATACTCTTAACTAATTACTTCGCAATATAATGGTGGGGTGTCTTTTCGATGAAGATTGTATGTACCCGTGGTTTTGTTTTGTTTTATGACTCTCGGATTTATGGGAAACTCCTAATTCCGAGACTCGAAATATCGAGACTCCAATGTATCGAGTTCAATTTACTTATTCTCTAACTTACTTTAATTTGTTTACATATCAAACGTCACAAGGAGGAGAAAAGAATCCACTTTGGAAGTTCTTTAATGAAAGTACCGTCAATTTTTCTAAATCTGTATGCCTTCCATTTCGTCTTCTAAGGATTCCTGGATAGGCTTACATACACGCAATAAGGCTTAGTACAGGGAAGGGATTTTGCAAAATGTGGGAAAACTAATCATTTGTGGCATAAAGTAAATTTGATAGCAAAACTAAGGCTTTCACGGCCGGAAATGTCATGTCCATTAAAATTATTCGGGCCGTAATGCCGTTGTCGGTATTTGTCAAATCCCAACGTTTCGTCCCGTCTGCGGAAGACATCTTCAGGGCGCTCTGTAGGACTGCACGCCCAACGCACACACTGGCTGGCTACTGACTGCCGCCAAGTTGGGTGTCCGCACGTTCCCACGCCGGCGCGTCACGTCACGTGTTTTCGAGACGTCAGTGCAATTGACCGTCGTCCGCTGCCGCCGACCGCCGTTGCCATCACACTGTAGTGGACGGGTGGTCAATCTCTTCTTCAGCACCGGCATCCATATAAACGTTTAGTTTTATGCCCTCTTCCTCACGATCGAAATTATTCGTATGTTTGGCGATTTCAGTTGCCTCCCTGTAGAGCCTTTCATAGTATCTGCTTGTGGCCGCTAGTACCTGAGTCTCGTCGAAGCGAATGTGGTGGTTACCAGGCTGGAAAGCATGCTCCGCAATAGCTGATCGTTCCGTTTCTCCTCTTCTACAAATGCCCTTGTGATCTTCCAAACGTTTTGCGACAGTTCTTTTGGTGGTACCCACATAATGGACATAAAGTAAATTTACCGTAATTTTAACTTAATTACTAAAGTTTCGGTTTCGGCCGAAACTAGAAGAGTAACCGAATATTCTGTTACTGTTACGGTCTGACTCTAAAAATAATATTTCTAATAACTAGGGTAGACAAAAAGTTCTAGCTAGTTGTTAAATGTTCGTGAAGTTACGATGCAGTAGTGCCATATCTAGTAGAAATTCTATATTTTTCAACGTAATTACTATTCTTAATAAAAGCCTACACATGGCAAATATTCATGAGATATGTTCACAATATATGGACACTTTTTCATAATTTCATAGTCCTATATTTTCCTGTTGTAAACAAGAAATAAGGGCATAAATACCGACCATATGTTACATATTATGCCATTATGCGCCAAAAAAATGGAAGATTGGGGTTCAACGACCGTTGACAGTGTAGTTATTAGAGATGGAGCTGATGTTCGAAGTGTTTGGATAGGGAAGGGAAAGTAATTTGACCGTGCCCTTTCGAAGGAACCATCCCGACATTTGCCTGGAGCGATTTAGGGAAACCACAGAAAACCTAAATCTGGATGGCCGGAAGTGAATTTGAAACACCGTCCTCCCGAATGCGATTCCAGTGCCTTATCACAGCGCCAGCTCGCTCGGTGGTTATGCAGAGGAACAGAAGACATTTTCACTTATAACATTAGAGGCCGTCAAACGCAGCCTGTCTCCCGCTCGTTCCCACCAGCGAGAGCGCCTGGCGAGACCGCCGCACGCGCGAGCTAGCCGTGCCGGGTACGCAGTCTCGGGAGCGAGGCGTCTCGGTACTCTCGACAGGCATGTAGAACAGCCGACAGCAGTGCGCATGCGCAGAGCCAGCCCCCCCCCCCCCCCCCCGCACTGTGACGCCTGTCCGGCACAAGCCTACATTGGGCTGCGTTCACACTTCACACTGCCGGCCGGGCCAAGACGAAATAAAAGGGGGAAAATCCATGTTCCGATTTTCACGATGACAAAAATATTGACGGTATATAAGACCATCCCATATCCCTTTATCAACCAATTGTTTTTCTTACAAGCATTGCCTTGTCTGTGAAAAAAATAAAATGTTTACTTTTCATTCCGCCCGAGTTTTGGCCCACTTCAGGTTACGGTAGTAACACTAAAAGTGGGCCTTTGCGATCGTCTTTTGACAGCTCGAAATTTAAATGAAAATAACGGCTTAAGCATACATCTGACACGAAAATTGAAGAACCGAATTTGTAGAGCAGAAAAGTCTCTACAACTTTGCTCTCTTATGTTTTTTTCATATCTGTGTCGTTTGAGAGATATTTGCAAAAATAACGGAGTTTTGACACCCTCCATTAAATTAACGACAACCAGCCGTTCGCAGATGTCACGAGACATTCCTCGCCCGGAACTGTCTCTGGCATACGCCATCTTGCGTTGCGTATTTGATGATTTTCTTATTCTAACTTACACGTTCTCATTTCAAAGTAATGGCGCAATGAAGAATTAACAAAAAGACGTCGTTCTTCGTACGATAAACGATAATCTAGTGTCTATAAATGCCATATTAGCATCAGTCAACAACGGCCATCAATAGTATGAGATTAAAGAACGCAATTCATAACTGTCAGCTGTAGCGTAGCGGGCAATGCGTTGGACTGTGACGCCGAAGGTCAGTGGTTCGGAACCCGCCAGTACCTAAAACTTTTCCTACAAAGGTTACAGACACTCTTATTAATTAATTTTTTATTAGTTAGATTATTATTTTGGTCCAAAATGTTTGCAAAAACGTATAAAACTACAAATCTAAAGTGGGCCATAAAACACGTCAGTGCGATTTTTTAGTTTCGTAATGCTCCTCACTCGATTTTTATGAAAGTATGCGGTTAAAAAATCTGATTTTTGAACTCATGATAGTATAACATCTTAGCTTTCGAATAAATTATTCATATTTTCATAATTCGTAACAGTCGTTTCAAAACAACGCTATTTGTCAGGTACGTGCACTTGAGTTACAAATCGTGTATTGAAAAAGTTAGATAACGTGCAGCTTACTGTTCTATGCATTTTAGACCATACATTACTGCGAGTGATATGGAACTAAAAGAAAAGTTTTTGAAATGGTAGTCGCACTAATATCTACCTCCTTTCATAAGCAATTGCGAGATATCTGAGCGTCGTCATGCAGCGACCACAAGTCTACGAACTTGGCGTGTGTGGAGTGTAGTGCAAAGCACTGCAGTACGGAAAAAAAATATTTGACAACCGATTACAATGGACAATGATATGCTATGGTTTGACATAAGGTCATACTTCCACTTCATAAGAGGTATACAACTAGTTTTTCACATCGTACAATTGATAGAATACATATTTTTTTTCTTTCGAACTACAACAGAAAAATAAAGTAACGTAAACTGTGAATTTGCTGTTGATGGACTGAAATAAAATTTTCTGAAATTCTGCTTAATGACTTTCTAGTTGGAGATGATAAACGGAAAAAGCCCAAAAATACACTTACATTTATTATGCATCTACACCTAAAATGGCTATTACACTATATAGCCTACTTTTAATTTTCGATTTTGTAGCTCTCGGAAAATGTACCATAAGGTGAAACAATTTGTATACAGTCTCTCACACAAAAGCGCTGTCCCTTACGCCCGAGACAAAAGTAGGAATGAACTAAGTAAAAATGAATACCAACAGTAAAATTAAAAATATATTAGTTGCCTCCTTATAAGGGATGCTGCGACTTATAAATATTACAGCCATTTTGTTATATTTACAGCAACAAAAATAGTAGGGCACACTCATCTATCCAAGATTCGAGATTGCATCACCAATCATCCTACGAAAACTGATAGCAGGGCTGCTGTGTCTAATACTTCCACCTTCTATACATACTTTAGATAAAATATGGAATGGCTCAATAATAAGTGAATTGTGATATGTACTATTCATTTTAAGTGTTATGACCTAGCGGGCCATTCAGATCGCGCGCGCCCGTAATGTGCTCCGTGGCTTGCGCTGGCCCAGCCAAAATAGTTCCCGGCCTAGCCACGTGAGGGCACAGTCGTCAGCTGACAAGAGCTGCGCGCTATCTGCTGGCGGCGCGCTGTCAAACGGCCGGAGTGACTGCCGGGTCATTCTTCGAGTGAACACGGAACGTGCTTTATAGTGTTTACGCCAAACGGTGTTTACTTCAGTGGCGACGAGGTTTATGGTAGTGTGGTCTTCCTACCACAAGTCGTGTCAGAGCAACTTAGCGCGTTGCTGACGAATCTTCAGTCGTTGCCGTAAGTTTTGGCTCAACAGAATGCTTCCCACACGACGTCTATTGACACCTTGACTAGGGCCGTGACCACAGAGTAACATATACAGAGGAGCAGCCCCCCCCCCCTAAACCACTGTCCTACACTCCCCTCGTAGTTCCGTAAGATGCTAGCAGGTGTCAGGCAGTTCCCTGGCTTAGTACCGGTAGACCACGCTAGAGGCACTTCAGAGGGTAGCGTGGAGGGGAGGCTGAGGGGAGAGCTCGTGCCGCCTGCCACGAGGCCACGGCTGTGTCCTCTGTGCCGGCGTTCGAGGGGAGGTGGTGGTGGGGACAGCCGCTACCTGCCTCCTGCTCTGACCAGTTTAAAGAGCTGCTTCTGACCGCAGCGCCATCATGGGACATCTTACGGAACTGCTTCAGCACCCCCCCGCCCCACACCCCTGAGCGTTGGACCGGGCCCTTACGGAGGTTTCCCATCTGTATATATTTGTCTGTGCCGTGACCCAACAGGTCGGGTTGCGGTCTTCTGTGCCCGTTCCTCCGTTTCCTCCCGTTAACGACAATGCCGATTATTGGCCCGACTTCGAACAGCGTTTACGCCAACACTTCGTAGCCTTCCAGGTGTGTGATGAAGGTAAGCAAAAAGCTTATTTCCTTTCGTGGCTCTCGCCTCGCCTTTTTCGATCGCTGGGCGATTTGGCGCCGCTTCGGACGCAGGCATCCCTTTCCTTGTGGGATATCTGTTCTGTCTTTGCGGCATATTCTCGCGTGGTGTCGGCCCGCATATCTTTCTACCGTTCGCGTAAACAGCCGGGTCAATCATACCGCGCTTGGGCCACGGAACTGCAGAGGCTGGCCCTTCGTTATCTGTTTCGGTCCGAGCCGCACGGTGATTCGTATGCGGAGTCTATGGTCCACGACGTTTTGATTTGTTTTGCTCCCGACCTGGACGTTCGCAAGCAGGCTCTTCAATCGGACGATCCCTCATTAGCGGAGTTTTTGCGTATTGCGTGCGCATTTGAAGAGTCTGAAGCCGTGGGGAGTCAACTTTTCGCTTGGGGGGAGGTATCCTCCTCTGCCGATTCGGCCCAGTTATCCGCGCCGCCGGGTTCTTCTGTGGCTGTTGTTGCGTCGCCCTCCCCTCCCTCCCTTCCGACGCCGCGGCGCTCACCTGTGTCGTATGGGCGGTGGGAAAGGCAACGCGCGTCGCCCACTTCAGAGAGCGAGCCGATTTCATGTCTTTCGTGCGGGGCGTCCCATTCTCGGGAATCGTGTCCGCACAGGCCGGCCACGTGTAATCGTCGTGGAAAATTCGGTTCGGACACATCGCCCGAGTGTGTCGCTCCTCTGCTCGGGGCCGCAATAGGACCTCTCACCCTCGCGATTTCGGCGAGTCGCCCACGGATATTAATAAGGTCGTTCCCGTCGGCGCACAACCGCCGAAATTGTTTATAGACCTCCGCATTCTGCGGAAAACTGTCAAGCTTAAAGTGGACACTGGCGCGACGACATCGCTTCTAAGTTCTGCTACTCATCAAGCATTAGGCTCCCCCACTTTATGTCCGGCGCCTCGCGCGTTGGTTGGCTACGGCGGCCACCCTATTCCACTATTGGGGTCGTTTGTCGCCGAAGCTATATATCAGAATGTCAGCCGCGCGGTACCGTTTGTGGTAGTAAACAGTGCGACGGCTACGAATATCTTTGGCATCGACGCTTTCCATGCTTTTGGCTTTACTGTTACTGATTCTGTCTGCTTGGTTGCCGATCAAATTCCGTACGAGAGTCTCACGCAGCTCCGCGCGGAATTCTCGTCCTAGTTTGCGCCGGGTCTTGGGTGTCCTAAGAATTTTCGGGCCACTATAACACTTAAAAATACGGCTCGCCCCGTCTTCTGTCGGGCTCGGCCCGTCCCGATCGCCCTTCGCGGAGCTGTTAAATTCTTATTAGATCGCCTGACGGCGGAAGGTATTTTGCGTCCTGTCAAAGCAAGCGAGTGGGCCTCCCCTCTAGTTGTCATACGCAAGCCTTCTGGGGCCCTGCGTTTATGTGGCGACTTTAAGAAAACTGTAAATTCTCACTCCATCATTGATTCTTTTCCCATGCCTCGCCCAGCGGAATTGATAGATCGGCTGTCAGGGGGGCAGTATGTTTCGAAGATAGATCTGGCAGAGGCTTATCTCCAGTGGCCTCTACATCTACATAGATACTCTGCTAACCACATTTAAGTACCTGGCAGAGGGTTCATTAACCACTTTCGTAACTTTTCTCTACCGTTCCATTCTCTAATAGCGCACGGAAAGAATGAACACCTAAATCGTTCCGTTTTAGATCTGATTTCTCTTATTTTATTGGGATGGTCATGTCTCCCTAAGTAGGTGGGTGCTAGCAAAATATTTTCACATTCAGAAGTAAAAGTCGGCGATTGAAACTTCGCAAACAGATCACACCGCAATGAATAACATCTTTCTTGTAATGATTTCCACCCCAATTCGTGCAACATTTCCGTGACGATTCCCCCCCCCCCCCATAACGTGATAAAACAAAACGAGCTGCCCTTCTGTGAACCTTCTCAATGTCTTCCGTCAGTCCCACCTGGTGAGGGTCCCACAAAGGGGCAACAGTACTCCAGGAGAGGACGCACAAGTGTGTTGTAGCCAGTCTCTTTGGTGGAGCTGGTGCATCTTCGAAGCGTTCTGCCAATGAAACGTAACCTTTGGTTCGCCTTCCCTACAATATTTTCTGTGTGTTCTCTCCAGTCAAAGTTGTTCGTAATTGTAACTCCTAGGTATTTGGTAGAATTTACGACCTTAAGGTTTGACTGATTTATCGCGTAATTGAAGTTCAGTGGATTTCTTTTAGTGGTCATGTGTATTACTTCACACTTTTCTTTATTTAGTGCCAATTGCCAATTTTCGCACCATGTAGAAATTTTGTCTAAATCACTTTGCAGTTGCTTTTGATCCACTGTTGACTTCACTAACCGATAAACGACAGCATCATCCGCGAACAGTCTAAGGGAGCTATTCAGATTATCTCCTAAATCGTTTATAAACACGAGGAAGAGTAGGGGACCTATAACGCTACCCTGTGGCACGCCAGATATCACTTCTGTTTTACTCGATGACTTACCGTCAATTACAACGAACTGTGTCCTTTCTGATAGGAAATCGTGAATCAAATTGCACAATTGGGGAGATATTCCATAAGCACGCAATTTCATAAGATGATGATGCCTCCAAACAGTCGCTGGTAATTTCTATGCCTTTTGGCTTATATCAATATCAGAGATTGCCATTCGGGGTGGCCAGTGCCCCCGCAATCTTTCACCATTTTGTAGAGCTGTTGCTAGCACCGGTTCCCTGTTGCATGAACTACATGGATGATATTGTGGTGACGGGGTCCACAGCTGCTGACCATATTGCCAACCTCCGCTCCTTGTTTTCCGTTCTGGTGGGGGCTGGCCTCCGCTGTAATTTCCAGAAATCTTTCTTCCAACCGTCTATCGAGTACTTGGGCTATGAGGTATCCAGGTCGGGGGTGCGTCCCGTGGCTGATCACGTGCGTACTGTCGCAGATCTTCCCCGTCCTTCTTCCGTTCAAAAACTTCAAGTATTCCTGGGCAAGATCGCCTATTATCACCGCTTCCTCCCGCAAACAACCACAGTGGTTCACCTCCTGCACCAATTGCTGCGTAAGGGCGCCCCGTTGCACTGGTCTCCAGCTTGCGAGCGAGCTTTTCAATCATTTAAAGTGGCCCTCCTTGAGGCTACATGCCTCGCTGCATACACCCTGGGGGTCACGATAGTCGTGGCAGCAGATGCTTCTCAGCATGGTGTGGGGACGGTAATGGCACATCGGTTCACTGATGGGTTGGAACGCCCATTGGCGTTTGCATCTATAACTCTTACGGAGGCGCAGCGCCGGTATTCCCAGGTGGACAAGGAGGCCCTAGCCATCGTTTTTGCT
This sequence comes from Locusta migratoria, assembly GCA_026315105.1. Classification (NCBI taxonomy): domain Eukaryota; kingdom Metazoa; phylum Arthropoda; class Insecta; order Orthoptera; family Acrididae; genus Locusta; species Locusta migratoria. Next base: position 674,603,421 of record CM048755.1, read on the forward strand.
CTAAAAAATTTTTATGTTTATCTCTATGGGTCCAAGTTCACCCTATACACGAACCACCGCCGATTAGTGTCTTTGTTCCACCCGTCGGCGGCTCTTCCGGACAAGGCAGCCTATCGTCTCCAACACTGGGCCTTGTACCTCTCCCGTTTTCATTATGAGATACAGTACCGCACGAAGGTTCATTACATCAATGCCGACGCAGTATCGCACCTCCCGGTAGGCCCCTCGACCTAGTCTTTGATGCAGAAGAGCTTTTGTAGACGAGTCGGCAGTGGACGTTGTCGCCGGTTTCCCTATCAATAGCTCACGGATCGCGGAGGCTATGGCTGCTGACCCTGTCCTCTGGGCCGTCCTTCACCGGGTGCAGCAAGGCTGGTCGGACTGTCCTCCAGGTCGAGCATCAGACCCTCTCTACAATTATTATGCAATTCGTCACCGTCTTAGCGCCTACGAGGGCATTTTACTTCTGTCCATGGAAGACGGCTCCCAAGTGGTGGTTCCAGCGTCATTGCACCGTTGGATTCTAGATCTCCTACATCAGGACCACTGGGGCGTCTCCTGCACAAAGACGCTTGCCTGTTGACATGTATATTGGCCAGGCATAGATGGGGACGTAACTCGCCTCATAGTAGGATGCTCTTCTTGTGCGCCCCAACAAGCAGCTCCTCGCTCATCTCTCTCTCCATGGCCCACTCCGTCCGAACCTTAGGAACGACTCCATGTCGACTTTGCAGGGCCCTTCTTAGATAGCTATTGGCTTTGCGTCATTGACACATACTCCAACATCCCGTTTGTTGTTCGCCTAGCCTGCACGTCCGCTGAAGTTACCACACGTTCCCTGTTAAAGATATATCTTATATTGAAGGTCTCCTGGCCGCATTGGTGACCGATAACGGGCCACAGTTTACACCACAACACTTTCACGATTTTTGTTCTACCCATGGGATCCACCATGTCCTAGCCCCACCATTTCACCCACAGTCAAAGGGGCGGCGTAGAGGTTTGTCCACACTTTCAAGACGCAAAAGTGCAAGTATGTGTCGTATCTTTCAGTGGAGGAAGCCCTCCTTCGATTCCTTTCATCTTATTGGTCCACTCCGGCCAGTCAACAGAGCCTTCTGAGCTCCTTCACGGCCGTTCTCATCGGACGCTGTTGTCCCTCTTCCATCCGGGCTCTCCCGCATCCCTTCCTCGTCCTCTGTCATGCTTTGCCCGAGGTTCGGCTGTCTGGGCTCGAGGCTACGGCCCCCATCCTCGTTGGGTCCCAGCCGTGGTCGTTCGGGGGCGTGGCCGTCATCTCTGTAAGGTCCGTTCTCCTACTGGTATCCTCACCCGCCACCACGATCAGATCCGGGTCCGCCATCCTTCTCCCACATCTACGGTCCCTTCCCCCCTTTTCTGGTCATGCCCTATGTCGGCAGCGCCATCTGGGAACAGTTCTCTAATAACTTCATTTCCGCGGACGTTGGCTGGTCAACAAGGGGAGGTCCCACCACCGTCAGGTTCCGGGGCCCACTTCCCTGTTGCAGCCCCAGTGGCCAGCTCCAAGGAGTGGACAGCTCCGGTCGCCGGCTGTGGGGGCGCCTTGCGGCCAGCCGACGGGGGCCCAGAGTTGCCGATGGATGAACCACAGGATGGGGGCATAGAGAACCCACTGCCATCGCCAGTGCTGGGAGTGGCAAGACATCGCTCGCGAGGGCGAACCCCTCGTCGCGCAAAGGGGTTTCATCCGTACGCGGTGGTTCCGGGCAGGGAGTGGATGGAGCCACAAGATGATCGGATGGAGGTAGAAGAGTCCCAGCAGCCAGACTTCTTCACCGACGTTCCGGTTCCGGCACCTCGCCCCAAGGGGGGAAGGATGTTATGGCCTACTAGCGGGCCATTCAGATCGCGCGCGCCCGTATTGTGCTCCGTGGCTTGTGCTGGTCCGGCCGAGATAGTTCCCGGCCTCACCACAGGAGGGCACGGTCGTCTAAGACAGCTGACATGAGCTGCGCACCAGCTGCTGGCGGCGCGCTGTCAAACGGCCGGAGTGACTGCCGGGTCATTCTTCGAGTGAACGGGAAACGTGCTTTATAGTGTTTACACCAAACGGTGTTTTCTTCAATAAGCTCTAGACACAGCGGACCTGCTATCAGTTCTCGTAGGATGATTGGTAACACAATCTTGAATCTTGGATAGATGAGTGAGCCCCAGCATTTTTTTTTTTTTTTTTTTTTTTTTAAATATAACAAAATGTCTGTAATATGTTTCTAACGCCTGTGCTGTATAAATATGCCTACTACTTCACATATATATGTATGGTACGCCTTATGTATTATACTTTTGATGTTAATACTATATATAGTACCTAAGTGGTTACTATGGTGTTTGTACTTGGCCCGAGATCCTAGTAGACCATGCCCTACTTCTTATACAAGCAAGATAGATGACACAAAATATTGCACTTTGTGGGATACTATTCGTTATATATAATCCATCTGGGGCAATAGCCTATACACCCACTTACCAGTAATCTCTACATATAGTCTTATTTTTCCATTAACTGCCACACAAAGGATAGAATATGGTTAACACATTCTATACAGTCTGTTTAATTTCACATGGAAACTATTTTCCAGGGTATACTAGTTAATATGTAATCTGTTTTTTAAAACTTTTTATTATTAAATTAAAAAAAAATATTTTCAATTTCTTGTAGATCATTTGACATGGTACTTCTATGTTTGTTACCTGACATAGCACCTCATACTATATGGTGCTTAGCATAACTTCATACAAATTGTATATATGACATTAAATGTATAAAAATAGTACTTCATGTAATTTGTATATATTAGGCATTTAATGTATATTATAAAAAATATTATTTACGACTGTCTCATGGGGCAAAGACCATAATGTAATATATTCTACTGTGCATTTAACATCTTTGTCTATGGCTTCCCACCTAACAGTCAGTATTGTACTTGGCTTCAGTCAGCATTGAACTTGGCTGCTGAAGTGCCTCTGGTGAATACCATAAGAAAGTCGGGTTCTAACGTTTTATTGTTGTTGTTGTTGTTGATGTTTAAAGGGGACTCAACTGCTGGGTTATCAGTCCCCTGTTCCCAGCTAGGAGTAAACTGTTAAAAGTTTCCTTTTCGTCGCATACTACTAAGTCTAGGATACTCCAGGTACTGAGCGACAGTCAATCGTAAAATGATGACAGAACAATGGACAAGACAGGAGTGGACAAAATAGACAGAACACTAAAACAAGGCTGCAGAAGCGTGTGGCTGGCTGATCACAAATAATACAGGATGAGCCAGCCACTCTGCACACTTTAAAATCCGTAGTTAAAAGGCAAGTCACAAACCGTAAAGTGACAGTGGCCTATTGTTCTGGAGGGGGTGAAGCCCGACAGGGCGGGCTTATAGGCCCCACCACTAAATAGACCCATAAAAGCCAGTTGCGCGAATAAAACCTAAAACACGATCGACCATAGCAGCATCGTCTCCTAACATAAAAGGAAGCGCATCTGGGAGATTAAAAGATTGTCGCAAAACAATTAAAAGTGGACAGTCCACCAGGATGTGGACCACTGTCAAGGGGGCGCCACAGTCACACTGTGGTGCGTCCTCCCGCCGAAGAAGGTGGCCATGCGTCATCCATGTGTGGCCGATTCGTAGGCGGCAGAGAACAACAGATTCCCTACGAGACGACCGCAGTGAGGACTTCCATGCGGCCGTAGAGAGCTTCACTGCACGAAGCTTGTTGGGGTGAGCAGAGTTAGCCCACTCGTAGTCCCACAGGCTACGGATCTTCCGATGGAACTCCAGTCGGAGATCGCTCTCTGGAAGACCAATAGCCAATGGACTGGAGGAAGTAGCCTGCTTAGCCAGCTGATCCACACGTTCGTTTCCAGGAATGCCGATGTGGCCTGGGGTCCAAACAAAGACCACCGAGCGACCAGACCGAACAAGCCTGGAAAGAGACTCCTGTACGGATTGCACCAAAGGATGTTTCGGGAAACATTTACCGAGGGCTTGCAAACCACTAAGGGAGTCAGAACAGATGACCAGAGACTCCCCATGGCAACCTCTGAGATGTTCAAGTGCCCGATAGATGGCAACTAGTTCCGCTGTGAAGACGCTACTTCCACAGGGCAGTGAATGCTGTTCAGTATGCTCACCATGGACGTATGCATAGCCAGTACGGCCGTCAACCACAGAACCATCCGTGTACACGACGTCCGCGCCACAGAACGACTCCAAAACCGCCTGAAACTGGCGACGGAGACTCAGTGGCGCTACAGAGGCTTTTGATACATGCGCCAAGTCCAGCCGAAGCTGTGGACGTGAAAGTGACCAGGGAGCGATGCGGTAAGGCCTGTGAAAAGCAGGAGGGATAGGAATCGACTCAAGAGACGACAGGACGGAACGAACACGCACCGCGATCGGAAGACCCGACCTCGGTCGTCGTTGTGGAGATGGAAGTGCAGCAGTTGGAAAAAGAAGCCTGCGATTCGGATGATGTGGTATCTCATGAACATGGGCAGCATAGGAGGCCAACAGCTGCCGCCGCCGAAATCGCAGGGGAAGGACTCCAGCTTCGGCTAGTAGGCTTTCCACTGGGCTTGTCCGAAAGGCCCCTGTCGCTAAACGGACCCCACTGTGAAGTACTGGGTCCAAGGCCTGCAATGCAGATGGGGCTGCTGAACCATACACAAAGCTCCCGTAATCCAATCGCGACTGAATCAGTGCCCTGTAGAGCTGCAAAAGACTCGTACGGGCGGCACCCCAACTAGTGTGGCTGAGGCAGCGCAGGATATTGAGGTACCTCACGCACTTCTGCTTGAGCTGGCGAAGATGAGGCACCCAAGTGAGCCGGTTGTCGAAGAGCATGCCAAGAAATCGGTGAGTCTCTTCGACACGAAGAAGTTCATCATATAAATATAGCTCTGGGTCCAAATGGACAGCTCGACGGCGGCAGAAGTGCATAACCCGGGTTTTCGATGGAGAAAACTGGAACCCATGGGTTGAGGCCCACGACTGCGCTTTTCGAATGGCTCCCTGTAGACGCCTTTCAGCTACCCCGACGCTAGCTGAGCTGAAGTATAGGCAGAACAAAGAAGAAGAAACCGAAGACCCCACTGCCTCAGCAAGTCCATTGATGGCAATTAAAAATAGGGGTACACTAAGTACAGAGCCCTGTGGGACACCGTTCTCCTGGACGTGAGAGGAGCTGAGGGAAGTACCAACCCGTACCCGAAAAGATCGGAGGGAAAGGAAGTTCTGAATAAAAAGTGGGAGCGGACCTCGCAATCCCCAACCGTGCAGTGTAGCCAGAATGTGGTGGCGCCAAGTGGTATCGTAGGCCTTTCTGAGGTCGAAAAAGACGGCAACAAGGTGCTCACGCCTGCTAAATGCCGTACGAATGGCGGACTCCAGAGCCACTAGGTTGTCAACAGTGGAGCGGCCTTGGCGGAAACCCCCTTGACGTGGGGACAACAGACCCCGATGTTCTAGGATCCACATAAGCCGCCGGCTCACCATACGTTCGAATAGCTTGCACAGAACGTTGGTGAGGCTGATTGGACGGTAACTATCAGCCACCTGTGGGTCAGCACCAGGTTTCATCACGGGGATGACGATGCTTTCCCGCCATTGTGACGGGAAAGCCCCCTCCACCCATAAACGGTTAAACAGGGCGAGAAGCTGGTGTTGAAACTCCACGGAAAGGTGCCGGATGAACTGGCTGTGGATTCTGTCCGGTCCTGGAGAGGTATCGGGGCATGCGGCAAGGGCAGTTTCGAATTCCCATTTACTGAAAGCAGAGTTGTACACTTCGGCGCGACGTGTGTGAAAGGACAGCCGTCTCTGTTCAACACGCTCCTTCAGCGCACGGAAGTCCGCACTGTATTCACATGTTGCAGAGGTGCGAGCATAATGCTCGGCCATGTGTTCTGCAATGGAAATCGGGTCGGTGCATAGGGTACCCTGGATGCGTAGGCTGGGAATCGCCGCCGGTGGACGGTACCCAAATAGGCGCCGAACCTGCGACCACACCCGAGATGCTGAGGCGCGACGGCCGATGCTGGCGACATACGTCTCCCAACAGTCCCGTTTACCCTGCCTGATGAGCTGTCGAGCCCGGGCCTGGAGCCGTTTAAAATCTATTAGGTTTTCGACAGTGGGGTGTCGACGATGCCGCTGGAGCGCCCGACGACGATCCCGAATGGCCTCAGCGATTTCCGGCGTCCACCAGGGCACAGACTTACGCCGTGGGGAGCCAGAAGTGGTGGGAATGGTTGACTCAGCGGCTGAGACTATCGTGCTGGTTACCTGGTCAATCGCCATGTCCACGTCAGCTGGCAGTGGAACAGGAACCGTTGCAACTGAGGTGTAGCGTTGCCAATCAGCTCGATGGAGAGACCATCGAGATGGGCAGCCCGGAGGTTGAAAATCCAGGAGCGACACGAGGATGGGAAAATGGTCGCTGTTGCAAAGGTCATCATGGACCCTCCACTGGAAATGCGGGAGCAGGCTCGGGGTACAAACGGAGAGATCTATAGCTGAGTAGGTGCCTCGTGCCATGCAAAAATGCGTGGGTGCACCAGTGTTTAACAGGCAGACGTCTTGCTGCGATAAGAGCGTCTCTATGTCCCTACCGCGAGCTGTTGTCTGCGCTCCACCCCACAAGGGATGGTGAGCATTGAAGTCCCCCAGAATCAGAAATGGTGGGGGAAGTTGTGCCACCAGGGTAGCAAGGTCAGTAATTGAAATCATCTCATCTGGGGGAAGGTAAAGTGAACAGATCGTCAGTTCCTGCATAGCCCGGATCCGAACAGCCACCGCCTCAAGAGTCGTGTGTAGAGGCACAGCGGCACTGGGGACAGTGGCAAGGACGTAAATACAGACACCTCCAGAGACCCTGTCATATACGAGACGATTTTTGTAATAGCCCCGATACCCACGAAGGGCTGGGGTCCTATTAGCAGGAAACCAGGTTTCCTGCAGGGCTACACAAAACGCTGGGAAGCGGCACAGCAAGTGCTGTAACTCTGGCAGATGGTGGAAAAATCCGCCACAGTTCCACTGGAGGATCAGAGAGCCTCCTGGTCGCTGGGGCATGCTGAATTCGGCGGCGCGGTAGGGGTCGCAGTATCTTCTGCCGTCGCCGATTTCTGAGGCAGAGCCTCAACGTCCATGACTTCCGCAGACTCGGCAATTGCCAAGTCTTTGGGGGACGCGAGGGTCTCTATCTCGTCCTCAGAAGAAGAGGTGGAGGGGGGTGGTGGCAAGGTTGCCACCAGGGTATCCTTCTCCTTAGGCGGTTTCTTGTCTTTCTTCTTCTTCTTCTTCGTTTCGCGCTTCTCTTTAGGTTTCTCATGCTGGGAGGGCGCTGCCAGCTCAGTCCCCAGGACTGAGGAGCGGCGTGCAGCCCTACGACCAGCTGGCAGTACTTTCTGCCATCCACTGGCATCCGCTGATTCAGCGGGAGAAACCTTAGAGGGAAGGGATCCGAGCGACCCCTTCCTAGCGCGAGGAGCCAGAGCAGGCTGTTGTTGCTCTGGCTCTGGGGTGGGGACCAATGTCCCCTTTGGTGTGGTGGTTACCGCTCCCAAAGCAGGGTCTTTGGGGGCGGTGGAATTTGAGGTGCCCCCAGTAGTTAGGGGGGCAGAGGTAGATGGTTGGGCCTGGGAGCCCACTAGGACCGACTGCACACGTGGCAATTCTTTAGATGAAGATACGGCTGCAGCAAAGGATGTCTTCATACTGATGGGATGCAGTTTGTCGTATTTCCTCTTCGCCTCCGAGTAAGACAGCCTATCCATGGTTTTATATTCCATTATCTTCCTCTCTCTATGCAGAACAGAGCAGGTGGGCGAGCAAGGGGAGTGGTGTTGTCCACAGTTCACACAAAGTGGAGGAGGTGCACAAGGGACGTTAGGGTGTTCCGCACGTCCACACTCTCGACAGGTGGAGTTGGCTGTGCACCTGGAGGACATGTGCCCAAACCTCCAGCACTTATAACAGCGCATAGGGGGAGGAACGTAGGGCTTCACGTCAATCCGGTAAATCATCACCTTGACCTTCTCAGGCAACGTGTCACCCTCGAAGGCCAAGATGAATGCGCCGGTTGCGACCCTGTTGTCCTTCGGACCCCTATGCACTCGCCGTATAAAATGAACTCCTCTCCGCTCCAAGTTCTTACGTAGCTCGTCATCGGTCTGCAACAGAAGATCTTTATGGAAGATTATACCCTGTACCATGTTGAGGCTCTTATGAGGAGTGATCGTCACGGGAACATCACCCAGCTTGTCACAGGCAAGCAGTGCTCGTGACTGTGCTGGGGATGACGTCGTAATAAGGACAGAGCCGGATCGCATCTTTGACATGCCTTCCACCTCACCGAATTTATCCTCAACGTGTTCGACAAAAAACAGGGGCTTTGTGTTGGTGAACGACTCACCGTCAGTCCGGGAACATACTAGGTATCGGGGGGCATAGGCCTCACCTCGATTTTTTGTCCTACGTTCCTCCCATGGCGTTGCCAAGGCAGGGAACGACTGAGGGTCATATTTCTCAGCATTGTACTCAACCTTTCCTCTCTTAGAGACGGTGGTTAAACGCCCACCAGCGTTACTTTGAGTTCTTTTCATCGTGGTCCCACGAGCAGCTAGGGAAATAAGAGTCCACCCAGGCAGAGCCCCGCTTGCCTGGGTAAGCCTTATACAACTGAGGTGCGGCAGGTTCCTCAGAGGTTGCTCGCTAATGACTGTTCTACCTCAACAGCCATGCATCTCCTCGGCACGTAGCACACCTTGAGATTGAGGGTTTTTTTATAGAGGTTTGTACCGTCCTCGCGACCCGGGCGATTAAGCCAAGATCCCCGGGCTCTGAAACGTACAACGTTCCACCGTCGCGCCGAACGATGGTCGTTGAAGCACGCACAGAGCTTACGGTGTAGCGGACTGTTGGCGCGACACAGCCCACAGCTCAGGACCCCGGGTTCGCCAAGCCCGTACTCAGCAAATTAATGCTGAGCCCCTGAGGGGAACGTTTTATTGTTGACTTGTTAATTTTATGTTGATGACACATCAATGTATTACGTAAAAATTGTTATAATAGCAAGGATTTCATGGAAGATTAATACAGGTATGTCAACGTATATTTGTAGATAGATACTTTTTTTTTTTTGCTATTATGTATTGCAGTTCATTTTGTAAAAAAACTTTGTGTATTAGGTCTGAAAATGGCGTGTAGCACGCCAAAACCGGTAATATAAATAGATTTCTTCATTTATCTTGGCTACAAACCTGTTATTAAACAATTTTTTGTTGACTGCATTAAAATTCCCTCTCCAATTGTACCTGATCTATAATTCCACTCTTCGCTAAATATTTCGGAGGTTTCTATGTCGAGATTCAGTTCCACCGCTGCATCGTGAAAGGTGGTTAGCGTACCCAAGGAGGAGGTTGCAGTCATGTACTCAATCGAACGTGTTTTTCTGGTACTCTAATAGCACCAGTTGCAACAGTCCTACGGCGACAAGTTGTAGTTTTCAAAAACGGTTTAACGTGTCAAATGGACCCAATGCGAAAAAAATTCGCAATCTCTTCGCCAAATCCAAATGAACAGGCACCACCGTTGATGACCTGTCAGGGAATGATGGTCGCAAGCAAACTGTGCTTACTCCTACAAATGTCGCCACGGTTTCTGGAATTATTCAGCCAAATCCACGGAAATCCGTCTGAAAAACTGCACGAGATGCTGGTTTGATGCGTTCAGCAGCCGGCCGCGGTGGCCGAAGGGACTGTGGCGCGTCAGTCACGGTCTGCACGGCCACTACGGTCGGGGGTTCGAATCCCACCTCGGGCATGGACATTTGTGCCGTCCTTAGTCTTAGCTAGTTCATAAGTAGTTTGTAAGTTTAGGGACTGATGACCCCGTAGTTAAGTCCCATAAGCTATACAAACATTTCAACATTTGATTTTGCGTTCCAGCACGCAAAAAATACTGACACAGAAGGTACATCTGTTTCCATTCAAAATCCAATGCCACCAGGCAATACCTGTACGATCTGTGTGGCAGAGGACTGACATTGTGAACCATTTTCACACTATGGTTGAAAATTAAGGATTTGATGTTGGTTGCATCCAGTTCACAGTTAAAGCACATTTCCACCTGAATGCAGTAGTGAATAAGCAAAAGTGGCGATTTTGGGGTTTTGAAAATCCCAATTTGTGTGTAGCAAAATCATTGTGCTCCCCAAAGTTACCGTGAGGCCTGTGGTACGAAGCAGAGACATTACTAGCTCTTTTTTCATGCGAGAAACGATAACTAGTGAACGTTATATTGCAATTTTTGAACAATTTGTCGCCGCACAGGTAGCGTTGGAGGATCGACGAGCCACCGAGAGGTTCATGCATGATAGTGCCAGACCACATTGTCCCGAACAGCTGTTTCACTTTCTTGATGAATACTTCGGCAGTAGGGTCGTTTGGTTGGATTATTGGGCGGGGGTGGATTGACCTCCATATTCATTCGATATGACTAGCTCGAATCAGCGATCTGCGAGGCATCCGACTATTTTTCCGTTGAGGCACTACAGGATGTAACGGATAATTTTATTGTTCTTTGGCGCCACTTCGGTACTGCGGTGGGAGGGAGGCATTTAAAAAAGACATTGTCGTGATTGCGAAGCCGGCCGATTTTCATTATGTACTGCGTAAAGCGCAATCTTTTATCAACTTTTCGAGAACTTTTGTATAACATTCTTACAGTTTTAAAAATAAAAGTACCTTTTGATGCACGCGTCTATCGATCTTCGTTCCTCAAATATTTAACTTTGAAATCAGGGACCCCTATGTTGGACACCCTTTATTAGGAATATCGCTATTGATTGTGTTTTACTCCATCTTTCTGCAGCAATCCGTTTTTTCCCCTTCTTTTACTCTTCAAATGTTTGTAATTATAAGGGTCCAAACTTCTACGGTCATCGGTCCCTCGACTTACAAAATACTTTAAGTTGTCCTTAGTACAACACAAACACCCATGCCCGAGAGAGAACTCTAACCTCCGTAACGTGGCGCTCTAGACCACTCGGCTATTCGCGCGTCGCTTCACCCTTTTCATTTTCTTTAAAGTTATTCTATGTTATGTTCCTTCTCTGGATATATCTGACATATTACGTGATTCTCTTCGGGCTGACTGCATCCTCTTATTAAGTATCATTCATTTCCCTAATAAATAGTCACAAATGTAAATTAACATTGAATAGACTACATATTTTCATTCTAGACGAAAGTGAAATTGTAAACAAAGACTTGAAGTTTGAAACGATTTACTATTTGTATCATCAGCCAACAGTTGCAAATGTTAATAATAGATAATAAATTGTTTCAAATATTAGTGCAGTTTCTGACTCTCGCAAGTCAATTATGTCGACTATAGTGAAGACAAAGTATTCTGCTTTCATTACAGTGGAATATTTATCTACCTATCAAGACTAAAAGGGCTCTTTTATGAGATCACGATCAACAACGAGAAAGAAAAGATTTTCTAATGTTTCTTACTAAGAAGTCTAACTTACTTTCTGCGCTGCTACAAGAACTTTATCGAGGAACCGAAGCCACTCGAATACAAAGACGGGCCGCTTGGCCTCCGGAATCTGACGCAGGGCCTCTTCATTTAGCGTCAGACTGTGGCTCAACTCCATCATCATGGCAGGGCTACAACAGAAAATTACAACCTATATTAGCATTATCGCAAGGTTCACAATTCAGATGGTACCCTGTAATATACCAATCACATGTAAGTATGCAACACAGTCTTTCGAAATTGTAGCATTTAAAATATAGCAAGTTAAAATGTGACGATATACCTTTAGCAGTAACAAAACATTAGCACCATGGGGCATGTGAAAAATCTGTGGTTTCTGCGGAAAACATCTATTAAAATTTCTAGATGCTTGGTAAACAGTATAGCAGATACTAAGCTTATGCTCGACGACATCTGAATTTATTTGTATCCGAACATCAAACAATGTAATTTTTAAGTTACGAGGAGATATTGCACTTAAACACTGTCTTTCAGTATAACGAACATAACATGAACACAGTTTCAGTAGTATAAATATCAAAACAGTTTGTCACTTTAAAATATTTACGAACAAATAAAATGTAACGAACAAATAACAAAATGTGTTAACCCTCAGACGATAAATGAAACAATAACTTTATTCGGTGTAAATTATCATGAATATAGGGATTGAACAAAATAATTACAGTCTATCGTCGAAAACAATACGAACTAAGCTCTGCCGCTTCACAAATTTTACAAAATGGTAGAGTCAATTGAACGGAAAGCACTCCATGGATGATCCATCAGCTGCTCACAGCTTTAACTTTTCTGACACAATTAAAACTACATAACATACAACAATTCGAATGTCATTTTTCAGGCAATGCCCTAATGTGTTAGCATGCCTCACAGGCCGATGCATATCCCGTTTTCCAACGTCTTATCACCATTGTGCAGAGATTATTATGATTTCCTTGTGGGCTTAGCATTCCCGAGGGCAAGAATTAGGCAGAAATTGACTAGGCATGGCTCAGGGTATTGGAGAAGTAGGAGTGACGTGGAAGCAAAGCGAAGGTTTGAGCTAGTCCCAGAAGCATGGATTTCAAATCCACTAAGGAAATTCTGCAAGCAAGTCCAATGTTATGTTCTTTGTGATATACATATGGCCTACCGTGGCTCAAAAGCCCAGGTGTGTCTTCATGGTGTCTAATTTTGTATGGCAGGATGAGAATTCATGTTATAACCGCCCCATACATACAATGCGGACTCGGAAGAACGTAAAGATAAAAAATTATAATATGTAGCCCCTGCTTGCTCCAACTATTTTGCATGTGGCTCAAGGGCGGGGGTGGGGGTCCCAAGACACACAAAATCCTGTCAAAATGTGATAAGGATGACAAACTGAAGTACTGAATGGGTGTAAGCAAAGATAGTTCCCCATAACATTGGTCATCAGTTATTTCAGAATATTAAAATATCACAGAATAAATAAATACATAATAACAAATAATGCTAATCTCTCTTGTAAACTGTATGCTCCCTCTCCAGGAGAAACAATGACCTATGTTTCATACCCTCTCACTGGAGCAGACTACAGTAACCTGTGTCTATATCTTGTATGGAATCACTGACAGATCTCCATGTTCTGGTCTTTTAGCTCCTCCCACAGAAGCTTCGTCATCAATGTGCATGCCTCCAATTTTCTTGAACGAGAAATACCCTTTGCCAATTTGTGCCTCGTGACTGCGGTAGGCCTTCATACTGAGGGCAAGGGATGATGTCTCTGCACTCCTTGGTCGAGGATCACGATCCTTGACTTTGTATTTGACGTTTGACAAGTGACAAAGGATATTACACGGCTTCTAACTAGTGTTTTAATAACATTTTTGACAGTCTCACTTTCTGCAGATGTGTAAAAATTAATAAGAAATCTCCCACGCTCTATCTCCCTGGCCAGTGGTTGGGATTGCGAGCCGCGGCGGAGCGGCCGAGATGATTGAGGCGCTATCCTCCGATGCGCGAGGCCGTTCCCCGTCGGAGATTCGTATCCTCCCTCGGGCATGGATGTTTGTGATGTCTTTTAGTATAAGTTAGTTTACAAGTAGTGTGTAAGTTTAGGGACTGATGGCCCCACAGTTAAGTCCCATAAGCTTAACAAACATTTGAACATTTTTGGAATTGCAATGCTCTTGGTTCTCCTGCTACGTATCTAGAATCTGCACGCGAGCCAGCTTTCTAAATTATTCGGCCCTGACGATGAGGTGTTTCACATAGTTATACTGAGTGTCGTTGGGTTTCTGTAACGTTCTATTGAAACAATTTGTGGGACCATTCGTCTGTGATGGTTGGTAGTTGTTACCCTGTGGGTGCTGTCATAATGTGAAATTGCCTTTCAGAATTGTGCCAACAATAAAAGTTTTATGTAATCGTCATAGGGATACTACGTACTTTAAAATGATTTCTCAATGGGCCTTTCAATTTCTGGAGATTCGACAGCCGGCACACATTTCGTACAAGTGTAGCAGATTACGTAGTGAGCGCAGAATACTATCAATGGTTTCCCATGTCTCGCCTCCAGGAACCTCCCAAAGAGGTCAATGCGAATACGGTGGGGTGACAATGCTGCAGACACAAGTGGTACCAAATGACAAAGGGCGTGCTTCGATCATTGGCATCTCTAACAGTGGTTCACATAGTAGCCAACGCAGATGGGAAGGCCTTTCCAGTGACAACGTGCGTCTATTTTTCTCTAGAGTCTTCTCGAATCGCATGTGACCAGATGTTGGAGTATCATGAAAAAACTTCAGAATAGCCGCCAGTAGGTGAGCTGGGATGATCCAGTATTTCCACCCTATCCGATCATAGATCCTATCATACAATGTTCCATTTACCACATGGCTGTTTACAGGATCTGTGAGTAGTCTTTAATTATAAAGCCAGTCAGTTGCAGACAGCATGTGTCGGTCTCGTCAAAAAATATTTTTACGTAATTCCATGTTCTTGTGAAGAAGATACCCTTAGTAGTAACGAACATGGGTCAAGTCTAGACATAGATACTTATACTTATTAACTGTTGTGTTAATTTCATTTCGATAAGCTGCATTTCCATTCCTTAGGTGTCCTAACATTTTTATTTCTTGAATAGCGAAGAGGAACTTTAGAAAAGTGAAGCCAAATTGCAGGCTTCCTCCTTGAAAACAGTTGTCAGGTGGCTTAAACGTTGTTCAAGTGTTTGTAAAAAAATGTTCAAATGTTTGTAGAACTTATGGGACTTAACTACGGGGTCATCAGTCCTAAGCTTACAAATTACTTATGAACTAGCTAAGACTAAGGACGGCACAAATATCCATGCCCGAGGGGGGATTCGAACCCCCGACCGTAGTGGTGTTTGTAAATCTAAAGGACTTACCGCTGAGGTTATCAGTCCCTAGACTTACAAACTACTTTAACTTAAATTATGCTAAAGACAACACATACGCCCATGCACGAGGGAGGACTCGAAACTCCGACGGCGACCAACAGCGCGCTCCGCAGATATCAGAGGCCTATTTAAGGGGCACATTGATGAAAAACACACAGTATCTCAAAATTGCATCAAATCAACAGTTTTGGAGACATGACAATGAATTTTTGTACCACGCTTTACATGAAAGTAACACATTTACATATAAAATACTTTCATTCTATATACTCAATTTTTTTAATTCTAAGTTTTTTAAAAAAATAATGTATTTTCTTTTTCTCAGAAAGTATTCAAGAGATTTCTACAAAAATTTCTCTGTTTCATCTCTCTATATGTTGTAAGCTTCTCTCAGGAGGTTTTTGGAAAAGGTCAAACAAGAGAATTTTCGTAAATATTTAATTATATTTCCACAAGTACAATTTAAAGTTCATGCAAAATTCCAAGCACTTTGCCCCATATCTCTGCTTTCAATTAGAATTTCGAAATTTGCTCTTGAGACAACTTTTATTACGTTTTACAGAAATATGTGTACAAAATTTCATATTTCAAGCATTTATAGAATCTGAGGAAAAGGTACATAAACTTTAAAAAATAAACTTTTCAGGAAACGCAATTTATAGTTCAACCTAACTTTTTTTTCTTATATCACTTCTTCAGAAGGCACCACATTGTACACTGGGTCGTCTTTCACTTCAAGCCTTCTTCCTGGTTTCTTGTTGTCTGTCTTTTTTCCTTTACCAGGTCTTCAACTGACTTTTCAGCTGCAGAGACGCGCTACAAAACTATTTTTCTCAGAATGTCTTGAATAAAATTTCCTATCTTGAAGCCCATCCTTTCTAATACGTTCACCCTCCCGAGGTTTCCATCATTAAATACAAACTGCAATTTTGACCACTGTAGCAGATGCAAATGTGGTTTTAGGGCATCATTTACATATGAGTGAATTTAGAAACTCATTTGGATTCTGGGTTTTTCCATGAACACACTTTTGAGAAGTGCAGGATCGGCCAGAAAATGAGATTCATTACTGTAGTATGCACCATTCACCTCACTAATTTTTCGTTTGGTGCTGCTAGCAGACGAGTTCACATTTTCAGCAGATGTTCTTCCTTCGGACGTAGCCTCATTGCTGGTTTGTCGTTGTTTTTCACGTCTTCTTCACTAACTTATTCAAAAGCAGTTCATCCAATTTTTATACACTCTTTGTGATCGTGGCATAACTGAATGAAGTAAGAATCGAACACTTATCTCCGTCAGTATCACAGGGCAAAAAAAAAAAAGAATTGCTTCGTCATAAAAGATGCAGCTAGTTTGTTACTGTTTATAAGATACGGATCAGAGTCAAAGATGATCTAAAAATCAAAGAGTATGTATCACTGCCTTCTAGATGTATCCCGCACATGTTTGGTTGAAAGTAATACACAGAATCGTTATTCACTGAGCTGGTACTGAAGTGCTGCTTCAAAACGTGAGCGTGGCAGGGAGGTCACGTCACACTTTTAATTAAGTTTAGGCACTTCTGATGCGATTTTAACATTAAAACTCTTGGAACTTATTATCCATGAGTTGTACTAACATGTAAAAACTGAAACTAAAATTGACATTTTTGGTCAATTTCATCAACGTCCCCCCTTAATGTGTTGAAGTAGGGTGCCCACAAAACGTTAGATGGTGACTGGACCATTATACTTCAAAAGAAAGTATTATGAAATCAAAGTGGAATTTATACGATACTGAATGTCTATGAATGCGTAGAGAAGCTGCATTATTTTGAAATGCGCGCGTACTCTGTGTAGGGAACTGCTTCTAATATGATTATCTTTATGGAGCCGGGAGCAGTCAGTATTGTAGATGTTTCTGAGCAGCAAGCAGTGTGTGTGTGTGTATGTGAGAGAGAGAGAGAGAGAGAGAGAGAGAGATGGGACCAAACTACGTTGGTCATTAGTCCTTAGACTTACAAACAACTTAAACTACGTTAAACTAACCTCAGGACAACACACACATTCATGCCCGCGGCAGGATACGAACCTCCGACGCTGGAGGCCGCGCGATCCGTAACGTAGCGCTTCAGACCGCTCGGCTACTCCCGCGCGGCAATTTTTTTCATGTTTTACTGTTGTCATGTCAGGTGTATTATCTATATTTACAGTAGCGATCATATGTTTGCGAAGTTTCCTGTATTTAAGTTTTTAGAACCGTAAGTATATCAGTATGTCTAAATTTCAATTTGATGTCCTGTAATTGGGTATTACGTCATGTTCCACATGACAACTAATAATTTTCGAAGAGCTATTCCGAAGTAAAAACATACTGGCCTTGCATTTACAAGAAATAAATTTTCACACAAAAATACGTTTAATGGGAAACGTAACTTTCTGTTATTTGGTGTACACTACGATTCATTCGTTTAAAGACACTCGTAAATGTGTGTCAAACCATCGCTGAACCCGGAAGTAGAAATTAAGTGCGATAAAAGTGGTAAAGGAGGGCTCAAAAACCAGATAGAGAGAGAGAGAGAGAGAGAGAGAGAGAGAGAGAGAGAGAGAGAGAGAGAGAGAGAGGGGGGGGGGGAGGGGTAGAGGAGGAGGGAGAGTGTGGGGAGGGGGTTCGGGAATCCGTTGGAAGGCAGTGCAAATGTTAGCCTGGCCTGACATTTTGTTGAAGAGCCTTCTCATTAAATCGCCTGCAAAGGACAAACTTAGTCGTCTGCAAAGGCTGTGGACTGAAAAGACGCTCAGACGGAAACTTGCGAAACGTGTTCCGAACAAAAGTAGCCGGCAGTAAAAGGTCACCCTTCCCGTATTCTCAGTAAAGTGATTGATCAAATACGTAATACGTTTTGTCAATCATCCAGCCGGCGGATTTCCGTGAAACTTACTGCACTGCTAACACCAAGGTTTACTGTTGCAGAAACATAATTACGTCTACGTAACTGCCAGTAATTCAGAAGATGTGAAGAAAACTGAGGTGCATAATGTTTCCGAAATGTATAATTATTGAAAATGGGAAGCTTAGCAATTTTTTTAAAGCTTCAACTGAATCGCAACACCCGCCTCATCAACGACAGCGGTAATCTGTTCCAGATGGCAGAACCCTTAAAAGATGCAACAGAACTGCTAAAGAAACTGCTTACACTACGCTTGTCCGTCCTTTTATGGAATATTGCTGCCCAATGTGGGATCCTTATCAGGTGGGTTTGACGGAGGACATCGAAAGAGTCCCAAGAAGTGCAGCTCGTTACGTATTGTCGCGATACACGGGAGACAGCGTTACGGAAATAATACAGGATCCGGGATGGGAATCATTACAACAACGACGCTTATCTCTGCGGCGTGGGCTGCTTACGAAACTACCATCGCCAACATTCTCCTCCGAATGCGAAAATATATTGTTGACTCCCACTTACATAGGTAGAAATGATCATCAGAATAAAATACGAGAAATCAGAGCCCGAACGGAGAGATTCAGGTGTTCATTCTTCCCGCGCGCTATTCGAGAATGGAATGGGAGATAAAATAGTATAACGGTGGTTCAATGAACCCTCTGCCAGGCACTTAAATGTGATTTGCAGAGTATCCCATGTAGATGAGGCATCCAGACTGGAAACGTCACTAACTGATAAGATAGTCATTGCTAGACTTCTTGATACTACAAAATAGTGCTAATTTGGAAGAAGGTGACGATTTCAAATATCACAAAATAAAAAAATAAAAATAAAAATAAAAAAAAATGTTCAAATGTTTGTGAGCCTAAGGGACAATACTGGGAAGGTCATCGGTTCCTAGACTTACAAAACACTAACTTATGCTAAGGATTATATAATTTCAACACGGTATACTCACTGTTCGTTATAGTTACATTATAAGCTTATTTTGACTTAAAAGTCATCTTCAGGTGCTACGCGACATTCTGTTAAACTGTACATTTCGGTCTTATAGTGACGTGCTTTCTTTTTTTATATAATATTAATACCTCGTAACTTATTATGTTATGCGAAATGTTTATGAAGGAACATGAAAGAAGATGACACAAATACTCCAGCATTCAAATCTGGAACAGTTGCCAGCTTGTGTAATTTAGAAGATTATATCCCTGAAGTATTAAAGCAAATCACTTAACAAAAGCAAGACTCCCTGTGCAATGCATATTGCATACCTATTAGCTTCCTTTCAGAGTATGCTGATGCAATAGCTCCATACCTAGCTATCACACACACAACCGCTCGCTCAGCGAAAGATCCGCACCCAAAGACGGAAACGTTGCGCAGGTCACTCTTATAAGCAAGAAAGGAAATAGGAGTGATCCGCATAATTACAGGACTATATTACTGATGCCGATTTACAGCATGAGTTTAGAACATATACTTTCCTGAAACATTATAAACTACCTCGAAGAGAACGACCTAGCCGCGGCGGCCGAGGTGACTGAAGCGCGCCAGTCACGGTCTGCACGGCCACTACGGTCGGGAGTTCGAATCCCCCCTCGGGCATGGATATTTGTGCCGTCCTTAGTATTAGCTAGTTCGTAAGTAGTTTGTAAGTTTAGGGACTGATGACCCCGTAGTTAAGTCCCATAAGCTATACAAACATTTGAACATTTAGAACGACCTATGACCCATAATCAATCCCGATTCAGGTGAAGTGGTGTGTGCTATCAACAAGGGATCTGAAATCGAATCCATATTCAAAGATTTCCGGTAGGATTTCGACATTGCATATCACAAGAGTCTTCTTATCAAATTACGTGGTTATAAACTACCGCCACAGTTGTGCAATTGGATTCACGATTTCCTTTTCGAAAGGACACAGTAATTGGCAGAAATCGAGTGAAACTGATGTGAAATCTGGCTTCATCAGAAGTATTTATAGGACCCCTGATGTTCCTTATCTTTATGATCGATTTAGTAGACAATGTGAGCTGGTCTCAGAATGTTCGCAGATGAGCCTTCGTTTATCGGTTAGTAAAGTCACAAGAAGATGAAAAGCAACTGCAAAATGATTTAGATATCTGCATGATGCAAAAATTGGCAATTGACCCTAAATAATGGCAAGTGTGAAGTCGTCCACATGAGCATTATAAGAAATCCGTTAAACTTCATTTACACGATAAAGCAGTCAAATCTACAGGCCGTAAATTCAAGTAAATACGTAGTAATAAAAATTATGTTGCTGTTGTTGCCTTCAGTCCGCAGACTGGTTTGATGCATCTCTTCACGCTACCCTGTCCTGTGCAAGCCTCCTCGTCTGACAATGAGAACGGCAACCTACATCCTTTTGAATCTGCTTACTGTATTCGTCCCTCGGTCTCCCTCGATGATTTTTACCCCACACACTTCCTTCTAATGCTAAGTTGACGATTCCTTTAAGTCTCAGAATGTGTCCCACCAACCTATGCCTTCTCTTAAGCAGGATATGCCAGAATTTTCTTTTCTCCCCAATTCTGTTAATCACTTCCTCATTAGTTACGTCATCTACCCACCTAATCATCATTCATCTGTAGCACCACATTTCAAAAGCTTATATCATCTTTTTGTCTCAACTCCTCATCGTCCACATTTAAACTAATATTGGATGTCAACAAATTTCGCTTCTTCAGAAACACTTTTCTTCCCATATCCATTCCGCATTTTATATCTTCTTTACTTCGGGCATCAGAAGTTATCTTGCTACCCAAATAACAAAACTCATCTACTACTTTTATCGTCTCATTACTTAATCTAATTTCTTCAGCATCGCCTGATTTTCTGCTACTACATTCCATTACCCACGTTTTACTCTTATTAATGTTCGTCTTATATATTCCTTTCAAGACACTGTCCACTCCATTTAATTGTTCTTCCAGGTCCTTACGAACAATTTAAATTGGAAAGAACACACAGAAAATGTTGTAGGGAAGGTGAACTAAAGGCTACGTTTCATTGGCAGAACACTTAGAAGAAGCAACAGTTTTTCTGAAGGAACTGCCTATACTACACTAGTGCGTCCTAGTTTAGAGTACTGTTGCGCATTGAGGGATCCCCATCAAGTGGGTCTGAGGGATGATACAGAGAAAGTGAAGAGAAGGGCAGTACGTTTTGTATTAGCGCGATGAGCAGACTGTCGCAGAAATTATGCACGAGTTGGAGTGGGAATCATTAAAAGAAAGGCCTTATTCGTTACGACGAGATGTATTTCCGAAATTTTTTTTCACCAATTTTCCGAATGGGAAAATATTTCGTTAGCACCCACCAATATAGGGAGACATGTTCATCATAATTTGATGTTTGAAATGCCATAAAAGCGGATCTATGTAACCTGTGCAATGCGCTTCAATGTGTTTTGCAGAGTATTTATGTAGATGTTGGTTATTTAAGTTATGTGCTGTCTATGACCAACGGTACTGATTCATAACTGTCCCGTCCCTCACACTTATGTAGTCATATGGTGTTCTTTTACAGCATTCCTGTTACCTTAATGCCCAACTAGGTTTCAGGCACACACTCCACGAAATAATATTGGTTCAAACGTGAGGCGGATGAATTTGGGGAGGGGGGGGAATCGCGAAATCCAATCACAGATTCAAGCTGCAGACGCGATTACGAACAATTTAACCGCAATAAAGGGTTGACTCCATGCATAATCAATGAACTAATAAATTTGTTATGCTAATTTGTCTTACAAAATTAAATCTCACAGCTATTCCAAAGCAACCCAGGTGTTGCCGAGGTAAAGACCCAGTGGGTGATGGGGTCGAGACGATTTTGAGAGAAATCAATTTATTAAGAGTTCTGCGATTGTATGTTGGTTAAAATTAATTATAAGGAAGAAGCCGCTGCGCTCCAACTTACTTCCCAGCTAGGCCATCGCGGAGGAACTTTGCTTTTTAGCGTCTCTGGGCTGCCGCTACTCAGGGATAGGGACGTAAGAAGCTGAAGTCCCCATTTGCGCTCATCAATAAAACAGCAAGATAGGCGAGCGCTGCCTTCCCATTAAGGTTTCCGGTGTCGGCTGCATTTTTCAGAGGTAGCGCACCGAATAAGGAAATAAAACCTTCAGAGATACGCCCTCCGGAACAGCATCTAGTCGCGATCGCTTGGTTTCGATTCCTCGTGAATACTGCTGTGGCTGCCGCGGCGGAGTGGCCGAGCGCATTGAGGCGCTATGCTCCGATGCGCGAGGCCGTTCCCCGTCGGGATTTCGAATGCCCCCCTCGGTCATGGATGTTTGTGTTGTCTTTACTATAAGTTAGTTTGTAAGCAGTCTAGGTACTCATGACCCCCAATTAAGTCCCATAAGCTTAAACATTTGAACTGGCGTGGCCACTCGCTCATCGTCTCAGCACCAACCTGAGACAAATCGGCCTGAGTACCTTAATATAAGATCGATACCGATCAAAAAAATGTTCAAATGTTTGTTAAGCTTATGGGACTTAACTACGGGGCCAGCAGTCCCTAAACTTACAAACTACTTATGAACTACTGACGAACTAGGACGGCACAAATATCCATGCCCGAGGGGGGATTCGAACCCCCGACCGTAGTGGCCGTGCAGACCGTGACTGGAGCGCCTCAGTCCCCTCGGCCACCGCGGCCGGAAATACCTATCACCTTTATATAAAATAAAGTGTATAATTTTCTGCGAACTGGACGGATATCTTCATATTGAAAACATTAGTTCGCTGCCGTCCAAAACGAAAGAATGGTTTCCGAACTCAAAAACTTTTTTTTTTATGTATGTATAAACTCTGCGATTTGTCGACACACTGTAGTTCTGTCAGCGACAGCGATGAACTTGGAAGAGTGACTGAACGGAATTGACTGTGTCTTGAAATGAGGGTGTAAGACAATCATTAACAAGAGCAAAACTAAGACAATGAAATGTTGTCGAATTAAATCAGGTGGTTATGAGGGAAATACATCAGGAACGTGACAAAGTAGATCACATATGTTACTTTGGCAATAAAATAACTACAGTTTTAAACCTGACTGATAACAGCAACCGTATTATCCAGATTTTGAAAGTATGTAATACAACTATCCGGTTGCGTAAATTTTATTGTTTTTGACTAGGTTTCGTTACCACTAAGGCGAACTTCATCAGAAGGGAAAACACTTACCTGAAATAACAACAGAATAAATATCCGAGAAGAAAAGTTTTACACAGTCGAAAAGGAGAGTGAAATAACCAATACTTGCATAAAAACATAACGTCCGAATTACGTACCACGAGCAGGGTTGGTCAAGTTTTAATAAATAAAAATAAAACACCGGTGTGGTGTGAGGAACACGAAGGAAGTGGCACTGAATCAAAACCGCCTAGACCACAGTCTAACATACTAGTCACGACACTCGAGCCAATGTTTGTTGACCACCGCGATAGCAACGCGCCAAGTGGTCAGCAGGGGACACTACTGAATTGGTTGCAGGTCATGCTATTCGCAGCTTACATTCGTTTTCGTGGTGGTTTTTGGAACTGGGAACGCTTGCAG
The DNA here is from genome assembly GCA_026315105.1 of Locusta migratoria. NCBI lineage: Eukaryota > Metazoa > Arthropoda > Insecta > Orthoptera > Acrididae > Locusta > Locusta migratoria. Next base: position 674,626,920 of record CM048755.1, read on the forward strand.
GGGAAAGAATTGCAGCAACATGTCATTCTTCAAATTTAGTAAGGACCCTCAGCGATATTTAACAATCATTTATAGGAATAGAAAATGGCTCTCAAATTGCACAAGGGTACATCTCCTGAAGAAGGATAAGCTTCACTTTTACAGTAACGTTGACTTTTGTTCGTTGTACCATACTTAAAACCAGAGAATGAACGTAGAAACGAAAACTACATGAAATTAAAGATAAAGGTAAGGCAATTAATTAAAATTTGTGATGCGGCCGGGAATCCAACCCAAACCTCCATGCTTACTAGGCAGACGTCTTACCACTAGACCATCGCACCACTAGCGATTAAGGCGCCTCGGAATAGTCTAAGTGCGACTTCCCTCCACCTCACAAACTTTAATTCAGCTTGTGTGTGCGCGCGCCATAGAATATTGCCACTACTGCCAAGGCTCTCCATGCAGCGGAATGGAACCTCCCAAATGGGCATTTTGGAACAATTCCTGCCTTTAAATTTAGGCTAAGGCAATATAAATATCAATGTAAACAGAAATTCACAAACCTTGAGACGGTTTTCCGTCTCTAACATGTCAAAGACATTAAAGATAAAGGTGGAGCAATGAATTAAAATTTGTGATGTTGCCGGGAATATTCTCTGGAACACAGAAGCTGAATTAAAGTTTGTGACGTGGAAGGAAGTCGTACTTAGACTATTCCGAGCCGCCTTAATCGCTAGTGTTGCGGTGGTCCAGTGGTAAGACTTGTGACTAGTAAGCATGGAGGACCGGGTTCAATTCCCGGCCGCATCACTAACTTTAATTCATTGCTTCACCTTTATCTTTAATGTCTTTGTCATGTTCGAGACGAAAAACCGTCTCAGGGTTTCTGAATTTCTGTTCACTACATGAAATGTTGTAACAACATTATTCGAAATACCAAATATGCCGCCGTAACTGACTGAAATGGAAACTGCCACAAAGAGCTAAAGACGAAACGTCAAAAATTCGTGTTTGCTCTGCATGTAAACCTAACGAGAACAGTTGGTAAACTAACAACTATAATAAAATTTTCAACGTACTTTGTTAGTTGGAAGTACCTCGCCCAACACAGAACATAAATGGGGAAAGCTGCTATAAGATTCGGATCAGCACGTACTTCTGCGTGAGTGGGTTTTAGATTTCGGCATTTCATGCACCTCTTTCAGCTGCACCGGTGTTTATTTTTTAACATCAACCTTTTCGTCTGACAAACTAACGCCCTGGAGTCTAAAACAATCCTATCGTAAATAAGGTAGGAAAGAGTTGTAAAATAAAGTGTTATTCGTACAAGTGCATGACGTTAACAGGCGACTCTCTTGCTCATCGATTGCAGCGCTAGTGTGGCCCCACCTGTCAGACCACGGAGTGTCGCGACTTAGGCCACCACCACCTAGAGAGAAGGCCGCGGCGCTCTCCAGTGACGTCAGCCAGAGTAGGTTGCGCGCGCATAGCTGACTGGCATAGTGGGCCGTGCCAACGCCACTTACAGAACACGCCTGACATCGCTGAGCGTGACGTCACGTTTAGTCCGTCTGCCTAGAGAACAATTCTATACGAACGATGATACAAACTCACAGTGAAGTATCGGAAGTGTAAAATTATTGCAATATGTCGTTTAACTTGCTTAACGTCGCCATTCTCGCTTTTGTTAGGATTTAACAAAGAAAAAAAATGCTTTGTGGTAATCATATATGCGAAAAGTAATGTATTTACAGGTAATCAATTACTTACCTTAGAATTACTCGTTGGCTGAAAATCGTCTCTATTATTGGACTGGAAGAGATAGGATTAACACTCCTTGTTATTGTGGCCGATAATAGTGCTGTAAATAGAAAGGCCATTTCCTATTTATGTGACCCACCAGAACTGAAGACCCAGTATGTACACCCAAAAGACCCAAGCAGAAAATTATTTTTTGTGATTCATACAGTCCATATTTTAAAGTGCTTGCGAAATTCATGGCTGAAAGTTGCTAACCAGCAGTTAATATTCCCAGAATTTAATGGGACTGATACAGCAGTAGCTTCCTTTGGTGCTTTAAAATCCACACACTCAATTGAGAAAAACCAACTTGTAAAATATGGAGTTTCCCTTTCTCTGAAAGCATTGTACCCAACACATTTAGAAAGACAAAATGTTGCTCTGGCTCTAAGAATATTTAATGAATGCATTCCAGTAGCACTAAGAAATCTAGGGCCCTTACACAATATCAGCCACTGTTACAGTACTGCTTCATGTGTAGAGGTTATCTGTAAATGGTGGGATGCATTAAATGTTAAAACTTTATGGAAAGGAAAGAGACTAAGAAGCCCATTACAGGAGCCAATGACAAAAACCTCTTCACATTTAGTGTTCCTTCAGGAGTTTGTCCAGTGGATGAAGAAGTGGAAGGAACTAAATACTATCAATAAACTTACAAAAGAAACATTATGCTTTGTGTCATTCAAATGTTTGTAAATCTGTCGGACCCAAACTGCGTGGTCATCAGTCCGTAGCTTACAAACTACTTAAACCTAGGTAAACTAACCTAAGGACAACACACACACACACACACACACACACACACACACACACACACACACACACACACACACACACACCATGCCCCAGGGAGGACTCGAACATCCACGGCGAGCAACCGCGCGCTCCGCAGCGAGGCGCTTTAGTCCGCTCAGCTATTCCACCGCGGCTTGTGTCATTCAACAGAGGCTTTCATACAGTTGTCAAACTATTGTCTTAATGATCTTGGACACAATTTCTTTCTACCGAAAAAAATCCAGAAAGTTTAGAAGCCCGATTTGGCCAGTATATACAACTGACTGGCTCAAATTATAACATTTCAGTTCGCCAGATTTTTTAGGTATAAAAGAAAATAAGAATGCGTCGTTTGATGGACAGGGGTGATCTTGCAATGTTTTCTACCTGTGAAGATACTGGTGTGACAGATGTTTCAGAATTTAATTCCTGTGTCATAGACAGAAATGATGTTAATGAAATTTCTGATGAAATGTGGCCTCTCATTTATTACATATCAGGGTACTGTTCTTATGCATGTAACAATTGGTTAATGTGTAGTTACTGTACATAATTTTTGACTGTACAAAATGATACAAGGGATGTCATGCTACAGTTTAATTGCTGCATCAGAGCCGGCCGCGGTGACCGAGGGGACTGAGGCGCTCCAGTCACGGTCTGCACGGCCACTACGGTCGGGGGTTCAAATCCCCCCTCGGGCATGGATATTTGTGCCGTCCTAGTTCGTCAGTAGTTCATAAGTAGTTTGTAAGTTTAGGGACTGCTGGCCCCGTAGTTAAGTCCCATAAGCTATACAAACATCTGAACATTTTTTTTTTGAGCTGCATCAGATAGAGATGGTCTCTGTTATCCAAGTGATGATGTGGTGCTTTGCGTATCTTATGTGCACACTGTAATAAATATGTTACTCAACCAGTTCAGAGTGCAGTTTTTGTGCAGACAGAATCAGCGAACTGTATTAAAAGTTTTAGTAGGAAAGTGTTTACCTAATATTTTACTGGGTCATTCTTACCGTGTTCATTCAGTGAGTGTGATCAAGGAAAGAATTTTGCACATTGGTAGTAACATTGTACTAAATTTCGTTAATAACGAAACTGATTAAGTAAGGTCAAAAACGATGCCTGCAGCTAAAAGAAAGAGACAGCTAAATGTTTCGAAACAGGCGAAAAAAGTTTACTTTTAACAAAGACAACATTTAATAGAAAAAAAAATCAGAAATCAGGATTTGTATGTTTAAAAGAGGTACATAAATGGCCGAAAAGTTCTCGCTGTACTTGTGTTATGTCTTTTGCTGTACATATTTTGCTTCATGTTTTACGAAGAAAAAGCAACAAAATGTTTGTCTAACACTGTACAAAACCATTCATTTCTTTATTTAAAGCTTTCATTGTAAATAAGGAATGCACAAGTATATTTTTGAAGCGTGTGGGCAGCCGCAAAACGCGCGTACATTCTGCGCTGCCTCGCTCTTTCCACAGTCCAGACGAATGCAATCATTCGTTGCAAAGTAAAGACGTTTAGAAATAAAAGTACATGTCTGGTAAAAGTGGACTGTATTTGTGAGAAGCGCTACATTCTGAGGCGGCTAGACATGCGTCCGAACAGGTTGGCGGTCACCGGCCGAGCCCCCCACCGGCCCAGTGCTGGCCGTTTCATTGTCCGAGGGCCGAGCAGGTAGCGGCCGCCCTTACCTGCAGCCACAGCGTCCGGTCGCTGCTGCGCCCTTGTGGCGCCTCGCACCGGTACGGAACAAAGTGAAACATAACGAAATGATGCATATAGTTAGTGATCTCGATTTGTGTACTTTACATTACTTTTCGCATATATGATTAACACGAAGAATTTTTTTCTTTGTTAAATCCTAATAAAAGTGAGAATTGCGACATTACGCAAGTTACACGACATGTTGCAATAATTTTACACTTCCGACACTTCACAATGAGTTTGTGTCATCGTTCGTATAGAATTGTTCTGCAGGCGGGCAGACGGACTAAACGTGATGACGTCACGCTCAGCGATGTCAGGCCTGCTCTGTAGGTGGCGTTGGCCGTGCCCCAGCGCCTACCCAGTCAGCTATGCGCGCGCAACCTACTCTGCCTGACGTCACACGAGAGCGCCGCGGCCTTCTCTCTAGGTGGTGTTGCTTAGGCCCGGCGCACACAGCACAGGCAGAGCAAAGCAGGAGGTAGCGCTCTCGTAAGACAGCACGAGCTGCAGGTCCACTGCAAACCTCTCGATGCAGTTAGACTTCATGCCTCAGTCTCCTTAAAATCAATTAATTTAATTTGTTTGTGTGTGTGTGTGTGTGTGTGTGTGTGTGTGTCTTTTGGTTAAGTGCTTCATATATGAGCAGTGAAAGGTCTCTGTTGATGAACAGGCAAAAGTGACAAAAGGCCTCACAACAGTCCGTGTCACGTCACACCGACCACGCTGCGATAGCGTAGCTGACTGGCTGGCCTCTGGGGCATAGCCCACTGCCTCGTGGCGGCCAGCCACTCTACTGGCGATCCCTGCCTGGTGGGTGTGACGTGACACGGCTGTTGTGAGGCCTTGTGTCTAGGTGGTGTCGACTGAACACGCAGCCACGTAAACGTGCACTAGGGCGTGCCACTAGTCACGCGAGAAAAACAATCTTGTAATTTACGTAATTATGAAAGTAATCAAGATTTTACATTTGTGAAAGGTTAGACAAAAAAAATTATAATGTGGAATTCGAAGTTTACATAGAAGCTCCACACAGGAGAAAATATAACAAAACTAAGTTACAACGTATGTAGAAACATAAGTAATTAATAACTTTTTAATCTTCTGATGAAGTTACCCGTAATGGTAACCAAACCTGGTTAAGAACTGTAAAATGTACGCAACCAGTTGGCTGTATTACATTTTTTAAATAAAATATAAGTGAAGAAGATATAATTTGCAGAATGGCAAAGGGAATAAAAGCATTTCTGGAGAGGAGGGACCCAAACATGAATTAAATGTTCGGTAGTACACTCGAGGTAATGATGGAGAATATTGTAAGGGTGGGGAAAGAATTCGGAATGAAAGTGAACATCGATAAGACTAAAGTTATGAAAACTGGAAAAAGTGACTTAATATATCATTGGATGGAAGAAAACTACAACAGGTCCAATCATTTCAATATCTGGAAAGCTTGATAACTTTCAATGGAAGTTTTACAGCAGTAGTGAAACGCATAATATGCATGGGAAATAAAGAGTGAACGATTTACTAACAGCCGCGGCGGAGTAGCCGAGCGTAATGAGGCGCTATGCTCCGATGCGCGAGGCCGTTCCCCGTTGGGGGTTCGAATCCCCCCCTCGTGCACGGATGTTTGTGTTGTCTTCGACGCCGCGGTGGCCGAGGGGACTGAGGCGCTCCAGTCACGGTCTGCACGGCCACTACGGTCGGGGGTTCGAATCCCCCCACGGGAATGGATATTTGTGCCGTCCTTAGTCTTAGTTCATAAGTAGTTTGTAAGTTTAGGGACTGATGATCCCGTAGTTAAGTCCCATAGACTATACAAACATTTGAACATTTTGTCTTCAGTATAATTAGTTTATAAGTAGTTTGTAAGGCAAAACACTGATGACACCGCAGTTAAGTCCCATAAGCTTAAACATCTGAACATTTGCTTTAGTGACAGCCAGGAGCCTAGTCATTAATCTTCGCCAAATGTTGTGTGTGGAGCGTGGTGTCTTATGGATCTGAAAATGGACAGTCGAAAAGAAAAAAAGAATAAAAATGGTTAGAGTGTTTTCAAAAGTGGCTGTGGAGAAGAATGGAGAAAGTGAAATGGAGGAAAGAGGAAAACATCTTGGGTGGGACACACATCACGCAGGAACTGTCTTCTGCGGAGGGTAATGGAGGGAAAAGTAGAAGGAAAAACAGGGAGAGGAAGAAGACGGTTTGGAATGCCAACGGTGTGAAGAAAGGAAGAAGTTAAAAGCAAATGAAGGAGGATGCCCCGGACAGAAAGACATGAAGAATGTCCAGTTGATACCTGTCTGACGACAGATTTACTGAAAGAAGGAGAAGAACAATCCATTTGCCTAGGCGTGTAGTCTTGTATGGAAGTGGAATGTGGGCACTAAGTAGATGAGACAAAAAAGGGGATACAAGGTTTTGAAATGTGGTGCCAAAGGAGAATGCTGAAAATTACATAAAGTACTGAATAGAACTGGGGAGGAAACCATAACTAGATTTTTTTTTTTTTTAATGTTTGTAAATCTATGGGTCTACTTCGGTTTTTAGTCCCGTGGCTTACAAACTACTGAAACTAGTTATAACGTAAGGACGAACACACACACACACACACACACACACACACACACACACACACACACACACACAAACGCGCGCGCGCGTTCCGGGGAGAACTCGACCCTCCGACGGTCGCGCGCTCCGCAGAGAGGCGCCTTACACCGCTCGGCGACTCCACCGCAGCCTAGATTAAAAGACGGAACAGAATGTTATGACGCATTCTGCGATACCAAGGAATAGTCTTTTAAGTGTAGGAGGTGAAAATCGTAGAGGGAGGCCGTATACAGGTACAAAGCAGGTTAAATGGATTTGGGTTGCCGTTGTAATTCAGAGATGAAAAGGCCTACACAGGATACAATAGCGTGGAGAGCTGAATCAGTCCTCCGACTGAAAACCTCAACTACGACATCGTTTTTTGACAACTCAAGGAAGTTACTATAGTCGTATGGAGTGACTGGAGACAAAATTTATTGTTACTAACAGATGGTGCTTAACATGTTGCTAAGGCAGCCTGGAGTATTGATTATTTACCCCAGTATGGCGTATGCGTCGCAGAGAATTTCAGAAGAGATGCGATCAAATTACGCTGATAAAGACAAATGAACTTACTGTGGCAAGAAAATCTATCTAAAAGATTCGCTGCGGATGGGTAAATTAAAGTAATAAACACTTCAACTGCTCTTGTCCTATGAAACTGCTCCACCTACTACATCTAATAAAATCTTTCGTGAGCTAAATAACAATGAATTAATTTCTAAAAATACAGTGAAAGACGTCTTTACAGAGACCTTAAGTAGGAAATTGGCAATCATTAACGACAACTTTTCAGGGGTATCTAAACCCATCTCACGCCCTGGGTGTTGTGCATCACGTTCCGAGATTATTAGAGACTGATCACAACCTAGAATAGTTAAATGAATTATGTAGAAGGAAATCGGCCATGCCCTTTGAAAGGAACCAGTCCGGCATTTTCCTGGGGGCGATTTAGGGAAATCACCGAAATCCTAAATCTGGATGGCTGGACTAGGCTTTGAAACGCTGGCCTAACCACAGCGTGTAATATAATGGATACATTTTCTGTATTATTCAAATTGCTGTAGGGATGTCGTTTATGACTAAAACAACCGGCTTTCGGTTATACCGCTCAATATAACCTGTTTTTATTGGTACTACTTCCAGTAACAAATGCAAAAATCAAGAGTTTTTGTGCATTATACTTTTCTTAAAGATATGTAGAATCAAAATATCTGGTAAATGAAGGAACTGAAACAGAACTTAGTCCGTCTATGTTTGTTACTTTTATCGGAAAGGAATGCGAGGCTGAATACTACAAGAAATTAACAGTTTGCTTCTATTGATTCTGCCTCTGGGCTGAAAAATCATAATCAAGGATCGAATCACTGTTTGGGCACTGCTAATAGTCAGTGATAAGGTGTGAAAACTGAGGTTGGTGAATTCTGTCTTCCGTGCTAAGTTTGCAGTTTCCAAAAGCCACAAATACAGGCTATAATGTAGACACAGGCAACAGATCAGCTTTTTTCTGTTTAAAGTTTTAACCAACGTGAGATGGAGGTAACGACGCTGTTCTTTATGATCCAATAGTAAAAACAATCAAGAGCACAACTAATTTTAATAAAATGGTCCTTTAGGCAACCATCATCAGATTAAGAGCACCATTTCCAACTAAATGGTGCTCTTAATCTGAAGATGGCCAACTAAATGCGTCGAAGGTTTGTTGCGTTCGTGGTTGTTTTTACTTCTTGAGGTTTTTTTAATGTTTATATTACAACTATGAATGAATTCCTGAGTTTCTAATTTATTACTGCTGCCACAATATCCTTAATCTGGTATAATTTCATAGAAACGGCAGACAAATCACAAAGTACTTCCACACTCGAGATGGTGCCATTTAAAACACAACCGATATCCGTCGATGAAAGCAAAGCACTACCTCACTACGCCTATTTAATGACTATTTGTCTTGCACATTGGACGTGCATACGCATCGTCTAATAGGCCATGCCACATGCAACGGTTGCATTGATGTCTCAGCAAGAGCTGTACCAATTCTTATGCCATACGTTTGTTGGTTGTTTCTGATTCGGGATTGTTCTTAAATTATCACTGATCGCATTTCCTAGATTCTGCGATAACCTAACACCACAAAGCACGGGAAATTTTAGGAGTAAATAATTACTAGGTCTTTTTTTAAATATTAAAAAAAAAACATTACTACAGAAAGTAGGTACACAGGTGTTTGCATCCGGTTATTGAAAATACCTAAAAAACGGTTACAACATAAACTAAATAAATAGCGTAAAAAATAGGTGATTCAGAATTAAAATAGCGCTATCAGTTTTTGCCATCCCTAAATAGGTGGGAGGCAGGGAGGATGTCTGTAAATCTATCGGACCAAACTGCGTGGTCAACAGTCCGTAGCTTACAAACTACTTAAACCTAGGTAAACACACACACACACCCATGCCCCAGGGAGGACTCGAATCTCCACGGCGAGCAACCGCGCGCGCCGCAGCGAGATGCCTTTAGACTGCTCGGCTACTCCACCGCGGCGAGGCAGGGAGGCACACGTACAAAAGGCCGAGGAATGCAGCTTCCGTTTCAAAGGGCCAGGCCAGCCATTATAATGGTCTGGGTTTGCCCCAGCGACAGCTTTAGAGTGCGGAAGACACTGGTGGACAATGGAGAACCGCCCAAAATGGGGGCACTCTCTTAACTTACTAATAAATAATAGATCACAGTGTTATATTCCCATCAGTTCTGAAGCCATCTGCGATGTCACATAAATTACGCGCAACTCATGAACCAGCAATATTTTTAATATCTTCAAAACTATTGAAGATGATCTTCACAATACCAGAATTAAGCAAAATTAAACTTGACATTACCAACTTTTGAATGCATCATGCATTTCAACAAACTATGCCTAGATGATAGACTATTACTTCAAGCTATCGTCTTCAAAGTAACACTTCTGTCTAAGGATTTGTTACACTTGTTATATCTATTATGTAAATATAGTCAGAGGCCATTGTATCTTCCACAGTTACTCAGCAATTGCAAGAAGTACGATAAACCTCTCATCCCCATGTTCGCCTAACAAGTTAATGAATATTTGTCTATTTTGACAGTTACTATATGTAAATATTGTGCAATATGAGCAGTCAAGCTCATGAAAGGTGACATGTTTTTCATAGATTATTTGTACTGCTGATAAATACGCCAAAGAGGACTGCATGTTTTTAACTTTTCTATTGAATTCTGTCAATGTTAAGTTAGTGTGTATGTGGACCAAGTAGAGTCAAAATATATCTTTCGTGTTAAAATCTCTGCTACTTCTGTAGGGGATGGCGATCTGCCAACAAGAGAGTGGCTAGGGCACAAAACTGCTGCGGTCAAGTAAAATACTTTGACTGTTCGTGTTACTGAATTGTAAGTGAACAGTGTATGTGATTCTACACGAGATTTTACGAGTCGTCAGACTACGATTTGAACTATTTTGACTTGACGGATATTTGGTGCTGTGTGATCGCGAAATAGACTCAAGTGTCTGACTATCGCCGATGATTACTCAGTTGGGGATTTTCGACGTTGAGACTACATCGAGCCATATTTCTTGAATACTGCCATATATAGAACAATGGTACGACCCTGAAAATACATCGAGTCATATTTCTTGAATAAAGGCCGCGGCGGAGCGGCAGAGCGCATTGAGGCGCTATGCTACAATGCGCGAAGCTGTTCCCCGCGGGGGGGGGGGGGGGGGGGGTTCGAATTCCCCCTTAGTATAAGGTAGTTCATAAGTAATTTGTAAGTTTAGGCACTGATGACCACGCAGTTGAGTCCCTTAAGCTTCACAAACATTTGAACATTTTCTTGAATAAAGCCATATATAGTCCAATACGGGTATGCTGTCTACGGCCAATAGTGCATAGTTTGGTCAATACACGAACACCACGTAAAGTCGCTCGCTAACATGCAGGGTGAGTTGAACTGCGCTCATTGCCATATGGCTGACAAAGTGAACAACTTTTGCAAAGGAATCCTGGGTACTACATTACGTGCAAATGCGTGAATGCCACAATATCTGAAGACAATAGTCAACGACTAGTCGCCTTCAAATACACTTGTGCGTCGTCTTGAGATGTGCAGAGGAGCTTTTCAAATTACAAAATTTATCTCAAGGAGAAAAGTCTATCTCTGGAAATGGAAAACATGAAAATGCAGCTTGTGTTCACGTGCAAACGTGCAGAAATTGAACAATGACAGGATGTGTTAAGTAATTTAGAATATATTAAACAAGTAGTGCGCAGGGGTAGAAAACATTGTTTTTATTGTTTGGATGGTGTCACTGTTTCACTGTACTACGTGTGTTTTTTCAGACACGTGCAGATATTTAAAAAAATAGCGCTAGTTTGTTTCAGATACTGCAGAATATACGTAATAACTATTTGGTTAGACGTGGAAGTTGCATTGAAAAGTGTACAAACATGCAATAAGAATCTTTCTAAGTAAATTTCTACAAAGTCCTATTTTATTTCTGAGGTCATATTTAAGGTCAGTAATTCCTAAACTGTGGGCCGCGACCATTAGTGAATCGCGGTGTGTATTCCAGTGGGTCGTGGGACGTCTTTGAAATAACAAAGGACAACCGACTGGCAAAATACCAAAGTCTATTTCAAGAGCGAAGTTCTATATTCTGAAAAGTGAACTATAATCAAATGTGACTAACAACGTCCTAAGGGCGATACGAGAAAACGCAGGCGTAGCATTCGTACGTAATTCCGACACGGCAACGCCTCTTTTTCATTTGTGAAAATTTAATAAAAGTGAACTTTCATTGATTTATTCTTTCTCTAACTCGAGAGTGCACCTTATTTTCTTATTGTTTAAGGTGTTTATCCCTGTTTATTGTGGCAGTTTATTTTATACTATGTTTCTATTTATTATTTCGCGGTGGAAGCGTCGCTTAGGACTAGTTCGTCCATACCAATAAACGTATAGAAAGCGACCTCACATGATAAAAGATTTACTTCTGAAACTAAAGAGTTTTAATTCAAAGACAGAAAGCAAAATTAACATGATAACTAAACAGTACCAAGAGTCTTATTAACTTTTATCATTAAATTAGAACAAAATATTTTTACTAGAGACTATATACTTTTTATTTTAATGTCTACTTCACCAGTTACATAAGTCTTAATCAGCAAAGCATTTGAATACAATAATTTCGGTTTCGCATTACATATATTACATTATGAATTGCCATGCACTACTCCAACAATTAGGAAATCGGATGAGATATCATACACAATTTACATATTGGCGGGTATTTTATTCAGATATTGGATACACTTGTAATTTATGTATGATGCAGTACGATATTTTGCTGTCTCAACACTTTGAGGTTTACATATCGTTTACTCAGAGCAAGTAAAGTAATTCTCGTTGCCCAAATATGGTGTGTGTAGTCACCCCAGACGGCCAGTACAGTTGCACACCTGTGTGGCATGGAATGTATGAGGTTATCAATCAGCTCTTGAACATCCAGCTCTGCAACCGTTGTGGGAGGTGCTGGCCTGGCTGCAATGCGTCTGCCAAGTGCATCCCACACATGCGCAATCGGGTTTAAGTCCGGTGAACAAGTTGGCCACTTCATTTATTCAATTCCCTCATCTTCAAGCATGTCCACCAGTGCAGCTCTGTGAGGACGAGAGTTATCGTCCACCAGAAGGAACCCATCTATGGCAGCAGCGTATGGAACAACAAAAGAACGAAGGATCTCGTCTCTATACCTCCGAGCAGTCAAACCCCCATTCTGAACGACGTAGAGGTCTGTACGTCCGCCAATACTGACTCCTGCCCAAACCATTCGTCCACCACCATGATACGGTGATGTTTCCTGCACATAAGGAGGGTTGTTGCGAGTTCCACGTAGTCTCCAGATGAAGGAACGACGATTGCCCGGCTGAACACAAAATCTTGCCTTATCTGTGAACAGAACCCGGAGTCATTCGTTACGACATCAATCCTGATATTATACTCCGCCCAGTTTCTGAGGGCTAAACGGTGTCGTGATTTTAATGCGATACACACTATAGGCCACCGTGTGTAGTGATGACATTCTCGAATGTGCGTTGCAGCTGAGTTGCACTTAGCCTCCTGTCTCGACGGGCTGTTAACCGGAGATAACGGTCATCTCTTGCTTACGTTAGTCATGGACGACCTTTTAAACGGTTCCTGTTGTCTGAAATCACGTCCAGGTTCTGGGAATTATACTTTAGGGTGCTCCAGTAACTGCCGCCACATGCCTCTATGTCTGTCCCGCATCCAACTTTCCTATGGCTCTCCGTGCCATAGCTTAGGGTAAGTCACGTTTTTCTTGCATTTCACTGCCTGCTCACTACGCTATCTGAACCCAACTGCTTGCGTAAATCGTTTGGTAAACACAAGTCAACACAACCTCCTCTGCAGCAACTTTCGTTTATTACCACTATCCCGGTTGTTGCAATGTTGTTGTGCCCACTCCGTAGATCCGACAGAAAGAAGTCGAACCATTTTAGTTGTTTCTGCCGATGACAATACTCCAGAACCTATATATCTTAACTGATCCCGCAACTGTTTTGACCAGAGTACATATATATTATTCTCATTAGAAGAAAGATTGGGAACCAGTATTTTAGGTCACAAAATGGTGGTTATTTCACGGTTTTATCTCCAGACCCTACGAATGAGTAACAGGCCCGAGGAAGTTTGGTAAGTGAGCAAGGATACGTATGTTCTGCAGTGTGGTTTTTTCCTGACTAAGCTATTGCTGCGTTGCGGTCTGTGTGTTGCACTACACTTGTTTGCTGTGTCGTGCCGAACAGGTACACAGATGTTGAGGTAGTCGACTTCGCGTTGCTTAGGCAGCAATGGAATGTAGTGCTGCGACTGCGAGAAGACAGTATGCTGAGCATTTCCTAAGAATACCAGTAGCACTAGTCAGCATCTTTGTGTTTGTTCAAAAGCAGAAATTCTCCGCCCTAAACAGACCAATGCAAGAAGGCGAAGAATAACCAGGATTGCGAAACTTAATAAAACTTCAGCGTGTGAAATTAGAGTTATCAATCGAGAGCAGATCTGCATTCATGAACTCTATGTCGCTAATTAGCTTGCATGGATAGTCGTAAATGAAAATCGCCTACAGCATTACAATCATAAAAGTCCAGCCATGGTTTAAAAACATTATGCAAGGTGAATAAATATTTGTACCTGTGAATTCAATCGTCACATAAAGTAGATTTTCCCTCATTCAACTTCCGTGCGGAACCATCTACTGCCGGCCGCGGTGGCCGAGGGGACTGAGGCGCTCCAGTCACGGTCTGCACGGCCACTACGGTCGGGAGTTCGAATCCCCCCTCGGGCATGGATATTTGTGCCGTCCTTAGTATAAGGTAGTTGATAAGTAGTTTGTAAGTTTAGGGACTGATAACCCCGTAGTTAAGTCCCATAAGCTTAACAAACATTTGGAAATTTGATTTGAACCATCTACTTGAACTGTGGAAGGAGAAGTTAACGCCAATAATTTTCAGCAGTGGGTGTAGGGAAATTCCCTTTCCACTTACGAAAAAGTTTGTTTACACAAACGGCCATGAATTGGCCGTAAGAACTTGACATTACTTGGTCTCAAGAAAACTGTCACTGTATGCATGAAAGGCAATATACACCGTTATTCGTACACTAGGAATAACTGGCCTTGGCAGCCGACTACCAGATCGGAGGAAGTAAAAGGCATATCTCACAAATGCCTCAAAGTTACCATTTTCAAACAAATCTTCGGAACTGTCGTGATGCTAACAGAAACTGCGACGGCTTCTTAAGTTGCTGTAGTGTGGAAGTCTAGGAACCGATGACATCAGCAGTTTGATCCCTTAGGAAGAAAAAGAAGAGACAACTGACGTACCCTTTCCTTCCACTCAGTTATTCGGTATGCATGGCTTTTCTGGAGGTTTCTTTCATGACCCATGTTGACTCTTAAACATACAAGTATGGTTCTGGCGAAGGTTCATGATCCTACTACCTTTTATCTTGCATACTATTTGTATTTGCAATTTATCTCTATTTTCACGTTGTCGGAGTCCAAACGTACACATGGGATTTGCGTGTTGAAATTATGTAAAATAAATGTATTAGTTCTGTGGCGAAAATATTACTCTGTACTACTGCCAAAAATGTCTCTCTCTGCGAACTAACGTGCTTCATTGTATGTTCAAAAATGTTAAAATGTTTGTCAAGCTTAAGGGACTTAACTGCGGGGTCATCAGTCCCTATATTTACAAACTACTTATGAACTACCTTATACTAAAGACGACACAAACATCCATGCCCGAGGGGGCATTCGAACCCCCGACGGGAAAAGGCCTCGCGCATCGGAACATAGCGCCTCAATGCGCTTGGCCACTCCGCCGAAGCTTCATTGTATGACTACTATCGCTATGACAGAGTTAATAGTTAGAAGCTACATTTTCGTATTTACACCCACATCCGAAATACACCAGCTGCCTTTCTGTTCGTTGAAGAGAGTACCTTCAGTGTCGCCAGACTACGGGTACGTCCACAGTGAAAGGCTCTCCGCTAGCTGCTCGATCCCTTAACCTGCGGCGGTCGCCACGCGCGCGCTACATCGGCGCGATGGTAGCTGGTGGCGGTCGGTGTGTATCGCTCGCCGTGGGACCACCAGTTGGCCTCATGGCGCTGTCGCGAGAAGATCTTCTGTGTGTTTTGTTGGCAGCAGATATTGTACGCCACAAAATAAAGAGGAGAAAGACGAACGTTCATCAAATTAACAGAACTCGCCATGAAGCTGGTGAATGTCATACACTGTTTCCTAAACTCCAATCTCAACCCGACAAATTCCGTGAATATTTCCGAATGGATACAAACACATTTAACAACAACCTGAATCAGGTAGAATTTAGACTACAAAAAGGATGGTGTAATTTTCATCGACAGAAAATTCTTTCTGAAGAACGTCTTATTGTCAGTCTAAGGTAAGTCACTTCGAATTTATTATTCAAGATCTTTTTATTTATGGGTGATTTTCTTGTAACGTTTCAAAGCAAGATTACGAAATGTTTTAACTTATTTTATTTTAATTTCTGAAGAAAATAATTCAATATATTCTCTTGTATTCAGGAAAACACGCAAGCAGGAAAGTTACCAATATCCTTAAAAATGGGTGTTTTCTTACCAATAACCTCAACAAATTCTCATTTACGTAAGGTGGTTAAAACAAGTTGCGGTAACTGTGGCTTTCATACTAAAAATATAAATGATAGAATTTCCAACACCTTTCTTATGTGGAGATGAAGAGGCTAGCTCAGGATAGGGTATCGTGGAGAGCTACATCAAACCAGTCTGCGGACTGAAGACCACAACAACAACAACAACAACAACAACACTACGAGGCGCGTCCAGAAAGTAAGTTCCGTTTGGTTATATAAAACGAACGGTTACAGATACATAATATTGATTGTACAAAAATCTACAACTGTTAAACTACTTTTCTACATAGCTTCCGAAATTTTGTAGGCAATTATCATAGCATGGCACAAGGTTTTGTGTGCCTTTTTCATAGAATGTTGCCGCCTGTGTATTCAACCATGTGGTAACATGTTCTTTCAGCTCGTCATCATCGTTGAAGTGTTGTCCACCAAGGACAGATTTTAGGTGTAAGAAGAGGATTACTGTCAAAAGATTTTTTTTTCACGATAATGCCTGACCTCACACACCGAATGTGACCAAACAATTCTTACGGAAATTTCAATGGAATCTGATCATCCTCCATACAGCTCGGACCTCTCTCCTAGCGACTTTCATCTCTTCTTACACCTAAAATCTGTCCTTGGTGGTCAACACTTCAACGATGATAAAGTGCTGTTACCACATGGTTGAATACATAGGCGGCAATCTTCGTGAAGGATGCATGCAGAAACTTGTGGCACGCTATGACAAGTGCCTACAAAATTTCGGCAGTTATGTGGAAAAGTAGTTTAAGAATTGTAGAATTTTGTGCAATAAAAATTTCTTCTGTATCTGTGTACAATTTCAGTTTATTACCAAATGGAACTTACTTTCTGGACGCGCCTCGTATATTTCATATTCTGAGCAGAAAACTATTGAAATTGTCTCGTGAATATTTAATCGAAAAATGAGAAATTTTGAGGACAAATTATGGTAAATTTGATTTTCACTTCACACCAGAAAACAGATTCGAAAACAATGGAAGTTATGTTAATGTATATGACAATTTGGACCCACAAGATTCTCCAAATCACAATTCAACTAAGTAAAAATTATTAATATGACAATTATAGCCCCGTCTTGAAGCATTAGGTGAAAAAAATCAGCATAACAGGAAAGAAAATAAACATCAAAAATATTTATGCAATACATACGTAAATGACAACTTTACAACGTTATTTAAATATGGTAATTACTTGATAAGCAGCCTGCAACCACGTCTGCAGCTTAGACACGATAAAGGCTAACAATCTTTCCTCAAACAGTTTCCTGGACGATATTTTTAGGCGCGACCCACTTCATTCCTCAAACGTTTACTGTACTTTTTTTCACTGTCCCATAATGTGGATTTACTTATTAAAAAAAAAAACAGTAATCATCCGGTAGTGTAGTCTATTACCACTGTCTTGTATCTTTTCAGAAATGCTCACAGTAATGAGACGTCGAAAACTCTTTTTCGTTACATTAGTTTTATCTGCACACACATGCTAAATCGAGGCAAATGTTTTATGGGAGACAGGTTATGGAAGCATGTGATAAATAATAAATGAATCCATTACAGCCCCTATGCTTAAATTTATAAAACACATTACACAAATGACACAAGTTAATCCTGCATAATATTAACGTCAAACTTTCCTTTATATTTTTTGTATATTCACTTTGCGAGTTCGTTAGAATACATCAAACCACTTCAGAGCCGTTGTTGTAAGTGGTATTCGACTGGCGGTGGAATTTCTCACAGTCTTGTGTTTTTGTTTAAGTTACAGGAAATGAAGTGTAAAGTCGCCAACAACAATTCACATGTAATACTTCGCCGATTCAATCGCTCTATCGGTACATGCTGTATTTGTATTTATATTTCATGCTTTCAGAGCAGGAATGCAACACAAACCATAATAAATGTGTACATAACCATATTTTATACTTTCACAAATACTGAGTAAAATAAAGACTTGAAAATTCGTAAGTAAAAAATCGCTTCGGAATTAACCAGTTTTTTATTGTACAGGTTGGAAGAAACCTATATCATTTAATAGAAATGTGTATAAGAAACTTTTTTTTTTACTACCTATGAGATGTTTTGACCCGTCATCTGAATACCACCATTATGTAATTTTGCATAGAACGTTTCAATAATAATTTTATCAATTTCATTTTAATAATAGATATAAGCTGGAATTATAAAATCATTTTATTCATCTAATAATACAAAGGATATAGTGAGACAAACAGTGTGTAATATAAATAAAAATATTACCAAACGGTGTTCTCTGAAATGGTAGCCGACGGCTGTAATACATTTGCATTTTGCTGTATGGAAAGCTGTTCGTTTAAATTACACTCCATACCAACAGAATTAGAAATAGACGTAACTGTTATCGCAGTGTCTTAATTGGGAACGGAAATAAAGTATTCTACAAGTTGTTGCACTCTACTTCGAAATCGAAGTTTCAAGTGTCCTGTATTTTTGCCACATAAGGCAAATACTTCGAAAGAACAAAACCTCATCATTGTCATCCGACCTACGGTCTTGTATGATCTGCTCTAAAAAAATTGCCTTCCTTCTTTCGATCGAAATAATTTGCTTGTTGTATTGAGAATTAATGTCTCCTCGTTTCCTTTTTCGCGAAATAATCATTGGTTCCTCATGCTCTTTTTCTTGGACTGTTTCTTGAGTTTGAGTGGATGAAGTTTCCACTTCGTCCTCAGTCTTTTGCACTCTCCGCAGGATGTGGTATCATCTCACTGGTCTCACTGAAGTTGTGAACTAAGGGTTCACTATGAATCAGGTTACTTGCTAAGGGTCTCGGCTTGACAATGTCCTTCAAGAACATCATGGAACTGAAATAGGGCCACTTTGATTAAGTGTGACCACCAGGATCACCAGACCGAGAAGGTCAGATCTTCCCCATTTCGACGGCAAATTGGTCTGAAATATTTCCACTTTTTCTTAGAGCACCACCTGAAATGAAAAAATATCTAAATATATTTCTATTCTCTCTCGAAATTTTTTGGGGTGACATTTTTTACACATTTCTTAGGAACTTAGTAAAACAAAGATGTTGAAAATGACTTGTTGAAAATGACTAATGTTGAAAATGACTAATGTTGAAAATGACTAATGTTGAAAATGACTAATGTTGAAAATGACTAATGTTGAAAATGACTAATGTTGAAAATGACTAATGTTGAAAATGACTAATGTTGAAAATGACTAATGTTGAAAATGACTAATGTTGAAAATGACTAATGTTGAAAATGACTAATGTTGAAAATGATAAGACGTATGACTGAATGAAAGGCCGTTAATCCACTGTGACTGTCTTTTATTGACGTTTGATATACTGCCACAACCGGTTTTGCAACGTTTTGGTTGCATCTTCTAGTGCATATCGGAGCAAGAATAGTACTGTAATATACCAAAAATCTATCCAGTCAAGATAATTTACGTGTAGATAGGCTACTTAGTTCAGCATATGAAATGAAGGTTACTTCACTGCTACAGGCTGCACGAGAAATTGGCATTTTTTTAGTGAGTCAGTAACATGGGGCTATTTTATACGTAACTAGCTTATATGCCCGTGCTTCGTGGAAATGTCACGTGATATTGGGAAAATCTACTAATCGCTGACTTTGTCTTGGTCCTTTTTTGTTCGGTTAACATGGATGGCCCTTTTAGCGACGCTTCATCAACTTTCTTGTTGCTTATGTGACATTTATTTAGACATATTTCATGTTATGTGGTTTCTCTGCGAAAAGGAAGTGGGGCTTCTTTGCAGCCAATGCGGTACAAACCAATCGTAAAAGCAAATAAATGTGTGGAAAGACTAGATTTGTCTCAATATCACGTGGTAATTCCAGCTTAATGTTGAGAAGATGCACAGAACACAATGCTCACTCCATAGATAGTTCTACTCTATGTACAATTTAGTGGTTATACCCGTCGAAAGATGCACTTTTCTTTCCATGACATTGCAAATCATATGGGATACAGCTAGGAAGAAAACCTTTTCTTGTGTCCTACCTGGGTTAAATTTTACTTGCAGTGCCAGCGGTTTAGTTTGCTACCGTTGGCAACGAACTAGTCGCTTTAGGAATGATTGTTTATTTCGTCGTGAACATAAATAATTGTTCCCCTCTTCTACGTTTTGATAAACTGGACTCAATAGTTGCCGGCATGGGGTAGTAACTGATATATCACGACAGGGAAAAAGTTTTAACTGCTGTCCTATAATCTCAATATACATACAATGTAACTATATAAAATTTTCCAGTCCATGGTGTGGCTCATACAGCAACCAGTGAAATTTTAATTTTAAGTAAAAACAGTCTTGGTTGCAAAGTGCTTTTATTAATTAGCAATGACGCGCTTCTCCCTCAGAGCAGGGTATCATCAGATTATCGCAAGTGGCGACAGCCGTGGGTTAAGCGGCCGAGCAGCTAGCGGGGAGCCGTTCACTATGGACGTACCCTAAGGCTGTGTTCACAGTGGCACCGACAGACCGTAGTCAGACGCCGTCGACCGAGTTCCACTGAAAACATCGACCGACGGTGTGGTCACACTGCATCCGATATAGCTTGTCACTTGGTCCGGTTAAAGGAAAAAGTTAGGTTACGTTTGAATGTATTCTGTGTCTGAACTATATTAGATTTCAATTCCCTGGGGTGCAATGGATTCCACCGACATTTTTATGCTTCGAAATTGGTGCTACAATGCGGCGTTTGTTATCAATAAAGACTTCAAATGCATACGAATGAGCTACACTTGTATGGTACAAAGAAAGTGACGAAGATTGTATACTGTTCTCAGTTACTGCTACTCCCAAACAATCTTTACGAATATGTGAGGTACCGGTAAACAATGTAGCATCTGAACCTGCTGCCTGACGCCCGATATGTAAGTTGAGTATTGCACTACACACCGATGTGTGATGTTGTTGACTTATACTTCTGTAAGTTTCAGTTGTCCTTTCCTTCCCAGCTACAGTGTGCCGCAACGCCCTAACCAGTTGCGGGTAGCGACGAGACTAAGTTGTGTAGTGGTCGAGAGAGAACATCTGGCGAAGAGGAGGGATCCAGTCCATGTTTTTTCAGGAAACTTTTGTTTTGCCCGACCACCCTCCCTTATTCTTGCTTCTGTATGTGTTAAACATTCGATTTTTGTGGACTTTGGCGGGACTGACACACACACACACACACACACACACACACACACACACACACTCACTCACTCACTCACTCACTCACTCACTCACGTTTTGTACTCGCGGCGCGTAATCAAATTATTTTCAGGCATGGCTTCTGCAGCACAGGATGCGTCATTAATGCAGCCTGCTCAGTTACAGGGCCAGCCAACAACAGCAGCAGCAGCACTTCCGACAACGACGACAGCTAGCCTCAGTAGCACAGTAGCTGCCGCCGCCTCCGTTCCGCTATGTCGAAGTTTTGACGGCCAGCAGGAGGAATGGTCAGTCTATTTGACTCAATTACAAAACCACATGGAGGCTCTCCATTTACCACGTAGCAAACATCAAGCTTTCTTCCTATCCGTAGTTTGCAGAGAAGTGTATGTGTTGAATTTGATGCTTTTCCCTTGACGCTAAAGCGGAGGCGATCGAGTGACACACTTGTGGCGAGGTTAAGTACGTATTACGAGGATCAAATCTTGGTAGCTGCGGCAAGATACAAGTTTTTCCGCCTTCAGCGGACAGCAAGGCAAACGCACGAACAGTGGATAACGGAACTGCAGGATTTAACCAGACATTGCACATTTTTGTACCGGGGTGGTCAATCCTAAAATGATGTTATGCCACGGGATTCAGTTACGCAAAATGTGAGTGATGATAGAATTCGTTGTTGCAAT
The DNA here is from genome assembly GCA_026315105.1 of Locusta migratoria. NCBI lineage: Eukaryota > Metazoa > Arthropoda > Insecta > Orthoptera > Acrididae > Locusta > Locusta migratoria. The sequence continues at coordinate 674,648,911 of CM048755.1, forward strand.
CTTGAAACGGCTTGATCCTTTGCAAGATACAACGTTACATTTAATTGAAGCTCAAGACACAACGAATATAGCTAGGTGTGAAATGCAGATGTCCAATATTAATGAATTGCACAGTGACAGTAGTTGTAATGCGGTAGACAGTAATCATTGCCAAGCTTGCACGACACAACAGGTGACGTCGCGTAGCTCTGAACAGATGTTCAAATGTTTCAAATGTTTGTATAGTTTATGGGACTTAACTTACAAACTACTTATGAACTACTTACGAACTAGGACGGCACAAATATCCATGCCCGAGGGGGGATTCAAACCCCCGACCGTAGTGGCCATGCAGACCGTGACTGGAGCGCCTTAGTCCCCTCGGCCACCGCGGCCGGCTCTGAACAGATCTGGGTCATGTAGGGAGAACGCCGGTAAACAGAAAAATAATGTCAAATCTTGTCCCCAGTGTTTTCGTAGCCATCAGCGATTGCAAGGCCCAAGGCGCGACCCGACGTGCTATTTTTTGCAATAAGGATGGTCATGTGCAGGCTGTATTTGCAAAAGCAGCGTGGTCAGCAATATCAACAGTATGGTTCTAACAAACAAGTGCACAATAATAATGTTGTCACAGCACTGCCAGCCGGGAAGCAGTGTGCTCCTTTAGATGCAGTCAATGTTGGGGACAGTAATTATCCCTTACAACAACCGGTCAGGTGACTTGCGTCCCTTGCACACAAAACCAAGTCGACGTAGACCTCGGTCCAAGACTCCGTTTACGACTGCTTCAAATGAAGTACGACTTGGTGGTCCACAAGCAGTGGTAGTCCTGTCTTGGACGTAGAACGTAGTCGGAACAAGGTGTTTGTCTCATTAACAGTAGCAGGTCGAGATGTGAAATTTCAACATGATACTGGTGCAACAGTTACACTATTGAATAAACGTACTTATGAACAACTTGGTACACCAATCCTTCATGCAGTTCCTTATGACATATCAGCCTACAACGGTTAAGACATTCCCGTGTGAGGTACTTTTAGTTTGCCGGCCACATTTCAAGGTGTTACAAAAACATTCGTTTGACCTTTTTGGGTTATCAAACTGTAACTCGGTACGCAGACTTCTGCGGGTGCACCAACTGATAAACTGGCTGAGTTGTTTGATCGGTACAGTGAACTTTTTAGTGAGGGGCTGGGCTGTGCAAACAATTGCTAGCTCGAGAATGAAACTTTCACTCTTCAGCAGAGTGTGCGCTGATATGAAACTTCCAGGCAGATTAAAATTGTGTGCCGGAGCCGGCACTCGAACCTGGCCTGATAAATGGCGAAGAGCTCCGCCGTAAAGATCGAGCAGTAGTCTGGGAGACGATACTGAAAAGAAACGTCACCAAGCACAAAGGCACACCCGACACCATGGAAAGTCTTGGAACCATCAGTATAGATGAAGATACTGTCTGCAAGAGGACCTCCCTCCGGTAGGACAGCGACAATTCAGCAGATTCAGCATAGAGGCTATAGAAAGGGCTTGTCTAGAAAGCCCCTCTCACTAAACGGATCCCTTGGTTGCTGATCGTGTTAAGGCGGTGTAAGATACATGGTCGGGCTGATGAACAGAAAATGCATCCGTAATCTAGTTTCGAGCGGACAAGGGATCGGTACAAGCAGTGGAAGATGGTCCGATCCGCTCTCCATGAGGTACCGGACAACACACTGAGAACATTAAGTGAACGGATACAGCGAGCTGCCAAGTGAGACATGGAAGGACTTACAAAGTTTCCTGTCGAATGTTAGTCCCAAGAATTTTTTAGTGTCTACGAACGGAAGAGCATTGGTCCGAGATGGAGGGAAGGCGGGAGAAATTCTATACGCAGCCAGAAGTTCATACAGACCGTCTTGTCTGTGGAGAAGCCGAAAGCCGTTGTTGATGCTCCAGATGTAAAGACGGTCGAGACACTGCTGAAGACGCCGTTCAAGAAAGCAAGTCCGTTGACAGCTGCAGTAAATTGCAAAAAGTCATCAACGAAAAGAGAAGCGGAGATGCCCGGTGTGAGACAGTCCATAATAGGATTAATTGCTATAGCAAACATAATGACATCACTGAGCCTTGAGGTACACTGTTCTCCTGCAGGAAAGTGTTCAAAAGGCCGGAACCCACACGCACCCAAAAAACATGGTCTTTTAAGAATTCCTGAATAAAGGTTGCCAAGTGACCCCAGAGACCCCATGTGTGGAGAGTGGTAAGGATACCCATCCTCCAACAGGTGTCATACGCCATTTCCAAATCAAAAAATACGGCCACAGTTTGACGCTTCTGCAGAAAATTATTCATAATATGAGTTGATAAGGTGACTAGATGATCGAGTGCTTAACGGTGCTTACGAAAACCACATTGTGCATTGGTGAGGAGATTACGAGATTCGGACCACCATACCAACCGACCATTAATCATACGCTCCATCATCTTGGAAATGCTGCTGGTGAAGGAGATTGGGCGGTAGCTGCCAGGTATATGTTTGTACTTTCCAGGTTTAGGTAGAGGAATCACGACAGCTTCATGCCGGCACCGAGGAAACGTGCATTCCGCCCAAAGTCGATTGTAAGTTTGTAGAAGAAATTGCAGGCCTTCAAAAGAAAGGTGTTTTAACATCTGTACATGAACGCCGTCGGGTCCTAGAGCGGAGGACCGTGATGATGAGAGTGCATGTTGGAGCTCGCTCATAGTGAAGTCGGAGTTGTAACATTCTCGATTCTGAGACGAGAAAGAGAGCAATCTCGCTTCCGCTGCCTGTTTCCGAGGGACGAAAGGGGGATGGCAGTGTGAGGAACTCAATCTCGTTAAAAACCGGCCCAGAGTGTTGGAGATGTCAGTAGGATCCACTATAGTACCATTCGCTACGGTTAAACCCGGGATCGGGGACTGAGACAAGGTCCACGAAAGTCTGCGGAGTTTACCCCAAACAGCAGAAGAGGGGGTAAAACTATTAAACGAACTAGTGAAGGAAAGCCAACTAGCTCGTTTGCTTTCCTGAAAAAGGCGGCGGCAAATTGCAAACAGTGTTGGGCAAATTAAACCATTACTTCTGGTTCATTCCGCATGCATCTCAGATTACAGCTTCACTAAAGAAGTTGCGACATAAGGGTGTTCATTTTGTACGGTCCGAAGAATGTCAATTAGCCCTGGATCATCTGAAGGAGGCTCTTCTGGGCAACACATGTCTCATGCATTTTGACCGAACTAAAGTCAGGTAAAGCAGTCAACAATCCGAAGATTGGTTTGAACACGACCTTCCTCCGACCTTCGAATTGACTTACCCAGCCAGTTATAGGGGGACCTACAGTTTAACGTGGGTTCCGAACCACGGTGCTACACTGTATTTTTCACACGAGCAATACTGCCAGAGGTGAAAGAAGTGGAAAGTGACAGATAAAAATCCTAGGACCTGGCGGGGATCGAACCCCGGACCTTTGGATTTGTAGCCTGGCACTCTACCACTGTGCAACCGAGGAGCACTATGTTATTAGCAGTTGACGCGTCCCCGATTACTCTCAGCGCAGTCCTGTCACATCGTGTTGGACAAACGGATGCTCCGATTGCATTTGCCTCCAAACTCTTGACAGAGACTCAGGAACATTATAGTTAAATTAGAGAAAGAAGCGTTGGCGATCATTTATGGAGTCACAAAGTTCAATCATTATCTGTATATGAGAAAGTTTTATTTGCTCAAGTATCACCCTGCCAAGCCAGTGTCGACGCACACGGCACAAGTTGCAGATTTGGCCGATACTGTTGTCGAACTATCGTTATGAAATATGTACCGCTCTACAGTACAACATTCAAACGCCGACGTCTTGGCTCGGTTGCCAATGTGGGGCGATAAACAGTTCGACTCTTCCGAAGCATCGATGCAATTGACGCTACCGCAGTGCAAACTTTTCCAATGGACTTTCGTTGAGTAGCTCAGGAAACTGCCGCGGATGCTGATATACGTGAGGTGCTTCGATTTATTCGCGAGGGGTTGTCGCGGAAAGTTACAGACATTGTCCTACCAGAAGTCCGGCGGTACTTTGCCAGACGTCATGCATTATCTGTGCAACGTGGGGTATCACTGTTACACACGGGAAACGTTCAGGACGACATTTTTCAATTGTTGCATCACGGACACTGGGGTGTCGCCAGGATGAAACAGCTTGCCCGACGTCATTGTTCCTGGACCAGCCTCGACGCAAACAGGTGAAATGACGTCACGCTGCGCAGCTTGCTTAGAGTAGCAGGTGGCTCCACCCCAGCAATTTATCGATTGGTGGATGCATAGTAGTTTGCCTTTCGAGGTACAATGACGTCTACTACGTCTGACAGTACTATTTGTGCACTGACATCCATCTTTTGTACTGAGGGAGCCACTGGGATTCAACACGTTACCGCCGCGCCTTTCCATCCACAGTCCAACGGGGAGGCAGAACGGTTAGTGCGTAGATTCAAGTTGCAAATGAACCCACTACAGGGAGCAGGCTTTGCAGCTGTTCCTCTCCAGTTATCAAGCGATGCCTCGGGATGGTTCTTCCCTAGCAGAATTGCTGCACGGTTTCAAACAGGGCACCCTGTCTCATCTGCTGCACCCATCAACACGGAATGTAGGACAGTATCGCGCTTCTACTTTTCAGGTCCACGACGCGCTTCTCTGCGGCACTTTACGGGCCGGCCAGCGCTGGCAGCAGGGGATCGTTTCGATTGTCTTGGGACACAACATGTTTCTTCAGCTGAAACGCAACTGGAATCAGCTCCGTCCTCTTAAGATTTGTGATCCTGTCGCTGGGTTTCCCTTTTCAGATCGTGTACGCAACCAGGAGACGAGGGCAGGTTTTCCTGCAGCGGATCTACGGCATCCATTCCGGCGGCACAGCCCATGAAAGTAGACGCACCCTCCTCCACGATGCTATCAACGGAGAAGCCCGCAACAATGGAAGACCCCTATGTGACCCGCTTCCCTCGTGGTGGGCCCTTCATCCTCAGCGCCCGCCCTGCGGTTTGCCAGGTGTTCAGTCATCGCCGGTTCCACTTCGGCTCCCGCCCCAGCAACTACGCCTGCATCCAGACCTGCCCCTCGCCGTAAGTTGACACAGCAGCCATATGTGAACACGGCCTGGCGATTTGTGGAGGGGAGGGGGGGGGGCGAAGAATGGTGTCGCCAAGGTAACGCGCACCACCAGGAAGCAGCAGCGTCGTCGATAGATCGAGAAGACGCCCAATGGACGATCTTTGCACGGCGAGACCGCGGTGGTGGTGCTCCAAAGGATAGAAAAGCGTGGCGCCGTGTTGAGACCACAGTTCCTCGCTAGACTTCGCATGGAGACGACCGCAAAAATAACAGAGTATTGTGGGAATAGCAATAAAAGATGTATCATCTGTATCTGCTGCCTGACGGCCGATGTGTAAGTTGAGTATTGCAATGAACACCAATGTGTGGTCTTGTTGACTTACACTTCTCAGCGTTTCAGTTGTCCTTCCCAGCTAGAGTGTGTCCCGAAACACCCTAACCAGTTGCGGGTGGCGACGATACTAGGTTGTGTTGTGGTCGAGACACAACAGTACCCCCATCGTTTCCTCCATTTCTTGTTCCATTCGCGGATAGGACTGTGGAAGACATCTGTCGGAAAGCCCTTGTGTATGTTCGAATTTCTTTGATTTTCTCTGTCATAATCATTTCGTCAGATGAACGTCGCAGACAGTAACATATAACCTAGCTCTTCTTGGTGTCTATTCGCTACAAATTTTAATAGTAAACCTCGCAGATGAACGTCGGAGAAGGTAACACGTTGCCTGGCTGTTCTATGAATGTATGATTTAAAATTTTAAATGGTAAAAGTCGGAGAAAGTGACAATTCACGGGACTCTTATTGGAATCTATGCTCTATCAATTTTAAAATTAAACTTCCCAGTGATGGAGACTGTCTCTCTTGTAGCGCCTGCTACTTGAATTTGATAGGCTGACGGTGCCTCTCTCTCTCTACTTAGGGAGCGCCATTGGCCTCTCGTTCTGGGGCCTCCGAATCTTGGAAACTATTTTTTGACTGCCCCGTGCCAATCGTCCTGGGAGGGCTTACAAATCTCAAGAGTTAATTTTTTATGGTAGTTTACGTATTTCCAAGTGGACGGGGGGGTCTCATTTTGTTTTGCCGCCGCCCCGGGCCTCCGACAGTCTTAGTCCGCCACTGGATGTATTTACAATTATTTTAGATATTACTATTTTCCTGTATAATAAATATATTCTTTAGATTATTACTTCTCCCGAATTTTCAGAAACTCTTGTGTCTAACTTTCAATGGGAAGTATCCTATGAAAAGTAAAACTAAAAATTAGTAACGTTATAAAATAGAATATGAAATATACCGTTCAAAATACGAATTCAAACTGGAAAACAACAATTTCCGATATAGATAGAGGTTTCGTTGGTGGTGGTTTGTTATGCGGGTTTGACTACCATAACGCCACTACCTATCCTAGCGGCCTGCGCACGCCACTGCGGCGTGACGTCAAAATTATACTGATATCGTGGTATCAGTTTTCTTTCTTCGTATATATATCCTATTTTTTGCTACGTATGGTTCAGTTTACATCACAAAAGAAGTCAAGCCCAAGTGAAAATAAGTCACCAGTCAATCGCCCCGAACGTGTTAAAAAGTGGACTGAGTTAATCACACCTTGTGCAGTAGTTTTGTACCGGTTGTCCCTCCATTTTCCAAATTAATTAACCACTCTCGTATTGTTGCTACAATAAAACTTCTTCTCTTCGCAGGATTTGAGCAGTACAGTTAACAGATCTATGAAAGAAGATTTTAAGATTCCCCATTTTATTTTTTATAATAGCCAAAAAAGATACGTTTAAAAAAGAATTGAAACGTTATTTTCGGTCCATATCAACGCATAGAACGGTAAACATTATGTGTAGTTAAAAAATCAAAATAAAAAAATTAAATTGTAGTCCAGACAACAAGAATAGTGTCGCAGAGAGAACAAGCCAGACGACATTTTTCCTTGTTTTGCAATTCACTAGAGGTCTGCAAATGACGCATTCTCACCCGCACCTGCTATCTCTTGCTGAGGCGTGTTTCACCTCGGTGCTAAAACCCGTAATGAGGTATTCCTATCTACCAGCGCAGGTCCTTGGGTGCCGTGTCGCACTTTAAGACATACCGCTGCACGAGTCGCTCGCCACGACCTATACTTAAATGTAGTCAAAATGGGGCTTAACTGCCCATTCGTTCTGACAAACGATCGTAGCGTCTGATGAACAACAATAAACAGCCGCGCGGGAGTGGCCGAGCGCTCTAAAGCGCCTCGCTGCGGAGAGCGTGACTGCTGCCCGTCGGAGGTTCGAGTTCTCCGTCGGACGTTGTGTGTGTGTGTGTGTGTGTGTGTGTGTGTTTTGTTCTTAGCTAAAGTTTAATTAATTTGTTTGTCTAGGGCAGGGGCCTCAATTTACTAGGTCACAAGGGCCATATTTCAAGTTCCGAATCGCAGTGCGGGCCGGGTGGCATATTTGGCGATTACTGAAGAATGCGATACTAATGCCTATTTTCACCTGTGACATCACTGGTAAAGCGGACGAGGCCAACGTGAAAGACAGGGCCTAAAGCAGACGTCATGCCACATAAGGAAGGTAGTTCCAAGCCGGCGCGATCGCTAGCCGATTGGCCGACCGCTGGGGCACTGCCTCCTGCCTCAAAGCACAGAGTAACATATTTGTCTGTGCTCAAAGCGGCCAGCCACGAAGCTAGCTATCGCGCCGGCTCGGAACTACCTTGCTTACGTTGCTGCGCTGGGGCCTGTCTTTCTCGTTGGCCTCGTAAGGCGGAAACCCCTATTTAACCTGTTTACAGTATTATCTCCATCATATCACTCTTTACACCTGTCCAAAAATGTTAAAATGTTTGTTAAGCTTATGGGACTTAACTACGGGGTCATCAGTCCCTATACTTACAAACTACTTATCAAGTACCTTATTCTAAGGACGGCACAAATATCCATGCCCGAGGGGGGATTCGAACCCCCGACCGTAGTGGCCGTGCAGACCGTGACTGAAGCGCCTCAGCCAGCCGCGGTGGCCGAGGAGACTGAGGCGCTTCAGTCACGGTCTGCACGGCCACTACGGTCGGGGGTTCGAATCCCCCCTCGGGCATGGATATTTGTGCCGTCCTTAGTTGTAGCTAGTTCATAAGTAGTTTGTAAGTTTAGGGACTGATGACCCCGTAGTTAAGTCCCATAAACTCTACAAACATTTTAACATTTGAAGCGCCTCAGTCCCCTCGGCCACCCCGGTCGGCCCTTTACACCTGCAAACAAACATCAATAACATGTGAACTGGGTTAAAATGCAGTTTAGGTGACGGCTGCTTCTGCTTAAGATACATATATTGTTTGTGGTAAAAGTTCAGGCAGCGGATGTTGCACTTAAGTCACGCCGCAGTGGAGTGTCGGAGCGTTCCAAGACGCGCCGCTGGTTGCCGTCGGATATTCAAGTCCTCCGCCTGGCATAGTTGTATTTGTTGTCCTTAGCTTAAATTAATTTAAGTAGTTTGTAAGCCTAGGGACTGATGACAATGTAAGTAAGTCCCATAGATTTACAATAATTTCAAACATTTGAAAACTTACGTGACGTTTGCAGCAGTAGCTGTGCTGCACATAGGAACAGTTGTCTGTCTACAAGCGACGAGTGACGTGTTCCGACGAAATTTCTAACGATATATTAGTCACCACACTGTAATGTCCATTGCAAACGATCAATATTTCAAATTCTTAGTATTTTGTAATTAAAACATAGGTGCTCGGTATATGGATGCGTGGAACGTGAACATAAATGGATCAGCTTGTACTGTAAACTGTTATGATACATTTGTAAAAATCATTCCTCTATTTAGTTTAATTCTTTCAATCGAATGGTCTGTAATAACGCCGCCGCGAAAGTATAAAAGGCAATCACAAGAGACCAGACAGTCGTTTCAACTAAACACATTCATTCATTTCACGCCTGTCATTGGTTACGTCGAAGTGACACGCCTGTGGTTACACATGTTGGCACTGGCCCGATGAATGATGGGAGGTGAAGGCAGCCGATCATAAGTGGCATTCAGAAAGACAATAAGTTCAAATGTCTGTTAAGATTATGGGACTTAACTGGGGGGCCATCAGTCCCTACAGACAATAAGAATTTCTCTCTCCCATGCATCACTGCTACCATGGCATGAATTAATCACGAAATTATCTGTTGTTGCAAAGTGTGTAGAACTGTGTTGGGAATGCCGATCGAAATGGAAATATTACACATAAAAACAGTTATTACATGGATGTAACATATTTTCTAATTAAAGAAAATAATGAAATTTTTTGGTTTTACTAAAGCACAAGGTTACAATTTCACCTCCGATAGCGGGTGCGTAGTATGCTGACGTTGATAACAACAACTGAATGTGCATTGAAAACTCTATCACATAGAATGAAGAGAATGATCTTTGTGTTGAAATAAATATGTTCATTGTGCTGCACAGTTACAGGTTCGTTAATGCACCCTCTTCCAGTCAGTAAATTATCATTGCAAATAGAAAATTTTGTTGCCAACTTTAACATACTCCTCAATTGCTTCCGTAAGTAAAATTTACCCAACACGAAATACAGTAAGGGGCCTCGCTGCGGAGCGCGCGGTTGTTCGTCGTCTGACGTTCGAGTCCTCCCTGTGGCATGGCTGTGTGTGTTGTCCTTAGGTTAGTTTACTTCAGTATAAGTAGTTTGTAAGCTACGGACTGATGACCACGTAGTTTGGTCCGATAGGTTTATTAACATTTGAACCTTTTTGAACGAAATTCAGTGAATACATCAGGTAAACTTGTTACTTTTTAATACAGTTAGTGTGAAGTGTGAAATTAGTTTTTCAAAAAGTTTTCAAATGTTTGTAAATCTATCGGACCAAACTGCGTGGTCATCAGTCCGTAGCTTACAAACTACTTAAACCTAGGTAAACTAACCTAAGGACAAACACACACACCCATGCCCCAGGGAGGACTCGAACCTTCACGGCAACCGCGCGCTCCGCAGCGAGACGCTTTAGACCGCTCGGCTACTCCACCGCGGCTTAGTTTTTCAATCCAAAATCTTTTCACACTGTGACTAACTTTGTTGTATTAACGAAATGTGTCTTAAATGTTCACCCTGAGGTTACTTCTGTATTTAGATTTGGCAAATTTGACCAACGAAAATGTTTGTTCACGTCTGTGTGTAGTGCCAAATACAGATAACCAATTTCATGAAAAGCCTTTGATGAGAGGGTAGTTTTCTTTGGGAAGACACTTATAGAACTGTTCAGTACTACCATTCATAAATTTGACCTTCATTGACTCATCTGTTTGTAGATAGATTATTTCCATTTGCAACACTGCAGGAACATCTTCCACTTCACAAGAGGAGGGGTTGTGTAAAATTCGTATTTCCTTCGAGTATGCATCTAAATCGCAAAACCGGTCTAGGAATCACTTGAATTGATGGTGTTTGATACAATGGCTTCAAATAAAGTCCACAACAGACATTACAGGTCTCATAACACAAAACATATCCAGAGATTCTGCTCAAAGTTCTCCCTGATGAACACACTGCCTGTCAATGTTTTGGGAGTACTTTTGGCTTTATAGACTGTATTTAGTCTGCCAACAAAACCTGCAAATTTGCCACAGATATTTCTCCCTTCATCGGTTGAAATACATTTCAGCCGAGAAAGAGGAAGGTAACATCATGTGGCTGAAGTTAACTGTACCTCTTTAAATATGTCATCGCCCGTTGTTGTGCTATAAACGGAAATCAGTTCAGCTAGTTTTTCGGTTGCTTCAAAGTTTGAGGTAACACCTCTAAAGAAAACAGAACCTGGGCATTATTACTGATGTCAGTAGATTCGTCCAGGGCTATAGAATAGCAAGCAAAGTTGTATGCCCTTTCTTGCATGAATTTGTTAAATCGGAAGCAATGTCTTTAACCCAACGCGCGATAGTAATTGCTTATAGAGAAACAAACATTAGCCCTACATTGTTCCGTTTTGCCAGGGAACAATCCTTCAGCTCTAATCAGCATGCCGTTCTTTATATATTCACAATCCGTGAATGGCTTTCCTCGTTTGGCGATTTCTTGAGCAATTCTTAAGCTTACTTTCGTAGCAGCTTCACCTTTATGAACACGTTTTCTAAAAATGTTTTGTTCCGAACAGTCTACGTTTTAACGTTTCGAATTTGTGCTCACGTAATTTGTCTTAGAACGCAAACTGTCCACCATGCTTTGTTTCATAATGATGGTGGATATTGAACGAACTTGAGCACAGCTATATGTTCATTGTAGATCTTACACATGGCTTTGTTGCTTTTCTCTATGACTAAGTATTTCACGCCCCATGTTCTACTGGATAGTCGTCACTAGTCATCGACTATTCTCTTTTTCCTTTCAAGCGACTACTGCACAGTGTACACTTATTCGGCACAAAAATCCGATTCATTTTACAAACAAAGAAAACCTTATGTAACAAGGGACGCGCTACAATCAACGAATGAAGCGAACAAGACGAAGTCAGAAAAGCAAAATACAACCAGGAACCTACTTGAAACTTGTGCACAGGCCGGATGAAAGCCCTCCGCGGTCCGTTTTTTGTAGACTCCTGGTCTAGCTAGGGACATTTATATAGTTTTTTAACACAAATTTTTTTTTGAAAGACTGGTGGAAAGACTGGGAAAAATAATTGTTTTTATGGTTACGATTACGATGTCCACAAACGGTTGAATTTTCTGGAGAAAACAGAACGTTGTTGTTGTTTAGAGGGGACTAACTGCTAGGTCATCAGTCAACGGATTAGGAAACGGAGACAGTAGTCGTAATGGCTGCCTAGACAACGATTCGCGTTACCAATTAGAGATAGCAACCAGCCATACTAAATTATACTATTAATTATATAGAAACATAAATTGATACTACAATAGCAAAGTTATTTAGAATGTTTCCTGCATTGACATTTGACAGTCGCGGTGGTAAAGCAATCATGGATAAAATAACTTATGGAAATTTTTTCTTCTTCGGTACATGAAATTGGTAGAAAAATACCCGATTTCCTGAAAAATACAGAAAGATGTCAATGTCCGATAAGACTACTTCAAGTAGAAAGTATCAGATAGCGTTGTGGGAATCAATGTAGATGAAACCATAGACTCAATGGAACGATATATTTTGAACATTTTTAGTTTTCTCCTTATCAGGGGGAGAGACGCAAGGCCAGACTGTTAAAAATACAATGCCATCAATTATCGATTTCTGCCAAAAACTCTGATCAGCTTGTATAGAGTTTGAAAACACCTTGCAGTTACGGAGCAGGCACCATACATGGTTCCTGCTGTAAACCAATTGAAACCTTTATTTCCTAATTTGAAGCGTGAAACATGCTTTTTTCATGTCCCTCGCGAAGTTTGTGAATCCATAAGGTACGGATACGACATCACAAACCTGTTAATCTCTGTCCCGGAGATTCTATCGATAAAGTCGTGTTGTTGCCTGCAGTTAACCAATGGTCTGTCTGCCCCAAATTTACCGATATCTACTCGTTGCGGTTCTTGGCTTGAGTGGGCTGCAATGTTGCGTGCGAATTTTTCCACAATTACAGAGTTTGTGCTTTCTTTGGAACCAGCTGACGCAGGTGCAATTTCCAAGGCAGGAAACACGGCGGAAACACCTATTTGCAGACAGAAATACACTCATGGTTATAAATTAAGGATAATACTGATACATGGTGAAACAACGCTCGCTCTGGTGGGCGGTTTTCGGATTTAAATCACCTCCGGGTATGACCATGCGGTGCATTTGAGCTGCGGTCCTCGCACTGTGGCGCTGGCAGCAGTCCACATACGCAGAAGTGTGTTGGTGCATATCAAGAGTACGGTGCAGCGAGTGAGTGTGCATACGTGCTAATGGTGACTGTGTGTTGAAAATGGTTAAAAGAACACACATTGATGACGTTATTAGGGACAGAATACTAGAGCGACTGGAGGCTGGTCAAACACAGTACGAGCCCTCCGTGTTCCACAAAGTGTGATCTCAAGATTATGGCAACGACTCCAGCAGATAGGAAACGTGTCGAGGTGCTATAGTACTGGACGTACAGAGTGTACAACACCACAAGAACACCGACATCTCACCATCAGTGCCCGCAGACGGCCACGGAGTACTGCAGGTAGCCTTGCTTGGAACCTTGCCGCAGCCACTGGAACAGTTGTCTCCAGACACACAGTCTACAGATGACTGAACAGACATGGTGTATTGGCCCGGAGACCTGCAAGGTACACTGCACTGACCCCTAGTCACAGGAGAGCCCGTAAGGCCTGGTGTCAAGGACACAGTGTATGGCCATTGGAACAGTAGGCGCAGTTTATGCTCACGGACGAGTCCGGGTATAGTCTGAAAAGTGATTCTCGCTGGGTTTTCATCTGGGGTAAACCAGAAACCAGATACGAACCCCATCATGTCATTGAAAGGGACCTCATATGGAGGTAGTGGTGTGATTGTGTAGGGTGGAATTAAAATTGAAGGACTTACACCATTGCATGTCTGACATAGGAACTGTAAGAGGACAGGTGTATCGGGACGTCATTTTTAACCAGTGTGTCTGCCTTTTTAGGGGTGCGGTCGGTCCCACCTTCCTCCTGATGGATGATGATGCAAGGCCCCACCGAGATGCCATCGTGTAGGAGAAGATATAAGGCGAATGAAGTGACCTGTCGTATCTCCAGACCTAAACCCCATCGAGCACGTCTGGGATGCTCTCGGTCGACGTATCGCTGCGCGTCTTCAAACCCCTAGAACACTTCAGGAGCTGCGACAGACACTCGTGCAAGAATGGGAGGCTATACCCCAGCAGCTACTCGACCACCTGATCCAGAGTATGCCAACCCGTTGTGCGGCTTGTATACGTGTTCAGGGTGATCATATCCTATATTGATATCGGGGTACATGCGCAGGAAACAGTGGCGTTTTGTATCATGTGTTTCCAGACGGGTTTCTCAACTTATTAGTATCGTAGACTTATAGATCTATGTCGTGTGTGTTTCCTATGTGCCTATGCTATTACTGCCAGTTTTGTTTAGTGCCACGTTGTGTGGCACCACAATCCTCAATTATCCTTAATTTATGAGCACGAGTGTATTCTGTGGCTGTAGTTATCAAGTACCTGCCTCCAGCTATTAAACGATTAGAAAAACAAGGTCTGAGAAAAGAAAAGCAGTGAGATATTTTTACGCCCGTGAAGGAGCAGTTAGATGACTTTGCCGAAATGGCCACGGGGTCTAAGGCGCCCAACCAAGGATTGCGCGGCCACTCCCGTCGTACGTTCGAGTTCTTTATTGTGTGTGTGTGTGTGGGGGGGGGGGGTAGTCCTCAGTGTAAGTTTAAGTACTTTGGTACTTTGTAAGTCTAGGGAGCGATGACCTTAGCTGTTTGGTTCACAATTTATAATGCCATGTACAAACCACTGTTTCACTACACGAGAGTGTAGCATATAAACAATTAGTCTATTGGCAATGGACGTTTGGTAATAATGCATTAATACGTCACTCGTCAGGTAAAGCTTTAGCAGAATATTTTATCGGTAAAAATAAGTACTGATTACTACTATCTGTATGTCCAAATGTTTGTATAGTCTATGGAACTTAACTACGGGGTCATCAGTCCCTAAACTTACAAACTACTTACGAACTAGGACGGCACAAATATCCATTCCCGAGGGGGGATTCGAACCCCCGACCGTAGTGGCCGTGCAGACCGTGACTGGAGAGCCTTAGTTCCCTCGGCCACCGCGGCCGGCAAACTGACTGCTACCAACCTCTCCCTGTTCATTGATTTTCAGATTGGTTGGCCCCTGAACCATCTGATCAATAACCTGGAGCATTTTACAAATATTGTCATTATATGCTTACTGCTCATATAAAGGACTTGCTAGATCCTTTTTTTTTTTCCACAATGCGACCTGTGTTCCAGTATCTACGGTTTTTTGGTGCGATTTAGGTGGCTTTCACAGACAATTTAGGGGCAAATGATTCAGCGTTGGCAACACTGCCTATAAGACAAGTGTGCTTCGACCCAGCAGAGTGTACATCGATTCAGGACAGAGCGCATTGTATCGTCATGAAATACTATGCTTCGCATGAGATAGTCCCCGCCTTGTCTTGAGACTTGTTTATGTGTTGAGACTTTGAAATTATCGTTGA
The DNA here is from genome assembly GCA_026315105.1 of Locusta migratoria. Lineage (NCBI taxonomy): Eukaryota > Metazoa > Arthropoda > Insecta > Orthoptera > Acrididae > Locusta > Locusta migratoria. Next base: position 674,664,161 of record CM048755.1, read on the forward strand.
TTGGCGAGGAAACTTTGAAGTACTCACTCACTCTATCGAAATGGAATGTTTACAAATGTTTGTAAAGTTGTGGGACCTAACAGCAGCGGTCATCGGTCCCTACACATACAAACTACATAAACTAACTTACCGTGAGAATGGGCGCAAACTGGGAAGGCGACCTCACAGGAGGCAAAGATCAAATATGGCCTAATAAACCGTACGCCTTCAGGCAGCTAACGACAGCCATGTCGTCCCATGTAGTAACCGTCAGGAGGGACATGAAATGGCACAACCTCAAAGTTAGTTGTAGGAAGAGTAGATGCCGGCAGCGATTCTTTGAGGTATGTTCAGGAAATGTATCCACCCGCGAAAGAACTGGCTTACAAACGCACTGCTCGTCAGCCTCTGACTCTGCCAGGTAGGATTCATCAAATAGAGGAGACCCCTACAAAGAACGGCACATGTTGAGCTTTCGGTTAATAAATGTAAGAATCTTATGAAGATGCTCAACAACACACTACATACTAGAAAAGTGGCATTTGACATTACGGAGCTTACTGTTGAAACTGAAGGAGCGTATGTCCTTCCTGTAGACATCTCGCGAAACTACAAAGAATATGGGAGTTCGACAACCATTTGCAAATTGAAGTGGAAATGACAGCTGTGCCAGAAATATCCTCCGCGGCACACCGTATGATGGTTCGCCGTCTATAGACGTACCTACTGAACTTAATTTATTCTCCATTCAGAAATCCAAATGATAAAATGAAGTCTCAAACTGCTAATGTCCGCTGTATCATCACTAATAGCATGGACTAAACATGCATATTATATAACGACCAATCAATGCAGAAAGATTTAAAATTGAAACGATCACATTAAGCTAGCTGTGTAGAAGGTAGGTGCCAGACTCATTAAAATAATGAATGACAAATTACTCTCGAAGCTCGTTCGAATGGTTTTTCGATAAATTCCATCTGTCTCAGATAATTACCTGTTAGTTCAGAGAGAGAGAGAGAGAGAGAGAGAGAGAGAGAGAGAGAGAGAGAGAGAGAGAGAGAGAGAAACTCTAAGATTAATTACGGCTAAGTTTACTCATCGCGAGAGGAGATAATCACCAACGTTCAATTATCAGCAGTGGACCTAGCGGTTAAAGTTAGAAAGCGTAAGGGCAGTGCTGTTACGAAGGTTTCTTTTAATTTTGGCAGCGCTTGTTGCTGTGTGTTACGAGAACAACGGGTTCATGTGTAAACAGTGGGGATAAGCAGTCAATTATATGCAAGTAGGTTAAGTGTTTTACTGCGATGACTCGTAGCTAATCCCTCAAATCGCTACTGTAATATACCCCGTGGATAAGCTTTTTATTTATTTATTTATTTATTAAGAACAATCGGTGCTCAGAAATAAGAACGTGCGGGAGATTATGCAGAAATTTGAAGTTTTTTGCTAAGCCACAGACGTTAAGCGCATCGGTAAAGCTCAGTTTTAAAGCCCAGGAGGTTACGTCCGAAGTTGAATAACAAAACTAAACTTTTACATTAATCTGTAATGATACAATATAATGGTAAAATAAGACAAATTTAGGCCTATAAAGAAATTGTGCAGCAAGATATGTTCTCCACATCCCAACTAGAGTTATGGATCCATAATTGTTTGAGGGTTGTAACATGATAATCGATAATGATAAACTTAGTTCATTGGGTAATGTGAACACTTCCTAGGACTTCTGAAACGCTACTGTTTACAAATTGATACCAGAAGACTTTCGTCTTTCAATATGATTATGACACGAATTTCTGGGAAGTGACTAAGAAAAAACATGTTTCTTCTAGAATGGCATGTAATCGCTGTAAACCGTAACATAATCACTAACAAGGGGCACCTCTGACCTCGAACGTTCGGATCCTCACGACACCATGCTTTGGATTATAAGCAATCAAACAAAACAGTGGTGTGCATCATTTCCATGCTAAACGTTGGATTGTACCTCAGGTAATATTTTAACGAGAGAAAGTAACAAGATATCAATACCATAGGAAGGAAATTGTATGTAATTTAATGGTGTCAGTGTATCGGTACATATTCAATCAGCAGCGCCAAATACACTCTGCTTTAAGTACTTACTACAGCGCAAAACACAAATATACAACAGTAACACACACTTCAAAGTGCATATATTAGTCCTCAAAGTGCATAAGCGGGATTTCGATGGAGTGATTAAAATAAAGTGGGAGAGAACAATGTGCACACCTCACTAAAACCACGTTATCACATTCCACATCACCTTCGCATTCCGACATCTAAAAGCCCCCCAAATTACGTTTTCAAATGATGTTGCTGTTTTAAGAGGACTAAACAGCTAGGTAATCAGTCCCCTGTATGTTGATGTTGGTGTATCAATGTCATACCCTGGCTTTCGCCAAGCATATTGCAATATAGGCTTATACGTAGGTGCAGCAAATTAATTGTAAATCACAGAGTGAAGTTTCACGATGAAGTAACAGTCAAGTACTTTCACTTGTAGTTTGGCACCTTGTTTTACAAAAAATGTAATCCTTCTGATATAAAGTTTATATTGCCGAATGAAGTAAACATCAAAGAGTTGGCAATGGTTTTTTCCGGTGGCAAGATCTGCAGCCTAACATCTTTGGAAAATTTGCATCTAGAAGGGTAAGATCTGTATGACCCGCCCAGGAATCACAACAGGCCACCATATAGTGGCGCTAACATAAGCGTTTTGCATGGAAATGACGAACACTACTGTTTTATGATTGTTATTCCAAAGATTGTTTCGTCGATTCTGATCGTTCGCGGTCAAAGGTTTAAGTATGACACCTGTGGACACTGATTGTCCATGACAAAAAAAATGTTCGAATGTTTGTAGAGCTTATGGGACTTAACTACAGGATTATCAGTCATTAAACGTACAAACTACTTATAATATAGCCAATACTAAGGACGGCACAAATATCCATGCCCGAGGGGGGATTCGAATCTCCGACCGTAGTGGCCGTGCAGAACGTGACTGGCGTGCCTCAGACCGCTCGGCCACCGCGGCCGGCAGTCCATGACAACATGTGTGTCTTAACATACCCAGAGACAAAGCTAAAAAGGTTAGATGTCACTAATACAAGACTAATGTTGGTTTTGAACGGCCAACAAAACATGTACACTGTAGAAAGACAAGTCTGCACATGGCAGTTCAGGTTCTAACTTTAGTGGAAAAAATTTCAATTTTTTGCAGATTTTTATGCTTCAATAAGGATTTGTTACTTTCCCATCAGATGTGTTAAAGTATTCGTAGTATTTTAATGTAACACAGTTAAGAAGCGAACAAACTATGTGCTAACCCTTTTCGTGGTTAATGTTTATGCAGTAAGTCTCCACAGTGTCTTACATTTGTTGTTCATTAAACCTATTGGTTTACGTTCTAATTAATACAGCAGCTTTATCTACTTTTTATGCTCACTATTTCATAACCAGCAGCCACATGCGTGCAAGTTTTATTGACAAGTCACGCAAGTGTGTGATAATCCACTAAACAAACTAACTCTTGTGTTAGATGTTGAGAAGAAGCAAACCCAAAACAGAAGAATGTAAGGGTAGAGAGACCCTCATACCTGTCCAGTAGTGACGAGTGACAACGAACTATTTGAAAAAGCAATTGTTATACGGTTGTTCAGTATTCTCGACCAGCCGTTTGAGCGCCGTTCGGGTCTCTGTGATACTCCACTACAATCATTTCGTTCAAACCTACGTCGTGGTGCAACTGCACATTAACACTACAGAATGAAAATATTCTACACCAAACGTTGGACAAGTATGTCTGGTGTACAACAGCATGCTTGTGGCGCATTTCATATTGTGTGAGGACGTCTTAATTCAAATGTAAGTAGACTGTAGTAATATTCATGTTGCACCACTGTTTATCGGTTAGGAAGAACGTTCTACATCCCTGCATGACAAGCTGAGACGTCACCATTTCTTACAGCCAGAGAAGGTTGATTGGTTTGTTTGTTGTGCCCCCGTACTCGCAAAAGAACCGTGAAGAATGGTTATGGTTGTTCGGTGCGGATTATTTCGCTGGTTTCTGGGCGGTATTCACAGAGGATTTAAATCAAATAACAGTCGATTATCAATTTCACCAAACGGGGCAATAAGTGAATTATCTTTAGTATCTAAACATCCACATATGTCCCACTAACTTTGGTGTTGATTTATAAGATTCCCGCGAAAAATCATTCAGCTTTGACAGGTAAATCCTTCGCTACAGTACTTGACATGAATAAGTGAACTGTGCAGTTCTGAATATACATTATGCTCTCTAGTGGTTCGCAATCTTTTTTAATATGGGAACCACGATTTTACTGGGTAAATTTCCGCGACCTACTAGCGCGACTACACAACAATTAATAGTAGCATAAAATTATGTTTCACGTGAGACTAAAGCTATATAAGCAAATGCTTTGCTAAGCCACAAGTTTGAAAATGATCAAGGCAACAAACAGAATAACCATATTTTGACCAGTAATAAATTTTATAAAAATAAATGGTAAACGCAATGATATTTATTGCTTACTTCCTTTATCAGAACTGAAGTTTGTTTTACGCGCAAATAGCAAATAGTTTCCCACACAAATGTTTCTATGAATGTATCTATTTTTAATCTAGCAAATACTTGCTTATATAATTGAGTAGTTGTGAATCCCATTGCTTCGTTCGAAGCTGTATTTGGAAGTATTCGATGCTCCCTTTATTTGGCCAGAATGGGATTACGCTTGAGGCTTTTCTTTTAAAGTTCCAAAAGACGACTCGTATGACACTAGCATTTCGCATTTTATCTCTGATGCTGATAGTTTTTTAGTTTATAAGCTTGTCCTGTACAAAAGTATTTATTATCGATAACAACTGACCAAGAATTCTTGGAGAGTAAGTGCAAAACAATAACAAATTTCAAGTAATATTCTTGCATCAACAAAAATCTTTTAATTTGTAAAAACCTTAAAATCGTATCATCAACCCGTAATCATCAATATTTTAAATATATACGCGGTAGAACGTAATTGTTATTCTTCTTCACTGGATAAAGAAATGTTATCAAATATAATCAAACTTATTAATTGCACGTCCACGTTTATCTTCAGTCTGTGAAGTATTTTAACACATTTATAATTATTTCCGCGTAGATACTGGGACCGACAATTTGGGAAATAGTGCTCTAGCATAACGAATGGAGTATTATTTATTCGTAGCATCACAAACAATAGCACAACGACACGCAACCTGAGCACAGCATCTGTGGAATTCCAAACAAGTGCTGGTATAAGCAAGCGCACATTCTAACTACGATATTGGCAACACTGTTCAATTACAGATCAGTAACAAATTCCAACCAACACCACCTAGATTACGTTACTCTGTTTCAGTCTGGTGACCTCTAATAATCTACGAGTTTGTAATAAGGAAATCGGAGAGTCGCATAGTTCTTTGGACTGCTATTGTTTCCGAAGTATACAACAGTGTTGGTAAAGCAAGAGTTGCCAAACGTACCTGACGTCCCGAAACATCTTCCAGTGTCAGTGAGTACGTCTCCCGGAATTAAAAAGTTCCGCCGGTTATGTAGTCGAACGTAGCTGGCTGGCAGCGGGTTTTAGCGCGGCGCTTCACACTTGCGTAACTGGCGGACGAGCAGCACGGCGGAAGTGGGAGCCGCGCACGTCAGCACGGACGCCAGCATCCGGGGAACTAAGCGGCCCACTTGACTGCGCGCGCCTTCTGCTCGCCAGCCGCGATCGTAAACACTGTGACAGACGCCGGGAACAGGCTGCGTCACCAACGAGAAGTGGGAGGTGGGCGTGGAAAGAGCGCCATGCACGGCAATCCGATTACATAATCTCTTCCGCTCCTCTCAGTCGCTCCATGGCATGGATGTTTTTCTGCTCATTTTCTGTTATATATTTCCGGGTAAGTTGACTACAGGTTCGTGCACTACAGTACACATAACCAGTACGTTCGAAAACGCACATAACCAATATCACACATGCCAACTTTTGAAAAGCGCTTTCAGTAAAAAAGTCTGGGAAATAATTTCCACACAGTCCGGCTTGACGAAAATAATGATTTTTCAGGGTTATAAAATACAATAATGTAATCGTATCTACATACGTCATAGGCCATTGTTCAAGCGGATATATCCAGAAGAAATCCACGTTAAATAGCACTAGGCACGGTGAATATTCGTTTAGAGCATACAAAACCGGACTTCCTTGATAAAGTAAGCAGATATGATATAGCTGAAAAAGGTTTTACACAAAACTTGTTTAAAGGCAAGAAATAATAACGCACTCTGCAAATGATATGCTCGTTCGACTATAGCCTAATTTTCTCTCTTGCATAAAAGGAAAACTTTACCAAGAAAAAGAGAATGGAAGAAAACTGTGCATCTTCAATTTTGTCTCACCTTGAGTGCAAACGTAATTATTTACTCACAGGCGGTACTTCCTCATTGATGGAAAGAGATGGTATTTATCTGTATCCTGGAAATCGATAATGTAGATAGATCTGAATGCCAATAACTGACTCATCAGGACTTCAGAGCCTGTCGACACCTGAGATTCACATAAAACTTGAAGAACTGTTATCCCGCCTTTAAATTCAATTCCAATGCCGTCACCACAGCGTCACGAACATCAGAGTTAAAACTACCAATCAGAGCAGTGAATAAATTTTCGACTATCGTAGACGTATCTTTGACCCACACAAACAATCGATTGAATATATGTGGTGTGATTATCGAACGTTAACGTTTCAGTTTTTTGTGCAAGTCGTAAAGTAACACCAACCATCCGTAAAACCGTAAAATGATGCAATTTCCGTAAAAGTTGGCAGGTATGCAATATGTTCGAAAACGGCGCATGCGAAAACGAGGTTTATTTCGGGGGGCCATACTTGATGTCCTACTGAGTAGAGCTGTAGGAAACCGTATGTATTCGGTACTCAATAGCGAATACTTACGCTGACTTGAAGTACAGAATCACTACTCACAAGAACATTTCGTTGCTTCCATCTACCGTGTCGATACGAACTTACGCCGGAATACATTTCGCCGCGCGGGAGTAGCCGAGCGGTCTGGAGCGCCACGTTACGCATCGCGCAGCCTTCCGCGTCGGAGGTTCGAATCCTCCATCGGGCATGGATGTGTGTGTTGTCCTTAGGTTACTTTAACTTAGTTTAAGTAGTTTGTAAGTCTCGGAACTGATGACCAACGTAGTTTGGTCCCATAGACTTATAAATATTTGAATTTGAATACATTTCGTTACTTGCATCTGCCGTATCGATACGAACTCCGTAACGAAAACCAATACGGAGAATGCTTACATTCCGTGACAATATTTATACCGAGGCGAGTAAATTATATAGACACCTGTGACGAATTTTAAGCGTGTATTGCATAGCTCTACGATTTTAGATGGTTATTTTTGTTATTACACATTTTAGATAAGACTTCTCCCGTGTTTGCATTAATAGCGGTCACGACATCACCTGGGATTAACTTGCAAACACACATTTTATTGTATTTTTTTACCTGTAAAGGTTTCGGTGGTCTAGTATAAAATGTTTTTACAAAAGTGTTGAAACGTTATCTACACAAGTCATACATGACGGTATTATCTTAGTTGTTAATGTCGCAGAATACAATATAACAGTCCTGCTGCTCTATAATCGCCCACACTGCCATTCGTCACGAAATTCCGATTGATACTGACATTTCCTGAGCGAACAATGGGCCAAGCGTCTAATGTACATACTGTGCGGAAACAGTACTTAAAATGGAGGTCGCGGGATTGGTCTCGCCGATTTGGGTCTGTGAGACAAGTAGTACTTCCTTTCAAATTATTAAAATATCCCGTCTGGGTGCACCGTAGGAATAGGGAAAAGGTCCGCAAAACATTTTCTATTACATTATTAGCTAGCTTGAGTGACAATTTGTTCATTGCTGGTGTGGCGTAGTGGGTGAGCGAATAGGTTGCACATTTTGCAGGCCTGTTTCTTTTCCAGCTACTCACTAATTTTTCATTTAATTTTAGTATTTTAAATGTTTCATTTTTGAATCTTACTGCCATATGCTGATGTAGTTCTTTCGATATCATGTGGACGAAAGTGCAAGTCACGTATCTGTTAAAATAATGGATTATGTTACATTAGTATGAAAAACAGGTTCCGTGAATAGGTTAGGATATATTTATAAATTATAATTACTGATTAAACTTAATAAAAACAGTTTACGCTTTTATTTACGAAATCAGCTACTCACCACGGAGTGATATGAAGGTGTAAAATTATCTCCAACTGCTGTTATCCCTTCTCACCGTACGTTTAAATCACGAAGGAAATTGAATGTACTCTGTAGAATAAGTCACTGTTCGAGAAGGCATACAGTATCTACGTGATAAATTTAGCTGCGCGGGATTAGCCGAGCGGTCTAGAGCGCCACGTTACGGATGGCGCGGCCTCCCGCGTCGGGGGTTCGAATCCCCCCTCGGGCATGGATGTGTGTTGTCCTTAGGTTAGTTTAATATAGTTTAAGTCTAGAGACTGATAACCAACGTAGTTTGGTCCCATGAGAATTACAAACGTTTGAACGTTTCGACAAATTTAAATGTTAAATTGCTTCACAATATTCGAACCGCTACACAGAAGCAACAGCAAAAAGCATGCACCACGCTTTATTACGGTTCCTAGAGCTTACATTGCTAGCGATTCCAAAGAGTGTGGCGGCGGTATTTCTAATAACGATACGTTTGTAACGAGTGCTGTTTCTTTTTGTAACGACTACATACGGATATACATTTTTTCGTAACTCTCACAGCTCTGCTACTAGAGTGTGCTCTTTCCACGAGGCTTTGGACAAACGTGACGTCATTGTGTAGTCACGTGCAGTATCTAAGACCATAGTAACTACTATCTACTTCTGTTATCGTTGTCTTCAGTGCTGTGGAACGGCGTCGCTTGTTAAAATAACGTGACGTTTGCAGAAAGGCTTGTAGAATGTTTACGTAGAGAGGAAGAAAACGGCACACGGGAGATTTATAAAAACACGTTACTGAAGCTTTCATGAGATTCCAGTTATATCATAAAAGTCTGTAGTTTCTCAAATTTATCGTAGTATTACGAGACTTTATGAGAGGAAATCACATATGAAGTGTGAAATTAAATTTGTAGTTTATGTCCTGCTACTTCCAGTCTCTCTCTCTCTCTCTCTCTCTCTCTCTCTCTCTCTCTCTCTCATATTCCATTGTAAAAGATTCTGTGACTTCCTTATTAATGGAACAGACGTGTGTTCTACCGTGAGCCGTACGTTATGTGAAACAGATATAATGGTACTCTGCCAGGAACGAGTTGTCATTGCCAATAATTTAAAAATTAAGTATGAAACATGCAAATGCGAGTAAATATTCAAAACTCGTTGATTATATGGGTAAAACAATTATCACTCGGTATAAACAGCTTGGAGAAGACTGCTACTTTCGTGAAAAGAATTACAACATAGATGCCCAGCATATATATATTATATGAAAATTTACGAGGAATAGTGAGTAATTTTAGTACATTTCTACAAAGAAACTTGTCTTCAATGAAAGTGATCTTCAACCACCATTATAAGGTATTCGTCATTTTACTTCAGCAAACTGGATCAATACATATGTGGTTGCTAGAGAACCTCAATGTACGCCTACTGTTGTTTTGAAACATTTATTCGTCGATCATAAGTTAAATGAACTACTGCTTTAATTCGTGCTAGATTTTCACGTTGAGAGGCATGCACATGGAACGCTAACGAAAGTGGATAGCAGTTTTCGTGGTCTTCGATATTAAGCACGATACTGCATGTCACTTCAAAATGACGTCACGTTTGCCGAAAGCCTTGTAGAAAGAGCATTACCCTGGTAATGATCGCAAAGGTAAGGGATAAAATTATTTGGATAGTTTGGATTCCTAAACGTATCGAAAGAAGTATCTTACGGCACATGATTAAAATTTAAACATTACACACTTCAAGGAGCTCAGGCAAATTGAGCAAACAGGATGGTCTTTGTGCATTAAGTATGGTATAGGGTGATCTTTAATCAGCTGGAAAGAAAGAAAAACGATTTTTTAATGGGCTATTCCTGAGAAAACCTCGAAAAACTACGATTTCTGTGTACCAATAGTACCAATTTTGGTGATGGCTAATGCTATAATTACTACTCATTGTAAATCGTCGGAATTTTTACAATATCGCACCCCGGAAATATGATATAAGTCAAAACAGGACAAGTTTGAGTTTGTCACTGAAGAATATGTCTATAAAGACAGGCGCGCGCAAAAAAATTTCATCTTCATATCACAATTTGTCCGTTTCAAGGCAGTAGTACCATTTTCGAGTTGTGTTTGTTAAGCTTAAGAGACTTAACTGCGGGCTAATCAGTCCCTAAACTTACAAACTACTTATGAACTACGTTAAACTAAAGACGACACAAACATCCATGCCCGAGGAGGGATTCGAACCCCCGACCGTAGCGGCCGTGCAGACTGTGACTGGTGCGCCGCAGTCCCCTCGGCCACCGCAGCCAGCTAAACGCAATATTCACACACGTCTCCCAGATATTTCACGATGCCGACGAAAGAACGCACAGTACATATGGTATGATCCGCGCTGGTAATTGTTATGGAGTGCACATACAGAACAAGTCGTGTATAATTACAATGAAGTACTCGAGTCAGAAAATGGCAGACCTGCACCTTTTGTATGGACGGGCTCAGTGTAACGCAAATGAAGCACGGCGTTTGTATCCGGAACACTTTCCCAATGTATGTTTATCGATCAACAAGACGTTCCTTTGCAAAAAAGGCTTGTTTAGCAGACCTGTTGCTATTAAAGGACGACCTAGGAGCACAAGAACATCTGACACAGGAACGAGTTCTCGCCAGTATTGAGGAAAATTGCAGGAGCAGCACCAGGGAAGTAACGGCAAGGTTGTATGTGAGTCATGTGACAATGTGGAGGTCAGATTTAGATTAGATACGACATTTCGCAGGATTCTACGAGAACAGCGCCTTTATTCCATATCTCCTTCAGAGAGTCCAAGCTCGTAGAGTAGCTGACTTTCCACGCAGAGCAGCATTTTGTAACTGGCTACGATAGATGCGTGGTGAAGAGCAACGTTTCATCTTCGCTATTCTGTTTACCTCTGTTTACCTATGAAGCGAACTTTGACAATACACATGTCTGGGCGTATGGAAATTCTAGAGAAGTTGTGCAAATGGGACGTCAACAGCAAATAAACCATACGTGTGTAGACCGTGTTCTGCTTGTTCTCAGGTCCCATATTTAACCCCAGGAGCTTTCCCAGATATTTAGTTACACCCTGTATAGACTGCGATACACTCGATGTGACTCAAAGGTATACACAGAAGACTTCGCTGTTGAGGCTCCATGAGTGTTTGGGACAACACCGGTGATTGCACTATCAGTCATGCTGGGCGTGTACTCAATATACACAGCTGGCCACCCAAAATACAAACACCAAGAAAGTCAGGAGCTATCACAGACAAATTTTTTGGGCAAGTGACACGTTGTACAAAAATCACGTGACTGAAAACACAGTAAAGTGAGGAAGATGATGGAAGTCAGTGCCATTGCTATCTATAACCGCTGCTACACAACTCGCGCATTGCATCAAAGGGGCTCTGGATGCGTTGAGGGGTATAGCAGTCCATGGTGCTTCTACAAATTGCCATAGCTAATCTGTAGCGAAAATGAGAGCTTGAAATTTTGTTACAAGATTATATGTGCGTGAAGAGAAAGAAGCTAAGGATTCCTTAACAGTACAGAAGTAACTACCATCTTTAATATTCTGGCAAATCTCTTTTCAGTATTTTCTAAGTGTCCCAATATAAAAGAATGTGGCTTAATAAAATGGGCAAAGACCGAAACTAGTCAGCATTTCAATAAAAAAAAGACAGCTTTGGTGCAATTTATAAAAATGTCTTTCCTAGAAATTCCTAAATAATTCGACGCAAATGTTGCCCATTTTTATTCCAAGCTACTTGAGAAACGAAATGTCGGGAATGCTGATTTGGGGGAGGCTGGGAATGCCGAATCAGCATGTCACGTGTTATATTTTTACAAATCTCTATGATGTCTTCTAGCTGCTTTGCTGACTGCACAAAATGTTGGTGCATTTTGCGTCCTGGTTCAGGTAAAATAAATGGAGCAGTCACAAGCAAAGATGTAGGCATAGCAGAGATAAATAGTTTGCGAATAAAGGATTACACGTTTCGTAAGACAAAATTTTAATATACAAATTTAGTGACGTTCGTACCGAGTGGAAGAAAAATTACATTGACATCTTTTACAGCCCACTTCAGGTTTTTCTATAGGTCTATGGTTTATGCTAATATTTTGGACAAAAAATAATAAAAACACACAAAGTAACTATATATTAACTTTCAGAGTCAAAATATCGAAAAAAAATTCCAAACAAAAGTTACTCGATATTAAATTTTGAACAACTTTTACCTCAACATTTTTCCGCTTCAACGCATAATAGCCGAGGTAAGGAAAAGTGTACCCCTGTAGCGGCGTCCAGTTATGGCGCCAGACGGAGGTTCTGTTCGCTAGTGGCCAACAAATACGTGTGTAACATTTGGTGCCGATCGGTTGAACGTTGCGACCTGAAACTGGGTAACACGTTACAGACACTTGAAGACAGGGTCAAATCGCCGTTATTTTTTAAAATGACTTGAAACGGTGCGATATACGGAGAAACAGAAGAGAGCAATGCTGAAAAGAATTTTCTTCTCTAAAAATCCGTTTATTCTATTTTCGTTTCAGATGAACAGTGAAGACGTTATCTACAATTAAAGTTTGAGCTGTCAAAAAGGCATCACCAACGGCCTACTTCTACTGGTCCTAACCTAATGTGTACCACAGAAAGGAAGCAAGCTTAGGTCACGGGGGAGTGCCCGAGCGTTTTAAGGCGGCTCGCTGCGGAGCGCGCATTTGCTTGCCGTCGGAGGTTAATCCACATCTACATACATACTCCGCAATCCACCTGAAGGTGCGTGGCTGTCACTGCGGTAATGGAGGGGGATGCGCAGAACAGCTGAAAACTGGGCCGCCTTCGTAGCTGACGCCGACTATAGTCTCAAATGTTCAAATTTTTGTTAAGCTTATGGGACTTAACTACGGGGTCATCAGTCCCTAGTCTTACAAACTACTTAAACTAAGTTAAACTAACCTAAGGACAACACACACACCCATGCCACAGGAAGGACTCGAAACTACGACGGCGAGCAACCGCTCGTTCCGCAGCGAGGCTCCTTAGACCGCTCGGCTACTCCACCGCGGCTCGACACAACTGCAGCAGACTACGAATACTATATTAGAATATTCGGGGATTGCTTTTCCTACTCGTCTGCATTAACTAACATTTTTCTACACTTAGAGACCGCGTGAACCACGGATACTGTCGAGGTGAAGTAGCTTGCGTGACTCAATGATACAAAAAGCCATACCATAGGTGCAACCATAGCTGAGGGACATCTGTGGAAAGGCTAAATTGAAGATTGAGTAAAATCATCGGAATCGTTCAATCCGTGACCAGTTGGAATCACTGCACTGCGCAAATTTTGGTCGTGTATACTGTTTCAATTTGCTGAAATCACTGCTCAAACATAGCTTTCGTTACACGCATGAGTACGAAAACTAGAGCTGGAACAAAGCACACAGTCATGTGCTTGTAAGAATGGCTACTTAAAGTGAATATTGCAACACGTCATGCTGGCCCACAGGGCATTCCAACGGCTATGAAAGCTTTGGCTGGTAGAGCTTCGCTTCTCCACACCTTGCCAGCGTGAGGGCAGCTGTTAGGTGTTAGTGTAGGCTACATTATGGACTACCGGCAGACTTTGGGGCTGGCCAAACTACGCGGCTTAGAGAAAGCTCCTTTGTTCTCTCGGTAAAGGCCAGTTCCCAAGTGCTGCTTGCACTCGGTAAGAGCCAGGTGGCTACCATCATTCTTCATTAACGTCGATAGAACGGACATGCCACAATGCATAACTGGCGACGTTCATACCAGAAATGGTCGTCAGTTTCACAGCGTCAACGTTTCTCAAGAAGAACGTTTTGACGCTAGTGTTCGTAAGGGAAGGTAATTTCACATGTTAAAAACCGGCCCACTTTAGGTTTTACTGTAGTGCTTTGCAAATATTTCGGACACGAAACAATAAAAAACAAATAATATGAAATTAAAAATAAAAACCAAGTGAAATTAAATATAAATTTAATATATAATATTCAATAAAATAATACAAAATGAAGTACATATAAATAATACTATCAAATATACATTTTATATTTTTCTGAAATATTTGCAAAACTGGGCCGTGAAATATTTATTTTTATAATTTCCTTAATACTATTTTTCGTATGCCTTTTATTTCTAGATAGTTTACCTAGTCTATTATGGGAAACATTTTATATTGGCATTTTAATTTTCTACCCAAAATTGACATTTTAATGATTAATTTTAAAGAGGACCCTCCTCCACCCTTCTGTCTTATTGCTACTATATTCTTTTCATTTAGTGCAGCGACGTCCTCTTTTTTTATTTTCTTTAATATTGTATTTTATATACATTTCTCTTAGTTGTGCGGAATATTTTTTTCCACAAATGTTCGTAAATCTAAGGGTCGTCAGACCATACGCTTACAAACTACTTAACCTAAGTACACACACACACACACACACACACACACACACACACACACACACAATGCCCTATGTAGGACTCGAACCATGGCGTTTCTTTTTTACCTCTCATACTTCCTTCGGTATATATTCGCGATATACTTCGTATATCTATCATCTTTCCATTGCTTTTAATGTAACATTCATATTCAAATTTTTCCTTGGCCATTCGCAACATCTTATACATTCATTATTTGTTTACAAAAAGGTATTTTCCTGCGATATATTCATATGAAATGTCAACCTCAACCATTCTTCGAACCTCCATTAACACTTCATTGGTCACGTCTCGAGGAGGAACATTCGTAGTTGCGTTGTGTCTGTGAGATACCGTTAGCTGTAATTAACCTTAGATGTTGCACTGAACAAGTAAACAGAACGAGAGGGAAAATACGTAAGTATTACAATATTAGTAACTGAAGATTTATTTTATGAAAATTAATAACAGAGAATTTAGTTCCACTGACGCATGGATTGCCTATTCCGGGAAGACGCGTCAGTGAGATACTACGCGCCCATAGTAGTTTCAAACAATTATTATTTTGGTGTGGTGCTTGTTCTTTCGGATATGTCCGAAAGAACAGACACCACACCTGCTTCGCAGCCATATTGCATTTGCAAATGAATGATAAAGGAAAGGAAGGAAGAAGGATTAGGAGGGAAAGGACTGACAGAGGCTGCTTTAGGGCATTGAAATGAAACAGTGGTGACAAGTGAAAATGTGAGCAGGACCGGGAATCGAACCCGGGTCTCCTGCTTTGGGCCAGCGGTCGCCTTAACCACTTGGCCACCCGTGCTAGCCTCCTGGCCGTCTCCAATTCCTACAAGTCGCACGCTATGGCTGTAGCGCCCCTATCGTTCATGCATTCTTACGCTCGCCATTACGGATTCCCGTGCGAGGTCGAACGTATGACCGCATCTGTGGTGAAGTAATTGAAGCTTCGCGTCTAAATACTTATTATTCTTGTGTGGTGTCTGTTCTTTCGGAACAGCCATAGCGTGCGACTTGTGGGAATTTGAGACGGCCAGGAGGCGAGCACGGATGGCCAAGTGGTTAAGGCGACCGCTGGCCCAAAGTGGGAGACCGGGTTCGATTCCCGGTCCGGCTCACATTTTCACTTATCGCCATTGCTTCATTTCAATGCCCTAAAGCAGCCTCTGTCAATCCTTACCTTCCTAATCCTTCTTCCTTCCTCTCCTTTCGTTTGCAAAAGTTTCAAGTAAGTCTTATGGCATGAATGGATGGGAGACCCCGAATGGCAGGTTCGGCCGCCTAATTGGGAAGGTTTTCCCTATCCTCCGCGCCCGCAGGCACCTTTCCTTCGCTAAGTCTGAGGACTGTGTGTAGAAGTGTCCATGTTAAGTGTAGGTGACTGTAATAGATGCGTGAGTAGTGTCGTGTTAGTGTTGCAGATAATGGGAGAAGGTAGATGGTGACCCCTGTGGCGGCACATAACCTACTCCTCTCGGAAAGAACCAAGGGGGCCGCCGAGCTTAACGTCCCCATCCGACGGACGGACCACCATCATTAGTGTCTCATGCCCTCACTCTACGAGACACTGCGGAGAGGTTTGGAATTTAATCCAGGACATTGGTGCAAAGAGTGGTGATCAAGGACTTTGCACCACCACCTCTCCTGTCTCCTATGCCGTAAGGTAAAGGGAAAAACTGTAAACAGCGCGAGGCGTACCCGGACGGTTACCCATCCAAGTACCGGCCACGACAGACGGTTCATAACTTCGGTCATCTGGCGAGAACTGATCTACCCACCGCGGCACGGCCGTTGGCTATAATTTCAAATGACTTACCACGTTCACTTCTGTTACAGTGCTGGACTTCGTGTGTTTGTCTATGTTTTTATGACACTTCGCGGATGTTGTTTGATGACTTCGAATTTTACCATGTAATTTCTTCAATAAATAGGCCAAATATCTAAACGCGTAAAATGATTTAAAGTTTGCAACACATCGGCATAGAAAAAAACATTCACTGTGACTTAAAAAAAATGCTCAAATAAAATAAATTAAAAAACTTTTTAACTGGGAAAAAGGAGACGGAGAAAGATAAATTTGTTTTTGACTTTCTTTGGTACTAACAAGGGAACCTCCCAACGCACCACCCCCCCCCCCCCCCTCAGATTTAGTTATAAGTTGGCGCAGTGGATAGGCCTGGAAATACTGAACACAGATCAATCGAGAAAACAGGAAGAAGTTGTGTGGAACTATGGAAAAAATAAGCAAAATATAAAAACTGAATGGTCAATGCGAAAGATAGGCAACGTCGACCACATTGTGAGTATAGGAGTGCTGTGGCCCTGTGGCTATCATGAGGAGCTGCCGAGGTACTTGGTTCAAGTCTTCCCTCGAACGATAATTTTAATTTTTTATTTTATTTTCGCAATATTGCCGCGAGAGACCACGTACAGCGACTGCAGGCGTGGCGCAGGGGATAGCGTCGCGGACTGTGGTGCTGAAGGTCGCCGGTTCAATCCCGCCCACCGGCAAAAATTTATTTCTTTGTAATTAATAATTCCAGAATGTTCTACTTCTTTCTTATGTTCACTTGTAAATTCTACTTGTTTCTTATGTTAACTGTTCTTCTAATTTCTGGTAAATTCTGTCTGTGTATAAATAGCAGAGCACTCTGCCTGAGAGGCAGTCAGTGCTGCGTGTATGTTGAGTTCGCAATAAACGTGCTTTCAGTATAAGTGCTGTGTTCAGTTGCCTTCGAAGTCAAGCCTGCTTCTATTGCAACGCGACAATATTATGATATGTCCGTCCGTTCATTGCCGTCTCTGTTTGCTGTAATCAGTTTAGTGTTTGTGTTTTGCGACCGCACCGCAAAACCGTTCGATTAGCAGACGAAAGGAAGTGCCTCGCTAATGGGAACCAAAACATTTGATAGCAAGGTGATAGGTCAACCGATTCCTCCACAGGAAAACACGTCTGATGTATTCTATACGACACTGGTGACAGTACGTGCGTCATGACAGGAATCTCTTGTCGAGCCACGTAACTGGTATACTTGGTGAATGGGTAAAGAGATTCTACCTCGCCCGATTTAGGTTTTCTTGTGGATGTGATAATCACTCCCAAAAAAGTGATGAAAGCATAAGAGTTTTTCACGTAAACTGCAACAAATGTATGCAACAGTTTTACAGTCGCCCAGTTTTCCCTGTGCTCTGTCAAAACATATGTTTTTAACGTTTTCGAATCTTACTCTCCGCCGTGCACAGTAGTTGACTGATGTCGCGTGTTTAGATGTTTAGGCGTAGCGTCCCCATACTACGGCGCAGTTACCTCGCATCGGACGGACGGAGGTACAAATAAGATATATCTGAAAATTAAAAAATTAAAATTTTCGCCTGTGGGGAAGGCTCAAACCAACTACCTCTCGCTCGGAAGCTCGTCAAGCTAAGCCACAGGACTACGGCGCTCCCGTGCTGACAACGCGCTCGACATTGCTTATCATTCGCATGGACTGCTCAGCTTTTATATTTGCTTTTTTTTTTTTTTTTTTTTTTTTCTTTTAGCTCAACATAACGTCTTTCAGTTTTCTCGACTAATCTGTGTCTAGTTTTACACGGTTTATCCGCTGCGCAAACTTATAACTAAATCTAAAAGGGGGGTGCGATGGGGAGGTTCCCTTGTAAACAAAAAATGACAATGGATAAGGTAAGGTTCTTCGTGTTGCCTTGTAAATATTTCTAGCAAATTTCGATGTTTTCAAGTGTTACACAGCGCTGCTCGCGGGACACCGCTTCTCGGCCGTGAGCTGCTGTCGCAATGGGCACACGCAAGAGGTGTTGGCACACGGCTGGCTGCGGCGAGCGTGTGTGCAACTGAAGCAGCCGGCTGGGCTGTGACGTCACCAGAAACTGCAGCCGCACTCCAGTTCCTGCCAAGAGCATAATTGTTTCTGAAGTACGTATAATTGAGACTGCCATTTTTCTACATGAAAATGCGCGACACACGGCTACAGGTCAATTCTCAAATTCAAATGTTTGTAGAACTTATGGGACTTAACTACGGGGTCATCAGTCCCTAAGCTTACAAACTACTTATGAACTAGCTAAGACTAAGGACGGCACAAATATCCATGCCCAAGGGGAGATTCGAACCCCCGACCGTAGTGGCCGTGCAGACCGTGACTGGAGCGCCTCAGTCTCCTCGGCCACCGCGGCCGGCAGGTCAATTCTCAGCGATAATATTATGTCTTTCGTTAATACAATCAATGTAAAATATTTGTGGTCCTGAATATTTATTTATTGTTTTTTTCTGTTCCATAGGACCCAATTGAGGAGTGAGACTCCATGGTCATGGAACAAGTCAATACATTGTTACACAAAATGGTTATAGAAATTTTTTAAGTATCCTTTGCACACGTCAATCTTAAGACAAAGTGAAAAAATTCAATACAGAAAAAAAAATGAATTACCTTAATTGTTTAACTTTTCTAGGAGTTCCTCGAAAGAATAAAAGGAGTGAGCCATGAGGTAACTCTTCAATTTAGATTTGAAAGCGCGTGAATTAGTGCTAAGATTCTTTAGTTCTTGTGGCAGCTTATTGAAAATGGATGCCCAGAATACTGTACACCTTTCTGCACAAGTGTCAAGATGGTGTGATGCAAATGTAGATTCGACTTCCGTCTAGTATTCACCGAGTGAAAGCTACTAAGTCGTGGGAATAAGCTGATATTATTAACAACAAACGACATTAAAGAAAAAACGTATTGTGACGCCAGTGTCAAAATTCCCAGACTACTGAAAAGGAGTCGACATGACGTTCGTGAACGTACACCAGATATTGCTCGAACAGCCCGTTTTTGAGCCGGAAATATCCTTTTTGCATCAGGCGAGTTACCCCAAAAACAATGCCGTACGTCATAAGTAAGTGAAAGTAAGCGTAATAGGCTGCTTTTCGTGTTGTAAAATCACGTATTTCAGATATTGTTCCAATGGTAAATATAGCAGAATTTAGTTTTCGAACAAGATCCTTAACAAGGGCTTTCCATGACAGCGTACTGTCTATATGAACACCTAGAAATTTGAACTGTTCAGTATCATAATGTGCCCATTATGTGTAATCATAATGTCAGATTTCGTCAAATTGTGTGTTAGAAATTGTAAAAACTGAGTTTTACTGTGATTTAACATCAACTTGTTTTCTATTAGCCATGAACTTATCTCTTGAACTGCATTATTTGATACTGTGTCAATATTACGAGCAACATCCTTCACTACCACGCTGGTATCATCAGCGAACAAAAATATTTTACAGTCACCTGTTATACTCGAAGGCATATCATTTATGTAAATAAGGAACAGCAATGGTCCCAAAACAGACCCCTGGGGCACCCCACACTTAATTGTGCCCCATTGGGATTGTACGTCATAGCCATTTTCTACACTGTTACCTTCTGTTGTCTATTATTAAAACATGGCTGTAATTTAATAGAGCATGTTTAAGGTGGCATTATTTTAAATTTTTAAATGCCTGTTTACCGTAAGGAGTATTTCTTAGCCGTGGTGGAGTGGCCGAGCGATCTCAAGCGTCATGCTGCGGAGCGCGCGGTAGCTCGCCGTCGGGGGTTCCAGTCCACCCTCGGGCATAGGTATCTGTGTTGTCTTTAGGTTTAAGTTAGTATAAGTAGTTTGTAAGCTTAGGGACTGATAACCACAGACGTTAAGTCCCATAAGATTTACAAACATTTTAACATTTGTGTATTTCTTATGAAATGTTGTGTTTGTGAAGCTTATGGGACTTAACTAAGGGGTCATCAGTCCGTAAACTTACAAACTACTTATGAACTACCTTATACTAAAGACAGCACAAACATCCATGCCAGAGGGGGGATTCGAACCCCCGACGGGGAGTGGCCTCGCGCATCACATCATAGCGCCTCAATGCGCTCGGCCGCGGCTTATGAAATGTATAACGAATTATTATATTATTATTTAATGAAGAAGTCATTGATAGAGTATCAAAAGAAGCCAGATTGTGTCTCATTTATCTCCCTGAATCGCATCCTATTTTTGATTATTTTAATCGTCAATGCGACAATACGAATTTTACAGTGAACTAAACAATTAACATTTTCGTCGTCGAGTGCAACAGAAAATGTCATGACACTCTGGGCATTATATATACAATTATAAAATGGCTGTGTGTGTGTGAACGAAACTACTGGATCGATTTCTACCAGTTTTGGCCTACATATTGCTTGCAACACGATAATCACCTCTATGGGGTTTATAACATACTAGTTCTCATAGAAGCGGAGATAGGGGCTAATACGTTTTTTTCCGCCCGTACCATATAAGCTGCCCTCCCTCCTGTGTGTTGTGTGCGAGTAGTATCAGTATCTTATCGACATGCTGTACAGAGCAGTCTACATCTCAGAGGAATAAACAGTGAGTGAAGTGGAGAACACGATGGACAGGGAAAATGAAGTGGAGGGGAGAAGTTGGACAGACAGAGTGGGGGCAGCAGGAGATAAACAGAAGGATATAGGAGAGGGGGGTATGAATAAATTGCCAGAGACATACGAGCAGATGAGTTATACAGACAAGGGGCCAAGGGGAATTTTTCTGAGAGGTTGGGGTGAAGGAGAGGGAGAAAGAGTTAGAGATAGAAGGGGGAGGAAGTCACGGACAGAGACAGAGCGGCCAGAAGATGGACAAACAAGAGCAGGAGATGGATATCTACAAAGAGATGATGTACAGACATAGATTTGGGTGTAGGAGATGGGCATAGAGAGAGGGGGGATGAGGAGATGGAGAAATTGAGAGGGTGAGATGGGACAGGGAAATAGGAAGGGGGAGGAGATGAGCAGACAGAGTGGGTAGGAATAGACAAGCGAGTAATAGACGAACATAGAGAGGCGGGGGCGTTGGCATGAGACACTAGGGAGGACAAGACTGGCAGAGTGGGGAGGAGGAGATGCAGAGAGAAAGGAGCAAGGGAGCGGAGAAGGGGGGCTTGGAGAAAGGGAAGGTGGACAAGAGGATGGAGGATAAGCAGGATGAAGAGGTGGGGAAGAGGAAATGGGTACAAAAAGAATACATCTGTGAGTTATATGTGCAGATAGGTGTGGCTGAGCATAGCATGGAAGCGGGGGGGGGGGGGGGGGGGGGGAATGGAGGGTGAAAGAGGGGGAAGGACTATCTTGACAGAGGAAGTGGTAGATAGAGTTGGAAAAGAGTGGCGCAGGGAATGTATGTAGAGAAAGGGGAAGGAGGAGATGGTCAGAAAGTGATGAGAACAAGAGGTGTGCAGGTGGACATGTAAGACTGGAAACTGGAAATAATGTATACACAAATTCCGGGTTTTGCAGCTAGTAGTGAAGTAAAAATAAGCTGATACAAAGGTCTATATTTATTTAAATGATCTTTTCTTTTACATGACATGAATCGCTAAAAAGACCTCACCGAGCCGTAACGCACTTTTGCGCGCGTCCTAACATGGTAATATTAATTTTGCTTCACTTTGCCACATCAGCTCTTAAATTTTCATTACAAATTTTGTTCTTATGTATTCTACCGCTATTGGGTTAAATGAATAGGTCTACACGTTTCCCATCAGACACTACCTCTGACAGGAATTCTTTAAGTGGATAGGTCGAGTGAACGTGGCAGCCGCAGTCCTTTCTTCTGTGAACCTTTCATGAATTCATGAGACTGACTTGCGTGAAATGTGAGAGGTCGCACTGGCTTTCGTACCGACAATAGAACGTAGCCACAACAGCTTGGGAACAATAGATGACAACTGGTGGAAGACAATGAGCATTCTAGTATCGGGGCCGGTTTTTCGTGCGCTACCCTGTACCTTCAATTTCTTCTGTGACTGAAAGCTCTTCGTTAACAAGTAGCGCTACTCGCCAAAAAGGACGAACGCTAGATACCTTTGAATATTTCTCAGTTATACAGTCGTGTGGTGCCGTCAAGAAGACGTTATATTTCGGCAAGCCTACTTCTTGCCATTTTCAGACGTTCCTGCCGATTAGTTGACTTTTGCTGGCCCCACTTTTATATCTCGTCCCTACCCCCAAAAAGAAAAAAAATTCTTTGCAGCCTTCAGCGGTAGTCTCTCGACATGGACCAGCAGAGCATGTCATCGGGGATCGAACCAATGTCCTCAAGTGGCACTGTGCCAGCGCCGGACGCGGGTTTCTGTCGGCGAAGCATCGTGCTCCTCAGCTACCATCACTGGAGCGTCTCTGAGCGTCAACCTTCAAGGCTAGGTCCCAGTTCAGTTGGAAACCGCTGTCTTTATTTATTAGTTGTCCACGACATGTTCGTGAGAAATACAGCGCTCTGCCACAGTGGAATTACTCGGCTTTTTGTTGTACACTGAGGTGATAAAAATCATTATCTGTTTGTTCGCAGTAATTTCCGCCGAATAGGAAGTAGGTTGTCGTAAGAATGAATACAGAGAGGTTTGTTTGAGCAGTCCCGAACCATCCGCACTGGCGAAATGTTACGCGATACCACGTACTTATACGTTTGTGACTATTACAGCGCCATCTACCACAAAGCGACAAAAGTGTCCCAAATAAAACATTTCGTATTTATTTACGTACTAGACGAATATGTAATAAACATAGGGATACCTATAAAAAAAATTCAGTTCATATCCGTTTGACCTATGGCAGCGCCATCTAGCAGGCCAACCATAGCACCATCTGTTTTCCCCCTTCAAGCTAGAAAAGTTTTGTTCTTTGTAGTTTTTTCGTTTGACTCTTATTTCGTGAGATTTGGCCTGGTCACTATCAATGGACCACCCTGTATATGGCCCCAGCAATTAATTGATAATATCTGGGGACTGAGGCGCTTCAGTCACGATCTGCACGGCCACTACGGTCGGGGGTTCGAATCCCCCCTCGGGCATGGATATTTGTGCCGTCCTTAGGATTAGCTAGTTCATAAGTAGTTTGTAAGCTTAGGGACTGATGACCCCGTAGTTAAGTCCCATAAGTTCTACAAACATTTGAACATTTTTGATAATATCTGGGCGGATGCAAAATAAGGAAATAGGCTGTGAGCAAGAGGAAATAATAGGCAGGGGGCACTGCCGTCGTAGTGTGCGATAATTTGAGAATTTGGCCAGGGCGGGAAGCGTGCCTAGATAGCCTAATTGGTTAAAACAACCTCTGGCCCACAGCGCGAAATCCGGTTTCGAATCCCGGTCACACAAATTTTCAACTTCGCTATTTAATTTATTCCATTGCCCTGACACGCTTGAGACGTTTGAATACTTTGAATTCGTATCCTTAAGGCATTGCTGCAGATAGTGCGATGATAAGTTTTGCAGCCGCTCGAGGATGGCCACGCGGTCTAAGGTGCTATTTCACGGATTTCGAGGTCGCTCCCGCCGGAGATTAGAATCCTCCTTCGGGCATGTATGCGTGTGTTGTCCTTACCATCATTTAGTTTAGGGAGTGTGAAAGTCTAGGGACTGTTGACGTAAGTAGTTTGGTCCCTTAGTTAAACGAACATTTGAGCTCTGTTTTATAGGCACGGAAAAAAAACATCCGAAGGTTGAATTTGTTCAGCTATTGCCCAAAAGCAGTGCTCATACTATAGTTGTAGTTCTTTTACGCCCATTTCCCCGCTATTTCTTGCTGTGATGTAAATATTCCGTACTATCCTTCCATTATTTCGCACACGAGAAAGAATCATAGGGAAGGAAGGAAGATACGGGTTTAACGATCCGCCGACATCGTGGTCATTAGAGGGGGAAAGAATGTTAGGGGTACAACACCTCCAAAACCTCGCAGCACAGTAAACAACCTTCCAGACAATTTACCAGTCAGATTAATAAATGGTATATTTGTATGCCAATGCATTAAGGCAGTGATATTAGTTGATCTTGATATCACTCTGTTGGTATTTCTAATTTCTAGGATCAGTTTCATATGTATTTCTTTTTCTAATCCCAATCTGTCGGTGTTGAAAACAAAACTGTTACTGAACTATGGGATAATTCTGTTTACCTCATCTTCAAATCTTCGGGCCGATTCCGCAGTTCGCCGTGAATCGTCAAGTACATGATTTGTTTGAAACTTCGTTACATTGCGATTTGAAATTCTGTAGCAGTGTGTAAAGTTATGCAACCATCCAGTGCTTCCCTTAGACTCAATATAATCTATGTCGAGCGCTATTCGATGTCCATAACGTAGTAGGTCACTATCATACATAGCCTGTAAATTGTATCGCGCATCCTTGCAATGTGCAAACACCAGTTTTTGTAACGTGTGCACCTTGACCTCCCTTGGATATCAGCAGTTTTTTTATGCATTACACAGTCATGTTACTGCGAACTTAATCGAAATCTGTTCATAATAGTTCCTGCCGCGGCGGAGGGGCCAAGCGCATTGAGGCGCTATGCTTTGATGCGCATGGCCGCTCCCCGTCGGGGGTTCGAATGGATGTTTGTGTCGTATTTAGTTTAAGGCAGTTCAAAAGTAGTTTGTAAGCTTAGGGACTGATGACCCCGCAGTTAAGTCCCTTAAGCTTAACAAACATTTGAACATTTAATAGTTCCATTTTTCTTTTACTTTATTGAGGGTGATCTTTTACGTGTATAAATTATGTTTCGCACTCGCTCTTTGGACAATGACTGGCTTTTACTACATTTCACCGCAAACGTGATTTGTGGCTCCTTGTCCAACGAAGATGATGAACTACGTGACTCGATGTACTCTGTATGTACATTGTACATACAGTCAAGTATCTATACGGTACCACACATTCCACTGACTCATCATGCAGAGTAGGTAATAAGTAATATGGTGATATTTTAACTACCACTTCCGTTTCACTCAACGAAATTGCTTAGGTTCCTGCTGACGAAATGTCAACTTCGACAGCTGTTTGCATGGTTTATCGTTTTCATTGCTCTGATTTGTATCACAACCACTACTAGCACTGTAACAATTCTGCCAGTTACTGCCGGCTGAACTGTTGGGCTTTTTCAGTCTGCGCTTTAACCCATCCTTCAGCTCTCAACGATGTGAATAGTCGCCAGAGACGACACGTTTTTCGGATTCCACGTTAAGCTGTAGGTCCCCTTTCCCCGGTTGGATAACTGGGGTAGGCTAGGGACACTCAAGTCGCCGAAGAGGTGTCCAATTGAAAGACTTGCACCAGGCCAATAAACCACACGAAATTATTATTATTATTATTATACCATTTATCTGAGACGAAAGTTGAATATATGAATTTGTACGGAAGAAAATTCTCTACAACTATGCTGGCTTATTGTTTTTTTTTTTTTTTTTTCCCCTATTTCTCTCACCGTTCCAAAGATATTTGCAAAAACTACGGCAATTTGACACTGTCGGTGTGTATGTCTGTAACGTGTTCCCACTTTTTAGAGCGCGGCGACCAATCTATCGGCAACAAATTTTACAGGCGTATTTGTTGCCCGTCAGCGAATCGGACCTCGTTCTGGTGACATAACCGAACGCCGCTAGACGACAAATATCTATAAATAATATAAACTTAAATATATAATATTATTTTTCTATTACTTTTTATTAAATAGTATATACCTTATTATTATTTTTAAATATTTCATTTCATATTACTATATTTTATTATGTTTTCAGAGATATTTGCAAAAATCATAACATTACACGAAAAAGTGAAGTGGGCCATAAAACATGCAAGTGGGATTTTTTTTCAGTATTATACCAAGTAGTTTAAGTACGAAATGAGTGTGTCGTAGCACGAGTGACAGAGAGCAAATCTGCTACTGCTATGCTGCAGACACGCCATCCCGTTCATCTAGAGCAGAGGCCAGCAGCAGGAAGCAAGTACGCCCTGCACAACGCGGCTTCCAGTCACAGTGAGGCACCCAAGCGGTCGCCCTCGTTCCACTCCCCCTTTGCCGCAGCATGGCTGAGAGCCCACTAGTACCAGTCCAGTGGACACACCAACTTAAGATGAGGATGGCCCTTATTAGTTACAACCCCTCCCTAGAGACGGGCTATGAGCGCGCTCGAGAAACGCGCGACGCCAACGCAAATTCTCGAGAAATTCTCGAGTACTCTCGAGAAGTTGTCAACAGTGCTGCGCGCTCTGGAGGCTGAGCGAAACTACTATACAGGGAAGCATCGAGACAGAGCAGTCACAGTCTTTGTCTTCCGTACGTGCAAGTTAGAAGTTGTACTTTTTACATACTGGTGTCACGTACACGGCTGTATTTATACTGTAGTTGTAGTTGAAGTAGTAGTAGTAGTAGTAGTAGTAGTAATAGTCACTGGGTGACTGGGGGGGGGGGGGAGGCGGAGGGGACGGACCGACCCGGATCTCTCGTCTTGGGGGGGGGGGGGCTCCAAATACCTCGTTTTTTTTGTGGGGGGAGGGAGCATGCTTGGCCTCTCGTTTTGGGGTGGGGCCTCCAAATTTCGAAAGTTCCTTTGTTACTTTCTTATAGTAATAGATGTATGTGCAACTGGATGGCGCGGTGGAGTAGCCGAGCGGTCTAAAGCGTCTCGCTGCGGAGCGCGCGGTTGTTCGCCGTGGAGGTTCGAGTCCTCCTGGGGCATGGGTGTGTGTGTGTTGTCCTTAGGTTAGTTTACCTAGGTTTAAGTAGTTTGCAAGCTACGGACTGATGACCACGCAGTTTGATTCGATAGATTTACAAACATTTGAATATTTTTTTTTCAACTGGATGTGGGCCTCATTTTGTTTTCCCGCCGCCCTGGGCCTCCTCCAGCCTTAGCCCGCCACTGGTAGTAGTAAGTATGTATGTATGTTTCCCAGAAGACAAGAATCATAGGACTTAATAAAACATGTATGTCACAAGAAACGAAAACTTCAATCTTAAAACAAGTATGCATTCCGCATGTATTTAGACTTAAATGGGAGAGAAATGCTAGAACATATTACACCCAAAATCTCCTTGCATACATTTACTTACTGTAGAAAAAATTCGGCAGAACTTAACAGTATTGTCGGTTTTTGCTTCCGTCCTCATTATTTCAGCTTAAAGCTCTGGTACTTTCTGCACACAGCTGCAACAATTTACAACAACAGTAGCGACTGTTGGTTTTTCTATCCTTATACTACCCGAAAATTTTGATAGAGTTCATTTTGATGCATGTTGTATGCTGTCGAACCTAAATTGAACATTTTCAATATTGGTGGACTGTTTCCGGAACTAACTTTTTTACCGAATTTCCTTTTCATATAGTATGAATGGATTACATAAAACCTTGGCCTTTTCTCTGACTTTCATTATTAGAACAATGCGCTTCTCTATTCGTGGACGTATGTCTTCGATTGCTGAATATAGTGTGTAATTTTAAATGTCTCATCATTCATGTTGCATTTTTGCTACATCACGGAGCTTAAAAAATACATATGTTGCAATACACGTTATCTCCATTCTCCGTAAAGTACTGCCATCTCCACGACTTTCGTTTTGGTATATCCGTCTTTGACTCACAATCACAGGGAGTGTTGGCTGACAGCGTCAGCAGTCAGTACAAACAACCGCAGCGCGAAGTGCCCCAGTCAACTGGCGCACAACGACACACGTCGCAGCGCCGTTTCTCAAAATTCAAATGTTTGTAAATCTATGGGACTTAACTACTCTGGTCATCAGTTCCTAGGGTTACAAACTACTTTAACTTAAGCTAAGGACAACTAATACAGCCATGCTTTCTCGTGAACTGCTCGAGCGCCGGCAGCCCGAGAAATACTCGGTGCGCTCGAGTCGGCACGCCACGCAGTCTCATCCTACCGGCCACCTGCGTCCCACACAACCGCACCGGTTTCTTAAAACCTGCTGTCGCAGCGACGTAACCAGGTCGTTTCCCTTTCCCCAACTCGCCCCTAATAATCAAGTTGAGACCAGTTCCAGTGGGCCTCGTAGACGAGGCGGAAAAAATCTGCCGTGTGTGTAACCAACGTAGACTGCGGCGGGCTCCCGGGCCATTCAACAGTGTAAGACGCCTTGCAGATGGACACGGTCAACAGGAAGCTTAAAGGCAGACTGGTTGCATACAACACAGCGCAATACGGTATAATGCAGCCGGCAAATTTGGCGCAGTTTCTAGATACATATTTTTTCTCCGGCTCTCTTGTCAAGATACCATAAATCCGTTTACTGATACTGTTTTTAAATCAAATGCTGAACAAAATGGCATGCATTTTATTAACTTAAAATGCATTTTAAAGACAAAAGATGACGAATGATGAAAAGTACTTTAAATTTAAATTCTGATAGTACCGCATAAATTCCACATCAATCTATACAATAGTGCCTTCATTTTGTAATTTATTTGAAAATTTCACTTAGAATAGTTACCGAGCTATGAGCGTCATATTCGCGTGATTTCACGAAACTATATTAATGTCAAAGAACAACCGGAAGCGTGTGCGAGTCACGGCTGAGAATTTGTCAAAGATATTAACGTTTACCTTCTATGACAGAAAAATGAAATCTTCACAAAAAATGCAAGGCTTCCTGCTGCCCGATTTGAAATGGAATGGCTCCTACCTCTTTTTACCTGTGGCCTGCTGTGGCTGTCGCGTTCCTATTCCCTACAGGCACTTGCCAACAAGTCAGCGTAGTGTGTCAGGCCAGGCGGCTCGTGCCTGTATCTACAGGCGTTAGCAAGTGGAGCTAATAGGCTAATAGGGGACAATCGCCCCGTCCTGCAATTAGGGAGTACAGACTCTTCGTTCGTTACAAAACTCTTATGCGTTTCTGGAAATGATTTGTCTGCCACTGCATTACATTGCAGATCCAGCACTGCCTAGTGCGACGGAAAGTATTGTGGCTCTATCAGTGATGATCTACCTTAGCTTTGTTGGGTAATTAACCCTGCCGGCCACACCATAGGCCTTTGAGGCCCAGATGCTCACTCAGACGATCCAACACAGCTGGAGGGGCCGTGACTCGCATGTAAGCCTCCTCTAGTCAGTTGTCTCTGAGCCAGTGTTCAGTGCACAACACTTCCGCCCCTGTCGGTCCGCTCAGGTAAACAACTAGGCCTCCGAGACCCCCATAACTTTACAAAACCGAGGGAAAGGGAGACACAACGGTCAAACAAACCCATTGTCCCGATTTTAGATTATGTTGACGCTTTCTGAACACCTTACAGAACCTTGGATGAAGGCTACGCTTGACACACCAACTCCCAGTGACCTACGGGACAGTATTTATAGATGTCTAAACATGATGGCCGAGGGGACTGAGGCGCTTCAGTGACGGTCTACACGGTCACTAGGGTCGGGGGTTCGAATCCCCCCTCGGGCATGGATGTTTGTGCCGCCTTTAGTATAAGGTAGTATATAAGTAGTTTGTAAGTTTAGGGACTGATGACCCAGTAGTTAAGTCCCATAAGCTATACAAACATTTGAACATTCTAAACATGACTCCACCTGCAGAGACAGCTCGTGAAGAAATTGAGGAAGTAGCTATTCCCAAAAGAACTTACTGTAAAATTTGAGACTACAAAAAACGAAATAAAAAATGCAGTGTGATTTCTGTAGGTTGCCAGTGTGTGGTCAGCACCACAAAAAAATTTGTCCAAATTGCACCGGTAAAAATGAGAAACTTCCGCTGAATTTTGTGCTACATCTTTTAGTTTCAAACATTATTAATTGTACGTGGTTTTCAAATATGATGGATTTTTGCGTTATATGAAGTTTAAACTATTATTGTTTAATTTATGAGACTTTGGTTATTTTGTTTTGTGGTTTTTTGACGAAATATATATTTCTTTTATGTTATTCAAGATTCAAATGTTCAAATGTTTGTAAAGCTTATGGGACTTAACTACGGGGTCATCATTCCCTAAACTTACAAACTACTTATGAACTACTTACGAACTAGGACTGCACAAATATCCATGCCCGAGGGGGGATTCGAACCCCCGACCGTAGTGGCCGTGCTGACCGTGACTGGAGCGCCTCAGTCACCTCGGCCACCGCGGCCGGCTATTCAAGATTATTTAATGTATTATACCCTCATCCTTGTGCCTCGGTTGCACAGTGGTAGAGTGCCAGACTACAAATTCAAAGGTCGCGGGTCCGATCCCCGCCAGGTCCTAGGATTTTTATCTGTCACTTTCCACTTCTTTCACCTCTGGCAGTACTGCTCATGTGAAAAATACCGAGTAGCGCCGTGTTTCGGAATCCACGTTAAACTGTAGGTCCCCCTCTAACTGGCTGGGTAAGTCAGTGCGAATGTCGGAGGAAGGCAACGGCATACCACCTCCAAACAGGACCATGCCTAGTAAAGCACTGTGGAGTTCAAACCAATCTTCGGATTGTTGACTGCTTTACCTTTTACCCTCATCCTTATCATGACACTGAATTTCTTAAAGAGTTTTCCATTATTATATATCGTGTGGGCCTCTGAGGCCTATGGTGTGGACCAGACGTAGGAGCCTGGTGGTGTGACCTACAGGGTTAACCTAGTTAAGAGAAAGTATATCTTCTCCATTGTGTGTTGGTGGTTTCTGCGCGTCCTGCAGTCATGGGAAATGCGAAAATTTGCAAACAATTATCGCAATTCAGTAGTCCCCAACCTATTCCCAGCACAGTTTTTTTTAAACTGTGGATCGCGGCTCCCTTGATCAGGGGTCACGGTCGCAGGGGGTTTCAGTAGCAGCATATTCGATGGCAAATCTACGTCTCGTGACGACCAGCTACTGTGGCAGAAGTGCTACATGGAAGTGACAGGCTTACGTGAAAGTCGCTTAATTAGTAAGTCATCCGTAGGTGGAAAATGGGCTTTATTGTGGTATGTTTCGTGTGACCCTTATGAGACATCAAAAGTGTCACAGGTGTAACATGTACCTATGGCACTTTTGATTTCTGATGATGGGCCGGCCGATACGCAAAACAATGGAGCCATTTTTCCACCTCATGACGACTTCATAATTAAGCGACTTAACAGTTTTCGTGCAGTACTGATACAGTTATTTACAATGGTCGCAATCCTTTTGTATGACTTTGTCATATGTTCAAATATTGTAATGTCAGACAAACAAATGATGACTAATATTATTTTTAATAAATATATAACAATATCTTTTTACTTCTTGATCATAGCAGTTTGCAGGTGGTAACGAATTTTCAATGCAGGTTATTTTTAACCCAGATGGCGCTGACGTCCTTCCAGAAGGACGAGAACGGCAGCTTATTTGTTTATTCTTGTCTGTAACAATACGTGTAGAGTGTCATATTTTATTTCTGTGAATCGCCTGCTCCCATTGCAGATCAATTTTAGCTTGTATTGTCGATTGGATACAGCTGCAAAGTTGATGTTCATACAGAAGATACTGAAGACTTCCTCGTAGTTGGGTTTATATTTCTTAAACTGTATTCAATTTTTGATACATTTATATGCGTATATAACATCTTAAATGTTGTTTTAATGATTCATTAGATTACAATTATAAAACATTCATTTGGACGTCATTCCAGAAAGAAGGCAGTACTGCAAAACTAATGGCGTAATTGTGAAAAAAAAATCTCTTACAGCGATCTTTTGCTGTCATATGAAGGTAATCAATAGCTTCTGAGAAAAAATGAAACGAAAAATAATTCCGCGCTATCTGGGTTAATCAACTAATAACAATACCATTTTATTATTGGAACGTGGTAGTTTGATGCTGGTTAAGGGTATTCAGTATCCTTTCCCAGAAATCCAAAGTTTACGAGCACCCTTGAAATATTAAGAAGTGATGCATCAACTTTGATGGTTTCATATTCGCACATGACAACATGTCGCCACATATTACACATTGAAATTTATTATTCATCACAGTAATACCATACATCAAATACTTGTAGTCATAAAGTGCCGCGGCGGAGTGGCCTAGCGTATTGAGGCGCTATGCTCCGGTGCGCGAGGCCACTCCCCGTCGGGGGTTCGAATCCCCCCTCGGGCATGGACGTTTGTGCCGCCTTTAGTGTAAGGTAGTTTATAAGTAGTTTGTAAGTTTAGGGACTGATGACCACGCAGTTAAGTCCCTTAAGCTTAAACATTTTTTTGTTGTCATTTTTTCATTTTTGATGCGTTTCCGCTACTGCAACTTTCACAGACGTAAAAGGCTGCGCGTATCTTATATATATCTAAGATAGAAAATTAAATACGTTTCCACTGGAATCAATGGCATATCTTCATTTCGGGCAAGGGGGTTGCCGAACGTTTCTATTCTGAAAGGGGGTCGCGGGTTCAAAAAGGTTGAAAAACACTGCCACAGAGTAACGCACTGCACTACCATTTTCGCGCTCATTCCTTACGGAGTTGCAAAAAGGGTCAATCTAACATTCCAACACGCTGAGAGTTCGTATTGGAGTCTGATTGCAGAACAAAATTAACGTAATTTAACAAATTGGTGTAAAGTTATGTAAGCAAAAGAATATTTGTGGATGACATAAAAGTTAGCGTAATCGTTTTTACAGTTTGTAACCTATTCTTCAACTCCGAACAGTACAAATCACTGACATTTGCCGCGGTGGAGTAGCCGAGCGGTAACTGTAAAGGTGAAACATTATTGGAATGGAACAAGATATTTTTGTTAATATATCTAATGTAATTTTCTAACTAGTTGGATTTGGGAGACGTAACTTTTTGCTGTTAAATCGAAGAGCTATAGTCATACTGAGCATAGAAAAAGATTGAAAAAATTGATGTTGTTGAAGTACGCTTGTATTACCTTTTTGGTACCAAAGTAATCTAGGAACACGAAATATTGAAATATCTCGACCGTTTCAGGGCACTGAATTAAATTCAACCTAGAAGTTGAACATTTGTGCTGGTCCGGGATTCGAACCCGGATACCCCACCACGAGCCAGCGGTAGCTTTAACCAATTAAGCTATCTAAGCACGCTCCCTTCTAAGCCAAATTCTCATCTTACAGTGCACTACAATGGTAATGCCCCCTGCCCATCAGGTCCTCTTGCTTGCAGCCTATACTGGACTCCTTCAACGGATCGACAGTATTGTTGCGCCCACACTGAAATGGTCAATTACCTGTTGGGGAGGGGGGTCACGTTTACAATTATGGATATCTTGTCTATTCATTTCGGACTTCTTATGAAGTCGCTCTGATAGTCAACAGTAAATATATAATGGTATGTTTTACTGTGTATATGATGGTGTATATTTTCATTGATTTTATGTTTGACTCACCATCTGCACTAACAACAACTATGGCGAGCACATCTGTAAACGCATACATGCTCTAATATACCGCAGTGGTAACACACTGAACTCGCATTCGGAAGGACGATGGTTCAAATCCGCTTCCGGCCATCCAGATTTAGGTTTCCCGTGATTTCCCTAAATCACTCCGGGCAAATGCCGGGATGGTTCCTTTGAAAGGGAACTGCCAATTTCCTTCACCATCCTTACCCAAAATCCGAGCGTTAACTCCGTCTCTAATGACTATGCTGTAGACGGGACGTTAACCCTAAGCTTGCTTACTACTCTAAGATACCAGACCAGAAGATGGTATCTAAGCATGACGTAACCGGTCGTCAAAACAAATAAATATTGTTTTTGCGAACTTCGCATAATATTAATTTTCATTTAAAAGATGATCGCCTACCCCAAAAATGAGCAAATTAAATGGAGTATACAAACCTACTTTGACAATCCATCTTCTTTTGTGGTTTATAGTCAATAGAGAAAGATGAAAAACTCTATAAGCTAATTTCCTAAATATATTTTAATTTAGAAATTATTCCACGAACTTTGAAAACACCAAAAGTCTACATTTTATAAAAATCTTCTGGCGCTTCCATCCGCATCACGTGATTAATAATCAGGAATATCCTCCTTCGCACTGTGTTCGTACATCTGTCTCAAGTTTCGCGAACTACACCCATTTCTCCGATATCTTAAGAAACAATGATTATGTTGAACAGATATGAAGACTGGACCTACACTTAACTTTAGAATGTAATGTGTGTTTTATGCAGGAACTGGAGCACTTTAGTGAGCATCAACAATCAACACTAATCGCTTCAGACAGTATCTAATTAGGTACTAACATTAAAAATCTCCAGATACATTAAGCGTTACACTACTGATACAATACAAAAAATGTAGCGGTCACAAAAGTAATTTTCCTTCCATTGTTTTTTATTCGTTTTTTTTTTCCACCTTCTCTAAAGTTTATGTCACTGTTACCCAGGTACCTCATGACAACACAATAAAGTAAATATGTAAGCTTACCTTGTAGAGAAAGTCGCTGAGAGCAACAGTGTGCCCAGATTTTCAGTTGACGGCTTGGAGGTGTTGGTTAAGCAGAGGGCTGTTGCCTCAACGAAAGAAGTCTCCCGGTCACTATTACGAAGCTAATTCATTTTAATCTGAAAAAGATAGAAAGATATCAGTAACACCAGTTCTAAGCTGTCTCTAAGGCACTGACTAAAATTTTATTTTAATAATTTACACACTTCCATTTTATACGGTCAGTCTGTATTTGTTATAATGCGTCCCCTCTTCCCCGTAAAGGATTTTAAAATAATGCTCACGAGTGAGTGATTTGTTTTGAGATAGAGAATACAACAACCGTCTCCCTGTGACTGTGGATAAACTGCACGTGTTGGCGAGATGAAACTGACAGCAGTCAGCGTTGACCTATTGGGTTATCTGCAGATCCCTACATCGTCAAAAAATGTTCAAATGTTTGTAATTCTGTGGGACCAAACTACGTTGGTCATCAGTACCTACAGTCCCTAGTCTTAGAAACTACTTAAACTACGTTAAACTAACCTAAGGATAACACACACATCCATGCCTCAGGGAGGATTCGAACCTCCGACGCAGGAGGCCGCGCGATCCGCAACATAGGGCTCCAGACCGCTCGGCTACTCCAGCGCGGCCCTACATCGTCAACCGAAGTGCATTTTCATATCCACTGTTTGAAGAATACTGAAAGCTGTGTTTGATGATTGTATAATAATAATAATAATACCTTGACATCTGATCAACGCCGCGGCGGAGTGGCCGAGCCCATTGAGGCGCTATTCTGTGATGCGCGAGGCCGTTCGCCGTCGGGGGTTCGAATCTCCCCCTCCGGCATGGATGTTTGTGTCGTCTTTAGTATAAGGTAGTTCATAAGTAGTTTGTAAGTTTAGGGACTGATGACCCCGCAGTTAAGTCCCATAAGCTTAACAAACATTTGAACATCTGATCAGCACCAAAACATTCACTCCTTTTTTCTAATCATCCACAGAGACAATGCTTATATTGCTCATGTTTGTACCCATCTTTCTTCAGTTGATACTTATAAACGGTTATAGTATAGTGTGTCCCGCCTTTTTCAATTTAATTTTTTTCGTTCTCAGTTATGTTTTACTTACTTTATTAATCTTGAGCAATTAATATTTTAATGACTTTACTTCTCGCTACAATTTTTTTCAAGTTATTTTACACCGATCTCAATACGCAAAACTATTTACAGCAGTGTTTTTCAACCTTTTAGAATACGCGAAACCCAAGTAAAAATGTTCTGCTGACCCTCTCCTCCTCATGAACGGTAACAAAACCATGTTTTGTCAAAGCAAACCCACAGGTTGAAAAACACTGCCCAAGTGAATGTGATATTGTCAGTTTATGGTATGCTTTCACTGATCATATCAGTGATGGTATACATGCACTAGGGAAGGTTTACCTTCCTTAACCATCCACTTCCCCTGTAACTTACCGTAACGGTAACTATCTAAAGCTACAGGCATAGGTAGCATCAACAATGTGAACTCGTAAGTTACTATAATATCTTTTCCAAGCACCGCTGCACCTTCCCGCCCGCCCCTCCCCTCATCCCTCCCTCAATAACAAACAGAAAATCAGTTGAGATAGCTATGTTCTGAAGTATTGCTTCGGAAGAATGAACTATAATGGTTCGACGTCTGTCGGTTCTACGGAGTGCAGACAACATTGAGGCAACCGAGATAGTGGTAATAACAGAAAGTTGCTGCAGAAGAGGTTGGTGTCACAGGAGGAAGTACTTGCACCATAACTAGGGGTCGGGTAATACAAAAACGTGTGCCTAAGTCAAATTTAATGGTAAAATTAGTGAATTCCTTGTGCACCATTCATTATTAATTGAACAGATCATAGATTGTTTTATAATGGAGTGCGTCAATGATGAATAAGCGCAAAGCCTGAAAACTTTTCAGAAACCAATCTATTGGTGGAATAACATGACGCCGTAAGTAATCCTGAAAAATTCGAAAAGAAAGAGCTACTTCTTTACGAATTATCGTACTGTGGGATCTTTATTAATGAGCATAATTCGCTTATGAGTCTTGCCTGAATTGCGAAACACTCATGAAGCAGAATATATTTTTGTGCGGAATTATAAAAATAGGATGTCTTCCATTCCGAAAATACACAACCAACCTCATTGAACAATTTACAGGAAAGAAGTTTAAGTTTGTCTACTTTGGGATAACATAGTGTTGTTACCGTTCGTGAGGACAGGGAGTCGCCAGAATATTTTTACTTGGAAAGGGGGGTCGAATATTCCAATAGGTTGAAAAACATTGCTCTGGATTCTTTTTAAATTATCACTATTCGCATTTGCTAGTTTCTGGGAAAACTAATATTTTACAGCAGGGGAAATTTTAGGAACAAATATTACCAATTTTTAATTTTTTAAATTATTTAAAAACAAGAAAACATTTACATCTACATCTACATACATACTCCGCAATTCACCGTGAGGTGCGTGGCGGAGGGTACATTGTACCACTACTAGGCGTTTCCTTTCCTATTCCACTCCCAAATTGAACGAGGAAAATAAGAATGCCTATATGCCTCCGTACGAGCCCTAATTTCTCTTATCTTGTCTTTGTGATCACTACGCGAAATGTAAGTAGGCGGCAGCAAGATCGTACTACACTCAGCTTCAAATTCCGGCCCTCTAAATTTACTTAACAGAAACTCACGAAAAGAACGTTGTCTTTCTTCTAGCGATCCCCAATTGAGTTGTCGGAGCATTTCCGTGACACTCGCGCATTGGTCGAACCTACCGGTAACAAATCTAGCTGCTCGTCTCTGAACCGCCTCTATGTCTTCCTTTAAACTGATCTGCTGCGGGTCCCAAACACTTGAGCAATACGCAAGACGTGGTCGTACAAGCGTTTTATACGCGGTCTCCTTTACAGGTGAAGTACATCTTCCCAAAATTCTCCCAATAAACCGAAGTCGGCTGTCCGCCTTACTCACAACATTTAGAACCATTACCATAGAAATTAATTATACTGGTGTTTTACCCCGTTATTGGCAATAACTAAGGAAAACCGGTTATAACCGACATCTTAGTGCGGTGCGCGCGGCCTTTCGCCGTCGAGAGGTTCGAGTCCTCATGGGTGTTTGTGTTGTTCTTGGGATTAGTTAAAGTAATTTGTAAGTTTAGGGAGCGAAGACCTTTGCAGTTAGGTCCCATAACTTTATAAACATTTGAACAACCGCCACCACATAAAAACAAAAAAAGCCGGCCGCGGTGGCCGAGGAGACTGAGGCGCTCCAGTCACGGTCTGCACGGCCACTACGGTCGGGGGTTCGAATCCCCCCTCGGGCATGGATATTTGTGCCGTCCTTAGTCTTAGTTAGTTGATAAGTAGTTTGTAAGTTTAGGGGCTGATGACCCCGTAGTTAAGTCCCATAGACTATACAAACATTTGAACATTTGAAAAAAAAAAAAAAAACCGGTTATTCAGAAGTAAAATACCGGTATCGGTTTGTCCCTAACTCGTATTATTTTGTCCACCCCCTTGGCCAGAGCAGAACGCCTCCCGCCGTGCTCGTACTTCTGCCTTGGCGCGACAGTCTCGGTCTGGAGGTCCCGCGTCCTCATTGTCGCATCCTGCGCATTGCAGTCCACAAACCCGCCATTTCACTGACGATACGATGACCTCATCGGGCAGTGAGTCACGATTACAGTAAACTTGCGGAGGCATGTACAACGGCGCCATTAATAGCTCTTACTGCTCATGTGGAAGCTGACATACTTTCAGAACAAATTATGTGGCTGGAGGACAGAAACCTTTTCCTCTCGCTCAGATGTCACAGATTTCACTCGCCATCTGATACGGGATATAGTGCTGCGCTGGAATCTAAATCAGTAGATTTTCAGTTAGCTGACTTTTCCTAAACCTCTGA
This sequence comes from Locusta migratoria, assembly GCA_026315105.1. NCBI lineage: Eukaryota > Metazoa > Arthropoda > Insecta > Orthoptera > Acrididae > Locusta > Locusta migratoria. The sequence goes on from CM048755.1 coordinate 674,703,087, forward strand.
ACGTACTGAACATTTGCTAAGCGATGTCTTCTAGTCGTAAATTCGATTGAAGAAAAATAGACATCGGGCTGGCCGTAGCGAAGAGAGGCAAACTTCTGCACGGGTCTACAGACGCACACGGGCTATTCCATTTGAAATCGGCTGAAAAAAGCTGAAATTGACCTCATTTTTTTTAAATTATGAATAATTTCTTCATGTGCCAATTTATGTAAAAGAAAACGTGTGTCATGAATTTCTCCCTTAAATGATTACCATTTTCAAGTTAAAATTCAGTGAAGTTATTTTCCGAACGTGACATTTCAAACCGAGTTTCAGTGAACTACGGTTTATTTTCAAGCAGAATATCTACAATTAATGTAACAATAACATGACAACAATTAATACAACTTTTTTCATTTATTAAAATACATTTTCCACAAAAGATTAAACGTACATAAGCTTGAACTTCTTATTACACATTAATTTCCGTTTTAAGTATTATGGAGACCCTTATCTTCAACGAGAAAAAATATAATTAGGTAATAATTACGTAAACCTACCCTGCGCTTAAAACGTTAGACTGCGGCGGTGCCGCGGTGGAGTGGCCGAGTGGTCTAAAGCGTCTCGCTGCGGAGCGCGCGGTTGCTCGCCGTGGAGGTTCGAGTCCTCCCTGGGGCATGGGTGTGTTTGTCCGTAGGTCAGTTTACCTAGGTTTAAGTAGTTTGTAAGCTACGGACTGATGACCACGCAGTTTGGTCCGATAGGATTACAAACATTTGAACATTTATTTTTATTTATTTTTTTTTAATTATTTTTTTAATGCGGCGGTCTCCCGTTGGCCACGCTACATCTGCAACATCCAGTCATTTGATCAAACAACTGTTCAAATGTTCGTAAAGCTTATGGGACTTAACTGCGGGGTCATCAGTGCGTAAACTTACTAACTACTCATGAACTAGCTTATACTAAAGACGAAACAAACGTCCATGCCCCAGGGGGGATTCGAACCCCCGACGGGGAACGGCCTCCCGCATCGTAGCATAGCGCCTCAATGCGCTGGGCGCTCCGCCGCGGCATTTGATCAAACCATTGCATCAAACGCCCAATCAAAATGTCTGCAGCCTGAGAAGTTACTGGAGTACAAAGCAACAGTGCAATGCGCACATACTTCAATATCTGTCGTTCACGATAATCGTCAATCGAAGTCTAAGATATCTACACTGAAGAGCCAAGGGAACTGAAAGAAGAAAAACCAACAACAGAGATATGGAAACACTCATAGGACAGCGTTGCGGTAGGCAACGCCTATATAGGACAACAGGGATCTGGCGCAGGTGTTACATCAATTACTACTGCTACAATGGCAGTTTATCACTTTTTAACACTTTGGATGCCATGCTACAATCAGTTATTGGGTCTGTGGGACCGTACACTTTTTTCACCGAAACCGATATATTTTGGTCACTGGCGATATACCTTTTCATCTTGACCTTGGTTTTTGTATATTTTTTTTTTTATGTGAAACTTCCTGGCAGATTAAAATTGTGTGCCGGAACCGGGACTCGAACCTGGGACCTTCGCCTTTCGCGGGCAAGCGCTCTACCGACTGAGCTACCCCGAAACGACTCACGATGCCGCCTCACAACTTTACTTCCGCCAGTACCTCGCCTCCTACTTTCCAAACTTCACAGAAGCTCTCCTGCGAACCTGCAAGACTAGCACTCCTGGAAGAAAGGATATGGTGGAGACATGACAGCCACATCCTAAGCGATTCTAAAACGTAAAATACTTACATCGTCTACCAGTTATGCTTCTCTTTTCGCTTGTCTTTCCGTCTCTTCATTACTTGTTTAATATCTTCTCTTCCTCTCTTGTTCTCCTAATGTCCATTCCTACTACTGCCTTATGTTTAAATACATCCGTCTGTAATTTCTCTATGTTTATTTTTCATGAAACTACATAAATGTGTTTTCCACTAAGTATATTATAGTTATTCGTAAACCTTGTATGTCCCTGTAGTACCTCTAAGCCGGCCACGGTGGCCGAGGGGACTGAGGCGCTTCAGTCACGGTCTGCACGGCCACTACGGTCGGGGGTTCGTATCCCCCCTCGGGCATGGATATTTGTGCCGTCCTTAGTTGTAGCTAGTTCATAAGTAGTTTGTAAGTTTAGGGACTGATGACCCCGTAGTTAAGTCCCATAGACTCTACAAACATTTAAATATTTAGTACCTCTAAACATATCTCTCTCTTGATTTCCTTTCACTTCCGCAACTGCTGTGAAGTCTACCGTGGTCTACAGAAACCACTACAGGCCTATTGACAGGGGATAGTGTTTAGTTTACTGCCGCAATGGTGGTCTTTCTCGAATTTGTATTTGTAAATTTTTCTGTAAGATGTGGGTGTTCATAATTAAACTTTCGCTAATTGAGAGAGCCTCTATGAAAAACTAGTATTCGTGGGAACAGAGAAACTTTGAGGAAACATTTGTAAGGACATGTGCAACAGAAATTATGAATGAGACACTGAACACGTTTTGATTTTCGCATCTAAGGGTCACATTTGTCAATTGCGTATTATGCTTCGTACCACGTTACAAACGTTGCTGGATGGGACGACTATCTGCATCCGTAACAGCTGAAAACGGACTAGAGGTTTCTCTGCTGCTACAAGCAACAGCTGAGGCGCGATGAAGGCTACCTCCGCCGCGCGGGAATAGCCGCGTGGTCTACGGCATCATGTTCCGAACTGGGCGGCCGCTCCCGCCAGAGGTTCGAGTTCTCCCTCGGGCATGGGTGTATGTGCTGTCCGTATTGTAATTTAGTGCAAGTAATTTGTAACTCTAGGGACTGGTGACCATAGCACTATGCTCCAATAGATTTACAAACATTTGAATATTTGTAGGCTACCTCCCTCGTTATTCTCAAATTCAACCTCAAGCTTGTGAGTGTCACGTCTATAAACCTTGTCCTACAGATAACCCACTGCCGTAAATCACACAGGTTCAAATCTGATGATCCTGTTGGCCTCGCAGTTTGGCTAAATTTATCAATGATTCGAACTTCCGAATTATACAGATTCCCTCTACGTATTCTTTTAATACGAAGATACTCGCGAAGAACAGATCTCTTAACTGCTGCTTTGATTAACAGTTTTACGAATAAACCCCTGCTCGTCTAGTCCGGATCCACGTTGTATGTGTGCAACTGCAATGCTTCAGTTGGAACTATACTTCGCTGTTTCGGTACTGGCGCCTAACTACAAGCTATGACACTTACCATTCTAATATCCTGCAGCACACAGCCTGATCATCATTTCTGTGGAGTTTAATACCCCAAAGGTAAATATTTTTCTGCCAAAATTGGCTTAACTAGCGAATGTTTAATTACAACCACCCTGTAAACTTCTAAATGATCATAATTTCATTTACGCTGTAGCTAGTTAAAAAATAAAATTAAAAAAAAGGTGGATGTTACAAGCTGTTTGGTCATGGACATGAGCGACGTTATGTCGCATTTACAGTACCATAAATGTATGTTTGCATGTATAGGAAGGAATGGAGTAGGTGGAGACCGACAAGGAGGGGAGAGAGAGAGAGAGAGAGAGAGAGAGAGAGAGAGAGAGAGAGAGAGAGAGAAGGTGGAAATAGAGAGAAAAGCGAAAGAGAGATGGACTAATTTAAGACTGGAATCAATAAGTACCCGGGTGAGGCCGGGTTTTTAGCTAGTCCTAAATAATTAAAAATAAAAGTAGTCGATGCGTTTTTTTTATTTAGGTAGCAATATTACTTCTGATGGGCGAAGTAAAGAAGATACACTCCTGGCCATTAAAATTGCTACACCACGAAGATGACGTGCTACAGACGCGAAATTTAACTAAAAGGAAGAAGATGCTTTGATATGCATTGATTAGGTTTTCAGAGCATTCACACAAGGTTGGCGCCGGTGGCAACAATTACAGCGTGCTGACATGAGGAACGTTTCCAACCGATTTCTTATACACAAACAGCAGTTGAACGGCGTTGCCTGGTGAAATATTGTTGTGATGCCTCGTGTAAGGAGGAGAAATGCGTACCATCACGTTTCCGACTTTGATAAAGGTCGGATTGTAGCCTATCGCGATTGTGGTTTATCGTCTGACGACATTGCTGCTCGCGTTGGTCGCGATCCAATGGAATATGGAATCGGTGGGTTCAGGAGGGCAATACGGAACATAGTGCTGGATCCCAACGGCCTGGTATCACTAGCAGTCGAGATGACAGGCATCTTATCCGCATGGCTCTAACGGATCGTGCAGCCACATCTCGATCCCTGAGTCAACATATGGGGACGTTTGCAAGACAACAACCATCTGCTCGAACAGTTCGACGATGTTTGCAACAGCATGGACTACCAGCTCGGAGACCATGGCTGCGGTTACCCTTGACGCTGCATCACAGACAGGAGCGCCTGCGATGGTGTACGCAACGACGAACCTGGGTGCACGAATGGCAAAACGTCCTTTTTGCGAATGAATCCAGCTTCTGTTTACAGCATCATGATGGTCGCATCCGCGTTTGGCGACATCGCGGTGAACGCACATTGGAAGCGTGTATTCGTCATCGCCATACTGACTAATCACCCGGCGTGATGGTATGGGGTACTACTGGTTACACGTCTCGGTCACCTCTTGTTCTCATCGAACACACTTTGAACAGTGGCCGTTACATTTCAGATGCGTTACGACCCGTGGCTCTACCCTTCATTCGATCCCTACGAAACCCTACATTTCTGCAGGGTAATGCACGACCCCATGTTGCAGGTCCTGTACGGGCCTTTCTGGATACGGAAAACGTTCGACTGCTGTCCTGGCCAGCACATTCTCCAGATATCTCACCAATTGAAAACGTCTGGTCAATGGTGGCCGACCAACTGACTCGTTACAATAGGCCAGTCACTACTCTTGATGAACTGTGGTATCGTATTGTAGCAGCATGGGCATCTGTGCCTGTACACGCCATCCAAGCTCTGTTTGACTCCATGCCCAGGCGTATCAAGGCCGTTATTACGGCCAGAAGTGGTTGTTGATCATCTGCATTTGTTCTTGGTGTAGCAATTTTAACGGCCAGTAGTGTATGAAATGCATAATGGCTAAAGCATTTCTGAAGAAGCGGAATTTGTTGACATCCAATATTAGTTTAAATGTTAGAAAGTCCTTTCTGAAAGCATTTATCTGGAGTGTAGCATTGTATGGGAGTGAAACGTGAACAATAACGAGTTCAGACAAAAAGATGACAGAAGCTTGGTGATACAGACAAATGAAGATTAGATCACGTAACTAATGAGGTGCTCAACAGAATTGGAGAGGAAAGGAGTTTCTGGCATATTCTAAGAGAAGGGGTAGGTTGGTGGGACACATTCTGAGACATCAAGAAATCGTCAACTTACCATTAGAATTAAGTTTGTGGGGTAGGAGGAGACCGAGAGAAGAATACAGTAAGCAGATTCACAGGGATGTACGTTGCAGTACGTATTCTCTGATGAAGAGACTTGTACAGGACAGGGTAGCATGGAGAGATGCATCAAACTAGTCTGCGGACTGAAGACCACAGCAGCGACAACAACAGCCTTAATTTTGTTTCTGAAAATACTTTAAGTGTAAGGTAACTCAAGTATATACCCATTGCGACACAACCATGCCAACTAGAGTACGTCTCAGATTTAGAAAATTATGCTTGTATCGGAGTCGAAGGAACCAGTGGTTATGATACTGATGCGCTACTGTAATATCCAGTGTCAACACATGACTACTTCTCATGCTTAAATTAAAAGGTGTGCGATTAATTGCTCCGCACCGCCTCTCCGCGCCGTTTCTATTCATCGTTTTGATTAATAATAAAGAATTACATTTGTCCGTTAGCATATGCTTCCCTCTAGACAGGCCGTTTCTGCTTCAGTTACGCTGCGCAGTGCTCCCTGCTCCGCTCGCTGTGAACAGTGAAGTTAGTTGGTAAGGCACTTGACACAAGACTGCAGTTGGCAAGGCGAGTTTTATCGCCTGTTTGCTGCCCCTTATACGAGCAGCTAACTCCTATTCGTAACTGCTATGACGTAGCGACATGCTACCTCAGAGAAGTAGGAAATGAAATGATCGTGTGGCTTTTATTGGCGGGGATATCCCCATCGGGATTCGGCAGCCTACTGCAAGTCCTTTGAATGACAACGCTTCAGCGAATTTCGTGTCGATGACGATGGAAGTGACGATGACGATAAACACACAACACCCAGTACCCTGCCAGGAATCGAACATGGGCCTCTTGCATTGATGGTCAACGACGCTGCGACTGAGCTCCGGAGTTGGGCAGGCCAGTAGGACAATTAATTACGTACATTTATTGACCTTCTGAAATTTATATTTTACAACACAACACACGAAGTATTGGGCGTTAAAAGAGTCGCAGCGTTAATGCAGATGAGCTCCGAATCTAGGGGGGGAGGGTAGGTGCACACCGGGATATCTGCTCCGAGCAGCACAGAGGGGCAAAATGTTTGTAAATCTATCGGACCAAACTGCGTGGTCATCAGTCCGTAGCTTACAAACTACTTAAACCTAGGTAAACTAACCTAAGGACAACACACACACACACACCCATGCCCCAGGAAGGACTCGAACCTCCACGGCGAGCAACCGCGCGCTCCGCAGCGGACAGAGGGGTGCCGAATGGTCTCCAACACATGGAACAAGTTATCAGGGCCCTGTGCCTAGTAGGCAATGTGACACATGCTGAACCGAGGTGACTGAAACGCTAATCGCTTCTTCAGAACATACTAAGGAAGTCCTGCGAATATGAACTTCCCATCTCTAATCCATTTCTTCTGAACACGACTGCACTTTCACTGGCTCGTTTCCTAATCCAATTCCATTAGGATTTTGACGTTTATTGCTACAGAAGAATGCTGAAGTTTGTATGGGTCGAACGCGTAGCAAATGATGAAGCGTTGAACAGAATTGAAGATAAAACGAATTTGTGGCATAAGGAAGGAAGCTTAGGGGTTACCGTCCAGTCGACAGCGTGGTCATTAGAGACGGAGCTTACGCTCGGATTTTCGGGGAAGGATGTGGGAGGAAATCGGCCGTGCCCTTTGAAAGGAACCATTCCGGCATTTGCCTGGAGGGATTTATGGAAATCACGGAAAACATAAATCTGGATGGCCGGAGGTGGATTTGAACCACCATCCCCCAGAATGCGAGTCCAGTGTCTTACCACTGCGCCACCTCGCTCGGTAATTTGTGGCACAACTTCCATAAAAGAAGGGGTCGATTGACAGGGCACATTCTGAGACGTTAAGGAATCGTCAATTTTGTATTGTAGGGACGCAAGGCGACCAAGAGGTGAGTACAGTAAGGAGATTCAAGTGGGTGTGGGTTACCGTTGTTACTCAGAGATGAAGATGCTTTGCACAAGAGGGAGTAGCGTGGAAAGCAGTCTTGGGACTGAAGACCACAACTACAATAACAAAAATAACAGTTCGTGAAGTATGAGAGTATTTCGACTGTCTGATACATATTGCACACCAGGTGGAATAGTTCTGTCATGGCTATATCTCCCAATGCTATCAGTAGCTCTGAAAGAATTCTTATACTCCTGGGGTCTTGTTTTGAGTGAGGTGTTTCAGTGTCTGTGGAATTTTTCTCGCAGAACTATCTGTAGTGTTATTCTGTAGTGTTAGTCTTCACCTACATCCTTTACCCTTTCTATATTAGTACCTTCAAAGTTCTCTTCCCTTGTAACCCCTCTATAATATACTCCTTCCACCTTTCAGCTTACCAAATATACTAACAGGGGATAGTGAATTTGTACAGAAGTATTACGAAGTTACAGAGTGGACTGATGAGAAAACTTCAAAAAACATTATTAAAAACCACTACTAATGGAAGCTTGAAGACAGATGACAATTCTCTCGCCTAAGTCTCTTTACAAAATTTGAACAACCAGTGCTAGAGGGGAACGCGAAGACTGGAATAGGCTAATTACAGCAGCACGCTATTCTAGTAGGCATTCTTCTGATGCCCCAAGCGTGAAAGGAAAGGCGGTGGCGTTAATACAAGGCACAGTCGTTAGTACCCTGTGTCATGCATTTCTCAGCGCTTTGCAGCGTATGGATCTAGGTTTAAATAAAGGAACTGTACGATTTCGTGAGATAAAACAGTTAACTTGGCAATCTGATATAAACGAAGCCATTTCCTTCCGAAAACGAGAACTCGCATTCCTGTAGCTTGTAATTGTGCAATTGGCGTTCTAAACGAACAGTAATTTAGAACTGCGTCGCAAATTAGAAGCGAAGTTTGAATTTCTTAGACATGTTTGATACAGGCACGAAGCTAACAGTTATTTGGTCAACAACTTTATCTCGATGAATAACGTGTTAATAGACAACTCCAGGCTAGAATGAACAATCATTATTCAACTTTCATTAGAATCATGTTTCTGAAAATTGTTACTGTAACAGTCTACATTTTGCAAAGACAAAAAGATTATACTGGCAAATAATGGAGATGGACTCAGCTTGGCATCAACACGTCCGGCATATAGGTAGCGGCTAAGTATGGCTTGTTATAGCAATGTAAATATACCCTTCTTAAATACAGGTGACAAGATTTAATAATAGCATTTGCCATTACATAATCTGCCAGAAACTTATCCCACTGTTTGCACCTAAGGGCAGTAGATCGAATGAAAGGTAAATGGCCTTCATTCATAACATCACCAAAAAAGAATATGAAAAAGCCTTAATTATAGTGTTATTTAGGGACTGATGACCCCGTAGTTAAGTCCCATAAGCAATACAAACATTTGAGCACATAGTGTTATTATGCAGGTTGCCCCAGGAAAAATGGTGAAGAATGGTCAATGTTCAGATATGTGACATGAACCATAGCTTGGAGCAGTAAACTTCATACGAATATCTGCTCTATTCCTGACAGCAGGAGATACAACAGTATGGAGAGTTACCATGCAAAAACTTTGCCTTTGGGCTGAACACAGTTGATGATGATGACGATAAGTCATGCTATTAGTGGAAAAGCGGTTGTGATGGGGAGGGGAAGGAGTGAGAATAGGAAAAGTGGGGAGGGGGGGGGAAGTAAATGCAGTCCGGGAAGTAAAGAAGGAAGGAAGGAAGGAAGACTGCATTAGCTCGGGGCCCCGTGATCGCCACGCACGTACTCGCGAAAGAACCGCGCACCTCCCGGGGGAATGAAATTTGTTACTATCAATCCGACCCAAATAAAAAGTAATAGCCTTGTGCATAGCTGCAACATTAGCAGAAAGGGTGATATTCACGATCCACGGTTGAATCTAACTTTGGAAAAGAAAGGGGTGAATAATGCTGCCACGAAAGTCTTTGGTCACTTACCAAGTAGCATCAAAAGTCTGACAGATAGCCAACTAGTATTTCTGAATGGCAACTCCTTCTATATGTTAGATGAATTTTTAGATAAAACTTGGTAATTTCGCTAAAAAAAATTTAAATTTAAAAGGAAATAAAAAATCCTTAACATGTTGAGTGTCGTGAAAAGAAACCTTTTATTAAACTGTCATGATCCACATAATTGCGAAATGTCGTATTTATGATCTATGGAACAAGTATTAATCTAATATTATGTATGTCAATATGAAATTTTGTTTTCAAGGGTGAGAAGGAGGAAAGAACGAAGTTTAGGGTTAACGCCATTTCGACAGGGTCCATTAGAGAGCGAAGCTTCCGATCGGATCGTTTGGCGAAATATGGGGAAGGAGATCCGCCGGGCCCTTTCAAAGGAACCATCCCAAGGAGTGATTTAGGAAATTCACGGAAAAACTAAATCTGGATGGCCGCAGGTGGATCTGAACTACCGTCCTCCCGAATGTGAGTCTAGTGTGTTACCACTGCCCCACCTCGCTCGGTGTGTTTTTCTCAAATGAGCATTCGGATCATATGTATGGATGTTGTAAATTACTAAGAGGCACGCTGCATCAATGTTTATCATTTACGCACATCACTATCTGTAAATTGTCGTATTGTATGGCGTACTAAAATAAAATTACAGCGCAAAGACACGACTAATCTAAGAGGTGTGAAAAGTTGATTGTGTAGGAATTTAAAAGACATAGAGTGCGCTATTTCTACTGAATTTGGAGTTTGGAAATGAGGCTTTGGTATAAGGTGAAGGAGCCAAGTCCAAAACCTAATTCGGTCGCATTCAGGACAGAGGTCAAACGCATGTCTTGTCTGTGAGATATCTTGCTATATCCCGGACATTCTTTTACGTCTGCAGCTACACAAGGTATGCCGCTATTATTGGGGGCAGACTATTTGTGCAGGTGATAGCGGGGAGGTCTGTATCACGGACACTGCAGCTGTGGGACCGCCGTTACTCAGAGTAAAGCAAACGTTGTTACTCAACGCTGGCCGACAGCCATATCGATGTCATCTTATTGACATACAACGGATGGATTTCTGCCATTTCGAGTCGTAGTTTCGCAAATATGTGCTGATTAAGGACTGACAGCAGGTTGCACTTAACTTTCATGTAGTAAATCCGCCTTACAATTTACTTTCCAATTAATTACGTACGAATTCTTAATCGGTCAATATTTTCGGGAAAAGGCAGAGATGTGTAACATTATAATTTACGTTACGAATACAGGTTTACTCCACTGCAAATTACATATCTGCAATTTTCCCTGGGCAGCCTGCAGTAACGAAAAAGATTAATCAAAGCCAAAGACGGTAGTTTATTGTGAAATTAGTTGCTCTAGCAACTACTTAACATTTCTAAACGAAATTTATGACGTTGTTCGTGATTTAAACTGGTGTTCGACGATCACCATTGCATTCACAGAATCACTATTACGTTACTTTCTAACTATAAATGGCGCAAAAACATGGAATGAAATGCCAAAAAACATGAAGTTCTTACCAAAGTCGAGTGTCATGAAAAATTCATAGTATGAATCTTTCAATTCTGTAATGATTGTTTACGGTTTATAAAACAGACTTGAATAGTTATTTTTTTCTGCAGAGCAAGATACAGTGTAATCAGGGCACAAAAGCACCAGTAGACCGCCGTAATATCTAATACTGATAAGACGCGTCGTAACTGGTGCGATTATCAGGGATCGTTGAGAGCTATATTTTACGCACACTGATACAGGACTTTGTTTTTGGATTTAATTCAGTGTTTTTTGTTGTTTTCTATTGCAACGCCAGGGGGACATGGAACGGCACTCACTCTTCCCAGTAATACTATTATTTCACATTTTATCATCCAAAGAGATTGTTACAATAATGTTTCTCCAAAATATATTTACGATAAAATTATATATTGAAAATAGGTCGATTGCTGCAAACAAGTTCTAAGCCTGTTGTTTAACGTGTTATAAAGCAATTTACTCAGCAAATTCTGTATTAATTACAGTTGCAACAAAGCAGCCAAATTTCTACGAGGTCTCCAGCTAATACGACGAATATTACGGACTCTTGAAGACTTACTTGAGGAGCGTTTCACTGTGGTGATGGTAGAACAGTCGCGGTACCTGTTTTCATTGGCAATGTTCGAGCAGCAAGATGAAAGCATGTGGTAGACAGTTATCGTGTGCTATTAAATACACCAATTACAGGGAGGTTCTTTTTCTTCTTGCCAGGCATATATAAAACACCTGGTCCCCTAACTGTTTTGAGCAGAGTTGTTGATCTTTTCAGACAGAGTGGTAAGTAGTGGCTACGTCTTAAAATTAGCCAGCTGTGTTGAGTGGGCATATACTAGACGAGTTCACTGGATGACGAGATCAGCAACGCTCCACATAGCTCTATTTTCTGATATAAAAACCTTTAGACAAGAATACGAATATTGCAAGTTTTTTTGGGGGGGGGGGTGGGGGCGTGGGGGGGGGGATCAACAATGGTTGATCGATCTGCTTTTTTAGATGACATAACTATTAAACATCTCGCCGACTTAAATGTAAAGACGCCAAGCTGAAGGAAGGAGGATTAGTGTTTAACGCCCCGTCGACAACGTGGTCATTAGCGGCGGAGCTTACGCTCAGATTGTTTGGGTAAGGATGGGAAGGAAATCGGCCGTGTCCTTTGAAAGGAACCATCCCGGCATTTTCCTGTAGTGATTTAGAGAAATCACGGAAAACCTAAATCTGGATGGCCGGAGGTGGATTTGAATCACCTTCCTCCCGAATGCGAGTCCAGTGTGTTACCACTGCGACACCTCGCTCGGTACCAAGGTAAATAAATATATGTAGAAATGTATGGAAATATTCAACTCATTACTAACTTCCTCTAGTTCTAGAAACAGATAGGGGAAAGACGGTTCGATCATTGGGAGGCACACTCTGAGGGAAATCGAGTGACACTCCTTAAACAAGTATGTATTCTTACTGCGAAAAATAGCGACTCAATTTGAGGTATCCTTATTCGGAAGCACATATATCTGCTAGTGTTTCCAACGAACGAACATTATAAAACATAAAACAAGATCTTCGCTAACGGGTGGATTTGTCAGACTTTAGACGTCAGATTAGATTAGTACTTGTTCCATAGATCATGAATACGACACTTCGTAATGATGTGGAACGTTACAGGTTAATGAAAGTGTCTTAACAAATTATTACTTTGAACTAAATATCACATGACCCAATTTTTTAATTTTTTTTAATTTTTAAATTTTATTTTTTTCATATTTACAAATATATATGCAAACTTGTATGGATTGTGTAAGACAAAAAAGTTATTCCTTTTATCAAGTTCTGGATTTAATCATTTTCTTTGAAACAAATTTTAACTTTCACTTTAAGTTTGCAGTATTCTAATGTAAATACATATTTCCTGCCCACGTAGGGAAAAAATTGTTATAATTTCCGTTGGTTTAGTCCCTTAACAAAACTCTCCTGCTAATGATTGTCCTATTTTTTGTCACAAAATTATGAACTGTCCATCAGGTCATTGACTTGTGTCTTTCTGTAATCATCGCAATTGTCATTCGTTACAGAATTAGAGTCCTGTGCTAAAAGTACCTTCCAGATACACAGAGCAGTATTGTTTACGTAATGGTGTGTCTATTATCAAAGTCCATGCGATCACACAATCACCTTCGCTGTCCGAAATTCCAGGACATGTTCATATTTGCTTCGCCATAAGCAGGATTTGATGGTGTGTGTGTGTGTGTATGTAGGGGAAACTTCAAAAACGTTTAGACGTATGTTGTGGCAGAGCACAGGGCAAACTGTGTCATTGTGAATCTATTGCGTTCATTTGTTGCAGCTTATGTGACAATTATGTTTTATCATTGCTTTGGAAGAGATCACACTCAAAATCACACGAACACCTACATCGAACAAGGAGGCATATCTCATTCCCTCATGAAGCGAACAAGTGTAGTGCTTGGATAAGGGACTTGAATAATATGATGCACCATCTATCTGTTCCTGCCGCCACCCCATCCCCCCCCCCCCCTCCCGAGGAGGAAATGTGTACCCCAAATGTCTGCTTACAGTATGTGATGTATGTGAAAGTGTAAAGTGTTACGAAAATGTTTGCGAATCGCGTAACTGAGGCGGGACTTGTGGACCAGCCCGGTATTTACCTAGGAGGATGTGGAAAACCGCCTGAAAACATCCAGGCTGGCCGGCAATCCGACCACTTTCGTTAATCCGCCGGGCGGATTCTAACCGGGGCCGGTACGCCTCCCCGTCCCGGAAAGCGGTGCGTTAGACCACACGGCTAACCGGGCGGGCAGTCATATGATGCACCTATCATCATAAATATCGTCTATGACACCAGAAGTGTTCTTCGGTTAAGGTCTCGGTTGAGTCCTCGCCTTGGCATCAAACCTACATAATAACCGGTATGTCCACCTTTTCCACGGAAAATAGCGAAGAACCGACTTCGCATGCAAGCAATGAGGCCTTGATAGATCGCTGGAGATAGTTGGCCCCACATCTGCACACGTAAGTCGCCTAATTCGCATAAATTATGGGGAGGGGACCGATGTGTCCTGAAATGTTCAAATGTTTGTAAATCTATCGGACGAAACTGCGTCATCATCAGTCCGTAGCTTAAAAACTACTTAAACTAAGGTAAACTAACCTAAGGACAACACACACACACACACACCCATGCCCCAGGGAGGACTCGAACGTCCGACGGCGAGCAACCGCGCACTCCGCAGCGAGGAGCTTTAGACCGCTCGGCTACTCCACCGCGGCGATGTGTCCTGAAGCCACGTGCAATCACATCCCAGATGTGTTCGATAGGATTCAGATCTGACGAGGTGGGGGACCAGCTGATTAATTGCAAAGCGCCACTGTTTTCCTCTATCCACTTCATCACACACCTGGCTTTGAGACATTATATTGTCGAAAAACTGCCGTTGGGGAAGATGATCGTCATAAAGGGGTGTATGTGGTCTGCGACCAATGTACGATACTTCTGGGCAAGCATGGACCCTTGCACGGGTGTCACTGCACCTACAGGTGTCCACGTCATTGTCAATGGGCTGTTCAAAAATGTTCAAATGTTTATTAAGCTTAAGGGACTTAACTGCGGGGTCATCAGTCCCTAAATTTACAAAATACTTGTGAACTAACTTAAAGTAAAGACGACATAAACATCCATGCCCGAGGGGGGATTCGAACCCCCCGACCGTAGCAGCTGTGCAGACTGTGACTGGCGCGCCTCAGACCGCTCGGCACTGCGGCCGGCGATGGGCTGTTCCTCTGGAAGACGACAGATTCGCAACCTCCCAATTGTCCAGTGACGATAGCCACACGCCCATTTCAATTGTACTTGCCGATGTCGTGGTGTGAACATTGGCTCATGAATGGGTCGTTGGCTGCAGAGGCCCATCGTATGTGTTCTGTGCACTGTGTGTTCACACACACACACACACACACACACACACACACAAAGAAACAAACACTTGTACACTGTCCAGCACTGACCTCTCATGCCAGTTCCGCCACAGTTCGCTGCCTGTGCTGTTTACCACTGTGCCCAGCGTACGACGTCTGCTGTGGCGCAGCATACATCGGCACCGACTACTCGTCGGCCTGCCGCTAGATGGAGAACCCGCGCCTCGCACCAGCGCGTGCTGACCGCAGTACTACCACTCGCACAACAACAGAGGTCGCCATCAGCGAGCCAGTGTGTGTGTGTGTGTGTGTGTGTGTGTGTGTGTGTGTGTGCGACGGCGGTCTACAAGCCGCGACTACTTAACGCAGAGTAGTACGCGAGGCCACCAATAACTCAGGCCATTGTACCACCAATCAGCGAACAGAGTCTTCCTTCGCAATACTATTATCTGGCCACTCGCGAGGCCTCCAGGGTCGTCTTGGACCACGCCGTCACAGAGGGAACAGTTAACGTCATTGAGAAACCAGCGCCGTCCTCCCAGGCCCACCGAATGTTTCACGTCGTCTGGACATCATTTGGTGATACCTTTCCGTCAAGGCATCATCGCAGGCAACCTCCCTACTTTCATCTAGTAGTTGGCTTTAGATCTTTCAATTACTATACGAAAATACGGATGAACACTTTTTGGAGGTTTTCTCCAACAGGAAGATACTTGAAGTTTACTTTTGTTAAAATCAATAAAAGATATAAAATTCTCAGAAGAAAATTTATGTTTTCCTTTTAACTGCGTGGTTCCAGAACCAAGAACAGTTTGTGTTAGTAAAATTCAACGAATAAAATTTGAAAGCCTAACAGCGTACTCAACGTCCAACATTCGTATTGAGGGGTGGCCGCCCAACACCTTTACGTTTGGACGTGGTTTCACTTTGGTTTCGTCAATTGTTAAAGATAGTACAGCAGTCTTGCTGTTTCCCAAATGCTAACATTCGTTCCTCGTCAGATGACGTTTAAATCGCCTGGACGGGTTGTGTAGCGATAGTAGGTACACGATCATAATTTTCTGCCTGATCAGAGGAGGCCTATATTATCAACGGGAAAGTTTGTATGTTACTACTTCTCGTCTAACGGTTGGTCGGATTTAGAAATTTGTAATGCATATAGCTTATACCTTGGATTAACACAAAGGCACTAGCACCATACGGTACAAGGCGGATGGTACTTTATGTTTCGACTCCGTTTGACCGATCGTCAGAAAAGTTGGCAGATATACGCAAGTTTTCGCGTACTGGGGAGAGCGGAGGAGATGGGTTGGGGAAGAGAGAGAGAGATGACCAGGAGAAAATTGACAGAGTAGAAGACAAGGGGAGACGAACGAAGATGGGAGAAAAAATGGCCCAGAGAGGGGAGGAGGACGAAGAGGAGAACATTGACAGAGAGAGGGACAGGAAAAGACAGGGAGAGGGTGGAGGAGAAGGTCAACAGAGAGGAGATTTGGGGGTGGGGGAGGAGGATATGGACTAATGGATGACACGAATGAGTATATAATGTAGAACGTTACTGCGAATTAGACGTACCATCGTTTATAACAGAAACATACAAAGAGAAGATGGACAGAGAAAGGGGCATGCCTAGATGGAGAGGGACCCGAAGGAATAGATACAAAAAATGTGTGTACACGTAAAGGACCAAACTGCTAAGCTCATCCGTCCCTAGAATTACAAATTACTTAGACCACGCAGTGATTTCCGTGCGGTGGAAACAGACAAGGAGGTAGTGGTGGAGGATGAGATGAACAGAGTGCCTCAAACAGTTGTGAAGTTATTTAATCCGTTTCCTGCCACGTTTTGTAATTCGCTACTCGGTGTCATAAAAATGTTTTCCGTGGAGTAACAGAGCCCTTTGCGAGCGACGGAAGTTCTGACAACTTTTCCCATCGTCTCTCTCTCTCAATTATCCTTTTTCTGCGCGGTGTGTTGGAACGCGAGTGGCGCGCTGAAAAGAGTTCCAAGATAACTTTTGTGACGCCGCATACACGTGGATATTGAGTTTAGGAATTAACTTCAGTAACTGTTTAGTAGCACGTAGCAACGCCGGACGGAGCTAGTAAAATTATGCATAGTTGAAGTGCACTGAGCCGTAAGAAAATGAACTAACTCGGCTGGAAATCCGAGAACTTCAAATTAGTTCATACAGCCGAGACGGACAACAAGATCATAACATTTCAATGCTATCATTTCGCAGACGAAACGAATCGACGTAGAATCGCACAGCTTGTCTTTTGAAAGTTCTTTATCTTGACATTACCTGATGTCGCAGGTTGTGGAGGCTATGATACATTAATAATCTTCAGAAGTCAAAAGCCAAGATCGCAGAATTTTTATTTTATGACGAGTGCGCTATGACACTAAAAATCTGGTCGGATCAAATTTTAAAAGTTGGTCATCTCATTTTTAAAAAATTAAAAAAAAATTGTTCTGATCAAATGATGGTGGCATTACCCACTGAAACCGGTCGTAATAAAATAACAATTCTGCGATCTTGGCTTTTCACTTT
The DNA here is from genome assembly GCA_026315105.1 of Locusta migratoria. NCBI lineage: Eukaryota > Metazoa > Arthropoda > Insecta > Orthoptera > Acrididae > Locusta > Locusta migratoria. Next base: position 674,720,500 of record CM048755.1, read on the forward strand.
TAAAGATCATTCTTCGTTATCTCTTCCTTTAACCCAACATGGTGAAGGTCCTATACGAACTAATAATATTACAGAAATGTTCGAAACAGACTTTGAATAGAGATATCCTGCCAGAGTTAGTAACACTTCTTTAATGTATATTTCTTAAATGTGGGTATGGCTTATAGCTTTGTCAAGGCTAGAAATCAGGCGTCGTTCAACTTTACACTGAGGCGAATAACGTACTAGGGTAGTGATATGCATAGACGGCCGTACTAACGCGTACACCTGGTTTAAATGGACGATGCATCTGCAGAACTATCAACTGTACTCTATTGATTCATGTGAAAAGGTTTCCGACCTGATTGTGACCGCCAGACGGAATTGAACAGACTGTGTACTGTGTATCACATAAACAATGGCGTTGATTGCATCGCAATACGTCAATTACATCCCGAGATATTGCGACGCTAAATTGACGCTTGAAATACGCGAAACGCGCGTGTAACCCCCGTCCTGAACAGCATGGATTTCTCACCTGAGTGGACGTGCGCTAGCCACGCGTTTCGCTTATTTCAAGCGTCAATTTAGCGTCGCAATATCTCGGGATGTAACTGACGTATTACGATGCAATCAACGCCATTGTTTATGTGCTTTGTCATGTTATAGGCCGGTCGCTGTGGCAGTGATGACTGAGGCGCTTCAGTCACGGTCTGCACGGCCACTACGGTCGGGGGTTCGAATCCCCCCTCGGTCATGGATATTTGTGCCGTCCTAGTTCGTAAGTAGTTCATAAGTAGTTTGTAAGTTTAGGGACTGATGACCCCGTAGTTAAGTCCCATAAGATTTACAAACATTTCATGTTATAGATTGCTGAAGAAATAATATAGGGTGTCGGTTTAAAAAAAAACATTAAGTTTATATTTAAAAAACACATATGCTTTCGTTTTATAATGTTTCAAAATATATCCATTCATGAGCCCCAACCTTACATTGATACCGATGAAAGTTGTTTTACAATAGCTGATGTTGATCCAGAGATATTTTGGGTGAGCAAGATAGCTGGGACACCCTGTATATGTTTGATAAAGTCGTCAGCAAACACTCTGCGAAAGCACGGTCGAATAGCTCAGGTGGTTAGCGTGTTAGCCTACTACACAGAAGATACAGGTTAGAACCAAATTTCAAGAAAAATTTTTATTTTTATTATTTATTTCCCTCTTCCTAACCTTCAGTCTGTATGCATACAATAGGGCAACAGCTATACTTGGCTTTTCCATCACGAATCCGGTTCCTCGAATTTATAATGAATATTTTCACAGCTTACAATATCGTCTAGTTTCATAATAAAACTGTAATCAAAATAGCATTTAATCTAGCTGCATCAATTGTAAAGTGCATTTGGAAGTATTCGCCTTTATAGAAAGAAAATATTGTAATTAAAATTTTAATTAGCTGAAACCGTAATTTCATAAATAAAATTCTTTATGATCTAATAGAATATTTATATCAATGTTATTTTAAAATTATGCGTGCCTGGGCTATTTCGCCATAGTACTGTAAATAACTCACTGACGAGGATATAACATATGTATGCGTTGCGCTTAAACTTTAGAGCCCCTTTTCTCGTAATTTTCTGGATAGTGCACTTTAATACTTCTGTGAGTAGACACCCTTGACGCTTACTAATGACATGCCAAGTCCCACCCCAAACTGAATTTCCGACACCGGAAGGTCTCCTTGTCAGTCTGTTGTTCAGCCAGGTGTAATCTGTCAAATACTTCATTGTGTTCTTGCCTGCTAGTTGCAGTTTACTCACATATTTCTTTTATGGCCAGCGTATTTCCATGCCATTTCTTTACAGCTACGCAGAAGAAGGGCATGAAAAAAGACATGTCGGTACCATATGTACATAACCTCTATGCTCCACATTCTCATTACGTTTAGGAAGGAAGGAAGAAACTTGGAGTTTAACGTCCCGTCGACAGCGCGGTCATTAGAGACGGAACTTATGCTCGGATTTTTGGGTAGGGATGGGAGAGAAATACGGCCGTGCCCTTTGAAAGGAACCATTCCGGCATTTGCCTGAAGTGATTTAGGGAAATCACGGAAAACCTAAATCTGGATGGCCAGAGGTGGATTTGAACCACCATCCTCCCGAATGCGAGTCCAGTGTCTTACCACTACGCCACCTCACTCGGTCATTGCGTTTAGGTCCTAAACAAACACAATTTCCAGTTGATGAATCGCATACTGTGAACAGTAGTAAAATACGTATAAAATAATTATAGATCACTTCCTCTTCGGAAAATCATTTCATACCGAGAAGGTTGCGTTCCAGCTTTGGAATGCTGTTCAGAAACAGCTAATAGACTCGAATTTGAGAACGGTTTGTTATTTGTATATTAAGGAATACGATCTGTGGGAACACTTTCTCGCGAACAGCCTCTATCGATCTCGTCGTCACGCCCACGATCCTAACTGGTAACAGCGCGAACAAAGACCTGCAATTAGCGCGTTTAATTAAAGATGTGACCTGGTATCGAATCTGTAACCTGATCGATAAAGGCTTCGGTGCACAAAATCGGCGTGATGCGTCTGTATACGTAGAGGAATTTCTTCACTCATAGTGAAATGTTCAAATGTTTGTAAAGCTTAAGGGACTTAACTGCGGGGGTCATCAGTCCCAAAACTTACAAATTACTTATGAACTACGTTATATTAAAGACGACACAAATATCCATGCCCGAGGGGGGATTCTAACTCCCGACAGTAGCGGGCGTGCAGACTGTGACTGGCGCGCCGCAGACCGCTCGGCCACTGCGGCCGGCTCATACATAGTGAATTAAGTAGTTTGTCGAAATTACTTTGTGGTTTGACTCTCATTATGTGCTCCAGAAATAACATCTAAAAACATTAAATTACAAACGCAAAGCCACAGCAGCGTGTCAACATGCAACACTTCGTTAGTTTTGTACCAGTTCTGGTGCACTGGCGTGGACTGCCACTGCTACACAGCTGGCAACAGCAACGCCAAATTAGTTCTGTAAATGAGTAATGGTAATGTGAATCGAACAGTAAGATATTGTGTGACTGTGAAGCTGGAGTAAGAGAACGCGACGCGAGAATGGCCGCGCGGTCTGCAGCTCCGTGTCACGGACTGGGGCCGCTCCCACTGGAGGTTTGAGTCCTTCGAGCATGGATGGATGTGTTGTCCTTAGCGCACGTTAACTAAACTAGTGTGTATGTTTAGGGGCCGATGACCTCAGTAGTTTGGTCCCTTGGGTCTTGCACCATTTTAAGAACGTAAGAGAAAGTGAACCACGCTGGGCATTAAAACCTTTTAATTCGTCACGGTGTTTTTTGGAGCTTACGCCGTGTTCTGAGGTGATAAACTAATCATTTTGGCCTTCGGTTGTTCCACTTTTCGTAACGTGACCCCATCTTATTTTTCGTAAAAATAAAGCGTGTTCGAGAATGTATCGTTTTTCTTTGACAATGATGGCATATATCTTATGAACAAAAACTTAATTTTCGTGTCAAAACATTCCTACAGGAGCGCTTGACTTGTTCCGCCCCCTTTTTTCACTTATCAATCACCTACAAACACCAGTTCAACCAACTAAGTCCGTCTGCTGAAGCTTGTACCAAAATGTTCAAATGTTTGTAAATCTATCGGACCAAACTGCGTGGTCATCAGTCCGTAGCTTACAAACTACCTTAACCTAGGTAAACTAACCTAAGGACAACACACACAACCATGCTCCAAGGAGGACTCGAACCTCCACGGCGAGCAACCGCGCGCTCCGCAGCGAGACGCTTTAGACAGCTCGGCTACTCCACCGCGGCGAAGCTTGAACCCTAAAAATAACATTTTTACAATACAGTATCTTAACAATTCTCAGATGTGAATCCAAGATCTGTCGCGATTAAGACTTTGCATAAAAAGTTCTGTTTGCTTTTAGGCGCAGCAAGTACAATGAGAACATTTATACAATTCTGAGATGTATTATGTGGATAAACAGGGCGCTTTTCTTCCGTACAGAAAAGCAGATATGGTGACGAAAAACGAAGGAAACCAACTCGGGAATAAGGACGGGAACTGAAAGTTTCACGTCCCACGACGAGGACGGCGTCATTAGAAACGGAGTAGAAACTCTTATTGGGAGGAATAGGGGAGAAAATCGGCTGTGATTTTCGAACGAACTATCGGAAATGTTCAAATGTTTTTAAATCTATCGGACCAAACTGCGTGGTCATCAGTCCATAGCTTACAAACTACTTAAACCTAGGTAAACTAACCTAAGGACAACACACACACCCATGCCCCAGGGAGGACTCGAACCTCCACGGCGAGCAACCGCGCGTTCCGCAGCGAGACGCTTTAGACCGCTCGGCTATTCCACCACGGCAAACTATCGGAAAATTTGTCTTTAGGGGAAACAACAAAAGTCCTATATCTGGACAGCCGGATGGAAAAATGATCCCCGGACTCTCAGAATACGAGACCAAGGAGAATTTTATGAGTTTTACATTTAGCAAATGTCATTGAAGGTGGGACATCCGGCCGCAGTGGCCAAGCGGTCAGCGACACGCCAGTCACAGTCTGCACGGTCGCTACGGTCGGGGGTTCGAATCCCCCATCAGGTATGGATGTTTGTGTCGTCTTTAGTATAAGGTAGTTGTTTGTAAGTTTGTAAGTGTAGGGACTGATGAGCCAGCAGTTAAGTCCCTTAAGCTTAACAAACATTTGAGCATTTTTTGTAGGTGGGGCAAAGATGGTGCAGGTGTGTTTTTTTGCGCACAACACCCCCTCTCTGCGAGTGGCTGTTCCGGGACACACATACTGAAACCTATCTGCGTAGTCGTAGGCTGACGCCTTTCCAACGGGGTTTGGTGGGCACTGCCCGAAGGATGAGAGTTTCTATTTAAGCATTGGTGCAGGAATTCGACTTCAAACGTTCAACCGCGTCCAGGGTGTATCGCGAATGGCTGGTTGAGTGTGTCACGGCCCGCAACAGACCAACTGCCGATTGTTCAGCCACTCTCCATGATTGTGTCCGGCGACATCTGAGAAGGATCTTCAATAGTGACAGAATGGCAACAGTGCAAAAAATAAATAAAATATAATAATAATAATAATAATAATAATAATAATAATAATACGGCTTAATTCAACACAGGACTTGGTAGGCACGTCTCCCAGTGGACAATCCATAGGAACGTGGTTTCCATGGCTTATAGGACCCGTTGCCGCACACGGTTGACACTGAATAATATAATAATTACAGCAGTCTAGATATGATACTTATTTTATTCCATTATGAGAACCGGTTTCGATCAATAAAGATTATCCTCAAATCATACCATTGAGTGTTGCTCCTCAAGAGACGGGCCAGCTACTCACAAGGACATGATCTGAGGATTACCTTTATTGATCAAAACCGGTCATCAAAATGAAATATCATATTGCGATCTAGACTGTTGTAATTATTGTATTATTCAGAAAAATTTTAATGGCTGTTTTTATTTCCATAGCAACAATGCCCCATAAAATATTAAACGGATGCCACTGTTAGCACAACGTCATAGAACACAACCGACTTGCTATCATCAAGAACGATCGGCCTTAGGCACGTGCAAACGATGCAATCGCACAGGGCTCCGCGCTTCTAGAGACCCGCGTCCAACATTACAACGTAATTTGAAAACTGTCATCCGTCATTTTGTTTCTGAAACTACGTTTAATATAATGTACCCATTGTGACAGGACTATGATCCCTGGAGTACGTCTCAGATTTAGAAAATTATACATGTATCGGGTCGAAGGAAAGATGAGTTATGATACTGATGCGCTATAGCAATATCCAGTGTGAGCACATGGCTATTGCTCATGCTTAAATTAAGAGGTACGCGATTCATTGTTTGCCTTCGCCTGACCGAGCCCTTTCTACTCGTCGTTGTTACTAATAATCAAGCATTACATTCTCCCGTTAGCAGCATTTCCCACAAGACAGGCTGTTCCATCTTCAGCTGAATCCGAGCAGCGACCCTGCTCCGCTCTCTGTCAACAAACAGGACGGTAAGGCACTTGGCGCAAGACCACAGCTGGCATGGCGAGTTTTTCCGCCCGTCTTCTTTGCCTTATATGAGCACCAAACTAGTACTCGTAACTGCTATGACGTAGCGACATGCTACCTCAGGTAAACAGGAAATAAAATGATCGCGTGGCTTTTATTGGGCGGGGTATCCTCATCGGCGTTCGGCCGCTTACTGCAAGTCTTTTGAACCAATAGCAAAGTTATTTTTTATTACTAACATTTTACACTACTGGCCATTAAACTTGTTACATCAAGAAGAAATGCAGATGATAAACGGGTATTCATTGGAAAAATATACTAGAAGTGACATGTGATAACATTTCCACGCAATTTGGGTGCAAAGATCCTGAGAAATTAGTACCCAGAACAACCACCTCTGGCCCTAATAACGGCCTTGATACGCCTGGGCATTGAGTCAGTCAAACAGAGCTTAGATGAAGTGTACAGGTACAGATGCCCATGCAGCTTCAACACGATCCAACAGTTCATCAAGAGCAGTGATTGGTGTATTGTGACGAGCCAGTTACTCGGCCACCATTGACCAGACGTTTTCAGTTGATGAGAGATTTGGAGAATGTGCTCGCCAATGCAGCAGTCGAACATTTTCCGTATCCAGAAAGGCTCCTAGAGGACCTGCAACATGCGGTCGAGCATTATCCTGCTGAAATGTAAGGTTTCGCAGGGATGTGAAATCTAACGGCTACTGTTCATTCGTGCACTCAGGTTCGTCGTTGCGTACACCATCGCAGACGCTCCTGTCTGTGATGCAGCGTCAAGGGTAACGGCAGCAATGTTCTCCAAGCTGATAGTCCATGCTGCTGCAAACGTCGTAGAACTGTTCGTGCAGATGGTTGTTGTCTTGCAAACGTCCCCATCTGTTGAATCAGGGATCGAGACGTGGCTACATCGTCCGTTACAGCTATACGGAAAAGATAACTGTCATCTCGGCTGCTAGTGATACGAGACCGTTGGGATCCAGCATGGCGTTCCATATTGCCCTCCTGAACCCACTAATTCCATATTCTGGCCGCGGTGGAGTAGCCGAGCGGTCTAAAGCACCTCACTGCGGAGCGCGCGGTTGCTCGCCGTGGAGGTTCGAGTCCTCCCTGGGGCGCGCGCGCGCGTGTGTGTGTGTGTGTGTGTGTGTGTGTGTGTGTGTGTGTGTGTGTGTGTGTGTGTGTTTGTCCGTAGATTAGTTTACCTAGGTTTAAGTAGTTTGTAAGCTAAGGACTGATGACCACGAAGTTTGGTCCGATAGATTTACAGACATTTGATTTGATTTTTCCATAGTCTGCTAACAGTCATTGGATCGCGACCACCGCGAGTAGCAATGTCGCGATACGATGAACCGCAATCGCAATAGGCTATAATCCGACTTTTATGAAAGTCGGAAACATGATGGTACGCATTCTCCTCCTTACACCAACGTTTCACCAGACAACGCCCGTCAACTGCTGTTTGTTTATGAGAAATCTGTTCGAAACTTTACTCATGTTAGCACGTTGTATATGTCGCCACCGGCGGCAACCTTGTGTGAATGCTCTGAAAAGCTAACAATTTGCGTATCACAGCATCTTATTCCTGTCGGTTAAATTTCGCATCAGTAGCACGTCATCTTCGCGGTGTAGCAATTTTAATGGCCAGGAATGTAGGATGTGTTCCATTCCGAAAAGTACACAAAAAAAGCTTCGTTCAACAATTTAAAAGAAAGCTGTAGCAAAAGAAAGAAAATTAAATGTTTCCTATGATATAATATAGTTTTGTTACTCTTGGTGAGGAGGACGGGGGTTGCCGGAATATTTTTACTTGGAAGGGGGTCGCATATTCCAGAAGGTTGAAAAACACTGCTATTGTTCAATAACTGTCAGCCTGTAATATCAGTGCTGCACGCATGAATGGTCGTGCGGTGGCCGAGGGGACTGAGGCGCTCCAGTCACGGTCTGCACGGCCATTACGGTCGGAGGTTCGAATTCCCCCGCGGGCATGGATATTTGTGCCGTCCTTAGGATAAGATAGTTGATAAGTAGTTTGTAAATTTAGGGACTGATGACCCCGTAGTTAAGTCCATTAAGCTATACAAACATTTGAATTTTTTAATGGTCGTCACTGGCATTCAGAGGCACACAGGTCTATGAATAGGCGCATAACTCTGTCTCCGTCGGCTCTTGTCATGTACGGCAAAAGCAACACCACCGAAAAGCCACTCACAAGGAAAGTACTTGGGCTCGAACAAACACATATACACTAAAATCGTATGAGAGATAATGTAAAGATCCCTTATTGCACTAGTGATACTCCCGCATCTGCAAAACTCTGCAGTCGTCCGTTAGAGGCCTCTGCGTGTGACATGCCACATTGCACTTTGACCTGTCGGTTCGCCAGTAGGGACGGTGCAGTGTGCCTCCGAAGTTGCGTTTTGTGATGTTATTCGTGTGGTGAAGCGTCAGATGGGGCGGTGATTGCTAATCAATCCTGCTAATGTATTACGATTAGTTGAGATGAAGTTACGAAGAACCCTTCTTCGTGAAGATGGTATTAGTGTAGAAGATGAATCATTTTCATGCTTTCTAGTATCTGTTATGGTACAGAAATATGAGCATAAGTTAGATACTGTTGTTACAAACTCATAATAATGATAATAGGGATGATGATAACGAACAAGTCATTGCAAGCGGTAGTGCTACGGTAAATGCGGAAAGAGGCGATGGAAGCAGTGGCAGTGAATACCAACAGTCTTTCGGGAAAATTAAAGTTGCAACTATCATCACGGCTTTTGATGACAATTCGCTAGAGAACATGTACGATGATTATTACATAAGTTATAGTTCAGATATCTGCATTACGAATGGCGTCTACAATTACATCTACAGTGCTATCTAGAGCATGGTTGCAGAGCTTTGCAGAAAAACGACACCTACAAGCAGATTGAGGTGTATGTAGAGATCCTGTAACCAAACGTTCATACAGATATGTTTGTTCGAGCCCATGTACTTTCCTTGTCAGACATGCAACTTATACGGTGCCACTGAGCCGACAGCATACCATACAACGTCGGCCGAACTGTGAGTAAGCTTTCGGTAAAAATACATTCTTTCGAATTGAGATGAAATGCAGTTTCCCGCAGGGAGAGACAAAAGTTTGCAATGGTACTTGAGCAAAATCAATAATCTGTGTGGGCGGCGAGAGAAGGTGTGGGCGGCGCGCGCGCGGCTGCCAGTTCACAGGCCGCAGCTCTCTCTGTACAACACCATTCATCACTGCTTCCTATTCATTACACTTCCCGTGCTTTCTCTGTATTGTAACCATATTCTCTGACGCCGTACGTTAATTAAAGGCACGGACAACTCTCCATGTAAATCGAACCATTTCGTGTATCCTAGCGCTGCCAATCAGTGGGCTCACAGCTGTATCCAATAGAAGTGCATTTCTGCGGGTGCATTTCTGCAGTATTGCAAAAAAGAATAAACATTTTAAGCATTAGCTGATGACAAGTCCATTAGTGCCAGACGAAAATACAGAAACAGTGGCCTTTGATTTCGCTTTAATCATCAAATGTTCAAATGTTTGTATAGCTTATGGGACTTAACTACGGGGTCATCAGTCCCTAAACTTACAAACTGCTTATGAACTAGCTAACACTAAGGACGGCCCAAATGTCCATGCACGAGGGGGGATTCGAACCCCCGACCGTAGTGGCCGTGCAGACCGTGACTGGAGCGCCGCAGTCCCCTCGGCCACCGCAGCCGGCGTTTTAATCATTTCCATCCGTTTAACAGACAAGTTGAGTGACTGGACTGAAGAGTTTCTAGCTAATATAACGCATCATGTAATTCTCAATGGAGAAAAGTCTTCAGCCGTGAAAGTGATTTTCGGTGTCTCCTATTGGAGTGGTATAGCACCGTTGCTTTTCACAATATAAAATATAAATAACCTGATATAAGGTAGAGAAAGATGGTTGTCTCCCATCGCTTAATGTCTTGGTTAGACGGAAGAGTGACGGCTCTCTAGGGCACTCAGTTTATCGCAAGCCCACTCATACAGATTCGTATTTGAATGCTGCAAGTTGTCACCATCCTCCGCAAACTATGAGTGTCCTAAAGACACGGTGTCTGATACAGATAGTCTACCTAAGGAGCTTTACCGCCTAAAGGCTATATTAAGATAGAATGGCTACTCTGATCGGCAAACTAACAAAGCATTCTCAATTTAAAGCAAGACCCAGAATATAGAGAATGAGGACGACACGCCTGTTAAGTCATTATTATTTCTTCCCTTCGTTGGAATCCTTTCCGTTAAAATAGCAAGGATTCTTCAAAATTACCAAGTGAGAGCGATTTTCCGCCCACCAGCCAAATTTTCAGAACTACTGGAATCAGTGAAAGATAATTTGTTATTGCGGAAGGCGGGAATATGCGAAATACCTTCTCAGTGCGGTATGGCTTACATTGGACGAACAACACGCACAGTGGAAGAACGCTGCACAGAACATAAGCGTTGCACCAGCCTTTTGCAACCCAGAAAATCTCCAGTGTCGGAACATTGCATCTCCGCTGGACACATAGTGAGTACGACGAAACATCAATTCTAGCCACAGCTACATCTTTCTGGGACTCCATCATGAAAAAACAGGTGAAAATATGCGTGGCAGAAAATTTGATAAACCGAAACAGCGCCTATCAGCTGGACAATGCATGGAATCCCGTCCTCTCGAAGATTTTCCCAAGACGAAGAAGCCAGAGGACTCCGATGGTTGCCGGCCACGGTGGCCGAGGGGACTGAGGCGCTTCAGTCACGGTCTGCACGGCCACTACGGTCGGGGGTTCGAATCCCCCCTCGGGCATGGATATTTGTGCCGTCCTTAGTATTAGCTAGTTCATAAGTAGTTTGTAAGTTTAGGGACTGATGACCCCCATAGTTAAGTCCCATGGACTTTACAAACACTTTTTTTACTCCGATGGTTGCGACTAGCGGCAGCGCCGAAGACATGTAGTTCTGCACGTCTACCAGCGAGGGCGCTGCTATAGGACAGTGCAAGTCTCGGGCATGTGCAGATTACTATTAGCGCGCTGGGGCGGAACGGAGAACATCGTACCTCGAGGTTTGCCGATTCCGTCCTTCAGTTCAGCGAGTCTTCCTCAGTACCCGTGGCTCTCCTGAAGAAGGCTGGCAGGTTTCCAGTTGAAATATCGTGTATTGGACGCAACGACGACCGGCTGCAAGCCCGAAATCTATTTGAATGACCTTGAAGATGATGCTGAAGTATATCGAGAAGTCGCAACACTGGAAAAGGGAAGCGATATGCAGGATGATCTGCATCCTGTCGACTCATGATGCAGACAATGGCAACTAACCCTCAACAAACAGAAATGTAAAGTACTGCTGTCAATAAAGTTCTTCTGGGTATGAGACCGCGTCGTGATTTTTAAAAAAAATCTTCCGACGTTTCGGCCACTGTTGCAGGCGGCCTTCATCAGGGTTTGTGTCTGACTGCTGAATGTGAGACAGCTTGCGACTTATATAATTGTGCTAACAGCGGTTTGAGGAGCGGTTACTCGTATTTATATTATTACACGCCATTGGTGGAAAAAGGCGTCAACGATTGGTGTTTTTATATAATTTATGTATAATTATATAAGTCACAAACTATCTCAAATGCAGGAATCGGACACAGACCCTGATGAAGGCCGCCCGCAACAGTGGCCGAAAACGACGACGCGGTCTCATACCCAGAAGAATTTTATTGACAGTGACAACGATCGCGAAAGCCTACGCTTGCAAGTGAAGTGTTGCGTTTACATGGAAACAAGGATTCTGTATTATATAACTACGCAATGGTAGCACAAACATTTGAAAGTGTCTAGAACCTGACATAAGGAACGATTTGAAACGGAAATGAAACGACCATATAAAAATTAACCGTGGGTAAGGCAGATGCCAGACATTCATTGGGAGAATCCTCAGGAAGTTTAGTCTGTCAACAAGAACAGTATGTTACAATATACTCGTTCGGCCGACGCATGAGTACTGCTCATCAGTGTAGGATCCGTACCACCTTGGGTTGATAGAAGACGTAAAGAAGGTCCAAAGGAGAGCAGCATGTTTCGTTCTGGGTTCATTAAGTAAGCGCGAAAGCGTCACGCTGGTGATTATGAATCTCCACTGACGGACGCTGCGATACGGGCATACGATTCTCGAGGAGTCAACCAATGTCTTGCTTCCACCTATGTATATCTCGCAAAAAGAGCATGAAGATAATATCAGAGATATTAGAGCCCCCAAGGAGGCATACGGCAGTAGTTTTTTTCCCCGCGAGTCATACGCAATTTTAGTAGGAGGGGGATGGTACACGAAGTACCGTGTGGCCACACGCCGTCAGTTGACTTGCGAAGTATGGATGTAGATGTAGATCAGATAATCTACGGAAAACTCAATCTGCATCACTGGACAATGGAAACGAACCCAGGTTCTGTCTCTTACCACTGTGCCATCTTGTTAGATACGCCTCTTATCTTCACGCACTCAAGGTGGAAGAAATGCGTCGCGATACCTGCATTTTGTGAATTTTATGTTTTTCATGGGATCTCATTTTTTATATAATCCTTTTACCATTTTTTTTTTACATCAACCACGAATGTTCTTATAACCTTTCCCTGTAGCGTATCATTTCATTTTTCTCGGAGACTTTCATTGATTTAACAATTTTTGAGAAGTCTGGAAAGTCGATTATAGATGTTCAGATGTTTGTTAAGCTTATGGGACTTAACTACGGGATCATCAGTCCCTAAACTTACAAACTACTTATCAACTACCTTATACTAAAGACGGCACAAATATCCATGCCCGAGGGGGGATTCGAACCCCCGACCGTAGTGGCCGTGCAGACCGTGACTGGAGCGCCTCAGTCTCCTCGGCCACCGCGGCCGGCAGTCGATTATATTCTTAATGTTCAATCCCATTATCATATACAAGTACTTCATGTGGTGAATCACTATAAAAATATCAACAAGTTAGTCTCGTATTTCGTATCAGTTTGAGAACTTCAGAATACACAGAAGTAGTGGGTAACGTATACATTCCTGTATAAGTGGAAGTAGTAGTTATTTTACATCGTATTTATTGAATGATCAATTTTATACAACAGTTACTAATACAAAATTAATTATTTTAGTCCCTAAAAAGAAGCAAGAAAAGCGTAGCCATCTTCTCATCCAAGTTTAGGCGTAACTTAACGCTGACGTTGCCTATAGGCTACAGTGATCGGTGCACGGCAACACCGTTAAAACAACTATAAGAAAGTACTTACGACAAGCTATGCTGTAGTTATTATTACTACTCATTTCAATCGCAGCAATTTTACCTATACTCTCTGTTGATACATACCTAACCACACCCTTTAACATCACGACATATGCGTAAAAACATAATGAAATAGCTCACAAATTCGTAAAAAATATCAAAGTACTTTTCACAGCCTAGAATGTAGATGTCATTGGTGCAATTTACACTGTATCTTAACAAGGAAAAAGTCTATAATCACATCTCAGATACAAAAGTGTTCGTCTCTGTCAATGAACTTCGTTCAGGGATTTTACCTATCTGAGAAACTAACTGCACTTGTCAAAATCAATTAGGGGATTACTTGAGATATCTGGTTCTACAGAGTGGAAATAACAACATTAAAGCAACCGAGAAAATGTTAATAACAGAAAGTTGATGCAGAGGGGGTGGTGCTGATGTGTGTTTAATCAAATGTTCGAATGCTTGTAAACCTACTGGATCACAATCTACTATGGTCATCAGCTCATAGACTTACAAACTACTTAAACTAAGATAAACTAACCTAGGGACACACACACACACACACACACACACACACACACACACACACACACACACAGCCGGCCGCGGTGGCCGAGCGCTCTGCGGCGCGCCAGTCACAGTCCGCACGGCCGCTACGGTCGGGGGTTCGAATCCCCCCTCGGGCATGGATGTTTGTGTCGTCTTTAGTATAAGGTAGTTCATAACTAGTTTGTAAGTTTAGGGACTGATGACCCCGCAGTTAAGTCCCTTAAGCTTAACAAACATTTGTTTTTAACACACACACACACACACACACACACACACACACAAGGGACGACTCGAACCTCCGAATGGAACGGCTGCTCTGTCCACATCATGACGCATTAGACCACGCGGCCAATCCGTGCGGCTGTATTAACCAAACGAATTACACGAGCAGTTGGGTTCAGATAGTGTAGTGAGCAGGTAGTACAATGCAATAACAACGTCACTTACCCGAATCTTTTGCATGGAGAGCCACAGGAAGCTTGGAAGCAGGACAGACACACAGAGAGGTGGCTGCAGCTATTGAAGTGTTCCCAAGTGTAAATTCCAAGACCGTGACGCGATTTCAGACAATAGGAACCGTTAAAAGAAGGTAATTCCAAGGTCGCGCACGGTTAACATCAGCAAGAGATGACCGTTATCTCCGGTTAACAGCCCGTCGTGGCAGAAGGCTGAATGTAACTCAGCTGCAACGCACCCTCCAGGCAGCAACAGGACGGACGCGCAACATCAACACAACAGCTCGAAATAGCGTTAGGGGAATGTGGTCTCTACGCAAGGAGACCTATTGTGTGTATCCCATTAAAACCACGACACCATTTAACCCGCACAAACTGAGCGGAGGATAATCAGGATTGGAGTCGTAACGAATGGCGCCGGGTTCTGTTCACACATGAATCAAGGTTTTGTGTTCAGCCGGACAATCGTCGTTCCGTGATCTGGAGAGAACGTGGAACTCGGAACAATCCCGCTTATGCGCGGGAAACATCACCATATCATGGTGGTGGACTAATGGCCTGGGCAAGGAGTCAGTATTGGCCGATCTACGTGATGGCGTTCAGGATGGCGCTTTGAGTACTCAGAGGTATAAAGACGAGATCCTTCGACCTTTTGTTGTGCCCTACGCCGGTGCCACAGGAGATGGGTTCCTTCTGGAGGACGATATCAAATGTTCAAATGTTTGTAAGGCTTATGGGACTTAACTACGGGTTCATCAGTCCCTAAACTTATAAACTACTTATGAACTACTTACGAACTAGGACGACACAAATATCCATGCCCGAGGGGGGATTCGAACCCCCGACCGTAGTGGCCGTGCAGACCGTGACTGGAGCGCCTCTGTCCCCTCGGCCACCGCGGCCGGCTGGAGGACGATATCCCTCGCCCCCACAGACAACATGCTTGAAACTGAGTGAAATGAAGGAATGGAGTAGCCAGCTTGTTCACCGGACTTCAGCCCCACTGAGCATGTCTGGGATGCACTTGAGAGATGCATTACAGCCAGACCAGCACCTCCCAACGGATGCACAGCTGGATATTGCACTCATGGAAAAAAGACCAAATAACTCTCAAGACTTTTTCACCATTATGGTAGCCCCATGGTGCCTCGCTCTAAGTAAACGGCATGTATACATCAAGTAAAGAGCTAAGATAGAAAATATTAGCCGCGGCGTAGCGGCCGAGCGCATTGAGACGCTATGCTTCGATGCGCGAGGTTGTCCCCCGTCGGGAGTTCGAATCCCCCCTCGGGCATGGATGTTTGTGCCGTCTTTAATATAAGCTAGTTCATAAGTAATTTGTAGTTTAGGGACTGATGACGCAGTAGTTAAGTCCCATGAGCTCTACAAACATTTGAACATTTGAGTAAATATTATATTGTATCACAAATATTTTAAAATTGTATTCAATATCTAAAATACGTTACCACATGTCCATTATGTAAAATATGTCACCTGGTCCCTAACTGTTTTGAGCAGTGTACAATGGTTTGCTTGAAGGTGAGTGTTTTATAATTAACTGTTGTTTATCGTGTAAGGTAACCTAGCATTCGGAAATAGCCACTTGTTCGAAATAAATAGTCAAATATTTACTATATTTATTTTGTTCTCAGGTAGTACATGTCATTTATGCCGACTCCTCGCGTAGTAGTGAGTCTAGGCTAGGATAAAATAAAATTTTGGAAAGAAAAATACTTTACCCCACCAGGTATGAAACCCACGACATATCACATGAGAGTCCAGCAGTTTATCGCAACACCATTATCACCACATTACAATTACAATAAAGTTAGCAGATACTATTTGACCAAATGTTCAAATGTTTGTGAAGCTTAAGGGACTTAACTGCGGGGTCATCAGTCCCTAAACTGACTAAATACTTATGAACTACCTTATACTAAAGACGACTCAAAGATCCATGCCCGAGGGGGCTTCGAACCCCCGACGGGGAACGGCCTCGCGCATCGAAGCATAGCGCCTCAATGCGCTTGGCCAGTCCGCCGCGGCCCTCAAGTGTTCTGAACGTTCGAAAACGTGAAACATATTTAGGAATGTCTGAATTTTTCCTTCCATTACAAGCTAAACAGTAACTAAATATAAAATTCTAAGTTTCTCTGTATTCTAGAAGTACCTTACAATTTTGATGTTCGGTGAGTGACAGTAGTAGTGATTTTCGACAGCCAATATTTCGTGAACGATAAGGTGAAATTGTATAACTTGAAAATATACCTAGTTGTAGTAGACACTTTTGGTCATCGAAAATTCAGGCTTCTAGCTTTATTCACAACGAAGAAACAGGAGATCAATAGTGCTTCGAGAAAAGCATGGTACGGCTGTACGACGCGGTGGGGGCAATCCCGTGCCTCCGAATGTAGAGAGATACTACATCACATCACGTTAAGGAATAATCGATGCGATATTCCTTGATGGCACGGTGACTACCGAACGGTATGTGATGGTGTTGGAAGATAATTTCATCCCCATTATCTAGAGTGAATGACTTCGAGAAGATGTGATTTATTCATGAGGGAGCTCGACACTAACCAAGCTTCAGTTTTTTATACCCTACAGGAGCATTTTCGGGACTGGATAGGCCTCGTTGACTTCCATAATCTCTGAATCGGAATACAATGGATTTCTTTTTGTGGGGCTATATTAAAGACAAGGTTTACAGCAATAACCCCAAAACTAATGCTGAGCTGAAAGCAGCCATTCAGGAGGTGATGGACAGCATCGATGTTCCGACACTTGAGCGGGTCATACAAAATTTCGTTATTCGTCTGTGCCACGCCATCGCCACGGAAGGCAGGCATATCTGTAGTGACGCTCAAATATTGAATAACGTGTGTGCACTCCGTAGGTAATAATTAATTTACGTTTTTAATAACTGTATACACTGTGAATTTGTTCCACAATAATATTTATTTTTGTTGTGAACTAGCTTTCGGTTTCTTAGGCCATCTTCAGACAACTTAATACTGCAGATTATCCACATCACACCAGCTGCTGTGTTTCGAGTACAAAGATTTTACAAAGATAACTGTCAGTCGTATACTATGTAGCCTTTAGGTATTTTATAAACAGAGACGTCCAACCAATTAAAACTGTAACTAAAACATAACTGTACATTAATTTTCAACAATTAGGTTGAAACAAACAATGGTTCAGTGAATAATAGTAAATACAATTGTATATTAAATTAACTTACATAAACGAACGAAAGTAGGAGGGGCACAGTTCAGCGAGGAAAACATAAATGAAATGTTGGTGGGGGAAAAATTTACGTTTTGTTGCATATAGTTGAATAACTGTCACACTGTATCCAAATTTTGAATGGCAAAGAACAAAGCGTTAATATAGTTTCTGGGAAATGGGTTTCGCCACTAAACAAGAAATAAAGGTAAAATTTAAGCGTTTAGTGGATATTAGGACGGTGTGCGGAGAAATCTCTACAAAATTATTGAAGGAGATTTACTGATTCGGTGTAACCACGGCTAACGAAATGTTCAAATGTTTGTTACGCTTAAGGGACTTAACTACGGGGTCATCAGTCCCTAAACTTACAAACTACTTATGAACTACCTACAACTAAAGACGGCACAAATATCCATGCCCGAGGGGGGATTCGAACCCCCGACCGTAGTGGCTGTGCAGACCGTGACTGAAGCGCCTCAGTCCCCTCGGCCACCGCGGCCGGCCATGGATAACGTTTAACTGATGTAGAGTTATGGAACCGGAATGTTAATCAGCGCACGACTGTGTTCAGTACCCAGAAAGTGAATGTCCGACACATCTGTGCAACAATATCGAAGTGTGTAACAAACGAGTTGGGTCAGTAAAACTAAAGTTCGCGACAAGTACGACTTGTACACGAAACGCCCACACCCACAGATGTGGGGCAGGTTTGGTTACCTTACAGGAAGCTGTCACCTGGGAGAAGCGCTGCTCCGTGCGCATGCCTAGCTAATCAATATGCCGCGGCCGCCTGAGAGACGGATACACGTCATTTCATAGACTTCCGTGCTAATAACCACATCAAAAACGTTGGCCGCACACGCGATATGGCACACGAACCTACAGTTTCAGTTGTCTGCATACGCGATTTTAGTCTTCTGTGCAGTGAGACCTGTTTAACAGCAGAACAAGTGCAATAGACTTGCTCCACTCCATACCACTATCTCACGATTTCACATTGCTGTCTTCATAGGACAACTGTCTACTTACAATATATATATCTCTCACACACACCTGTCTACTTACAATATCTCTCTCTCTCTCTCTCTCTCTCTCTCTCTCTCTCTCTCTCTCTCTCTCTCTCTGTCACACACACACACACACACACACACACACACACACACACACATGCCTGAGGGAGGACTCGAACCTCCGACGACTAACGGCCGCGAGGAACACCGCGGAACAGCGCCTCAGTGAGCACGGCTATTTTACCGCGGCAAGCTAGGTGGTTATGAAGTTCTGGCTGATTAGTGTAAGTCCAGAATGCGTTACACGTGACATATTTCTTCTGGTCCGAGAAAAATGGTACCATACTTTCGGTAGAAGATATTGTATTAGTAAAGTGGTACTATTCCAGATGAAATATGTTAAAGCGATATTTGTTTGACATCCGCTTCGGTAGTCAAAGGTGGTCACGTAAGTCATATGAGCTGATTCCCGATTTACGGACCGTGCGACGAAGTCCCTGTTAAAACTTGAAATCTCTTCCCACCGCTGCGCTGGAATGGCCGAGCGTTCTAAGGCGCATTGCTACGTAGCGCGCGGTTGCTCCCCGTCGGAGGTTCGAGCCCTCCCTCAGGCATGGGCGTGTGTATTACCCTTAGGTTAGTTTAAGTCGTTTATAGGCCTAGGGACTGATAACCGCAGTAGTTGAGGCCCATAGATTTACGAACATTTGAACATTTTCTTCCCACCGTGGAATATACATTAGGATGCTGCAACAAAGCGACGCTAAGGATCTGCTCTGTAATTCGACGCATCTGGTCTTTCACTCTTCTTAAAAAAGTATGTCGTGTCTTGTTTCTCAGTCACACAAAGCTGTTCGTTGTTAGACTATTAACATCAATCTCTTATCTCATAAGGAGTTTTTCCATGCTATGCACTTTACACTAATTAGTATTTTATCTCTTCATCTCATACTTTTCGTGCCGTTATGAAATTTCTTTCATTGCACCGATTGCTTTTGCGTCTCGCATATTTAACAATAGAGACAGTAATAGTAATCGTATATTGCCTCCCGTAATTTACCAGTTTTACTATTTCTACATGAATATTGTCATTTTATTGCCATTATAATGGTTGCTACTTCCAAATTCTCTGATCATCAACCGAGTCGTGTTGTCGCAACGGTAAGACAAGTTGCCCATACGTTATCTTCAAGTGCAGACGGCGAGCACGAAACTCGTCGAAACCTTAACACATGGTACCACAACTCTGCTGACAACCCGAGAAGATTTTATCAATGAAACACACCGAGAATAGCTGAACTTCAAAAATGTTCAAATGTTTGTTAAGCGTATGGGACTTAACTACGGGGTCATCAGTCCCTAAACTTACAAACTACTTATCGACTACCTTATACTAAGGACGGCACAAATATCCATGCCCGAGGGTGATTCGAACCCCCGACCGTAATGGCCGTGCAGACCGTGACTGGAGCGCCTCAGTCCCCTCGGCCACCGAGGCCGGCAGCTGAACTTCCTTGTATGATTTTTCTACCAGAAGAAACGCAGTAGTGTTTAATGACAGAAATACTGTAACTCTGCAACGGAACGAGAACCATAATGCTGGATTAAACCGATTAAGACTGCTTCACCGCGCTAAAAATCGCCATATTATCACGGAAAAATAAATATTTTTGTGCACGCTCTGACTCCGAAAATCACTTCCCTTGAAGGCATGCATCAGTGTTCCACAAATTAATATTCGTTTAACCCTTTCGTATCGAAATTAATTAGAATTACGGTTATTACTGTAAAAATTGGTTTCCATTTTGTGTCAGTCTATGTTTCTTAAGGATGGAAGATCGGGGTTTAACGTCCCGTCGACAGGGTGGTCATTAAAGCCTGGCCACATTTCTCAATTTCGATTGCGATTGCTAGTTTTATAATTATTTTAAGTGGGACTTAACTGTCCCACTGGACTAGAGTACGAATAAATTTGGGGAAAATATTTATGCTAGGGACTAGTAGCTGTAAAAGGAATAAAGTATCAGTACTATGTAAATCAAATATATTTTTCCACAACTTCAGAGTTTTATGAAATTTCTCAAAAGATGCCCAAATACATAGTGGTGCTTTGCTATATATAAAATTAGTCCTTATCTTTTGCTTCCAAATGCTACACTGCGGGTATCGCTCCTTATGCTTCTTACTCTAAAGGATTTTTTTTTAACTGTATACAAGCGGACTTCATCAGAAACTTGTTTGTTTTTTTGTGATGAACGCTTGCCTTCCTCTTCTCTTTATATTTCTCTCACAAGGCCAAAGCTAAAAGAAATTTGGTCACATTTTCCTCCATTTGCATATTACAAAACTGTTTCCTGTTGCGAGGTTCACATGAAAAAAGACGATGTCAGCATTTAAGTGAAATTCATTCTCTCTACTCGTCGAACCGATCTGCAGCACCGAATATGATGTATAAATGTAAAAATATATATACATAAATATCATTATACTCACGCTTGTAACAAGGCAAAACCTAGTGTATTATCAATAAATACGTGCACAGATCTGTATATTTTTAGCAAGCAATGTAAAATATTGGATGAGTTCATCTATTGCAGACAGGAAAATAAGCACGGAAAACAGGCAAATTACGAAGCAAACAAAGCACAACTGAAACAGTCAAGCGGAACCTCGCGAATTCAGAGCTAAACAATGAGGCTGTTGGCCCCAAACGGTTCATACATTCAATTCTAAACCGCAGCGCTTCATAGTGTGGGAGTTTCATATTCCTGCAGTCATAGAAATAAATGGGTATGAGAGATACGCAGAAAGCCAGTTATTGAGCTACATAGAATAAAATAGTCACAACTTTTCCACGGTTTGCGTTAGGACGTTCAAATTGCACGGGCGGCCGCGGGATATTGTGGGAATTAGTATGCACATGCACATGTGCATATGGTTTGGTTTAGCGACGAAGGCCGCTTTTATATGGAAGGGTTTGTCAATAAGCAAAACTGGCGCATTTGGGGGACAGAGAATCCGCATTTGCCGACAGGGAAGTCTCTTCACTCTGACCCCTCTCATGTGTCGCATCCTCAAATGAGAACACTAAAATTTTGTCCCATTTCTGTCACCTTTGACATCTGAGGTGATCGTAAAAACACAGGTAATTCATATGAGGACTAATAATAGATGCTATAATGTCTTCTACCTGGCAATGTTAGTCGTTCGGCTAACATGGAAAAGGAAAATACAGATCACAAGAAAGAGTAGAGGCAGGCCTTCAGATGAAAGCTCATTGTTGCCTGTACATCGAAAAAAAACTTGTCATTCGGTATCCAATGAACGACGCTTCGATGGTGTATAAAACTGGCCAGCTATAATGTCAATAGGTGTCATGATTGTGACCGCTGAAGGAAAACACTTTACATTTAAGAAAAGTGGAAACCTGCTCTGTGCCCAAAGTGCCTGATACAATTTAATTGTACGAAAAATACAAAACAGTGTACACTCTTCATGTATTCTTTGGTGTTAGTAACATGTTCTATGCAAAAAGTAAGTTTTCGAACACACTTGCCTCATATGAGGACGCCTTCCTATTGGTCTATGAAACTTACTTTTTTAGATAAATTATGATGAATTCTAAATAACGTACGTCTTAGTTACCAAATAATGTATCAGAAATTTTGTTCGTTGTCGGGTTGATAATTCGTGCATGAGAGGGTTAAAGGGTGACTCTGTGGTGAGCAATAATTGAGGCGACGTTCTTTGATAGCACGTTGACTACCGAACGGTATGTGAAGGTGTTGGAAGAAAATTTCATACCCATTATCCAAAGTTGGCTTGATTTCGAGGAGATGTGGTTTATGCAAGACGGATCTCGATCCTATCGAAGCAGGAGAGTTTTTGATGCCCTGGAGGAACTTTTGGAGACTGCTCTCTGCCTCTGGGGTACACAGAATTACGTTATTCGTCTGTGCTACATCATCGCCGCGGAAGGCAGTCATCTAGAACGTGTAACCTAAATTCAAATATCTGTAGTGTGGATTAGATGCTGGATAAAGTGTGCAAACATCGTAGTTTGTAAGAACTTAGTTTTGTTTCATATAGTTAAATTATCACTCTGTATATCTTCCGCTGGTCATGAAAGGCGTGATTTCAAGAGTTTCGTCGGCCGCAGTGGCCGAGCGGTCTGCGGCGCGCCAGTCACAGTCTGCACGGCCGCTACGGTCGGGGGTTCGAATCCCCCTCGGGCATGGATGTTTGTGTCGTCTTTAGTATAAGGTAGTTCGTAAGTAGTTTGTAAGTTTAGGGACTGATGACCCGCAGTTAAGTCCTTTAAGCTTAACAAACATTTGAACATTCAAGAGCTTCGTTATACGCAGAGCCGAGTCCTGGAGTGCAGTGGGTAGGTTGCACGGATATGTTACGCGCCTACGGCAGTTAAGCGAAGGGCAGAATGTGGGACGCGAGAACGCGGCCGTCATGCGTGGGAGCTCAGCCTGTGAGATCACTTACAGCTGGCTGCGCACTGCACTTCCCTGACTCTCTCTCTCTCTCTCTCTCTCTCTCTCTCTCTCTCTCTCTCTCTCTCTCTCTCTCTCTCTCTCCATAATTAAAGCATATCATTTGGAAATAAACACACTGAGGCGACTAACGTTGTAGGATAGTGACATGCAGCTAGCAGTAGTATTGTGTACACAATGTAATAAAGGGCTGTGAATCGGCGCAGCTGTCATGTGTACTCCAGCAATTCATGTGAAAAGGTTTACGACCAAGTTGAGGCAGCACGAAGGAGATGAACAGACTGAACGCGGAATGGAAGTTGCAGCTACACGCATAGAACAGTCCATGACGGAAATCGTCACGAAATTTGTTTCGGAGATCACAATGTGAAGGATGGGTTGAGAATATCTAATTTCAGCCATTTCATCATACCACGAGAAACGTAATAGCCGACGACCCCATATTATCGACTAACAGCAACGGTGTTTGCCTAGAATTGTCAGTGGTAACCGACAAGCAACACTGCGTGAAAAAATGTAGAAATCGACGTGGGATGTACGACGAACATGTGCGTTAGGAACGTGCGTCGCAATTTGACGCTAGAGAGCGATGGCAGCAGAAACCTTCCGGAGTGCCTTCGCTAAGAGCACGACATCGCCTACAGCACCTGGGCTTGTGACCAAGTAGTTTGGACCCTAGACACTGGAGACCCGTGGTTTGGCTGGATGAGTCCCGATTTCAGGTGAGAGGAGCTGATGGTAAGGTTCGAGCGTGGCACACAAAGACATGGGTCCAAGTTGTCAACAAAGCACTCTGCAAGATGATGGTATATACATAATGGTGTGGGCTGTTCTTACATGGAATGGACAAGGTCCACTAGTCCGAAAGGGAGTCCAGTGTGCCAGCTACTGCGTCACCCCACTAGGGTGAAATGGATACTTACAGATCTTTTACGGACATAATGTTGGCCGCGGTGGAGTAGCCGAGCGGTCTAAAGCATCTCGCTGCGGAGCGCGCGGTTGCTCGCCGTGGAGGTTCGAGTCCTCCCTGGGGCATGGGTGTGTGTGTTGTCCTTAGGTTAGTTTACCTAGATTAAGTAGTTTGTAAGCTACGGACTGATGACCACGCAGTTTGGTCCGATATATTTACAAACAATGTTGACAATAAACGTCATCGTCGTCTTCTTCAGACTTCAGTTTTCGTCTGTACTATCACATTTCAAAAGCTTCCATCAACCTTTTGACTTAATTCCTCATCGTTCACATTTCACTCCTGTACAATGCTACACCCCAGATAAAGTCTTCATAAAGGCCTTCCTAACATTTAATTTTGGAATTCAGCAAATTCTGCTTCTTCAGAAATTCTTTTCTTCCAATAGCTATTTGCATTTTACATCTTCTTTACTTTGGCCATTAGAAGTTATTTTGCGACCCATACAACTCATCTACTACTTTTATTGCCTTAGTACCTGAACTAATTTCTCCAGCGTCGCCTTATTGTCTTACACTGCACTTCAAAAACGTTTGTAAAGCTTATGGGACTTAACTGCTGGGTCATCAGTTCCTTAACTTACAAACTACTTATGAATTAACTTATACTAAAGACAACACAAACATCCATTCCTGAGGAAGATTCGAACCTCCGACGCGAGGGGCCGCACGATCCGCAACGTGGCGCTCCAGACCGCTCGGCTACTCCCGCGCGGCACACTGCACTCCGTCATCCTTGTATTGCTCTTGTTAAGGTTCATCTTATAATCTTCTTTCAAGACATTGTCCATACCGTTCGATTGCTCTTCCAGGTCATTCGCTACCCCTAATAGATTTGCAGTGTCACTGGCAAAGCGCTAATTTTTATTTCTTCTCCCTCAGCTTGAATTGCTTTTCCCAATTTCTCCTTGCATTCATTCACAGCTTGTTTAGTATACGGATTGAATAACATTGGTGAAAGGCTACAACCCTGTCTTACTTCATTCCCAGTCACTATGTCCCTTACATTCACTTCGACTCCTAAAATTACTGTCTGATTTTTGTACAAATTGTAAATAACCTTCCGTTCCCTATATTTTACCCCTGATACCTTCATAATTTGAAAAAGTGTATTCCAGTCAACATTATCAAAAGCTTTTTTCTTATTCTACAAAAGCTAAAATTTTATGTTTCCCTTTCCTTAACCTTTCTTTAAAGATATGTCTTAATGTACTGTGTGTTCCTACATTTCTCCTAAATCCAAACTGCATTTTGCGACTATGATTTATTAAACTGATGCTTCTGTAATTTTCACAGATGTCTGCGCCTGCTCTTTTTGGAACTGGAATTATTACACTTTTCTTTGAAATCTGAGGGTATTTCCCCTGTCTCATACAACTTCCACACAAAATGTAACAATTTCTTCATGACTGGCTCTTCTAACGATGTCAGCAATTCAGTCGGAATATCATCCACTTCAGGGACCTTGTTTCGGTGCAAATGTTTCAGCGCTCTGTCAAATTCTTCTATCAGTATATCTCCTGTCTCATCTTCGTCCACTTTCTCTTCCACTTCTACAAACATTGCCTTTCTATTCCTTGTATAGGTTCTCTATATATTCTTTCCATCGTTCAGCTTTCCTTTCTTTGCATAGTATTGGTTTCCCATCTGAGCTCTTGATATTCATGCAGCTGCTTTTCTTATCTCCAACGTTTCTTTTATTTTCTTGTAGGTGGTATCTGTCTTTTCCCCTAGTTATACATTCTTCTACAGATTTGCATTTGTCCTCTAGCCACTCTTGCTTAGCCAAAAAATGTTCAAATGTGTGAGAGGTCTTATGCGACCAAACTTCGTGGTCACCAGTCGATAGACTTACATACTAACTACTTAACTAACTTAAACTTACGCTAAGGATAACACAAACATCCATGCCCGAGGGAGGATTCGAACCTCCGACCGCAGCGACCGTGCAGACCGTGATTGGCGTGCCGCAGACCGCTCGGCCACTGCGGCCGGTTTGCTTAGCCAATCTGCACTTCCTGTCAACCTGATTTTAGTCGTCTGTATTACCTTTTACCTGCTTCCCTTCCTGCGTTTTTATATTTCCTCCTTTCATTAATTAAGTATTTAGTACATCCTGTGTTACCCAACGATTTTTGTTAGGTCTTGTCGTATGGCTTTATGATCCTGTGCAGCCTTCATAACTTTTAACGCTTTAATGCACTGACTTTTTATTTGAAGCTATGGAAACTACCACGATTAATACATAGTGAGTATATACAGAGAGAAATATTTAAAAAAAATCCTTAAAATTATTATGCACTACTAGCAACAAACCGCTCATACCTGGTCAACTATATAGTGCTTCCATGATGTACCCGATGCAGTAAATGCCACTATTATGCCGCTGATCTTTTCATAAAGTAACTCTTAATGCAACGGCAGTATGCGATTGACTACTTTTATACGGCAAAGGAGGTATACTAAAGTAAACAAACGCACATGTTACGAGTAACTCAATGCAGCAAACTATCGAAGTGATTCAGTAGCACTCTGCGACTTATAATTTCTGGGACGTGCTTCTTGCATACGGTAAAAATTAGGTATGTAGCTGATCAGCTATTCTATGCATTTAAGGGTTAACTCTCAAGTTATCCATTCCTCTTCTACTGTACTACTTTCCACCATTTCGGTCAAACCTTGCCTAAGGCTTCGTCTCAATAACCTGAGGTTCCTTCACTTTATCCAGGTTCCATCTCCTTACTTACCTACCTTTTTGCACTTTAAGTTTTAATCTACAGTTCATTACCAATAAGTTATGATTAGAGTCTGTATCTGCCCCTGGATACGTCTTACAGTTTAAAAGATGTTTTCAAAATTATGACTTACCATTTTAAAGTCAGCTTGGTACCTTCCAGTAACTCCTTATCTTCTCCATGAATACAACCTTCTTTCGTGATCCTTAAACCAAGAGTTTGCGATGATTCAATTGTGATCTGCACAAAATGCTACCAGTCTACCTCCTCTTTCCTTCCTTTTCCACAGTCCATATTCACCTTTTACATTTCCTTCTCTTCCTTTTCCTACGGTAGGTTTCCAGTCCTCCAATACAACCACGTTTTCTTCTTCAGTAACTGTCTAACTTCTTTTATCTCATCATACTTTGTTTCCGAATCTCCTCATGATCATCAGAGCTATTTGGCATTTAAACTTGTGGCACTGTGGTCGGTGGCTACGTGTCTATCTTTGTAACGATAATGCGTTCACTACGCTGTTGACAGTAACTTTCCCGCATTCATATTTTGTTATTCATTATTAGATCTACTCCTGCGTCCCCTCCCCCCTCCCACTGACTTTGTATTTGTAAGCCTGTCTTCACTGACCAGAAATCCTGTTCATCCCGCCACCGAACTTCACTAATCTCCATCATATCTAACTTCAACAACGATGAAACTTTAATGAAAGACAATGCGCCAATGCGTTGAACAAGAATTTGAATAGCGTTTAAATGACGTTTCCTTATGGTACGACTCTTAAACATGAGTGTGGCATACAGCTTTAGCATTGCTAAAAATTTGTCGTCGCTCCACTTTACTCTGTGGCGACCAAAGTATTAGGGTAGCGATTTACCGCTATACTTTCCGGATCTGAACATGCGACTCCTTTTGAGGGATTACATTAAAGACAAAGTGTACATCAATCGCTCCAAAACCATTGCTGTGCTGAAAACAGCTAATGAGGACGTCATCGACAGCATCGATGTTCCGATACTTCAGCTGGTCATGCAGAATTCCGCCACATCATCAGCAAGGAAGGCAGGCGTATCGAACATATAACCTAAATCCGAATATCTGTTGTGACGGTTACATGTTGAGTAAAGTGTGTTCACGTCGTAGTACCTAATTTACGTTTTGTTTCATATAGTTAATTAACTGTTACCCTGTATTTAAATCTTTCACCTGGCGTTTATTCTTTACATAGAACTGTATGCGTTATATATGTCTTACAACGAGATTTTTTTTTTTTTTTTGAATCTGTAAACAGTAGAAACCTTAATTCGAGACTGTTGCTACATTTGTAAATTTCACCATAACATGGGATTAGTTTGTCTTTGTTGTTTCTGGAACTGTCGACCTCATTATACAGTGCCAGCCGGTACTGTCAAAAGCCTGCGATAGCAACGGGTATCTGGAACACAGCTAATGGCCCCATTGCGCACAACTAATCTTGTTACCGTTCACTGGTAGCCAATATTCGTTGCAGAGAAATTCTTTAAACGTGGGTCACCTTGTTTAGAATGTTTTATTGCTCCATTTCCGAATGCCTAATGTGTTTACATGTGCAGAAACCAGGTAGCAGTTATTAAAGTTGAAGTGCGTGAAATGAAAGCATTGCTTGAGAACGGAGTAAGACACGGTTGTAGCCTTTTCCCTATTTATTCAATCTGTACATCGAGCCAGCTGTGAAGGAAAGGAACGAGACATTTGGAGAAGGAACTTAAGTTCAGGGTGAATAAATAAAACTTTGCGGTTTGCCGATGACATTGTAATTCTGTCACAGATAGCAAAGAACCTAGAACGGCAATTGAACGAAGTAGACATTGTCTTTAAAGGAGTGTATAAGATGAACATTAACAAGAGCAAAACACGTCTAAGTGAATATAGTCTAAGTAAATCAGGCGATGCTGAAGGAATTAGATTAGGTAACTAAACAATAAAGATGGTAGGTGAGTTTTGTTACTCGGCCAGTAAAATATGATGGTCGTAGTACATATGATATAAAATGCAGAATGGCAATGGGAAGAAAAGGATTTCTGAAAAAGAGAAATTTGTTAACATCGTCTTATTAAGTGTTAGCAACTCTTTCCTGAAGGCATTTGTGTGGAGTAATGCCTTGTACGGTACTGAAACATGGACGATAAATAGTTCAGACATGAAGAGGATAGAAGCTTTTGAACTGTGGTGCTACAGAAGATTGCTGAAGATAAGGTGGGTAGATCGCGTTACTAATGATGAGGTACTGAACGGAATTGTGAATTAAAGCAATTTCTGGCATACGTTGACTAACAGAAGAGATCGATTGGTAGGACACCTTCTTATACATCAAGGAATCATGAATTTAGCATTGGAGCAAAATGTGTGGCGTAAAATTCGCAGAGGAAGTCCAAGAGTAGAACACAGTAAGCACACTCAACTGGATGTGCGTTGCCGTTCTTATGAAGAAATAAAATGGCTAACTCAGGGTAGAGTAGGGTGGAGAGCTGCATCAAATTAGTCTCCAGACTGAAGACTACTATTAACTATCTGTGGTGGACAAATTAGAGCCTAACTTTGAATTCAATTGGAAAGAACTTGAGCAGGGATTCCGAAACAGCAGCGAGACTTCGCCCCCACATTTACATGCAGTGGTCCGCAACCGCACCACAGTTTTCACGATCATCATTGGCCATGTTTTTCCGCCACTGGCCTATAACAGTTCACCTTCTCATTCTGGACGCGCGCCGATTCTCCCCTTGTAAAAAAAGAAAAGGCAGACAACCACGTGGCGCTAGCTGTCATACTTATCATGCTTGTCGCAACGTCGTCTGACGAAGATTTCTCCTTGTTACATTACAGGCTAAAAAACTAGTAGTAGAAAAAAGTTTCGGGCTATCTACCACCAACTTCCCTTTACCACTTGGAATTTAGCCAGGAAAATTCACTCCACCCCAGAGACGCCAAACCTGGCGGAAAGAAGACAGCAACTATAACCGACAACTCCCTAACGAGGCGGTTTCTCTTTTCAGTTTTTGTGGACCCGGATTCTTGTCAGATCTGCCGACTGTTGCAACTAGGTCACTTCATGTTCTCGACCAGCTCTCATCAAACTCTTGGTACGCATAATAGGAAGCTTACTGCTCAACGTCCCATCGACGACGATGTCCACTACAGAGCTCAGCCTTACGTTTCATGATTTGCATTAAGTGTTTTCCGGAAACCACGGGAAATCTAAAACTCTGAAGTCGAGTAGTGTTTGAGCCGTCGTCCTAATACGATTCCACTGTCTTACCAGTGCACCATATCCCTCGTTCGTCTGGCCTGCCAACTGTACAGGCTTTGGTTGATAAAACTAATGGGACAGAAACCGTGGTAACAGTTTACATTTACATGTTATATTTAAAACACAAGATTTTCACACGTGAGGAGACGACCTGGCCGCTAACTGCCTCAAAATTACTGTGTTTAATGATCAAAACTGAATTGTGAGATTTGTAAATTCCGGGCGCTCCTTTCTGTACATCAGCAAACACTCAGAGGGGTAGAGATTTCTTGTATACTATAAAGGTACAGGTGCGGTGTTTAATAAATGAAGAAAGTACAGTAGAACAAATGCACCCCCAGCATCTCGTATAAATGAGTAATCAAAAGGAGTTGTCATGCAGATAAATTGAGGTAAGCCTTTATTGTCATTTAAGTTATTAGTGCGATTCTGTGTTTCGTTTGAGATTTTCTTTTAATGGCTGAGGTGCTACTGCTGTCATGCGGCTTCAACAAAAAGAGACTTGTTGGAAATATCGAAGTTCAAAAAGGTTTTTGTAAAAAGCTCTCATTTTAATTCTTCTTTAAGATGGACAGTAAATTTACGTTCTGTATTGAAAGTAGTTCTTTTCGTGCCGGACACTAAAGCTGGATTGTATGTATAAAGTTTGGAAATATGGAGCGTTCTGACTGATGTAAAGAAACGTACCCCTCACAGTACTGAAACGAGTATTTTCGGCTGTGAACATCTGTGGATATGCATTCAATTTCAGTTCCAGGATTCTCTTTAAGAGCTTCTGAATTCTGTGAGTTTGAGTACAACACAACAGTGAGGTGGCTTATCCGTAGTAAAATTCTGTGCTTTTTTTTTTTTTTTTTTTTTTAAAAAAAAGACCGAAATATGTGTCTTGTCAGAGCTGTTGTTTATGGTCGACATCCAAACCCACATGAAAAACCCGAGTTTGAAAAGGATAACGTCGTTTGTTGATCACAGAACAATCAAAGGATTTCTGAGAAAGCTGTCATTGTAGGACACTGTGAAAGAAAAATTCTCTCATTTTCACTGTTTCAAATTTATTTTCACGGAATGTATGACTAACTGCAGGGTAAAGTCCCTAGCCGGGACTCGAACCCGGGTCTACTGCTTTCTAGGCAGTTGCGCTGACCTCGACACCACTGGGGACACAGTGATCACCACACGTGCACGGAATTACGCCTCCCGTCAGATACAAATTCTCAATTTTACCCTGCCCACTAGAACTCAAACTCTTAGTTATTGTAAATTAATTCCCGTAAGAATAAGGGCCTAGTAGTGCCTCCGCACTGAGAAAAGGATCATTGCCCGTCATCGGCAATTTATGTATGTCCGAAAGAACAGACGCCACATATATAACTTACATAAATTGCCGATGACGGGCAATGATCCTTTCTTCCATGCGGAGGCACTCCTAGGCCCTTACTCTTAAGGTGAATTAGTTTACCATACGAGATTGAGTCCTAGTGGGCAATGTAAAGTTGAGAATTTGTATCTGACGGGAGGCATATTTGCGTAATTCCGTGCAGGTGTTGTGATCATTGTGTCCCCAGTGGTGTAGAGGTCAGCGCAACTGCCTGGAAAGTTGGAGACCCAGGTTCGATTCGAGTCCCGGCAAGATTCACATTCTCAACATCACCCATTAGCAGTTAAAGTCATACATTCCGTCAATATGAATAGATAATAACTGCAGGATCAAAAGTGTTATTTCCTGTCCGAAAGAATAGACGCCACATATGTATAACTTACTCAAATTGTTTTGTTCCAGTACCTTTATTTTCGAAAATTAAAAATTATTTTAAGCAGCACTGTTTGAAGAAATTTTCAGATCTTGACAGAAATGAGTGTGTCATTCGTCTGTTACAGAGGATGATATAACAGTTTATCTTCTGAGCTGACTGATTTGCAAGCAAATGATAGGATGAAAGACAAGCAAAGAGGAGGCAAACGTCTCAAATGTTGCTGCTGCTTACCTGACCTCGAGTTCCCGAAACTGAAGACTTTACTGCTGTTTTGACACCCATCTTTGCAATAACTTATTTATGTAAGCAAACCTTTTCAAAAATGAAGTACACACATACTGAACGAGATGAATGATAGAAATTTAAAAAGGTACCAAGACATCAGTGGTATTTTGACAGTAAAGCGTCAGTTTCACTGACCTCACTAACGTTTCTGCTGCGTAATATATAGGTTTCTGATATATGTACACTTAGATTGCTGTAACTATACTTTCAGTAAATACGTTTGTTGGTTCTCCCTGTTTCTTGTCTATTACATGTCATCATCCACAATTAACCATTTCATCCCAGTGTTGTTCCTAGACAACACCGTATTTAAAGCTGCTTTACACAGTATTATGTATACCAATTCTTAAAGTTGCATGTAGTTGAAGGACATGCTGCTAGAACGACATTTTGCTCTTATTTTATTTCAGCAGTGAATTGTCTTGTGTTTGGTGCTGTGGTGAAGGTTATGCTAGCATTATTGATTTGACAGTGCTAACAATCAACAAAATAACTTCCGATGTAATAATATATCTCGATACAATGTGTGTTGTGCATGACAAGCATTGTATTAATACAGAAAATACTGGATTTAAATTTTTCCAAAGCTGAATTCATAATGTGGGAACGCTGAACTTAGTTTTTAATCTTTTTTTCCTTTTTTTTCCTCCGTGGTTTAGCCGACTTGCATATGTTGTCAGTGACACTACTCGCTGTGGAGCTGACTAATTTGAAAGCAATGGATAATGTGGTGGAATGCTGCCTGTTTGTAAGCTATTGGGTGCAGAGAGGAAGCTGGAATGAAAGTAACAGTAAAGGTGTCTTTCCGGTTGATTTTTAATTTATCGCTTTTATTTCCTATCTGTATGTTGATGTCTAGGAAATTAATGGTGGGACCACGTAATTGAATGCTAATTACTGAGATACTCACAGATTTCATTTCTAAAACTGTGGTATAACACATCTTGTTGTAAAATGTTATTCTGATAGTATTTGAGGTCTAGTGTGTAAAAATCCATGTCTGGTCTAAGTAAAAGTTTTCCTCTGACGGAACAGGATCCTAGTACTCTGATGAACACTTAATTTCATAGATTAATAAAAGTAATAGTATTTTTTTCGTGAGAAAACTTGTTTTATTTAGTGATTGCTTTAATTTTATCTCGTAACTACTAACACAGAAATCATTACAAATTTCAAGAATTTTAAATTTGTATCGCCGAAACGCCACATTATTAACAGTTTACTCGGTCCACTTACCTCCGTGTTCACTTTGGAAAACACTGTTGTCCAAGGTAGGAAATTTACTATCAAAAAATTACTCTAATTGATAAGTCTTATTCTGTGCAGCCAAAGTTGTTAAGTTTTGATGAGTTAATACACTGATGAGTCAAAACATCATGACCACTGCTCACCGTGATTCTGAACACTGGTTGCGGGTATGTGACGTGGCAAGGACAGTGTGTTTATTTAACGTATGTTAAAGCGGTCAACAAAACGAAGCTTTGTTGGAACACTTCGGTGCTTTACTAGCCATAGTCCTGTTTGGAGGTGGTACGCCGCTGCATCTCTCTGACCGAACTGACTTACCCAGCCAGTTATGGGGGAGGGAGGAGGCTACTGTTTAACCTGCATTCAGAACCACGCTGCTAATCGACTTTTTCACATAAGCAACATTGCCAGAGGTGAAAGAAGTGGAAAGTGACAGATATATATCCTAGGAATTAGAGGGGATCGAACACGCGACCTTTGTGTCCATGAAAAATAACAAAAATGTCAGGTTTACGACAAGGTAGGGTTTAATTATGTTAACAGTAATGAGCATGATAAATGGGTGGAAGATGGAGGGAAAAGTGTATTAATACACACTATTTGACAGAAAAAATGGCCCTATAGGCATACGTTAGTTTTGCGGAAGCTCTAACAGGGACACAAAAGGTAGTGTCCCTCACAGCAAAATTCTGCACTCACCAGCACATGTGCGAGGTGCGCTACGTGTTTCGACCAGCCGTTCGTCGGACGATGGTGTGTCCTGACGTGACCACCAACCTGGTCTAATACGAAATGTGATTCGTCTGATACGCTTTTATTGGTCCACTGTACAATAAAGACGCTCTGGTGCCCATTTCACTGGTGGGTCAGCACAGCCTCAGGTAAGCTCCGTCTGCTCTGGATACCCATGTACAACAGTGTGCGCTAAACGGTGTGCCCTAAAACACTTTTACGTAACTTGTAATCGTAAGGGTTCTTACAGTATCGGAAATTCAGTTCGCTATGAGACTTTGGATGTTAGTAGTCTACGTAACAGGTATCGACGCATAGAAGTTTTAAGGCGCACTAGCCATAAGATTCCGAGATAATGGGTTCTGAGGTGTAAGGCAACGCATATACTGTTCAATTTGTAATATACGGCAGCTTGCTGAAATGGCAACGCCTATACCGTACTCGCTTCCCATCTGGACAATCTAGGTTCCAACATTCCTTCTGGTAAATTTTGAGTTTGTTGTTAATTTATTTTAAAAGTTATAACAACTTGTAAGTAAAGTTAATGACGTAAATGATATCAGTAAAATCATACATTATTTTGTAAACGAAGGCTTCCGCGGTCGTTGTCACTGTCAATAAAATTCTTTGGGGTCAGCCAAACACCTTCACAAAGGCCATTTGCAACAGTGGCCGAAACTTTGGATTTTATATGTAGATAATGCGGCCAAAAACCCAGAATAGTTTTCTTGACATAGATTTTATTATTTACGAAATGACTGTTACACAGCTGATTAGAATGTTAATTACAATTAGGATTTTAAACAATTATTTTAAATGCGTTTTAATGTATGTAAATTATAGCTTCAATTAGCATTGTAACAATTTTAACAATATCGTCTTTATTTTTCAATTTCGTATTTTACATGTAACTTTTCTCCAGAACAGTCCTTTTTCACGGAATCGTCTGGTTAGCGCGGTTACAACCTTCTATGGGTCAACACACTTGAGATGTACTAGGAACCTGCGATGTCTCATTCCGAACTCAGTTTCCGAGATCTTGTTAGCCATCAGATCTGTAATAGATAATAGTCTATCCTCACCGAGAGAGGTGGTGCTGTGATAACACAGTGACTCGCAGTCGGGGGGTCGGTGGTTTCAAATGCGCCTCCGGTCATACAGATTTGGCTTTTCCGTTATGAGCCTAAATCACTCAAGCAAAATGCCGGGATAATTCGTTTGAAAGGGCACGACCTATTTCCTTCTCCATCCTTACTCAAAAATTTTATCGTGAGCTTCGTCTCTAATGACCACGCTGTGAACGGGACGTGAAACCCTAAGCTTACTTACTTCCTGCCTGCCTGCCTGCCTGCCTGCCTTCCTTCCTTCCTTCTTTCATTCATTCATTCATTCATTCATTCATTCATTCCTGCTTTAGAGAGCGGGCAGTGTCCAACTCCCACGTTCTACGAGATGGCACGGACGTCCAAAACTTCACCTGGTCTCTTTACTGCCCTTCAACCACTTCCCATAGATGTTCACTATTGGGCCATTAACTACCCTTTGCCTAATGTCGTATGTCAGGGTACTTTCCTATTTCCGGTCGTGTAGTCATTAGAATGATAACCATTCGCCTCTCCCGCCCAATTAGGATGGCTTTAGCCAAACATGTTATGGGGAGTGCTACACGCTGTCTTTACTTCATCAGCTGCT
Source organism: Locusta migratoria (assembly GCA_026315105.1). Taxonomy (NCBI): domain Eukaryota; kingdom Metazoa; phylum Arthropoda; class Insecta; order Orthoptera; family Acrididae; genus Locusta; species Locusta migratoria. The sequence continues at coordinate 674,756,330 of CM048755.1, forward strand.
CAGTCAACACCATCTAGAGGCAAGACCTGAGCGCTGTCGTGTCACGCCCCACAGAGTAGGCCAACATCGCGTGTCTGAATGGCTGGCCGCTGAGGCACACCCTACTGTTTCATGATAGCCAGCTAGTTAGCTATGCGGTCGTGGCCTACTCCGTGTGACGTGACAAGACTGCGCTTAGGCCTTGTTTGTAGACGGCATTGGCCGAATTCGCAAGAAACCCTAATACCTCACCTCAGAGTTTAAACATTTTTCGTGCCATCATAACATAAACAGGTCATCTCACCTATCTAGTATCCCAGCTGTGCCCGCTCAAGAAAGAAAAAAAAAACCTTCGTTGGTCCGCCTCTGGAACAAGCTGCCCTGGTCTTTTCACACAATTGTTATCGGTCCTTCTTGATGTTGCATTTTGGATGGCCTGTTAAGCTACCGGTAAGTAGTCGGAGTCGACGTAGGACGCTGGATTTCTTCCAGGAGAAGTGGAATTAATAGTGCTGTACTGCAGTCAGTGGCGCAGCCAGTATTTGGTTCTGGGGCGGGGATTCATTTAAAAAAAAATAAAGCCTACTGAATTTATTAATGGTAAAGGGTTCTTATTATTGGCTATCAGAAATATGAGAAGCTCGCCGATGTTATAACTGTTTAACATGAGACTGTGTAACAATTGTACTAAAATAACGCTCTCGTTCCTAGTTTTCGGCGGCCTTCATAAGATTCCACTTGGCGCCGCTGACCAGCTAAGCAGCGGGTCGTCGCATATGAACAATCGGCTCGTAACTTCAGCATAGTAGTAATAGCGGCATCATCAAAGCTGGTCGCGGCGGCACTAAAACCGCCCACAGTAACAGCAGCACACGTTCTCAGTGGCGGCATCACGTTGGCAACCCATTGTCACGTTCATTAATTTTTTTTTTTTTTGTGTTTGGCAAATTCTAGTTACGTTGTCATTTATTACATGTGTACTATTTCAAATTTCCGGTGCCGGTGCCAGTCTGGATGACGGAGACCAAAGGGTGGGAAGTATAGCATCGGTCAGTAGCCTGTCGGTAAATATTAAAACATGATCTAGCTTCATTGTTACAGCATCTTGCAGCAATATTAGAGTCAGTGTCACAGAGTCATGACCGTTTCATGGTAGTTTAACGAAGATTCAAGTCGATGACTCAGATAACATATTTACGTGATTTGAACCTGAAGGAACACGTTTGGGATGGTATCGGGCACCAGTTCCCTGAACACAAACATGCAACTCGTAATCTACGAAGGACTTTTAAGAGTGAATGCTAAGCAGTATATCGTTGCTGTATTGCGTTCAAAAGGTGCGCCAACGCGGTATTGAGCATGTGGTCATAATGTTTTGACTCGACGGTGTAATTCCTAGCATTATTCACAGTACCTTAGAAATTATAGCGTAATAGCACATTTCAACAAATCATCAATATATTTGGTGGAGGCACTTACTTGCTCTTCGTTGTGCAGTACACACACTAATGTCATTCTCATTGCCATCGCGGCTCTCCTTCCTGATCTTCCACACATCTTGAGTTACTGGACTGTAATAACATGCTGCTGCAACTGTCTGTTAACTCCTGTTGCAAATGTGTCACTGTTTTCTCCTTCTCACCACCAGTAAGTTGAAATACGTTATTAATAATTTTCGTACTTGTCCGCGACGACAAACTTGCACGTCTTGTCATTGGAAAGTACCTTTAGGCACTTAACTGAGTTACTTCTCGCTGTCTTAGCGACTGTAGTGAGTACTAGCTACGCTGTGTATTTGTGTAGAAATAATTATAGCAGTCGATGTATTCTGTTGCAGCACTACACATAGATTAATGAAGAGATTTCATGAAATTTCTGTAAGTACTTACTTAAAAACGGAATAATTGTTTTTCATTGTATATCATAAGAGACGATTCAAATGGGTCTCTTGGAGAGTGATTATTGTCTTCTAGTCTTTTACTGTTTCACTGGTGTTGATGAACGTTGTCTTCAGGTAGATACAATGGACTGCGTAGAATGAATTGTGTATTTCTGACTCGTTTTTTAAGGTTATGCTTAGCAAAATTCAGTCTTTGAAGTTTATTTGATGTTATTCTGGCCAGAATGTTATGTCGGTAGTGTGTGGTTGCAGTAATAGTTATTTATTTTGTGAGTTTGTTTTGTGAGACCGATAACCTCGCTAGTCTGCCTATCCCCCCCCCCTCCACCCTCTGTCTTTCCAACCAAACAACCAAATGTCTTGTGGAGACGCTCCAAATAAAATTTAAGTGGCTCTTGGATAGGAGAAACAACACAGGACCTGTATAGATATTTACCCACTACCACAATGAAACAAGTCATACTAGCTAACAAATTATTTTCTTTTCCCAGATTATATGATCAACTACGAATGGGCAAAGCTGAAAAGTTGTACCCAGCCGGGATTCGAACCCGGGTCTCCTGCTTTCTAAGCAGTAGCGCGGACCCCTGCACCAATGGGGACACAGTGATAACCGCACCTGCAAGGACTACCTAAGCACGCCTCCCATCAGACACAAATTTCCAGCTCTACTCTGCCACAGTATTCAAACTCATGGTCACCATGTACTAATTCCTGTAAGAGTAAGGGCTCCAAACTTGCCCACCCCGTCCCCACTAACGAAAGGATCATTGTCTGTCGTTGATATATGACAAGGACAATACACACACACACACACACACACACACACACACACACACACACACACACACACACACGTACGTGCGCGTGTGCGCGCGCGCGCGCGCGCGCGCGCCCGAAGAACGGCTCGAACCTCCGACGGGGAGCGGCCGCGCAATCCGGAACATGGTGTCTCAGGCCGCACGGCCATTTCCGTATATCTCGCGAAAAGTCCACAAGGATGAAATTAGAGCCCATTCGGTGGCATACCGGCAACAACTTTTTCTGCGAACCATATGCTACTGGAATAAGAGGAGGAAGTGACGATGGTACACGAACTACCCTCCGCCACACACAGTGACGGGGCTTGCGAAGTACGGCTGTAGGTGTAGATGTTTGACGCATCTGCAACGTAGGTCAGAAACGCGATGCCCAGCGTTTGAGCAATTTTTTTTTTTTTTTTTTTTTTTTTTTTTTTTTTTTTTTTTTTTTTTTTTTGTGGGTGGGCGAGGAAAGCAATGCAGACGCACCGCCGCTCAAGATATATACGAGAAGGCCTCAGGAGATGGCATAAATGAGTCCATGAAACCACCCCTTACTTTGGGACGAGGGTCTTGACAACGTACGACACTGCTGACACCTCCTGGGCAATTTAACCTCTTTCTTAAAACATCATGGGGTTGCAACTGCACTGAACGTCATCTCACCCCTTTCCTGTGTAGCGCAACTGTAATTTTAGCTCTGGTATACAGGGCGGAAGCATTACAGCCCCTTCAAAAAATCAATGGAAGAAATATGAACGAGAGCCAAAGTAGCAAAGGATGTTTGGTTTTTAAGCCCTCCTGTTTCACACTCCCTGTGGCGTGACAATCGCAGAGGTCTCAAAGGGGTGAAATGTTGCGAAGAGGGGGTGTGATGACCTCTCGTCGGGTCACACTTCCGCGGTGGCATTGGGGAGAACTGTGGTGAAATTTGGTGCCTATATGACGTCATTAACCCACCTTATGTCACATAGAACTCTGAGCTCTGGCCCTGTCTTTCGTAGCTGTCGACAACTTGCTGTTTGAATTGTCGCCGAATCCAAGGGTGATATTGCAGGGTGCTGCAACTGTTCGTTTTAGAAGAAGGTTGTAGGTACATTTGAGACAAATTACGAGCTTTGGGAAAGGTGACAATTTACTTTTGTTGTGGATTGTAGACTCGTCCATCAGTAGTGATTTTTATGCAGTTAATTCGAAATATCTTCAAATATGGCACTACATGGGTTACACAGCTGTACTTCTGACGTGTCTCATTACTTCTTAAGCCGAGCGGTAGCTTTTAAGCCCCACCCACTTCTAGGAAGATCCATATACAGCTGAATGTCCACGTTCTTTACAGCGCGTACTGCGTAAATCGTCACAGACAGCGTCAGTTCTCTTGAAGCCACGTAGTCTGCATAAACATGATCAAACGGATATTTATAAGATGACATAAAAGTTTTCTGGGTATGGTACCGCGTCATGATGTAAGGCTATTACTTAAATAACCAACGTTTCGGCCAACGTTACAGTGGCCTTCATCAGTTACCCAGATGAAGGCCACTGTAACGTTGGCCGAAACGTTGGTTATTTAAGTAATAGCCTTACATCATGACGCGGTACCATACCCAGAAAACTTTTATGTCATCTGACTCTGGCCGCGGAAGCCTACGTAAGGATAGTTATAAGTTATTTTGAATTACTGCACTTCTGAGACTGTGTGTACTTACATTGGCAGTTAAATTAATCTCGTCCTCGTAAATAATCTCGGCTACTAGTTTTATGAAATAAGGGAAAGCGAGGAGAGAAGAGGAACATCTTGAAAACAATGTCCAAATCCTGTAAAATGCATATGCGAGAGTATAAACGCTTGCGAACTGTTTGTCACACGTTTCTTCTTTCAGAAAAGCTTCCCTCTGTAACTACACCAATAAAAATAGAATTTTTAGAAATATCTAAAGAGAGAGTATTTTGACATCTCTCCTCGTAAAGTAGGTAAGATGAGCACCATGGGTAGCAGAGATCCTTTATGGTTGCGCTTTGGAAATGGATCGATAAGTGTATAAAGACAAGTCCAGCCAGCAGGTTTAAGAAGCCTTTATTACAATTCCAAGTCAATTGAAAACATTAAGAAAACAGAGTTTTATTCATGACAGCGTTGGCTGATTTCCTCAAATCATCTTCACTCCAAGAAGGTCGATTTTTATCCGTTTATTGGTATTTGACGTGATGTATTTAACCTGCAAGCACACAACAGGCGATTTAGAAAATCTATACTACACCTTAAGCGTAAAATTGCAGTACAATCCATTGACGCTTGTTTTAATTTCGCGTCTACTGTCTGTATGCGTAAACTGTCCAAATTCGATAACACTGAAAAAAAAAACTTTTGGAAAATCGTCCAGGGTTTTTCAGCTCAATTAGACTAATTTTGATGCCTTGAGTCCGAAAATGACCTTGGTTTTGCACAATAAGGTCAGGATTTTGGTCTACAGATATTTCACACAAATCTGTTTTTCGTAAGAAAAACATATGTCTGCTGATGAACCCCTGGTGAATCTTTCAGTTTCCCTCAAGAAATAAAAGTCAACGTATCCAAATTAATTCAATATTTATTTACTGTATGACATTTGATAAGCATAATAATCAAAATATAATAAGAATGAGCGTTGCATGACACAAAAGTTCAGAGTTCAAGGCAGATATCGGCCTTTCTTCGATTTCCGTGTGTGAGCAGCTGCTGGGTTGTGTCTCTTCAGCGACCAGCAGTAGTCCGCCAGCATGACTGCGTCCCACCTCTCCTGGTACCTCTCCTCCATTTGACGCATGTCCTGATGGAACCTTTCTCCCTGCTCGTCACTCATCGCCCCAAGATTTTCAGGAAACTTGTCCATGTGTGAGAACAGGAAGTGCATCTTTAAACTCATCAAACACCCGAGTTTTTGGAAGGCCTCTAGCATGCTGTTTAGTGTGGTGTGGTTTGCTGCCTTCGTGTTCCTCAGGAAGTTGTTCACCACCCACACAAACGATTTCCAGACGGCACACTCAAGCTTGTTCATGGAGTTTTGGAACTCAGGGTCCTTTATGAGCTGCCGTATCTGTGGGCCATTGAAAATGCCGGCCTTGAGCTTCTCAATGGTCAGTCGAGGAAATGCTCGGCACATGTAGTTGAAGCACCTCCCATCCTTGTCCAGAGCGCGTGTGAACTGTTTCATTAGCCCAAGCTTCATGTGTAGCGGTGGGATCAGTATCTTCTCCCGGTCAACAAGAGGTTCGTTTATGATGTTTCTCGCCCCAGGTACTAACTGCTCTCGCGCCGGCCACTCTTTCTTTACATAGTGCTGGACTCTGTCGCGACTGTCCCACATATATATAAAGCATGGGTACTTCGTGCACTGCTGACCTAGTAGAAAGTTCACCATCTTGAAATCGACGCGGATCATCCATTGGTGCTGCTTATATTGGATTTTGTCAAGCACATACTTCACTGCTTCATATTTCTCTTTGCGAGTTGTGGAGTGCGCAGGAGGGATTGAGGCGAACTGGTTTCCGTTGTGGAGGAGCACACACTTCAAAGAGCGCTTGCAGCTGTCAATGAAGAGTCGCCAATCTGTCGGATCGTATGTAGGAGCGCCGAGTTTATGAAGAGACCGGCGACATCTTGGCAGTACACGAGGTCTTCCTCCTGGCAGAAGTAGCCCATGTACTCCTCGTGCCTTCCACGGAAGGAAGTGATACTCGCGTCCTCGCCAAGTAGATTTTTCTCTCTGAGTCTGGAGGCCAACAACTCGGAGGAAGTCTTCGACAAGCTGAGATCCCGAACCAGATCATTCCTGTGAAAAAGGCTGCGAACCATCTTGTGTTTCATACTCCTAGTCTGTATCTCCTACGTTGTCTGAAGTGGTGGCTTCATCGTCGTCGTCGATGTGCGGAAGCTGTGTCAACGCTGGTACAGGTATTTCTTTGCAGTGAGCAACTGGACGGCGGGCAGATGGAAGGTCGGGGTACTGGAGGCTTTGCCGATTCTTCCGGTTGATGCCAGTAGTATTGATGGCGCAGAAGTAACAATCCGATGCATGGTCAAACGGCTCCCTCCAAACCATCGGTATCCCAAACTTCAGTGAAGTTTTGGCGCCATTAGTCCACCGCCTGAGGTATTCCACACACGTCTTGCACACCGAATGCGGTGCCCACGACTTATCGTGGTCACCTAGCTTGACTTTAAAGTAAGCCTGTGATGCGTGCTTCACAAATCTTGTGATGTTCTTCCGGTCCGCTGACAGCGTGTATTCTCCGCAGATGTAGCAGAAAGCGTCCGGATTATTCCTGCACGAACATCGCGCCGAAGCCATCTCAAAGTAATAATATTATTAACATATATTATAATATTATTATAAAATAATAATAATATTACTAATAATTCTGATTATTTTCCTGCTAATTTTTAGGCAGCGAATTTAGAAAAATGAACTCAAAACCCGTGATATTAGCATTTGTATGTATAGCTCGTCAGGCAGGTTTATGGCTGCATCTCAAAAAGTTGACCTGATTGAGCAAAACCAAGGTCATTTTCGAACTCAGGGCATCGAATTTAGTCTACTTCAGCTGCGAAACCCCGGACGATTTTTTGGCTGTTACCCATTGTAATGAATGTACGAATGTATGAACAAGTCTGATAGGCGTTAAGCACTCCACAATCTATTCCAATTGACTTACAAATCGCTTGCAACATTCGGTTTTCCTAAATGCTTTTGCATGCCAATTATCTAATAATATTGCCAAATGTCCGTGAAATTTCAGACACTTACCTCAGCCAATCTCTCCAACAACTTGCAATGGGCTTACAATGTCAATAGAATTTGTAGCGCATCTGGAATCGGCAGGATCTAACTGGCTACTAACCGACGTTGCTGCCACATACCGACAGGTACGGAAAATGAATGTGCGTGTTCTCGTCTACCCGCGCCAATTCTATTAGCTTTGTCCCAAAGTTCTATCACTAATAAAACCCAATTTGGCACCATTCTCTCAATATCGCGGAAGCGTCTGCTGCTGTAACGTCTCTTGTGTATGTGATACTAGCTGAATATACGGCGTTGCCCGTTTATTTATTCCAATCTCCTGTTAATCCATTACCTCTTTCTGATTTCTCTGTCCATCTCGACTTCTATTCTGTTCTCCTCTCCCTTTCCCCTATCATCGCACATCTCCTCTCCCTATAGAACACTTCAGTTATCTACCAAATTTCATGGTGATCTGTGAAACAATGTCGAAGCTTATTGCACAATACCCTATACCGTGGCTTGGGAAGTACAAAGTCCTTCTACACGAAAACACACATACATGTGGCACATTTCATGGTAGGGATGGCGGTTATCGCTCAAACAACCGGTTTTCGGTTACACCGGTTCTTTTCATCTCCAGTTTAACCGCACCGTAAAAATTGCTCAAGATAACCGGTTTTTTAAATAACCGATTTTCGGTTTTTTATTGCTATTATTTCCAGTAGAGTTCGACCGAAACATATTTTGCGGCCGAAACATAAACCGGTATGTTCGAAACTTACGAAATTTAGTTAAAATTTAGGTAAATTTACGTTATACGACAAATCACTAGTCTTTCCATATTTAGCTACATCCCGTCCCAATACTACGCCTTCCTGAGTGTGTGTAAGCCTAGCCAGCAGTCCGTAGAAGACGATATACGAAACATACAGATTTACTGGCGTAGTATTTCCATCCGGCAGTTGCGAATATTGAGCCAACCACTCCGTAAATTACACTTGTGAGCCAGCGCATACGAATATCTCGTTATATACCATATATACTATACCATATATATGTTACAGTCAGTAAATGAACTTCAATTAGTGCTGCAGAAGTATTTCGATAAATAAAGTCGCAGTTCCGACTAACACTATGATTGTTGTCAGTGTAAATTTACGCAAATTGAACTATGAAAGCTCTGTACCACATGATCAAAGAATGTTCAAATGGGTTTGAGTTCTTATGAGACCTAACTGCTTAAGTCATCGGTCCCTAGACTTACAAACAACGTAATCTAACTTAAACTAACTTACGCTAAGGACGACATATACACCCATGACCGAGGTAGGAGGGAGGACTCGAACCTCCGACTGGAGCAGCTGCGCTGTCCATGACATGGAGTCTCAAACCGCACGGCTACCTCGCGAGGCACCACATGATCAATGTTACCTAAACCCATATTGGTTATTAAAAAAGCCCGTCGCTTTCAAGGAATCACATTAATAAAACTTGTTAGCATAACAATATAATACATTTAAAATTATTATTCCAAGCTTATAGTACATCAGTTACATAATAGGTATATGAATAGAATTTACCTTCTTTTCCAAGAAACATTTTGGATGCTTTCTCCTTAAATGACAGCATGTTTGTGGTACCTCCACCCGTTTTCAGCTTTTTAAAGCAAATGGAGCATTGTACATCACTGCTCCCGTACTTCGTGAAGTACTTCCACGCTCGGGATGGTGCCATTTAAGAGACCACCGATGTCTGGCGACGACGGCAAGGAACTGCCGCATGACCAGACGGAGGCAAGTCTCGTACACTGCCGGTGCACGCGCGTCGTCTAATAGGCCACGCCACACAACAGGTGCATCGATGCCTCAATAGCTGCACCAGTTCGTAAGTTCTTATGCCACGCGTTTCTGACTGCCGGGATTGTCCTTAAATTATCACTGATCGCTTTTCTTAGTTTCTGCGATGACCTAATATTTCACAGCAGTGGAAATTTTAGGAATAGACCTAAATATTGCGGTCTACTACTTTTAATTTTTTTAAATTATTTACAAAACACACATTTGGAACCACTACTACAGGAAGTAGTCGTACCGGTTTTTCTACCCGGTTCTTGGGAATAACTAAAAAACCCGTTGCAACCGACACCAAATAAATACCGAAAAAAACCGGTTATTCAAAACTAAAATACCGGTATCGGTTTTAACCGGTCGGTTTTTCCCATCTCTATTTCATGGTGATCTGTTAAGGTCTATTTCCAGTTACCAAACTCCACACAAAATCTTATGTAGACAGTGTTTTGTAGGTCAAGTATGCAAAATGTCATCAATATTGGAACAGAACTGTAGACCGTGATAAAGGGTGTTGTGAAATTCTCTTCCTCTTGTTTTCAAAGCCAAATGTGCAATATTTCAGCAAGATCGGAGTAAAACTATTTGACTGCACATTTTTGTTCATTATGCATGTGAGCCCATTTTCAGTTTTTTTAGTTCCAATTGATACTGGAAGAAAAATTAAGAGAAGAACAGTCTTAACAGCAAGACGAAAGGGTACACTTAAAAAAACTATAAAAATGGTGGGCAACCATCGCAATTTAGTGAGACTTAGATTCCATAGGGGCATCAGTCTTCTATCGGGTTTGATGCAACCTATTAGTTTTATGCGCTACTTTTTTTAAAAACTCCACCATTCATAATGGTCCGTCGCAAGTGTAGGGAGAAGGTTCAGATGCTGACGCCATCATTACAAGAAAGTTAATAACATCCAGACGTTTTTCCTCGAATCGACCTAATACAATTGCGAGCACACGTCGCCTTACTTTTTTCTCATTCGATGGCTATGCTTCGTACGAATGTGATCATGATAGACCAGAATAGTACCGTACAGGACAGAGCAGGTGGATCGTTAAGACTAGCAGTCGTTATCATAGGACGTTTGTGTTACGCAGATATGAACAGGGAGTATTAGCAAGCAGAGGAACTGAAGCCTTCCTGGGCGCATTCAGCCGTGCTTTACAGAATATTCATTTCACCAACCGCGCCGCGTGTTATTAGTGATTCACCGCCGCCGCAGCTTCAATCTCCAGAACAAGGGGCCAGCGAATTGATCTCACAATGTGTCAAAGTGTGGTTCTAAAGATAGTAGCCGGGTAGGGCCAGAAGCAGTTATTATTCTTCGTTGCTATAGATTTTTTTTTTTTTTTTGTCGTTTTAGGGCGCACAACTTCTATGGTCATTAGCGCCCAGCCAAGAACATAGATTCGCTATGGTCTCATAAAAAAATGGTGACTGTCAGAACATCAACAAGAGGCTAAAAACGAAAGATAAAAGACAATTAAAGGTGTTAAATATCCTTGGATAAGATGGCCAAGTTGATAAAACGCAAAACTCGAGCAGCTGCTCGTGTGTCATCAGCTAAAATTTCCTCCAGAGTAGACGGAAAGTGAAGGGCTACACGGAGATGATTAAAATTAACACAAGTCAGTAAAACATGTCGCACTGTCAGCAGTTCACCGCAGGGGCATAGCGGTGCAGGGTCGGCGGATAGCAAGTGACGGTGGCTGAAACGGCAGTTACCGATCCGCAACCGGGCCAGGATGACCTCCTCCCGCCGAGAGGGGCGTGAGGAGGTCCTCCAAGCGGTCGGGATTGGTTTGACAGTTCGCAATTTATTGCTGTACAGTGAAAGCCACGCACTGTGCCACTGCGACACGATACTCCGGCGAAGAGCCCGCTGAACATCGTCCGGTGGGACGCAAAAGGTAGCCACGCGAGGTAAAAGAGCTGCGGCCTTGGCCGCTATGTTGGCGGTCTCATTCCCGGGCACACCTACGTGGCCAGGGACCCACAGGAAAGAAACGTGACAGCTGTCATCTGCTAGCAACTGGAGGGAGCGTTGGATCCGATACACGAGAGGATGGTTCGACAAAGGGTCCTTAAGACTCTGCAGGGCACTAAGGGAGTCCGAACAGATGGCATAGAAAGGCTGGCGGTGGCGGCAGGTGTACAAAACGGCCTGGTGGAGGGCAAAGAGCTCAGCCGTGAAGTTAGAGCACCGGTCAGGGAGCTTGTATTGGAAACGGTTGTCCTCGACGACGAAGGCAGATCCGACACCGGCAGTGCTCTTGGAACCATCAGTGTAAATAAATATGGCGTTATCGAACCGCGAACGGGGTTCGACAAGCCTCGAGCGGTATACCAAATCCGGAGTGCTCTCCTTGGGGAGCGAACTAAGTTCAAAGTGAGTGTGAACCAGGGCCTGATGCCACGGTGGCAATGGGCTTTCGCTCAACCGAAAGGTGGAAGGAAGGGTAAAATCGAGCCGCTGTAGTAGGCGGCGAAACCGAACTCCAGGTGGAAGCAAGGCAATCGCAGACAACTGATATTGGCGATCGAGTGAGTCGTCAAAAAATAATCGGTAAGATGGATGGTTGGGCATCGACCGCAGGCGGCATGCGTGCCGACACAAGAGTATGTCACATCGAGTGGTCAAGGGTAATACAGCAGCCTCGGCATACAGACTTTCAACAGGGCTGGTATAAAATGCACCGGTCGACAGACGTAATCCCCGATGGTGGATAGAGTTGAGACGGCGGAGAATCGACGGCCGTGCAGAAGAGTATACAAGGCTTCCGTAATCGAGCTTCGACTGAACAATGGCCTGGTAAAGGTGAAGCAGGACGGTACTGTCCGCTCCCCATGACGTGCCACTGAGGACACGAAGAACGTTAAGGGATCGGGCACAACGGGCAGCCAGGTAGGACACGTGTGCGGACCAGCAAAGTTTACGATCCAACATGAGTCCCAAGAATTTCGTAGTCTCCACGAAAGGGAGAGCAACAGGGCCGAGACGTAGAGAAGGTGGAAGAAATTCCTTGTATCTCCAGAAGTTGATACACACAGTTTTCTCAGTGGAGAATCGGAAGCCGTTTGCGATGCTCCAGGAATATAGACGGTCAAGACAGCGTTGAAGAGAACGCTCCAAGAGGCACGTACGCTGGGGGCTGCAATAAATTGCAAAATCGTCAACAAAAAGAGATCCGGAGACGTCGGCTGAAAGGCAATCTACGATCGGATTGATTGCAATGGCAAAGAGCGCCACACTCAAGACGGAGCCCTGTGGTACCCCATTCTCCTGGCAAAAGGTATCTGACAAAACAGAGCCCACCCGTACCCGGAACTTGCGATCCGCCAAAAACGCTTGAATGAAAAGAGGAAGGCGGCACCGAAGGCCCCATGTGTGCAATGTGCGGAGAATGCCCGCTCTCCAACAGGTATCGTATGCCTTCTCCAAGTCGAAGAACACTGCTACTGTTTGACGCTTCTTTAGAAAGTTGTTTATAATGAAGGGCGACAACGTAACGAGGTTATCAGCAGCAGAGCGGTGTCGACGAAAACCGCATTGGATATTACTCAGGAGGCGGCGAGATTCGAGGAGCCAGACCAACCGAGCGTTAACCATGCGTTCTATCACCTTACAGACGCAACTCGTCAGAGAAATGGGGGCGATAACTGGAAGGAAGGTGTTTGTCCTTCCCTGGTTTGGGGATGGGGACAACAATGGCTTCACGCCAACTTGTGGGAACATGACCTTCAGTCCATATGCGATTGTAGGTACTAAGAAGAAAGCACTTGCCCGCAGGAGAGAGGTTCTTCAGCATTTCAATATGAATGGAATCGGGCCCGGGAGCAGAAGACCGGGACAGGGCGAGAGCACGATCTAGCTCCTGCATGGTGAAGGCGACGTTATAATTTTCACGATTAAAAGAGTGGAAGGAAGGCGGCCGTACCTCCTCTACCTGTTTGCGAGGGAGAAAGGCAGGGTGATAATGGGCAGAGCTCGGAACCTCCGCAAAGAAACGGCCCAATGCTTTGGAAACATCCGCGGGGTCCACGAGGACTGCGTTCTCCACGGTCAGGCCAGGAATCGGGGAGTGGACCTTGATGCCGGATAAACGGCGTAGGCCACCCCAAACAACCGTGGAGGGAGAAAAACGGTTAAAAGAACTAGTAAAAGCAGTCCAGCAAGCTTTCTTGCTGTCGTTTATGATACGACGGCACTGCGCTCTCATACGTTTGTAATTGATGCAATTCTCCAAAGTTGGGTGGTGGCGGAAGGTGCGTAAAGCACGGCGCCGGGCTCGAAGCGCGTCGCGGCAGGCTGCAGTCCACCAAGTGACCTGGACACGACGTGGAGAAGAGGATGTACGAGGTATGGAACGTTCAGCAGCGGTGAGAATAACCTCTGTGAGGTAGTCGAGCTGACAGTTGGGAAAATTCTGATCGTGAAAAACAGCCATGGAAGAATAAAGCCCCCAGTCGGCTTTAGAAATGTTCCAACTGGTGGGACGAGGAGATGGGGAATGATGCAGGAAGTGGATGATAAAAGGGAAATGGTCACTTGAGTACGTGTCAGAAAATGCATACCACTCAAACCGACCGGCAAGCTGAGGAGTGCATATTGTGAGGTCTATATGGGAATAGGTGTGTGTTGTGTCTGAAAGGAAGGTCGGTGCACCGGTGTTGAGGCAGACAAGATTGAGGTGGTGGAGAAGGTCCACCAAAAAGGAGCCTCTCGGACAAGGTGCCAGAGAGCCCCATAGGGGGTGGTGGGCATTAAATTCGCCTACCAACACGAAAGGTGAAGGGAGCTGGTCAACAAGGTGGAGCACATCTGCCCTAGTAAGGGCAGATGACGATGGCGAATATATATTACAGAGGGAAAAGGTAAATGTGGATAAAGTGATGCGGACGGCAACTGCCTGTAGGTGAGTATGCAATGAAATGGGATGGAAATAGACGTCGTCTCGAAGGAGCATCAGAACCCCTCCATGGGCTGGGATACCTTCCACGGGTGGCAGGTCAAACCGCACAGAGGTGTAGTGTGGAAAGTCTGCACGGTCACTTGGACGCAACTTAGTTTCTTGGAGACAGACTAGAAGCGGGCAGTGCAATCAAAGGAGTAGTTTTAACTCCTCCCGATTGGAACGAATGCCGCGAATATTCCATTGAAGGAGCGCCATGATAAAAAATGAAATAAGAAATGAGGATAAAAACCAACTAGCAAGCGGGGTCACCTCGACGGCCGCTGAGGACCGGATTTCGAGGGAGCACTGCTATCGCCATCTAGTGGCAAAGGGTCATGTTCCATTGGTTCGATCGACGCGTCTGCCACCTCCCGGAGTTGATCAGGAGGGGCAGCTTCCACCGCCGGTAGACGGCCGAGTGCCCGGCAAACGGAGCGTCCCGGTGAAACAGAAGACGGCCGAGGCCGGCAACTGTTGGATGGCGTGACCGAAGGGTCACGCCGTGGCGGGGAAGGGGGGGGGGGGCTGTTCTTTTTTGGAAGCCTTCTTAGAAGCATGACGGGTTGAAGAAGCGGTTGACGATTGAGAAGTCGGAGTCTTGAGAAAATCTTCACGGACGGGTTCCCTTTTTGAACTCCGAGCAGCAGATTTGGGTGCCCGGGATGTGTGTGAACTGGTCGACGGATTCACCATAGAACGGGTAGAAGGGATCGGAGAGGTGGAACGAGCAATTTTCGGGCTAGCCGACCTGACGACAGTGTCACTGAACGTCAAATCGCAAGTCTGAATGCCTACCTCCTTAGTTGGTCGAGGGGAGGCGAGGACCTGGCTGAAAGTACCTGATGGGAGTACTGCGGGCTTCCTACTAGCTAATAACTTCCGAGCAGCATAGGTCGAGACCTTCTCCTTCACGCGAATCTCTTGGATGACCCGCTCTTCTTTATAAACGGGGCAGTCCCGTGAAGAAGCAGCATGGTCACCCATGCAATTAATGCAGCGAGGGGATGGAGGTAGACATTCACCCTCATGAGCGTCCCTGCCACAGGTGGCGCACTTGGCTGCATTTGGACAAGATTTACTGGTATGATTGTACCTTTGCCAATGGAAGCAGCATGTAGGATTTGGTATATACGGGCGAACGGAAATGACTTCGTAGCCCGCTTTCACTTTCGATGGAAGGTCAACCCTGTCAAAAGTTAAGAAGACAGTACGGGTTGGCACGAGGTCATTGTTAATCTTTTTCATCACGCGATGAACATCCATGACTCTCTGATCGGAAATATAGTTCAATATCTCCTCGTCCGATAACCCATCCAGTGATCTGGAGAACACTACCCCCCGTGAAGAGTTGAGGGTGTGGTGAGCCTCCACTTTCACAGGGAAAGTATGTACAAGTGTGGCTCGAAGTAACTTCTGCGCCTGGAATGCATTTTCTATTTCGAGCAACAAGGTCCCGTTGCGCTGCCTAGAGCAGGTCTTCAAGGGACCAGCGATCGTATCGACACCCTTCTGAATAATGAACGGATTTACTGCAGAAAAATCCTTATCGTCGGTACGTGATACCACCAGGAACCTAGGAATGTTTGGCAATGCTTCCTGTGGCTGAGAATCATGTTTCCGCTTATGGGTTAGGGTTATAGATGATGTGGAAGGTTTCATAGCGGAGGTGTCCCACATGATTACCGGCGTCTCCGATGGCGCGCTCCTTCCTTGTGGGGGGCCTCATTGAGGGCGCACCCGCCTTAGGTGACTGTTTGCACCTCAGGTCACACCTCCCGAGAACGGACGGAGGGACCAATTGGCATGTTCGGAAGGTATCAGCTCGGGTAATCACCCCTCCCTGGGCCCGGCCTTTACTGGGGGGTACGTACGTGCCCTACATGTCTACCCGGGGCGGGGAGTTACGCCTTACCCCATCACCGGCTACGCAGAGCGTGGGTCGACCTTCAGATACGCACAGGGAGGAAAGAAAGGAGGAAGGAGAGAAAGGGATGAAGGAGGAGGGAGAATCTCAAACGCCGAGGCGGAGATTAAAGGGTGAGTCAAGAACAAGGAGAAAGGAAAAAGAGGAGAAGGCTGAAGAACTGGAAACGAAGAGGACCCAGAAGAAAAGACAGGAAGCGAAAAAGAAACCTTTGACTGATGAAAAACGCCCGTCTCCGGGCGAAGGCACAAACCGGGGGGGGGGGGGGGGGGGAAGAGGGAAGCGGCCCGGGACGGAAGAAAGGTCGCTTCGGCTCGGGGCCCCGTGCGCGCCACACACGTACCCACAAAAGAGCTGTGGGCCCCCTGGGGGGTTGCTATAGAAAGAGACCCTATCCTAAACTGTTAGATGAAATTAACGATTCCGAAGACCCAGTGAAATGCAGTACCACTTTGCGCACTGAACATTACCATTGTTTGTCAATTATATACATTCTGTGCACTGCTCAACGTCACTGAACAACACGGTTTTATTTTTCTAAGTGTATGTGTTCTTGCTATGTGAATTACTTTAAGACATTACGCTGGTGCTCCCTCATTCTCTGTCTAGTAAGTTTTTCAGCTACGGACATAAAAAGGAACAGAACTCCACGCAGTTAAAAGATGTATACAATTGACCGTGGCCACTAGTTTAGCAGATAAATGCGTCAGCTGACCTAGAAAGAAATAATAGTCACTCATTTACGGCATGTCGTCCAGTTCAAGACTGTCACCCTATCCCTTCATTTGCTAGTATTTTTCATGCGATACTATCATCATTATCATCATCATCATCATCATCATCATCATCATCATCATCATCGTCATCATCATCATCATCGTCGTCATCGTTCAGTCTCGAGCATAGCACCCCTTATAAAATTCCTCCAAGACCCATTATTCAGTGCTAATAGTGATGCCTCGTTTGATGTTAAGCCTGTTACTTCAAAATCATTCTTGGCCGACTGAGAGTGCTCTCTCCTTGGTCTATCTTGACTACTACTAACCTCCACTGTCGAATCCCTGAATCTCTCGGGTAACCTTCCTTCTGCCCTGCATGTAAACGTGCCCCAACCATCTAAAACTGTTCCCTTTAACTGCTTCATCTGAGGTGTTCATTCCCAGTTTTTCTTTGATCTCTTTATCCCGGATACCCTCCTTCTACTGTTCGTCTTAGGACATGCAATCATCCTTCCTACTTTTATATTTGTAATCCCAACCTTATTAATTGGGTAACCTTTATCCATCCAGCTTTAGCTACCATACAACAATGCTGGTCGAAAGAGTCAGCAGTCCACCGATAATTTAGTCTTGGCCTTTCTCCATCTAATTTTCAACAACCTTCTACTTCACCACATATCTAACACTGATTACCTTAATTCCGAGTTTTCTGAACGTCCATGACACACTATGATACGAGGGGTTTCCAGTGAGTAACTCAACTTTTTTCTTGGAAATTTTCAGTTGAAAATATTTGAAATTTTGATTGGTCCATCTTTGAATGTGCCCGTTTCGGATCATGTTGTTTCATTACTTTCCGATACGAGGCGGCGCTGTAACAAGTCTTTAAAATGGCGCCTGTAACGGACATGTGTCAAACAGAAGGCAGTTATTGAGTTTCTTTTACCTGAAAACCAGAGTGTCATCCGTTTGACTCAATGAAGGATGCCCTCTGTGGCAAACATTACGTGGATGATGGGGTCAGTTACCGAGTCAGGAAGACGTTGGCTCCGACACAGACTAGAAGAGTGGTACCATGCAAGTACATACACCCTCCCATTAATGCGATGCAAGGCCATATCACTGAACGGAGATTATTTTGGAAAACAGATTGGAGAACACTCTGGTGTAATTGAATCCCGAATAAAACATCTGCTTTGCAGAAGAAAAGTGTTGCATTATTTGCCGCACCCTTCATGTACAATTATGTACTCCAAAAGTACATTCTCAGACATTTATTCTTTAAACTGTGGCTTGTGTTTGATACTAGTAGCTTTCTCTTGGGCATTAATGCCTTCTTTGGCTGTGCTATGTGCTTCTTTATGTCATTCTTGTTTCATTCGTTGTGTGTTACTTTTCTTTCGAGAGATTACAGCTCTTGTCCGTCGACTACTTCGTGGTCACCAGTTCTGCTGTTAAGTTTGTTGTTGATCACATTTATTTTGCGCGTCGTTATCTGCGCCTTTCCTCGGTTTTGATCCCAATCCACGATTTTGACAATAACCGAGACAATGAAGTAAACGGGGTAACTTCATCCCTTCTCTTCCTTATCTTTATAAACGATTTAGGAGAAAATGTGAGCATCTCTCTTAGAATGATAACGGATGATGCTCTCATTTATCTGTTAGTAAACTCACCAGAAGATCAAGAGCAACTGCAAAATGATTTAGATATATTGGCAACTGACATAAATAACGGAAAGTGTAAAGTAATCCATATGAGCACTAAAAGAAATCCGTAAACTTCATTTACACGATAAATCAGTCAAATAAGTCAGGCCGTAAATTCAAGTAAATATCTAGGAATAACAATTACGATTAACTTAAATTGGAAAGAACACACAGAAAATATTGTAAAGGAAGGCGAACCAAAGGCTACGTTTCACTGGCAGAACACTTAGAAGATACAGCAGTTCAACTGAAGAAACGTGTACACTACACTTGTGCGTCCCATTTTGGAGTATTGCTATGCATTGTAGGATCCACAGCAGGTGGGACTGACGGAGGATATAAAGGAAGTTCAGAGGAGGGCAGCTCGGTTTGTATTATCGCGATATAGGGGAGAGAGAAACGATGCACGAGTTGTAGTGGAAATCAAACGAAAGGCGTTTTTCGTTACCGCAAGATTTATTTATTTCACCAACTTTCTCTTGCGAATGCAAACTTATTCTGTTATTGCTCACCTACATATGGAGTGAAATCAGATCACATATTAGGTAGTCCTTTTTCCCGCGTGCTATTACAGAATGGAACGGTAGAGAAATATCGTAAAAGCAGTTCGATGAACCCTCTGTCATTCACTTCAATGTGATTTGCAGATTATTTATGTAGATGAAAAAATTGGTTCAGTAATTCGTACTACACACGCCTAGGTTCTTAAAGTAACAGATGATTTCCACAGTGTTCTCTTAACTCTAGAGCACTTCAGGATAAACCTCTACATCATGTATAAACTACGACGGCCAGTGGCAGTACTGATGCCGAGCTACAATTACTGAACTATCCAATCGATGTCCAGCAGTTACTTAGGAAATTTTCGGCTAGCATTTGTGCACAGCCCTCTGAGCTACTGAAACAGTCTGAAGTGGTAAATGTTGCATGTTGCAACGAGTTCTCGAGTTTCTCGGTTCGTCGTGTCATGGCCGTTCCTACCTCAGGCTTTTGTGTGTGTGTGTGTGTGTGTGTGTGTGTGTGTGTGTGTGTGTGTGTGTGTGTATATATATATATATATATATATAAACACACACACACACACAAAAGCGTAACGGCATATATATATATGCCGTTACGCGATAGTGGCATCTGGACTACTGGGGTGTTAGCTTACGGGCAACGATCGCTTTGTCTCTTCAAATAACCGGAATTGACGGTTTCTTTATATGACTCTATAATGTTTTCTAACTTTTTGTTTATAACTTAATGTTACATCAATATACACGCATTTCAATGGCAACATTACAAATTTTTGAACACGATAAACCTTACAAGGAACCCCTCGATTGCAAGGACTTCCTAGTAGTGCTCACTTGAAAGTGATAACAATCACGGCATGAAAAATATCTGCTGCTAATGACACATCATGTACAACAAAAGAAAAAACGAGGGGATGACGGGAAGTGTGCCCGGGAGTTGAACAGGTCAGCCTTATAAAGAATGTATCTATTACACTTCATAAAATGGACATCGTCGACGTCCAACCGATGTTTAAAACATAGCATTAACTTGCACCATGAACACTAAATCAAAAATTGTTTGTCACAGTGATCACAAGGGTTCACACCATCAAGATCAAAGGCGAACTCCTTGGGAATTACAGAGCAAGCCGTTCAGCTAGGTATCCACTGTTATATAACGCGTGTAGAATAATATAGGTGTAGCGAGGTGTGAGACAAGAGTATGTGATGATATGCAAATGAATGCGAAACAATCTGCTGTACAGCTTATTTTGAAACGAACCACCCTTTTGGGGACAGCTGCGAAGAGTACGATAAAATGTTTTTTAGTCGCGGGAAAAAGAAGTTAATGTTTAGTTTTGAAGATTCCTTGAATGTCGACGATGTCCATTTTGTGAAGTGTAACATACATCCCACAGAAGATTGATCTCTGCACCTCCAGGACATCTCTTGTCGCCCTCCTGCAGCACATGGTATGTCATTAGCAGCTAATATTTTTCGTCCTAACTGGTAACACTTCCAAAAGAGCATTACTATGAGACTTGAACGTGCAACATCGCACTCTACATCTACATGGGATACTCTGCAAATCACATTTAAGTGCCTGGCAGAGGGTTCATCGAACCAGCTTTATACTATTTACCTCCCATTCCTTTCTCGAATAGCGCGCGGGAAGAAAGAAAATCTGAATCTCTCCGTTCGATCTCAGATTTCTCGTATTTTATTTTGATGATGTTTTCTACCTATGTAAGTGGGAGTCAACAATACATTTTCGCATTCCGGAGGAGAATGTTGACGATTCGAGTTTCGTAAGTAGCCGCAGTGATAAGCGCCGTTGTTGTAATGATTTCCATCCCAGATCCTGTATCATTTCCGTAACGTTGTCTCCCCTGTATCGTGACAGTACAAAACGAGATGCCCTTCTTTGAACTCTTTAGATGTCCTCCGTTAAACCCACCTGATAAGGATCCCACACTTAGGCAGCAACACTCCAAAAAAAAGGACGGACAAGCGTAGTGTATGCAGTTTCTTTAGTAGTTCTGTTGCATCTTTTAAGGGTTCTGCCAATAAAACGCAGTTGTGACGAACGGTACGGCAGCACATAAAAAACGAACAAAGAAATATCCATTTTTATATAATAGATATGGAATTACGGCTTTTATAATTCCTGATCACGTAAATGGGAGGGAGAGAGAGAGAGAGAGAGAGAGAGAGAGAGAGAGAGAGAGAGAGAGATATGAAGCAGAAGTAGAAACGACCAGCGAGCAGAAGTAGAAACGACCAGCTGTTCTCGCTATTATGAATGGCAATTGTTTTTTATATAATAACTTAGGAAAGCGTGGGATTCGCAGCGTTGTGGACAGGAATTCCTCAAAGCACTTCTTGAAGGTTAGCGGCCGAAGTGACGTAAGTCGGTGGAGCCGCACGCTGCTGGCTTCTTCCCTGAAATGGAGCGCGTATTCGCCAAAATATCGCAAGGCGAGCAACGAACGCAGCAGCCGAAGCGACCGCCCGCAGCCGCGCTCGCCCTGGAGAATTCCCCCCAACTCGCCGCCCACGCCGAGTACATTCAATGCAACAGCTAGGGAGCGCGCCCTTCATACAGACAAAACAATGCTTTCTGCTGTGTCCGCAGAAGATGTGAATCACAAACCGAATCGATATTTCTACTTTTTTTGGGATTATCCGTCATAGGCATGCAGTTAAATATCGACCCAGAACGTGACAGCGCAGCAAAAGACGAGAGACCACCAGCGATTATCACGCTCCATCATCCACATACCGCTGGCTCCTTTCACACTTTTTTCACGCAGACATGCTTAAACATTGGAAACAGCAACCGCTACCTCTGCCATCGTCCGACGCCTAGCAGCCATACTGAAAACCTGAACTTAAGTCTGAAACACAGCAAAGCATTCCAGGAACCCTGTTCCATCTTCCAATTAGATTAAGTACCTTTCATTATTTATCCGATCCGCCCATTTAACCACCGGTATTCTACTGCGATACAAGGTTCCAAAGGCATATGATTTCTACATATATGTAGATGTTATTTCGCACACAATTAACAGATTGATTGCCACGTGTGCCAATATCAGCTCAGTCACACGATTCATGACGTCACATGAGCCACATTTGGTTCACGTATACATCGTACAGAGAGCCAGAACTGGCTCACATGTGGAGTTGTGTTTTTCAGGCCTCGTGAGCCTCATGTGGCTCACATATAATGCGTTTCAACTATGGGTTTAAAAGTGGTGGCTCCACTGAACATACTGCGGTTCGTAGCAAAATAGTTATGGAGTTACTTGACCCTTCATTGCGCAATTGCAGGAAACTGTATTGTGACAAACTGATACGGTAGTGTATCAATGGCTACAGGACTAACGATCACCTCAACCCACCTTATTGGCATTAATAGGAGTAACCCGAAAGGCAACCTGAAAACTGTAATGTCTACAAAACTGAAAATAAAGCAAACAGTAAGTTCACAGAGCAACACAAAAGTATCCGTGAAGAAATGTAAAGATAAACAGGATTTTGATGAGGCCGCGAGGGAGTAGCCGAGCGGTCTGGAGCGCCGCGTTGCGGATCGCGAGGCTTCCCGCGTCGGAGGTTCGAATCCTCTTTCGGGGATGGATGTGTGTGTTGTCCTTAGGTAAGTTTAACTTAGATTAAGTAGTTTTTAAGCTGCGGACTAATAACCTAGCAGTTGTGTCCGATAGATTTACAAACATTTGAACTTTTTTTATGAGTTCTAACAAAACGATTTTTTATACCTACTATGTGGCTATAGATCATATAGCGTTAAAATGTACTTGTTTGGCCACGTGAGCCATATACGGCTCACATCTGCTATCAGCCCAGATCAGGCAGAACTTGACGTTTTTATCAAGTAACTTAGTTCTACATGTTCAAAAGAAGACATCTGATGCAACAACTCAATTAGGCATCACAAGTAATATTCGTGAATTCGGGGAACACACAGTCGAAATTTCATCTTGGCAGTCAATGTGTTAAGGTGAAAACAGCCAAACAGCCTTCAAATGTTTAAATGTTTGTATAGTTTATGGGACTTAACTACGGGGTCCTCAGTCCCTCAACTTACAAACTACTTATGAACTAGGACGGCACCCCCGACCGTAGTGGCCGTGCAGACCGTGACTGGAGCGCCTCAGCCCCTCGGCCACCGCGGTCGGCCAAAGATCCTTCCTTCAGTGCGGATGCACAATTAGCCCGAACTCTCACGGAAATCGGCGAAATGCCGCGAATAATGAGTTACAATGGGCAGGGGTACTACATTAGCAGTTAAGTTGCAAATTTCCGTCTGGCGGCAGGCGGGGGGGGGGGGGAGGGGGGGGGGCGTGCAGTCGTGATGATCGCAGTATCCCACTAGCGTTGTGGTCGGCTTAGCTACTTCATAATTTTCAAGTTTCTCCATTGATTTAATTCCGTACTAATGTCAAATTCATTTGTGTCTTGACATGTTATTTCCTATATGTGTGGTAACATTCTTTCGCACATATCCAAAAGAACAAGCGTCATCTGTGACCCTGTATATCGTATCAATCAACACACAAAGGAATTTACGACGGGAAATAAATCAATGTGGGAAGTTCAAAATTTGTGCCCATTCGAGACTCTGAACTCTGGTCGTTCTGCTTACCAGGCAGTCACGCTAACCACTGCGTCACTGGGGACACAGTGATCACCACGGCCAGGAGCACTTCTCTTAGCAGACTCTAATGTTCAAATATTCGTAAACCTAAGCTGCCAAACTGCTGAGCGTCATTGCTCCCAAGACTTACAAACTACTTAACTTACCCTAAAGACAACATGCACACCATGCCCTAGGAGGAGGAAGATTAGTGTTTCAGGTCCCCATCGACAGTGTGTTCATTAGAGATGAAGCTCACACTTAGATTTTTGGGTAAGGATGGGAAAGGAAATCGACCGTGTCCTTTCATAGGAGCCAACCAGAGATTAGGAAAAAAAATCAAATGTTTGTAAATCTATCGGACCAAACTGCGTGGTCATCAGTCCGTAGCTTACAAACTACTTAAACCTAGGTACACTAACCTAAGGACAAACACACACACCCATGCCCCAGGGAGGACTCGAACCTCCACGGCGAGCAACCGCGCGCTCCGCAGCGAGACGCTTTAGACCGCTCGGCTACTCCACCGCGGCCAGAGATTAGCCTGGAAAGATGTAGGGAAATCACGGTTCCCTTAAGCTGGATGGCTGGAGGTGGATTTGAACCACCATCCTTCCGAATGCTTGTCCAGTATGTTACCACTTGCTCCACCTCGAATAATCGCTGACGTTATTGCAAGTGTCGCGTTCATACCTTCGTGGCCATGTATCCATACTCTAACGTCACCTAAAAAACACCAGCGCTGTAAACATTTGTGGCGGGCGCTAAAGGCCTCATTGTCGTGCGCCCAAAACAACATTCATCCATCCACTCAGCCATCCATTCATTCATATCTTGCGTAGGTCAAACACTTTGGTTTAGAAAACTATACATTTGTATTGTACGTTAATAACACTAGGTACAAGATATTTTCGGTAGAAAATTTCAGTTGTGACTTTGCACTGCATCAGAATGTTACGTAGTGAGTACTAACAAGAACCCTGTATTTGGAATAAAGTCTATAGGTTCTCAACTTGACCATTATCACTCATTACTTCCTCCATGTCGTCGATTGCGGTTAGAGTTCGGACCTAGTGCGCATCCACACTCAAGAAAGGATCGATAGCCGCTTTCCCCTTAATTTTATATCTGTGTGGTGTCTGTTCTTTAGGAAGACGTGTATGGGTAGTCTATGCAGCCATAGTGATCACTGTCTTCAGTGGCATAGTAGTTAGCGCGAGCGGCTACTAAGCTGGAGGGCCCGGGTTCGAACCCCGACTAGGAACAAATTATCAACTTTCCCCATTGACTTATTTCAATGCACACTGGCAGATGGCGTCGTAATTTCCTTTGTGTGTCTGTAATTTCTTCGAATCTTCACTGTATGTAGTCCACGTTCCGCTTCTGTAGAAGGCTATTTTCCCAAATTTACATCCGATTTTAATAAATTTGTTCAGAAAAGAATTTTATGTGATTAACCATTTGTATTTTATACGCCCCCTACTCCGACCACAGCCAATTATTTTCATAGCCAAATAGTAAACCTCATCTAGCAATTTTATTATATCACTTCGTAACCGAATCTACTCGACATCGTCTGATTTACGAGGGGTGTTCAAATGAAAATCTACAAAACGTCTTAACCAAACCGTTTGAAATTTAAATATGCTGCTTCAGTATGACGTAGTGCGACATCTAGCGACGTGTAGCATGCGTTGTCACCTCCCACTAAAAATTTTCAAGGCTGTGCCCTCTGCACCAAGGTGATGCTCGCCGTCTTTTTCGACGTCCGAGCTCTGATGCTCATCGAATTCCTCGAGCAGGGAAAAACATTTAGCAGTTACGTGTACTAAGAGAAATTCCGTAGCCTACTCAAGTCCATCGCGAGCAAACGGCCTGGGCTGCTCACGGCGGGAGTGATTCAGCTCCATGATAACGCGCGTCCATGCGTCTCCAGGATCACACGAAGTGTACTGGCCAAGTTATACTGGGGGCAGAAACCGCCCTACAGCCCGGACATGTCGCCCTGCCACTTCCATCAGTTTAGTCCGCTAAGAACAAACAAAGTGAATCGCTTCAACTCTGACGACGGACTGAAGGCACAGTGGAGGATTGACTCTTGTCGGAGCCACAGGAATTCTGCGAACAGGAAATCCTTCGGGTCGTTAAACAGTGGGATAGTTATGCTCAGGCCTCTGATGATTACTTCTCAATGAAGTCTTCAATTATACCCCAAGTGTCATTTCGTACATTTTCATTTGAACACCCCTCGTAATTCGACTACGTTAAATCAGCCTTTGTTTACGTTTGACGCTAGTCATCTTGTAGTTTGTTCTCAAGACACTATATATAGCTTCCAAGTCCCTGACAAAATTACAAAGTCACATGCAAACCTCTAGGTTTCTACTTCGCCCTGAATCCTAATTTTTTTTTTCTCTCCAGATTTTTCCCTGGCTACTTTTACTTCTTGCTCAATTTTATAACAAGGGAGATAGGTGACAAACCTACCTTACTTTCTTCTCACTGCCTCCATTTCTTATACCACAGCACTTCTCAAGCTTTTTTAATTGGTAATGATAACAGACCTCGGTCGCAAAGATGAAGTCTATTTGACCTAGGTTTCGGCGACTACTGTGAGTGCCTTCATCAGAAAATCTAAGATCGCCTTTACTATAAATTACAAAAGTATGAAGTTCATTTAAAAAGAATTGTTTCTCTCTTATAATATTTGTAATTTATGTTATACACCATTTTACATTTTTTTCTTATGAAGCCACTCATAGGAGTCGCCGCCGAAACCTAGGTCAAATGGACTATCTTTGCGACCGAGGGCTGTCTTTATAAGCAATTAAAATCGTAAACGGTCTCTGAAAAAACGCAGTTTCGCTCCCTGTATATTCTCCCAAAAACGTTCAGTATTTCGTAGAGTGCATTTGTCAGATTTTTCAGAAGCTATCGTCCCTGAGGTCCTGAAAAACCACGTAGGTACTGAGAGCAAGTGATTGCTTCAGAAACAAAACATCAGTGAAGATAAGAGAACCTATTGGGGGCAGACACTAGACACTTGAAAAGAGTCAAATACAAGTCTAAGTGTTCAATCTACGTATCACCTGCGCCCAAAAGCCTACCGTATACTGAGGTCACAGAAGAAGTATCATTTTAGCTGTATTTTCGCAGAGAATGGACACACTCTTAAGTGTTCTCCATGCCCCCTTAAAGTAGCTCCTACAGAAAAGTGATAATTCAAAAAAATGTTCAAATATTTGTTAAGCTTATGGGACTATTTGCGGGGTCATCATTTCCTAAACTTACAAACTACTTAATAACTTATACTAAAGTCACTACATACATACATGCCCTAGGGAGGATTCGAACCTCCGCCTTAGCGCGCACGGCTATTCCGCCGCGGCAGTTATCTCTGTAATTTAAATATGATACACAAAAAAACTTATATTTCTTCACAATACTACAGGCAACATTTCAAATCCTACGAGCTTCTTCGGTAATATCTCTCATACCATACACCCACTGTTCGTAATAGCTACAAAAAGTAAAGAAAATAAACTTGATGTTATGAAGTTCTAGGTAGATTTTTCTCGGCCTTAACTGCCTTGAATTCACAAACTTTCTATGCCGCTTTCAAGCGAAGTAATCCTCCCAGAAAGGCTCATCAAAAGTTGATGCGCACATTTTACAAACTTCAGTACACCTCTCCCCCACTTCCCTCGCTGTACCAGAGGCATCTGATTTCTGTCTTTCAGCGCGGGATGCTGAGATAACATACAAAGCCTGTGGCGTCGGCAGCAGCGGAGATGGAACTCGTCTGTCTCCAGAAACAGGGGGGAGGAGAATCTCTACCAGGGAGCTCGGCGCGTTTAACTGTAGCGAGACCGAAGCAGTTAAGGTCAATATCGGGTTTCCAGTCCGGCCAGCACGCGTATCGTCTGTGTCGCGCCGCCATGGAGCAGTCGCGCGGACAAGCTCTCTTCTGCATCGCGCACAGGTGGTTTGCGACCACAATACCATATTTAGATAAGTTAATCTGAGCTACAAAGTAAGGGGCAAAAAAGGAGAACCGAACATATTTCAGCATAATACGCTGCGCACTATCAAAATGAGAAGAATTATGTAACTAACGATGAATGACACTGTTTCTTAACAATTACTGATATGGTGTCTGTTGTCGGACATGTCCGAAAGAAGAGACACCATTAGTTGACAGTCATCGAAATATTGAAACATTTCGACCGTTTCGGGGCGTTGAAATAAACTCAACGACATAGTTAAAAATTTGAGCTGGACAGGGATTCGAACCCGGATTTCCCATTCAGTTCTCGAAATAGCTCCCTTTCTTATCTAGTCAGTAGTTTCGATCCTTGGAATACGATTCTGCTATGTCTGCAAAATATCGATCTTCAGCTATGTACAAACTTATAAGTATTGAACTATATAAAATAAAATCGTCATAACTTTTGAACGGTTGCGTTAGGACGTTACAACTACATGGGCGGCCGCGGGGCACAGTGGGAATTAGTATGCACATGCGAATGTGAATATGGTTTGGTTTAGCGACTTAGCATAAGTTAAGTTAGTTTCCAAGTCTAGGGACCGATGACCCCAGCCATGTGTCCCAAGATTTACAAACATCTGAACAATTGAAGACGCGTGGGAGTAGCCGAGCGGTCTGGAGCGCCAAGTTGCGCATCGCGCGGCCTCCCGCGTCGGAGGTTCGAATCCTCCCTCGAGCATGGATGCGCGCGCGCGCGCGCGCGCGCGCGCGCGCGCGCGCGCGCGCGCGCGCGCGCGCGCGCGCGCGCGCGCGCGCGCGCGTGTGTGTGTGTGTGTGTGTGTGTGTGTGTGTGTGTGTGTGTGTGTGTGTGTGTGTGTGTGTGTGTGTGTGTTTTGTCCTTAGGTTAGTTTAACTTAGTTCAAGTAGTTTGTAAGCTAGGGACTAATAACCCAGCAGTTAAGTACCATAGATTTACAAACATTTGAAAATTGAACAACGGGACCATGTAGAGGTTGCATTCAAAATAATCACCACACGCATTGAGTAATCATACGGGGAGTCTAGACGAACAATTGCTGTTTCGTTGAACTCGGTCGGCCGCTGACGCATACACGACCGCATCCACACTTCCACCTCCTCGTGCGATTGAACCTGACGTGCTCGCAATTTCCTCCGGGTGGCCAGAGATGTGAAAAATCACAATCCAGCGATTCGGTTGGAGGAAACTGCAACAACCTCGGCACAGCCCCCATCTTTCACCGTGTTATTTACACATCTTTGGAGATATGAAGAAATGCGTGGACTCTGACTCAGTCACACGAGGTGGTGGAAAGAGAATGTGGGTCGTCCAATCGTCAACCGCGTTCTACAGAACGGGAACTAATCGGCTGGTCTCCCAATTGGATAAATATCTTAATGCATGCAGCGATTAAGTTTGAAGGTAACCATTCAATGGTCCCGTCGTGACGTATGTTCGATTCTTCATTTTATTGCACCCTCATACTCATAAACCATACTATAAAATTTCACTGGTCAACTCTAATTTGGACAACAACAACCAATAAGTATGCAATTCTGCCGTCAGACTATGGGGCACAGACTCCACCTCTCTCTCCATATTGCTCTAATCATACAAATCTGGCTTTCATGTCCGGATCACATAATTGCTCTTGAATCTTCCGGATTGTATGACTGTGGGCCATGGAACATTTCCGCTCGCGAACTTTCGTTCAGAGCTGCGCTGAACATGTTCAGAGGAGCTCCTGACGACGCTAAGTCTTCACTGACGAGTCGGACGTCCAAAATGAGGGTAAACAAGTATTCACGTTATCAGCAGATATATTCGTTGTCAAAGATAAAACTTAGTTATCGACTGCCATTAATCTACTTATTCTGAAGACAGTCCATATAAAAATAAGTTTAATGGCTTCTTTCTTTCTATTAAAATTATCCCAATGCTTATATATTTCGATTGATTCCCTATACAGCAATATCGTTGTAGATCAAATTTTAATTTCCCTAAACTTCACGATTACGTAACTAAAATGTATTCTTAGCTACAGCTGATTTTTCATATGTCCCTAGTCGGCAAAAACTTGAGTTCTTTCAGGTTTATACTCACGGTAGTTCCAATATAGACCTTTCCACAGGTATATGTAATTTTATACATCCTATATGCCGACAGAGGAGAGCGTTTATCCTCTACGAATCGGAATACTTGACATACGTTATCTAAGAAGTTTCTGATCAGATCAGGATCTTAGGAAAACACGCCATACCGGTTTTAATGCCAACTGAGAAGATATGTTAAGTATTTCGATTCGTAAATCATAAATGCCATCTTCTGTCGGTATATGGTGTGTATAAAATTCCGCGTATTTGTGGAATGCTATATATATTGGAACTACGAAGAGAAGGGTGAATACAAGACTGAAAGAACATAAAGGGCTTTGCCGGCTATGGACAAGTGACAAATCAGCTGTAGCTGAGCATACACTTCTTTTGTGTCCCAGCCTCGTCGCTGCTTTTGTGTCCCGTTTCCGTCGTAGGTGTCGGTGGCCGAGTAGAAAGACCGACACAGGAATAAAGGATGCACGCTTGTGCAGGTAGGAGGTGACCAGTCAGTAGGACAGCAGAAACTAGAACCACTAGAGTAAATGAGAACGAGATATATATTTCTTAGAGACTTAGTAAAACTTAACTTTTACATAGCTCAGTACTGCAGAATGCTGATACATAGCTGAGCTAAAGGCCTGCCTAGTGCCTGTCCAATAGCCAAGTCTTCACTGGTGCCTATCTGATTCCGAAGTGTTAACTGGTTCCTATCTGTCCCAAGTGAACGATGTCGTTCAGTGGTGGCCACGAGCGGGATAGCAGCAGAGGGCGCTCGTGGCTGACGTCGTAAGAACGCCGCGCCGTGCGTGCATGGCGGCGCACGGCGAAAGTAGGTGACGCGCACTTTAGACTTGTGCGACACCACAACTTCAACTACGAAAGTGAATTTTTCCGAAACTAAAATTTTACCTACAACAGTGAACTATCCACAACTGTATAGACAAGCTATCAAATTATGTAAGCATGGGGATAATTTTAAAAGAAAGGAATTAGCCATGAAACTTAGTTATATATAGACAGTGGCTCTTCATAAAAGGTAGGTACATTTCTATCTTTGACTAGCGGCTATCGATAGTTAGGTTTATCTTTAACAAGGATTATCTCTGCCGATGACATGACAAACTGACCACGCCTATTTTCGACAAAATTTATGCCACTCTCCGACGTCAGGCTGTTTGGTCGGCTACCTTATAGTCTAACTACCCTGCGTCGGCAGGACTCAGCGTCACCAGAAGCATCTCTGAAGATGTCCAACGCAGCTCTGGACGATAGGTTAATACCAAAAATATTTCGTGGATCACGGACATATATTAAGGAGGAAACATCAGCAACATTTTGCTCTGCTCGGCAACTCTCACAGGAGCCAGAAAACAGAACGGCCGCAAAAGTGTGCCATTGTACGCTCGAAACAATGCGAAATATGCCTAGATTGTTGAGTCTCAATCAGCGGCAAACACTTGGAAGGAGCTGTGGGGCCGCAGCCTCATCTAGAACTGCAACTGTTTCCTCTTAATAAAAGAGTGTCTAAGAAATGAGACGTTCTCGAAAATTGGATTTCGTATTATAATATATGCGGAAAACACCTTCCTTTACAAAATTTGGAAACGGTACGGTGGCACACAAGTCCTATGAGCTCAAAAAATCAGGATTCCCCTCCCAATAGC
Source organism: Locusta migratoria (assembly GCA_026315105.1). Taxonomy (NCBI): domain Eukaryota; kingdom Metazoa; phylum Arthropoda; class Insecta; order Orthoptera; family Acrididae; genus Locusta; species Locusta migratoria. The sequence goes on from CM048755.1 coordinate 674,787,853, forward strand.
ACATTTTGATGGCAGGGTAACATATCGTTGAACACCGCGTAAGCCGATGCATCCACTTAGTAAGGAAACTTCAAGGTATGTGGACGGAGCATTCTGAGATGGAGGATGTTTACGATGAAATGGGCACCAGGTAAATCTGCCCTAGTCTCACTGGCGAACGCCACATGAAACCACTGTAAGGGTCGCGTCCACAGTCCGATTCTGGGGGGTCGGAAGACGGTTCTCAATATATTATTTCTCACTAGTACACATTTGACGTGCCACACAAGCCTGAAATTTTATTAACAATAAAATATATTGAATGTTTTCACGTACAGAATTCCTCATACAACAACCTTTAGCAGGAGAAAGCACCAAAACGTGTTAGAATGATCCACGGAACAACCAACAGGCACATAGTCTATGTCTCTCACACAGCGTACCTCCTGTGGTCGCCTGACTTCATCTGTGTGAGTCATGGGCTGCGATTGAGCACTCGTGGATGAGATGGCTGCCCAACACATTTGGTCTCTCGCAATGTTCACGCAACGACGATATTTAATTGAATTCCTTAGAAAATACAATGAACACTTTATCGACAGTATCAATAGCTCCGATAAGATTGTTCGAGGACAACGATCTTGTTCGCAGAGTTGATTCATCTTGCTCGGTACGGAAACTGACAGCTATCTTTAAAGGTAGACAATTGAAAGTTCGTCTGAACACAACATAAGGTCAGCGAGAAATCTTTAGTTACTGTGTGCGTACACTCACAATTTAGAATACGAAACGTCGTTACCCATCCTGATGACAGTTCGTGGGATATACAAAGAAGTGAAGAACGATGCCTTACAAACCTCATTTGCCGAGGAATGACAATTCGGAAGGAAGGAAGATTACTTTTAATGTCAAACGGTTGACAATATCATCAGAAGGGGAACGTGCTAGGACATGCTGAAAAGTAATGCCGGAGAATTTTATATGAAAACTCTTAAGACTTTTTAAATAAAACCCACTTTATTAATATTCTCCATCTTTATTCTTCGTGTTTTCACACTTATTTGTCAACATTGACACCTTGTAGATTAACACATTTCTCTCAACGAGACCAGGGTGTTGATATACCGTCACTGTAGAATATTTAACTTCGTTGACGGAGTCACAAACTCACCTCTGCTTACACAGCACTGTGAAACCGAAGTCCTCCTGGGTGTTCGTTAAGTTTTAGGTAACAACTACGAGCTCTGTCTCGCACGCTAAGGTTAACACCACCGATTCGTTCGTTACAAGAAACAAACGGGCCAACGTCGCACATTACTGATGCCGATGCCGTCATCACCACACACATGTTTCATTCTTCTATGGATAACGTTTCCCGCTGTTAGAACTCCATTACACTACGCCAGGCCACTCCAACTCGAGCACTCAGTGCTTGCGCGCCCCGGTGCGTGCAGTGTCACAGAGTCAGCGCTCGCTCTAGCGTCTTCTTGGATGCGCTGAATACCAGTTATGAATCTTATCAAATAAGACACTGTTAATCTATCTTGCGAACGTTTATCACGAGCACAAAAGCTTCGGATTTCTGTGTGCTATTTTTTTTTTTGCTCAATGGGGTGATTCTTAAAGCCTGATGGGAAAGCACTATGCTTACTCTGCCGTAAATATCAAAGAAGCGACAAAGCGCCGTCACTATAAAAATAAACATTCCATAACACACGAGGGGATTGTCGGACTAGACAGAAGGAAACTGATTATTAAATTAAAAACTTGCCACGATCTGAAGACGTAAGTCATATTTATTCTGAAAGAAAAACAAAAATATACCCTTTTTAAAATTGTACTTATTACGGATCGTGTGGCCCCTCGCGTTGAAGGTTCGAGTCCTCCATCGAGCATGCGTATGTGTGTTCTCCATAGTATAAGTTAGCTTAAAATCTTTTTAAGTCTGGGGACCGATGACGACAGAAGTTCTGTCCCTCAGGACTACAAACATTTGGACATTTGGATCGCTAACCTCGTTTTCAAGAAAGACATCACGGGTTATTTATATTTAAACAAATCGTTACAGGGTAAAAATAAATTAATCGGTAGAAAGTGTGACGGTATTGGAAGTTTCAAATTGCAGGTTTAGCTTTCTAAAAGTTAGTTTCAAGAAGGAAATTTGGAACATTTTCCCTCCCAAAATCCTTTAAATTAAGTACTTGTGTCCACATCAGGGAGTACACGAAAGAATTACATTCATTGCATAAAAATTTTGAAGATAGGTTTCAAGAAATAAAATAACAAAACCTACACTCGAACGTTTTTATGATGCTTTTTTCGGTGCACCCAGAGGAAGCCCCAATATGTCCACAAATTGAACGGATAAAACTACAGTACAGTTAAATATTGACACACTGCTACTACCATTCCAATAGTGATTTCAGTTTTTTTATAAAGGTGGCCAACAAGAATTCGCAGCGGCTGAATGGCCGAGCGCATTGAGGCGCTATGCTCCCATGGGTGAGGCCGTTCCTCGTCGGGGGTTCGAATCCCCCCCTCGGGCATGGATGTTTGTTGTCTTTAGTATAAAAATAGTTCATAAGTAGTTTGTAAGTTTAGGGACTGATGACCCCGCAGGTAAGTCCCATGAATTCACGAGGATTCATGCCCTTGTCCTAAAATGCGCTGCAGTGTTCTGAACAACATTCATTTGTGGACAAATGTTTTCAGTGATGAATATTAACAACACAAAAACAAGCTCAAGTTTAAAGCATAGCTGCAAGCTGTATTTCGAGTCGCAACTGCCAAAACGATTGTGCCTAATATGAGAAAATTTGTGGCTTCAAAGCGATGCCAAAGCTCAACAAAGAATGTTGAAAATTTGTGCAAAATAAGGAACGCAATAAATTATTATTTCTGTCTATACACAAAAATTGACATTATTATTATTATTCGTTTCACTAATTCACAAACAACAAGACTCTCAAGCGCTTCGACAACACGTTCATCTCCTTCCACTGCCATGGCTGCGCTGTGTCTGCCTCGCTCTGACCGGGGCTTTTCCGGTGCCCGCCAGTGCTCGCGAAGCACCAGGCCTGCACTACGCTGACGTACACACCGGAACATTACACGCTCGAGAGCCTATACAGAATTAGGAACGCTCTATCGCCAGTAAAATAATCGCTGACGCTATTGCGCGTGTCGCGTTCATACCTTCTTGTATCCATAATCTAAGAAACACCAGCGCTGTAAACAGTTGTGGCGGGCAATTAAAGGCCTCGTTGCCGTGCGCCCAAAGCCACGTATCCATCCATCCATTTATTCATGTTTTGCGTAGATCAAACACTTTAGTTTAGAAAACTACAGAGTTGTGTTGTACGTTAATAACAGTAGGTACAAGATATTTTCGGTAGAACATTTCAGTTCTGACTTTACACTGCATCAGAATGTTCCGTAGCGAGTACTAGCAAGAACCCTGTAATTGGAATAAAGTCTACAGATTTTCAGAATATGAGCCACAAATGCAAAACAGTTGTTATGATCTTCAGTCCGGAGACTGGTTTGATGCAGCTCTCCACGCTACTCTATCCTGAGCAAGCCTATTCATCTCCTCGTAAGAACGGCAACCCACATCCACTTGAATCTGCTTACTATGCGCATCTCGTGGTCTCCCTCTGCGATTTTTACCCCATACACTTCCCTCCAATGCTAAATTTACGATTCCTCGGTGTCTAAGAATGTGTCCTACCAAGCGATCCCTTCTTTTGGTCAGTGTATGCCAAAAATTCATTTTCTCACCAATTCTGTTCAGTACCTCTTCATTAGTTATGCGATCTACCCACCTAATCTTCAACATTCTTCTGTAACACCACATTTCAAAAGTCTCTATTCTCTTCCTGTCCGCACTGCTTATCGTCCATGTTTCACTCCCGTACAACAGTATAAAAGTGGAAAGAGTGATTCAATGTGGGAAAGTAACCGTTTGGCGTAGGCTCTACCTATATGCCAACGCCATTAACTCTGGCTGCTTCGCTGGAGAATTAGCCGTATCTCTTGCTATTTTCTGCTCTTTCTTTCCTCTTACTATAGATCGGTTACATGTCTTAAGTTTTTGTTGTTGTTGTTGGTTTTAAGAGGACTAAACAGCTAGGTCATCAGTCCCTCTTAAGTTTTTCCTGTGCATTTTGTACAGGGTGTAACTAAATATCCAGGAAAGTCCTGGGGATTCGATAGTGGAGATGACAATGCCCTGTTCACATATGGTATATTTAATTCCGTTACCGTGTTACAGGCAATTGTTATGGTGTACACAGAACACTTCACTATGCAGGTCGGTCATTTGTGTTGATACAGTGTAATTTACTACGTACAGTTCTCTACAGAAGGTGCTCAAAATGGCTACCATGAGTCGTAATTCAAGCGTCATGCGCCGCAGCATTGACTGTCTCACTCGTTCTCGTATTCCAGGCGTCTGATGTATCTGCTGACACCTTTACGCTATGCGCTGACGCAGAAATTCCACGTTATGAAAAAGTGTGCCATACACAACGGCCTCCAAATGACAGCATAAGTAGAAGACCACTGGATTAAGGTCGAGAGGACGAGCAGACCCTATTCGTTTGTTTGGGAAACGCTGTGGATGTGTTTACTTTGCTACGCAACGGACATCATGTGGCTGTGACGGTAAAACAAATTCACACAGACGTGGATAGGGACGAAACGTACATGTGACCTGTGCGCGCTACACAAATGACCAACCGGCGTAGTGAAGTGGTCTGTGTTATGTACTCCAAAACGAATGCCTGTAACATGGCATCGAGAGCAAATAAATGTTTACAGGACACGTTCTTCTTGTTGACCGGTCCTCTATAGAATCCCCGAAACTTTCCCACATTAAGATACACGCTGTATATTTTAGATTAAGTAGTACGAGGCTGCACAAAACAGTACCAGACTATCATTCACTGAATTATTACTGTACTGTCATAGAACATTGTATACACAAACTGGAAATTAATCTGACAATTTTATATCATTTCATTTGATGGTTGTTGTTGTTGTGGTCTTCAGTCCGCAGACTGGTTTGATGCAGCTCTCCACGCTACCCTGTCCTGTGCAAGCCTCTTCATCTTAGAATACATACGTCAACCTACATCCTTTTGAATCTGCTTACTGTATTCGTCCCTCGGTCTCCCTCTACGATTTTTATCCCACACACTACCTTCTAATGCTAAGTTGACGATTCCTTGTCGTCTCAGAATGTGTCCCACCAACATATCCCTTCTCTTAGTCAGGATATGCCAGAAACTCCTTCTCTCTCCAATTCTCTTAAGCACCTCCTCATTAGTTACGTGATCTACCCACCTAATCTTCATCATTCGTCTGTAGCACCAAGCTTCTGTAATCTTATTGTCTGAACTCATTGTCCACGTTTCATTCCCATAATATGCTTCACTCCAGACAAATGCTTTCAGAAAGGACTTCCTAACATTTAAACTAATACTGGATGTCAACAAATTTCGCTTCTTCAGAAACGCTTTAACCCATTTCTTCCCAGCTTTGGGTACACGCAACACGAAATGTAGTCTTACAAAACGCAGTCGAAATGGACTTACTATACAAAACTCACCATGCATGTGTTAAGAGGCTTTTAAGTTAAAAGTCTTTAAAACTTGCATGTTGAGTTTTGTATAGTAAGGCCATTTCGACTGCATTTTGTAAGGCTAAATTTCGTGTTGCGTGTACGCAACGCTGGGAAGAAATGGGTTAAATCCCATAGTCATTTTGCATTTGATATCTTCTTTACTTCAACCATCTGAAGTTATCTTTCTACCCGAATAACAAAACTCATCTACTACTTTTATTGTTTCATTACCTAATCTAATTCCTTCAGCATCGCCTGAATTTCTGACGCTACATTCCATTATCCTCGTTTTACTCTTTTTAATGTTCATCTTATACCTCGCTATCAAGACACTGTCCATTCTGTTTCATTGCTCTTCCAGGTCCTTTATTGTCTCAGACAGAATTACTATGTCGTCAACAAACCGCAAGGTTTATTTCCCTCTCCCTGGACTTTAATTTCCTCTCCAAACTTCTCCTTGCATTCTTTCACAACTTGCTCAATTTACAGATTGAACAACATTGGGGAAAGGCTACAACCGTGTCTAACTCCCTTCACAAACACTGCGACTCTTACATGCCCTTCGACTCTAATAATTCCTGTCTGGTTTTTGTACAAGTTGAATATAACTCTTTGCTCCCTATATTTGACCCCTGCTCAGAATCTGAAAAAGTGTATTCCAGTCAACGTTGTCAATAGCTTTCTCCAGATCCACAAATGCTAAAAATGTAGGTTTCCCTTTCCTTAATTGATGGAGAGACATTGAATTAAAAGTTGTGCCAAGGTCGGGACTCGAACCCGGTACCTCCTGCTTACTATAGTCAAGCCATAACCACCAAGCCACCGTGACGTAATGAATATGGCGATTGCACATACTGTCTTCAGGTACGTCTCCCTCCTCAACACAGATTTCAATGCCACCTCATGTTCCCGTATATAAATATATATCAACATTGCCGAGGCCCTAATAGTGGAATAGCACCCCAGCAATGAACGTTAATTGGAACGATCCTGCCTTGTCCCCTAGATACAAGTGATATATATTAGTCATTATAGCGCTTGCCTAGCCAGCAAGAGATCCCGGCTTCAAATCCCAGCGGTGGCACAAATTTTAATTTAGTGCCTCTCCATCAGTTTATATCTATGATATATATCGAGACAAACTGTCTCTGGACATTGCTTTATTATTTTACCGAGCGGGGTGGCGCAGTGGTACCACACTGGAGTCGCATTCGGGAGGAAGATAGTTCAAATCCTTCCAGATTAACGTTTTCCGTGATTTCCCTAAATCACTCCAGGCTAATGCCGGGATGGTTCCTTTCAAAGGGCATCGCCGATTTCCTTCCCCCATCCTTACCAAACAATCCGAGCGTATGCTCTCCCTCTACTGACCACGCTGTCGACGAGACGTTACACGTATAATCTTCATTCCTTATTAGTTGATATCATTTAGTTGTTGCAATTATGTTCCTTAATTGTATAATTAATATGGAGCCCGTCATGTTAATTTAATGGTGGGCAATAGTAGCATACAGACAGACACTCGCACGGCCCCTGTAGATGGCAGCCACAGCTGACCGCACGGCGACCGCAGTACAAATTTGAATCAATGTCAAAGCAAAAATTAATCGCTTGTGGGAAGCCTGGCTACTGGTGGCGCACGCCAGGCTTCATCACACAACCCCCACAGCCTGTCCCCTAAAGCCTAACGAAAGACACGAGAAGATATAGGGATCGACGAAGAGGTTGCATTTAGTGACGAGACCAGATCTGTCTTACGAGGGAAACTCCCCTTCACAACCCCCCTCACATTTAGGGCGCAGTGAACAAAAAATGTTCAAATGTTTGTAAATCTATTGGACTAAACTGCGTGGTCATCAGTCCGTAGCTTACAAACTACTTAAACTATATTAAACTAACCTAAGGAGAACACACACCCCAGGGAGGACTCGAACCTCCGACGGCGTACAACCGCGCGCTCCGCAGCGAGACGCCTTAGACCGCTCGGCTACTCCACCGCGGCGGCGCAGTGAACAACCCGTCCAAAAATGAACCAGAGCAAGCATGAAAACAGGAAGAATCTACACAGAAGTATGGGGGGAAAAACGAAATAGATACAGTTGAGGGTCCCAGCGTAGAATATCTCACACGGAACATATACAAAGCATTTATGCCGCCGCGGTTCCGTGCGCATGGTGAGGACTGCCACTGCAGGGGATTCATGTTCAATTTCCCCCTCGTGTTCTGTATTTTTATTTCTTATTTTTCACAGAATTATGAGTTGTTCGATCATTGACGTGTCTGTTCGCTATATTCAATTTTGTGACAATGTTATGGCGTTCGTATCGTACAACGGCCCTATTAGACGAAAGGAAATAGCTCTACAATGGGAGCTGCATATCTTCTATACTGAGCGAGCCTCGTCATCTCCTAATAACAGCAACCCACACCCATTTGAGCCTACTTACTTTACTCGCCTCGCGGTCTCCCTCAGCAGTTTTTACAACCCACATTTCCCTCTAATATTGTGGAGTCGGAGCTACGGATGGCACCAGGGATCACACCGCTATCGATTTCGTGGCATTCGCGACCGCGGAAGCTTCGTAATGTTGGCAATAACACTTCCTGGATTCCCTTCAGAAGCCACGTGCGGTACAAAGACGATCGCGCGTGTCAAATATGGTTGGCTGAACTACAGTTAAATAGCCGGCACGACTCCCGAGTGCGTAGCTTCGTCAGACAATATCCTCGCCGTGATACAGTATTTCGTAGCGCCTCGAGACTCATCACTGCAGACTCTCGAGTACACGTTCGCTTGATTACTGCCCGACACTGATTTGTCGCCGAATGGCTTTAGAAAACTTTGAAACATCACTCCGTGTATGAAATTTAAACTTTATCAGTGCGGAATTATTCTATTTACTCCAGCGCGTAAAGTAATTACTTGTTTTTATAAAGTGGTGGGACAGTTTTTGTTAAAGGGTGCCTCGTCGCTTCACCGCCCTTCCCCCCCCCCCCCCCACACACACACACACACACACACAACAAATACTAAATTTTCGTAGCACTGAACTGACTGCTCCTCTATATCTCAAAATGTATCCTATCAATCGATACCTGAACCGATTATCATCTACGTTTCACTCCCATTCATGGCTAAACTTCAGACAATTTCAAATACTTAATATTTGATGTTAACAAATTTATCTTCTTCAGTAATGCTTTTCTTCCCATAGCCATTTTGATTTTATATCTTTTCTAATTCGGCCACTGTAAGTTATCTTCCTGCCCGAAAAACAAAACTCGTCTACTAGTTCTGTTGTCCAGTTTGGTGAACTAATTCCTTCAGATCGCCTGTTTTTATCCGACTACATTACACTTTTTTTCGTCTAGTAAATGTTCATCTTATATTCTCCTCTCAATAGACAGTCCATTCCGTTCATTTGATCCTCCATGTCCTTTGCCGTGTATGGCGGAATTTAAATAGCAACCACTAACCGCGAAATTTTTATTTCTTCCCGAACCTTAATTCCGTTTCAAAATTTATCCCTGCTTTTCTTCACAATTTGCTAACAGATTAAATAAAATCGGGGAAAGGTTAAAAACCTGCCCTACTCCCGTTCCAACTACTGGGTCGCTTTCATGCCCTTCAATTCTTACAACTGCTGTCTGGTTTCTGTAAAAGTTGTATGTAACATTTTGTTCCCTACATTTTACTCAAATGTTTGTATAGTCTATGGGACTTAACTACGGGATCATCAGTCCCTAAACTTACAAACTACTTATGAACTAACTAAGACTAAGAACGGCACAAATATCCATGCCCGAAGGGGGATTCGGACCCTCGACCGTAGTGGCCGTGCAGACCGTGACTGGAGCGCCTTAGCCACTGCGGCCGGCTTTCCATTCTTCTGTAAATGTATTTGTTGTTAGCATTTTGCAGCAATGACTTATTAAACTGATAGCTACTTAAATTTCTCATCTTTCCGCACGTGCTTTCTTTGGAATTATCACATTCGTCAGAGTCGTGCGACGATATTTCCGCAAGTGAAACTACACCACGTGATCACAAGTATCCCAACACCAACAAAAACAATTTTTCATATTAGGTGCTTTGTGCTGCCACTAACTGCCAGGCACTCCATATCAACGACCATTAGTCATTAGACCTCGTGAGAAAGCTGGAAAAAATATAATAATTCCACACTGATAAAGTTTAAATTTCATACACAGAGGCCGGCCGCGGTGGCCGAGGGGATTAAGGCGCTCCAGTCACGGTCTGCACGGCCACTACGGTCGGGGGTTCGAATCCCCCCTCGGGCATGGATATTTGTGGCGTCCTAGTTCGTAAGTAGTTTGTAAGTTTAGGGACTGATGACCCCGTAGTTAAGTCCCATAGACTATACAAACATTTGAACATACACAGAGTTATACTTCAAAATTTTCTAATACTATTCGGCGATAAATCAATATCGGGCAGTAATCAACCGAACGTCTGATTTTAATCTCCCAGGAAGTTTCATATCAGCGCACACTCCGCTGCAGAGTGAAAGTTTCATTCTGGAAACATCCCTGAGGCTGTGGATAAGCCATGTCTCCACCATATCCTTTCTTCCAGGAGTGCTAGTCTTGCAAGTTTCGCAGGAGAACTTCTGTGAAGTTTGGAAAGTAGGAGGCGAGGTACTGGCGGAAGTAAAGTTGTGAGACGGCATCGTGAGTCGTGTCGGGATAGCTCGGTCGGTAGAGCGCTTGCCCGCGAAAGGCAAAGGTCCCAGGTTCGAGTCCCGGTTCCGGCACACAATTTTAATCTGCCAGGAAGTTTCATATCAGCGCACACTCCGCTGCAGCGTGAAAGTTTCATTATTACGAAAGTCATCCCGCAAGGAGGAAATCGTAAAGCGTCTCTCACCTTATTGTCCACTTCCTGAACCAAACTTTCATTAACGACCGAAGGACGCCCACTCCGTTGTTCATCATGCACATTTGTGCGGCCATCTTTAAATGCTCTCACCCACTTTCCTACCATTCCATCATTCATATTGTTTTCTGCGTAAACTGCACAGATCTCACGATGAATATAGATCGCTTTCTGGACTTTAGCACTAAGAAATCTCACAACAGCCCGTACTTCACAGTCGGCGGGACTCATGATTACCGGAGGCATCTTAAACACTCAGTACACAAGGAAGAATCAGACTGTAACGGCGTCAGTGCGTAGGCAACATATGTAGGTGCCCAGTGACCATAAAACAGAGATATCTTAGCAAGACTTTTTTTTTAAATTTCAAAACGGTACTTACTTAAAAAACACGCCTCGTATAACAGGTGTCCAATTTTTATTGAGAACAGAGATACAGCTGGGACCGATGACCAGTGTAGTTTAGTTCCTTGAACAACAAACCAAGCCACTAGCATTTTCGTTTCGCGTGTTGATACACCGGTTGCTATGGGCGTATTTATAGAATGTCAGCAGTAGAGCGTTGATATTAAAGTTGTGAAGCTGTGCATTAGTTTACAATGAGGTTTTTATTTTGATTTGTTGACCAAGTCTATGTACAGCAGCGCGTCAATATGCCGCACATATTTAAACATGCGTATGCCAATATGGTATTTTGTGTATGGGGCTTCTAATGGAAACCATGATGTGGAAAATACGGCATACGATTTATTATCCGCAAACTACCAGATTCAAGAGAGTTTGCCTTCAGTACACCGCGTGACACTGATACGGCAATCATATTGCGCCCTAACGTGTAAATGAAGCAGAAGACATTCTTTGGCTAGTAAGTAGTTCTTCCACAAGCATACGTAAAATTATTGCACGTATTGGGTTTCACATACAAAAGTATGGTGGATATTAGTATGTACGGGTTCCATCCGTATCAATTACAGCTCATTCAACACCCTAGAGCAGCAGATGAAACCAGACGATTGTAATGTTGTTACTGGATACTTGAAAATGGCCAGGTAATTCCATATTCACTAATCATTCATGAAACCACCTTCACTCCTGACAGCATCAGTTCAAATGTTTGTAAAGTTATGGCACTGCAGTGGTTATCGGTCCCTAAACTTACAAACTACTTACACTAACTTATCCTAAGAACAACACAAACATCCATGCCCAATGGAGGACTCGAACCTCCGACGTGGAACGGCCGCTCGCACCGTACCAGGGCGCCTCAGTGCGCACGGCTATTCCGCCGCGACACAGCATCAGCAACACCCGTAATTCACATCAGTGATCCGAAGAAAACCCACATGCCATTGTGGAGACATTTTCAAGGACGCTTTTCCTGTAAATGCGTGGTGTAGTTTGAAAGTCAGGGCCTCATTGTCTACACTTTCTTGAAAACGAACTCCCAGAGTTACTGTAAGACATTCCTTTGGTTACAGGAATGCGTATGTTCTTCCAGCATGATGGGGTTTCTGCGCATTCTGGTCGTTTGGTGACAAACCATCCAAACCTAATACATCCCCGAAGATGGGTCGGCAGATATGAGCACGTTTCGTAGCCATCAAGGTCTCCGGACTTTGCCCATTTCGCATTTTTCCTGTGGGGATGGTTTGAAAGGCGAAGTGTAGAATGAAAAAGTAAACGTAAGAGCCTGTTTGATCGTTCGGATCAGAATACAGCAGCCCTCGTAAAAGAACGTAGAGACGAGTTCAGAAGAGTTACACGTGGTGTAATCAAGAGAAAAGTACACTGAAGTTGTTGGAGTGTTGCAAACTCAACTTTGAACGTTCTCATTTGCCTTTGATTTAAGTTTGTTTGCGTTACTTACTAACAGCTGCATTTCTGTACTCAAAACAAATGGGACACATTTCGTATGCCATTTTCATTGCAATTCGTCTATACTGCCACCAGCTAAAATATTTAATGTCAGACAGTAAGATCGGCACCAAACGTTGTATAACTATAGAGTATCAACCAAATCTCCGATATAATTCATGCAATGTGCCTAGTCCAGGAGAACTCGCATGAACTATGATAATAAGTAACACCTGACCTACGGAGTACAGGAAAAATGTAACTGTGAAAGCATTATAATGTCGAGCTTCTGTGGGCAAATTGATAGAGCGTTAGTTTGTTATACCGAGGATCCTGGGTTCAAGCACTGCTCACAGCACTTTTTTTAACTGCAGTACGTTGGCAGTTGTCTTATGGGGCAACGTGTTCCTAACATGTAAAAGGACTATTCGGATTTTATAGCAGTGTTTTACCGGCAGTTTGCTTTTGCTTCGTTTATTTGATAGTAGGAAATCTGTAGGGTTTATTCGAAGTTTCACAGAATAAACAACCACAATAGGAACATAAGAATAAAGAAAGAACTGCAACAGGCGTGTAGCAGTATTAAATGACGGTTGGGGAAAAAGTCATGACTTTTTTTCCTTGAAAATACCAGTCCGGTTAAGATATATACGGACGAAAGGACAAAGAGGGTGCGAAAGAATGACAGTACATGTGTAGTTCCCGTAACAAACCTGGGTGTACAGACCCTCATAGTTGTCCCCTGCTACTGTAACCTCTGTGGTAGGCGGTTTGTAACACGAGAGGACATTGCTAATGCTGTGCGCGAACAGGTGACCCGATTCAGACTTGGTGCGTCACAAGCTGAGGCAGATGGTATTCAGCGCCTCCCACATGGTTGACAGCGTGTGCTGACAGTAGCCCGGGCCTCGTCTGTAGGCCCAGGTTCGTCATGTCAACTGTATGTGTACTGTGTTATTCTTTTACACCGTGAAGGCCATATTCCCCTGTATACTACGATAGTAAATCAGTGTGTGACGGTATTTCAGTGCTATTCATTGTACACACATGGAGTTAACACCTTGTCCTTTCGTATGTATATGTAACATTTTTCAAGCGGACTGGTATCTGCAAGGAAAAAAATGTTGCCGTGACTTTTGCCCCAACCCTCTTAGTGACAACAACAACAATAACAACAGTAATAATAAGCGTAATTACTAGTAATACTGAAAATAAAAATAATAATAATAATAAGTACTTAAAGTTCATGCATGAACGAAAACACCACCACAGACGCACAGTGACGTTCATTCAGGAACGAAGGTTTCACAATAGCGGTTGTTTAATGTGTACAAGGAAGTGTGTGAAGCAAATTACTTTCGTTCACGGAGCCCATAATTGAGCGTCCAACCTATAGATTGCAAAATGGAAGCAATCTGCCCATAACACAGTGCTATAAATTCTGAACCGTACTTTAACATTTACATGTCAGGAACATGCTCCATATATCACTCGGTATACATATACCGGGTGATCAAAAAGTCAGTATAAAGTTGAAAACTTAATCACGGAATAATGTAGATACAGAGGTAAAAATTGACAAACATGCTTAGAATGACATGGGGTTTTATTAGAACAAAAAAGAAAAAACAAAGTTCAAAAAATGTCCGACAGATGGTGCTGGACAGCGAAACGTGAGTGCTACCGTGACGGGTGAGATATACGCCGATATGTTAGAGAATCGCACCATCCCCAGCCTGGCTGATAAACACCTGCTGGAACGTACTATTTTTATGCAGGATGTCGCTCCACCCCGTATTGGCTAGACGCGTGAAAGATCTCTTGCGCACGTCGTTTGGTGATGATCGTGTGCTCAGCCGCCACTTTCGTCATGCTTGGCCTCTCAGATCCCCAGACCTCAGCCCGTGCGATTATTGTCTTTGGTTTTACCTGAAGTCGCAAGTGTATCGTGATCGACCGACATCTCTAGAGATGCTGAACGACAACATCCGACGCCAATGCCTCACCATAACTCCGGACATACTTTTCAATGGTGTTCACAACATGTTTCCTCGACTACAGCTATTGTTGAGGAATGATGGTGAACATATTGAGCATTTCCTGTAAAGAACACCATCTTTGCTTTGTCTTAATTTGTTATGCTAGTTATTGCTTTTCTGATCAGATGAAGCGCCCTCTGTCGGACATTTTTTTCTTTTTGTTCTAATAAAACCTTATGTCTTTTCAAGCATGTGTGTCAATTGTTAGCTCTCTATCTACATTATTCCGTAATTTATTAAGTTTTCAAATTTATACTGACTTTGATCACCCGGTACGTAGAACTATTTCGAAATTAACACGGAAAAAAAGTTCGCATTAGCACGGCTTGAACCCATGACCCTTGAAACGACAAACGTACGTTCTATCGACTTCCCCACGGGAGCTCAACACGACGCACTCTCGCAGTTATGCTTTTACTGTATCCCGTAGGACATGTGTTACTTATTATTCGCCGCGGTGGTGTAGCCGAACGGTCTAAGGCACCTCGCTGCGGAGAGCGCGGTTGCTCGCCGTCGGAGGTTCGAGTCCTCCCTGAGGCGTGTGTGTGTGTGTTTTGTCCTTAGGTTAGTTCACCTAGGTTTAAGTAGTTTGTAAGCTACGGACTGGTGACCAAGCAGTTTGGTCCGATAGATTTACAAACTTACTATTCCTGTTTACGCACGTTCTCCCGGACGGCAGCACACAGCACGAATTATATGGAAGTTTTGTCGTTTGGTACAGATCTGAGTGACATCTGGAGGTTGGGTCATCAGCTCAGTGTTGCTTCATAGCTGTGTCAGTTTTCTTGCTAGCGAGGCGGCGCTCCCAGCGGCCTTGCTTCATCCGCAGCAGCAGACATTTAGCCGTGACGCGCCCGCACACTCATCAAGCTGCCCCCACTTCTGCACGCCCCGCACCACAACGTTTATCGCAGACAGCCCGGCTCAGCAAAACTGCATTCTGCCTCTGAGGCTGCGCGGGATAAAACACACCAGTAATAACTGCCAAATAAAACTGTATGGCAGTCTAAAGGTAAAGCAGTCAACAATCCGAAGATTGGTTTGAACACCAAAGTGCTTTACTAGGCATGGTCCTGTTTTGAGGTGGTATGCCGTTGCCTTCCTCCGACCCTCGAACTGACTTACCCAGCCAGTTATAGGGGGACCTACAGTTTAACGTGGGTTCCGAACCACGGTGCTACTCGGTATTTTTCACATGAGCAATGCTGCCAGAGGTGAAAGTAGTGGAAAGTGACAGATAAAAATCCTAGGACCTGACGGGGATCGAACCCGCGACCTTTGGATTTGTAGTCTGGCACTCTACCACTGTGCAACCGAGGCGCACTATACATCTACATAAATACTCCGCAAGTCACACTGTAGTACATGCTATTTCTATACAGTTCGATTCTCTAATTGCTCGCGGGAAAAGGAACATCTGCATCATTCACGTTTTCGATCTGATCGCTCTTACTTTATCATGATGATCACGTCTCCCTATGTTGTTTGGTACTAAAAGAATATGTTCGCATTCGCAAGTTGGTGAAAGAAATTTCGCAAATAAATCTAGCCGCAATAAATAACGCCTTTCTTTTAATGACTTCTACCCAAACTAGTGCATCATTTCCGTGAAGAAAACGAGCTGCCCTTCTCTGAAATTTCTCTAAATTGTCCGTCAGTACCACGTGGTGGGGATCCCACAATGCTCAGCAAAATTGTTCAAATGTTCGTTAAGCTTGAGGGATTCAACTGCGGGGTCATCAGTCCCTAAACTTATAGACTACTTATAAACTTATACTAAAGACAGCACAAACATCCATGCCCGAGGGAGGATTCGAACCCCCGACGGGGAACGGTCTCGCGCATCGGAGCATGGCGCCTCAACGTGCTCGGCCACTCCGCCGCGGCCAATTCGCAGCAATACTCCAAAATAGGACGCACAAATGTAGTGTAGGCAGTTTCTTTAGTTGAATTATTGCATCTTCTAAGTGTTCTGCCAATGAAACGTAGACTTCGTTTCGTCTTCCCTACAATATTATCTATTTCAAAATCATAAAACGTCCATCCAGGTGTTACATTTTGGGTGGACGGCAGTGTATTTGTCAATTCTGAAATGTTTTTTTACCGCTTCTCTAGCTTTGATAATTGTTTTCAAAATTCCAGTAAATATTAAAATTATTGACCAATATAGTGAGATACCGATTTTTTGCCTCTATATTTTATTTTGTACATAAGCTGCTTATTTTTCAGATTTTGCCCGTCCCTAAAATTGAAAGCAGTCTCAGTGGAATTGGATTCGTACTAGAGGGACTGGCACGAGGATACATCTCTGCCCCTATCCAGGACTGAACCCAGGACGACCCAGGACCGAAGTTTAGTGCTCTTCTCGGTAGTTTATCACGCTGCTTGGGAATCAGTTATATGTAGATCGTAAGTCATTTGCTAAAGGACTACTACTTACGACTCTGTTGGTAAACATTACGATCCTCCAGAATGATTGCTTTGCAAAAACCACTTTATCGCGTATGACAGTAGCTTTCTAGGCGTCACGGCGATTTAAAAGCGTTGCAGTCTAATGAACTCCGTATTCCTCTTAAGTTAATCGATAAACATGCCTATGTATCAAAACTTTTACGGGCGAAGATCAGACTATAGTACGTCGGTGCTGAACTGCTGTAGCAGATCCACATCGCATTCTGCAACCTGACTTATGATGCGTACGCGCGCTCAACGGCTAGATTATCTGTGCCCGTGCCAATAAATGAAATAATAAATTCTGTTAAAATGACTTTAAAAACGAAGGGGAACCCTTACTCAATCGTATAATAATGGGTCATTCTGCCTATTAAGCACAAAACGTTACGATTGTTTATGGCGGGTCATTTGTGAATTTCGGCACCGCGCCTCTGACATCTGCAAGGCTTGCTGATTTTTGATACAATTTTCTAGTGTAGCTGAACGACAAAGAAGTCTAGCATTCCGTACACTCACTTTTTTTTTTCATTTAACGACGGCGTAGAACTATATCTAATGTCTTCCAGAAGTTAAAGTACACGGCATCACCTTGGGCGCCAGCATCTTGTATATTCGAGGGCAGACAGAGCTGGACTTCACACGATCGTTGTCTGCTGAATCCATGGACTTCTGCGGAGAAGATGTGCACTTTCTAAACATGTTCTAATACGCGAGCATAAATCGTGTTCCAAATGATGCAACATACTGATTGGCCGACCCTTCTTGAGAACGGTATCGGCCTGCGCTTGACTGCTATGACAACCGCAGCGAGTTTTTTCCAACCCCACTAAAATCTGCTCGACACACATCTGTATAGGACGTGTTGCACAATGTTATAGAACTTTGATCATTTATGGTCAACATTTTCAGTTTTGGAGATGTTGCATGTTCACCGGTCACGTCATATAAAATCTTTTTATATTCACGGAATGTATGACATTAACTGCGAATGGGTAAAGTTAAAAATGTGTACCCAGCCGGGATTCGAACCTGAGCCTCCTGCTTGCTAGGCAGTTGCGCTGATGCCTACGCCACTGAGGACACAGCGATCCCACTATTACTCAAACTCGCAGTTTTTTCAAACTGATTCCCGTAAGAGTAAGGGACTAGGAGTGCCTCCGCATTCAAGAAAGGATCACTGCCCGTTGTTAGCATATTGTATAAGTTACATATATAACTTATAAATTCTTTTTTCTTGTCGCACTTCCTAAGCAGAAATATTTCCCTAGCTTTCTTTACACACCTATTTACAGCTGTATTAATAGCTAGTACTATAGCATTATCAGGAAAGTTTCGTGTAAGCGTCTCCAAGTTTTCGCTATAATGCTCCATCAGTATGGCTCCTGAGGCTTTTAGATGTTGATCAGGCATTGGGTCTATAAAAGCATCCGTTTCCCACGTTTGATCTACCATTAACATTTATCTTCCTTTAACTGCCACGAAGGGATAATGTTCCGAACAGGGGGACATGAGAACCACAATGTAGGAATGGGCGTGATGAAACGAGTGGCGGAGACAGAAAAATGTTCATGTGTCATCCAACAGCAATAGCAATGATAATGCACAGGAACTAGGCACGTTGCCCGAGGCACTAAGCTGAGTTACGTTGGTTTGAAGAACTGTACGAAAATAAATTCTTGACACACTGCAGACATGAGCAGAAAACTATACCATATAGCGAGCAGAACATAGCATGTCATTCAATGGCGTGTTCTACTGTATTTAGAGCTTATGGGACTTAACTACGGGGTCATCAGTCCCTAAACTTACAAACAACTTATTAACTAGCTAATACTAAGGACGGCACAAATATCCATGCCCGAGGGGGGATTCGAACCCCGTAGTGGCCGTGCAGAACGTGACTGGCGCGCCGCAGACCGCTCGGCCACCGCGGCCGGCCCTATGGCCTGAAATTCACATGCAAGAAGCGTACCTCAAAGCAGTGTAATAGTACAATTACTTTTCACATACTGTATACGTGACCTGGTAGATGTCTGAAGTTCCGCGAGGCTTTTCGCGGATGTTGACGTACATACCGAGAAGTCGTAACACTGGAAATCTGTAGCGAAATGCAGGAGAATCTGCAGCGTATTGACCATTGATGCAGGGAATGTTAACCGACTCCCATCATTTAACAGTGTGACGCATTGCGAAAGAAATATTTCCCGTAAAACATTTGGGCGTATGCATATGGAGCTATTTGAAGAGGAAATACCACATAAAATTAATCGTGGTTCAGGCAAATAACAGACATACAGTGAAAGAATTCTCCGAAAGTTTATTATTAATTATTATTATTATTATTATTATTATTATTATTATTATTATTATTATGTTATTGTTATAATTAAGTTCTCGAATTCCTTTGCAATTATGCAGAATAATCTACAATTACATGGAAATGTTGAAATTTTTATTTGTCACTTTTCACTTCTTTCACCTCTGGCAGTAATACTGGTGTAAAATATGTCGAGTAGCACTGTGGTTTCGGAATCCACATTAAAATGTAGGTCCCCTATAACTGGTTGGTTAGTCAGTTCGAAGGTCGGAGGAAAGCAACGCCATTACACCTTCAAACAGGACCTCACCTAGTAAAGCTCTGGCGTGTTTAAAACCAATCTTCGAACTGTTAACTGCTTTGACTACTTTTTAATTTTTCAAACAACTACTTCGTCTTACTGTCGGATATACTTGCAGTAAATAGCAGTTTTCGGGACTTGAACGTTAACGAGCCAGAGAAACAGGTTTTTACGAATTAACACTATTTTCATATATCTCGAAACCTAGCAAAGAAATCGATATACATATATAACAATCGATAGTGTCAAGCCCTACAACTTTATCAAGAATTTTCGACCGGAGCTATGGATTTTTCTTAATAAAAACCTTTTTTACAAATTTGGGATTTTTCGGCCCTGTTATCTAGTCTCATGAAACAAAAACTTTATTTAAAATTTATTTTCCTGTATGCTCATATCTGTATTTTCAGGTAATAATTTTTGCTATCGGTCCTCCCTAATGCTCGGGCTACCCGTAGGTGCACTGCATTTTGCTGTAATATTGGAAGGAATCTTAAGGTTTCTTTTCGCCTACCTTGTAACTGATTCCACACGCAGGCTGAACTTTATTTCGCTTCATTGTATTACTCCTAGGTATTTGAACGATATGATAGGGTTCAAAAGTTTACCATTAATTTTGAATTTTAATTCTATTGGGTTCTTAATACCGTTTATGCACATTTAAGACGTGCTGTTCAGAACGCTAAGACGAAGCAAGCTTTTCTGCTTTTACTGTTTTCCTGAGATTGCGATCGGTATCGACTAAAACCACTGAACAGGACAGAGAAAATTACTACGTACGATTAATTGTCGTAAATTCCTGTTCTGCGCAAAATCGAAATGTTCTTGCTCCTATGAAGCATAAAATAGCACGCTGGTCTCAATGTATACAGGAGGAAAATGTTTTTGCCACCTTTTTTATGTCCTAGTTGTCGGTTGTGCAGTGATAGAAATGTAGGCCCTTACGATCAGTTCCTCTTCAGTTTGTACTGTGGTTTAAAATATTAATGAAGTGAAATAGTCGTATGGATTTTAGGGTTCGATAACATTCTGCATGTCTTCTTTGTGACACCTCTTCGGCAACTTGCGAGTCGACAGTGATGAGGACAAACACAGCACCCAGTCCCTGCCAGGAATCGAATCCCGGTCCCATGCATGGTGGTAAGTGACGCTGTTACTGAGCTACGGAGGCAGACAATGTATCAGTGGATTCATGGAACCTCCTGGCTAAAAATCCATAGCAGAGACATTATGGCGGGTACCCGTTTTTCACGAACATTTGTATTGAAGTGGGTTGCTGCACCTTCACGCTGAAATGAAAATCTCTCTCGGGCAACATGAGTTACTCTCCTACAAACCTGACAGCACTCCATAATGAAGAACAGCCAACATTCAAGTACAGCATCAACATACTTGGTGTAAGATCATTATATACATCTACGGCTTAGTAAGTACTAGAACCCATTACGTTGCCCTGGACGGCGAGGGTTCATCGGAGACAAGGGTATAGTCAAGGAAGATAGTGGTTTAACGTGTTCTCTTCATGACTTAATGTGATAGCCCCCACTAATGTCAATATGGCGGGCAGTTACTACGTTATAAAACAAGATAAATTTACAACCACACTCCCTATGCGCGTTTCTCATTCAAGATTATTACACTGTGAGAAATTCATATCCTACTAACGGTTTCTAATCTAAAAAAAATGGTGTTTTGTATCTTCTAGTATCCATATAATTTCGACCCTGTAATTCATTCTATTGGCGCCAATACAGCTGCTTTCGAAGACAAAATTCATCTTTCTTTCTCGGTTTTTGTGCAGTGTCTGCAGATATGTCATGCTGTGTTTCGTCACGATTAGGATAAGTAGGGGGATCTTTGAGATAAGATGTGCACGCTTGGCGTACGGAGATGCAGCGATAGCGAGCTGTTAGTAGCGCTTGTAAAGTCTCAGCAACGCGGCACAGTGATTACGACTGTTTGCGTGGAGCCGCTGGACTCAATCTCCATACACACTGAGATGTAACGACTGACTTGCCGTTACATACGAAATAATTGTCCGACAGAAGATAGTTGCTATTAGCAGTTTACTAGAGGAACAGAAAACTTTGCTGCTGTAATGTTGTTTACACGATGTACGATAATGTAAAGGCTGGCGTATCCGAGCGGGAGTTTTGGCCTTAGTGCAACAAAATGACAGCGGTGCCCACCCTAAGTGAAATCGCGATTTTGCAGGAAAGGACTTCTGTGAAAGAAGCGTTAGGTTTTTGTTTTATTAATTGTGAGAACATTGCAAGATCAGGACTTGTGTAAAAGACAGACTGGATTTAGATATGTCATGAGTATGACAATCATAATGTACAACCAAGGTATACTGTTTTGAGTTGAAAGTGGATAGATATATAATTTAAAGAGAGAAGAGTGTCTTATTTGGTTATAGTCTCGCAATGCTCTCTTCTATGTGATTTTCCCCTGCAGAGTAGGGGGCGAAGACTAATGCTGTGGATTTGACGGACGACACCAACTAGTGAGTTCCACTTTGTTCATCCAGTTAAACTAAAACTAGGAGACCGGTGAAGAATACCTGCAACTCAAGGTAAAGCTACGGAAGGAAGTATACCGCGGTGTGACGGATGTTAATTGCTACTGAAGCTTCGATCTGTCCGAGCTAATCAAATGTTCAAATGTTTGTAGAACTTATGGGACTTAACTACGGAGTCATCAGTCCCTAAGCTTACAAACTACTTATGAACTAGCTAAGACTAAGGACGGCAAAAATATCCATGCCCGAGGGGGGATTCGAACCCCCGACCGTAGTGGCCGTGCAGACCGTGACTGGAGCGCTTCAGTCCTCTCGGCCACCGCGGCCGGCTCTGAGCTAATCCAATCGAACGTCCACCTCGCATCGCACCATTTTGATTTACTTTGCTTTTCCTAGATATCTTGAAGCGAACGTCGGTGTGTTTCATTCAACAAGGTCACGATAATTTACCTTCCATAACTTTCTCCTCTGCGAGTTAGCGAGTCGCCACTAATGACTATTCGAAAGGGCGTTAAGTGTAACTTTCCTTGCTTCTGTTGTGAACACGTTTCACGTCTTGTTGCTGGAGGGCTCTAAATATGATATTAAGGAAAAAACGACGACAGCGACAAAAACAAATATAAATTTCTACCTGACCTACGAAAAACTACACAGGTAACAGGTTTTAAATTCAGAATTTACGTCAACACCTCCTTGGAGGTATATTTCCGATCAGAAACTTCAAACAAGAAAGTGTCATAGGCACAAAAATGGCGTTTGTTATAGGTGTATGGGCATAGACGTTTTGAATTTCAGACATGGGTGATCAGGTCTTTTTCAAACATGAAATAAAGTGAGGTAATCCCTTGAATAAGGATAACCAGTCTCAAACCGGTTTACGGAAAAGGCAAATAGATGGTGGAATTCTGTAAGAAAATACGGACGGTTTGATAACGTAGACTCACATATATATATAATTCGTAAAATTTTCTCACCTTCTATTATTTTTATTTATTTAACCTATTATTAATCATAATGATGCTGAGAATTATTTCTATTATTTATTGGTATGTGGTGTTGTGTTATGGTCTTCAGTCCAGAGACTGGTTTGATGCAGCTCTCCACCCTACTCTATCCTGAGCAAGCCTTTTCATCTCCTCATAAGAACGACAACCCACATCCACTTGAATCTGCTTACTATACGCGTCTCTTGGCCGCCCTCTGCGATTTTTACCCCACACACTTCCCTCTAATGCTAAATTCACAATTCCTTGATGTCTAAGAATGTGTCCTGCCAATCTATCCCTTCTTTTAGCAAGGTATGCCAGAAATTTCTTTTCTCCCCAATTCGGTTCAGTACCACCTCATTTGTTACGCGATCCACCCACCTAATCTTCAGCATTCTTCTGTAGCACCACATTTCAAAAGCCTCTATCCTCTTTCTGTTCACACTGCTTATCGTCCATGTTTCACTCCCATACAAGGCAACACTCCATACAAATGCCTTCAGAAAGGACTTCCTTAGGCTTAAATCAATATTCGATGTTATCAAATTTCTCTTTTTCAAAAACGCCTTTCTACCCATTGCCATTCTGCATTTTATATCATCTGTACTGCTACCATCATTTGCTATTTTACTGCCCAAGTAACAAAACTCATCTACCTCCTTTATTGTTTCGTTACCTAATCTAATTCCTTCAGCATCACCTGATTTTCTTACACTGCACTCCATTACCCTAGTTTTACTCTTGTTAATTTTCATCTTATATGCACCTTTCAGCACGCTGTCCATTCCGTTCAATTGCTCTTCCAGGTCCTTTGCTGTATCTGACAGAATTACTATGTCGTCGGCAAAACGCAATGTTTTTAATTCTTCCCCCTGAACTTTAAATCCTTCTCCAAATTTCTCCTTGCTTTCCTTTATAGCTTGCTCAATGTACAAATTGAACAACAATGGAGAAAGACTACAACCCTGTCTTACTCCCTTTCCAACCACTGCATCCCTTTCATGCCCTTCAACTCTGACAACCGCTGTCTGGTTTTTGTACAATTTGTAAATAAACTTACGCTCCATATATTTTACTCCTGCTTGCTTCAGAACTTTAAAGAGTTTATTCCAATCAACATTGTCAAAAGCCTTCTCCAAATCTACAAAAGCTAGAAATGTTGGTTTGCCTTTTCTTAATCTATCTTCTAGGATAAGCCGTAAAGTGAGTATTGCCTCCCGTGTTCCTACATTTCTCCTGAACCCAAACTGATCTTCCCCCAGGTCGGCTTCTACCACCTTTTCCATCCTTCTGTATATAATTCGTGTTAATATTTTGCAACCATGACTTATTAAACTGATGGTTCTGTAGTTTTCACACCTGTCTGCATCCGCTTTCTTTGGAATGGGGATTATAACATTTTTCTTAAAGTCTGAGGGTACTTCACCTGTCTCATACATCTTACACACCAGGTGAAACAGGTTTGTCATGGCTGGTTCTCCCAGAGACTTCCGTAGCTCTGACGGGATATCATCTACTCCAAGGGCCTTGTTTCGACTTAGATCTTTCAGTGCTCTGTCAAATTCATCTCTCAGTATAGTATCTCCTATTTCATCATCATCTACATCCTCTTCCCTTCCTACAATAGTGTCTCGAAGTTCATTTCCGTTGTAGAGCCCCTCTATATACTCTTTCCACCTTTCAGCTTTCCCTTCTTTGCTGAGAACTGGTTTTCCATCAGTGTCCTTGATATTGGTCCCCAATAATGTAAAAATCGAGTGTTGTTTTGAATATTTTAAAAAACTTGTGGAAAGTGAAGGAAAGAGCCGAACGCGCAGATATAGTCACAGTCAGCCAGTTTTGAACTAAACGCACAAGGAGACCACATGCATATCGGATTTTAGAATTTGTTTTTATGTTTATGTTACGTGAAGTTTAGAACTTTAATAACAATCAGCCAGAGCCATTCGACGCAACTCTCAAAAATTCTCGAGAAAATCGCCTCTCAAGTTTTGGAAGTAAATGTAGGTATTAATTATTAAAACATTTGTTGCATCTGTCGGCGTAGCCCAGGAGGTTCGGATCCCTTTGCGATAGATTTTTTTTTCGTTGTGTTCGAATACTTACACAGTTTTCATATCTAATGGTAATTTATGCCAAAAATGTACGCATTTTTGTTTATTCGTAATTTTCTATATGCTATATAGGTTGTTAATGATGGTTGTTACATTTTTATAGTATTGGCTTCACTGTTAGTTGATGAGCGTTGTCTTTTATCGTTCATTTTGTAAAGAGCTACGAAGCTGTTCTTGGAAAGTCGTCTCCATAGCTACTAATGGCTTTCCAAGCAGTACTTGCAAAACTTCAAAGTCGAATTTCTCTAGAAGTTTCGAGAGTTGCGTCGAATGGCTTTAGCTGATTGTTATTTAAGTTCTGAACTTCACGTATTATAAATATATAAAAAATCTAAAATGCGATACCCATTTGGTCTCCTTGTAAGTGGCAATTCATTTTTGGTTTCAGAACGTTTTCGGGCTACAGGATTACACATCTCTTATTGTGAGCCGTATGCACTACACTGCACTAACAGTTATTTTTAAGAGACTGTCATTTACAGAAGAGGTGATATTGGTTTATTTAAATTTTCGTATTTGTTAGAAAATTCACCAACACATCTAGTACCTGGGAAATATGAAGGAACAGCATTAAAAATAGCAAGTCCTCCGTTTGTGTATGCAATTCTGTTACTACATACTGCCCTCTCGGAGCGCTAGCATAGCTTCAGCTGTTAAAAGGTTGCACTCTTTACCCTACAGAGTTCCAGACTGTGGTGGTGTTTTGTCAGCAGAGAATCAGTAACAACAGAATATATCGGTCAGGAGAGCTCAGTGACTTCTAATGGGGAGTACGCAGTTGATGTAATCTGACAAGGACACCACATGGGTATCGGATTTTAGAATTTTTGACATTTATGGTACGTGAAGTTCAGAACTCAAATAACATAAAAACCCATCCGACTCAACTCTCCAAAATTCTCGAGAAAATTGACTATGAAGTTTCGCAATAACATGTAAGTACCAATACGTGAAACATTTGCTTCATCTGTCGGCGTAGCTCAGGTGGTAGCCTTGTGCCCTTTCAACCATGGAGTCGGTGGATGGAGTCCCGTACAGTGGATTTTTCTTTTTCTTTTCCCCGATGTGTTCGAATACTTACAGAATTTTCTTTCCTAATAGTATTTTTTACGAAAAATGCACAAAGTATTGTTTATAATATCTAGCTAAACCCGGCCACGCTTCGCTGTACCTCACTCTCGTATGAAATAAGTAAAATAGGAAATACAGCAATTCACCGAGAGCATGCTTGAATCAAATCAATATCGTTCTTTAGGCTGCTATGGCTATGTGAAACGAAAGTTATAAAAAATATAGTTTCGCAGATACTCATTGTAAACCCATAAGACAGATTACACTTTTTGTCATTCGTTATCTCAACAAACATACGGATCAGTTTACGGACTCGGGACCATGTAACGTATAATTCACCTTAGTAAAAAGCTATTGTTTTCAACATTCTTTCCGTCTATTTCCCATCCGCTGTGTGTATCTCCTGGTTCACCACTATCTACCTCTTCATCCTCCCTCTATCTAGTCCCCGGCCTCTGTTAATCACTCCCTTCCATCCATCTTCAGTGTCCTCCATCTATATGCACATATCGTCTTTCGCTCGTCGTATCTATATAAAATGAAGAAATTAAAAATTAGTGATTTGCTTCAAATTATGTGTTATCTGATGGAAACTATTACAAAGTTATTGTTACATAAAATTAAATGAAATAACGACGCCCATAAACAACGTTTTGTTCAGAATTCGTTTCAACCGCTAATCTAAAGATCGATCTTACTGAAAATTAACCATTAAAAATGCGTTTCCACGAAAGCTCTTCAGTGTCGCATTTTTTACCATAGCATCTGATCAATACGCGTTACAGAAGTTGGTACCACTTCAATTTTCGACGCTCACTTATTTGGCAGTTGGAAAGTTAAAGCGTGATCAGAGCTATATATGTATAACATCTGCTTCATTTTGTCTCTCTTAATGGGTACGTATACACATGATTTTCGTTTCGTACGCCTCTATGGCGAATCGCCCTTTGAATTGTTTAAGTTTCATTGGCCCCCTTGTATAATTACAATCGAAAATCGATGCGGCATTTTTCATTGTGTATAATGATTTCGGTAAAATTTCACTTGCAGCAGTGGCTGATGTTGGCAAAATCTCTTGACTGCTCTTTGAAAACTCAATTACATACGATGAGGCTAATAATTTTCCGCGTTTACCATGAAATATTACATTAGCACCGAATGCCGCAGCTACCGTAAGTAAAATTAAATCTTCATATGCAAGTAATTCTAAGATGGTAAAGGTCTTATCTTTTGTCGGCAGGGATTTAGAAGCGCACATTCGATACACATCGTTAGAGGCCCGGCTACTTCAATTGCAAACATTACTAGAAAGCATCTGGTTCCCTAGCGATAATCGGGAATGTTGTTTTCTGTAACGCAGTGGTAATTCGAAAGAGATTCTTATCAGATTGAATATTTTGAATAATTTTTTTAAACCATAAAATAACCATTTAATTCAGTTCCTGCTCTGTCGTTAATACGTTCTTGTACGAACCACTGTCAATAAATAAATTATCCTTGTAAACTGAACACTTCGTTGCAAAATTACTACTCTACGCTGGTGAAACCGTAAGTGAAATTTAGCCGAGCAACCAATAACAGAGGATGAGAGGAACATTCTTTTGTGTTTACAATTTAACAGATAATTAATTCTGTGCTTGCTCTCTGGTTGACAGGTTGTCCTGAGAGAAAATTAATTATCAACATGAAACGAACATTCCGTTGCGAACATTAGCAAACTAAACCGCCGCCTCGGGTTAAATTTAATCTTTACTCCAAAACTGTAAGAGTGACGATATTATGTGTGTTTATCCATATCCCTGACGTTTGTGGTACCCAGTTTCACAAATGATTCTTTGCACAGTGGGGGAGGGCTCTTGCTCGGCACAGGGGGATCGATATGTTCATCACGCATCAATTCGTTGAGTAGCAACAGCTTGCAACGCGTGATATCTATAAATAAAAGGCAATGTTCCGAGTGACTAACTAACAGACTGATTAAATGAGTGACTCATCATTGTTCAGCTAAAACCACTGATAAAAACTTGAGATTTGGAGAGGGTCTTCATCTTACGTAGAATGAGGGGAATAATTCGTTATGTTCAAGATGAAATAAATAATTTATGTTGTTCTGATAAGTAAATTAATAATGCTCCTAAAGCGAATAGTTCGTTGCCAACGATAGCAAATGAAACCGCTGCCACTGCAAGTAAAATTTAACCCAGCTGTATCCCACATGCTTTGCAATGTCATGGAAAGAAAAGAAGTGCATCTTTCGACGGGTATAATTTGAATTTAAGAAGTAACGACGTTCCTTCGCGTCTATTGATGTTTTCATTTAATAAGAATTATTTGCAAGGAAGATCGAATTTATGTAGTTCCTTTCTGATTTCACTGCGTGCTTATTAGATCTTGAGTTCCTTCTCTTTAGAAATACCTAGAAAACGGTTTGGTTCAGTAAAGAACAAATAGAGGCCCTGTTAGTTACGTAGTATACCAAATAACTAATAGAAGGCAATGCTGCTTTTTTATGCTCATGACTACGGTGTACTTCTCTACAAGTGATTGTATCCTTTCTTTAATGCCCGTTGCGAAGCATGGGTGTACAGCTATCTAGTACAAATCTCCTAAAGTACTTCACGGATTTACATGGGGCGCAACTTCGTTTCATAAAAGAAAATCACGGAAAAAAATCGTAATTTAAAGTTTTGTATCTACAACCGTTACGTCTGTCTCTTTGAACACGTTTATTTTCGTAGGATTCTCAGCCGTAGCTTGAGCATATCGTGCGGTTGGATACAGGTTCATTTCATAAAAATCGGATCAGAGAAAATAAAGATGTCATAATTTAAACATTTGTCTAAAAGCAGTCACTATCTAGCTACAAAGCCCAATGTCTAAAAGTACTACACGAGCTTTCATGGGGGCTAAAAAGCGATGGATAAATGGCGCTATTATTATTAATATTTCTCATCTCAACGATAGAAGTGTTTTCAGAAGTTTACGCCAGACAGACAATTACCCACTGCAGTCTTAACTTTATGAACACAACATTGAATTTACATCTTTTCGGAAAACGGACTGAAATTAATTTCAGTTTTTGTATGAATAACTTTATGAACATTCATCGTTTTCGTCAATGACTTTACTTAAATTTGACATCTCGGCTAGGAGAACTGAGTTCATTGACAGAGCGATCCAAAAAGGATTCTGTTTGTGCTGGCCTAAAAAACAATGATATACACAGGCCCCTCTTTAACAACCATTGCGAAGCACGGGCATATAAGCTAGTAGATACTTAAAAACCTTCCTGTGTTACATTGCAACGTTGTGACAAATTTGCAGCACAATCGGTGAAGAACTTTTTGAAATTTTCTAACACACACAAACCAAGACAACATTATTATATATAGAGATTTTCTATATTCTATAAAAGGTTGTTAATAATAATGGTTTCAATAAAATAGAATACCGTATCAAGTTATATTTTTACAGTATTGGCTTCACTATTAGTTGACGACGGTTGTCTTTGATTGTTCAGTTTATGAAGAGCTACGATGTTGCATTTGGAAAGTCATCTCCAAAGTTACTAACGGCTTTCCGAGCTGCTAACCTACTCAGCCATCGTTTTAGGTGACAAGGTGTTCCGTTCGTCTACATACACATAAACAAAACTGACACATGACCTGGAATCAAAGATCCCAAAATGTTATATAACTGAATTTGAAATAGTGTGAATTTGTTTATATCCCCCAGAAGCAAACATTGTAGAATATTGAAAATTACGAACAAAAAAAAATTCGTAGAAATTACCATTAGACATGACAATTGTATAAGTATTTGGTAACAAAAAAATATAAAAAAATAAAGCAGTCAACAATCCGGAGATTGGTTTGTACACTACACTGCTTTACTAGGCATGGTCCTGTCTGGAGGTGGGTGGTATAGCGTTGCCTTCCTCCGACCTTGGAACTGCCTTACCCAGCCAGTTATACGTGGACCTACAGTTTCACGTGGGTTCCGAACCACGGTGCTACTCGATATTTTCCACTTCAGCAACACTGCCAGAGGTGATAGAAGTGGAAAGTGGCAGATAAATATCACAGGACCTGGTGATGATCGAAACCGGGACCTTTGCATTTATAAAAATCAAATGTCTGTAAATCTATCGGACCAAAGTGCGTGGTCATCAGTCCGTAGCTTACAAACTACTTAAACCTAAATAAACTAACCTAAGGACAACACACACACCCATGCCCCAGGGAGGACTCGAACCTCCACGGCGAGCAACCGCGCGCTCCGCAGCGAGACGCTTTAGACCGCTCGGCTACTCCACCGCGGCTTTGCATTTATATATTCAGGCACTCTACCACTGTGCTACCGAGCCACACCTAAATATTCGAACACAACGAAAAAAAAAAAAAAAAAATTAAAAACTGTTACGCCGGAATTCGAACCACCGACCCTAAGGTTACAAGGCCAGAACGTTGCCCCTGAGCTACACCGCCAGATGCTACAACAGTTTTAATTATTGGTACTTACATGTGCTTGCAAAGCTTCAAAGTAGTTTTTCTCGATAATTTTTTTAGAGTTGGGTCAAATGGCTTTGGTTGATTCTTATTTACGTTCTGAACTTCACGTACCATAGATATACATTTTAAAAATTAAAATCCGATACTCATGTGGTCTCCTTGTAACAAATCCATCAGCAACATTTCAAATCTTCTAAAGCAGCCCGTACTGGGTATTGGCGGTATGATCTGAAGTGGAAATCCGAAGCAACAACAGCTGAGAGCCAACACCAGGCAGACGTAGCGCACGGCGGACACGGAAAGCCAAACATTGCAGTGGGTGATCGTAAGAAATCGCGTGTAGACAACGAAAGCGATCACACGTGACTACAAACAAGGACTGTGTGTACGTGACAAAGGAGTGGTGTACAATTACCTGGCAGTTTTTAGTGTATCCCCCCCCCCCAATTTCTGTAATCGGTGCTAAACAACGTTTAACGTAGAATAAAATAGCGGTGGCATTGAACATTAATGACTAGAAACGAGTAAATTGAAGTGATTAATCGCACTACATCCTGTAGCAATCGAATGGAATGGTTCGGGAAGGAGAGTTGTTTAAAGTCATGTCGATAGGGGTACATCAGAGACGGAGCACACGCTTGGATTGCCTTTGTCAGGGATGGCGAAAGAAATCTGCCGTGCCCTTTGAAAGGAACCATCCCGGTATTTGCCTAGTGGGATATAGAGAAATCGCGGAAACCTAAATCCGGATGGTCGGAAGCGGGTTTGAACAACGCCACCTAGTTACAAGACCTGAGCGCTGCCTGCCAAGAGTAGTCATTACACAAGCAAACTATTTGTCTTACGTAGCATTGTGATGAGTTTGGAAATACGTACACGTTGGACACTGTGTCTCAGAATGTTTTTCGTGCTATCTCTGTGATTCTCAGTGCAGATTTTTGCTAGCATGACACAAATTGCCTAATATGAATTGTCCGTTCTAATATCGGTGAGATATCTTACACCAAAACAAATATGACTGTGAATCACATAACGCTAAGAGCATTCTGAAACACGGTGTGCAACGTGCACTCATTCCCAAACTCAGCACTGCGCTATGTAAGAAAAATAGTTTGCTTGCGTTATGACTACTCTTGGCACGCAGTGCACAGGCCTTGTAACTAGGTGGCGTTGGTTTGAACCGCATCGTCCACCCGAACACAAGTCCAGCGTTATCACTGACCCGCCTCACTGGTAGAAAGGGTATAGGGTAAGCGAGTACCAGAACATTACCTGCCGTGCCAAACACTGAAGTAGAGAGGCGTGTGTGGTACACTAAGGGGGTGTTTCGCAACTGCAAAATGATTTCGATATCAGCATGGTGCAAAATGGCAATTGGCCTTCAATAATGAGACGCGTGAAATCATCCATATGACCACTGAAAGAAATAAGTTAAATTTCATTTACACGATAAATCAGTCAAAACTACAGGCCGCCAATTCTACTAAATACCTAGGAGTGACAACTACGAACAACTTAAATTGGAAATAACACAGAAAATATTGCAGGGAAAGCTAACCGAAGACAACATTTCTATGGCAGAACACTTATAACACGCAACAGTTCTACTAAATAAACTGCCTACACCATACTTGTGCGTCCCATTTTGGATTATTGCTGCGCACTGGGATCCCCACCAAGTGGGACTGACGTACGATTTAGAGAAATTTCAGGAGGTCAGCTCCTTTTGTATTATCGTGATATAGGTGGGAGAGTGTCACAAATTATGCACGAGTTGAGGTGGAACTCATTACAAGAAAAGCGTTATTCGCTGCGGCGAGATCTATTTGCGAAATTTCTTTCACCAACTTTCTCTTCCGAATGCGAACATATTTTGTTGCACCCACCTGGAAGACATGATCATCAGAATAAAGTAGGAGAAATTAGATCGAAAACGGAAAGATTTGTGTGTTCCTTTTCCCGCGAGCTATTAGAGAATGGAACTGTACAGAAATATAAAAGCGGTTCGATGAACCCTCTGCCATGCACTTTAATGTGACTTGCAGAGTATTTGTGAAGATGTTTGATCTCTCTAAGACCAAAAACCACTCGACTAAGTTCGGACCCGCAGTTGCCAAAATTCAGGAGGCCGCACATAACGTATTAAGTTTCATATCACCCGCAAATGTCCATTTTACACGTTCACTTTGTTATTTTGACAATAGGTTGTTAACAACAATGATTAATGAGATGAAAAAAATATGTTGAATAGTTTTGAGTCCACACGTGGGTACCAGTCCACAAACGAAAAAATGGCCACGCGGGCACAGTCATAACTTGTATTCCTTGTCAGCAATTTCGTTGGGGCAAGGCATACTTGAGGAACAAAATTTTGAAATTTATCAACCAAGGAAGGAAATTCCGAAAATTGCATGCTTTCGCTCCTCCGAAAAATCGTACATGAGACTACCAAACTAAATAAAATGTAAGGTGCTTTTTTTCATAGTACATGATACTGCTACCAAAAGATTCCACTTAACAATCGCAGCAGTCGCTCGACTTCAGAAAAGCACATCGAAACGCGTCGGAATTACGCCACGGAGCAAGAAATGGCAAGAGGCATGGGAGTAATTTCACGTTCAGGGGCTTAAGAAAACGCTAAATACAGATGGATATAAACACATGTTACAGCACTGTGTACCGTTGATTATATCAGCATGGCAGTACACCATGCCGTAAAGCAGTTTCGGAGGGGCACCGGTTTGTGGATAGTAACTTTCCTAAATGAACTGTCCTGTCTAGACTACCGACCTCGACAAATGAAACACCTTTAGGATGAATTAGAACATCGAATTTGCTCCGACCTAAACGTCCAGATATCATCACTACCTTCACCTGTAACGCGGTGATACTCCAACACATATTCAGCCACCTTAATGGGTGATGGGTATTCACACCTCACCGTTAATGTCAAGTAACAGCTGTTCCTATGTTTTTAACGGGATAGTTCATAGAATCATAAGACATTTTCACGTTTATTTTGTTAATCTTACATCATCTTGCGTTTAACTCTGTCAAAACCGTGGATATGGTCTGAATAAAGCTCAAACTACGAAACTTTTGTTTCCATTGTCTTATGTTGGAAGAATCTAGTACAACAATCAACAGATTTCAGCTTAATGGGAACAATTACAAATTCGTTTGGATGTTCGATGTTTTCCTGCAGTTGTAATTATACTGATGCTAACACACATGACATAAAACATGTAAACAGACATAACTATGGGTAATTATAAAAGCCTAATGCGGTAAAGCGCTACTCGCGCATAAAAGTACTGTTTAGGTCAAATGTATCCTTATAAAATACAAAGCAATAAGACAAATGAAAGAAACAGTTTTGTGACACACACAATACATGACTTATTAGTTTACAAACAGTGTATAATCTAATGTAAAACAAATAGAAAATGTGATCTAAGCTGAGTAGTCATGCAACAAAATAAAATTTACTTGGTTTAATATCTTACTAATTTACTTACATTCAAAACACTACTCTACTGTTAAACTGATTACTCAAACAACCAGTAAAATGTTTAAAGGGAATACATATTGAGATATGAGAAGCGTTGGCGAAACTGTCAAAGCAGTAAGAGAGCCGCTGGAGAAAAACGTGTCGCAGCATCCGGAAGAGATAAGAAAAAAGATTTTAACTTTTCTGAAGCTTTTAATCCGATTATATCGAGGGAACTGTCACCTTTTGGCATCGAAATTACAGAACAATGCACTGGTTCCTAGCACGCTGTTATTAAGAGTACGGTGTTTTGGTTTCGAACGGCTTAACAATTGTATGACTGACAAATGAAACAAAGGGATATAACTGCAGTATCCTGTTACTGTCGAACTAAAATTTTTTGTATAACATGATCATGAATATGAGATAGTAATGCATAAAAAACAAGCTAAGTTCATGAAAACCTCATATGCAATACTTAGGTATTGTGCCTGCTACTTGAACGATACTACACCAATAAGACATATCCAATGAAAAACAATGTCATCATCTGAAGAGAGATGTAAGATCTGACACACGAGTTAAATTCGCTGCGAACGTATCTTTTCATTCTCGTGAGCCTAATTAATTTGTGCCCTTAACAACAAGCAGGTGAACGTATTGAATGAGTGAAAACATTAACAATTTTAGATGTAGTTTTTTTTAACACTTGTTTCCTCTATCCATTCACCATAATGCAGATATTTGTTATAGAAACGTGACGCCTTCAAACGTACGGGTCGACTTTTCATGTTAACACGAAAAAAACTGTACTGAACACACATGAATGTACTGTAGCGGTAATACACTTCACTGAAGTGCAAGTGGGAAGAGAAACGATAGCAGTGTAACACCACACACTGGCGTTTAAATTTGGTGTAACATTTTACTAGATTTCATTTATGTTGCAAACAAAAATCAGTAGTCGGACACTTACTTGTAATAGTCAATCACACATCATTTCGTACGCATACACGTGCAAATGCTACAACAAAGTTACCACCATGTACACAAAACACAACGAACAGGAGCGATGTGTCTCGCTTACTGGACTACCGTCATCTGTCTGCTGCGCTCGCGTCCTTTCTCCGCGGTGCTGCCGTCTGTCAGGCGACTGAGGAAACACTTCTCCCGCGAAGTTTCAAAATCGTTTGGCGTACGTGCATCACTGCCGTTGTTTGCGTGATGAAAGACCACACCTCTCCTGCTTGTTTGGATTTTCTAAAAGGTAAAAAAAAGTGTTATGATACATATAAACGTATCCCTTTACTTTGTTTTTTCCATATAATTGTTTGAGTTTGCGATGATATTAGAAATTAAGGGGAATGCCGTATGATTGGTAAATGAAGGGAAAAACTAGGGAAAAAATACAATTAGAAACAGTGTTCACTGCTGTTTCTAAAAGTGTAGCAGCATAGAAACACGTGACTTATGGATAGCAGGATTATTAGAATTTCTGATACAATATGAGAGACAAGAGATGTTTGCAAGTAACAGGCCTCAACTGTTTAGCGTGAATGCGAATGGAAAAATTATTAAGTTTTAGGAGCCACGTAGTAGATAATTGATTTTACTAACGCGATAACAACGATTGGTAATATCATATTCGTGTCAAATCCTGAATTTCTTACGTGAAAACGGTTTAATTGTTCCCTATTTTTATATTACATTGTCAAAATGGCTTGGTAAATGGTGCGACAATAAGTATTCTGATTTGCCTTTGGCGTAAAAATGAGATTTTCATTCGAGGAATACTGATATCGAGTGATATGCTGCAGTTCAAAAATAATGGAGTCCCATTCTGAAGGAACGGAACTCAAACCCGCGCCTGTCCATCGCGACAAAGATTTCTCATGGTTTCCCTAAATCATTTATGACGAATTTCAGACCACAGCCGATTTTATGCAAATATCACTATTCCTTATCAGTTTGTTCCCTTTGTAGTTTGTAGCCTTTGTTGGCTAATGCGTCGGTCATAAACCGTAAATGAAGGTGCAACTACTTTCCTTCTTTTACACCGTTCGGTCTGGAACGACACGTTACGGACCTCGCGGCCGCTCCCGCTCCCGTCCGAGGTTTCGAGTCCTGCCTCGGGCGCGCGTGCGTCTGTCTGTCTCTCTCTCTCTCTCTCTCTCTCTCTCTCTCTCTCTGTGTGTGTGTGTGTGTGTGTGTGTGTGTGTGTGTGTGCGCGCGCGCGCGCTGTCCTTACTATAAGTTAATTTAAGCAGTTTGTAAATCTAGGGACCGATGACCAGAGTAGTCCCACATCTTTACATACAAAACGGAGTGTGCGTGTGTTTCTGTGTACGTACTGCATACAAATGTACAGTCTTGTTCCAGTCTTCATGAAATTTTGCACACGTATGCTTCAGTCCATGAGGACGGTCGCCGTACGCGTAAGGATCACATCCAACTCATAATTAACGAGATATGACGTCATAAAAAATGAGATGCGAAAAAAAAACTGCTGCACTGCGCGACAGTGTTGCACATTTCCTCCTAAACCACTGGACCGATTTCAACTAAATTTGGTATATGTTCCTTACCGTGAGGTGCCAATTGCTGTAATGGTAGGACCACATACGACACATGGTTCAGGAGCTATAACGTCATAAAAAATAGGAGTTGCAAGAAACTGCCACAAAATGCGACGAGACTTTATGAATACAGTATATGAGAACGAGATTACTTAGCGATTTGCAATAAACTTTAAACATAATTTCAAACCTTTGTTGAACTTTTTCTCGTTGACAACCATAGCAACATTACGAAAGGAGAAAGTTTCTCGCTTACTTCTTTTCCGCTGTTCTTGGACTAAAACAGCGGCATTCGGTATGACGTTACAATTTATAGTTTCTACACTACAAATTCTAGCCGCAGGAAATTTTACAGACAGTATACACATATATAGCTGAATGTACCTTCGAAATTGTATCACAGTACGACTCGTAGTTCATGAGGTATTAGCACATTTTCATGGAAAATCGCCCCATCACGAAAAAAATGTTCAAATTTTTGTAAATCTATCTGACTCAACTGCGTGGTTATTAATCCGCAGCTTACAAACTACTTAAACTAAGTTAAACTAACCTAATGACAACACACACATGCCCGAGGGAGGATTCGAACCTCCGACGCGGAAGGCCTCGCGATCCGCAACGTGGCGCTCCAGACCACAGCCTTTTTTTTTTTTTTTTTTTTTTTTTTTCCCTACTTGTAGCTCTATGGTTTGCGGTCGTCGGTTCAGTTCGTTCTTGGTTGCTCGTTGAATATTTGGCTCAGCTTTATTATTACAGAAGGCGTTTAGCCCTCTGACCGGGCGCGCTGAGCCACGGCGCCCCGCAGACAGCTCGGCTACTCCCGGGCGGCCTGCCCCATCACGCACCAAGTTTTAACATATTCTTTACTACTAATTGCTTTCGCAACAGATTTTACAGACATACAGCACTTATACAAATGAATATATATCTGAAAAATTATACATGTAACTGAATAAATATGAGATCGTAAGAATTTTATATGTCATTTGAATTTTGAATACTATCTTTCTTTGTTTGGATACTGCACTTATAATCTTGTACATTATACAAGACAGACTTATTTATTATATGTTCTACGATAAATATAACATGATTTTAGAAAAAAAGCAGATGGACTGAGTGAAACTGGATAGGAGAAGTAGTAACTCAAGGCAGGAATAATTAAATACCCGGGCAACGCCAGGTTTTCACCTAGTTTCAATATGTTTCCTTCTTTTACGAGTAAAGTCAGCCATTATACAAATAATGTAAAATATAGTCTATATCGGAAAGAAATATATTAATGCATCTAATTATAAATGCGATGGAGTGCAGTTGTGACAGTGTATTTAGCTCCCGTAAAAGGTTTGCGATAAGGACGTGACGATGAAGAGCATAGGCACAGAATAGAAAGTATTGTGTGACATATGGATCTGCATGGAGGGGACTCTTGTCTGTGCTACAGTACAGATTTTCATTATTCGTTGTGTAATTCTCATACAATTCTAGAAGTTATTTTCCCGCGATTCCCCAAAATCTTTCGTTTAGCCAACTGCTGCATGATAGTAGTGAGACAATGTTATATCTACATATATACTCCGTAATCCACCGTAAGGTGCATGGCGGAGGGTACACTGTACCACTACTAGGCATAACAATACCATCTACTCTTTAGAAAGTATGAACACCCAACACTCCTTTATAGAGAACGGCTTTCATTCGTTTGTAAACCGTTCTCCTTTCCATAAAAACGAGCACACTTTTGTATATACCGCGAATCAAACGGAGGCGGAAAAGACACTTCTGTGTGATTTGCCGACATTTTTAACACATACGAAATATTAAATGCTTTGAATAACTGGACATCACCAGTTGGGATTTTTTGTGATCTCTTAAAGGCTTTTGATTGTGTAAATCATGGGATTCTTCTAGATAAGCTTAAGTATGGTGATATGAGTGGGGCAGTGCACAACTGGAAGAGCGCAGAAAGTTGAAATAAGCAGTTCACATGATAA
Source organism: Locusta migratoria (assembly GCA_026315105.1). Lineage (NCBI taxonomy): Eukaryota > Metazoa > Arthropoda > Insecta > Orthoptera > Acrididae > Locusta > Locusta migratoria. Next base: position 674,826,586 of record CM048755.1, read on the forward strand.
AGATGACACAAATAATTCCTCTAACTGGGGACTTATCAAAAATGAAGTCTCACAATGTTCGGTCTTGGATTCTTTGCTGTTCTTAATATATATTAATGACTTGCCACTCTACATTCACGAAGATGCTAAGCTAGTTCTTTTTGCTGTTGATACAAGAATAGCTACCACACCTGACAAACAGGAATTAACTGATGAAATTGTAAATGATATCTTTCAGAAAGTTGTTAAGTGGTTCTCTGCAAATGTACTCTCATTAAACTTTGATAAAACCCCAGTATATATAGTTTCATACAGTAAATGGCATGACACCATTGATAAATTTAGACTTTGACATAAATATGTAGCTAAGGTAGAATATTCAAAATTTTTAGGTGTTTGCATTGACGAGGGATTTAATTGGAAGAAACATATTGAAGATCTGCTCAAACTTTTGAGTTCATCTATTTATACTATCAGGGTCATTGCAAAATTTGGTGATATACAGCTCAGTAAATTAGCTTACTATGCCTATTTTCATTCACTGCTTTCATAAGGGATCATATTCTGGGACAATTCAACATTGAGTAAAAAAGTATTCATTGCACTAAAGCGTGTAATCAGAATAATTGCTGGAGCTCAACCAAGATCATCCTGCAGACATTTCTTTAGGGATCTAGGGATCTTCACTGTAGCTTCACTCATGAAATTTGTTATTAACAATCTGACCCAATTCAAAAGTAATAGCAGTGTGCCTAACTACAACGCTAGGAGAAAGGGTGATATTCACTATGCAAGGTTGAATCTAACTTTGGCCCAGAAAGGGGTGAATTAAGCTGCCAGAAAAGTCTTCGGTCACTTACCAAGTAGCATCAAAAGTCTTACAGATAGCCAACTAGTATTTAAAAAGAAATTAAAGGAATTTCTGAATGGCAATTCCTTCTACAATGTAGATGAATTTTTAGATAAAACTTTAAAAAAATTAAAAAAAGAAAAAGACTAAATTAATTAAAAAATGTAAATAAAAAAACCTTAAAATATTGATTGTTATGTATAGACAACATTTACTAAACTGACATGTTCCACATAATTACGAAATGTCGTATACATGATCTATGGAACAAGTATTAATCTAACCTAGTCTATGAATAACCGTCAAAGTTGTACAGATTTTAGGTTGGTTTCAAACACATTTTTGTCCATTTTCAAATCAACCAATAAGTTGTACTGTGGTAAAGCAGACAACCGTAGAGAACATGGGCCGCGCGAGAGTGGCCGAGCGCTCTATGGTTGTGTTCACAGTGTCATTGACGAACCGTCGTCAGACGTCGTCCTCCGAGGTTGACTCTTCACATCGGCCGACGGCATAGTCACATTTCATCCGATATAGTTTGTCACTTCACGGGGTCTAAGGAGAAGGTTTGGTTGGCTTAGAATTTGTTGTGTGTGTGAAGTATATTAGATTTCAATTTCATGGGGTGCAATAGATTCCACCGATACTTATATGCTTGGAAATGGGCGCTACTCTGCGGCTTTTGCTATTAATAAAGACATGGAATGCATACGAATGAGCTACATCTGTCTCGAAAATAGAAAGTGGCGAGGATTGTGTACACTGTCCTCAATTATTGCTAATACCAGACAAGTTTTACGAATATATCAGGTACCCGTAAAAGGGGAAATTTCTGTTGCATACACATGATATTTTGTGGTGTCATAGAAGAGTAATATCACAGTTTTGCTGAATTTATTTCAAGTTGGGCAGAAATACACCAGTTAACATGCATGCTTTAAAAAACGAAAAACTACAACAGTTCGCTAAGTTTATTGCTTATCACAATGCGTTTCCAGAATTTATTCGCATTTTATAGAGCCTTTGTTTACACAAGTACGGTACTTTTGTCCACGTTTCAATGTGTGATTTTCTGTCACGCTTGCACTGCAGGTTATTGAAGTTCGTAAAATCTGACAGAATAAATCTTGTTAGATACAGTATTTTTTTTCTGTCTGCTCCAAGGTATTCTGCCTCCTCCATTACACAGAAGATCAGACACAATAATCATGACTTAGGCCGTTTATACAAAAATAACTACTGTAATGTAAATGATGGATGATTTGTGTGAGTATAATGGAGCAGACACAATATTTGCAAGAACAGACAGAAATAATATTTAAGTATATAAAAAAACATGGCAAGATTTATTATGTACTATTTCTCTCATTGCAGTAACCTAAATAAATAAATAAAAATCTACAGCTGCGCAAGAGCTGCATAAAGTCACACATGGTGGAAACGTCATGATGTATTTATGTAAACAAATGCACTAAAAGCGAGAAATATTCTCGAAATGTGTTGTACTAAAATATATGTACTTAAAAATATACAATGGATGCAGATTTCCGGATTTAAATCCATGAATAATAGAATTATAGACTATCCAACCGATTTTGATGAACGAAATGAAGTTTCATTAATCTTCAATGTATGTAATTCAGTACTATATTTGTGGAAGGCAAGTGTGAAGTTTAGAATTTCTGAGGATGGATTTAACTAATTTTCGGATTCCAATAATCTGCATTATCAGTCCATAGATTCCGAACTATATCTCGAATGTGATACATTTTATCATCTTTTGGGTGCCATAATCTCCTTCACTGATGTTGATATCGTGTGGCATTTTTGGCCGTCAGACCCCAGGTGAGATCGTGTTCGTCCTGCCTGCTGCAAGTCTTTAGGTGACGAAATGATGGTGAAGACTCCAACCCGATCAGGAATCGAACCAGGACCCTCTGCGTATAACATACCAGGCTATCCACTGGCCGGCCGCGGTGGCCGAGGGGACTAAGGCGCTCCAGTCAGGGTCTGCACGGCCACTACGGTCGGGGGTTCGAATCCCCCCTCGGGCATGGATATTTGTGCCGTCCTAGTTCGTAAGTAGTTCATAAGTAGTTTGTAAGTTTAGGGACTGATGACCCCGTAGTTAAGTTCCATAGACTATACAAACATTTCGTTTGCTATCCACTGGACTACGGCGACGTACAGCTCTTTCTCTAACCGTATTAGTTTCTCACAGTCCATATCTACTGTGTGAGAACGTCGGTCGCTTTGCTCGTAGAATTTCACCGACTATTGTCCGTAGTCTGTACGTGCGGGCGATGAGATCGGCTTCACCGTGACCGTGCTCATAGCAGAGTACTGATTTGAAACGATCGGCCGTCTTCCGCCTATGCCGGTTGTCGGTAAAACCCAACGATACCAGAGCCACTGTGAACACAGCCTTGCAGCGGAATGCGTGGTTGCTCCCCGTCGAAGGTTCGAGTCCTCCCTCGGGCATATATAAATGTGTGTATGTGTGTTTTGTCCTTAGCATAAGTTAGTTTAAGTAGTTTGAACGTCTAGGGACTGATGACCACTGCAGCGTTTCAAACATTTGGGAACAGATGGTTTTTATGTGGGGGTTGACGTTCCTATAAACAGTGTGGCCACTTCATGATTATTTTTTCCGTCAGAACAAGACCCATCAATCCGTCAGAATTAAATATATCCATACTCGCTTTCAAAAATAAAGAAAATATTATCTTAATTTTAAAACCTTTCACTCGTCAATCTGTTTACGTATCGAGAAGATACTAAAAAATCCGCCAAAATAAGTCAAAATTAGATATTCCCCTTTTCCTTGCAGAAATAAAAATATAATTTAAAGAAAATATTCGTTACTTTACTTATGAGTCGGACAAGCATTTAAAAATTCGTCAATCTCAGCCAAATAAATTATAAAATATATACGGTATTTTTATACAGCTCATTTTATAGTAACATTAACAAGCTAATTTAAGTATTTACTCACCTACGATAATTATGTTCATTTTGCACAGTTGTCCACTCATATGACATGGTTGCTACCGTTACCTCCAAAGAAAATATAGATGCATTATTCAACAGCCGCGTTGGAGTAGCCGAGCGGTCTAAGGCGCCTCATATATATATATATATATATATATATATATATATATATGTGTGTACAGGGTGTTTCATTAAGTGTGTTTGCCTCTGTAACTTATAAAATAATAGCTGACGGGAAATTTAAAGCTATAGGTCAACACAAGAAATGTCACACTTCCTGCGGTTCTATGAACATAGTTTATTGTATCTTTTTCCAAAGAGTTACACCACAAAGATATAATTTTTTAAATGGAACAATCGTTTTTTCTATCGTGTATTGGATTCGTTTAAACCAGCTGCGTCCAAATCAATTTAAACTACATTCCTTTCACAAACACTGAGTTTTAGTGCAACAATTTGTCAATATGCTATTCAATTGTATTGCATGCACAGCGAGCGAGGCGGGACAGTGGTAACACACGGGATTCGTGTTCGGGAGGACGGTGGTTCAAATCTTTCTCCGGCCATCCAGGTTTAGGTTTTCCCTAAATTCACTAAATCACTCACTCCGTGCAAATGCCGGGATTGTTCCTTTGAAACGGCACGAAAGATTTCCTTCCCTATCTTTACCAAAAAATCCGAGCGCAAGCTCAGTCTCTAATGACCACACTGTCGACGGGACGTTAAAGCGATTCCTTTCTCCCTCTTTCAGGCACACAGATACTTGCATCCGTAGTAGCTTCTTTAAAGAAAATGTTTTATTTTTAAATTATATTCATTCAGTAATATACAAAAACAGTTAATTTATAGTAATATCCGTAAAAAAACCATCAAACATCAAAGCTAAATTTTATCTGTCATACAACTTGAAATTCCGTCAATTTTGACGGAAAATCCCTCAAGTTGGCGACGCTGTTTCTATACGGTAAAGAATTTATTGAAATTCCAACATGTTGCATGGTTTCAGGACAGCAACTTACTATTTTTATTAATAATTTCAAAAATCAGCCAAAGTTGCACACAGCTGGTTCTTTTTATTGACGACAAGTTTCGGGCTTACCTGACCCCTTATCAAGTCAAACTTATCTGATGATGTATCGTTTGTATATTGGTGATGACAATGAGTTGGTTGGACTTGATAATAAAAATAATGAAACTAGTCGTCAATAAAAACAACCAACTCTGTGCAACTTTGGCTGTTTTTTGAATTTATTAATAAGAATTCATTGGTTTCTTCGATGTACTGTTGTAGAGTTTGCTGTGAGGCATAAACAGATAAACACAGCGTTTCGCTTCAGAGAACACCACGTGCGTTACCTTCGAATTTTCGTCATCATCACGAGAAGACATCGAAGAGTACATTACGCCATTTCATAGTGCTGTAAAAAGATGTACACTGGTCAAAACAATTAGGGGATCAGTGGAGATATATAGGTTGTGAAGTATCGTCATCGGCGGAATGAACTAAACTGGTGAGACGTCTTTCTGTCGGTAATACGGAGTGGAGACAACAACATTACGGCAACCGAGATGGTGGCAATAACAGAAATTTGAGGCAGAGGGGGTTGGTTTTGTCTTGTGTTTGCTCTACCAAACGAATTACAAGAGCAGGTGGGTTCAGATAGTGTAGTGAGCAGGTAGTGCAATGCAACTACATCGTGACTTAGCCAAAGCTATGGTATGGAGAGCCATTGGAAGGTTGGAAGCGGGACAGAAACAGAGAGGTGGCTGCAGCTATTGGAGTGTCCCGAAGTGTAATTTACAGGGCCTGGAAGCGATATCAGACAACACGAAACGTTAAAAGACGGCAATTCCAAGATCTTCGACAGGTAAGATCTGCATCAGATGACCATTATCTCCAGTTAACAACCCGTCGAGACAAGAGGCTGAATGCAACTCAGCTGCAACACACCCTCCAGGCAACAGCAGGACACGCAATATCAACACAAACAGTCCGAAATCACCTTCGGTAATGTAGCCTCTACACTCGGAGGTCTATAGTGTTAAGTCCCATTAAAACCACGACACCGTTTAGCCTGCAGAAACTAGGCGGGGGAACATCGGAATTGGAGTCGTGAAGAATGGCGACGGGCTCTGTTCACAGATGAGTCAAGTATGTGTGTTCCGTCAGACAATTGTCGTTCCCTCTTCTGGAGAGAATGTGGAACTTGGAACAATCCTTCTTATGTGCAGAAACATCATATTAAGGTGCTGGACAAATGGTAGTAGTATAGCTATAGGCATATGAGCGCAGGGTACCATTTCGCTACCTGGGCACACCCCACCCCCAGGCCCGCGCATTTGACCAATTGCCCGACCATTTTGATGACGTAATCCAAGTGCCGTTATCCCCCCACCCCCACAAATCCTCACTTGTACAAGTGCTGCCCCCGATTGTTTTATTAAATTTGAATATCAAATTAACCGCCCGCTGCTAGCCGCCGCCACGTCTGCCTCCGACTAATTTACATAATAGTCGTATGCAATTGTTTTTGTTTATTATGTACAGTTTGTATTACACCAACATTTGAAAAATGAATCAATTTTTTTATTTTTATTTATTTATTTATTTTTACGAATGTTATTATGTACACTTTGGATTCTGCCCAGAAACTTATTCCATCCAAGATTAATATGTTTGAAATGATAAACGGTTGGAGCGTAATAGTCACCTCCAAGTCAGAGCTTCAGACAGACGGAGAAATTGCAAATAACAGACTACATGCGAGTTCAACATTGGGACTTAGGGCACATGTCAAAGTACAATACAACATTAGAGAAATCATATCTACCGAACTGGTTAACGGAGATATTCACAGTTTCCAAGGTGCAGCGAACGAATCCTAGACGTTATCTCTTAAAGGACAGCAAAGGAGAAGAAATTTCAGGAAATTTTTACAGAGAAGAACTGCAGAAAAGCTCAAAAGCTGACATGTTTCTCACAGAGAAAGTTATAAGACGTTGAGGGGGATGAGCACTAGTTAAATGACTCGGTTTCCCCGCTTCGGAAAACAGTTGGATCGACGCCGCTGATTCGCTATATAATGAGATGCTTGGACCACAGACACCGCAGTAGCATAACATGCATGGTAGGAAACGCTGTATTTCGTGGTGCTCTGGTAACCTCTCTTCTTATGCACTGTCGTCAGTTGCAACATTTCCCCATAGTGCTTCAGATCTACTGGAGTATAATTTATTCCTGTTTTAGTAGGTTTTAGGAACCGGGGGTTCTTTGAAACTCTCTATCACCAATATGAATTGTATTCTCACTTAATTTTATAGGTTGAGTGTCTAGCATGTATGGTTTCACTCTGCTGACACCATATATCTTATCTATTCTAGAATCGCTGTGACTGCTGACGAAATCAATGATAAAGTCTACTTATTCTTCTTCTGAATGTGAACTCGTTTTGAGATGCTTGAGAGAATCAGTAATAGGTTTAAAGGTTTCTCTTAATGTCTGATCTTGGTTCAATTTCAATTTCAATTATTTTAGTTATATCCATTTTCTCCAACCTCCCCCCCCCCCCCCTTTTTAAGCATAATATAGTGTAACTCAAAAATTTAGTTAAAATCAACTAAACATTTAAATATGTAAGAAAATGGTTAACTAAACTACCGCAGTCATCTTATATAGGATTGCTCTTAATCTTCTTTGGCTTCTTCTTTTCAATGACTAGTGCTTCCACATTGATTTTTTGTGCCTTGCTCTCTATATCCTCGATGTTTGTAGTTGAGGCGCTCACATTTTTTCAACTACACCAACACGTGCATTTACCTGATTGTTAAGTACTAGGAGTTGCGTAGCGTACTGCTTGAGGTCTGTATGTATGTTCTCAATTCGACACTCAAGAGTTTGGAAATTTGTATCCATGTACATGCGTACGTTCTGTCTTTGTACACCTCGATCACTAGACATATGTGCGAATTTGTCCATGTCGCTGTGTGGACTGTTGCACTGAGCTCAATGCGCCGTTATATATGCAGAAAATCTTGATAGTTCCGTCTGTACTGATCACCGGTAAGTTTCCGTGTTTTATCTAAAATGAGGAACCTGTACTGTGAATGATTCCAGCAGTCTGCACAGATCTTTCCAAATCAGTGTACGACATATCAGTTCCTACATGAGCGTTGTAAATATGTTTTAAATTCAAATTGTCTTGTTTGAATGCTATAATGAGGTTAGCATTATCCCGCAGCAACTGTTTTGGGATTCTGGAATACGTTTGGCTTAGATAAAATACATGACCACCCTTATGCCTCCCGAAACAGAAATACTGTCGAATCTGGTCTTGATTTTCCACTGCCACATCATCAAATATGAATACGGTGTTGGGCTTTACTTGTTCAGGAGGGGGGGGGGGGGGGATATCAGCGCTTTCACTGTACGTTGTGTAGGTGACGCCTTTTACACCTCACAGTATCTTTTGTAATAGCAGATATTTAGTCTGTGACAGTGTTTTTGAAAATACGCAAACATGTTCAAAGTAGATGCCATCTATATGCTGAGCAGTGTCATAAGAATATTTGTTTTCCCGCAGATGGGTGGTCCTACAATTATTGCACGTATATTATCAGGAAGTAATGATCCATTCTTTTTTCTTCTGGGAATTCTCTCCCAACCCATCACAAGACAAGTCACCAACTACAAACTTTTGTTGTTTCTCCCAGTACGACACGTTATCGACTAACAAGGAAAGTACTTGGGCTCGAACAAACACGTATACACCAAAATAGTATGAGAGATAATGTATTATTGCACTAGTGACACTCCCGCATCTGCAAAACTCTGCAGTCGTTCGTTAGAGGCCTCTGCGTGTGCCATGCTGCATTGCACTTTGACCTGTCAGTTCGCCAGTAGGGACGGTGCAGTGTGCCTGCGAAGTTGCGTATTGTGATGTTATTTGTGTGGTGAAGCGTCAGATGGGGCGGCGATTTCTAATCAGTCCTGCTAATGTATTGCGATTAGTTGAGATGTAGTTACGAAGAAACCTTCTTCGTGAAGATGGTATTAGTGAAGAAGATGAATCATTTGCATGCTTTCTCGTATCTGTTACGGTACAGAAATATGAGCATAAGTTAGATACTTTTGTTTCAAACTCATAATAATGATAATAGGGATGATGATGACGAACAACTCATTGCAAGCGGTAGTGCTACGGTAAGTGCGGGAAGAGGCGATGGAAGCAGTGGCAGTGAGTGCCAACAGTCTTTCAGGAAGAAGGTTAAAGTTGCAACTATCATCACGGCTTTTGATGACAATTTGCTAGAGAACATGTACGATGATTATTACATAAGTTGTAGTTAAGATATCTGCATTATGTATGGCGTCTACAATTACATCTACAGTGCTATCTAGAGCATGGTTGCAGAGCTTTGCAGAAAAACGATAGCCACCACACATTGAGGTGTATGTAGAGATCCTGTAACCAAACGTTCATACCGATATGTTTGTTCGAGCCCATGTACTTACCTTGTAAGTCAAGAAGAGGCCTACAGTTAGCTATATATAAATTCATTAAGTTCCAATATTACTGACAAAGAAGAAAAAGATGGTGATATAATTTTCTTATATGCAGCGTTTCTGAATCACAGGTGCTAAGAGACGTTCCATTTGCCAGATTAGCAAAGGTCCAAAACAGCCACAAATATCTTGGACTCACATATTTTAAGAAACTACCCAATGAAGCCCTCAAAGTCCCACTAAATAAATTTAAAGATGTTATAACAAAGAGGTTAAAAATAAGTCTTTCTGTAGCCTAAAGGAATTTAAAGAAGATACAATAGATGAATTGGAGTTTTGATATTATGTATATCAAATCTTAATTGTAATATTGATATTAATTGTAATATTAACATTATAATAATATGGTTTACTGTTCAATATTATATTAGGATTATAGTTACTTATTATTTTTTATGTATTTACTTTTGTAAGATGATGTATCCATGAAAATTCTGTGTAAAGTACTAACTGTATAGCTATGTATATAAATTTCCTATGACGACACCAATTGCATGTAAACATGTTTAAAGGTGAATAAAATAATGTATTCTCGTGATAATCAGTAGGTTAACGCTGGGAACAAGGAACAGGACTGGCATGGTCTGACAGGAGTCATCAGCGAATGTTTTAAATCAAGTTCGGCCCCACAGCTCTCCGACTGCACTCCTCCCTAGCTCTATGAGAACACCAACGAGTGTCACCAGTGACCGATTGTTTTTAACAACCAATTGGCCAGTCGATTGTTTTCAGTTCAGTCGTTTTTTTTTCATTCGAATGAAACAACCGAATGAAAAAGTTACTGTGGCCATGTCAGCCGTATGAATGTTTTCTTTCACTCGCCAGGTTTGAGTAATTCCACTTAGTGGGAGAGAATGGACTGAGACAACTGTCTGTTGGTGATGACTGTTAATGAATGTTCTCACTCAGCAGGTTCGAGTCATTTCATTTAAACACTTTTCAGCCTTTTCGGTTATACATGAGCTATACTGCCGGAAGTGAAAATTAGTACACCATCTTATAGTTTTCCAATTCATTGCAGACATTGATGAAACAGTGTATATGATGAACATGAAATGATTACATTTACAGATCAGTACCTCATGCAGTACTAAGGTACCAATTGTCGATCATGCTGGAACACTTACATTAGTACATGCTGGACCCTCCACGTGGCTGCAATGAAGGTTCTGATTCTGGCATCCATTCAATCAAACTGATGGCTCTTGGGATACATTATTCCACGCCTGCACGAACTGTTCACAGAGTTCTGCGAGAGTTGTGGGTTTATGAAACGCACGTATCAGTTGTCGTTCCTTCAATTCCCACATGTGCTCGATTAGAGAAAGGTCGGAATTTTGCTGGCCAAGGAAGTTGCTGCACATCTTGCAAAGCATGTTAAGTTTCACACGCACTGCCTGGCAGAACATTATCATTATGGAACAACACATCACCTTCCTGTTGCAAGAATGGCAAAAGAACAGTTCTTAAGACATTCTGCGTGTATTGAGTGCTGGTCAGCAGTCCCTCAACAAATACCAACAAGAACAAGAGTTGTAGGTTATCGAACCCCAGACCTTAAAACCGGGGGTGTGGCCAATGTGTCTTGGACGAATGCACTCTCCAAGACAGTGCTTGCCAGATCTACGTCGTATGCCCAAAGGACCATCATTCACGTGCAGACAGAATCAGCTTTCATTGTGGATATATCGCGGCTCGACATTCCATCTTTCAAGTGATACTCTTGACAGCACCAGTCGAGCTGAGCATACTGATGCTGTGTCGTGCTGTTACTGGAAGACGGACCAGAAGGATGTATGCATTTATAGCAGTGGCGGACTAAGGTGAGGTGGGGCAGTCAACCCCTGGCCTCCTGTCTTGGGGGGGGGGGGGGCTCCAAATACCCACAAAGCATTTTTTTTCTCTCGTTCTGGGGCCCCCAAATCTCGTAAGTATATGTATTTTTAGACTGTCTCGTTTCTCTCGTCCTGTCGGGGGGGGGGGGGGGTCTCCAAATCTCAAAAGTTACTGTTTTATAGTAATACATGTATTTACAAGTGGCGGGGGAGGCTCATTCTATTTTGCCGCCGCCCCAGGCCTCTGACAACCTTAGTCCGCCACTGGCACGCAGTCCCACTGCTCGTAACTATTTGGCAACAATTCGAGCTGACACTTCTGGGCTCACAAACAGTCTTATCTGTGCTGTGGTACCTATACGATCTGCCACTTCTGGTCTTGCAATACGACAATCTTGGCGGGCGTCTGTGCTGCATGTGTTTCTTACTTTGTTCCCGATTTATGAATTTACATTTTTATCCTGGCCTACATTCTGCAGTCCAGCTATTTTACTGAGAGCAGCTCGGTACCATACTCGGAAGCGAGCAGGTGTGGACCAGCCACGACAGATGGTCAGCTACCGTGGGAAGGCTTCTGTGTCGTGCAGGCAGCGCCGGGATTTCTAAAACGTCTGGATGGCGAAAATCGCCAACGCTTCTTTTTATTTACGTATTTAGCCATAACTCATTGTTTCATATAGCTCCAACATTTTGGATCGTGATCATGTTCGATGAGATTAAATGCATTTGTATTAATATTCGAAGGTTCAGTTTAGTCCAGATTATTTAAAGGTATCGAAACCTAGAAAGTGAGTTTCTATTGGCTGCTATGAATCAGCCAATCGTGTGGCAGCTACTAAAATTCAGGTGCCAAGCAAGGCAAGCAAGGCGCCGACCCGGTCGGCAGTGCGCCAGTGGGCGGTAAATACGTATTACGTTGCCGTGGGTGAAAGTGTCGACGTTATAGTCGACATCAGATACGAAGGCGGCCCAGTTTTCAGCCGTTCTGCGCTTCCCCCTCCATTACCGGAGTGACAGCCACTAACGTTCATTCTGTAGACGCTGACTGGCCTCGAGTTGCGCAATGTTTCTCCCAAAAGCGTAACTGTTGGCTGTCCGCCGTACCTCCTCCCCTCCTCGCTTACCCTATCGCGCTTTCTTACATGACGCCAGGTATAGCAGCCGATGTAAGCCGCTTGTGCTATCTCGCTGGCGGGCCTAAGTAGCCCTACGGAAGTGTTATTTGTATGTGGAGGCATCGTGCCCGCGTTTTGTGACTAGATGAGCTGTAGCTCTGGAAATAGCCTGTGATATCGACGTGTTACAGTGTGTGTTCATATTGCAGATAATATTCAGAATTATTAATTAGAGAAGGCGCTCATTAGGATATTTTGTTTATTACTGGGATATATTTGTTTTTCAAATGTTTCAAATGTTTGTTAAGCTTATGGGACTTAACTACGGGGTCATCAGTCCCTAAACTTACAAACTACTTATGAACTGTGGTGTCGCACAAGTCCAAAGTGCGCGCCACCTACTTTCGCCGCGCGCCGCCATGCACGCACGGCGCGGCGTTCTTACGACGACAGCCACGAGCGCCCTCTGCGGCAACTCCGCTCGTGGCCACCAGTGAAGGACATCGTTCACTTGGGACTGAGTTAGGAACTAGTAAAGACTTCGGAATCCGATAGGCACCAGTGAAGACTTGGTTGTCAGTTAGGCACTAGGCAGGACTCTAGCTCAACTATGTATCAACATTCTGCAGTACTATGTAAAAGTTAAGTATTGTATAAATTCTGTGCAATATATATCTCATTCTAATTTACTCTAGTGTTTCTAGTTCTGGCTGCTCCCCTCCGTACCTGCACCAGCGTGCTATCTTTATTTCTGTGTCGGTCTCATTCCGCTCGGCCACCGTCACCTACAACGGAACGAGACACAAAAGCGGCGACGAGGCTGGGACACAAAATGAACTACTTACGAACTAGGACGGCACAAATATCCATGCCCGAGGGGGGATTCGAACCCCGACCGTAGTGGCCGTGCAGACCGTGACTGGAGCGCATCAGTCCCCTCGGCCACCGTGGCCGGCATATTTGTTTTTATCTGTGCATCTGGCTCCAAGATATTTCATGAGACGCTGATAGCGTAGAGTGTGCAACCCTATGAGAGGAGACATCCAGTTGGATTTAATATTTCGACATCAGGTAAGACAGTTGTGGAAAGAGGAGGTAGGAGAGGGCACACGCCATGTTGTTGAAGCAACTTTTATTATCATTGACGTTTCTTGTGAGCGCAAGTGCCCGCATGTAATGCTCATTTGCAAAGTAATTATGTAGTGCTATGTAGGATAGACATAGCTGGCATCCTTTCAAGCAGACATTGTGTTCCTGGGTCACTGTGTTGGACTCTAAAGTTACTAAAGCCCCACTGCCAGGTAGTCGCCCATGCATTATACATGGACGTTCAGAAACTGCTTTACAGGTGTGAGAATGTTCACATAATCATTGCAAGCAGCATCATTGCACAACAAATGCAGCACGTCCAGTTTTTTGTAGCAGTTCCCATAAACGACCATCCTGTCCCTCGGATGACCCTCTTCAAACTCTTTCAGTTGGCTGCAGGAAGCATGAATGCATCTCCTTGGCAAGGTTCCTTACATTGACATCATCGTGAGTCTTGTGGCTGTAAACGTTTCCTATTAAATGAAATGGCGCTCTGGTAGCTATGTCACTATGCTATAGTTGGCGGACGATTTTGAAACCATTATCAGTACACTGCTATCCCCCAGATGACATCTGCCGGCATCGGATCAAAGTCGACGTCGCCTTTTCAGGTGTACGTTTTCTCGGTAGTCTAGCTACATCACACAGCGTAGCCCTGTAGCAGTAGAGGACTGCAACTTGTGTCATCAAAGCATGAAAGTCGACTGCATAAGATGCGTGACATGTAATATCTCAACCGATAGCTTATTGTTTATGACGTGATATCTCTTGAATTTCGAGTCGTGCTATGATATATCTTTCAGGCCCTACACGCATAATTGTGCGGTTCTGGCTTTGCTCGCTTTATTTCGTCGAGATTCACACTAGGAAGTTGTGCATCACACAATTGTGCATGGAGTGTGGTAACGTGCGCAATGTGTTTTAGTTCCATGTTGCTACACTAGTTGACACCAATGGTCGGAAAAGTTGGCAAATTTCCAGTACACTTACAATGGTGGCAAGAAAGACTTTTTGACAAGGTGTGTTTTGACATGTGAATCTGTCATATCTGACAGCCAGTTGATTTTGTATGATCCTGTGATGTTATTATGTCATTTCTTTCAAAGGCATTTTACTGTAAGATGTTTCATATTATAAAATTTTGATGTGAAGGCCCAAAACAGACAATTGTGTGGGTAAAAAATTTTTGAAAATAAATTTCTTTTCTTTTTTATAATGAATTACTGTATGTATTTTGTATCTTAAACGTCTCTCTCTATATTAATGTCACATCACCTACAACATTCGGTCTGAAAGGGATATGTCTCACAAAACCAGTTAGTAGTGTAGAAGTAATAAATTGTAATGTCTTCCTGAATGCCATAGTTTTATTGCATGAACAGTGGAAAAGTATTAAGAAACAAACATGTTCTTTTCTTTCTTCATATTTCCGTAATTGTCAGTTAGCAAAACTTTCGCCATTGTTTAAAATTGTGTGGGAAGTTGGTTAAAAGTTGTTAAGTATACTCATTCCAAATTGTGGCTGAATAAAGTCTAGGCTATTCTTTATTTTTCACTCACCCCCAGCCCCTTGAAAGGTAGGTGACTTTTACACCTGCAGAGACTGTTGCCGGAGAGTAAGAAATATGTGTACCAAGTTTGTTTCAAGCCATTACAGTGGTTTAGGAGACAATGTGGAAGGTACACAAACACAAACTTACATAAAGTTTGTAGATATGTATGGATGCATCGACTCATTTATGTAATTAACTTCTAAACTAACAAATCTAAAGTAAACCCGTTAGAAAGGCAAAGTACGACAGTAAGTAAAGAACCGGAAAAAAACCTCTATCCTAGCGATGGGGCGGGCGGGTGACCACTAGGCTTTCGGCACTTCGCCAAATGAAAGGCCTTTGTACTACCTTCTACCCCTCCAAGACCTAAGCGATAATTACAGAACACACAATGTGCACTTTCCATATCCATGAGTTGTATCTCACCGTTTACCACCGTCCTATCCAGCTATCTAACGCACTAAAATACCTTGTACCAATCGTCAACTGGCATTTAACGTGGAACCCTCGCTTACTAACCATACAACAAAAGATCACAATACGCTGATAACCTCACCATTGGGCGCCACCTAACTCCACTTCCCAGCCACCCACGCAAGCACACAAATGGTATTGTTGTGGTCTTCAATCCTGAGACTAGTTTGATGCAGCTCTCCACACTACCCTGTCCTGTGAAAACTTCTTCATCTCTGAATAACAACGGTAACCTACATCATTTTCAACCTGTTTGCTATATTTCGTCTCTAGATCTCCCTCTGCAGTTTTTACCCCACACAGTTCCCTCCAAAACTAAATACCTGATTCCTTGATGTCTAAGAATCTGCCCTACTGATTGATCCCTTATTTTAATTTAAGTATTCCAGAAATTTCTTTTCTCCCCACTTCTGGTTAGTACCTCCTCATTTGTGACTTGACCTACCCACCTAATCTTCAACATTCGTCTTTAGCACCACATTTCAAAAGCTTCTATCATCTTTCTTGGTGCAAATTTTAATTCTGTGCTTCAGCCTATATTCATTATTCTTCTTAGAAAAATCGTTCAGAGCGCCTGCATTTACTTACAACTATTTCACTGTCCTGGAGATTTGAAAGATGCTGACTCAGTGGCTTTAATGGACGCGCTGTACTCTTCTCAGCATCACACCCGACGTCTAGCTTGTTAAAAAAAATGTTCCAACGTTTGTGAAGCTTATGGGACTTAAATGTGGGGGGTCATCAGTCGCTAAACTTACAAACTACTTATGAAGTAGCTTTTACGAAAGACTGCACAAACTTCCATGCCCGAGGGGGGATTCGATTCGAACCCCAGATGGGGAACGACCCTGCGCATTGCCGCACAGCGCCTCAATGCGCTCGGCTGCCTAGCATGTTTTCCGTTGGCTATTGTCAATGTTGGGGCAAGCATCATAGACCCACGAATCGTCTGCTTCAGGCAATTCTGAAGAAGTTAGACGCTCAGAACACTCTAACTGTTACTTGTTGCTTCAACATTTGGCAGTTTTCTGATCTATCAACCACAACAGATACTTCACATACAATATAACTTTGAACAGACATACAATGGAGAAGAAAACACTTCTTAACATTGAAAATAGTCTGCAACGCTCGAAACAGTAGTGGACTGACGTTATTGGCGGAATTGTCATGTGGTACCCTGCATCACCCCACCACCACTCTGTCCCCTGTCTACCAGCACACAAGAGGAACTGTAACAGGCACACCACAGGGCCTGGCCTCCCTTAGCCTGTCTTATTTCGGCGCTCACTCTGTACCCCCAGCCCTGTGACGTAGTGGTTACCATGGCAACCAAGTATTTACAGGAGGCCTTGGAAGGTGCTGCACTCCCGACATAGCCTAATATATACCATGCTCACGGCCACCTGGTACTGCAGAGCAACACCATCTACATACAAGGCTTCACAACAGTCCATGTCACGTCACACCGACCAGGCCGCGACTGGCAGCTGACTGGCTGGCTGCTTCGTGCCCTAGCGACCAGCCAGTCAGCTGGCGGTCGCGGATTGGTCGGTATGGCCTGTACATGAGCTGTTGTGAGGCATAGATGGTGATGCTTTGGTACTCGCTGGAAACGAGGAACAAGGACATAAAGGTTTGTAATATAAATTATTGGAACCACTACTACTACGGCTTGTACTACAGAAAAGTGAGGAGGCCTGGCATCCCATGCTTCCCCTGATCAGCCACCACTGCTTTGCGGTAATATTCATCTTAAAATTGGAAGTAGTTTTGTTTAGTAATCAGTTTGAGCATACAAGTTATTTCTGTTATTGCTTCAAATATTTGTAGAGCTTATGGGACTTAACTATGGGGTCATCAGTCCGTAAACTTACAAAGTACTTATGAACTAGCTAATACTAAGGACGGCACAAATATCTATGCCCGAGGGGGGATTCGAACCCCGACTGTAGTGGCTGTGCAGACCGTGACTGGGGCGCCGAGACCACTTGCCCATCGCGGCCGGCGTTATTGATTCTGTAGTGAGATTAATATGGGATTTGAGATTTTATTCTATGATTTCTACTGTTTCTGTGATAGGGATGGAAGTGTACATGGAATCAGTGTTGTTGTGTGTGTGGCACTTCTATATTCTGTGTGGCACTTCTATATTCTGTAAGTGTTTTACACTGAAGAGCCAAAGAACCTGGTATAGGCATGCATATGGAAACACAAAGGTATGTAAACACTCAGTGGACGGCTCTGCAGTGCCTATATGAGACAACAGGTATCTCACGCAGGTGTAGATTGTTTACTGCTGCTACAATAGCAGGTTATCACGATTTAAGAGAGTTTGAACGTGGTGATATAGTCAGTGCATGAGAGATGGGATACATAATCTCCGAGGTAGAGATGAGGGGAGATTTTCCTACATGACTACTTCATAAGTGACTGTAAATATTAGAAAACTGGTTCAACATCAAATCTCTGAGATTGCTGTAACCAGGAGAAGGTTCTGAAAGAACAGTACCAATGACGAGTGAATGGAGTTATTCAACGTGACAAAAGTACAAACCATTCAACAAAACATCACCGATTTGGGCTTTCAGAGTCAAAGGCTCACTTGTGTACCCTTTCTGACGTATGACAGAAAGCTTTACAACTCGCCTGGGCCCATCATCATTGACATCGATGACTGTGCGATGTGTACACGTCAGGAAGGTGCTGCTAAGCTGGTGTAGGGTCTGTAATAATGTGGGGTGTGTGCAGTTGGAGTGATAAGGGACCTCTGATAGAACTATATAGGATCAGACTGATGTATCCTGACTGATCGCCTGCATCCACTCATGTTCATTATGCATTACGACGGATTTGGGCAATTCCAGCAGGACAGTGCGACATCCCACACGTCCATAATTGCTACAGAGTGGCTGCAGGAAGACTCTTCTGAGTTTAAACACCTTTGTTAGCTACCAAACTTCCCAGACATGAACATTCTTGAACATATCTGGGATGCCGTGCAACGTGCTGTTCAGGGGAGATCTCCAGCCCCTGGTACTCTTGCGGATTTATGGATGGCCCTACCGGATGCATGATGTTAGTTCCCTCCAGAACTATTTCAGATGCTGGTTGAATCCATGCCACGTCGTGTTGCGGCACTTCTGCGTGCTTGCGGAGGCCCTACAATGATATTAGGCAAGTGTACCAGTTTCTTTGGCTCTTTAGTGTATTAGATCTCCCATATTTTTCACTGCCTTGTCATTTTATAAATTGTAGTATTTTATAACTAATTTCTAGATATACCTAGCATTGTGGTATGTTGGGGATTTTCTGAAATTAATTACAGGTCTCATCAATGTGTTATGTTTGCGTAACTTTGGTTACCTGCAGAGTGTTAGTAATTGCAGTTCTGTTTTTTGTAGTACTTCTGTATTTCAGTAAGTGTATGTTGGACATTTTTTATGTGTTATTTCACATTTGTTGGGTCAAAGCTTGAATGGTGTTAGCATTTATGTATGCCTTGGTTTTTGTGATGTATTATTATTTGTTCATGAGGATTGTTACATTTCTTTTGTCTGCTTTTGTTATGGTAATGTTCTTTGTTCTGTACTTTTGTACTTGTACTTGTCCCAGCAACTACTGGAAAGGCCTCTCTACAGGAACTAAATGTTTGTCTGGCCTCTCCACAGACACACCTCTGGTGTGGTTACACCTACAGTCTGCCGACCCCGGTGGCCGAGGGGACTGCAGCACACCAGTCACGGTCTGCACGGCCACTACGGTCGGGTGTTCGAATACCCCCTCGGGCATGGATATTTGTGCCATCCTTAGTATTAGCTAGTTCATAAGTAGTTTGTAAGTTTATGGACTGATGACCCCGTACTTAAGTCCCATAAGCTCTACAAATATTTGAACATTTTAACACCTACAGTCTGGCTATCTGTATCACAGAGAACCGCAATCCACTCTATTTCGGATACATCTGTGGTTAATGGGGGTACTATTTACGAATATATATTGAAATTCTGTAAACCTTGCTGAAATCACAATTCGACTTTAAGATCAGATTTGTATGTCAATATTCACACTGAAGTACCTGGTACTGATTTCCAGACCACCAGTTTTCTTGGTGTATTCTAAATGTCCTGGAAGACGATTAATGACTGATTTGTCAATAAAGTGGAAATAAAATGAGAAAACTGAATTGTGATCTATGATTTTAGTCTTTCGCAATTATATGAATAAATTCACCTGATTCCCTTGGTTTTAAGAGCTCCTTTACCTTTTAAAGCATACATTGTTAACCAGTCATATAATGATGCTATAGTAAAGAACCGAACATAAGAGAATATTCCAAGAGAACTGGCATCCTGAAAACCACACTGAACTTAATACCATGTACTTCTTGATGGATGTAGATATACGACTGTACACATAAAGTTGATTTGTACTTTGAGCAGTCATGGCGCCAAGGGTGGGCCAGGGTGCGTCAGGGCCCACCCAAAATCTACATCTCCATCTTCATCTACATACATACTCCGCAATTCACCGTAAGGTGCGTGGCGGAGGGTACACTATACCACTACTAAGCATTTCCTTTCCTATTCCACTCCCAAATTGAACGAGGAAAAAAAGAATGCCTATATGCCTCCGTACGAGCCCTAATTTCTCCTATCTTGTCTTTGTGATCTTTACGCGAAATGTAAGTAGGCGGCAGCAAGATCGTACTACACTCAGCTTCAAATTCCGGCCCTCTAAATTTACTTACCAAATTTCACGAAAAGAGCGTCGTCTTTCTTCCGGCGATCCCCAATTGAGTTGCCGGAGCATTTCCGTGACACTCGCGCATTGGTCGAACCTACCGGTAACAAATCTAGCTGCTCGCCTCTGAACCGCCTCTATGTCTTCCTTCAAACCGATCTGCTGCGGATCCCAAATACTTGAGCAATACTCAATACCTCTGGCCCACATACAGTTGCCATAAACCAGAAACCAAAATCAAGGACATTTCTGCAAAGTCATAATGAAGAACTTGATAGGCTATACAGACTTTATATACACACTCAGACACTCTACTGGAGGTTCCATTGCCACATTTACTTATATGTAATAAATTACTTTTAACACCTTCATCAATATCGAAGTAGTGCACCAAAACAGGAAACTTTTTTCCATTCTTGTGATCACTGGCATCGGTACTGATGCCAATATATCTCACTTTTCATAGATTATTTCTAACAGTGTCTTTTATGAACGGTCATATAACATTGTTGACAATTGCCTCAGTATTAGATTTGTCACTTGGAAAATGAAAAGTTACTTTCGAATTGCAAAAATATCACTGATGATTTTTGATCTGCATAACGAAGAATTATAGAATTGGTGGTGATTCATGGCATGAAATGTGAGTGTGTCTTCTGTGTTTCTTGCTTATTAAATGGTCGTTCAGAGCTCATATCACTCCATTGGCGATTGAAATATAGCAACTGTAATGAAATAATTCAATATTAGTTGCCTTTTAACCACAAGCACGCGAATTAGGCCCTAACATGTTACATTTGGTATTTGGTAAAGATGCTGTATCCAATCGAGCTATTCCTTGATGTGTAATACTTACAAATTATGCTTGAAAACATGCACTTTTGAAAGTTTTTTCATTCTCTGATCACCTTGAAAAGAAAATTTGTTAACAAGGTGAAACTAACTGGTAACTACAGACTGCAAAACGATTTTCCGGAGACGTGGGTCCTCAAGTCTGGTAACATTAAAATTGTAGACATTTAGAAAATCCATTGTGGGATTAGCTTTCTAACATGAATTACGGTGAATGTTTCGTATCTGAGCGTTACCATTCTTAACATGTCGAGAAACAGCACATTTACAATGCGCACTGTTGCTATGCATGGTACCTACCCATACTCTTTACAAAAAGTTTCATGTTTATTTCTTTCCCATTTAATGCTTGAAAACTCATCCATATATGTTTCTCAGAAGTGCACCTTTAGTTTTGACGTTTTTACTTCACAATTCGATGTAAAAGGCGACAGGAAAAGTACACTCCAAGTACCAGTAGCTGAACATTTAGCCAAAGAACGTAAGATACGTTATTGCACAAATCTGCTGGCACTTTTCAAAACAGCCAAATTGTACCATACAATCAGCAGTTTCCAACAGATAATGTCAAGATAGCAAGGAGTAGTGAACTGCTTGATCGAAGAGCGGCAGGCAAACTGAAATAATAATAATAATAACGTTAAACACTCTATTTTCATGGACATTAATCTCTTCATACAGGACACCCGCCTTCTAGCCTAAAATCGCGGACTGTCCGCGAAATCCTCGACGTATGGCAACCCTAGGCCCGCCTAAATAAGGCAGACAAACTTCAGAGTCAAAGTCAAACTTTATTATATAAAATAACTAACGAGTATACAATTACAGGCATATGGTAACCCACTCTGTTTATTTATTAAACGATTTTCTATATTAAATTTGTAAAATAAAACCATACATTGGTAGCGGATTTTATGAGGATGGATTTCAGATGGAGTAACGGAGTGAACCTTATAACCAAATGAAATAGTCGCTTGATATATTGAATACACGGTTCTTTTCCACTTTTATTTAGTGTTTGCAAGTGTGTGTTTTATAGTTTTCATTAAGAGTAAACGATAATGGCAGCTCAAATGTTCAAATTTTTGTAAATCTATCAGACTCAGCTGTAGCCTGTAGCTTACAAACTACTTAAACTAAGTGAAACTAACCTAAGGACAACACACACACATGCCCGAGGGAGGATTCGAACCTCCGACGCGGGAGGCCTCCACAACATGCCACTTCAGACCTCGTGGTAATGGCAGCCTTGATATCATCGTGATGTATTATTTTATTGAAATTGACTGTAGTAAACTGGCAGAATGGCCTAGCATATCAAACGTTTTCAGTCGGTAACATTAAGCTATTAAAACAAACGAAGACATTACAACGTCTGTGCTAGTGCAGAAGCTACGGATGTTCGTTTACACGATCCAGAAATTTAAGTAGAAAACTGTGTGTGCTGATGATGAAAGGGAAATAGACAATGGATTAAAACAATTGAAAAATTACTACCTCAGTGAAAAATTAAGATAAAGTATTATTTTCTATTCCTAGCAGCAGCAGCAATATTAGCCCACCTTCTTGGGTATGTACACAGTTACAAAAACAAATGACATATATGCCAAAAGAACCTTTATTAATGCATTTTCCTGTTTGGAGATATAAAAGGCCAGGTTGGTTCAAAAGTCTCCCATGGATGGAATATAGTGCCTTAAATGAAGCTTCATCTTCCTTTGTCTGTTGATTTTTCCAGCACAAAAATCTCATTTATAGTTTTATAAGTTAGAGTTTCACTAATGGGACAAGAGTAATCAAGTCGAATTCCAGGGTTGAGTGGCATGAGAACAGCTTCACACCCAATAAAACCTGTAGTTACTTTCAAAAATTTAAAAAGGTAAATTGGAGAGAATGCTTCAGTTTCTGTTCTGCTAGATGAAATATATGCTCTAGAAGTTAAAAAAAAAAAGAAAGATACATAGAAGTGATTGCTGATGTACTTCAATACACGGCCCTTGATTAAATAGCTCCACGAGGTCATAATGAATCGAAAGTTACTGGAAAACATCGAATGTTTTTTGAGAATAAGATCCAAGTGTTAGGAAAAAACTTGAATCTGAATGCGAAATTTACACACACTATGATATATGAAATGAAATTCTTAGTACCATTAGCAATATCTTGCTGTAATCAGATGAAGTTAAAGCTGACCAGATTTTGCTCTAATCGTTGATGAGTTAAGACATTGCTGAAAAGCTGAGCAACTATCAATTGTCATTATTAAAAGGAAAATTTTCTAGGCTTCTAACTCGCAAAAAATTCGAGAAGTAGAATATAAAAAGTTAAGTCACACTAAATGGGCCTGTTAGTATGCTACATGTTTGGCTCTGAACAAGATAATTGAAGCTATCATTGTAACTCTAGTAACCATTCAATCAGAATGTGGATTGTAGATGTGGCAAGAAAAATATGTGCTGATATTCCCACAGATTCATCTTCTTTTGCTAGAATTAGGAAGTTGTCAAAACATTTTGGAGAATATGTTTATGATTTTCTGAATGAAGACAATCGTGAACCTGTACAGTGAACTGATTCTGAGTCTCTAGTTTTTGATTAAGTTATACATGTGACAGACAGTGAAGTTTAGAGACGTTTTATTTCATAATCTGGACTCATTAAACGAATCACTTGCCTAAACCCAAAAAGTGAAAATTTTATGGATAAACAAATGTTACTTTCGGTGACACAAAATTATTCCTGTAATTATAATTGTAATTTTTATTTATCCTGGAGATCATACATTGTGTCAAGAGAAGCACATAATGATATAGGACATGTCAAGATGAAGATGAGATGATACATATTTAAACCGATTATGACAGTGGTATTATGAAGATACTATTGTTCATACAAAACATATGAAATACCAAGGAACACACAAGCAAATAACATGGCAAGTGAAAAGTACTGTAGACATTTGTAATTCATTACTAAAGTAGAACAATAAAGGTAGCATATTTCTGCATTAACGTTTTTAGATTTACATACAAGATATACAATACAGAGAGAATAAATAGCATTGGAAATCCAAAGTATACATTTAAAAATACAACTACAAAAGAAACAACACACTTTTGTTTGAATTACATACAAATCACAGAACAAAAAAAATGTTCAAATGTTTGTATAGTCTATGGGACTTAACTACGGGGTCATCAGTCCCTAAACTTACAAACTACTTGTGAACTAACAAAGACTAAGGACGGCACAAATATCCATGCCTGAGGGGGGATTCGAACCCCCGACCGTAGTGGCCGTGCAGACTGTGACTGAAGTACCTCAGTCCCCTCGGCCACCGCGGCCGACAAATCACAGAACATGGACGGAACAAATAACATGTAAATTCAAAAGTATACGTAAAGAAGGAAAAAGAAAAATACAATAATCACCTTACAAAGGTGGCACATACATATGTCTTAGGTCTATATGGTTTACATTTGCATAAAAACTTATATGACATGGACAGAAAGAAAAAAATAACAAATGTAAGATATAGAGTGTAACTTAACAAGATGAGCTTTTAAAAACTTATAGTTTTGTTTCAAGAAATGCAGTGACAAATTAAAAACAGTGATTTTAATAAAAATTTGTTTTAAATTTGTTCTCATTCTCTTTGGATTGTTAATTGCCTTGATCTCTGCTTGGAGATGGTTATAGATTTTTATACCAATATATTTAACATAGCATATAATTTGGGATGGTGTGCTATTATTCTTAGCTGAGTTTTGTTTCTAGTGTCATGTGTGTGACAATCCAGATTTTTGTGTAGGTTTCCTAAATGCTAATCTACGAAACAAATCAGTTCTATTATATAGAGGCATGGAACTGGCAGGATTTTTAATGCTTTAAACAGTGGTTTACAGTGTTCAGTCCTACTTTTTGATGCCATAATTCGGATTACTTGTTTTTGTAATTTTAAAACTGTGTTGGCTTCTCAACTATTTCCCCAGAAAATTAGGCCATACCTCATAACAGATTCAAACAGAGAATGATATACACGCTTTAAAGTGTCCATGTTGCTTGAAATTTTTATTGATTAAGTAAGTAGCACATTTTCCTGAGCTTCTTTGCCATTACCTGTACATGCAGTTTCCAATTTAGTGTGCTACTGATCGTTAGTCCAAGGAATTTGGTGTCCTATACAGTGATAATTTCATCTTTACCAAGAAGTATCATGGCACTGAAGGGGGTAACATTCTGCCTTGTGTGATAGCTCACACCTACAGTTTCTTTGAGTGTTTATTAGCAGATTGCCTCAAACCAAGATTTTAAATGATTGGTAGTTTCATTGACCATATCCTGAAGTGCATCTTCTCTATTGGTAATTGAAATATTTGTATCATCAGCATACAAAAAAGAATTATAATTAGGGATGTTTTCTGGAACGTTATTGATGAATAATGTGAAAAGGACTGGCCCAAGAACAGACCCTTGTGAAACACCACATGTTATATATATAGGGTATCTGATCTGCAGTAGATAGAATTATTTGTTATTTATTTATTTATTTTATTTCTACATATTGTCTCCTTTCAGTTATGTAGCTACGAAACTAGCTGTGGGCAGTACGCCTGATTCCAAATTTCTCCAGTTTTGTGAGGAGCAACTTGTGGTTGAACAAGCCATGTCAAAGGATTTGGATTGGTCAAGGAATATACCAACAACAGGCTCTTTATGATCAATTACACTTGAGCACTTCTCTAAAAACTCATACAGAGCATTTATGGTTGACCTATTTTTGCGAAAATCTTATTGAGAATACGTTATAGTGTTGTTGGAGTTTAAAAAGCTTTTAAAAAGCAGATCAATCCCAGATACATGCCATATATGTGTGTGTCGAGCTGCATCATGCTAATTATCCATCAGAAGATGGTTACACTGGCTGTTGGATTTGTGAGCATGAGTTTCCATAAACACATATATAAGTGTTATGCATCATTGTGTGTGTGTGTGTGTGTGTGTGTGTGTGTGTGTGTGCGCGCGCGCGCACATGCGCACGTGCTCCCACACGCTTTATTTGGTGAGGTAGTTTTTTCTTTATTTATATGATGTCTGTTCTTTCAGAGTGCGCAAATTTTCAATTTTCCCACTGAATTCATTTTAAAGACCCCTACACACGCTCCGATTTATCGCACAAACAACAAAATGTCCAACGAACCAACCAGTTGGTAGCAGCCTACACACGTTCCGACCAAATGCATGCAGTGTCACCCTGTTCTGGTGTCTGTCTGTCGAACTGTTTTTGTTTTCGCGTATTCCCTGTGCAGACGACCTCAGGCATGGAAGTTGGTCGGGAATCGCTACACACAGTACAGTTTGTCGGGTGAAGTGATGGAGGAATCAGAGATGGGTGGTCAGGCACAACCAACCAATCGACTAGGAAAGTTGGTCGGGTAGCTCCCAAAACCGCCCAATTTATCGGGTGACCAACGAATTGGTCCAATAAATCGCATCTTGTGTAGCGAGGGCCCTTAATGATCAGAAACGGTCGATCATCACCACCACCACAACAGTGGTAGGATGTGTGTTCAAATGTTTGTAAATCTGACAGACTCAGCTGTGTGGTTATTAGTCCGTAGCTTATGAACTACTTAAACTAAGGTAAACTAACCTAAGGACAACACAAACACCAATGCCCGAGGGGGACTCAAATCCCCGATGGCGAACCGCCACGCACACCGCAGCACGGCGCCCCAGTATCCGCGGCTGGTAGTATGATGGATCAGCTGAGATATTAGCGAGGATGTATACCAGCTCCCCGCTCTTGCTTCCAGCACACGATATAAACTAGACTAAACTCCATTCCACACATGCCTCAAAATCCCAACAGGTACCAACTGGCTGCCACGTCATCATCCACCAGAAGGCGTCACTGGATGCAGTCTGGAGAAGGATGTTGTCAGTGCTCTAGCTTCCTGGCATTTGTGTCGATTAGCCAGACTGGAGTCGCTTCTTATCAGTCAAGTAGCTCCTCAATTGGCCTCACAAAGGCTGAGTGCAACTTGCTTGCCAACAGTACTCGGCAGACCGAGACAGTTACCTATCCAAGTGCTACCCAAGCCCGACAGTGCTTAACTTCACGGATCTAATGGGAACCGGTGTCTCCACTGTGTCATGGTCGTTAGCAACACACAATATAGGTAGGTGTAAATGTACTTCTTCATCCCTTAGTACCTCGATTGTTTTGGAAGAAAAAGATTGTTATTGACAAATTTTATTCATATCAGGGTGTGTGCAGGTAAATGTTATTGCTTTGTGGTCAGAGTTGACTTTGTATCATTTTTGGCTACGATAATGCTTACATGAATTTGTTCATAGTATCTTACCTGCATCCATGTTTTTTATGCACTCTTAGGCCTAATCCTGTGGTGCTCATCAACTTATTGTGTATCTATAACCCTATACTCAGTTCCTGGACTGTCTTGAAAAAGGAAGATATTGGCAAATAATGTTTGTCAGGCATTTGTCTCTAGCCAATCCTGCTTAGCCAATTGCACTTACTTCAAATTTATTTATTTATTTTAAAAGTGCAAAACCTGGTTTCGAAATTTATGTTTCCCAGTCTCTGTCATGTATACAGCCTTCTTTCATCAATCTGAAGCCAAGTTTCTGTGATGATTAAATAGTGCTCTAGAAAAAAGTCTACCAGGCAATGTCTTTTTCCCAAATAATTTTCACATATAACTTTTTTCTCTTCCTTTTTCTACTGCCTCATTCTGCTCCCTCCCATCACAATCAAGTTGTCTTTTCTCTTAAGTGTATGAATAATTCAATTTATCTTACTCTAATTTTTTTCAATATGCTCAGACTTCTGTGCTCAGTGTTGACATTGTGTCTTTTTTGCCTACAGTAATGCTTACATTAAGCTGTTCACAGTATTGTATCGACATTCATGCTTTCTTATTCATTGTTAGCCCTAATCCTGTATTGCTCCCAACTGAATGTGTATAGTGAGGTAACAGCGAATCTACAAACACAACAGTACCACTACAAACAGATAAAGGGTGGAGGACTTCAACATCCACCCACATGCTGGATGTTGATAGTATGCCTCATTTTGTAACAGAAATAATAACAACTACAAAAACATTGACAATGCAGCCTTTGTAGTTTAGTATTTATTTTTCAGTAACATAGTAAATAGTACATTAATAAAGTTATTCAGTATATATAACAGTTATTATTAAAAAAAGATACTGACGCTTTATCCATAAGCACAATAATTGTGTTCTATATCATGTTTTTATTTACACCATTATATACAATCATTCAGATTTTGTATATTTGCAGTAATGTGCAAATAACTGTCTTCTATATGATTGAAATTTAACCTGAATTGTATTCAGACATGTAGCAGCAATTAAAAACATAGGCATTCCTGCAATAAATTCAGCTTCCACAGAGTTCATGCTTATAGTTTTCTATTGCATATTTCGATGGTGGCTAAAGGCAAGCATTTACACACTATTCTAATTGATTTACTGGAGATTATACAACATAAACTGCATGAGAAATTAATGTCTTTTCTCACTGAATGTTTTAACTGTGGTGATTGAAATGATTTGGGGGCTGATAGTCGGAGCCGAGTGTTCTATCGCGCATTGCTGTGGAGTGCACAATTGCTCACCGTCAGAGGTTCGGGTCCTCCATTGGGTATGGATGTGTATTTACAAACATTTGAATTTTTGATAGTCGGAACGCAATTGGTCAACGCCTGAAGAGATTTTGTCCAGATTTTTAATTGCAGGAATACAAGCTGTGATGCTAAAGTCGAATGTAAATGATCATAACTACAACAACAACAACAATCCAGCGATCACAGTCCCTGCAGACCATTTACTGCTTCCAAAAACTGCTTCCATTCCCTCCTGTTTTGCGCCCGGTTCCTCCAGATGTCTGCAGTCCCCAGGGCTTCCAGTTCCTTCGCCAGGTCGTCTATCCAGCGCTGCCTTTGGCGTCCAATGGGACGATTGGTGTTTGATTTACCTTCTAGTGCCATTTTCGATTGTCTTCCTTCTGGCATACAGGCTACTGGTCCACCAACTGTATTCTCTTGCTCTTTATCTTCTGTAAGATATTTGGCTGTCGCATCAGAAGGTAGATTTCCTGGGGTAATGCGGAGAATGCAATTTAGTGCAAATCTTCTACCCATCAACCATAAATTTGAGCACTGTGACAAATCCATATTCATAGGAAGTGTCGCAATTGATGAAGTAGCAAAAGCTATTAATGAACTCAGGAATACTCAGGCAGCAGGAATGGATGGGATACCTTGCATGCTATTAAAAGACTGTTGCAAAAACATTGTTGTGCCTTTGACCCACCTGTGTGACAGTTCTCTTCAGCATGGAACCTTTCCTGCCATTATAAAGACAAGTAAAGTCATACCAATTTACAAAACTGGTGAGAAAGATAATATTAATAATTACCGTCCCATATCGATAACATCTAGCCTAACTAAATTTATTGAAAAATTTTGTATAAAATATTACTGGACCTTTTAGACATGAACAACGTACTTGACTCATCTCAACATGGCTTTAGAACTAAGAAATCAACACAAACACAAGTTTATGAATATTTAAACAGTGTCTTACATCGTATGGATTGGAAAGAACTTGTTGCAGGAATATTTTTGGACTTGAGTATGGCCTTTGACATGGTAGTTCATCACATATTACTTACTAAGCTAGATAAGTATGGGATATGTGGAATTGCTAATGACTGGATCAGGTCGTTTTTGTCTAATCGCAAACAAAGAGTTTGCATGAGATTTACGGATAAGGAATCAAAGCTCATGACCGAACATCTGTCAGATGAAGGTTCAGTAACATGTGGTGTACCCCAAGGTTTTGTTTTGAGACCTCTCCTCTTTCTTATGTACATCAATGATTTAAATATTAATATACAGGCACATAAAGCAATACTTTTTTGCTGATGACACAACAGTAACAGTAAAGGGAGACAACAAGGTTGAACTTCAGAAAACTATAAATACTGTTACAAATCAACTGAGTAGCTGGGCCTTCAACAATAAACTTATGATTAACAGCAAGAAAACTGTCACTCTAAATTTTTCTCATTCATGCAATAAGCACACATATAAACCTTGTGTCACTATCAACCATCAGAACGTAGAGAACAGGAATGATACAAAATTACTGGGTATGTGAATCCAGAATAACATGAAATGGAACAAGCACATTGAATACATGAATTCTAAATTGGGTAAAACTAGCTATGCTTTAATAATCTTTAAAAAATGTACAAATGAGAGCACTATGATGAGTGCATACTATGCATGCTTTCAGAGTCACTTGAGTTATGGCGTTATCTTCTGGGGAAACTCTACAACAGCAACAAGCACTTTCATAATAAAAAAAAGAGCTATTAGAATAATTTCAGGGAAAAAAAGTAGGGAATCATGTAGACCTCTATTCAAACAACTGGAAATACTACCGTTACCGTGCCTGTATATAGCTGAAATTATAAAGTTTCAAGAAATTAGTATATTAGGTTATGACAGCAGATTGCAAAGAAATAGCATGGTCCATGACCACAACACTGGAGGAAAAGACACTCTCCATCTAGTGCACGTAAAATCAAGCTTATGCCAGAAAGGAACATTTCATATGGGAATTAAGTTGTACAATAAACTACCAGTCCATATCAAAAACATTGAGAATATTAACTTGTTTCAGAAAGCAGTCAGGGCATATCTGCTGCACCACCGTTTTTACTCTGTTAATGAGAACATTGAGGTCACCTAAAATTTCAATTGTTTTTATTAAAATGTACAATATGCTGATTAGGTACAATGTGCTTAAATCTAAGTGTAGATTTTGACTCTTATTTTATAATCACATTGAAACATCATTCTTTGTATTGTCATAATAAGATGTTCCAACCCTATTGTATATATAATACTGTAAAATAATATACATATAATACTGTAAAATAATATAATAGGAATTCGATATGTGTTAGTCATGTAGTCTTATGTCTAATGGTAAGATGTTCCTACCCTATTGTATATTAATTACTCCTTATGAGCCATGTTACCTTTCCAACATCACATGGTACTTTTGTGCCAAGAAAGTGATCTAATGGAAATAAATAAATAAACAGACGTCTAAGAATCTCATCTTCTTGTCGAGGTATGCCAGAAATTCCTTTTTTCCCCAGTTCTGCTCAGTACCTCCTCATCAGTTATGCGATCTACCTACCTAATCTTTAGCATTCTTCTATACCATCACATTTCAAAAGCTTATATCCTCTTCCTGTCTCTGTAACGGTGGAGTAGCCGAGCGATCTAAAGCGCCTCGTTGTGGAGTGCGCAGTTGCTTGCCATCGGAGGTTCGAGTCCTCCCAGGGGCACGAGTGTGTGTGTTGTCCTTAGGTTAGTTTAGCTTAGTTTAAGTAGTTTATAAGCTACGGACTGATGACCATGCAGTTTGGTCTGATAGATTTAGAAACATTTGAACATTTTTTTTTCTTCCTGTCTGAACTACTGATCGTCCATGTTTCACTTCCGTACAAGACAACAGTCCACACAAATGCCTTCAGAAAAGACTTCCTTACACTTAAATTAATATTCAGTGTTAACAAATTTATCTTTTTCAAAAAAACTTTTCTTTCCATTATCATTCTGCGTTTTCTGTTCTCTGTACTGTGACCATCATATGTTATTTTGCTGCCCAAGTAACAAAACTCATCTACCATCTTTACTGTTTCGTTACCCAATCTAATTCCTTCAGCAAAGCCTGATTTTCTTAGACTACATTCTATTACCCTTGTTAATGTTCACCTTCTACGCTCCTTTGAAGACATCGTCCATTCCGTTCAATTGCTCTTCCAGCTCCTTTGCTATCTGTGACAGAATTACAGTTTCATCAGCAAACCACAAATGTTTTTATTTCTTCACCCTGAACTTTAATTCCCTCTTCAAATTTCTCTGGTGGGGGGACCCTCCTCTCCTATTCCTTTGACATGTGGTGTGCTCTTATTGGATGTAGTATACTTGTGAAATGTGATAGCAAGAAGGGTGGGGGATCCTCCCTTGTGATGACTCAGCATTATGTCATCTGTAATGTGATACAGATGACCATGAACTGTGCCAGAACGTATCTTGCCACCACTACTGCCATTCATCTATTACTATCCACTGGACACTTGAAGCAGTATTCCCAGATTTAGTTTTCGAAATTTCCCCATTGCAGACAAAATAAATTACAAAAACGAGACTATATCGGCAACTTTTCCCCAAATTCCGTCATCCGATTTATTTACTATCAGTTTTGGCAACTTGAGGAGCTGGAATTATGTGTTTGGCCCCTTAAAATCACCACGCATATGAGAAAATTATTTTGTAAATAATAGTAGTATAGCCCATAAAACATAATTTAAAAAGACCATGGTCTTGTGGCACTACATTTGCTTTATTCCTGGATTTTTTCATTATTCTGTTGACTGACTTTTGCATGATACAGTAACATGCATGACACAGCTATATATGAGAGGGATTAGTGACCAATGTACAATTAAGGCTGCACAATGTAAATATGTTCTGAATATCGCAAGTATATATCGATACAGAATATAAATTTTCTCTGCTATAAACATTATTGTAGAGTGATGTATTACCGTAAAGATATTACGTTACATGGTACAATGAATGATATTACGTGACATGTACTGCAATCATTGTACTGATATAAGGTGATCAATCGTCCTCCTTTAGGGAGGACAGTCCTTCTTTTGTGGGTTCTGTCCTTCCTCAAGAAGTGTCCTCCTTTTCAATATTTTAAAACTAATCTGTCAATCTGTGTTTTCAGATGCCGCACCAAACTATAAGGCTCACTTCACGCCAAGCCCCTGAGTAGTGCTGACTGGTACAAGAGTGGGTAACGCCAATTGTTAACAGTCGGCTCATGACGTCAGTGTAGCAGTAGCCCGGCCAACTAGCAGTAGCAGTAGTGGCATCAAAGCTTCTTGTGGAAGCATCATAGCTGCTCACAGCAACAGCAGTAGTAGGCACCAGTTTCCAGTGGTGGTGTGTCACGCCGTCCAGTGTGTTTTTTTTTTCATTCTCTTCCTATGAGCTCCCTTTCTCTCTCTTCTTTGGTTTTTCCTCTTGGTCAACTTGCCATTTGTGAATTTTGAACCTTCAGATTTCTCGATTTTGGACATGTTCTGTAGTAATTTCTGCCAATGTCATATTAGTTTTGATCTCGCCCACCTATTTCATCATGTCCATTTTGGCTTTGCTCCTGTTGTAAAAAAATCGACTTTCTGTTTTTTTTTTTTTTTAGTGTTGGTTCTAGGGAGTGACATAGTTCTTTGAAGTATCTGGCTAGTTCTTTGCAGTTTTTTGATTGTTTAGAGCCAAATGCCCGTTTTCTTTCTTGAAGCAGATACTTTGTGGCTGATACCCTACGAGTTTAGTTTTAAAGTTCTTGTAGAAATTTCGTGTGTTGTTTCTCTCGAATTCTTTCTCGATCTCAAGTCGTTGATCCTATCCGTATTTCCTTTTGGTCTTTCTGATTGATTTTGCTGTCTCTTTCCTCGAATGTTTTATAGTTGACTTCTGTCTTATTGCTGTTTCAGTTGCTGTATACATCCTGGCGAGATTGAATAGCGTACACTCTTCATTCCATCAAGGTAGGTTTATCCTTTTCTGGAGAAAAATTGGGTTTTTTGCTCCTTTGGTCAGTTTGCTTTTCAGTGGTTGCCAATTGTTCGACTGCTGGTTTTAAACATAGTTTTATTCTTGTCAAGTAATGGTCTGAATCTACGTTTGCATCTTTTCTGACTAAGACGTTTATAATTTCTCTGTGGCTTGAATAAGATATTGATACATGATCAATCTGGAATTCACCGATGAGTGAGTTTAGTGATCGTGTCATCTGTTTTAATGTTTTTTTAAAAGTATGTTGACTTGTTTTTAAGGTTGAATATCCTGCATAGGTCAACTAATCCTCGCCCGTTTTGGTTGGTCCAGTTATGTGCTGGGTATTCTCTAAGTGTTTTCCAGTACTTTCTTTCTTTGTATAGCTGAGCGTTGGAATCGCTTAGTAGGATTTTGACATGGTTTTGTGGAATTTTAGATACTTTTTCTTCTATTGTTTCCCATGATTTGTCTACCTTTCACGGTTTGCTTTATTTTCCTTATTGATTGGCATATTGCATTGATTAGTGTGTGTGTGTGTGTTATTTGCACACTTCAGGGTGACTATCATTAGCCTGTTGTTTACAGGCTTCACATTTGTTATGGAAGTGAGTATGTGACCCTTGACTGCAACAGCAACCACTAAAAGTGGTGTGTTTTTTAGTATTCGTTTGTTGGTTTACTTTAGAAAAGTCTGTAGTTCCCAAAATCCATTTCATTGTCATCGGTCAGCTTTCTTGGGGTGCCAGAATTTATATTTTTTTTATCGTTTAGGGTATGCTCTAGTTCATGCAGCTTTCGTGCCAGCTTAGCATGCCAAAAAAGGTTTCATTGTTTTGGCGAAGTTAGCCAGAGGACTCTGACTCCCTGTTTGCGTGTCAGTCAACATGCCACACAATCCGATAGTCTGCTTGTTCTGTTCTTGACAGCAGTGGATTGGTTACCACCTGGGATAAGAGATTGTTTCCTGCTACATCTCATGGTATTTGGTTATCTCAAGATTTAGACCAAATTTTTGGAGTGGAGTGTTAGTCCCAGAACAAGAATTCTAGCCGCACTTCTGGTAATCAGACATTGACCAATTTGCTGCTTGTTACATGTTAGATGCGAAATGGATTTCACAGGATATCTCCTTCACCAACTCTGCCATATTGATAGTCTTCATCACCACCTTCATTGCCATTGAATATTCCTCGTTGTAGACTAGATCGCTACCCCCTCTCCTCTAACAAGGCAACAAGCTAGGCTGCCATGATTGAGTGGCTGAGTGTTCTAAGGCGCTACACTGCGGAGCGCGCGGTTGCTCGCTGTCGGAGGTTCGAGTCCTTCCTGGGGCATGGGTGCGTGTGTTTGTCCTTACGTTAGTTTACCTTAGTTTAAGTAGTTTGTAAGCTCTGAACTGATGACCACGCAGTTTGGTCTGATAGATTTACAAACATTTGAACATTTTGAACAAGCTAGGCTTCCCTGCCTTGTTGTCTGTATCATTGGCTACTGAGCCACCCCAGCGTGACAAGTGCTAGTCCATGTCACGTTTTATTAATTCATTAATTCAATTTCACCTGTTTTCAACAAACGTAAATACAGATTTAGTAAAGTTTTATCGCTTGTGTTACTGAAGTTTTAGTTTTAATCATGAATTTTATTGATTCATAATGTGGTTGCATCTTTTATATAGCTCTATATTTTATTTTTGATTTCATTGAGCGATGGAAGAAACAAAGAATAGGAAATGCCATTTCAATGATCAACTGAAAAGGGATTTCCATTCCTCATATCGAAGGGAGACACCATTGTTTTCTGCAATATTTGCAAGGGAGAATTTTATATTGCAGTTGGAGGTAGAGCAGCTGTAAAGAAACACTTGAACATCATCAAACATAAGCAATCATTAGATGCATCAGCTTCCAGTAGTAAAGTTACCGTTTTTTTAACTTCTAATTATTCTGAAGACGAAAAACGGTTAGCTGTAATGGAAGGAACATTTGCATATAATACTATAATTCACAATCAAAGTTTTCATAGTATGGAATGTACAGCTAAATTGTTGAAAAAGTTTCACAGCCCTAAATTTTCATGTTCCATGACAAAATGTGAGGCTATTATTAAACCAGTATTTAAAAATTGCCATGAAAAAATATTTGAAGAATACTTGAAAAATGCAGCATTTGTAACTGTTTTATGTGCGGCATCTAATCATAATGAAATGAAATTGTATCCAATACTAGTAAGGTATTATAATATTACCAAGGTCATTTAAGTAGAGATTTTAAATTTAGAATCCATTGAGGGCAAAACTGCTGAAATTTTGTCAAATCACCTATACAGAGTAAGAAATGAAAACAATTTGAAATCTAAAGTTGTTGCACTAACAGCTGATAATACAAACACAAATTTTGGAGGACAAAGACACAAATGAGTGAATAATGTCTATGTAAAATTACAAGATTTACTCCAAAAGAAAATATTAGGAATAGGTTGTAATACACATATTTTGTCAAATGCAATCAACACAGCATAATGTGCCATGCCAATTGATAATTAAGTAATAATAACGACAATTTATTTGTATTTTAGTCGTTTTACATTGTGTGTGGCTACTTTAAAACAATTTTGTGAAGACGCAAATATTGAACACAACAAACTTTTAGGGTTTTCAAAAGTTAGATGGCTCCCTCTAACATCTGCTACAGAGCATGTCTTACAGTTATTTCAACCTCTTCAGTTATATTTGTTTAGTTTACACATATTTCCAAAAATTCTGGAATCTTTTTTCAGTTATGAATTTTCAGAGATGTTAATGTATTTTGTACATAATCAGGCATCCATTTATCACAAAACGATGCAAAAGATTGAAGGTAAACATATTTCAGCGACAGAAGTTAGTCTTATTTTTAACGATTTTGTCCTCAATATAAATCGTGATTTGAAGAAAAATTTATTCCTTTAACAATAAAAACAAAATTATCAAACTTAGAGAAATTAAATCTGGTTATAACAGAATAGTTTACCAAAGAAGTGTAAAAGTGTTTCAGTATGTCGATGAGTGGTCTGAAACGAATTTCACAGAAAAAAACAGTTTTCAATTGTGTTCAGTTCTTACTGAAAGAAATGCCTGATATTAAACTCATTAAACTCGATGACAATTGTTTCTTTGACGTAATAGAAGACTTCATATATATTTAAATACTAATAAATTAGAACAATGGAAAAATCAACATGTTGAAATTGATAAAAGGTGAGTGAAAATATGTAACCACGTCAAAACTGAACACATTCCATACGAAAATTTAATTATTATTGTTGAATTTACGTTGTGCTGCTCTGGAATTAATGCAACAATTGAAAGAGTTTTTTGAATTGGGAATGACGTTTGGACAATTGAGAAGTCAAGATTGAATGTTGATACTCTAGCTGCAGTACTTACCATAAAATTAAATATTAAGGGTACTTCTTTCTCCAAAATTTCCAATGTATTGTTAGAAAATTATACATTGAAAAAAATATTCATTCAATGACAAAATACTCATTAAATTAAGCAATTAAAAGGGATGCAAATATAAGTAGTATATTTTTGTTTTAATTAATAAAATGTTTAATTTACCAGGTGATCAAAAAGTCAGTATAAATTTGAAAACTTAATAAGTCACGGAATAATCTAGATGAAGAGGTAAAACTTGACACACATGCTTGGAATGACATGTGGTTTTATTAGAACAAAAAAATTAAAAAAATGTCCAACAGATGACACTTCATCTGATCAGAAAAGCAATAATTAGCATAACAAATTAAGACAAAGCGAAGATGAAGTTCTTTACAGGAATTGCTCAATATGTTCACCAGCATTCCTCAACAATAACTGTAGTCAAGGAATAATGTTTTGAACAGCACTGTAAAGCATGTCCAGAGTTATGGTGAGGCATCGGCGTCGGAAGTTGTCTTTCAGCATCCCTAGAGATGTCGGTTGATCATGATACACTTGCGACTTCAGGTAACCCCAAAGCCAACAATCGCATGGACTGTGGTCTGGGGCCTGGGAGGCCAAGCATGACGAAATTGGTGGCTGAGCACACGATCATCACCAAACGACATGCGCAAGAGATCTTTCATACGTCTAGCAATATGGGGTGGAGCGCCATCCTGCATAAAAATAATACATTCCAGCAGGTGTTTATCAGCCAGGATGGGGATGATGCAATTCTGTAACATATCGGCGTACCTCTCTCCCGTCACGGTGGCAGTTACAAATCAAAATCACGCAGTTCCTCAAAGAAAAAAGGCCCAATAACGGCAGATGTGGTAAATCCAACCCATACCATGTTTTTCTCGTCATGCAATGGAGTTTACACAACAGATCTAGGATTTTCCGTAGCCCAAATTCTGCAGTTGTGAGCGTTGACAGATCCTTGGAGCGTGGAATGAGCGTCATTGGTCCACAACACGCTACTCAACCAATGGTCATCTTCCGCCATCTTTTGAAACGCCCACACCGCAAATGCCCTCCGCTTGACTAAATCGCCAGGTAACAGTTCATGATGCCAATGGATTTTGTAAGGATAGCATTGGAGAGTACACCCAAGTGCCTACCAAAAAGTAGTGTATGGAATGCTGGTGCGATGTGCAACTGCACAAGCACTGACTTCTCTGCGCATAGATGAACTCACTGCAGTCTCCATTTCTTCCTGAACTGTCTCAGCAGCATTACGCCTTGTGTTCAGTCGGCCACTATGGTGCCTATTGTCTAAGCAACCCATGGCTTCGAACTTCGAAATCATTCTCGCCACAGCTGCATTTCTCAACTGACTTTTACCCATTCGAATCCCCTTCCTATGGCGATAGGATCGTAACGCTGAACTAGCACATTCCCCATTCTGATAGTACAGCTTCACTAAAAGCGCCTTTTCAGGTAACATCAACATGCTGCGACTGATGATGCATCTGATTTTCTCTCTCATTACAGCTTCTTTTATACACAATTTCCATGTGCAGTCACTGACATATTGCTGTCCAGCGCCACCTGTCGGACTTTTTTTTTTGGTTCTAACAAAACCCCATGTCATTCCAAGCATGTGCCTCAATTTTTATCTGTCTACCTACATTATTCCGTGATTTATTAAGTTTTCAAATTTATACTGACTTTTTGATCATCTGGTATTTACATTGTACTTTTTTCTTAAGTTTTTCTGTCCTCCTTTTCACTGTTAAAAAATTGGCCATCTTGTCTAATGCCAACACTGTTTATTATAATTTATATTAAAATGTAAATTGTAAACTCTTTCTGAAAGGCCTCAGGGGGCCCACTGGGTACTGACGGACTGCCGTGTCATCCTCTGACCGAAGGTGTCAAGGGATGTGTTATGGAGAGGGACATGGTCAGTGTCCCGCACTCCTTGTCATGTCAGTCATCGTGACCAGAGCCGCCACTTCTCAATCAAGTAGCTCAACAGTTGGCCTCACAGGGGCTGAGTGCACCCCACTTGCCAACAGCACTCGGCAGACCTGGACGATAACCCATCCAGGTGCTAGCTAAGCCCAACAGTGCTTAACTTCGATGATCTAACGGGAACTGGTGTATCCACTGTGGCATGGCCGTTGGCTTATATTGAAATAAAACAACAATAAAATGAGCATAGCCATGAACTGTTCCATTGTTAGAATGGGAGAACTCGCAATTCTTCCAAAAAAGGACTGTCAACGTTGTTTGTTCCAAGCAGTTCTTAATAATTAGCCATTTTTCCCTCCATCTCCAGCTGGACAGTAAGTAGCCAAGATGGGGAAGACACAGAAAATTATTTCGAAACACTTTGGATCTAGTGAGTTCTCTTTTGCGTTTTTGGCAAAATTGATAAAAGAATTATACACACTGTTTTTTTAGCCCTTAAATTGCTTTGGTCATATCAGTCCATCAGTTCTTTGAAACTAATCTCCATATCAATATGACAGATACTTGTATTGATTTCTTGCAACCATCGATATTTAGGGTGGTCTAAATGGCAACTGATTTGAGAGAGAGCGAGAGAATGTACTGAATATAAAATATGAAGTGAAATATCTGATGACAATAATTGTAACCTTATTTCGATAAAATACTTTTCCAGTTTTCCTAGAAGAGAAAAGGCTTCAGTTTCCACCACGCAGAATGTTCGTGTGGTGTAATGCGTCATATTACGGACTGGGCTACCGTTCTGCTGGAGGTTCGAACCCTCCCTTGGGCACACACACACACACACACACACACACACACACACACACATATATATATATATATATATATATATATATATATATATATAGTGTGTGTGTGTGTGCTGTCCTTATTGTAAGTAGTTTGTCAGACTAGGGACTGTTGACCACAGCAGTTTGGTCCAATAGATTTACAAACATTTGCTTCTATTTCCTCAAGAGTTCGACCCAAAAAATTTTACCATCAAAATGGTGAAAAAAATCTTCCAATTTGGAAACAGTACATTGCTTCTGTTGCACTTCTCGACTATGTTTGTTAGACTGTGCTCTTATCTAGGTTTCGTTTAGTCGCACCAGTAAAAAATGAAAAAAAAAATTAATATCACATATGCAGTGTTGCTGCTCTGCATAACTGATTTGCATTATATAGCAATGCCGAAAAATGATGAAGCCGCAAATTAATGATCAGTAGTTGACTGCGCACTAGAATTGCCAGAGTTAGGACGAGAAGCACGGCCTCCTGGAGGCCGTGCGAGAAGCGTTGAAGCAGAGCAAACAGTCAAACATCAAACATGTATTTCTGAGTCATCGCAGCTGAAGATGCGTGGAAACGCATGTTTTATATTTCTTAAAATCTAACAACTGCTTGAGCTAACCTCTCAGATCACATAAAACAAAATACAACAGCATGATATAAAAAAACCTATCAAAATATCAATAGCCATCTTTGATCACAGTATTTGACTACTTGCGCTCTGCGCATGCTCTGTGTTGTGGCGGGGTATGTGATGGAGTTAAAGGGCAATGAATTTGAATGGTGTGATAAGTCATCTGTATAGACAACATAAAAAAACGCGAGAGTAAGTTACTTTATATGTCTGCACAACATGTTTATTTACGTATTGTGATCGTGTAAAATGTAACATTACAGTATATCCCGGCGAAAATTCGTTATTATGATAGGAAGGGGAAACGGTTGTGTTTCTTTATAGTATATTTACTCATGTTTATTTTTTGTATAATGCTGTGTTTATACAACTGTAGTTCCCAGACTTATTCGGTGTAGACCTATATATAATACTAGGAATGAGATGACAATTACTAAGAGTCAAACTACTATTGTGACGCAGTACCCAGACCTAAAATTTGAAACAAGTTGCTTGTAGCGTTTGTATTTAAGGACAGCAGTAAGATAACACATTGCTCAGGGCTGTCTCTACTATATGAAAATCTCTAATGTGGGGTGTGGAAATCTGGGCTCGGCAGCCAAGCTTCATGTGACAAGTGACTTGTATATATTCAGTTATTTTTCTCTGTTTTCATACCGGTACGGAGATTAATGATAGTGAGTGGCACTTGCCGAACGCACTTTTATGATTAAGGCTATGTACTTAATTTTCCTTCGCTTATTTAATAATGATTTTAATAACTGTAATTGTAAGCTACATCATTGTGAATACGTCCGAAGATATTTTCGCAATACTTCTACGATGGACTAAAATAGCTCCTTAATTATTTGGATAAACATACGAGTTACCTGGGGGTAAAGCAGTAACCTAGTTCTGTTCCACGGCTGTCTTGTTCTCACCACACGAAACGGAGCATCAGCATTCGGTCTTGAATTTGGTATGTTTCTAGATATGTTTTTGCAGCGTAATCAGTTTTTGTTTTTCCGTGTTTTGTGCAGGTAATTGCTAGTAAACCAACTCCTGTTTAGTATAATTGCATTAGGCCTATTCACAAAAGGATAGTAGTATTACAGTCAAATTTTGAAGTACAATTGTTTTGATATGTGGTAATGTTAAACATGTGAATGTGTTACACTTGAAGGTTAATTTTCCTCAGTCGAGTAAAAGTGCGTTCCCAATTTAGTTTACATGGTTTTCAAAATTTGGGTTACGAAACATTTACCTGCAAAACCTGAAGAAACACCACATACAGAACAGGCAGAAGTGAGTGGTTTAACCATTAACAAGCCCTACCATAGTGCAAAAACCTTGAGATTTATCCTATGTTGGAACTTTTTTTCTCAGCATCCACCCTGACGTCTGTACTAAGTGTTCACATTTATTGCTGCAAACCATTATGAAAATTATACCTGACAATTTACTGCCAGATATGTTGGCTAGTGGGAGGTAGTGGATCATCTTTGATATATTGATTTCGGTGGCACATCAGTACCGTACTCTTGGTTCTAGATAATTCTGTTGTAAGTGAAACTGATTCTGAATGCAAGCTTCAGCAGTAACATACTTTTGATGTCTGCACTCACGCCTTTTTTTTCTGCAAATGGACAATCTTAGGACCATATTCCAGATTCAGTTCTTCATACTCTTGTTTCTTCCAGTATGCTGTGGTGTGTTAAATGCTAGGTTTCTTTCCATCTTTACACCAGTTGTTTTAGATATCCTACTTGGAATCCTTCCATTTTCTTTACTTTTCCCAAAAGGCTCATCCATTGAGTATTTTTTTTTTTAAATTCTGAAGTCTTTTTTACTTAACTATTCACCTTCTTGTGAACTTTCTCCCCCATAGATATTAAAAAAAGTTCTTATTGTTAAAGCTACTGTCTTGTCTTATATGAAATAAATGTTTGAAAAACGGAAGTATTTTTTTCCTTGTTACATTGAAATGCATATATTTAGTATATTTCAGCCCATCTCCATAATTTCCAACCTGCCTTTTTAGTCATCTTTAATTATAATTTAATGCCGGACATTTACTCCATGCAGGCATTGTGGCTTCACTACAATGCTGTAACACCTTACATATGCTAAGGCAGTTTTTATTGTAGAGGTATTTAGTGATACATATGCTCTCCACATTTTATGCAACCTTTACTCCGTTCAAGATTTTTCCAGTCATTTTTGTGGATCATCTCTCCTAGATATACCGAGCGAGGTGGCGCAGTGGTAATGCACTGGACTCGCATTCGGGAGGATGGTGGTTCAAATCCACCTCCGACCATCCAGATTTAGGTTTTCCGTGATTTCCCTAAATCACTCCAGGCAAATGCCGGGATGGTTCCTTTCAAAAGGGCACGGCAGATTTCCTTCCCCATCCTTACCTGAAAATCCGAGCGTAAGCTCCGTTTCTATTGACCACGCTGTTGACGGGACGTTAAACCCTAAGCTTCCTTTTCTGCTAGATATTTGAACTTATTGGTTTTCACCAATTACATCATATCTAAGTCTCACTACATATGATACGTAGATATACCAACTAGCAAAACAAACACTATCGTGCCGCAGTGGAGTGGCCAAGTTTATTGAGGTGCTATGCTACGATGCCTGAGGCCTTTCCCCATCGGGGGTTCGAATGTCCCTCAGGCATGGATGTTTGTGTCATCTTTAGTGTAAGGTAGTTTGTAAGTATAGGGACTGATGACCCCACAGTTAAGTCCCTTAACCTTAACAAACGTTTGAACAAACACTATCATGTAATATAAA
Organism: Locusta migratoria; assembly: GCA_026315105.1. Taxonomy (NCBI): domain Eukaryota; kingdom Metazoa; phylum Arthropoda; class Insecta; order Orthoptera; family Acrididae; genus Locusta; species Locusta migratoria. The sequence goes on from CM048755.1 coordinate 674,869,971, forward strand.
CATATGGGATAGTATTGTAATACTTATGTATTGTAGGTAATAAATGGTCTGTGATTATCCTTGAATTACAGATTACCATAATACAATGTACCATGATCACAGGCCCAAAAATTTGTACCTGTGGCACTCACTTGCCAAAGAAAAACATCTCTGTTAACCTATATCTCACTACCAAAGAGAAGCTACAGATCACTTTTTAAACACCAAATCTTAATCTATAATATGTTCTGCTTGTAACCCAACTATCATCTTTAACTCATATATGATGTCATTGGTCAAAGCCAATGGGTCATATCTCAAATTTCAGTTGACTAATTTGGCCAATATTGGTTTTTAGGAATTCGGGAGTATGCTTAATATTTTTATTTTGATGTGGCATGTACATACTGTAAACTATGAAAAGTTTAAGGGGATCTTACTACGTAACTTTCAGAGGTATATGCCGTATTTCTTTCTCAAATCTTTTGTATGTATCTTGGTGTATCACGACTAATTTAGAATGCTATTTGTGTCAATTTGACAGGGTACCATATTTGTTTGCAAAGAATCTTCATGAACTTTGTAATATGTAATGATGTTCAACAAATATCTTAATAGGCCTAGCTAGAGCAGAAACATCTTAAGACATTTGCAGCAGTAACAATATTCATGTCGACAATAACCCTCATTCAACATGATTCTTAGTGGGTTCAGTTCTGGGCCTAAATGGGGTAGCCATACATAAATAATACAGGTATCTGTGGAGGGACGAGGCTCACATATGGTTCCTGCAGATGGACAGCAGTGTTTCAAATCTCAGATGAGCGACCACCAGGACTGCTGTCTAATCTGGCACTGTAACATTAGATTGCAAGCTTTTTTTGTTACAGGGAAAACCTAACTAGGGAAACTATGGGCAGTACATTTCCCAGCAGCTCTTGCTGTAGGAAATGATGTTGATAAAATATTGTGGAGATAAAATAAGATCCATTGCGATTGCTCTAGTCATTTCAAAAAACTTGGAATGTGTAGCTTGGATTTTAACACTGTAACATAGAAACATTAATAATATAGTAAGGAAAGTTTACAACTCACTGCAAAGACGTGGCGGCGAGCTGCGACAGGCACATACAAAATACACACACATACAACACTATCGGCCATGGCCTTCTTCAGAAAATAGAACACTCACGCAATCACACAGGCACACTGCCGCACTTCAAATCACACTCTGCGGTGAGTAAATCGGAGAGGGGAGGGGAGAAATATATTGAGGTACACAATGTACAGATGGTTACAGCTGAGTTGTTTTTGACAGAGACCTGCTGCGTGCATACCCCTGACACGTCTCTATGGAATGGAATGTCTCAAGTGGAATTATCAGTCTGTGACCTGAATAATCAAACAGTGGGCCAATGATTTCTTCACAGATAAGTTCAGATTCCTGCTGGAGAGTGATTCTCAATGGATTTCTATCTAGATAAATGCTGAACATTATTTCATTGTAGACAGAGATCAGTATAGGGGTAGATCCCTGAAGTGTGGCCAGGAATTGTGTTGGTCATTTGGACACCTCTCCATGAAATTGTACAGGTGAATCTGCAAAGTTTAACCACTGTCAGGTATCGTGCCAAGAACTTGGGACCTTGTGCAGTTGATGTGAAGGTCTCCAGACCCGGACTTCGTATTGATGGACGATAATGCATGACACAGCAGAGATTGGGTGGTTGATGTTTTCTTGGAAACGGAAGGTATTGCATGCATTGAGTGGCTTACTCACTCTCTTGTAGAGCATTTGTGGATATACTAGGGAGATTGGTTACATCACATCAGCGTGCACAAGTCAGTCTTGAAGACTTGTGAGCAACTCTGCAGGAAGAATGGAAATTATTGCCTCAACTTGAGATTGATGAAATAATTTGCTGCATGATTTTTCTACCCTTTTGCAGTTTAAGTTTTAATCTAAAATTCATAACCATTAATTACTGGTTGGAGGCTGTAATTGCCCCTGGATATGTGTCAGTTTAAAACTTGATTCTGAAATTTTGTCTTACCATTATACTGTCAATCTGGCACTTCCAAATGTCACTTGGTTTCTCCCACATAAACAACCTTTCATGATTCTTAAAGTGATAGTGGTAAGTAAATAGTGCAAAAAATTTTACCAGGTGATCTCCTCATTCATTTCTCCTCCCTAATCCATATTCACCCACTATATTCCCTTCACTTCCCACTGCAGATAAAATAATGACCATTGTCATCAAAGAATCCACTGAATACACATTCCTGACTACCTTCCTGAATTCCTGATCTGTCATTACATAGTTAATAACAGATCTCACTCCCTGCCTTCCCAAAAGAAAATTTATTTCATTATTAAACAGAATTATCAAAATAAAATATAAAAATTAACCAATAAAAGCAACCTCTCTCTATAACCTGTTAATCAAAATAAGTTTCACACTACAAGACAAATCCCGTAAAATACAGAGTCCCATCGAATACCTACTAGTGAGACATACATCTCTCTCACAAAGTGACACTTTATAGGTTGTGCCCTTGCTCAGCAATGTACAACTGGGAAAATGAAAACCAGGTGACTGGTTTAGCCACAATCTAAATGTTTGCTCTGCTCTCAGCCAAATGAAGACTAGTGTCAGCAATTAAAGCAACAAATGAACATTTTGCAAAGTTGCATTTATTTTGCCACAAAGCAGAGTTAACAAGTGATAAAGTACAAGGTATGTGAAGAATATGAAATGGAAACAACTGCATTATGGTACACAACAGAGTTTTCATTGTATTTGTCCAACTTGACAGATTTGCACACACATTCCTGACACTGATTACTGTCTTAGTATAGGGCAAGGCTGTGTGTGGCAGCAATACAAGCCTGACCACAATGGGGTATGCAGCATGAGATTTAACCTGGATGAATTGAGAACATATGGTTGTTGAGAGTTTCAGAAGAAGCATTAGGCAGTAATTGACTGAAACAGGTGACTGTGATACAGCAAAAGAAGAATTGAGAGTCTGTGACAGATGAAATAGTGAAGGCTGTGGAGGATATCAAATAGGAAGAAGGACTAAACCTAGTAGAAATCATCAGTTAACACAATATATTGAATGTAAGTGATGAAAGGAGAAAATATAAAAATACAGCAAGTGACTCAAGTAAAATGGTGTAGACAGTTAAGAAAATCATGATGATAGGAAGTGCAGATTGGCTAAGCAAGAGTGGCTAGAGGACAAATGAAAGTCCTTAGAAGAATGTATAACTTGGGAAAATGAGGATAATAAGAGATGTCTGGATATTTGAGTGGAATTTTTTTGCAAGGCCAAAAGTGCAGTAGATTAGGTCCATTTGTAGGATAGGATTGGAGAAGCTTCAGGACAAGGAAATTTGGTGCAAATACATAGGAAGAAGCAGATAACTTGGTTAAATGACACAGCCAGGGTAGCCTGTAAAAGGAAAAAGAAGGCATATCAAAAGTGGCTCCATACTTGATCTGAAGTAGACGGGGAAAATTATATTTGAGAAAGAAACAAAGCCAAACGCATAACTTCAGCATCAAAACAGAAGTCATCAGAAGACTGTGGAAATATATTAGAAACTTGGGGTCAAGCTGCTGGAAAATCTTCCTAGTGTGTAATTATTAATCTTAGGAAGGGAGCGAAGAAGCAATTGGCAAGTTTTTGGACAGATCAGGAAATCTGCCTGTGGATGCGTTGGGCAGATAAAGGGAAGGTTCTGAACAGTTGTTCAATGTTGGTGAAAACAGTTCAGTAATGTTTCAGATATCGATGTACAAATTGGATAGGGAATGGTGATGGAAATAGGATCACATTTGGGGAAGTGGAGAGAATGGTCAGTGCACTGCAGTGCAGCTGGTGTAGGTGAAATAGTCAGAATTTGTGATACAGTGTAATGTCAGGTCTCAAATGGCTTGGAATTGGGACAGGTTTCAACTGCCTAGACGAAACCAGTAGTCACACAAAGTATAAAGCATGGAAACTGAATAAATGCAGAGGTATCTGTTTAATTAGTGTTAGGGACAAAATATTCTCAAGTATTGTTGCAATGAGAGTGTGAATATTAGTTGAAGACAAGTTGGATGAAAATCAGCATGGGTTTAGGCCTCTTAGAGGCTGACAGTATCAGATCTTTAGCTTATGGCAGATAATGCAAGAAGCCTGGAGAACTGTGCATTATTAGGGATTTTTAAAGTTCCAGGAAAACTTTGGAAAAATCAAGGTACTTCTGCATATTTCTGGAATTTTATTTTGAAGCTTTAAATACTGTGTGATTTTATAATGTATAGAACTTAACGTAGACGATGAGAAATGTATAAACTGCACTACTAGTCTTACATATTAAAAACTTGCTCGAAATGGTGCTGAGAACGAGCATATTCACCTCCTCCACTTCACAAGTGTGGATCATTGGCAGAATAGAACAACCCCTATTTCTTCCCAGTGGTTAAACTATTGGCTGAACTTGTAGTTTCGCCTGTTTGTCTGCTAGGTGGCAGGCCATCTACCATATGAAAACAAATCTAAGATGCTCTCAAAAACAGGCCAAAAATTGAATGGGGAAAAATTTGGGGCCACTCTTAACCCTTTCACTGCGGCGTCGGCAAAGTGTGTGCAACACCCGTATGCGGCGCCAGAAACGGAGTTTCTTGCAGTAGAATTTTTTTCCACTGCGGTGGCGGGAAAGCGGAGTTACAAATGGTTGATAATTACTATTTTATTTTTTCACGTCAAAAGAAAGACATTACACTCATGAGCGGCTAGATGTGACAAAGTAATACATATTTTTTTATTTTTTTTATTTTTACAAATTCATTTACTAGGTATTTCTACTACAAATGATGCATTTGAAAAGAATGAATAATAATACACAAACTGACATTGCACTCCGTACATTGATATCTTGTCCTTTCGTCTTTTTGGAGCCAGTTGAGTGACAACATCTTTGAGGGTTTTGTTTTGGTCCAGATATGAGTGGAAGTAACTGTGGAAAGTGGCGGGCTGTCAGCCTCATAGGCAAGTCACCAGAAGAGACCCTAATTTTTTTCCTCTTGATTCATTGTCGTACTTCTTGATGAGCTGTCTTATCACTTCTAATTGAAATTTGGCTAATGGTAGCTTTGATCATGTTTTTAATTTATACACAGCATGAGAATCACCAGTCTAAAAGATGGAAAAATACTTTTTTGTACCACTTAATTGTTTATGTAAACATTCAACTGAACTTAGCAGCATATCGATTTTGTCTATGGTTCCCATATTTTTGTTATATTCCTGAATGCACAGAGTTTAAATAACCGGTTCTCCAGTTTTTCGGTTTGTTTTTGCAGTTTCTGTCAATGTGTCAGCATGAATACCAGTCAACATGTTGACAACTTTTCGGTCAAGCCATTTCACAATCATAATATGTCCACAATTTTTACTCCATGACTGTCCTTATACTTGTGGTTTCTCAATGGCAGGCATTTTTTTCCTATCACTTCTAACTGTTCCACACTGATTTGTTTGATTTCTGTGCAAAGAAAACTAGCAAGAGGTGGACTTGTATGCCAATTGTCTGTGTATAGACTGTGACCTTCGCCAAGGAATGGCTGCACGAGTTGCAAGACAACAGAGCCAGAAATACCCAGTATATTGTCAGTGTTTTTTGGTGCACCTGTATAATTTATAAAGTCTGAGATTTAGTCCGCTTTGACATCGGCTATCACACAAAATTTTACACCAAATGTATGTCTTTTCATCTTTATATACTGTTTGAAGGACAAACGTCCTTTGTAAAGCACTAAAGACTCTTCTATGCAAAGATTCTCAAAACGATAAAAATTTTCGCTACACACTTATCTAATGTCATTCAATGCCATGTCTATCTTACACAGTCTATTATTTTGTTCTTGTTGCTCATTATCATAGAAATGCAAGAGCCTAAGTAGCAACAAATAGCGTCTCTCGGTATTCTCACCAAAAATTGGAGTGTGCAGTAATTTATCAGTAGACCAACAGTCTTTCAGGCTCAGCTTTTTATTCGTAGAAATTAGCATCGTTACTGTTAAGAACAAGTAAATTTCCTTGGAGTTTGTGTCTAACCATTACATAGTCTAGATGACGGCACTGGATATGTATTAGAAATCAAGTAATGGTACTATCTGTTCGCCTCGAAAGCTATTTTACCCGTAAGTTCTGGAGTGACAAAGCATTTGAAATAATCTATTACTAAAGATGCATCGTTTACACAGCAAAAAGCGTCTGAAACCAGAACTCGTTTCACTAAATTTATGGGCTTTTGGATCAAACTCACTGTTTACCCAGTGAAACATTTCTTCTGCGGAACTGCTACTGCAATCAACAGATGGACATTCGTGCTCCATGGGAGTCATTCCATGTCAAATCAACACACTTTAAATAAAAATTTTACCTCACCATCTTAGATTTTGCTGAAAGTTGATATACTTATAGAGGGTGCTGAAACTAATTGAGCTAGAGAGCTGGGGAAGGTGTCATTTTGCAGCATTTTTCATGCTCTTTCCAGGGATGTACAACAAAACATAGCTTCTAATTAATAACATTTTTCAAAATACTAATTAATAATTTAATTTTTTTTACAAAGAGTACATAATTGAAAATTTTCAAAGTATTTCCATGACTACTTACAGTCATAAATCAAATGGCAAAATATAAATATGGGATGATAATGGGTTCATTGTTAAAAAAAAAATATTTCGGACTCTCGTTTTTCACCAACAGCTCTAGTTTGACCAAACCAACCTTTAACAAACAGGAATTTCATTAAAAGATACTGAAAGGTAAGTTAAAAAAAGAAATATCAAAATATCATCTTTTTGTTACAAATAGGAAGACAAAATTGAGCATATGAGCTTTGTCATTGTTTCCGATTGCCTGGAGCACAATGTGACTGGTTTACATCTTTCAAAAGAAGTTTATTTCTTATCTAACAAATTTCAAAAGTTTTCAATAAAGATATACTATTGTTCTGACGGTTCTGCTGCTGAGTACAAAAATAAGAAACAGGGCTTAATTTTACAGTCCCTGTAGTGGCGTGGTGTTTTGTGTTCAGATATTGGCTGCCACTACTGCATGTGAAGTACAAATATTTTTGCAAATATTTCGTTACAAATTTTTCTGGTGACAAAAGTTAATTTATTGAGAACCTGTCGACCATAGAGCAGAAACAACATTAATTCTAAACTTCGTGGTTGGCACGAAAAAGTATTCCCATCACTCTAAAGGATTCTTTTTCTCTGGCCGCTGCCAACATCTGAACACTCAACACTACATGGTGACACAAACTGTAAAATTTTACTGAAACATTTCCTAAACCTTTGCTTTCTTGGGGAAGACTTCAACATAAAAGCTGAGCAGCACTATTCACTCACAGCAGATGGGAAAGGGCCTTGTGATGGAGTAGGGGATTCAGTTAAGAGACTGGCAGCTTGTACAAGTTTGCAAAGGCCATACCAAAATCAGATGCAAATCACAAGAGATCTATTTGAGTGGGCAGTAGATAATATCACACATGTTGATTTTGCATATTCATCTCAAGAAGACTACACTGCTTCAGAAATATTAAAAAGTCAGCTTTAACAGGCATTGAGAATCAAAGGGACACAGCAATTTTGCACTTTCATTCCAAACACTACATCAAAATGCAGAGTTGGGAGAGGGAAGTAACTACATTACCAGACAAACTGAAGTTACAAGATGTATCAGGCTATGTCAATACTGTATACGGCATAAACTGGTAGCTTGGGTACATTTTAGAAGGGGAGGGAAAGAGAGAGAGAGAGAGAGAGAGAGAGAGAGAGAGAGAGAAAAGAACAACTTGATGAAGTGAAAATAACTTTTCTTCATCCATGTGAACCAACTAAGTCATTCTCCTATCCTGCACATGTAGATGTCCTGTGAGTGTCAATTGTGGATGTTCTCACAAAAATAAATCCATTTACTCCAATAGGGAGAACATAGATTCCTAATGAAAGTGATGTGAACCAAACCCAGTCGGCTTTATTAAAATGTTATCTTTGAATTTCCAAGGCAATTTATTGGGAAACTGCTTTCAACTTGAAACTTAATTTTTGTCTCATGTTAGGTTAGTGTATATTTTTTTAGTAGTTTCATTCAAAACACAGTGTACCAGAACAATTATGTAAATACTTTTTTCATACTTCATTTCAGTTTGCTGTTAAATGCTCAAAATTATTTTTATCAATTAATATACTGTTAGTTAAGTTGTATAAAATTAAAATAAGCAATCAAATTAATTATAAAATATGATGATTAGTTTTGTTTTAATAAGGTGAAGTTTTGTTATTTCTAATACTTATTTTTGCTTAGCTTTCAGTATATTAAAGTTCAGTTTGGTCAAACTAGGGCTGTTATTGAAAAAAACAAGAGTCTGGGATATTTTTTTTAACAATGAACCCATTATCATCCCACATTTATATTTTGCCATGTGATTTACAACAGTATGAAGTAGTTATGGAAATATTTTGAAAATTTTCAATTATGTGCTTTTGTAAAAAAATTAAGTTAAAATATTAATTAGTATTTTAAAAAAGGTTATTAATTAGAAGATGTTTTGTTGTATATCCTTGGAAAGAACCTGCAAAATGCTTCAAACTGACACCTTTTCCAGCTCTCTAGCTCAATTAGAGCAGCTACTAGGGCAATTTAAAAATAGTACGTTCACACATTTTTGGCTGGTTTTTGAAAAGTTTACATAGCCATAACCCCCTCCCAGGGGGCCCACAGCTATTTAGTGGGTACGTGTGTGGTGCGCACGGGGCCCCGAGCCGAAGCTACCTTTCTTCCGTCCCAGGCCGCTTCCCTCTTTCCCCCCGGTTTGTGCCTTCGCCCGGAGACGGGCGTTTTTAGTCAGTCCAAGGTTTCTTTTTCGCTTCCTCTGTCTTCTCTTCTTGGTCCTCTTCCTTTCCTGTTCTTCAGCCTTCCCCTCTTTTTCCTTTCTCCTTGTTCTCGACTCACCCTTTAATCTCCGCCTCAGCGTTCGAGATTCTCCCTCCTTCTTCATCCCTTTCTCTCCTTGCTCCTTTCTTTCTTCCCTGTGCGTGTCTGAAGGTCGACCCACCCCCTGCGTAGCCGGTGACGGGGTAAGGCGTAACTCCCCGCCCCGGGTAGACATGTAGGGCACGTACGTACCCCCCCCCCCCTTCCCCCCCCCCCCCCCGGTAAAGGCTGGGCCCAGGGAGGGGTGATTACCCGAGCTGATACCTTCCGAACATGCCAATTGGTCCCTCCGTCCGTTCTCGGGAGGTGCGACCTGAGGTGCGAACAATCAACTAAGGCGGGTGCGTCCTCAGTGAGGGCCCCCACAAGGAAGGAGCGCGCCATCGGAGACGCCTCCGCTATGACATCTTCCAAATCATCTATAATCTTGACCCATAAGCGGAAGCATGATGATTCTCAGCCACAGAAAGTATTGCCTAATATTCCTAAATTCCTGGTGGTATCACGTACTGACAATAAATTCTCAACCACAGAAAGTATTGCCTAATATTCCTAAATTCCTGGTGGTATCACGTACTGACGATAAGGATTTTTCTGCAGTAAATCCGTTTATTATTCAGAAGGGTGTCGATGCGATCGCAGGTCCCTTGAAGACCTGCTCCAGGCAGCGCAACGGGACCTTTTTACTCGAAATAGATAATGCATTCCAGGTGCAGAAGTTACTTCGAGCTACACTTGTCCATACTTTACCAGTGAAAGTGGAGGCTCACCGCACCCTCAACTCTTCGCGGGGGGTAGTGTTCTCTAGATCGCTGGATGGGTTATCGGACGAGGAGATACTGAACTATATGTCCGATCAGGGAGTAACGGCTGTTCATCGCGTGATGAAAAAGATTAACAATTACCTCGTGCCAACCCGTACTGTCTTCTTAACTTTTGACAGGGTTGACCTACCATCTAAAGTGAAAGCAGGCTACAAAGTCATTTCCGTTCGCCCGTACATACCAAATCCTACAAGCTGCTTCCATTGCCAAAGGTACAATCATACCAGTAAATCTTGTCCAAATGCAGCCAAGTGCGCCACCTGTGGTAGAGACGCTGTGGTGAATGTCTACCTCCATCCCCTCACTGCATTAATTGCATGGGTGACCATGCTGCTTCTTCGCGGGACTGCCCCGTTTATAAAGAAGAGCGGGTCATCCAAGAGATTCGCGTGAAAGAAAAGGTCTCAACCTATGCCGCTCGGAAGTTATTAGCGAGTAGGAAGCCCGCTGTACTCCCATCAGGTACTTTCAACCAGGTCCTCGCCTCCCCTCAACCAACTAAGGAGGTAGGCATTCAGACTTGAGATTTAACATCCTGTGACACTGTCGTCAGGTCGGCTAGCCCGAAAATTGCTCATTCCACCTCTCCGATCCCTTCTGCCCGTTCTACAGTGAATTCGTCGAACAGTTCACACACATCCCGGGCATCCAAATCTGCTGCACGGAGTTCAAAAAAAGAACCCGTCCGTGAAGATTTTCTCAAGACTCCGACTTCTCAATCGTCAACAGCTTCTTCAACCCGTCAGCCTTCTAAGAAGGCTTCCAAAAAGAACAGCCTCCCCCCCTTCCCCACCGCGGCGTGACTCTTCGGTCACGCCATGCAACAGTGGCCGGCCTCGGCCGTCTTCTGTTTCACCGGGACGCTCCGTCTGCTGGGCACCCGGCCGTTTACCGGCGGTGGAAGCTGCCCCTCCTGATCAACTCCGGGAAGTGGCAGACGCGTCGATCGAACCAATGGAACATGACCCTTTGCCACTAGATGGCAATAACAGTGCTCCCTCGAAGTCCGGTCCTCAGCAGCCGTCGAGGTGACCCCACCTGCTTGTTCCTTTTTATCTTCTTTTCTTCTCTCATTTTTTATCGTGGCGCTCCTTCAATGGAATATTCGCGGCTTTCGTTCCAATCGGGAGGAGTTAAAACTACTCCTTCGATTGCACTGCCCGCTTCTAGTCTGCCTCCAAGAAACTAGGCTACCTCCAAGTGATCGTGCAGACTTTCCACACTACACCTCTGTGCGGTTCGACCTGCCACCCGTGGAAGGTATCCCAGCCCATGGAGGGGTTCTGATGCTCCTTCGAGACGACGTCTATTTCCATCCCATTTCATTGCATACTCACCTACAGGCAGTTGCCGTCTGCATCACTTTATCCACATTTACCTTTTCCCTCTGTAATATATATTCGCCATCGTCATCTGCCCTTACTAGGGCAGATGTGCTACACCTTGTTGACCAGCTCCCTTCACCTTTCGTGTTGGTAGGCGACTTTAATGCCCACCACACCCTGTGGGGCTCTCCGGCACCTTGTCCGAGAGGCTCCCTATTGGTGGACATTGTCCAACACCTCAATCTTGTCTGCCTCAACACCGGTGCACCGACCTTCCTTTCAGACACAGCACACACGTATTCCCATATAGACCTCGCAATATGCACTCCTCAGCTTGCCGGTTGGTTTGAGTGGTATGCACTTTCTGACATGTACTCAAGTGACCATTTCCCTTGTATCATCCACTTCCTGCATCATTCCCCATCGCCTCGTCCCACCAGTTGGAACATTTCTAAAGCCGACTGGGGGCTTTATTCTTCCATTGTTGTTCTTCACGATCTGACTTTTCCCAACTGTGACAGTCAGGTCGAATACCTCACAGAGGTTATTCTCACCGCTGCCAAACGTTCCATACCTCATACATCGTCTTCTCCTCGTCATGTCCAGGTCCCTTGGTGGACTGCAGCCTGCCGCTACGCGCTTAGAGCCCGGCGCCGTGCTTTACGCACCTTCCGCCGCCACTCAACTTTGGAGAATTGCATAAATTATAAACGTGTGAGAGCGCAATGTCGTCGTATCATAAACAACAGCAAAAACGCTTGCTGGACTGCTTTTTCTAGTTCTTTTAACTGTTCTACTCCCTCAACGGTTGTTTGGGGTTGCCTATGCCGTTTATCCGGCATCAAGGTCCACTCCCCGATTCCTGGCCTGACCGTGGAGAACACAGTACTCGTGGACCCCGCGGATGTTTCCAACGCATTGGGCCGTTTTTTTGCGGAGGTTTCGAGCTCTGCCCATTACCACCCTGCCTTTCTCCCTCGCAAACAGGTAGAGGAGGCACGGCCGCCTTCTTTCCACTCTTTTAATCATGAAAATTATAATGTCGCCTTCACCATGCAGGAGCTAGACCATGCTCTCGCCCTGTCCCGATCTTCTGCTCCCGGGCCCGATTCAACCCATATTGAGATGCTGAAGAACCTCTCTCCTGCGGGCAAGTGTTTTCTTCTTAGTACCTACAATCGCATATGGTCTGAAGGTCATGTTGCCCCAAGTTGGCGTGAAGCCATTGTTGTCCCCATCCCCAAACCAGGGAAGGACAAACATCTTCCTTGAAGTTATCGCCCCATTTCTCTGACGAGCTGCGTCTGTAAGGTGATGGAACACATGGTTAACGCTCGGTTGGTCTGGCTCCTCGAATCTCGCCACCTCCTAACAAATGTCCAATCAGGTTTTCGTCGACACCGCTCTGCTGCTGATCACCTTGTTACGTTATCGACCTTCATTATGAAAAACTTTCTAATGCAGCGTCAAACAGTAGCAGTGTTCTTCGACTTGGAGAAGGCATACGATACCTGTTGGAGAGGGGGTATTCTCCGCACATTGCACACATGGGGCCTTCGGGACCGCCTCCCTCTTTTCATTCAAGCGTTTTTGGCGGATCGCAAGTTCCGGGTACGGGTGGGCTCTGTTTTGTCAGATACCTTTTGCCAGGAGAATGGGGTACCGCAGGGCTCCGTCTTGAGTGTGGCGCTCTTTGCCATTGCCATCAATCCGATCGTAGATTGCCTTTCAGCCGATGTCTCCGGATCTCTCTTTGTTGACGATTTCGCAATTTATTGCAGCGCCCAGCGGACGTGTCTCTTGCAGCGTTGTCTTCAACGCTGTCTTGACCGTCTATATTCCTGGAGCATCGCAAACGGCTTCAGATTCTCCACTGAGAAAACGGTGTGTATAAACTCCTGGAGATACAAGTAATTTCTTCCACCTTCTCTACGTCTCGGCCCTGTTGCTCTCCCTTACGTGGAGACTACGAAATTGTTGGGGCTAATGTTGGAACGTAAACTTTGCTGGTCCACACACGTGTCCTACCTGGCTGCTCGTTGTGCCCGATCCCTTAATGTTCTTAGTGTCCTCAGTAGCACGTCATGGGGAGCGGATCGTACCGTCCTGCTTCACCTTTACCAGGCCATTGTTCAGTTGAAGCTCCACTACGGAAGCCTTGTATACTCCTCTGCACGGCCGTCGATTCTCCGCCGTCTCAACTCTATCCACCATCGGGGTTTACGTCTTGCGACCGGTGCATTTTATACTAGCCCTGTTGAAAGTCTGTATGCCGAGGCTGCTGTATTACCCTTGACCACTCGGCGTGACATACTCTTGTGTCGGCACGCATGCCGCCTGCGGTCGATGCCCAACCATCTATCTTACCGAGTATTTTTTGACGATTCACTCAATTGCCAATATCAGTTGTCTGCGATTGCCTTGCTTCCACCCGGAGTTCGGTTTCGCCGCCTGCTACAGCGGCTTGATTTTACCTTTCCTTCCACCTTTCGGTTGAGCGACAGCCCATTGCCACCGTGGCATCAGGCCCAGGTTCACACTCACCTTGAACTTAGTTCGCTCCCCAAGGAGAGCACTCCGGATTTGGTATACCACTCAAGGCTTGTTGAACACCGTTCGCGGCTCGATAATGCCATATTTATTTACACTGATGGTTCCAAGAGCACTGCCGGTGTCGGATCTGCCTTCGTCGTTGGGGACGATATGTTCCAATACAAGCTTCCTGACCGGTGCTCGAATTTCACGGCTGAGCTTTTTGCCGTCCGCCAGTCTTGTATACCTGCCGCCACCGCCAACCTTTCTATGCCATATGTTCGGACTCCCTTAGTGCCCTGCAGAGTCTTAAGGACCCTTTCTCGAACCATCCTCTCGTGTATCGGATCCAACGCTCCCTCCAGTTGCCAGCAGATGACAGCTGTCACGTTTCTGTCCTGTGGGTCCCTGGCCACGTGGGAGTGCCCAGGAATGAGACCGCTGACATAGCAGTCAAGGCCGCAGCTCTTTTGCCTCGCATGGCTACCTTTTGCATCGCATCGGACGATGTACAACGGGCTCTTCGCCGGAGTATCGTGACGTCATGGCACAGTGCGTGGTTTTCACTGTACAACAATAAATTGCGAACTGTAAAACCGATCCCGACCGTTTGGAGGACCTCCTCACGCCCCTTTCGGCGGGAAGAGGTCATCCTGGCCCGGTTGCGGATCGGTCACTGCCGTTTCAGCCACCATCATTTGCTAACCGCCGATCCTGCACCGCTGTGCTCCTGCGGTGAATTGCTGACGGTGCGACATGTTTTATTGTCTTGCGTTAATTTTAATCATCTCCATGTAGCCCTTCACTTTCCGTCTACTCTGGAGGAAATTTTAGCCGATGACACACGAGCAGCTGCTAGAGTTTTGCGTTTTATCAACTTGGCCAACTTATCAAAGGATATTTAACCCTTTTAATTGTCTTTTATCTTACGTTTTTAGCCTCTTCTTGATGTTCTAACTGGCAGTTACCAATTTTTTTTAGATCTAGCGAATCTCTGTTCTTGTCTGGGCGCTAATGACCGTAGAAGTTGTGCGTGCTAAAGCCACAAAAAAAAAAAAAAAAAAAAAAAAAAAAAACCCACCCTGCAGCCCGCCCGCCCAGTTGGTGTCTCTGTCAAGCTGATAGGCGGGGTTACACCTCAACTGCTGTGGTCCCTACTCCACTACCAGCAGACATGGATATGATGGTTCAACACATCACTAATGCCATAGTTTCTGCGGCTGAGGCCAATGTTCTGACCACTACTGGTTCCCCTCGGCACAAGTCTGTGCTCTGGTGGATGTCGGAGAGCGCTGCAACGCCACCGGTGCATCCCACATTGGAAAATTAATTGCCTGGAAAATGCTATGGGCCTGAGCCCGACAACTTATTCGACAAAGCAAACAGGACTGTTGGGAGAGGTATGTCGCCTCTATTGGTTCTCGAGCCTCCCCTTCTTGTGTCGGGTCTCAAGTATGGCGCCTTTTCGGGTACCGCCCACCGGCAGGAGTTCCATCTCTGAACATTGAGGGCACCCTCTTTATTGACCTGGCTGTATTAGCCGAGTGCATGGCCAGAGCATTAAGCATGTTGCTCCGCAACGGCAAACTATAGTGCGTCCTTCCGCTCCCTCAAACAGCGCTGCCGGGAACTGTACAATACTCCGTTTACAGAGTAGGATTTCCAAACTGCTCTTGATGCATGCCCTGATACCACCCCATGGCAAGACACTATACACAGCCAGTTCGTTTGCCCCCTCCCCCTCCCCCCGGGGACCCACAGCTCTCTTGTGGATATGTGTGTGGCGCGCACGGGGCCCCGAGCCGAAGCAGCCTTTCTTCTGCCCCAGGCTGCTTCACTTTCTCTCCCGGTTTATGCCTTCGCCCGGAGACGGGCGTCCTTCGCGAGTTGAGGGTTGTTTCTTGTCGTAGTTTCTCTTATTCCTAGGTTTCTTCCTTTCCTCACCTTTGCTTCTGTCTCTCTCTCCTTTCTGTACTCTCCTAGCCTTCCTCTCCTCCTCATTAGTCTCTGCTTCGGTGTTTGAGACACTTCTTTCTCTTCACTTCCTCTCTTCTTCTTCCCTTCCTGTGCGTGTCGGAAGGCCGACCCACGCATTATCATGTGTAGCAGATGACGGGGGTAATGCCTAATTCCCCGCCTCGGGTAGACAAGTAGGGCACGTACGTACCCCTGGTAAAGGCCAGGCCCAGGGAGGGGTGATTACCCGAGCTGGTACCTTCCGAACATGCCGATTGGTCCCTCCGTCAGTTCTCGGGAGGTGTGACCTGAGGTGTAAATAATCACCTAAGGCGGATAAGCCCTCCGAGACGGCCCCCATTAGGAATGAGCACGCCATCGGAGATGCCGGTAATCACGGGGGACACTTCCGAAATGACTTCCTTCTCTTCTTCAGTGACTTTGACCCAGAAACAAAAGATAGATTCGCCTCAGCAAAAGAAAACTCTGCCTAATCTTCCGAAATTTCTTGTTGTCTCTTGCATCGTCGGAAAAGATTTCAATTCTGTAAATCCTTTCGTTATTCAGAAAGGTGTTGATGCAATTGCTGGCCCTGTTAAAACCTTTTCGCGTCAGTGCAATGGCACATTGTTACTGGAAGCGGACAGTGCATTCCAAGCCCAAAAGCTAATCCGGACTACGTTGTTACACACGTTTCCAGTCAAGGTAGAAGCGCACCGCACACTCAACTCATCACGGGGGTAGTTATTACGAGATCCCTTGACGGGTTGTCTGATGAAGACATCCAATCCTATATGTCCGATCAGGGTGTGACAGCCGTCCATAGGGTGATGAAAAAGGTAGATAACCAGCTGACACCAACTCGTAACGTGTTTTTGACGTTTGACAGAGTTGAACTCCCGTCGAAGGTCAAAGCGGGGTACGAAGTCATCTCCGTCCGCCCTTATGTACCAAACCCAATGCGCTGTTTTCACTGCCACAGATACAACCATACCCGTCTATCTTGCCCTAATGCAGCAAAATGTGTCACTTGTGGTAGGGACGCCCGTGGGGGCGATTGCCCACCTCCTTCCCCTCACTGCCTTAATTGCAACGGTGACCATGCGGCTTCCTCTCGAGACTGCCCTGTGTATAAGGATGAAAAGGTCATCCAGCAAATTCGGGTTACGGAAAAAGGTATCAACATCTGCCGCTCGAATGTTGTTGGTGAGTGGAAAGCCCACTGTCCTCCCAGCGGGCACATACAGTAAGGTCCTCACCTCCACTCGACCTACTGAGGATTCAAGTACCCAGACCTGTGATTTTACCTTTGCTGACACAGTTGTGCGATCCGCCAGCCAGAAGATTGCCCGTTCCATGTCCCCGCTTCCTCCTGCTGCTTCTAAAGTTCAGTCTTCGTCAACCTCTAATAAACCGCGGGCACCGAAACAAGATGCCCGGACTTTGAAAAAGGAACCCGTCTGTGAGGATTATCTGCGTTCTCAGGCTTCCCAACTGTCAACTGCCTCTTCTCACCGTCACTCTTCCAGAAGAGCCAACAAGAAAGAGTTCCTCTCCTTCCCCGCCGAGGCGTGACCCATCCGTCACGCCGCCCAACAGTAGTCGGCCCCGATGATCTTCTGTCTCGCCGGGACGCACTACTGTTAGCCGGGCAACCGGCATTTTACCAGCGGCGGAGGCTGCCCCTCCTGATAAAGTCGGGAAGGTGGCAGATGTATCGTTTCATCCTATGGAACATGACACTCTGCCTCTAGATGGCGACAGTAGTGCCCTCGAAATCCGGTCCTCAGCGGCCGTCGAAGTGACCTAGCTTGCTTGTTCCTCTTTATCTTCTTTTCTACTCTCATTTTTTATCATGGCGCTCCTTCAATGGAATATTCGCAGCATTCGTCCCAACAGAGATGAATTGAAACTTCTTCTCAGACTGCACCGTCCATTTGTGGTCGGACTTGAAGAAACGAAGTTACGCCCACGTGACAACATAGTTTTTTCCCAATATACCTCCGTGCGTTTTACCTGCCACCTGTGGAGGGTATTGCAGCCCTTGGAGGGGTTATGTTGCTCGTTAGCAACCCCCTATGGGGGCCTCCCTTTTAGTGGACATTCTCAACCATCTTAATCTTGTCTGCCTAAACACAGGTGCACCAACCTTTCTTTCAGATACTACGCATACCAACTCTCACTTGGAGCTCTCGATATGTACTGCTCAACTTGTGCGTCAGTTTGAGTGGTATGTTCTCTCTGATACATACTCGAGCGACCATTTCCCCTGCATAATTCATCTCCATCATCATACCCTACCTCCGGGTTCCACTAGTTGGAACATCTTGAAAGCTGACTGGGGGATGTTCTACTCACTGGCGGTTTTCCATGATGGGAACTTTCCCACCTGTGACAGTCAGGTCGAATACCTCACGGAAGTCATTCTCAATGCTGCCGAATATTCCATTCCACGCATTTCATCTTCTCCACGTCGAGTCCCAGTCCCCTGGTGCACTGCGGCATGTTGTGATGCTGTTAGAGCCCGGAATGTGCTCTATGCACCTTTCGCCGCCACCCAACGTTGGCGAACTGTATTAATTACAAACGTCTGCGAGCGCAATGCCATCCAGTCATCGAGGAAAGCAAACGGGCCTGCTGGATTGCTTTTACTAGTTCATTTAACAGACTTACTCCTTCTTCTATTGCCTGGGGGTGCCGACTATCTGGCACAAAGGTCCACTCCCCATTTCCTGGCTTGACTGTAGCAAATGAAGTCTTCGTAGACCCAGCTGATATATCCAATGCTTTAGGTCAATTTTTTGCAGAAGTCTCAAGCTGCACATATTATCACCCTGCCTTTCTCCCTCGAAAACAGACAGAAGAGGCACGGCCACCTTCCTTCCAATCTCTCAATTGGAAAAGTTACAATGCCATCTTCACCATGCAGGAGCTTGAACATGCTCTCTCTGTGTCCCGATCTTTTGCTCCAGGGCCTGATGCAATTCATATACAGATGCTTAAAAACCTTTCTCCCACTAAATGTTTTCTCCTCCGCACTTATAATCGCCTATGGATTGAAGGTTAGGTCCCCACACGCTGGTGTGAAGCAATTGTTGTTCCCATACCTAAACCAGGAAAGGACAAACATCTTCCTTTGAGTTATCGCCCCATTTCTCTCACCAGCTGCGTTGGCAAGGTGATGGAATGCATGGTTAATGCTCGGCTTATTTGGCTACTCGAATCTCGCCATTCCTTACCAATGTCCAGTGCGGATTTCGCAGGCATCGTTCTCCTATCGACCACCTTGACCTATATTATGGAGAACGTTTTGCGTAAGCGCCCGACGGTGGCGGTGTTTTTTGATTTGGAGAAGGCTTAAGACACCTATTGGAGGGCGGGTATTCTCTGCACGCTCCATACATGGGGCTTTTGCGGCCGCCTCCCCATTTTTCTGCAAGCATTTTTACTAGATCGAACGTTCCGTGTATGAGTGGGCTCTGTTCTGTCAGACGCCATTCCGCCAGGAGAATGGGGTGCCACAAGGATCTGTGTTGAACGTAGCACTTTTCGCCATTTCAATTAACCAAATTATGGATTGTCTTCCAGCCGACATATCTGGCTCCCTTTTTGTGGACGACTTTGCGATTTACTGCAGTGCCCAGAGAACTTGTCTCTAGCGTTGTCTCAACCGTCTTTACTCTTGGAGTGTCGCCAATGGCTTCCGGATCTCCAGTGAGAAAACAGTCTGTATAAATTTCTGGAAATACAAAGAGTTCCTTCCACCATCTCTCCATCTTGGCCCCGTTACTCTGCCTTTCATGGAGACGATGAAATTTCTAGGGCCAATATTGGACAGGAAACTCTGCTGGTCCCCGCATGTGTCCTATCTGGCTGGCCGGTGTATTCGTTCCCTTAACGTCCTCAGTGTTATTAGCGGTACGTCATGGGGAGCGGATCAAACCGTCCTACTTCATCTCTACCGGTCCACTGTCCACTCAAAATTGGATTACGGAAGCTTCGTTTATTCTTCCGCACGACCGTCCATTTTATGCCGCCTAAACTCGATTCACTATCGGGGGTTACGCCTGGCGATAGGAGCTTTTTACACAAGTCCTGTTGACAGCCTCTATGCCGAAGCTGCTGAATTACCTTTACCATATCGACGCAACATATTACTGTGTCGGTATGCATGCCGTTTACTTTCAATGCCTCACCATCCTTCCCATCCGTCGTTCTTTAACGACTCCCTCGATAGCCAATATGGGCTATCTGCGATTGCCCTGCTCCCTTCTGGAGTCCGTTTTCGTCGCTTGCTTTGGCAGCTCGATTTTACTCTCCCTTCCACATTTCAAATAGGTGAGAGCCCAGTGCCACCTTGGCTTCAGGCTAAAGTTCGCGTTCACCTCGAACTCACCTGAATCCGAAGGAGAGCACTTCGGATGCTTTATACTGCTCGCGGTTTCTTGAACTTTGTGCACGGCTCGAAAATTCAGTTTTCATATACACGGAAGGCTCAAAGACCAATGACGGTGTCGGATGTGCATTTGTCGTCGGGGATGACTGTTACCAGTACAGGCTTAATGCCCACTGCTCGAATTTCACAGCGGAGCTTTTTGCCCTCTATCAGGCTGTACTCTTTATCCATCGACACCGTTCTTATGTTATCTGCTCTGACTCCCTCAGCGCCATGCAGAGTCTGAGCGATCCCTTTTCAGCCCATCGTATTGTGCACCGAATCAGCTGGTCCCTTCAGTTATTAGCTTCTGACGGCCCTCGCATTCATCTCCTGTGGGTACCTGGCCACGCAGGCGTGCCTGGTAACGAGGCTGCTGATGCCGCTGCCAAGGCTGCAACTCTCTTACGTCGGTCAGCTACATACTGTGTCCCATCGCATGATATTCAAGGTGCTCTTTCGCGGCGCCTTTGTATCGTCGTGGCATAATGTGTGGTCTTCACTTACTAATAATAAGCTCCAGACCATTAAACTGCTCCCGGTTGCTTGGATGACCACCTCACGTCACTCGCGACGAGAAGAGATAATCTTGGCCCGGTTGCGGATCGGACATTGCCGGTTCAGCCACCACCACTTGCTCACTGGTGACCCCCACACCGTTATGTTCCTGTGGCCACCTGCTGTTGGTGTGCCATGTTTTATTGTCGTGTTCAAATTTTACTCCTGTTCGGCTTGCACTACATCTGCCGGACACATTGGAAGCAATTTTAGCTATTGACGTGCGGGCTGTTGCTCGAGCATTGGATTTTATCAATTCGACCAGTCTGTCAAGAGACATTTAGCTCTTCGCTTTGTTGATTTTATTCTATGTTTTTTAGCTGTTTATATATAGTCTTATTATCCCAGTTTTGATTCGGGCGCTAATGACCTTAGTAGTTGTGCAACCTAAAACCACAAAAAAAAAAAAAAAAAAAAAAATAAATAAATAAAAAAATCATCCTTTACGGACCCCAACAGGGCCTTTATCTTAGAAGGTGGTTGGAAAAACACGTCACATCATATTTCCGCAAAATACGACCAATCTTGTTGGAAATGGTTCCTGCGTAAGGCAAAAAGGTCATAGATTTAGGTGCTACTTCATTACTATCATCACTCACCTGTTGCACAGTAGGCTGATAGTGTGTTGCACTATGTCTCTCACTATAACCATTCTGACATAAGGTCACCTTGAGATGGGACAACTCGGCTGCCAAACTTCAGGGTCTGAAATGGTGTGGGCCGTGTGACCAAGGTACAAAGTACTCTTTCACGCTGAGCTGGATGGTGACAACTATCAGCTCGCAGATACAAATCAGTGTGAGTAGGCTTCCTATAAACAGTGTGTTCCAATGTACCATCATCTTCCTTCTGATCAATACATCAATGAAAGGAAGACAGCCATTCTGTTCCACCTCCATAGTGAACTGAATATTCATGTGGATTGAATTTAGGTGTTCCAAACACGGAGATTCTGGCATGCACTTCCACCTATCGGGATAGTTTTATTAAGGATGCTGTTGAAATTAAACTAGCAAGTGACCTTATAAACAGAGATGGTGGTTTTTGTTCAAATTCTGCTTGGAATCTGGCACTTTCTCTCGTCAAAAAACAGATAGACAAAATTGATGCTGTCTTACCTGTTGATTAACAGTCACTGTCAATATTTTTGATGTTTTGGTCATCTTTGGTTGACTCTGTGGTGACTTGTACTGTGTGTGTGTGTGTGTGTGTGTGTGAGTGTGTTTTTTTTTTCTTCCTTGTTTACCCTTTGTAAACCAAGGTATTAAATACGCTTGAACATTGCTTCCTTGAGTGCAGTTGTGCCTTGAGAATGGCAGGGTGTCCTCCTGTCAAAATATCGGCGGTTGTTGTCATCACCTGTCAGCATACCTGTAAGTTGTTTGAACATTCATTATGCCGGGAAAATTTAAGGTTTCATATTACTCTACTGTTCATAATGTTTCCATTTGCTGTCTTTAATTTTTTTATGAACTACAAATAATACATCCATAACAATAACATTCTCAAATGGCTATAGTAAATGTTTTTTGCTTATTCCAGGTCCTTGATGATGTTTCCGTGAGACACAATTATTTACAGCAGGATCCATGTATTTTAAAATTACAGTGTGATGACAGTTTGTCACAGTCAGAGGAAATATTCATTTGCTTGCATTTCTGAAGATTCGGAAGAAGCACGGTAGTACATTAGTTTCAGTATCTCTCTGTTTGTAATCACTTACATCTTGCAAAGTTAAAATATTCTATACTTCAAAAAAGTTGCAACACAATTGCTACTAGGCTAGATGAGATCTTGGCCCACAGATATGATATATACTGTTTTTACTGTCTAAGAAATAAAGTTAATTGTAAATAAATGATGTAAAAATGGAAAATGTGATTGTCTAAATCATGAGTTTTTACTGCAGTAAAGATTGTTTCTTAAAATAACATCCAGAACAGTATCAGTATTTTGTTAATGATTCTTAATTTGATGATTAGAACTAATTTTAGTTCTTGGTTTTTTTGTAGATTAATTATTCTCTTGGAGCATTTAGTTATACTAATTGGAAATTTTACTGTAGAAATTAGATTGACAGTCTTACTTGTTGTAATAAATGCCCTTTGAATTGCTTATGCTTTAAGACCAGCCAGACATTTATTGTTGTGTTCAATAAGGTATAAAAGTTGTCAGACTCAGTGATTGGCAATACTGTTCGCAAGTTCGGAGTCAGGAGTTTCTGTATAGAACCTCTATGTGAGCCTCACACAAATGCTTAGTGACTGACATCTGAGCACAACCTAGTATAATCTGAACCATTATAAAACTTGAATGGACTCTTGTTGTTAAACCATTAACTTTTGTTAACAGGCTGTGGTTTGTGATGGAAGAATTACAACCTAGGATCTGCCAAAAGCTTGAAAATGCTCTGACAACTTAAACACACAATTTTCAAAAGACACGTTTTCAGGCAGAACATGTGGAAAAATTGCATACTTCAGTGACTGCTGGGGACAAAAAATAACTATGCAGATTACCTGTGATGTAGGCTTCGAATTGTGCTGCAAGTTGAGCCCAATATTTCAACCAGTCTTCACCTTTGCCCACTAACTCTCATTTTTGGTGCTTGAATCACCTGTTGAATTGAGACTGGTTGTGACACTGCTTCAGCGGCTACCACAGTTGACTGTGTTGGTGGCAACTACTCAGTAACCACTGTAACTGAAAAATCTGAGGTAGTGATAAGTGTGGCATTTGTCTTAACACACTTAGGAAAGTAACACACACAGGAATCACTGTTGAAAGAGTTGATAGCACCCCTCTCCTCTGCCCCTCTCATCCCTCCCCCCTTTGTGTGTGTGTGTGTGTGTGTGTGTGTGTGTGTGTGTGTGTGTGTGTGAGAGAGAGAGAGAGAGAGAGAGAGAGAGAGAGAGAGAGAGAGAGAGAGAGAGAGAGAGAGACCAACTCAACTTTGCTTTACAGAGCCACTGCTACTGTCAGTATGAGGCATGGGTTTATTATTTTCAATCAATTGAGTCTCTTCCTCTGAGTTGCAAAATATCATCAGTGTTCAAAATTGCATACTAACTGAGCAACGTGCTACTGCTTGACTGCACTAGACACTGAAGCGGAACCATCCGACTTCAAAATCATGCATTTTGATGAGACTTCTGTAGAGAAATCTATCATGAGTACCTGGCTTGCCACTTTTCATGTAGCAGTTCCTAGTTTCCACGAATATTTGTATGTCATTGTAGAAGTGTTACGTATATTGGCTATATCCCAATTATTAGTGCTGGTGTGGCCAGGGCAGCATAGTGCTGCTGCCGACATTCACTGGCTACAATTTGAATTTGCTTCTACTCACTTCATTTCTTTTCCTTTTTAGCATACAGAATATTATTAAATAGTATATGAATGGTCACCTTTGCATTATTGGAATAATTTTAGGAAACTGTACCTTATTTATGAAGATCTTGCATAGAACATTAGTAAATGCCATTTTGGGTACTATTTTACTTGTTGGGATCCCCTCTAGGTTAGATGAAAGAAAGTAATGTAACCAATTCAGAAACAAGTTGGTAGTTTTTGTTACTTGCAGGTTCTGTAAGCTTGCACACAGGAAAACTATGAACTCAGAAATAGGACTTCATAGAGGTAAGAGTATGTTATTTCCATGAAACACTGTTAAAAAAAGTTTAGAGAACCAGCATTTGTGAAAGACTGTACACCAACTGTATTGCTGCCAGTGTATATTTTGTGTAAGAATAATCCCCAAGACAAAGAAGAAGAAACTAGGGCTTATTTGACATGGTAACCAGACGTCCTGTATTTTACGGGATTGTCCCTTAGCCTAAAGTGTCCCTTTGTCCCTATAAAATACACTGCTCAAAACAATTAGGGGATCAGGTGAGATATTATACACAGTATACGTATGCTAATGTATTTTATTCAGATATTGGTTACAATTGTAATTTGTGTGTGACACAGTATGATGTATTGCTGTCTCAACTCTGTACTTCAGGTTTACTTTGAGTGAGGCACCTTGTTGCCCTCCAATAGGTCATGTTATCACCTCAGATGGCAAGTACAGTTGCACACTTATGTGTAATGGACAGTATGAGGTTATCAATTGGCTGTTGAGGTATAATTGACAATTCTTCCAAGAGTGCAAAATACAGTTCTGCAAGCATTGTGGGAGGTGCTGATCTGGCTACAATGTGTCTAAGTGCATCCTAGACATTTTCAATCGGGTTAAAGTTTGGTGAACAAGCTGGCCTCTCCATTTGTTCAATTTTCCCAGCATCAAATATGTTGTCCACCATTCCAGCTCTTTGAGAATGAGTGTTACTGTCCACCAGAAAGAACCAATCTCCTATGACACCAGCTAAGGGCACTACAAAAGGCGAACCAGGCACCATTTGTTCCAACTTTAATCTTGATGTTTATCCGCCCAGTTTTTGTGGGCTAAACAGTGTCTTGTCGGGCTTTTAACTTAAGATAAGGGTTATCTCTTACTGATGTTACCCATGGACAACCATGGCCTTGCCTTCTTTTGACATTTCCTGTTGTTTGAAATCACGTCCAGGTCTCGGAAATTGTACTTTGGGACACCTCCTTATGTGTCTGACCCACTTCCAACATTCCTATGGTTCTCCATGCCATAGCTTCGTGTAAGTCGTTGTTGCATTTCACTACCTGCTTACTACACTATCTGAACCAAACTGTTTGTGTAAGTCGTGTGGTAGAGAAAACACAACTCAACACAAACTTTCTGATACTACCATTATGTTGATTGCCATAATGTTATTGTCTCCACTCCAAAGACCTGACAAAGATGTCGAACTATTGCAGTACTTTCTGCCAATGACAATACTTCACACCCTAAATATCTCTACTGATCCCCTAATTGTTTTTACCAGTGTTAACAGTATGTATATTGTCTAGTTTTTCACTAATTGTCCCATACATTTTGAAATATGATGTTTTTTAAGTAATGTACAATGCGAGACAGAACGATTACCTGTCCCAAATAAAGTCCAAGAACAGAGCCAGAGTATAGCGCATGCCCTACTTCTGAAGTGTGTGTGTTGCCTCCTCTAGCAGTCTTCAGATCTTCAGCTTGGTGTTGACATCATCAAATAGAAGCAATATAATAGTTAGGATACCATATATGTCGAGATTCATAGCAGCTTAACTTATATTTTGGAAAAGCATTATTTGAGCACGTAGAAACGGTTGAGGTATAAGAACTCCACGCAGGTACATTGATAACAATGAACTGCTTCTTATGCAAGTTTCGTTGGCCGAGTGGATAGGCTGACAGTTCACAAACACAAGGGGTGCAAGTTCAAGTACCACTGGAGTCAACCCTTTTTTTTTTTTTTTTTTTTACACCTGTGCAAGTAATATTCTTTTAACATTAATTCACTGTGAATTGTGCATTTATAAGATTTTTTATATTCCACATTGTTAAACATATTCTATTTTGTAATAGTCTAATCTTTAAGGAATGAGACAAATGGTAGCCATAGTAAAAATGTTGAAAATGATACAGGTATATGTAATTACTTCAACTTTTGTTTTCAGTTCACTGTTCGTTCTTAAACTCTGGTTGGACTATTATACTGTTACGCTAACGAGAAAGGACAGGTAGCTCATTGATAGTGTGTTGGCCTTCATGGTTAAGTGGCGTGCATTGTATCGGATGCCACCAAAGCCTTTACTTTTTCTTTTTCATTTTTTTAACGTAGTGCGAATGTTTCTTGATTTAGTTTCTTTTTGTTATTAAATTTTATTGGTTTTACTTTTTTCAGTATTCTTTAGTAAATAACTAATTACAGTTACGCTGTATCTTATCTATTACCTTCCAAGGAAGATTATTTTATCTTTCTTGGAAGGTAATATTTACTTATCCACCCATAACAAAAATAAACATCTTTGGAGTGTTTTATTTATGTGACCTCTCATAAAAATAAAAATAATCTTCCTTGGAGGTTGATATTGGTATGACATCCCATTAAAATAAAAATATTATAAGCTAGGCTACTTATATATTCAGTATTCTATCCAAATGCTATTCGCATCAAGAACAGCCCAGATCCTTGGAGGAATAGAATCTAAAAGTCTGCAGAAAAAGGCCTCATTCTTGGCAGTTCTCTCCCACAAAGAATAAACCAAATCCCACAAGTCATCCATAGTTCTTGGAGTTAGGTCTGGCCAAGTATTTTAAGTTTAGACCATACATTCTCTTTGGGATTGAGACAGGTGACTTTAAAGGCCATGGCAGGCATTGAACAATATTCTCTCTCCTTTGGAACCTACTATGAATCCTAATGCTGGTGAGTGATTGAGTATCATCATGTTGGTAAATGAGACGTCCTTCGGTGTACCAAAGTCGAGCTCCAGGAATGATTACATTTTCAAGTAAATATTCGTAGCATGCTGAATTGAACTTGTATTGGATTCCTTCTAAGGTTCCTGCACCCGTATAAGACATTCAGCCTCAACATTTCACACTTTGCGCCCACTTCTAGTGCATGTAGCCACCAAGTGGGAGTCTTCTCGTTGCCTATCTGTGCGATAAAAAAAGAACAGGACCTCTGCTTCTGAAAATGACTTTCCTCCAGTTGCTGTTCTCCCAGGAACTCAAAATTGCCAGTTTGTCCATGGTTTGATTGTAAGATAATGGTTCTTTAATGAGAGCATGACAGGACATGATTCCATATTTGTTTAATCATCTGAGAGCAGTTTTTGATGAGCCCAGGAAATGTGAAGCTCACCCTTGTTCCCGGGTGTTTGCGGAAGGAGCAGTCTGGGCCGCTCCGACCAATTCATCATCTCTCCCCACCAGGGGGCTCACCACTCTGTGGTGAGTACCTGCGTGGCGAGCACGGGGCCCCAGCCTTTGTGGCACTCTTTCCTTTCCGTGCTACACGACGGTTCTCGTACTGTCCTTTTCCCCTCTCTTGGGGACCGAGTCTGTGCATCCTTCGGGAAACAGAAGTTCTGACCTTTTTGGCTTAAGCTCTTTTTTCACCTCTTTATTTGTCTCCGCATCTGCGTTTGAGGCTTCTCCTCCTCCTATTTCTCTCTTCCTCGCACCTGAAGGCCACCCATGTGGGTGACTGGGTAATGCGTAAGTCCCAGCCCTGGGCTGGCATGTAGGTTGTGTGCGTACTCCCTGGTTAAGGCCAGGCCAGGGGAGGGGCGATTGCCTGCACTGATACCTTCTCGATTTGCCGATTGGTCCCTCCGTCTGTAGATCGGGAGGTGTAACCTGGGGTGGGAACAATCACCCAAGGTGGGTGTGCTTCCGTTGGGGGCCTCCAGCAGGAAGGAGCGTGCCATCAGAGACACTGGCAATCGTGGGGGATACATCTGCAATGGTTATCAAAAAAAGAAATGTAAAGAGTCTCTAGAAGTTGACGTACTGGACAATAGTGTCTCTGAACAGAAGAATTTACAGACATCAAAGTTTCTTGTGGTTACCCATACTGAGGAAGGACAATCCTTTTCATCGGTGAACCCATTTATTATTCAGAAAGGGGTAGATGCCATTGCCGGCCCAGTTAAGACCTGCAACCGCCTGCGTAATGGAACACTACTGTTGGAAACAGAAAGTGGCTCCCAGGCACAGCAGCTGCTTAAGGCTACTCTGCTCCATAGCTACCTGGTTTGTGTTGAGCTTCATCCAACCCTCAATTACCCTCAGTACACCTAGTGATGAAAAAAGAGAACAATATTTTAGCCCCCATTCGCACAGTGTTCCTGAACTTGGACCGAGTGGCTCTACCGCCGAAGATCAAGGCAGGGTATGAGGTAGTCACAGTACGACCTTATATCCCTAACCCTACTCGGTGTTATCAGTGCCATCGCTAAAATTACACAAGCCAGTCGTGCAAGAACCTGGTAACATGCTACACTACCGTTCGCTTTGACCTTCCTCCAGTGGCAGGAATTCCAGCCCTTCGGGGGCGTAATATTGCTCATTCGGGATGACGTACACAGTACACCGGTCCCTTAGTGTACTCCACTACAAGCTGTTGCTGTCCGGATAAACCTTCCTGGATTTATCTTCACACTGTGCAATATTTACACTCCTTCCTCCTTTCCCGTCACTAGATCTGATCTTCTAGATCTTACTGACCAGCTTCCGCGTCCGTTTTTGTTGGTGGGCGATTTCAATGTCCACCACCCCCTTTGGGGCTCCCCACGACCATGTCCACGGGGCTCCCTCCTGGCAGATATACTGAACCACCTTCAGCTCATCTGCCTTAACACTGGTGAACAAAACTTATCTTTCAGACTCCAGAAACACTTCGAGCCATATAGATCGATCTATCTGCACTGCTCAGCTGGCAAGGCGTCTTGAATGGTTTGTTCTCGCACACACACATTAGAGTGATCATTTTCCATGTGTAATTCACCTAATGACGCCTGACACCCTTGAGCATTCACACCGCTGGCAGATAACCAAAGCGGACTGGGAGCTCTACTCGTCGCTGGCGGATTTTTGTACTTACCACTATCCTAGTATAGACGACCAAGTGGAACACATTACCACAGTTATTCTCACAGCCGCGGAATGTTGCATCCCCTGTAAGACTACCCACGCACGTCGTCCCCTTGTTCCGTGGTGGACCACGGAATGCAGTGACGCTCTCCTTTCGCCAGGAGAATGGGGTGCCACAGGGCTCCATCTTGTGCGTGGCTCCCTTTGCCATTGCAATCAATCTGATCGTGGATTGCCCTTCAGCCAACGTTTCCGGATCCCTTTTTGTAGACAATTTTGCAATTTATTGCAGCGCCCAGTGGACATGTCTCTTGGAGCATTGTCTTCAACGCTGTCTTCTGCTTCTCCACTGAGAAAACGGTTTGTATAAACTTCTGGAGATACAAGAAATTTCTTCCACCATCCCTACGTCTTGGCCCCGTTGCTGTCCCTTTCGTAGAGACAACAAAATTCTTGGGGCTAATGTTGGATCGGAAACTTTGCTGGTCCACACACGTGTCCTACCTGGCTGCCCATTGTGCCCGATCCCTTAATGTTCTTCGTGTCCTTAGCCACACATCATGGGGAGGGGATCGTACGGTCCTGCTTTACCTTTACCAGGCCATTGTTCAGTCGATGCTGGACTACAGAAGCTTTGTATACTCTTCTGCACGGCCGCTGCTTCTCCGCCGTCTCAACTCTATTCACCATCGGGGATTACGCCTGGCGACCGGTGCATTTTATACCAGCCCTGTTGAATGTCTGTATGCCGAGGCTGCTGTATTACCCTTGACCACTCGGCGTGACATACTCTTGTGTCGGTACGCATGCCGCCTGCGGTCGATGCCCAAGCATCCATCTTACCGATTACTTTTTGACGACTCACTTGATCGCCAATATCAGTTGTCTGCGATTGCCTTGCTTCCACCTGGAGTTCGGTTTCACTGCCTGCTTCAGCGGCTCGATTTCCCCCCTGCCTTCCACCTTTCAGTTGAGCGAGAGCCCATAGCCACCGTGGCATCAGGCCCACGTTCACACCCACCTTGAACTTACTTCACTCCCCAAGGAGAGCACTCCGGATTTGGTATATCGCTCGAGTCTTGTCGAACTCCGTTGGCGGTTCAATAATGCCATATTTATCTACACTGATGGTTCCAAGAACACTGATGGTTCCAAGAGCACTGATGGTGTTGGATCTGCTTTCGTCGTTGGGGACGACCTGTTCCAATACAAGCTCCCTGACCGGTGCTCGAATTTCACGGCTGAGCTTTTTGCCCTCCACCAGGCTGTTTTGTACATCCGCCGTCGCCGCCATCTGTTTTATGCCATCTGCTCTGACTGCCTTAGTGCCCTGCAGAGTCTTAGGGACCCTTTCTCGACCCATCCTGTCGTGTAGCGAATCCAACGCTCCCTTCAGTTGCTAGCAGATAATGGCTGTCACGTTAGTTTTCTGTGGATCCCTGGCCACGTGGGTGTGCCCGGGAATGAGACTGCCAACACTGTGACCACGGCAGCAGCTCTTTTGCCCCGTATGGCTACCTTTTGCGTCCCATCAGACGATATTCAACGAGCTCTTCGTCGGTGTATTGTTTCGTCCTGGCACAGTTCGTGGTTCTCACTCCACGACAATAGACTGTGAACCGTAAAACCGATCCTGACTGCTTGGAGGACCTCCTCACGCCCCTCTCGGCGAGAGGAGGTCATCCTAGTCCGGTTGCGGATCGGTCATTGCCGATTCAGCCACCGTCATTTGCTAACCACTGACCGTGCACCGCTGTGCTCGTGTGGTGAATTGCTGATGGTGCGACATGTTTTACTGTCTTTTCCTAATTTTAACCATCATCCGTGTTGCCCTTAATTTGCTGTCTACTCTGGAAGAACTTTTAACTGATGACACACGAGCAGCTGCTGGAGTTTTGTGTTTTATCAACATGGCTAATTTATCGAAGGATATTTAACCTTTCTATTTGATAATTTTTATCCTTCCGTTTTACCTTTCTCTTGATACTCTCCTTTCTGGCAGTTATAAGTTTTTTTTTTCTTTTTTTTTTGAGATCTATCGAATCTGTTCCGACCTGGGCGCTCATGACCTGAGAAGTTGTGTGCCCTAAACCCCCCCCCCCCCCCCCCCCCCCACCACCAAATACCTACTTACCAATATACGAGTGGCTGTAGTGCCATACTGTTCCCTTTATTGTGAAAGATCAGATGTGGAATTTTAGTGACAAAATTAAAACCCAGTGGAATGAAACAGCTAATAGCAAAGCTCTGGTAAATGTGATTATTGTGAGTTTTTTTTATGCTGGATTATTTCATTGCAAATGATGAATATCATAGGTTGTACTTGGCAAGTGTGGATAATGTTGTATTTTGCTGTTTTAATCATCTCACTGTAATGTCACATTTCTTCTTCAATAGGTAAATACAGTCAACTGCTGGACGCCGACAGCGTCCTACAGTGCAGAGGATATTTCTGTGCTCTATCACAGTGGGAGACAGCCTAATGAATTATCAGGGCTCACTTAAGAATGAACACTGTGTGTTGGACATGGTAGATAATGAAGAGTGCGCAGGTAACTTGGGAACCCTTGCAGACGTGAGAACATTGTGTTCAAAATAAATCCTTGGTGGAGCTCTGTAAGACGTTCACTATGGAGCCAGAAAAATTGATCTTTATTAAAAAGTTTCTAAAAAGTTAAAAAAAGTCATTACTTCTTGGACATGAGAAGGTACTGGCTTGCTGCTGTGAAGTTGGCCTTAAAAATTAGTGAGGTACCTGCCAATTATTTGTTTTTTCTTTCGGCACTGAGGCTGAAAACTCAGAACGGCTGCCAAACAAGAGAACATTAGTCTGCTTAAAATAAGATGTTTGTAAATATGGAGCAGGAGACACATAGGTAAACAAGACAGGTGAAGCATAGGTTTCATGCTGTGAAAGCTCAGACATAGAACTGATTTTCGAGTTACCAAGGAATGTGGGGAAGATGTGGCAAAGTGCTTGGATTTGCTGACAACGAGAATAGCCTGGACAGATGTGTTCGTGACTCACAAATCAGTCCACCAAGGTTGGAAATTTCCAAATGTACCAAGAAGTGTGATCGTGACACTACGATCAGTCATTGAGTGACATTGAAAATATAATCCACCAAACAAAATGCTGAAAGGATGAAAAATTTGAGAAGCCTGTCATGGTAAATCGACTAATCCTTCTGGTACAGAGGTTGGGAACTGAACATTTGGCTGCAAATTGCAATGTCCTTGCATAAATTCTGCTCCTTGGCATTGTCAAACTGCTCCTTATGAAAAACACCTCACAATAGTCCATGCAAGGCTGCACTGTGTAGGCGGAGAATTCTGCGGAGGACAGCCAATGTGCTAACTAGCTGTTGTGCACCTATGAGATGGCAAGATGGACTGTTGTGGCATTTACTGCTTGTCACCACACAACTGACTAAGAGAATGATCCTGTCCTGACCTCCCTTCTCCTACTCATTGATAACTGAGTCACGTCCACATATAGTCAAATCAGCCATATGTTTAGTAATTTTTGTAAATTGAATGTACTCAGACAGATGAATATCATTGTCTTGAAGAATATACAGAATTCTGCATATTAACCCTTTGTTTCCCAGTGTTGTTCCTCTACAACAACATATTAAAAACTGATTTATACCGTATTTTGTGTATCAATCCTTAGTAGTATTGTTGTTGATAACCAACGTGCTTTTAATATGACAGTTTGCTGCTTGGTGTGGCGTGTAGCCACTTCTGAGGCATTAATCTGTCTGTGTTCGAGGTTGTGTTACATGGCTGTGAGTGTGAGTGTGGTTCATGTTTTATTTCAGCAGCAAATTTTCTTATCTTTGGTGCTGTGGCAAAGATTATGCTAGCATTATTGATCTGATAGTGTTAACAATCAACAAAATAATGTCCCAAGTAATAAATTACCACAATACAAACATCTTTGTTGTGCATGAAATACACGGCACAAACAAATTAAAAGATAAATAAATAAATACAAATAAAACAATAGTTCAATTAAAAATTTTAAAACACATGTTTTGATGTTCAGTGCACTGCATTAATACAGAAAACACTGAATTTTAATTTTTCCAAAGTTGAATTCATAATGCCGTGAAAAGGGTTAAAATCAGTTCCACCCACTCTTGACTCTTGGCATTTCTTGATTGTTTTTAAAGTTTAAATAAAAATTTTTTGGTTGGTTTTCCTCACTTCTGGCGTCACTGTGAAGTTGGATGGCTACCCCTAAAAGAATTTGAAAATTATTACAAGATTCTTAATTTAAATGACTAAGAAGAAGATGAGATGGGATATGTGGTAATGGAGGAGGTATTAGACAAAGCACTGAAAGACCTAACATAAAACAATGCGACTGGTGTAGATGACACTCTCTGAGCTACTGACATCCTTAGGAGATACAGCCATTGCATATCTGTTCCACCTGGTATGAAAGATGTATGAGACAGTGAAATATCAAGACAATGAAAAATGTAAAAATTTTAAAGAAATAAAGGGCTGATCCGTATAACTGATCTATCAGTTTAGTAAGGTATGGTTGCTAAATATTAACAAATTATTCACAGACGAATGGAAAAACTGGTGGAAGTAGACCTTGAGGAAGATGAGTTTTGGATTTAGGAGAAATGTAGGAACACTTAAGCATTACTGTGTACGACTTATTTTAGAAGACCTCTGTTTATAGCTTCTGTCGATTTGGAGAAAGCTTTCAGCAATGTTGACTGGAAATATCTGTATCAAATTCCAAAGGTAGCAGATGTAAAATATTGGAACAAGAGGCACCCTGGAGACACCCTGAAAAAAGGTGCCCACAGTGGCAAGAAAACAGTGGCAACAGTGGTAGGTGTGAGGGGTGGCATCTGTGACATAAACTTTGAGGCTGGCAGCGGTGGAGGTGGATATTGTGACCTGGTCTCCTTGTGCACCTGGGAGTTCACCTGATCCCAGTAATGCCGCCCCACACCATCAGGAGTGTGCACCGAGCAGAGATAGTGACCTAGGCTCACCATCCAGTGGGGGCGACACCCAAACCCCCACGCTCAGACGGCGGAGCCAGGCTGGTTGCGGCATTGTGGCATGCCCAGGCGCCTGCCGTGCCGCAGCAACAGCAGGTGCAGCAGTGATCGTGTTTGACGGCCATGAAGTAGTTCGGCAGAGCTGCGATCTCCCACCAGCATGAAAGGGCAGGAAACTCAGCACTGCATTGTTGACAGAGTAGGAGAGCACATACTTCTACATCTGAACTTTGAAGGTGTGCACCAGTCATTGATTCACCATTCAGCTGGGGGTGAAAGGAAGAAACAGTAAGGCGGCAAACCCCAAACTTAGCAAAAAAATTGCAAAAGCTGTCGACGAAAACTGGGGGCCTTTATCAGAAACCAAGGTGAGTGGCAGTCCTTCAGTGCCATAAACCTTAGACAATGATTGCGTGTCATGGCCGTATACGTGGTAGGGCACTGAAAAACATAGGAGAAGTTAAAGTGCACTGTGTCACTGTACATGCCAGGTCAAAACACATGCTGACGAGCAAGCGCTATCATGCCCGTGATGAAGCATTTGTAGCCCTCTAGCACAGATAGCTGCTGGAATAACCACAAATGGCGACTGACACTCCATAGCCAAAAGGAGTACCCCTCAGATGTAACGGAAGATAATAGTAGTTCCGCAGAGGGTCGGACATCCATCGAGGAGGAACACCAGGCCAACCTTCGTGAACAAAGTGCAAAACATGTTGAAGCACAGGGTCGTATGCAACAGTCGTCGTAAACAGATGAAGTAAGGGGAAAACCACATACAGTAGCCTGAGCTACAGTATCAAAATAGAAACATAGGAGTTCCTCTTCGTCAAAGGCAGGATCAGATCTGACAGAAAGTTGAGACAGGGGGTCTGCATTATTATGCTGGGCTGCAGAGTGGAAATGAATGTCATAATTGTACCGAGAAGGAAACAGGGCCCAGCACTGTAGCTGATGAGCTGCCCTTTCGAGCAAGGTCACAGTAGGGTGAAAAGTGACACTAAAGGCTTATGGTCCATAATAAGATGGAACTTCACAGCATACACGTACACATTAAATTTTTTACAGTCATAAATAATGTCTAATGCCACCTTCTCAATTTATGAATAATGTTGCTGTGTTGGCATCAAGTTTTTGACGCATATGCATTGGGAATTCCAGACCTATCAGTCTTCATCCACAGGCACTGTCCTGAACCCATATGTAGTGGCATCTGTAGCAAGTGCAAGCTGTTGACCCAGAAAATAAGCAGTTAACCAAGGAGCAGACCCAAGTTGCTGTTTAAAGGTAAAAAACCTGTGTTCACAATCCACAGACCAGTCAAAAGGCGCATATCTATGCAAAATGTGATGGAGCGGGTGCACAACCATAGCAGCCCGGGGCAGAAATCTATGGTAATATGCAATTTTACCCAGAAAAGCTTGCAACCCTTTAACCATCATGGGTCGAGGCAGGGAAACAATAGTGGCCATGAGGTCTGGAAGGGGGTGGACTCCAGCAGAAGAGATCTCAAATCCAAGGTACGGAATAAGCAGTTTAAAGAAACACGACTTGGCCACATCACATTTTTTTTCTTTAAAGTCACAAAAACGTAGTCCACACACTAGAAGAAATAGGTTTAATTACCTGTAAAGCTTGTAGGCGGTAGAGTTCAGCCTTGACTTGACCTCCAGAGCCACCGGAACATGGTGGGCATGAACAAACTAGGGGGTGCTGTAGGTTTCATGACTATGTGTATGGTAAAAGCAGGAACACAACCTAAGCCGTCAGAAACAAGGACATAAATTCCTGACAAAGTAACTCAAGGTCAAAAAAGGAACAGAATCAGACCACAGGTTAAAAGTGTCTGAAATAGAGAAACCAAAAACACTGAAAGCGAAAAGACCAAAAATGTTAGCAGCTGTGGTATCATCAACCACCAAAAAAGTCAAAGGGTGTGAACCACACATTTATAAGCCGTAGGGGCCATGAACTGATACAGGACAGGAATGTGCTGATGACTGTAGTTTTTTAAGTGACAAACAACAGGTGACATTTGCGGCAAACCCATGTGTGATTATTCAGAAGAGAAATAGAGTCCCCGTGTCTACGTGCAATGGAATAAATTTGTGAAACAATTGAACATAAACGAACAACATATCAGGCCGAGCCTACAAACTTCCCTCAAAATTAACATCCACATCCATGTCGGTGGAAAAGGCCCGCAAGTGGCACACAGGCCATGTGACCTTTTTTAAGACAACAGTTGCAAATAACCCAGTGCTTAGGGCAGGCTGTGTGGTTGTGATCCACAAAGCAAAAGGGACAAGAAGGAAGAGATAGTGGTACATGTGGCTGTCCTTGCTGTTGAGTTTGTTCATGCTGTTTATCAAGAGCCCACTGACAGCTGTGAGCACGGCAAATGGGGAACTACTGCACCGCGGCAACCACAGCAATATTAGAAGCTCCCTGCTGACCTACATCAGAAGACACAGTAGCTACATCTCCCTTATGCCTCAGTCTGAGGCATGGGAACCTCAAATGACTGAGCAATATTCAAACCATCAGCATGGGTCGGGATTTCAAACTGAAGAGCATGTTGACGAACCTCGTGATCTGGCGCCAGGCGCAGAATAGCATTGCGAACCATGTCATCCGTAGGATTCCTGATGTGAAGTGTAAGACATATGGCAGCAATGAAGGCCATATAAAATTCTGCATGGGCAGCAATGACAAGAGTATGGGGCCAATAATAAGCAGACACCAAATGTCAAATTTCATTTAGGACAAGGCTGTCAGTTCCTGGAGAGAGGCAAGCTGACACTGTAACTGATAAATTTGGGGAGAAATTCAAGACAGAAAAAGCTCTTACACAAGGCCATATCAGAGACACCAATAGGGAGGAAGTGTTGGCACAACTCATAAGTCTTCCAGAGTCGTCAAACACAGAAAATGGCAGAGGAACCAGGCAATGAAATGTTGTCACAGTAAACCAGGGAATCCTGAGGGAATCAGGCTATCAAATGAGATGACAAAAATAGATGAGTTTTGCTGTTATGGCAGTAAAATAACACACAATGCCCAGAATAGAGGAGGTATAAAATGCAGAGTAACTATGGGAAGAAGAAGAGAAATTAGTTGACAATCAATATTAATTCAAGTGTTAAGATTTCTTTTCTGAAGGCAAATGTGGAAGTTAGTCAGACAAGAGGAGGGTATGACCTTTTTAAATGTGCTGCTGCAGAATAATGCTGGAGATAAGATGGATACATCACATAAGTAATGAGATTGTACTGAACCAAAAATACTACTACTACTACTACTACTACTTACGTTCTCGTGAAATGTAAATGCCCAGTTGATCAGTTCAGAAAAAGTTTCATTTTGTGAGGTTTTGTATCAAAGACGTACTAGATTCATACCAGTTTGTCTTACCATTCTTACTAAATTGAAAAATGTATGATACTTCTTTTTTGAATTAGTTGAAACTGGCTGTGAAAGCAATGTTTTCTGTCAGCCATTATGGAAGTGGTTGTTGTCAGTGACATCAAATATGCAATGTGTTTGCAACTGCAGCTTCTTCATTAAAAACAAATGGTACTTTTACATCTCATATTGTGATCCAAAATCCTCTTGTCCACATTTTGATTGATAGTTAATTTGTAAATATGAAACACAAATGTATATCAAAGATTTCAGTTAAGTTATGTTTCCCAGTTAATAATGACTAATTACATATTTCTATTTTCTTGGAGTATAATTTTTTAACAGTCAGATACCCAAAGTGGAATGTTGAGTGACGTATATTAATGAATACTTACTTTCAGGTTTGGCATGGTCAAAGAGATGAACAAATATTCACAAATGAGCGACTTGAGCAATCCCTCGGAAGACAGTGGATGTGCAGAAGTTACTGGCTGTTCTTCAGGGGATTTTTCAAGAGGTTCATTGGATCGTTCCAGTAGAAATCCATTTTACATCAGTTATGTGGACAGACTGAGATATCCAGTTTGCAGCCCTTCTCTTTTCAAAACCACTGTGAGTAATAGGATTTCTGTATGTTAAAATTATGAAAGAATGCAAGAAAATTAGGTGATTATTAAATAAATTTTGTTTCAGGGAAAAATAGTAACTGATGTCACCCATGAGACTGAAATATCATCATTGGTAACAAGTGATTTTGATGAAAGTGAGAGCATAATTTTGGATGAAACATTGGATCCTGAGACAGAGAAAGCAGCTCAAGAAGCCATTTCAAAGTATTAATATTATATTTATCTTGCCTTTTGCAAATTTAATTTGTGTGTGTGTGTGTGTGTGTGAGAGAGAGAGAGAGAGAGAGAGAGAGAGAGAGAGAGAGAGAGAGAGAGACCCGAATCTGTCACACCTGCAAAGTGTGACTTGAAATTTAAAAAAGGGGGGGGGGGATTGTTGGTCGCACTGAGAAACCAAAGAATGTTGGGTCATTCTAAGATTAGATAAAAATTTGAATGACTGAAGATACAGGTACTGTAGTTAGCATAACTGTTGGCCTTAAGCAAAGCCATTTTTGTAAAAATGCACATCAGTTGTTGGCAGTTCGGTTTAATGGGTAGATGTTTGTAAAGGTGTGATAAATAATTGGAAGCATGAATGGCCAATCATGAGTCGGATGCAGAAAAGGAATGAAAATGTCATTTTTTAGTATTTCAGTATGTTAACAAAATCTGCATTTTCATTGTATTTTTGCTGGGCTGTTATGTTCTGTCTAACCACAAACTCTAAATTCATGAAATATTCGTAGAAACACACCCAAGTATTTATTACAAGCTGTAGTGTAAGAGTGTCAGCCACATGTTGCATACATATAATTGAGACAGCAGGAGATAGATGTCATGTGTTGAAGGAAAAATGCGATGAAATATGAAGTTTTGATCATGCAACAAAGGAACTTTGCTTCATACCATGAAATTTCAAATGTTTAGTGATTTGTATTTACATCATGCAGCTATGTACGTGGATCAGTCATTGTAAGTGCATTAATTTATACTGTCACTATAATCGCTTGATAATGATACTATCACAAATACACACTGCCATTGACACTAAACCAGACAATCACTTCTATTCTGCTGCTATAAATCCACTCCATCTTTTCTCTCCTCTTATTGTTTACTTAAATATGTAGTAAAACATCAGAATAATTCTGATGTTTTACTGTGTATTTGCTGCTAGTTTCCTGCCTAACAACAAATTCGAAAATTGTGCCTTTTTGCAGCTTAGCAACTCGTGCAAGAATCCTAAAGCCTTATACTTGGTTGGTATTTATGTAAGAAATACATTTTTGTTGCTATTAATATTTCAAAGCCTGCTTTGTTAGAAGTGACACTCTTATTTCCATCATTGAATGATGTATTACAATTAAATTTCTTTTTAATTCATATTTATACTGGTGCCAGTATTCACCTTTGTATATGCAAAGCCTCCATAGTGCTGCTAATATTAAATGGCAAAAGTAGGCAATAGTTATTTCTGGGTCCTAGCACAATTTTTCAAAACTTCAGTTTGTTTTACACGGAATTCTAAGCTGCAGGTTGTTTTTTGGATCTTGAAAACGGGTTAAAAATGTGTTGCCTAGATGTGGGTAAATAAGACACATCCGATTTGCACAGTGTACCTCTAAGAAGTTGGCTTATTTCAGAAAGTGGTAACACAGCCCAGCCTGTACATTGACGGGTGAGGAGCTGTGCAATGGGGACAAACCACACTGACTTAAGATACGTGTCATGTTTTCATGAAAACGTGAGTCAAACACAGAAATAAAGAAAGATAAGGAAATTGTTTAGATATTTTTTGTAAATGTAACTGAAATGTTCAATGAAGATCCTAACTGTATCAAAATGGGAACAGTACTAAAAACAGTGAACAACAACAACAACAACGACGACGTAAGGCAGCAGACAACAATGGCTACTTCATACAGTAGTCAGAGGACGAATATGCTTCACACAAAATGTTACAGGAATCAACATGATTGTGATGTTGTAGTGAACAGAAAATAGGCTACTGATTTTTTGATGATTTATTTTGTACTATGTGTTAATGAATGTCAGTGACAGCATAATATAAACCCCAACTAGTGATAAAAATGTTTTTGGGTCCCACAAAAACACACTAAAAAATTGACAGCCGCAGGAAATAGCAAATTGCTTGTAATAAGCAAGAGTTAAATTTGGTAGGTTTATAATTGGCCATGCTCCTGAAATTTTTATTTGTCAGGCACTGCCAATCTTATTAAAGAAACCAAGAGATTTTAAAGTTGAAAATGTACTTTAATTGAATTAAGTTTTTTGTTTGAACAGGAAGTGTCATAAAAGAAATAGCTCATAAAGTTTGCTTTGTACATTACTGAGATTTAAAATTTAGCTCAGTGATGGAGTGATAGAATACCAGAAAATGAAGCCAAAGGCCATGGGTTTGATCCCCATTGAGTTCCATGAATTTTATCTTTTACTTCGTTCACCTTTGGCAGTAATGCCGAGTTGCACAGTGGTTCACAATCCAATCTTTGGATTTTTGATTGCTTTACCTTCTAATGTAATATATGCACTCTGGAAAGATCGTGGAAATATTAAGAAATTCAATCGACTAGTAGAGTGGCCACCCTGCTATGTTGTATGTACAAAATTATTCTACTGTATTAACTTGTAACACAAATACAATTAAATAAAAGCTGTGAATTATATGTCAAGATGGTCTCAAAAGACTTACCTTTGAGCTACAGTATACATAAAACTGTCAAAATATTAAAGATTCCCCCTAAGATGAGCTATTGTTAAATTTATGAAGCAAAAAGGAAAAACAAATAAAAATTAAAAAAAAATGAAAACAATGGGAGATGCTCATTTTTAGTGGACTTAACTGTCCTCAGTAATATGGTGAAAGGTGAGCAGCAACATTCCTTTGGTTTGATAAGTAAAGTGGAATCATTTTAAAAAAGTAATGTTTTGGAAGGGATATCATTTCACTGTTAATTTTTCTAAGCTCTCAGGTGTTAAAGAAAAAGGTGTTCAGGACACTGCCACTCTAGTGTGTGTTTCTGAGACCGTCTACCATTTCATGTGAAAGTGCCCCTATACGTTTACAGATGGAACTGATAAATGTAATTTCCATTTAGTAGACCATTTTCTAAGTTAAAATGGTGTAAGAGCTATAATGAAATTTCTCTTGGAAAGTGTTTCCAAGTCTCTGTAATGAGGCTGCAAAAATGATATTGGACTTAATAAATATGTGATAAGATTATGAAACTAAATAGTATTGATTTTGTGGCATCCTGAGCAGCAACTATATGCCAGTCTCTGCATCCGTCGGTGTGAAGACAGTTTGTGCCAGATGTGACTTTCACTATTTTTTCAATGAACTAAATGTAATTAATAGTAAAAATTTGTTTTGTTAGTATAAGTTTTGAAAGGTAGCCCATGAACTATAGGTAGAGTAGTTCCAGATAATAAAATATAATTCCATTTAAGAGTGAAAGAAGCATTTTTGCATTACTTTATGGTTTACTACAGAAGATGATTTCTTTTTCATTCTCTTTCTAGTTATATTTGTAAATGTTCTAAGGATGTGATGTGTATATTATTCCTTATTGTGTAGTTGCTTTGTGACTGCTTTGCTGTCTGACACAGTGCATTTACAGTTATCAAGTCGTTGCTCTCGGACATCATGTCGTGGTAGAAGGGAAAGTGTGCAAATGAATGGTTGCAGAGTTCTTGTCTGGCCGTTATTTAATAGTTAGTACTGGGATTCTGCTAAAACACAAAATCGGTAACCGCTACAGTGTAGTGTTAAATCTGAATTAGGTTTGAAAGATTGGTTAAGGAAGAATTCTGTGCTGTGGAAATTTTTTAAGCACAGTTGGTGGTAAATCGCTGTTATGCACTTCAGCTAGCATTTCTGTGTCATTATCGAACTGTAGATGTGACTGCTTCTTCCATCCATAGTTGGACTATAGCTGCTATCCACCTCCATGATCTTGAGGCACAACACACCATGCTGCTGCCCCTATGGGTCTTGTGACTCTGCACACTGCACTATCCTGAGGCAGAAGTTCAGCTATACACACGCTGTGGAGCCAGCTGCTGATGCAGCAGTAGCAGCAGCAGCAGCAGCAGCAGCAGCAGCAGCAGCAGAACTGCAGATGCTGGTGCGAGTCTACAGTCTAAAATGCGCATGCCGGTATCCGCATAGTGCCACCTATAATCTTGAGACTATGGCGCCTATATAATACCAATGCAACTGGCAGATCAAACACACTTCATCCCTCCCACTGTTTCCTGTCATTTTACTACACTGTGCTTAAATATTGCCACTCCAGTTAACTTGGTGACACTGTCGGTCTTCTTTGTATCACCTATTATCCTACTGACTGTTTCGTATGGTACTTAAGCTGTACAAATATTTTGCCATGTTTCACTGTGTTGTGAGTTCCAATAAGCAGAAGGCACCAGTTTCAACGAAAGGTACAATCCTTGCTGTCGTTCCACTAGCTGGTAGTCTCTGAGTGTACTGTCGTCTCAGTTGTACAAAATTTCCCCACTTGCTAAAACTAAAGAAATGTGAAATAGTCCACTGGATGTAAATAAGTAGTAATGAGTGTCTTAATGATGATTCAGTACTTTAGTCTTTCATGCCATGTAAATCTATAGGGATAATAATGTGAGATCCCCCCAGGGGGCTCACCGCTCTGTGGTGAGTACGTGCGTGGCGACCACGGGGCCCCAGCCTTTGTAGCACTCTTTCCTTTCTGTGCTACATGGCGATTCTTCTACTGTCCTTTTCCCCCCTCTTGGGGACCGAGTCTGTGCATCCTTCGGGGAACCGAAGTTCTGACCTTTTGGCTTAAGCTGTTCTCTCACTTCTTTATTTGCCTCCGCGTCTGCGTTTGAGGCTTTTGCTCCTACTATTTCTCTCTTCCTCCTCCCTGTACGCACTTGAAGGCCACCCATATGGGTGACTGGGTAATGCGTAAGTCCCAGCCCCGGGCTGGCATGTAGGGTGCGTGCGTACCCCCTGGTTAAGGCCAGGCCAGGGGAGGGGCGATTGCCTGCGCTGATACCTTCTCGATTTGCCGATTGGTCCCTCCGTCTGTAGATCGGGAGGTGTGACCTGGGGTGTGAACAATCACGCAAGGCGGGTGTGCTTCTGTTGGGGGCCCCCAGCAGGAAGGAGCATGCCATCGGAGACACTGGCAATCGTGGGGGATACAACCGCGATGATTATAAAAAAAAGAAAATGGAAAGAGCCTTTAGAAATTGATGTACTAGACAATAGTGTGTCTGAACAGAAAAATTTACAGACATCAAAGTTCCTTGTGGTGACCCGTACTGAGGAAGGACAATCCTTTTCGTCGGTGAACCCATTTATTATTAAAAAAGGGGTTGATGCCATTGCCAGCCCAGTTAAGACCTGCAACCGCCTGCGTAATGGAACACTACTGTTAGAAACAGAAAGTGGCTCCCAGGCACAGCGGCTGCTTAAGGCTACTCTGCTACACAGCTACCCTGTTCGTGTTGAGCTCCATCCAACCCTCAATTATTCCCGAGGGGTAGTCTTCTCGGCCAGTTTGGACGGTTTGACTGAGGATGAACTGAAAGAATATCTGGCAGCTCAAGGCGTCGTCGCAGTACACAGAGTGACAAAAAAAGAGAACAATGTTTTAGTCCCCACTCGCACAGTGTTTCTGACCTTCGACCGAGTGGCTCTGCCACCGAAGATCAAGGCAGGGTATGAGGTCATCACAGTACGACCTTATATCCTTAACCCTACTCGGTGCCATCAGTGCCATCGATTCAACCACACAAGCCAGTCTTGCAAGAACCCGGTTATATGTGTCACCTGTGGTAAAGAGGCCAATGAGGGCATTTGTCCACCACCGTCCCCCCATTGCATCAATTGTAATGGGAATCATGCTGCATCCTCCCGGGAATGTCCCGTGTTTGCCGATGAACGGGCTATCCAGGAAATCCGTGTGAAGGAAAAGGTTCCCATACAAGTTGCACGTAAGATGTACGCTAGTCATAAGCCTAAGACCCCACCATGTGGTAATTACAGTACTGTAGTTGCAACGCCTCCACCGACACGGGATATGGCCACACAGACTTGTGACCTACAGTTTACGACAGTAGCTGTCAAACAGTCTACATCGACAACGGCGTCACGTTCAACGAAAACTGTGAGTACCTCTTCCAAATCTTCATCTTCATCTTCAGCTGTGAAACCACAGATAGAGACCCGAAAGTCTAAGAAAGAGCTGCTGTGGTCACCTCTGAGAATATGGAGCAAGACCCTCCTGTCTCAGACACCACCAGTTGCGAACATTCGCACTGTGGCCCGCCGCCTTCGTCGGGCTGATGTCCACCTTCATCTCATTTTATTCTATTATGGACATTCTTCAATGGAACATTCGTGGTATCCGGTCGAATTGGACAGAACTGCAGCTTCTAACGCGAACATATCACCCAATCATCTTCTCTCTACAGGAGACAAAATTGCTCCCTGGTACTCGAATTACTTTCCCATGCTACACTACTGTTCGCTTTGACCTTCCTCCAGTGGCAGGAATTCCAGCCCACGGGGGCGTAATGTTGCTTATTCGGGATGACGTCCA
The DNA here is from genome assembly GCA_026315105.1 of Locusta migratoria. Lineage (NCBI taxonomy): Eukaryota > Metazoa > Arthropoda > Insecta > Orthoptera > Acrididae > Locusta > Locusta migratoria. The sequence continues at coordinate 674,914,749 of CM048755.1, forward strand.
CAGTACACCGGTCCCTTTGTGTACTCCAATACAAGCAGTTGCTGTCCGGATATACCTTCCTGGATTTGTCTTCACACTGTGCAATATCTACACTCCTTCCTCCTTTCCCGTCACTAGATCCGATCTCCTAGATCTTATTGACCAGCTTCCACGTCTGTTTTTGTTGGTGGGAGATTTCACTGCCCACCACCCCTTTGGGGCTCCCCACGACCATGTCAACGGGGCTCCCTTCTGGCAGATATACTGAACCACCTTCAGCTCATCTGCCTTAACACTGGTGAACCAACTTATCTTTCGGACACCACAAATACTTTCAGCCATATAGATCTAGCTATCTGCACTGCTCAGCTGGCACGGCGTCTTGAATGGTCTGCTCTCTGACACACATTCGAGCGATCATTTTCCGTGTGTAATTCACCTAATGATGGCTGACACCCTTGAGCATCCACACCGCTGGCAGTTAACCAAAGCGGACTGGGAGCTCTACACGTCACTGGCGGATTTTGGTACTTTCGTACTTTGTGGAACACATTACCACAGTTATTCTGACAGCCGCGGAATGTTCCATCCCCTGCAAGACTTCCCCCGCATGTCGTCCCCTTGTCCCGTGGTGGACCGCGGAATGCCGTGACGCTCTGCGAGCATGGCGACGTGCCCTTAGAATCTTCAAACAACGGCCCACGCTCGACAACTGCATCCGATACAAACGGCTGAGGGCCTATTGTCGTTGCCTCTTTCGCGACTGTAAACGCGCCAGTTGGCGCTCATTCACGAGCTCTTTTAATAGGTCTACCCCTTCCTCCATCATTTGGGGTAACCTTAGAAAAATTTCGGGCACTATGGCTCATTCCCCGATTCCCGGTCTGTGTGTCGCAACTGACACCGTCGTCGATCCTCCACAAATAGCCAACGCACGGGGTCGACATTTTGCAGAGGTCTCTAGCTCTTTACATTACACTGACACTTTCCTAGCTAGGAAACGGACGGTGGAGGTGACTCCATTGCCCTTTACCTCTCAGAACCGTGAATGCTACAATACCGAGTTTACTGTACGAGAGCTTCACCACGCACTCTCGTCTTCCTGGTCCTCCGATCCAGGACCAGATGGCATTCACGTGGCGATGCTGCAACACCTTCCACCAACGAGCTTGCACTTCCTACTGGCCACCTACAACCGCATATGGATAGAAGGCACCTTTCCGCGACGCTGGCGTGAAGCCATAGTCGTTCCCATACCAAAGCCTGGGAAGGACAAATGTCTCCCTTCCAGCTACCGCCCCATTTCCCTCACCAGTAGCGTATGCAAGGTGATGGAACGCATGATTCACGGGCGCCTGGTATGGTGGCTTGAAACGCGACATCTCCTGTCTAATGTCCAATGTGGGTTTCGCAAGCACCGTTCTGCGGTGGATCATCTTGTTGCCCTATCTACCTCAGTAATGAATAACTTTTTACGGAAGCGCCAGACAGTAGCGGTGTTCTTTGATCTGGAAAAGGCATACGACACCTGCTGGAGGATGGGCATACTCCGCACTCTGCATACATGGGGTTTTTGGGGTCGCCTGCCAATTTTTATCCGCGAATTTTTAACAGACTGTGTTTTTAAAGTGCGTGTTGGTTCGGTTTTATCGAGCACTTTTATTCAGGAGAACGGAGTCCCCCAGGGCTCGGTCCTGAGCGTTGTTTTATTTGCAGTGGCAATCAATTCTATAGCCGATCACCTTCCACTGGGAGTGTCGGCGTCCCTCTTTGTTGACGACTTCGCGATCTACAGCAGCTCTGAGCAAACGGATCTCCTGGAGCGGCGCCTTCAGCGGTGCCTAGACACTCTCCACGCGTGGAGTATGGACACTGGCTTTCGATTCTCAGCTGACAAGACAGTCTGCATGAACTTCTGGCGGCGGAAGGAGTTCCTTCCCCCGTCCCTTCGTCTGGACCCCATAGTACTTCCATTTGTGGATACCACGACGTTCTTGGGACTCCCCCCAGGGGGCCCACAGTTCTTTTGTGGGTACGTGTGTGGCGCGCACGGGGCCCCGAGCCGGAGCAGCCTTTCTTCTGCCCCAGGCTGCTTCACTTTCCCTCCCGGTTTATGCCTTGGCCCGGAGACGGGCGTATTTCACGAGTTCAGGTGTTTTCTTGTTGTCGTTTCTCTTATTCCTTGGTTTCTTCCTTTCTTACCCTTTGTTTCTGTCTCTCTCTCCTTGTCCTCTCCTAGCCTTCTTCTCCTCATTAGTCTCCGCTTCGGCGTTTGAGACACTTCTTCCTTCTTTCTTTTCATTTCCTCTCCTCTTCTTCTTTCCTCCCTGTGCGTGTCTGAAGGCCGACCCACGCATTATCGTGCGTAGCAGGTGACGGGGTAACACGTAATTCCCCGCCCCGGGTAGACAAGTAGGGCACGTACGTACCCCCTGGTAAAGGCCAGGCCCAGGGAGGGGTGATTACCCGAGCTGGTACCTTCCGAACGTGCCGATTGGTCCCTCCGTCAGTTCTCGGGAGGTGTGACCTGAGGTGTGAACAATCACCTAAGGCGGGTAAGCCCTCGGAGAGGGCCCCCACTAGGAAGGAGCGCGCCATCGGAGACGCCGGTTATCACGGGGGACACTTCCGCAATGACTTCCTTCTCTTCTTCACTGACATTGACCCAGAAACGTAAGATAGATTCGCCTCAGCAAAAGAAGACTCTGCCTAATTTGCCGAAATTTCTTGTTGTGTCGCGCACCGACGGAAAAGATTTCAATTCTGTCAATCCTTTCGTTATACAGAAAATTGTTGATGCAATTGCTGGCCCTGTTAAAACCTGTTCGCGTCAGCGCAATGGCTCATTGTTGCTGGAAGTGGACAGTGCTTTCCAAGCCCAGAAACTTATCCGGACTACGTTATTACACACGTTTCCAGTCACAGTAGAAGCGCACCGCACACTCAACTCGTCACGTGGGGTAGTTTTTACGAGATCCCTTGACGGGTTGTCTGATGACGACATCCGGTCCTATATGTCCGATCAGGGTGTGACAGCCGTCCACAGGGTGATGAAAAAGGTAGATAACCAGCTGACACCGACTCGTACTGTGTTTTTGACATTCGACAGAGTTGACCTCCCGTCGAAGGTCAAAGCAGGGTACGAAGTTATCTCAGTCCGCCCTTATATTCCAAACCCAACGCGCTGCTACCAATGCCACAGGTACAACCATACCCGTGAACATTGCCCACATGCAGCAAAATGTGTCACTTGTGGTAGGGACGCCCATGAGGGGGATTGCCCACCTCCGTCCCCTCACTGCCTTAACTGCAACGGCGACCATGCGGCTTCCCTCGCGACTGCCCTGTATATAAGGATGAAAAAATCATTCAGCAAATTCGGGTCACGGAGAAGGTATCAACATCTGCCGCTCGAAAGTTGTTGGCGAGTCGAAAGCCCACTGTCCTCCCAGCGGGTACATACAGTAAGGTCCTCACCTCAACTCGACCTACTAAGGATTCCAGTACCCAGACTTGTGATTTCACTTTCGCTGACACAGTTGTGCGATCCGCCAGCCCGAAGATTGCCCGTTCCACGTCCCCGCTTCCTCCTGCTGCTTCTAAGGTACAGCCTTCGTCAACCTCTAGTAAACCGCGGGCACCTAAACAAGATGCCCGGACCTTGAAAAAGGAACCCGTCCGTGAGGATTTTCTGCGTTCTCAGGCTTCCCAACCGTCAACTGCCTCTTCCCGCCGTCACTCTTCCAGAAGAGCTGACAAGAAAAAGAGTTCCTCTCCTTCCCCGCCGAGGCGTGACCCATCTGTCGCGCCGTCCAACAGTTGCCGGCCTCGGCCGTCTTCTGTTTCACCGGGACGCTCCGTTTGCCGGGCGCCCGGCCCTTTACCGGCGGTGGAAACTGCCCTTCCTGATCAACTCAGGGAGGTGGCAGGCGCGTCGGTCGAACCAATGGAACATGACCCTTTGCCCCCAGACAGCGATAGCAGTGCTCCCTCGAAATCCGGTCCTCAGCGGCCGTCGAGGTGACCCCGCTCGCTACTTGGTTTTTATCCTTATTTCTTCTCTCATTTTTATCATGGCGCTCCTTCAATGGAACATTCGCGGCATTCGTTCTAATCGGGAGGAGTTAAAACTACTCCTTCGATTGCACTGCCCGCTTCTAGTCTGCCTCCAGGAAACTAAGTTGCGTCCTCGTGATCGTGCAGACTTTCCACACTACACCTCTGTGCGGTTCGACCTGCCACCCGTGGAATTTGTCCCAGCCCATGGAGGGGTTCTGATGCTCCTTCGAGACGACGTCTATTTCCATCCCATTTCCTTGCACACTCGCCTACAGGCAGTTGCCGTCCGTATCACCTTATCCACATTTACCTTCTCCCTCTGTAATATATATTCGCCATCGTCATCTGCCCTTACTAGGGCAGATGTGCTAAACCTTGTTGACAAGCTCCCTTCACCTTTCATGTTGGTAGGCGATTTTAATGCCCACCACCTCCTATGGGGCTCTCCGGCACCTTGTCCGAGGGGCTCCCTTTTGGTGGACCTTCTCCACCACCTCGATCTTGTCTGCCTCAACACCAGTGCACCGACCTTCCTTTCTGACACAACACACACTTATTCCCATATAGACCTCGCAATATGCACTCCTCAGCTTGCCGGTCGGTTTGAGTGGTATGCACTTTCTGACACGTACTCGAGTGACCATTTCCCTTGTATCATCCACTTCCTACATCATTCCCCATCTCCACGTCCCACCAGTTGGAACATTTCTAAAGCCGACTGGGGGCTTTATTCTTCCATGGCTGTTTTTCACAATCAGCATTTTCCCAACTGTGACAGTCAGGTCGAATACCTCACAGAGGTTATTCTCACTGCTGCTGAACGTTCCATACCTCGTACATCCTCTTCTCCACGTCGTGTGCAGGTCCCTTGGTGGACTGCAGCCTGCCGCGACGCGTTTCGAGCCCGACGCCGTGCTTTACGCACCTTCCGCCGCTACCCAACTTTGGAGAATTGCATCAATTACAAACGTATGAGAGCGCAGTGCCGTCGTATCATAAACGACAGCAAGAAAGCTTGCTGGACTGCTTTTACTAGTTCTTTTAACCGTTTTACTCCCTCCACGGTTGTCTGGAGTGGCCTACGCCGTTTGTCCGGCATCAAGGTCCACTTCCCGATTCCTGGCCTGACCGTGGAGAACGCAGTCCTCGTGGACCCAGCTGATGTTTCAAACGCATTGGGTCGTTTCTTTGCGGAGGTTTCGAGCTCTGCCCATTACCACCCTGACTTTCTCCCTCGCTTTTAATCGTGAAAATTATAACGTCGCCTTTACCATGCAGGAGCTAGATCGTGCTCTCGCCCTGTCCCGGTCTTCTGCTCCCGGGCCCGATTCCATTCATATTGAGATGCTGAAGAACCTCTCTCCTGCGGGCAAGTGCTTTCTTCTTCGTACCTACAATCGCATATGGACTGAAGGTCATGTTCCCACAAGTTGGCGTGAAGCCATTGTTGTCCCCATCCCCAAACCAGGGAAGGACAAACACCTTCCTTCCAGTTATCACCCCATTTCTCTGATGAGCTGCGTCTGTAAGGTGATGGAACGCATGGTTAACGCTCGGTTGGTCTGGCTCCTCGAATCTCGCCGCCTCCTGACTAATATCCAATGCGGTTTTCGTCCACACCGCTCTGCTGCTGACCACCTCGTTACGTTGTCGACCTTCATTATGAACAACTTTCTAAAGAAGCGTCAAACAGTTGCCGTGTTCTTCGACTTGGAGAAGGCATACGATACCTGTTGGAGAGCGGGCATTCTCCGCACATTGCACACATGGGGCCTTCGGGGCCGCCTTCCTCTTTTCATTCAAGCGTTTTTGGCGGATTGCAAGTTCCGGGTACGGGTGGGCTCTGTTTTGTCAGATACCTTTTGCCAGGAGAATGGGGTACCACAGGGCTCCGTCTTGAGTGTGGCGCTCTTTGCCATTGCAATCAATCCGATCGTGGATTGCCTTTCAGCCGACGTCTCCGGATCTCTTTTTGTTGACGATTTTGCAATCTATTGTAGTGCCCAGCGGACGTGTCTCTTGGAGCGTTCTCTCCAACGCTGTCTTGACCGTCTATATTCCTGGAGCATCGCAAATGGCTTCCGATTCTCCACTGAGAAAACTGTGTGTATCAATTTTTGGAGATACAAGGAATTTCTTCCACCTTCTCTACATCTTGGCCCTGTTGCTCTCCCTTTCGTGGAGACTACGAAATTCTTGGGACTCATGTTGGATCGGAAACTTTGCTGATCCACACACGTGTCCTACCTGGCTGCCCGTTGTGCCCGATCCCTTAACGTTCTTCGTGTCCTCAGTGGCACGTCATGGGGAGCGGATCGTACCGTCCTGCTTCACCTTTACTAGGCCATTGTTCAGTCGAAGCTCGACTATGGAAGCCTTGTGTACTCTTCAGCACGGCCGTCGATTCTCCGCCGTCTCAACTCTATCCACCATCGTGGATTACGTCTGGCGACCGGTGCATTTTATACTAGCCCTGTTGAAAGTCTGTATGCCGAGGCTGCTGTATTACCCTTGACCACTCGACGTGACATACTCTTGTGTCGGTATGCATGCCACCTACGGTCGATGCCCAACCATCCATCTTACCGATTATTTTTTGACGACTCACTCGACCGCCAATATCAGTTGTCTGCGATTGCCTTGCTTCCACCGGGAGTTCGGTTTCGCCGCCTGCTACAGCGGCTCAATTTTACCCTTCCTTCCACCCTTCGGTTGAGCGAAAGCCCATTGCCACCGTGGCATCAGGCCCAGGTTCACACACACCTCGAACTTAGTTCGCTCCCCAAGGAGAGCACTCCGGATTTGGTATACCGCTCGAGGCTTGTCGAACTCCGTTCGCGGTTCGATAATGCCGTATTTATTTACACTGATGGTTCCAAGAGCACTGCCGGTGTCGGATCTGCCTTCGTCGTTGGGGACGATATGTTCCAATACAAGCTCCCTGACCGGTGCTCGAATTTCAAGGCTGAGCTTTTTGCCGTCCGCCAGTCTTGTATACCTGCCGCCACCGCCAACCTTTCTATGCCATATGTTCTGACTCCCTTAGTGCCCTGCAGAGTCTTAAGGACCCTTTGTCGAACCATCCTCTCGTGTATCGGATCCAACGCTCCCTCCAGTTGCTGGCGGATGACAGCTGTCACGTTTCTTTCCTGTGGGTCCCTGGCCATGTGGGTGTGCCCGGGAATGAGGCCGCCGACACAGCAGCCAAGGCAGCAGCTCTTTTGCCTCGCATGGCTACCTTTTGCGTCCCATCGGACGATGTTCAACGGGCTCTTCGCCGGAGTATCGTGTCGCAATGGCACAGTGTGTGGCTTTCACTGTACAACAATAAATTGCGAACTGTCAAACCGATCCCGACCACTTGGAGGACATCCTCACGCCCCTCTCGGCGGGAGGAGGTCATCCTGGCTCGGTTGCGGATCGGTCATTGCCGTTTCAGCCACCGTCACTTGTTATCCGCCGAACCTGCGCCGTTATGCTCCTGCGGTGAACTGCTGACAGTGCAACATGTTTTACTGACTTGTGTTAATTTTAATCATCTCCGTGTAGCCCTTCACTTTCCGTCTACTCTGGAGGAAATTTTAGCTGATGACACACGAGCAGCTGCTCGGGTTTTGCGTTTTATGAACTTGGCCAACCTATCCAAGGATATTTAACCCTGTTAATTGTTTTTTATCCTTCGTTTTTAGCCTCTTGTTGATGTTCTGACAGTCACCATTTTTTTGAGATCATAGCGAATCTATGTTCTTTGCTGGGCGCTAATGACCATAGAAGTTGTGCGCCCTCAAACCACAAAAAAAAAAAAAATAAAATAAAAAAAAAAAATAATGAGATGATGTGAAATATAGCTATCATATAGCTTGAGTATTTTTAAACGATGTTAAGGTCTGCATTTTTTCCCTGAGAGTATTGTGAGACTCTGGTTTCATTGCTTCCAAGTTTCTTATGTGACAGTTATAGGAATTACTTGAGTGTAAGGCAATGATTGGCTGTACGAGAGAATTCAGGCTTATACAATGATGTTAAATTGATGGGGCGTCACAGTTGAAATATCTGAACAACTGTTAATTTGAAGAAAGAACATAGTAGCAGAAAAATACAGTTGTAATAATTAGCTTTCAGTTAAGGGCAGAGAGCCTCCTAGGTATCACTAATGGAGAATAAATTATGTTATATACAGCTTCTACAGAACCATGTTAACTTTGGAATTACTTGTGAATGAAATGGAAGTAATATTTTGCAGTAGCATATTAATAAGTACCATGGGCAATGAACATTACAACCTTCTAAACTGAATTAATCCTCTTTTATCGAAAGAGGAAAAGAGGTTAAAATCATTATTTCACCAACCACACCCTTGTTACAGGAGACCTTGAATGGTGAAATGTTAAACAAAGGAGCTAGTCCAGGTAAAATGATGACAAATAATGGACAAATTGATTAATTACAGCTCTAATTAAGTGGGGATGCTGAGGTCTGGTGAAATGTGCTGCAATAATGGTCATATATTTATAAAAATACTAGCTCCAGAGTACAGGTATTAATAACTGTAATATAAAAAATACCTTGAAACTGAAAAACTGAAGACAGTGGTTATCCTTTTCTTACATGGCACCTATGTGGATAGGGTTCAGAGCCACCCTCATTTGCCTGGTCTTAAAAAGGTCAATCAGGGCCTGGTATCCATGGACTTCTCTTTTGGGAGAAATACATCTACTCAAAAGTCCCAAATTCCCACTTCAACAACTAATCCAACATTCACAGTGGCTGAAAACTGTCACATTCTAATATCTGAAAGAATAGTTGTCCACCACCTCAAAACTGTTGCTGATTGATCACTGCAGATACTGTGACAAATATTGCCATTACAAATCATAGTAGCTACATTTCAGCTTATATCAGCTGTCAGACTCGTCCACTTAAATTTCATTATGATCTTGAGCCATCTTGCCCTGTTCATCTCCTCCCTCTCCTCACTTCCACTACATTCTAAATACCAAACTCCTACATGCTTCAAAGATGTAAAAGGGGGACCACCTTGCACCAATCCCCACTGTGCCCGATTACTGTAGATTTTCTGAACTAATCATCTGCCTTTCACAAACATTGTTGGCTTATTTCACTCATTGTAAAGTCTTACGTCAGACACTAACAATTTCTCTTTGTATCACCCAAAATTTCCATCTTCTTCTTCTTCTTCTTCTTCTTCTTCTTCTGTTCCAGCTGAAGACTATAGTTGGGTCGGTGTAAGTTGATCCCTGACAGGTGCATTGCTGTTGCAAGCATTCAACAATGAAGTGCCAACTGCTTCAGACTAAAACACCAATATGGAGTTGTCACATAGACACACACAAAATTACATAACACGACTTCTGACAGTAGACGCATGAAGGTGTTGTGACCGATCCCGGACGGGATCAACTTAGTGACTGAACTATAGTATGATATAGCTCACTATGCTACTCAATCATTCACAAGCCTTTTCCACTCTGAACAGTGGCAACCCACATCCATTTGAACCCACTGCACTCAGTTCTTGGTCTCCCTCTGCTATTTTTGTATTTACCCTCTATGCTTCACTCTAATACTAAATTAACAATTTCTTGATTTTTCAGAATGTGTTGTTTCAATTAATACAGTCTTTTACTTAAGTTATGCCACAGATTTTTTCCTCAATTCTGTTCAGTGTCTCCTCACTAGTTATACCATCTACCCATTTAATTTTCAGCATTCTTGTGTGGCACCACATTTCTAAAGCTTCTGTCCTCTTCTTGCTTGAACTCCTAATCATTGAAGGTTCATTCCAGTCACATGCATTCAGAAAATACTTTCCAACACACAAATTTGTATTTGATGTTTCCAGAAATGATTTTTTCCTATAGCCATTTGGCATTTAATATCTTGCCTACTTTCTCCACTGTAAGTTATTTCATTGCCCAAATAACAAAACTAACCAACAAGTTTTATCTCGTTTTCTGATCTTAATTTGTTCAGTATCCCCTGATTTTATTTTCCCAAATTCCATTACTCTTGTTTCACTCTTGTTAATGTCCATCTTATACTCTCCTTTCAGCACACATTCAATTTAGTTTAACTGCTCCTCCAGCTCCTTTGTTGTATGGTGAAATTAAAATGTCATCGGTGAACAGTAAAGTTTTTATTTAATTCCAATTCCAAATTTCTCCTTGGTTTCCTGCACAGCTTGCTCAATATATAGATTGAATAACAATCTGGAAAGGCTACAACCATATCTTACTCTCTTCCCAACCACAGCACTTCTTCCATACCTCTAGACCCTAAAAATTGTTGCCTGGATTCTGTACAAGTTATGACTCTCTGATCACTATATTCTACACGTTAACTTCTGAAGTGGAAAGAGTGCATTCCAGTCAACATTGTCAAAAGTTTCTTCCAAATCTACAAAAGGTAGATTTGCATTTTCCTTACATATCTTCTAAGACAAGTCGTAAGGTTAGTGTAGCCCCGCACATTACTACATACCTCCTAACCCAGACTAATCTCCCCCCCCCCCCCCCCTCTTTCCCCTCCGCAAACCCAAGATCAACTTCTATCCATCCTTCTGTAAATATTTTGTGTTAGTATTTTGCAACCATAACTTATGAAACTGTTTTTGTTGTTTTGGTATTCAGTCCAGAGACTGGTTTGATGCAGCTCTCTACCCTACTTTATCCTGAGTGAGCATCTTCATAAGAACAGCAACCCACATCTATGAAACCTGCTTACTGTATTCATCTCTCGGTTTCCCTCTGCAATTTTTACTCAACACTCCAATGCTAAATTCATGACTACTTGATGTTTAAGACTTATGTCCTACAAATTGATTTCTTCTTTAAGTATGCCAGGAATTCCTTGTCTCCCTAATTCTGTTAAGTACCTCCTCATCACTTAGCTGATCCACCTACCTAATCTTCAATATTCTTCTGTAGCCCCCCCCCCCCCCAGGGGGCCCACAGCTCTTTTGTGGGTACATTTGTGGTGCGCACGGGGCCCCGAGCCGAAGCAGCCTTTCTTCCGCCCCAGGCTGCTTCACTTTCCCTCCCGGTTCATGCCTTCGCCCGGAGACGGGCGTCCTTTGCGAGTTAAGGTGGTTTCTTGTCTTAGTATCTCTTATTACTTGGTTTCTCCGTTTCCTAACCTTTGCTTCTGTCTTTCTCTTCTTGCTGTACTTTCCTAGTCTTCCTCTCCTCCTCATTAGTCTCCGCTTCGGCGTTTGAGACACTTCTTTCTCTTCACTTCCTCTATTCTTCTTCTTTCCTCCCTGTGCGTGTCTGAAGGCCGACCCACGCATTATCATGCATAGCAGGTGATGGGGTAATGCGTAATTCCCCGCCCCGTGTAGACAAGTAGTGCACGTACGTACCCCCTGGTAAAGGCCAGGCCCAGGGAGGGGTGATTACCCGAGCTGGTACCTTCCGAACGTGCCAATTGGTCCCTCCGTCAGTTCTCGGGAGGTGTGAACAATCACCTAAGGCGGGTAAGCCCTCAGAGAGGGACCCCATTAGGAAGGAGCGCGCCATCGGAGATGCCGGTAATCACGGGGGACACTTCCGCAATGACTTCTTTCTCTTCTTCTGTGACTTTGACTCAGAAACGAAAGATAGATTCGCCTCAGCAAAAGAAAACTTTGCCCAATCTCCCAAAATTCCTTGTTGTCTCTCGAACCGACTGTAAAGATTTCAATTCTGTAAATCCTTTCGTCATTCAGAAAGGTGTTGATGCGATTGCTGGCCCTGTTAAGACATGTTCGCGTCAGCGCAATGGTACATTGTTGCTGGAAGCGGACATTGCCTTCCAGGCCCAAAAACTCATATGGACTACGTTGTTACACACGTTTCCTGTCAAGGTAGAAGCGCATCGCACGCTCAACTCGTCACGGGGGGTAGTTTTCATGAGATCCCTTGATGGGTTGTCCGACGAAGACATACAAACCTATATGTCTGATCAGGGTGTAACAGCCATGCATAAGGTGTTGAAAAAGGTAGATAACCAGCTGACACCGACTCGTACTGTGTTTTTGACGTTCGACAGAGTTGAACTCCCGTCGAAGGTCAAGGCAGGGTATGAAGTTATCTCCATCCGCCCTTATGTACCAAATCCAACACGCTGTTTCCAATGCCACAGGTACAACCATACCCGTGAATCTTGCCCTAATGCAGCAAAATGTGTCACTTGTGGTAGGGACACCCAATGAGGGGGATGGCCCACCTCCGTCCCCTCACTGCCTTAATTGCAACGGTGATTACGTGGCTCCCTCTCGGGACTGCCCTGTATATAAGGATGAAAAGGTCATCCAGCAAATTCCGGTTATGGAAAAGGTATCAACATCTGCCGCTCGAACGTTGTTGATGAGTGGAAAGCCCATTGTCCTCCCAGCAGGCACATACAGTAAGGTCCTCACCTCCACTCGACCTACTAAGGATGCAGGTACGCAGACCCGTGACTTCACTTTCGCTGACACAGTTGTGCGATCGGCCAGCCCGAAGATTGCCCGTTCCACGTCCCCGCTTCCTCCTGGTGCTTCTAAAGTTCAGTCTTAGTCAACCTCTAATAAACAGTGGGCACCTAAACAAGATGCCCATACTTTGAAAAAGGAACCCGTCCGTGAAGATTTTGTGCGTTCTCAGGCTTCTCAACCGTCAACTGCCTCTTCTCACCGTCACTCTTCCAGAAGAGTCGACAAGAAAAAGAGTTCCTCTCCTTCCCCGCCGAGGCGTGACCCATCTGTCACATCGCCCAACAGTAGTCGGCCCCGATCATCTTCTGTCTTGCCGGGACGCACTACCGTTAGCCGGGCAACCGGCATTTTACCGGCAGCGGAAGCTGTCCCTCCTGATAAAGTCGGGAAGGTGGCAGGTGTATCGTTTGATCCTATGGAACATGACACTCTGCCTCTAGATGGCGACAGTAGTGCTCCCTCGAAGTCCGGTCCTTAGCGGCCGTTGAGGTGACCTAGCTTGCTTGTTCCTCTTTATCTTCTTTTCTTCTCTCATTTTCTATCATGGCGCTCCTTCAATGGAATATTCGCGGCATTCGTTCCAACAGAGATGAATTGAAACTTCTACTCAGACTGCACCGTCCATTTGTGGTCGGTCTTCGAGAAACGAAGTTACGCCCACGTATCAATATACCTCCGTGTGTTTTGACCTGCCCCCTGTGGAGGGTATTGCAGCCCATGGAGGGGTTATGTTGCTCGTTAGAGATCACATCTACTACCATCCTATTCCACTGCACACTCAACTACAGGCAGTTGCGTCCACATCATTCTTCCCACCTTTTCCTTTTCTCTTTGTAACATCTATACCCCATCGTCTTCTGCCTTTACTAGGGCAGATGTGCTGCACCTTGTTACCCAACTTCCTTCCCCCTTTTTGGTGATAGGCGATTTCAACGCCCACCACCTCCCTATGGGGTTTTCCGGCCTCTTGCCAGAGAGGCTCCCTTTTAGCGGACATTCTCAACCATCTTAATCTCGTCTGCTTAAACACAGGTGCACCTTTCAGATACGACGCATACCTACTCTCACTTGGACCTTTCGATATGTACTGCTCAACTTGCGCGTCGTTTTCAGTGGTATGCTCTCTCTGATGCATAATCGAGCAACCATTTCCCCTGCATAACTCATCTCAATCATCATACCCTACCTCTGGGTTCCACTAGTTGGAACATCTCGAAAGCTGACTGGGGGCTGTTCTCCTCACTGGCGGTTTTCCATGATGGGAACTTCCCCAGCTGTGACAGTCAGGTCGAATACCTCACGGAAGTCATTCTCAATGCTGCCGCATATTCCATTCCACGCACTTCGCCTTCTCCACGTCGAGTCCCAGTCCACTGGTGGACTGTGGCATGTCGCGATGCTGTTAGAGCCCGGAGACGTGCTCTACGCACCTTTCACCGCCACCCAACATTGGCTAACTGTATCAATTACAAACGTCTATGAGCGCAATGCTGTCGAGTCGTCAAGGAAAGCAAACAGGCCTGCTGGATTGCTTTTACTAGTTCATTTAACAGACTTACTCCTTCTTCTATTGTCTGGGGAGGGGGGGGGGGTGCCTGCGCCGGCTATCTGGCACAAAGGTCCACACCCCAATTCCTGGCTTGACCGTTGCAAATGAAGTCTTCGTAGACCCAGCCAATATATCCAACAGTTTGGGTCGTGGGGGGTGACGAAATTTCTAGGGCTAGTATTGGACAGGAAACCCTGCTGGTCCCCGCGTGTGTCATATCTGGCTGGCCAGTGTTTTAGATCCCTTAACGTCCTCCATGTTCGTAGCGGTACGTCATGGGGAGCAGATCGAACCGTCCTACTTCATCTTTACCGGTCCACTGTCCGCTCAAAATTGGATTACGGAAGCTTCGTTTATTCTTCCGCATGGCCATCCATTTTACGCCGCCTCAACTCGACCTTACCATTACTCCCACCGTATCCCCCCCCTGGAAAATTCCTCGCCTGGAGCTTCGTTGTCCCGGGATACGAAAGCCTCGATTTCACCACTGCTTCTCCGTCGCTGGTTCCATGCACTGCTTGATACGTTTCACGGAGCACCCATCATCTACACGGACGGTTCTTTGGTCGATGGCCATGCTGGATATGCCTTTCTCTATGGTGACCGCATCGAACAGCGGTCATTGCCTTGTGGAAGCAGCATCTTCACCGCAGAACTGGTCGGTATTTTGAGAGCTCTTGAACACCTCAGAGCTCGCCCCAGGGGGTCGTTCGTCATCTGCAGCGACTCCCTGAGTGGCTTACAGGCCCTCGACCAGTTTCTACTGAAACACACAGTGGTGCGAGCCATTCAAGCTGTCTTCGCCCTTGGCGAGTCAGGCCGTTCTGTCGTTTTTGTCTGGACGCCAGGGCACATAGGTATACCGGGCAATGAACGTGTTGATCAGCTGGCCAAGCAGGCCACAACTATGCGGTCCCTGGATATTGGCCTCCCAGTTTCCGACCTCCAAACCCAGTTGACCCGCAAGGTCTTAGGGGTTCGGAATTCTGAATGGGCAGATTCCACTGAACCAAATAAGCTCCGTGCTGTCAAGCCGTCTACCGCTGCATGGAAGACGTCACTGAGGGCTTCTCGCAGGGAGTCGGTTGTCCTTTGCCGACTCCGTATAGGCCATACTTGGCTTACGCATGGTCATCTTCTGCGTCGCGAGGACCCTCCTCAGTGTCGATGTGGTGCGACTTTGACGGTCGCCCACATCTTAATTGAATGCCAGAATTTAGCCGCAGTGAGACGAAATTTTAATATCCCTGACGCTTTGCAGCTAGCATTAGCTGACAATACCTCCACGGTTGACTCTGTTTTAAATTTTATGCGTGAGTGTGGACTTCACAAGTCACTTTAATGTTTGTGTTTGTCTGTCATTTCTCTGTCCTCCGCCTGCTTAAGTCTGTTAGGTAGGTGGTTTTAACGTGTTCCAGAGTGGCTGGGTGTGTTCCTTATATCCTTGTGACCACCCAGCAAACACACTCTTGTGCTGCTTCAGCTGTTTTATCTCTTCTTCGTTTTTAATCGTATCCTTTCTTTCTATTAGTCTGTAAGTTTTAAACTTTGACTTGTTAATGCATTCACTTCGGATCGCTTAACAAAATGTTTTATCTCTTTGACTGGAAAAAGGGACTGATAACCGTCGTTGTTTAGTCCCTTCAAAAACCCAACAACAACAACAACAACCTCAACTCGATTCACCATCGGAGGTTATGCCTGGCGATAGGAGCTTTTTACACAAGTCCTGTTGACAGCCTCTATGCCGAAGCTGCTGAATTACCTTTACCATATCGACGCGACATATTACTGTGTCGGTATGCATGCCGTTTACTTTCAATGCCTCACCATCCTTCCCATCCGTCGTTCTTTAACGACTCCCTCGATAGCCAATATGGGCTATCTGCGATTGCCCTGCTCCCTTCTGGAGTCCGTTTTCGTCGCTTGCTTTGGCAGCTCGATTTTACTCTCCCTTCCACATTTCAAACAGGTGAGAGCCCAGTGCCATCTTGGCTACAGGCTCAAGTTCGCATTCACCTCGAACTCACCTCAGTCCCGAAGGAGAGCACTTATGCTGCTCGCGGTTTTTTGAACTTGTGCACGGCTCGAAAATTCAGTTTTCATATACACAGATAGCTCAAAGACCAATAATGGGGTCGGATGTGCATTTGTCGTCGTGGATGACTGTTACCAGGACAGGCTTAATGCCCACAGCTCGAATTTCACAGCGGAGCTTTTTGCCCTCTATCAGTCTGTACTCTTCATCCATCGACACCATTCTCCTCCTTATGTTATCTGCTCTGACTCTCTCAGCGCCATCCAGAGTCTGAGCGACCCCTTTTCAGCCCATCCCATTGTGCACCGAATCAACCGCTCCCTTCAGTTATTAGCTTCTGATGGCCCTCGTGTTCACCACCTGTGGGTACCTGGCCACACAGGCGTGCCTGGTAACGAGGCTGCTGATGCCGCTGCCAAGGCTGCAACTTGCTTACGTCGGACAGCTACGTACTCTGTCCCATCGCATGATATTCAAGGGGCTCTTTCGCAGCGCCTTATATCGTCGTGGCATAATGTGTGGTTTTCACTTACTAATAATAAGCTCCGGACCATTAAACCACTCTCGGTGGCTTGGATGACCTCATCAAGCCGCTCGCGACGACGAGAGATCATCTTGTCCCGGTTGCGGATTGGACATTGCCGGTTCAGTAACTACCACTTGCTCAGTGGTGACCCCGCACCGTTATGTTCCTGTGGCCACCCGCTGTCGGTGCGTCATGTTTTATTGTCGTGTTCAAATTTTACTCCTGTTCGGCTTGCACTACATCTGCCGGACACATTGGAAGCAATTTTAGCTTATGACGTGTGCGGGCTGTTGCTCGAGTATTGGATTTTATCAATTTGACCAATTTGTCAAGGGACATTTAGCTCTTCGCTTTGTTTTTTTTTATTCTATGTTTTTTAGCTGTTTTTATATAGTCTTAATATCCTTGGGTATATCCCAGTTTTGATTTGGGTGCTAATGACCTTAGTAGTTGTGTGCCCTAAAACCAGAAGAAGGAGAAAAAAAAAGGAAAAAAACAAACACACATTTGCTCATTATTGAACCTACCAGTAACAATCTTAGCAGCCCGCTTCTAAATAGCTACTATGTCTTCCTTCAAACTGGTCTGGTGAGATCCGAAACACTTGAACATTACTCAAGAAAGGGTCACACAAGTGTTCTATATGAGGTATCCTTTACTGATGATGGCATTTCTGGCTGTTAGATCCCAACTGGGGTCATGTGCAGCCTGCCTAGTGCAAGTCTTTCTTGGCGATGCTAGTTCGGTGACTTGTGTGTCGATGATGATGATGATGATGATGACACAATACCCAGACCACCTAAGAGAGAAAAATCTGTGATCCAACCTGGAATCCAACCCGGGCCACCCATGTGGCAACTCAACACACAGGTCTACCAGGTTACAGAGGCGGACTTCTTTACTGATGAACCAAATCTCCCCAAAATTCTCCCAATAAGCCGAAGTTGCTTTTCCCACTACTGTCCTTACTTGTTTATTCCATTTTATATCTCTCGGAATTGTTATGCCTAGATATTTAATCAACTAGACCTTGTCAAGCAACATACTACTAATGCTGCATTCAAACATTGTGGGATTGTTTTACCTACTCATCTGCGACACCTTAAATTTTTTTCCATATTTAATGTTAGCTGCCATTCATTACACAAACTAAAAATTTTGTCTTAGTTATCTTGCATCTTACTACAATCATCACCCCAGGGGGCCCACAGTTCTTCTGTGGGTACGTGTGTGGCGCACACGGGGCCCCCAGCCGAAGCAGCCTTCCTTCCCGCCCCAGGCTGCTTCAGTTCCCCCTCGGTTTATGCCTTCACCCGGAGACGGGTGGCCCGTGTGAGTTTAGGTGGTCTCTTGTACCAGCCTTTTTTCTTTTCTCGGTTTTTCTTCTCCTAACCTTTGCTTCTGCCTCTCTCTCCTCACTGTACTCTTCTGCCCTTCCCCTTCTCCTTTAGTCTCTCGCTCGGCGTTTGAGACTCAACCTTTCCCACTTCTTTCTTAGAAAAGGAAACTTGATGAATCAAAGTTCAAGAAAATTTTTCCTTGCTTGCCAAATTTCCTTGTTGTTTCATGCACTGATGACCTTGATTTCTCGTCCGTGAATGCCTTTGTAATACAATGGGGTGTCGATGCGATTGCAAGTGCTGTTGCTGTTGCGATTTCAGGTTGGTCCCACCAACGTAATGGGACACTGTTGCTGGAAACCGAAGGTGCCTTCCAAGTTCAGAAGTTGCTTCGCACTACACTGTTGCTTTCCTTTCCTGTTAAGGTTGAACCTCATTGTACCCTAAACTCATCGCAGGAGTTAGTGATCTCAAGATACCTTGCCGGCCTGTTCGATGAGGAATTACAGGAGTACCTTTCCGACCAGGGTTTAACAGCTGTACATCATGTGATGAAGAGAGTTAACAACAACTTAACACCAACTCAAACAGTGTTCTTGATCTTCGACAAAGTTGACCTTCCTTCGAAGATAAAAGCAGGCTATAAAATCATCTCTGTTCGCCCATATGTTCCACTCGCTGTTATTGGTGTCAGCATTTCAATCATAACCATCAGTTGTGCCCCAATGCAGCAAAATGAGTTACCTGTGGTAGGGACACCCATGAGGGTGACTGCCCACCTCTGTCCCCTCCCTGCATCAACTACATGGGTGACCATCCTGCTGATTCTCGCAAATGCCCTGTATATAAAGATGAGTGGACCATCCAGGAAATGAGTGTCAAGGAAAAAGGTTTCCTCTCTGCTGCCCGGAAATTACTAGCAAGTAGAAAGCCTGCTGTGCTGCCAGCGGGTACCTAAAGCAATGTCCTTTCGTCTCCTCGATCAACGAAGGAGACAGGTACACAGATGTGTGACTTTACCTTCAGCGACACAGTTGTCAGATCAGCCAGCTCAAAGATCCTGCTCGACATCTGCAATGCCTTCTGCTCACTCTAAATCCCAGTCCACATCAGTTTCACAGTAATCACGGGCCACTAAGTCGGAAGCCAGTACTTCGAAAAAAGATCCTATTCGCAAAGATTTTCGAAAAACGTCATCTTCCCAACCAAAGGCTCATTCTCCAAAAGGCACACAAAAAGAGAAGTTCCTCTCCTTCCCTGCCACGGTGTGACTCTGCAGTCACGCCGCCCAGCAGTAGACGGCCCCGGCCATCCTCTGTGTCGTCAGGATGCTCTACTGCTTGCTGATCTGCCGGTATTTCACCGGCAGAGGAAGCTGCCCCTTCCGATCAAACCAGGAAGGAGACAGAACAGATGTCTGAACCCATGGAGCATGACTGTCCATCTGTCGATTTCAGTAGCAGTGCTTGGAGCCAGGCCCTCAGCAGCCGTCGAGGTGATCCCTTCTTGCCTTCTCCCTTTTTTCTTCTTCTCTTGCTTTCTTCATGGCAATCCTTCATTGGAACATCAGAGGCATTCGTTCCAACCCCGATGAATTAAGACTACTACTTTGATTGCACTGCCCACTTATCCTCGGTCTGCAAGAAATGAAGATCAGGCCAACCGATCATATCAATTTCCTACAATATACTGCAGTGTGTTTAGATTTACGTCCTGTGGAAGGTATTCCTGCCCATGGAGGTGCTATGCTGCTCATTCGGGAAGATGTCTATTATCACCCCATCCCACTTCCAACTCCCCTACAGGCGGTTGCCGTCCATGTCACCATCTCCACATTCACTTTCCCTCTTTGTAATATCTACACCCCGTCGTCATCTGCCGTTCTTAGGGCAGACTTACTGCACATTGTTTCTCAGCTTCCTACGCCGTTTTTGTTGATAGGCGACTTCAATGCCCACCACCCTCTATAGGGCTCTCCAGCTTCTTGACAGAGGCGCTCTCGTTTGGCTGACCTTTTCAACCACCTTAACCTTGTCTACCTAAATACCGGCGAACCAACTTTCCTATCAGACATGAACGCATACCTATTCCCATCTGTACCTCGCTATTTGCACTACTCCACTTGCACAATGTTTCGAGTGGTATGTTCTGTCTGATAGGTACTCGAGCAACCATTTCCCCTGTATAATTTCTCTAATACGTCATACCACTTCTCCATGTTCCGCTAGCTGAAACATCTCCAAAGCTGACTGGGGCCTCTGTTCTTCCGTGGCGCTTTTCCATGATCAAAACTTCCCCAGCTGTGACAGTCAGGTCAACTACCTCACGGACGTCATCCTCACCGCTGACGAACATTCCATACCCCGAACTTCAACATCTCCACGTAGGGTCCCAGTTCCCTGGTGGAATGCAGCACGTAGTGATGCTATTTGAGCCCTGCAATGTGCTCTACATCTGTTTCAATGCCGGCCTACTTTGGAAAATTGTATTAATTACAAAAGACTATGAGCGGAATGCCGTCGTGTCATTAAAGAAAGCAAAAAAGCTCGCTGGACTTCTTTCAAGAGTTCTTTCAATAGATTTACTCCTTCGTCGGTTGTCTGGGGTAATGAACACCGATTATCTGGCACTAAGGTCTATTCCCCAATCCCCGGCCTGAACATAGCAAGCCAAGTTCTCGTGGAACCTGTTGATATCTGCAATGCTTTGGGCCGCTCTTTCACTGAGGTCTCAAGCTCAGATACTTATGACCCTGTCTTCCTCCCCCAAAAACAGGCCAAAGAAGCACGAACTCCTGCTACATCTCCCAACCGTGAAAGTTACAATGCCACCTTCACCATGCAGGAGCTAGAACGTGCCCTTGCCCTCTCCCGGTCTTCTGCCCCGGGGCCCGATGCCATTCATATTCAGATGCTGAAGAACCTGTCCCCTGCAGGTAAATGCTTTCTTCTTCGCGCTTATAATCGCGTCTGGACTGAAGGTGAAGTTCCCACTCGTTGGCGTGAAGCAATTGTTGTCCCGATACCGAAACCAGGGAAGGACAAACATCTTCCTTCCAGTTATCGCCCCATTTTCCTGACCAGCTGTGTCTGAAAGGTAGTGGAGTGCATGGTGAGTGCTCGGCTAGTTTGGATACTTGAATCTAAATACCTCCTCACTAATGCCCAATTTTGTTTCGAAGGCATCACTCTTCTATTGATCACCTTGTTACCTTGTTGACCTTCGTTATGGATAACTTTTGCCGAAAGTGGCAGACGGTGCCTGTTTTCTTCGATTTGGAGAAGGCTTATGACACTTGTTGGCGGGCTGGTATTCTCCACACCATGCATACATGGGGTCTTCGCGGCCGTCTCCCCCTCTTTATTCGTGCTTCCTTGAAAGATCGCGTGTTCAGGGTACGAGTGGGATCTGTTTTGTCGGACACCTTTCGCCAAGAGAATGGCGTGCCACAGGGCTCGGTTTTGAGCGTGGCACTTTTCGCCATTGCGATCAACCCAATTATGGGTTGCCTCTCAGCTGATGTCTCAGGCTCACTGTTTGTGGACGACTTCACGATCTATTGCAGCGCGCAGAGAATGCGTCTCCTGGAGCGTCGTCTTCAGCGTTGCCTTGACAATCGCTATTCCTGGAGTGTCGCAAACGGCTTCCATTTCTCCCATGACAAAATGGTTTGTATCAACTTCTGGAGGTACAGAGAGTTTCTTCCGCCATCTCTCCATCTCGGCCCCGTCGCTCTCCCCTTTGTGGGGAGATGACATTTTTAGGGCTAACGTTGGATAGGAAATTTAGCTGGTCTCCTCATGTCTTCTCTGGCTGCCCGCTGTACTCGTTCCCTCAATGTTCTAAGTGTTCTTAGTGGTACATCATGGGCCGCGGATCGTACCGTCGTGCTTCACCTCTATCGGTCTACTGTCAGATCCAAGCTGGATTACGGGGGTTTTGTGTACTCTTCTGCACGGCTGTCCATTTTACGCCACTAAACTCAATTCACCATCGGGGGTTACGCCTGGCGATAAGAGCCTTTTACACTATCCCCATTGACAGCACCTATGCTGTAGCTGCTGAATTACATTTAACCTATCGATGTGACATACTGCTGTGTTGGAACACATGCCATCTGCTTTCAATGGCCCACCACCCTTCCTATACATCATTCTATAATAACTTCCTTGATAGCCATTATGGACTGTCCATGATTTTTCCTTTGTTAACAAGTTAATGCAGTCCCGTTTTTTGTGATAACATACTTGCACATTTCCCAAAATTTATGCTTTATGAAACTATGTTCATGGAGAAAAAACTGATGTAACTGATGTTGACATAGCTTTCACCTTTTAGTAGTATTCATAAATGTTTAATCCACATCTGCCCATCCATATTTAGGTTTTCTGGGATTGTTTCTTTCAAAGGACACGGCCAATTTCCTACACCCATTCTTATCCAAAACTCCAAGCTGTCGACAGACATTAATTTCTGATCTTCCTTTCATAAACATTAGGTACACAAGTTTTTTGACCCTTTGTATTTATTCAAATACATATTTCACATTTTGTTATTCGCAGTACACGCCAAGTTGACTCGGGATGTTATTCCCATTTACGATCCATACCATCAGCCATTGTGCTAAGTGTAAGCTGACTTAGTAAATGTGACTGGTAGGTTTTCATACTTAGTCTGATGCTTTTCAACAGTTTATTCTTATTGTGAAGTGCAAATATTTATGTAAATACTTTTTGTGATGTTTTTCTGAACAATTGAGACGGCACAGTGTATTTTAACCTCCAAAAGCTGCCTACAGTGTAAGATGCAGACACTGAGCATATGTCACAAAGTTACTAATGTGCATATTTGTGCTTAAGAATTTGAATAAATACTTGAACATCATAGTGAGAAACACGGAAAAATACCCAAATTGCCCAGTTCTACATTAGTTACAAAATGACAAATATAAAGGCTTGCTGAAAACATCGATTACAAAAGAATGAAATTATATCAAAAGTTTCAACTTTCTATAAAGTTACCAGTCCGAGTTGCGCTTGGCCCATAAAATAGGACAAAATTCAGATGCCCTATAATAAATAAAGCTCCTGCCAATTATTTTGATGCATATGATATATCATGTATGAAATATAAAAATTATTTCCGACATATTACACCAGTTTTTGAAGGTTGTTAAGTATCAAGGTTGGTTTCTACTTTACTGTTATTCATACCATCACCCAAGCATACTTCACAGATACAAAACTGTCATCCCTGGCTGCTGCATTCAGAGTGACACTCTGTGGAGATGAGATAGGTGGGGAGAGGTGAGCTGAGAAGAGGAGGGGGAGGAACGGTAATGGATGCAAGGTAGTGGTGGGGATGGATACAGCATGGCTTTATGAAGCATGCAGGTATTAGATGTGTGGAAAGAGAATTCAGTTTAATAATGGTGTGGGAGAGTGAAGGCAAATTGTGATATATCACCACCAACAATACCAATACAGTTGGCGTCCCTTCCATATAAAAAAATGCCTGCCTTACAGTAGACATACGTGGACAGTATATCTGCTGGGATGGGAACTCCCATTTTTAATATCCTGAAGGTCTCACAACAGCAATGGCAGACTAGCTATGTGTGTCTGAGGCCCAGGGTGGCAAAATAAAATAAGGGGCCCCTCTTTAACCCCCCCCCCCCCCCTTATTCCTCCCATTATGCCTAGTTGCTGACAGTAGCAGTACTGAATTGCTGAAATAGTGATCATTTGCCCTCTGTTATGATCACTTGAACAACTTTTGCCACCTAGAGTAAATGTACGAAAGTTGATATTGTAGACTAGTTTTCAATAAAGAAAAAAGTTTGTAAATAATATGTTGAAATGAGGACTGCTGTCTGTCATCCGGGAAAAACTGCTTACGTTGCAGACAGAAACGTTTCATGGCCGGCATCATTTCACTGTGAAATAGATGCCAATGAACTTCTCTGGTCACAGATTAAGAATAGCCCAGCAAGGAATAACATGTGGAACTGAATGAAGTGAAAATACGTCTGGTTAGAGTAGTCAATGAGCACCACATATGTCAGAAATGTGTGTAGTACATGAAAAATCAGATGGAACAGGGATGAAATTGTTCATGCTTATAAAGAGTGTTTAGTTGGTGTGTTGGTGGTGGCGGCAGTGGTGGTGACGGTGGCAGTAACTTCTGTGTATGTGTTTCCTCAGATGGGTGGTTGTTCTGCCTGTGTTGGGAACAAAGAGCTTGTACAATAACATTACTGCTAGGTAGTTTCATTTATTTGTTCAGTTTCTTAAAATCCAACTTAAGTGCTTGTCAGGTGGAGCAGGAAAGAATTAGTGTGTAATTATGTCCATAAATACACATTTTATTCTAATTATTGTTCATGATTTCTGATTTTTTACACATGTAAGCAACTTGATTGTCAGAAACGTCACCTTCTGCCTTCATCGCCCCCAGTTAACCTGAATGTATAATTTTGCTCCCATCACCCTGCCCCCTCAGGGGCTCACATTGATTTGCTGATTACGGGCTTGGCGAACCTGGGGTCTTGAGCTGTGGACTGTGTTGCGCCAACAGTCGGCGACACCATAAGCTCCGTGCGTGCTTCAACGACCATCGTTTGGTGTGACAGTGGAATGTTGTATGTTTCAGAGCTCTGGGATCTTGGCTTAATCGCCCGGGTTGCGAAGACGGTACAAACATCTATTAAAAAAACCCTCAGTCTCAAGGTGTGCTACATGCCGAGGAGATGCATGGCTGTTGAGGGTGAACAGTCGCTAGTGGGCAACCTCTGGGAAACCTGCTGCACCTCAGTTGTATAAGGCTTCCCAGGCAAGTGAGTCTCTACCTGGATGGACATAGTTTGATAGCTGCTCGTGGGACGAGAATAAAAAGAGCAATTAATAGCATTGGCATACACAAAACGTCGTCTCTAGGTGTGCCTAAACAGAGTTTAACGTGAAGACGTATGATCCTATGACGTTCCCTTCCCTTGCCACCTCATGGGAGGAATGTAGGGGCCTGAATAGATCGGAGCCATATTTGGCACAATATCTAGTCTGTGCGCGTACCAATGGAGAGTCATTCATTTCCACTAAGCCTCAGTTCTTCGTCGACCATCTTGAAGATAAGTTTGGTGAAGTGACGTTATCTTCAAAGATGAGAAGTGGGGCTGTTCGGTTACAGATGGCGACCCCAGCCCAGTCCCAGGCATTATTTGCTTGCGACAAGCTGGGTGATATCCCGGCGAGTGTCACTCCCCACAAATCCTTAAACATGGTCTAGTGTCTAATCTATAACAGAGATCTGTTGTTCCAGACCTACGAAGAGGGGTTCACTTCCTCTGGCAGGTGTACAGGGGACCTAAAGAAAACAGGTTTTCCACTGGTGCTTTTATTATGGCCTTCGAAGGCGATAGACTGCCTGAGAAGTTCAAGATAATGAGATATACCGGTGTGATGTGATGCCATATGCCCCCCCCCCCCTCCTATGCAGTGATTCAGATGCTGGACGTTTCGCCACATGTCATCCCAATGTACTTCCAGCCCAACCTCCAGAGAATGTGGGTGGCCATTACACCCGGGCACACCACGTACCCCACCTCCCCTTTGCGTGAACTGTGGGCAACATCATCCACCATGCTCGCTAAACTACACTGTTCTCCACCGGGAAAGGAAAAAAATGGAAATACAGATCCTGGACTGGCTGACTTTCCCTGAGGCACGCAACAAGTACGAACGGCTTCACCCTGTACAAATGTTAACATCTTTTGACGCAGCCACAGCATCACCAGCTACTTTGAGAACTTTATCACCAGTGTCCTCCCCATCTTTGATGGCCCGTAGGGCCCAACTTTCCACTGCTCCCTTGATGGGTGGGGGCACCTCTCGCTCGGAAAGGGTCCCTTGGGGCATTTCCTTCAGAGGCTTCCATGAGTGGATTGGATTGGAGAATCCTAGCCAGAGGCTGCAGGATCCACCTGCTTCAAGTTGACAGGCTTTCCGATCGATGATGGGCCCTGAAACCACCTGTGAGAAATCCTCCCAGCCCTCAAAACCAAAAGCAAGCGAAAGGAGCACTCCTCGGTGGCTTCAAAGTCACAGCTCCCTACATCATCTTCCTCTGAAGATGAGGTGGAGCCACTGCGGAATGGCAGAGCACATTGAGGCACTATGCTCAGATGCTCAAGGCCGTTCCCCGTCGGGGGCTCAAATCCTCCCTCAAGAATGGATGTTCGTGCTGTATTCAGTATAAGTAAACTTATAAGAAGTTTGTAAGTTTAGGGACTGATGACCCGCAGTTAAGTCCCATAAGTTTTACAAACAGTTAAACATTCTGATAAGGTGGAGATCCTCGCGTCCCCTGAGAATCTGGCTCTCACTGAGACCATTCAGCAAATGGTCTTAAATGATGTAGATACACAACAGCTGGCAGGAAGAAAATCTTTGGACTGAAGATCTTTTGTCCTACTTCATGGCCTTCCAGCAAGGAGTTAATCAAATCCTTCAGTGGAATTGTCGTTGGTTTTTTTTCAATCATCTAGCTGAGCTGCAGCAGGTGTTGTGCCGATTGCCCATGCTCTGTTTGGCACTACAGGAAACCCCCCCCCCCCCCCCCCCCCCCCCCCCCCGGGGCCCACAGTTCTTTTGCGGGTACGTGTGTGGCGCGCACGGGGCCCCGAGCCGAAGCAGCCTTTCTTCTGCCCCAGGCTACTTCACTTTCCCTCCCGGTTTGTACCTTCGCCTGGAGACGGGCGTATTTCGCAAGTTAAGGTGGTTTCTTGTTGTAGTTTCTCTTATTGCTTGGTACCTTCCTTTCTTACCCTTTGTTTCTGTCTTTCTCTCCTTGTACTCTCCTAGCCTTCTTCTCCTCATTAGTCTCCGCCTCGGCGTTTGAGACACTTCTTTCCTTCTTTCTCTTCACTTCCTCTATTCTTCTTCTTTCCTCCCTGTGCGTGTCTGAAGGCACGCATTATCATGCATAGCAGGTGACGGGGTAACGTGTAATTCCCCGCCCCAAGTAGACAAGTAGGGCACGTACGTACCCCCTGGTAAAGGCCAGGCTCAGGGAGAGGTGATTACCCGAGCTGGTACCTTCCGAACATGCCGATTGGTCCCTCCGTCAGTTCTCGGGAGGTGTGACCTGAGGTGTGAACAATCACCTAAGGCGGGTAAGCCCTCAGAGAGGGCCCCCACTAGGAAGGAGCGCGCCATCGGAGACGCCGGTAATCACGGGGGACACTTTCGCGATGACTTCCTTCTCTTCTTCAGTGACGTTGACCCAGAAACGAAAGATAGATTCGCCTCAGCAAAAGAAGACTCTGCCTAATTTACCGAAATTTCTTGTTGCCTATCGCACCGACAGAAAATATTTCAATTCTGTAAATCCTTTCGTCATCCAGAAAGGTGTTGATGCGATTGCTGGCCCTGTTAAAACCTGTTCGCGTCAGCGCAATGGCACATTGTTGCTGGAGGCGGACAGTGCATTCCAAGCCCAAAAGCTAATCCGGACTACGTTGTTACGCACGTTTCCAGTCAAGGTAGAAGCGCACCGCACACTCAACTCGTCACGGGGGGTAGTTTTTACGAGATCCCTTGACGGGTTGTCTGATGAAGACATCCAATCCTATATCTCCGATCAGGGTGTGATAGCCGTCCATAGGGTGATGAAAAAGGTAGATAACCAGCTGATACCGACTCGTACTGTGTTTTTGACGTTCGACAGCGTTGAACTCCCGTCGAAGGTCAAAGCAGGGTATGAAGTCATCTCCGTCCGCCCTTATGTACCTAACCCAACGCGCTGTTTTCAATGCCACAGGTACAATCACACCCGTCAATCTTGCCCTAACGCAGCAAAATGTCACTTGTGGTAGGGACGCCCATGAGGGGGATTGCCCACCTCCGTCCCCTCACTGCCTTAACTGCAACGGCGACCATGCGGCTTCCTCTCGGGACTGCCCTGTATATAAGGATTAAAAGGTCATCCAGCAAATTCGGGTTACGGAAAAGGTATCAACATCTGCCGCTCGAAATATGTTGGCGAGTCAAAAGCCCACTGTCCTCCCACTGGGCACATACAGTAAGGTCCTCACCTCCACTCGACGTACTAAGGATTCGAGTACCCAGACCTGTGATTTCACTTTCGCTGACACAGTTGTGCAATCCGCCAGCCCAAAGATTGCCCGTTCCACGTCCCCGCTTCCTCCTCCTGTTTCTAAAGTTCAGTCTTCGTCAACCTCTAGTAAACAAGATGCCAGGACTTTGAAAAAGGAACCCGTCTGTGAGGATTTTCTGCATTCTCAGGCTTCTCAACTGTCAACTGCCTCTTCTCACAGTCACTCTTCTAGAATAGCCAACAAGAGAGAGAGTTCCTCTCCTTCCCCGCCAAGGCGTGACCCATCCGTCACGCTGTCGAACAGTAGTCGGCCCCGATCATCTTCTGTCTCGCTGGGACGCACTACTGTTAGCCGGGCATCCGGCATTTTACCAGCGGCGGAAGCTGCCCCTCCTGATAAACTCAGGAAGGTGGCAGATGACTCGTTTGAACCTATGGAACTCGACACTCTGCCACTAGATGGCGACAGTAGTGCTCCCTCGAAGTCCGGTCCTCAGCGGCCGTCGAGGTGACCCCACCTGCTTGTTCCTTTTTATCTTCCCTTCTCTTTTTTTTATCATGGTGCTCCTTCAGTGGAATGTTCGCGGATTTTGTTCTAATCGGGAGGAATTAAAACTACTCCTTAGATTGGGCTGCCCGCTTCTAGTCTGTCTCCAAGAAACTAAGTTACCTCCATATGATCGTGCAGACTTCCTCCACTATACCTCTGTGCGTTTCGACCTGCCACCTATGGAAGGTACCCCAGCCCATGGATGGGTTCTGATGCTCATTCGGGACGACGTCTATCACCATCCCATTTCATTGCATACTCACCTACAGGCATTCGCTGTCCGCATCACTCTATCCACATTTTCCTTTTCCCTCTGTAATATGTACTCGCCATTGTCATCCGCCCTTACTAGGGCAGATGTGCTACACCTCGTTGACCAGCTCCCTTCACCTCCGTCCCCTCACTGCCTTAACTGCAACGGTGACCAACCCGTATGGGGCTCTCCGGCACCTTGTCTGAGAGGCTCCCTTTTGGTGGACATTCTCCAACACCTCAATCTTGTCTGTCTCAACACTGGTGCACCGACCTTCCTTTCCGACATGACACACACCTATTCCCATATAGACCTCGCAATATGCACTCCTCAGCTTGCCGGTCGGTTTGAGTGGTATGCACTTTCTAGAAACGTACTCGAGTGACCATTTCCCTTGTATCATCCACTTCCTGCATCATTCCCCATCTCCTCGTCCCACCAGTTGGAACATTTCTAAAGCCGACTGGGTGCTTTATTCTTCCATTGTTGTTTTTCACGATCAGAATTTACCCAGCTGTGACAGTCTGGTCGAATACCTCACAGAGGTTATTCTCACCGCTGCCGAACGTTCCATACCTCGTACATCCTCTTCTCCACGTCGTGTCCAGGTCCCTTGGTGGACTGCAGCCTTCCGCGACGTGCATAGAGCCCGGCGCCGTGCTTTCCCCCCCTTCCGCCGCCATCCAACGTTGGACAATAATATCAACGACTGCGAGAGCAATGTCGTCGTGTTAGAAACGACAGCAAAAAAGCTTGCTGGACTACTTTCACTAGTTCTTTTAACCGTTTTACTCCCTTTTTGGCTGTCTGGGGTGGCCTACGCCGTTTATCCAGCATCAAGGTCCACTCCCCGATTTCTGGCCCTACCGTCGAGAACGCAGTCCTTGTGGACCCCGTTGATGTTTCCAACGCACTGGGCCGTTTCTTTGCGGAGGTTTCGAGCTCTGCCCATTACCATCCTGCCTTCCTCCCTCGCAAACAGGGAGAGGAGGCACAGCCGCCTTCTTTCCACTCTTTTAATCATGAAAATTATAACGTCGCCTTCACCATGCAGGAGGTAGACCGTGCTCTCGCGCTGTCCCGATCTTCTGCTCCCTGGCCCGATTACATTCATATTGAGATGCTGAAGAACCTCTCTCCTGCGGGCAAGTGCTTTCTTCTTAGAACCTACAATCGCATATGGACTGAGGGTCATGTTCCCACAAGTTGGCGTGAAGCCATTGATGTCCCCATCCCCAAACAAGGGAAGGACAAACATCTTCCTTCCAGTTATCGCCCCATTTCTCTGACGAGCTGCGTCTGTAAGGTGATGGAACGCATGGTTAACGCTCGGTTGGTCTGGCTCCTCGAATCTCGCCGCCTCCTAACAAATGTCCAATGCAGTTTTCGTCGACACTGCTCTGCTGCTGATCAACTCGTTACGTTGTCGACCTTCATTATGAATAACTTTCTATTGAAGCGTCAAACAGTAGCAGTGTTCTTCAACTTGGAGAAGGCATACAATACCTGTTGGAGAGCGGGCATTCTCCGCACATTGCACACATGGGGCCTTCGGGGCCGCCTTCCTCTTTTCATCCAAGCGTTTTTTGCGGATCGCAAGTTCCAGGTAAGGGTGGGCTCTGTTTTGTCAGATACCTTTCGCCAGGAAAATGGGGTACCGCAGGGCTCCGTCTTGAGTGTGGCTCTCTTTGCCAGTGCAATCACTCCGATCATAGATTGCCTTTCAGCTGATCCCTTTTTGTAGACGATTTCACAATTTATTGCAGCGCCCAGCGGACGTGTCTCTTGGAGCGTTGTCTTCAACGCTGTCTTGACTGTCTATATTCCTGGAGCATTGCAAACGGCTTCTGCTTCTCCACTGAGAAAACGGTGTGTATAAACTTTTGGAGATACAAGGAATTTCTTCCACCTTCTCTACGTCTCGGCCCTGTTGCTCTCCCTTTCGTGGAGACTACGAAATTCTTGGGACTCATGTTGGATCGTAAACTTTGCTGATCCACACATACTTAATGTTCTTCGTGTGCGCAGTGGCACGTCATGGGGAGCGGATCGAACCGTCCTGCTTCACCTTTACCAGGCCACTGTTCAGTCGAAGCTCGACTACGGAAGCCTTGTATACTCTCCTGCACGGCTGTCGACTCTCCGCCGTCTCAACTCTCCGCCGTCTCAACTCTATCCACCATCGGGGATTACTTCTGGTGATCGGTGCATTTTATACCAGCCCTGTTGAAAGTCTGTATGCTGAGGCTGCTGTATTACCCTTGACCACTCGACGTGACATACTCTTGTGTCGGTACGCATGCCGCCTGCGATCGATGCCCAACCATCCATCTTACCAATTATTTTTTGACGACTCACTCAATCGCTAATATCAGTTGTCTGCGATTGCCTTGCTTCCACCTGGAGTTCGGTTTCGCCGCCTGCTACAGCGGCTCGATTTTACCCTCCCTTCCACCTTTCGGTTGAGCGAAAGCCCATTGCCACCATGGCATCGGGCCCAGGTTCACACTCACCTTGAACTTAGTTCACTCCCCATGGAGAGCACTCCGGATTTGGTATACCGCTCGAGGCTTGTCGAACTCTGTTCGCGGTTCGATAATGCCATATTTATTTACACTGATGGTTCCAAGAGCACTGCCGGTGTCGGATCTGCCTTCGTTGTCGGGGACAACCGTTTCCAATACAAGCTCCCTGACCGGTGCTCGAACTTCACGGCTGAGCTTTTTGCCTTCCACCAGGCTGTTCTGTATACCTGCCGCCACCGCCAACCTTTCTATGCCATATGTTCGGACTCCCTCAGTGCCCTGCAGAGTCTTAAGGACCCTTTCTCGAACCATCCTCTCGTGTATCAGATCTAACGCTCCCTCCAGTTGCTAGCAGATGACGGCTGTCACGTTTCTTTCCTGTGGGTCCCTGGCCACGTGGGTGTACCCGGGAATGAGACCGCCTACATAGCAGCCAAGGCCACAGCTCTTTTGCCTCGCATAGATACCTTTTGCGTCCCATCGGACGATGTTCAACTGGCTCTTAGCCGCAGTATCGTGTCGTAATGGCACAGTGCGTGGTTTTCACTGTACAACAATAAATTGAGAACTGTAAAACCGATCCCGACTGCCTGGAGGACCTCCTCATGCCCCTCTCGGCGGGAGGAGGTCATCCTGGCCCGGTTGCGGATCGGTCACTGCCGTTTCAGCCACCGTCACTTGCTATCCGCCGAGCCTGCACCGCTGTGCTCCTGCGGTGAACTACTGACAGTGTGACGTGTTTTACTGTCTTTTGTTAATTTTAATCATCTCTGTGTAGCCCTTCACTTTCCGTCTACTCTGGAGGAAATTTTAGCTGATGTCACACGAGCAGCTGCTCGAGTTTTGCGTTTTATCAACTTGGCCAACTTATCGAAGGATATTTAACCCTTTTAATTGTCTTTAATCTTTCGTTTTTATCCTCTTCTTGATGTTCTGGCAGTCACCAATTTTTTTTTTTTTGAGATCTAGCGAATCTATGTTCTTGTATGGGCGCTAATGACCGTAGAAGTTTTGCGCCCTAAAACCACAAAACTACAGGAAACATGGTTTTCTGTCCAGCGGACTCCTGCCCTTTGGTGCTATTGGGGCTACTATAAGAACTGTTCGGTTTGACAGTCTCTGGTGGTGTCTGTGTTTATGTTCCTGCCGCTGTCCCCAGTGCCGCTGTGCCTCTCTGCACAGCCCTCAAGGCAGTGGCTGTCCACATCCAGGTAACACAGGAATTTACCATCTGTTACCTCTACATCGCCCCAGATGACGTTGTCTCCCTGACTGACCTTGCTGCCTTGGTTGCTCAACATCCCTCGACATCCTTCCTTTTGGGGGACTTCAATGTCCAACACAATTTGTGGGGTGGAGCCGAGATCTCCTGCCATGGTAGGGTTGTTGAGACTGTAGTGGCACAGCAGGACATCTGCTTTCTAAACACAGGTGACCCACGCACTTCAGCGTGCCACATGGCAGGTACTCAGCTGTTGACCTTTTCATTTGCAGCCCAAGCCATCTTCTGCATCTCAGATGGAAGGTACACGATGATCTATGCAGTAGCAACCATTCCCCAGTCTTCTATCTCTGCCTCAGTTCCAAATGCTTACCACCCGTCCCAATGGTCACTCTGCAGAGCAGATTGGCCGGTCTACACCTCAGCTGCTATGGTAGCTGCTTCACTTCCCGCAGATATATATATGGTAGGTCACCAGGTAACTGTTTCCATAGTTGCTTCCACTGAGGTCACAGTCCCCAGTTTCCGGAGCTTACTCAGACGTAAGTTGGTTCCTTGGTGGACTCCAGAAATTGCAGAAACCATCCGGGAATGTTGGCGAGCACTAAAGCGCCACTGGCCCTACCATTTGATTCAACACCTGATCAAGTGCCTCTGGGCCCGAGCTCATCGACTAATACAGCAGAGTGAACAGGACTCTCGGGAGCAGCACGTTGCCACCATTGGCTCTCACTTTTCCCCATGTTGGGTCTGGTCACAAGTCTGATGCATTTTTGGACATGGCCCACCGCCGGGAATCCCCCGTCCCCAATCCCAGAGTACCCTATACACCGACCCCCACCACTATTACAGAACACATGCCAGAGCATTACAAACATTGTTCTGTACCCTAAATGAGTGAGCTGAGCGAAAGATGAGCAATCAGGAGACAGACGACACTCCATTTAGTGTGTGGGAGTTCGAAAGTGCCCTAACTGGATGCCCTGACATTTCACCAGGACCAGACCGCGTCCATAACCAGTTCCTTCGTCACCTGTCAGCTGATTCTTGACATCAACTGCTCGCCCTGTTTAATCATGTCTGGGCTGAAGGTGTTTTCCTATCAATAGCGGGACAATATTGTGATCCCAGTGTTTTAATACCTGGTGCCGTTCCACAGGTAGCAAATAGTTACCGCCCCATTAGCCTCACCAACCTTCTTTGCAAGTTCCTTGAATATATTGTGAGTCGGCGACTCATGTGGACACTAGAAGATCGTGGACTCTTGGCTCCAGCAACAGAGGGCCTTCCATCAGGGTCGCTCCACTATTGACAACCACCTCAGGGGGTCAGCATTAATTTGCTGAGTATGGGCTTGGCGAACTCGAATCCTGAGCTGTGGACTGTGTCACCCCAACAGCCCACCACACTGTAAGCTCTGTGCGTGCTTTAACAACCGTTGTTTGGCACGACGGTGGTAAGTTGTACGTTTCAGAGCCCGGGTATCTTGGCTTAATCGCCTGGGTCGTGAGGACGTTACAAACCTCTATAAAAAAAATAAAATAAAAAAAAAACACTCTTATCTCAAGCTGTGCTACATGCTGAGGAAGTGCATGGCTGTTTAGGTCGAACAGTCGCTAGCGGGCAACCTTAGGGGAAGCTGCCGCACCTCGGTTGTATAGCGAGGCTCTGCCTGGGTGGACGTATAGTTCCCTAGCTGCACATGGGACAACGATGAAAGGATCCAATAATAGCATTGCCGGGCGCAAAACCGGCATCTCTGAGAGGTACAATGCCTCTGAATACAATCCCCAAACGTTCTCCTCCCTGGCCACACAATGGGAGGAATGCCAGGCCAGAAAACAGGGTGAGGCTTATGCCCCTAAATATCTGGTATGTAGCCACAGTGATGAGGAATCTTTCAGGAAGACAAAGCCCTTGTTCTTCATCAAACACTTCGACAAGTCCGGAGAGGCGGAAGGGATGTCGAAAATGTGCTCTGGGTCAGTCTTAATAACAATGTTATCCTCAGCTCAGTCACGGGCATTGCTTGCCTGTGACAAGCTTGGTAATGTTTCTGTAACCATAACACTGCACAAGACTTTAGACATGGTCCAGGAGCTAATTTTCCACAGACTTTTTGCTGCAGTCAGACGACGAACTGTGTGCCAACCTGGAACAGCAGGGAGTAAATTTTATTCGGCGAGTACATAGGTGTCCGAAGGACAACTAGGTTGTCACCAGTGCCTTCATCTTGGCTTTCAAGGGCGATTCATTGCCTGAAAAAGTCAAGGTGGTGATCTACCAGTTTGACGTAAAGCCCTACGTTCCTCCCCCTATGCACTGCTTCAAGTACTGGAGGTTTGAGCTTGTCCCTTCCTGATGTGATGCCAACCCTTCATGTAGGGAGAGCGGACGTGTGGTTCATCCGAACGTCGCTTGCACCCCCTCCTCCAGTAAGTGTTAACTGCGGCCAGTGCCACTCCCCTTGCTCGCCTATGTGCATGGTTCTGCAGCAAGAACAGAAAATTATGGAATACAAGACCCGGGACCGACTGACCTACTCAGACGCAAAGTGCGAGTGTCTGAAGCTACACTCTGTGAACATCACAGTCTGCACTACTACCTCCAGTGGGCTCCTAGGCCCGATAGACTACTCTTGGCCGCTTACTAAATGGGGGCACCTAATCTTCAGTTGCTCCCAATCTTTTCACCTTGGAAGCAACGACCCCCCCCCCCCCCCAACCTCTGAAACCAAAGGGCCAGTGAGATGCAAAAGAGAAGCAACCAAAGAAGGAGGAAGCTATGATGGCTGCAAGGCCATGGACACCCACATCCTCTGCTTCAGAGGATGAAGTCGAGATCCTTACGTACCCTGAGGATCTTGTACTGACTTGGTCACCTGACCATATGCTATCTGCTTCTGTGGATTCTGAGCAGATGGTAGCAAACATTCTGATGGAATAATCTGCTTCTTTTATTCATCATGGCGATACAGCATGAGGAAACACAATTCTCTAGTGGAATTGTGGTGGCTTTTTCCCCCACCTGGCTGAGCTATGACAACTTTTGAGCGTAACACGTGCTTTCCGCATTGCCCTTCAGGAAACCTGGTTTCTGGCAATGTGGACTCCTTCCCTGTGGGACTAGAGAGGATGCTTTTGCAATCATAGTGTGTATAACAGGGTCTCAGGTGGAGTTTGTGTGTGTGTTTGTGTGTGTGTGTGTGTGTGTGTGTGTGTGTGTGTCCGTCCTTATCTCTGTATATAATGAACTGGTGTCCCTTTAGACACTGTTAGCAGCAGTGGCTGTCAGGGTAAGGACAACACAGGAGATCACTGTCTGCAGCCTCTATCTCCCTCGATAATCTGCTTCTTTTCCTCATCATAGCGATACAGCATGGAGAAAACATAATCCTCCAGTGGAATTGTGGCGGCTTCTTCCCCGACCTGGCTGAGCTATGACAACTTTTGAGCTAAACACCTGCTCTCTGCATTGCTCTCCAGGAAACCTGGTTTCCAGCAATGTGGACTTCTGCCCTTAGAGGCTACTGGGGCTATTGTAAAAATTGTTCCACCTATGACAGAGTTTCAGGTGGTGTCTGTGTCTACCTCCTAGCCTCTGTCCCAAGCGTTGCCATGCCTCTTCAAACATCTCTAGAGGCGGCATCGTGAGTCGTGTCGGGGTAGCTCAGTGGTAGAGCGCTTGCCCGCGAAAGGCAAAGGTCCCAGGTTCGAGTCCCGGTTACGGCACACAATTTTAATCTGCCAGGAAGTTTCATATCAGCGCACACTCCGCTGCAGAGTGAAAGTTTCATTCTGGATCTCTAGAGGCAGTTACTGTTTGGCTCCAGGCAGTGCAAGATTTTACTATATGTTTAGTCTACCTTCCACCAGATCAGGATCTCTCTCCTGTCGACCTCGCTGCCTTGGTTGCGCAACTTTCCCCACCCTTTCTTCTTTTGGTGTGATTTCAGTGCCCACCACACTCTGGTGGGGTGGCACACAGACCTCGGCGTGGGGTAGAAGCGTTGATACACTACTGATGCAGCTGAATGTTGCCTCCTCAACACTGGTGCTCTTACACATTTTAGCGTAGCCCATGGAACATATTCGGCCATAGACTTGTCTGTTTGCAGCCCAAGCCTGCTTGCACATCTCACGTGGAGGGTCCACGGCAACCTATCTGGCAGCGACTATTTTTCCATATTCCTGTTGCTCCCACAGTGTCCCTGCTGACCATCTGCCATGCTGGTCCATCCATAGGGCTGACTGGCCAGCTTATTCCATAGCTGCTGCGATTACCTCTCCCCTTCTGGTTGATGTTGATGCCGCTGTTCAGCAGGTCACAGAGGCCATCATTCTGCTGCTGAGAAAACTGTTACCACCTCACTTGGATCACTCAACCGTTACGTTGGTGCTCTGGTGGACACTGGAAATCGCCGAGGCCATCTGGAAACATTGGGGAGCACTCCAGCATACCGACGCCACCCTTCCATAGATAATCTTATTGCCTTCAAGTGTCTCTGGGCATGGTTGTGGCAACTGAGCCATCAGAGTATTCTGGGAGTGGTATGTTGCCTCCATTGGTTCCCGCGCATATCCTTCTCAGGTATGATCACAAGTTTGACGCCTTTTCGGACACTGCCCACTATTGGGAATCCCATGTCTCAGCACTCGGGATATAATCTGTACTGACCCTCTCATCATAGCTGAGCACTTGGCAAACCATTATGCTCGCACCTCAGTGACTGCTGCTTATGGCGCGGATTTCTACACCCTCAAAGGATGCATGGAGCAAAATTGGATATCTTTTCAAACACGATGCCGGGAAACATATGTCGCCCCTCTCACTAAGTAGGAGTTAGCAAGTGCCCTTGCTGCACGCCCGTATACCTCCCCTGGATGTGATCGCATTCACAGCCTGTTCCTCCGACACCTATCAGCGGACTTTAAGCACCAGCTTCTGCTCAATCGTCTCTAGGCTGGGGTGTTTTTCCTTCTCAATGGCGGGAAAGCATCATTATCCTGGTGATGAAGCCTGGGGCAGATTTGCATGTGGCTGATAGTTACTGACCGATAAGCCTCACGAAGGTTCCTTGCAAGCGTCTCGAATGCATGGTGAGTCAGAGGCTTATGTGGATTCTCGAGGACTGGGGCTCTTGGCCCCACAGCAAGGTGGGTTCCATCATGTCCGCTCCGCTATCGACAATCTCGTGTCGATGGAGTCTGCCATCAATACAGCCTTTACTCAGTGCGAACATCTGGTTGCCGTTTCCTTTGACCTGCGGAAGGCATACGGAACCACTTGTTGCCACAATATACTGTCTACGCTGTACGACTGAGGCTTATGGGGTCCACTCCCCGTATTTGTACAGAACTTCCTTGCGTTGCGTTCTTTTCGTGTTTGAGTTGCTACCTGTCTCAGCTCACTTCATTATCAAGTAAACGGTGTCCCATTGAGTTCCGTTCTTAGTGTCTCTCTGTTGTCAGTTGCTATTAATGGTCTTGCTGTGGCTGTGGGGTCATGCTGATGAATTCTACAGATATTTTAGCTCCACCAGCATCGGCATGCTGAACTGTGCTTGGAGATAGCTATTTGAAAGACAGTCATGGACGTTTGCCCATTGTTTCCAGTTTTCTGCATAAAAAACTCGGGTCATGCAGTTCTGTCGACATCGGGCAGTACACCCAGAACCCGAAATTTATTTAACTGATGACCTGCTGTGTGTCAGAGACGTGCCGATTCTTAGGGATGTTGTTTGATGACCTTACTACTTGGTTGCCGCATCTCCGACAGGTCAAACAAAAGTGCTGGTAGCACCTAAACATCCTGCGTTGTCTGAGCCACACCGTTTGGGGAGCTGCACATCCAACGCTCCTGCGACTCTATCACACCCTCATTAAGTCGTGCCTCAATTACAGTTGCATAGTGTATGATTCGGCCGCGCCTTCAGCACTGCAGGTATTGGACCCAATTTTACATAGTGGTGTCCGTTTGACAACGGGGCTCTTTGCATGAGCCCTGTGACAAGCCTCTAATAGTCGGCCTCACCTATGAAGGCGGCCCAGTTTTCAGCCGTTCTGCGCATCCCCCTCTATTACCACAATGACAGCCAATAATGTTCAGTCTGTAGGTGCGGGGCTGGCTGCGAGTTACGCAATGTTTCTCTTGCAGGTGCAACTGTTGATGCTCGGCCGTAGCTCCTCCCCTCTTAGCTGTCCTTATCGCTCTGCCTCTATACCCGGAAGCAGCTTCTTACATGACACCAGGTATAGTTGAAGCTGGGGTCCCTCCACTGCGGTTCTGCCGCCAACACCTGCTATGGTCTTTTGTTGCACATTTTCAGGCTTCGCCCCACCACCCAAACTGCCGGCTCCTTTTTCCAGACATTGCACTCCCTAACCCTCTAAGACGGTCTGGATCGGGTCATCCAATTTCAGTCAGTGTTCATTCTCTCCTTTCGTCCCATGAATT
This sequence comes from Locusta migratoria, assembly GCA_026315105.1. Classification (NCBI taxonomy): domain Eukaryota; kingdom Metazoa; phylum Arthropoda; class Insecta; order Orthoptera; family Acrididae; genus Locusta; species Locusta migratoria. Next base: position 674,953,835 of record CM048755.1, read on the forward strand.
CCATCCGCTCCCTGCTACTTTCCAGTATTCCTTTCAAACCCCTCCTTGGGCCATCCCTCGTTTGCAGCTTTGTCTGGATCTGTCCCATGCATTGCACGACTCCGTCTCTCCAACACAACTCCGTCGCCAGTTCCTGGAACTCTTTGATTCATTCCCTGGCGCTGAAGCCATTTACACTGATGGTTCCCTAGCAGATAGTTGTGCTGGGTATGCATGTATCTATGGTGACCGTGTCGAATAGTGTTCACTACCCTGTGAAAGCAGTGTCTTTACCACAGAGCTGGTGGCCATCCTAAAGGCTCTAGAACATCTCCGCACCTGCCTCAGGGGGTCATTTGTCATCTATAGTGACTCCGAGTGGCTTGCAGGTAATTGACCAGTGCTTCCCTCACCACCCATTAGTGCGGTCCATTCAAGATACTGTTTTCTCACTTGGCAAATCTGGCCGTTCTCTGGTCTATCTGTGGACCCCTGGCCATGTTGGCATACTGGAGAATGAACATGTTTATCAGTTAGCCAAGCAGGCCACCACTATGCCACCTTTACCCACTGGCATCACGGAATTGGACCTGAAGTTGGCATTGCACCGGTAGGTGCGCGAGGTCTGGAGTGCAACAAATAAGCTTCTGTGGAAATCTTCACTGCAGCCCATATGTCAAGAGTTGGTTGTCCTCTGCCACCTCCGTATTGGGCATACATGGCTGACCCGCGGCTAGCTCCTTCGTCGTGAGGCCCCGCCCGTGTGTAGATGTGAAGCAGTGCTGATAGTAGTCCATCTTTTGATGGACTGTCCAGTTTTAGCGAACTTGTGACAGTCTTTTTGCCTACCAGACGTACTATCCTTAGTTTTAGACATTGATGCCTGCATAGCTAATTCAATTTTACGTTTTATTCGTGCAGCTGGTTTTTACAGTTCCATCTAGTGGCGGGTGCTATAGCCTGATATCTCAGGTCCCCACCTATCCAGCACTTTTACAGGCTTTTTAAGAGTGTTATGTACAATTTCTGTGTGTTTTTAGTGTGTGCAGCATGACTGGCTCATCGTGTATTTCTTTGTGATCAGCCAGCCATGGTATTCTGCAGTCCAGTTTTTTAACTTAGTTCCTGACTTTCTTTTTACCTAATGTTTTTTGTGTTGTCAGTGAACTCTTCATTGTCAGTCTGTCCCTTTTGAGTGTCTCCATTTTTGATGTCTGTTTTTAGCCTCTTACAGTGAGCTGTTATATAGGAACATAGGACTTATGACCTAGATGTTTAGTCCCGTCAAGACGACGACGACTCACTAAGTGGCTTACAGGCACTAGACTAGTGTTTTCCTAAACATCCTGTAGTGAAGTCAATTCAGGATGCAGTCTTCACCCTTGGCAAGTCAGGCCGTTCTGTCACTTTCCTTTGGACACCGGGCCACGTTGTTATAGCAGGCAATGAACACGTCAATCAGTTGGTCAAGCAAGCCACCACGTCACGCCCCTTGGGGATTGGTCTCCAGGAAGGGGATCTCTGAAGGGAGCTGAACCACAAGATATTAGGGGTTTGGAATTTCTAATGGGCCGACTCGAGTGTACCAAATAAGCTCTGCACTGTTACTCTCCACTGGTGTGTGGAAGTCCTCCCTGAGGGCCTCTTGTTGGGACTCTATTGTTCTTTGTCGATTGCGAATTGGCCATTCATGGCTAATGCATGGGTACCTCCTTTGCTGTGAGGACCCACCAAATTGCCATTGTAGTGCATTGTTGACAGTGGTCCACTTCTTCTTGGACTGTCCAGCTTTAGCCAACTTGTGGCATTCTTTTCATCCGCAAACTGCGCTTTCGTCTATTTTAGCTGATTGCAGATCATGTTTCAGGGTTTATTTACGCAGCTGGATTTTATCATTCTATCTAGTAGTGGGTATCATTGGCTGGTCTTTCAGGCTCCCACCCCTCCAGAATTTTTAACTGTTTCCAAATGTTCAAATGTTTGTAAGGTTTATGGGACTTAACTGCGGGGTCATCAGTCCCTAAACTTACAAACTACTTATGAAATAGCTTATACTAAAGATGGCATAAACACCCATGCCCGACGGGGGGGGGGATTCGAACCCCCGATGGGGAACGGCCTCGCCCATTGTATCATAGTGCCTCAATGCGCTCGGCCGCCCCGCTGCGGCAATCGGTTTCCATTTTTACACTTTACATCGTGTTTTATCAATGCGGATTTCTATTGTGTGTAGTGGCAGACTCGTCCTTCATTATTCTTGTGATCAGTCAGCCACAAACATCCTTTGTGATCTTTTAGCGACATGGACTGTTTAGTCTATTCCTTTACATTACACTTTCATGTTAACGTTGTAGCATCTATTGTCTTGCTACATGTTGTGTACTGGATGTGCAGTACTGTTTCTAAATTGTTAAGGTTATGATGTGACCCCTCAGCTAGTAACGGGGGACTTATGACTCAGCAGGGAAGTCCCCTCTAAAAATTCCAGTAACGACCACCACCCTCCTGCATTCTTCAGCTGCATCTCTTTCAAAGCATCTGCTAACTATATGCTCCGTAAGGTCATTCTGTACCTATTCCTATTAGTGCTTTGCATCCTTCCTGTTCCCCTCCCATCACCACAGAGGATTATGCGGAACACAGCTGCCAGAGATGATGATTGTGTGTGTGTGTGTGTGTGTGTGTGTGTGTGTGTGTGTGTGTGTGTGTGTGTGTGGGCGGGCGGGCGGGCGGGCGGGCGGGCCTTTTTTTTAAAATGTTATGTGCCTGTTCGGGCACTTTATTATACTTGCTGCAAATGGAAAGAAGAAATTCTACAATGAAATCAGAAGAAAACCTTTACACAAAATGTCTTTTCGAAAGGATGACGTGAATTTATGGAAATGGTGATAGATATCTGCTTTGCTTCATCAATATGAATTAAATTTTTATTACTCCCTTAGGACCCACTTGCTAGAGGGATACTTATGAAGTGAACATAATGATTAATATAGTTCCATCATGTAAAAGATCTGCTGTAGAAATTAGATTCAAAGTTACAAACCTTGCATTGTGCCAGTGATGCTATATAGTGTGCACTGAAAGGTATCCACATGATTTATTACATACATTTACTGTAAGGAATCAAATAATGACACTAAAACATTATAGTGCAGTTAAACACTGTGTCTTGATGAAAGAATACGAACTGATGAAAATGACAAATTACATGAATGGCTCTTGTAAAAGGAAAAGTATTGAGTTTTAAACAAAAAATAAGTGTTAATTATCATGGAGTGCCTTTTGATTGGATCAATGACTATAACAATTTTTTACCTGTCTAATGTATTGTTAATTAGTGTAATAAAATACTCATCATACAAAAACTGCTCGTCTCCTCCATTTATATTGAGTGTGAAATACAAATTGCAACACTACGTTAGCGATATGCTCCCATTACTCGTAAAAACAGCATTCACAAGGGAGGTTAAATAAAAATTTTTTCAGCAACTGGTTTTGAAAGCCCTCCGTAGCATTTGTCATGCACTTTACCGCAAGACCACGGAGATAGATGGCATAGCCCACTTCTGGCAGAACACAAGACTCCTTGCACAAACTGTTGCAGTCTACTGTTGCCAAATTGTGAAGATACCTGTACTTAGTGTATCAGCCTGATGATGTTTAATGTCCCATGTCACGATTAGTGTGGACTTGGGCTCTGCAGCTGCCAGCTATGTTTTTTGTCAAAGTGTGTACATATAATGAATTAAGATAGGGATGATTCTGAAAATGAAATCACATTAAATGTGGATAGAACATATGAAATACTCAAGAATTAAAATGGTGCAGGGCATAATAAATTACATTGTTGTGTTACTGTATATTGGTGATAAATTCATACTCATTTGCTCAATACACCATGAGTAGAAACTCGATCGTGTCACAAATTTGTGTGCTGTGCTCTTTGATGAGCTTTCAATAAGCATTCGCTACAAACATTACATGATTGCTAATTAAAGCTAACTGTCATAAAGGAGATTAAGTAAATTTTATTAATTTTCAGATTTTTTGAAGATGAATCTAAAGATCTCTTCGTCACACCTGACAAGGTGGCAAATTCCTTTCTGTTAACTCCAGGAGAGGCGAGGGATGAAGAGGATATTTCTTTGCCATACACCTGTGACCCATCGACACTTCAACATGATATTCATCTTAGTACCAGTAAGTATAGCTTCATTTGTTAATTGCAGAACACACACCTCATAATAAGCTAATGCTAATTATGTGTTTATTGTGGCTTCCTTCGAAAAAAATATATTGGATGATTATTAGAAAACTCTATATATATAATCCACAAATATCAGTGTTTCATTAGAGTTTTATGCTGTAATGTGTATTTTAGTATAACAGTAAATATTTGTTATACAATGAACAGTACAGAAAGTATAATAATAATAATGATAATAATAATAATAATAATAAGTTGTAAACACAATTGTCTACAGGCTGTTAGAACCTGTATGACTGATACAGGATGTTTATAAATGAGTAACGTGGTTTTAACGCTTTATTATATTGAACTTACAATTATAAATGATATGTCAAAATATGAAAGAGCATCTCAAACAGTTTCGCCAAGAACCTTATAAATGTTCAATGTGAGCACCATTTGTCGCATGACACACATCAATTCTGTAGCAGAGTTCTTCCCAAAAGTTGATCAGTGTGTCTTTAGTGATTGTAGCAACAGCTGCTTCAATCCAGTTTCTTAATTCAGGGAGGTGTTGTAACAACACGAATACTAAATAATCAGCTTGCATGACACTATGATGATGATAATAGGACATCACACTTAAGAGTCTTAATGTGAACTACTGTTTCACATACTGCTTTCAGTCCTTCAGCCACCAGCTGGCCAGGTGGCGCTCGTGAACTTTCACACTCGTACAACAGAGCCAACAGGTGCAGCAGAACATTTGATGTCACACACTTAATATGCAACATTTCTCCCCCTTTCCTGTTCTTCACTCACTCGTAGTAAGCTTACATCTATCTTTTCTTCATCACTGTTTGCGAATGATCTAGTCCCAAATAGTCGATAATGTCTTGTTTGTGCTCGTGATGAGATGATTGGTGACATGGGTGGTGAGGTGCATGATGGTGCATATGTGAAAAACGTAAGGAAGACAGGAGACATCTGTGTATCGGTGGCTTCATGGTTGTCTTGGTCCATCTGTTGTGTGGTGTCAAATCCACTAGGATGTCAGAAGTGTCAGATTGATTTCTCATTGTAGGAAGGTCCGTGTCCACATCCATCTTAAAGTCCTTGACAGGCGGTACCAGTACTGTCGTGATTCTTTGGCGAAGTTGGTCGATGTGGCGAGACACTCCCCCCACAGGAGTGCTTGCGGTGTACGTCTGCAGGCCCTTCCATGCGACAACATGGCTTTGTGACCATTTTGGTTGCTTTCTGTAGTCTCGCAGCCACACAGGAGTGCCCTCTGCAATTCCTCCTTGAGTGCTGATAGTGCCCCCTGTTGGACGGGGGCTGGAACGGCGATGCAGTGATAGGGGATATGCCCCTCTGGGCACAAAAGTCAGAAAATTCGGAGGAGGTGAATAGAGGCCCATTATCAGAAAAAATGGAATGGGTAAACCTTCCAGGGCAAATAACACTAAGTTATACTACAGTTTATTTGGCAGCAAGGTTCTTTCTCATGTGTGTTTTGATTTTGGTTGTGATGGGTACAGCATTGGTACAGTTACTTCAACAACAGCAGCAGCAGTGAGTATATTTGCTTAGGAAATTGGTTGCGCCCTCTTTGCCACTGCAGCATCTTCTTCTCCTCCCCCCTAGGCCAACCCCTTAGGCCTCCAGCTTTTCCGTCTTTTTCAGGAATTTCCCCCCCAGGGGGCCCACAGTTCTTTTGTGGGTACGTGTGTGGCACGCACGGGGCCCCGAGCCGAAGCAGCCTTTCTTCTGCCCCAGGCTGCTTCACTTTCCCTCCTGGTTTATGCCTTCTCCCGGAGACGGGCGTCTTTCGCGAGTTAAGGTGGTTTCTTGTTGTCGTGTCTCTTATTCCTTGGTTCCTTCCTTTCCTAACCTGTCTTCCTCTCCTTGCTGTACTCTCCTAGCCCTCTTCTCCTAGCCCTCTTCTCCTCCTCATTAGTCTCCGCCTCGGCGTTTGAGACACTTCTTTCCTTCTTTCTCTTCACTTCCTCTATTCTTCTTCTTTCCTCCCTGTGCGTGTCTGAAGGCCAACCCACGCATTATCATGCGTAGCAGGTGACGGGGTAACACGTGATTCCCCGCCCCGGGTAGACAAGTAGGGCATGTACGTACCCACTGGTAAAGGCCCAGGGAGGGGTGATTACCCGAGCTGCTACCTTCCGAATATGCCGATTGGTCCCTCCGTCAGTTCTGGGGAGGTGTGACCTGAGGTGTGAATAATCACCTAAGGCGGGTAAGCCTTCAGAGAGGGCCCCCACTAGGAAGGAGCATGCCATCGGAGACGCCGGTATCACGGGGGACACTTCCGCAATGACTTCCTTCTCTTCTTCAGTGACGTTGACCCAGATACGAAAGATAGATTTGTCTCCGCAAAAAAAGACTTTGCCTAATCTACCGAAATTTCTTGTTCTCTCTCGCACCGACGGAAAGATTTCATGTCTGTAAATCCTTTCGTCATCCAGAAAGGTGTTGATGTAATTGCTGGCCCTGTTAAAACCTGTTCGCGTCACCACAATGGCACATTGTTGCTAGAAGCCGACACTGCCTTCCAGGCCCAAAAACTGATACGAACAACATTGTTACACACGTTTCCAGTCAAGGTAGAAGCGCACCGCACACTCAACTCGTCACGGGGGGTAGTTTTTATGAGATCCCTTGACGGGTTGTCTGACGAAGACATACAAACCTATGTGTCCAATCAGGGTGTAACAGCCGTCCACAGGGTGATGAAAAAGGTAGAAAACCAGCTGACACTGACTCGTACTGTGTTTTTGACGTTCGACAGCGTTGAACTCCCGTCGAAGGTCAAAGCAGGGTATGAAGTCATCTCCGTCCGCCCTTATGTACCTAACCCAACGCGCTGTTTTCAATGCCACAGGTACAATCACACCCGTCAATCTTGCCCAAGTGCAGCAAAGTGTGTCACTTGTGGTAGGGACGCCCATGAGGGGGATTGCCCACCTCCGTCCCCTCACTGCCTTAACTGCAATGGTGACCATGCGGCTTCCTCTCGGGACTGCCCTGTATATAAGATTTAAAAGGTCATCCAGCAAATTCGGGTTACGGAAAAGGTATCAACATCTGCCGCTCGAAATATGTTGGCGAGTCGAAAGCCCACTGTCCTCCCACTGGGCACATACAGTAAGGTCCTCACCTCCACTCGACGTACTAAGGATTCGAGTACCCAGACCTGTGATTTCACTTTCGCTGACACAGTTGTGCAATCCGCCAGCCCAAAGATTGCCCGTTCCACGTCCCCGCTTCCTCCTCCTGTTTCTAAAGTTCAGTCTTCGTCAACCTCTAGTAAACAAGATGCCAGGACTTTGAAAAAGGAACCCGTCTGTGAGGATTTTCTGCATTCTCAGGCTTCTCAACTGTCAACTGCCTCTTCTCACAGTCACTCTTCTAGAATAGCCAACAAGAGAGAGAGTTCCTCTCCTTCCCCGCCAAGGCGTGACCCATCCGTCACGCTGTCGAACAGTAGTCGGCCCCGATCATCTTCTGTCTCGCTGGGACGCACTACTGTTAGCCGGGCATCCGGCATTTTACCAGCGGCGGAAGCTGCCCCTCCTGATAAACTCGGGAAGGTGGCAGATGACTCGTTTGAACCTATGGAACTCGACACTCTGCCACTAGATGGCGACAGTAGTGCTCCCTCGAAGTCCGGTCCTCAGCGGCCGTCGAGGTGACCCCACCTGCTTGTCTGAGAGGCTCCCTTTTGGTGGACATTCTCCAACACCTCAATCTTGTCTGTCTCAACACTGGTGCACCGACCTACCTTTCCGACATGACACACACCTATTCCCATATAGACCTCGCAATATGCACTCCTCAGCTTACCGGTCGGTTTGAGTGGTATGCACTTTCTAGAAACGTACTCGAGTGACCATTTCCCTTGTGTCATCCACTTCCTGCATCATTCCCCATCTCCTCGTTCCACCAGTTGGAACATTAATAAAGCTGACTGGGGGCTTTATTCTTCCATGGCTGTATTTCACGATCAGAATTTTCCCAGTTGTGACAGTCAGGTCGAATACCTCACAAAGGTTATTCTCACAGCTGCCTCTTCTCCACGTCGTGTCCCAGTCCCTTGGTGGACTGCAGCCTGCCGCGACGTTCTTAGAGCCCGGCGACGTGTTTTACGCAGCTTCCACTGCCACCCGACGTTGGAGAATTTTATAAATTATAAACGACTGCGAGCACAATGTCGTAAAGTTATAAACGACAATAAAAAAAATTTGCTGGACTGCTTTTACTAGTTCTTTTAACTGTTTTACTCCGTCCACAGTTGTTTGGGGTGGCCTATGCCGTTTATCCGGCATCAAGGTCCACTCCCCGATCTCTGGCCTGCCCGTCAAGAACGCAGTCCTCGTGGACCCCGTTAACGCACTGGACCGTTCCTTTGCGGAGGTTTCGAGCTCTGCCCATTACCACCCTGCCTTCCTCCCTTGCAAACACACAGAGGAGGCACGACCGCCTTCTTTCCACTCCTTTAATCGTGAAAATTATAATGCCTCCTTCACAATGCAGGAGCTAGACCATGCTCTCGCCCTGTCCCGATCTTCTGATCCCGGCCCCGATTCCATCCATATTGAGATGCTGAAGAACCTCTCTCCTGCGGGCAAGTGTTTCCTTTTTAGTACCTACAATTGCATGTGTACTGAAGGTCAGGTTCCCGCACGTTGGAGTGAAGCCATTGTTGTTCCCATCCCCAAACCAGGGAAGGACAAACGTCTTCCTTCCAGTTATCGCCCCATTTCTCTGACGAGCTGCGTCTGTAAGGTGATGGAACGCATGGTTAACGCTCGGTTGGTCTGGCTCCTCGAATCTCGACGCCTCCTGACTAATATCCAATGTGGTTTTCGTAGACACCACTCTGCTGCTGATCACCTCGTCACCTTGTCGACCTTTATTATGAATAACTTTTTAAGGAAGCGTCAAACGGTGGCAGTGTTCTTCGACTTAGAGAAGGCTTATGATACCTGTTGGAGGGCGGGCATTCTCCTCACATTACACACATGGGGCCTTCGGGGCCGCCTCCCTCCACACATGGTGCTCTCCCATAGGATTTTCATCAGAGGAAAACTGAAACAGGGTTAGTAGTATCAGTTGTGGCTGGCAGTCCTCAAAGGCTGGAGTCGTAAGTGTAGTTTGTCTGTGCAAATTGTCACCAGTTGTATGCGACTTTTTAATTTGTGACATTGTAGTCCATTTTTCTCCGGATAGGGCTGTGTGTCACGAGACCTTGCGATTGCAGGATCCTACCCTTAATGAGGTTCTGTCCATTGCACAAGCATTTGAGTCCCCTCCCCCCTCCCTCTCCGCAGAGGGCTCGCCATTCTTTGGTGAATATGTATGTCTTGTATGTAAAAAAAAAAAAAAAGAAGAAGAAGAAGAAGAAGAAGAAGAAGAAGAAGAAGAAGAAGAAGAAGAAAATGTCTACTTTTCATTCCGCCCAAGTTTTTAGTTTTGTAATGTTCTTCACTCGATTTTGATGAAAGTATGCTGTTAAAAAGATCTGATTTTTGGACTAATAATATTACGTCATCTTAGCTTTCGACAATATAATTCACCTTTTCATAACAGTTGTTTTCAAATGACGCTATTTAAGTGTGAGCACTTGATTTACAATTAATGTATTGAAAAGGTTCCATAGTGAGCTGTTTAGTGTTCTACACATTTTAAACCATACATTACTGCTAGTAAAATGGAGTGAAAATAACAGAAGTTTTTGAAATGGTAGTCACACTGATATCTACTTTCACAAGTAATTGAGAGTTATCTGAGCAGCGTCATGCCACAACCGCAAGCCTACAAACTCAGCAGGTGTTGAACATAGCATGACACACTGCAGCCCCAAAAAAATTATTTGCTGGTCTCTCTAGATGTGTTAATAATCCATAACAAGAAAATAACTATACACAAATTTTTCTTGGTTGGCGACCGATTACAATGAACAATGATCTGCTATGGTTTTATGGAAGGTAATACTTCACTTAATAAAAGGTATACAACTAGTTTATTGTGCACATGTACAATTGATGGAATACATAATTCGTGTTTTGAACTACAAGACTGTTGATTGACTGAAATAAAATTTTCTGAACTTCTACTTAATGATTTTCCAGTTGGAGGTGACAAACGGAAGAAGCACAAATATATACTTACATTTATTGATGCATCTACACCTAAGACGAGTATTACTCTATTTAGCATTCTTTTAATTTTCACTTTTGTGGTTCTCGGAAAATGTTGTACCGCAAGGTGACACAGTTTCTGTATGGTGTAGGACATAAAGGTCCTATCCCTCAAGCCCGAGACTAAAGTAGGAATGAACTAAGTAAAAAGAAATACACAACAGTAAAATTAAAGACATTTAGTTGTCTCCAAGGCATGCTGCAATTTATGGCATGGGGGTGAGTGAGGTGTGTCAGTTTTATGTGAGAGACACTGTATTATGTTTCTGTTCATCTCCATTTTCAGAGAATTCTACATGGTTCTCAAAATTTTTATTTATTTTGTTAGGAAGCTGTCTGATGGGAACTGCTTTTCTATGAACATTTCCGGAATAACCTGATGACAATTTTCTTTGTCTCCAAGGTGCTTTCATTTCAATTTCTTTACTTTAAGACGACAGAAAAATGTGCAGATTTAGTTTAGCTTCAGACACTGCAGATCAGTAAAGGATGAGAAGCAGGTGTCATTTTGTTTCATATTGTGATTTTTTTTTTCCTTCTTGGTGGGCTTGTGGCCAGCAACAAGGGATCATTACCCACTGTCAGTGGAAGAGGGTAGGAAACACAGGGGTGACCAATACTTGTTCATTGCCAATTACTTTGAGCCAGACAACTGTTAATTGATTTTGTTATTTTATTACTATTGTTTGCACACTGTAGTGACTCAGAGAATTCTAAACACATTAGAAACAAGTGGTATGGACTCATCCCATTAATTTCGACTAACATTTAGGAGTGTTTTTCCTTATGTGAACAACTAAAATTTTCTTAAATTTTTTATTCATATTACAGAATTAATAGTACTCAAGCTTCTCATACTTTACTGATCTGTCCTGCAGTTTCTGAGGCTAAACTAAACCAGTGTATTTAGAAAATTTGCAAGTACCATCTTGCAGACAAAGGAAATTGTCTTCAAATGATTCAGCAAAATATTCATAGAAACGTTGTTCCTCTCAGACAGGTTCCTAAAAGCAAAGTTAATTCATTCTTACTTTAAACTCAGACATGAAGATACCGTATTCGTGTGTGACAAGCTATATAAAATTATTTTCACCTTGTGGTACCACATTTTCCGAAAGCTACAAAAGCAGAAATTTTAAAAAAGGTATATGTTGTGTATTAGGAGTAGATGCATCTATAAATGTGTTTTTGGCTTCTTCTTCATCTACAACTCAAAAGCCATTAACTGTAATGTCAGAAAATTTTATTTCAGTCCATCAACAGCAAAGTTGCAGTTTACATTAATTGGTTCTTCTCTTCTAGTTCCAAACCCAAAATATATAGTCCATGAATTGTATGATGTGGACAAAAAAACCAAATGTATGCCACTCATAAAGTCAAATGTGATCTGATGAAAAATCGTAGCAGATCGTTGTCCATTGCAATTGGTCGTCGCCCAAGAAAAATTAGTTCATTAATGTTTTCTGGTTATGGATCGTTAACAAATCACAAGGGGCCGTCAAACATGGCCAGCAATTCAAAATATTTGGCACTGCAGTGCTTCACGGTAAGCTCAACACAGGCTGAGTTCATACAAATGTGATTGCGGCCTGATGCCACTCAGATAACTCGCAATTACTTGAGAAATGAGGTAGATATCAGTGCGACTACCATTTCAAAAGTTTTTTTTTTTGTTCTTTTAGCTCCATTTCACTCGCTTTAATATATGGTCAAAAATGCATAAAACTGTGAGTTGCCCGCTATCTAACTTCAATAGATAATTTTAAATAAAGTGCACATACTTCACAAATGGCATCACTTGAAAATCACTATTAAGAGTTACAAAAAGGTGAATGTTTTATTTGAAAGCAGAAATGTTTTACTACAATGTGTCCAAAAATCAGATTTTTTTTTTAACTGCATACTTTAATCAAAATCTAGTGAGGAGCATCACAGAACTAAAAACTTGCACAGAATGAAAAGTAGACTTTGTTTTTTCACAGGCGAGGCAAAGCGTGTAAGGAAAAATAATTTCATAAAACCATGTAGTGTAGTCTTATATACCGTCAACAATTTTTACAGCGTGAAAATCGAAAAAGTGGATTTTCCCCCTTTCTTTGTCTTGGCTCGGCCCGGCACGCATTGTGAACACGCATGCCAGTTGCGCGTGCCAACTAGGCTGAGGTGACTCAGCTCGGCCCGGCCGGCGCTATGTGAACGTGGGAGTATCGGGACTCTGACCCATGGAGACGTGTCTCGCTTTCTGCAGTGTGACGTCATCGCTCCCGCTCTACCCACCGTCAGCCGGTGAGAGCGAGCCGCGAGTGCAGCGGGAAGTGAGCAGGAGTGGCGGCTGTTTTGACTGGCTCTAGTTTAATTATAGATAAATTTAGTATGTCCCAAAGCATTATGGATATGATAGGCAAATTCCAGTGGCAGAAGCTGCAAGAGAGAAATTCTGTGCTACCTTACTGGCTTATCTAAAAAAATCCCAAGAGCATATTTTTCTTTAAAAGTCAACCAGTACAATGCTTCCTCCTATGTGTACTGTGCAAAAAGAGCACGAGGGTAAAAGTAGAGAGATTAGAGCCCACACACAGGCATACCGGCAATGGCTTTTCCACAAACCATACACAAGTGCAATACGAGGAGGAAGTGACAGTGGTACACGGTGTACCCTCTGCCACACTCAGCGAGTTGGCTTGTAGAATATGGATGTAGATGCAGTTGGGCTTCACACAGAAGTAGCTTTAATAGTGAATAATAAAACTGGTAAGTGATATTACCATAGGCAAGATACCCAACTCTCACCATAGTAGTATTAGTTTATATGTCAACTAGCTCTGCTGTTGATTGATGATGACGAGATTGTGGAAAAAATGTATGATGAGATAAAAGAAGTTATTCAGGCAGATAAGTGAGAGGAAAACCTTATTGTGTTGGGGACTGGAAAAGGGAAGGGGAGAAAATATAGTGGGTGAATATGGATTAGAGAGGAGAAATGAATGAGATAATCACCTGGTAAATTTTTTGCACTATTTATCACAATCACTTTAAGAATCATGAAAGTTTGTTTGTGGGAGAAGCCAAGTGACATTGGGAGGTGCCAGATTGACGGTATAATGGTAAGACAAAATTTCAGAATCAAGTTTTAAACTGACACACATCCAGGGGCAGTTATTGGTTAAGAATTGTAGATTAAAACTTAAACTGCAAAAGGGTAGAAAAATCATGCGATTTAACCTGGATGAATTTAGGAACATATGGTTGTTGAGAGTTTCAGAAGGAGCATTAGGCAATAATTGACTGAAACAGGTGACTGTGATACAGTAAAAGAAGACTTGAGAGCCTGTGACAGATGAAATAGTGAAGGCTGTGGAGGATCTCAAATAGGAAGAAGGACTAAACCTAGTAGAAATCATCAGTTAACACAGAATATATTGAATGTAAGTGATGAAAGGAGAAAATATAAAATTACAGCAAGTGACTCAAGCAAAATGGAGTAGAGACAGTTAAAAATGAGGTTGATAAGAAGCGCATATTGGCTAAGCAAGAGTGGCTAGAGGACAAATGAAAGTCCTTAGAAGAATGTATATCTTGGGAAAATAAGGATAATAAGAGATGTCTGGATATTTGAGAGGCAGCTGCAGGCAAAGAAGAGAAAGTTGTAAGGTGAGCAAGGAATGTATTGAGAGGCTATAAAAGTGAAATAAATTATAAGGCAGTTTGGTAGAAAGGGAAGAGGAAGTAGGTGGAGTTGAGATAGGAGGTACAATGCTGTGAGAATAATTTCACAGAGCAGTGAAAGATGAGAGTTAAAATAAGGCCTCTGGAGTAGAAGGAATGCAGTCTAAGAAAGTCAGACATGCTGAAGGAATTAGACAAGTTAATGAGACAATAAAAGTGGTAGATTATTTCAGGTGTCCTGGTGGTCAAATCAGAGAAGATATAAAATGCAGAATTGCTTTGGGAAGAAAACCATTTATGAAGAAAAGCAATTTGTTGACCTTGGCTAGTGTTAGGAAGTCTTTTTTGAAGGCATTTGTGTGGAGAGTAACCTTGTATGGCAGTGAAATGTGGACAATAAAGAGTTCAGACAGAAACATGATGTTAGCTCTTGAAATTTGGTGCTATAGAAGAATGCTGAAAGTTAGACAAGTGGGAGGTGTAATTAAGGGGGTAGTTCTCACCAGAACTGGAGAGAAAAGAAATTCCTGGAATATCTTGGTCAAAAGAAAGGATCGATTGGTAATACACATTCTGACACATCAAGGAATCTTCAATATACCATTGAAGGGAAGTGTAGGGATTAAAAATCACAGAGGGAGACTGAGAGATGAGTACAGTAAGCAGGTTTCAAAGACTATAGGGTGCCATTCCTATTCAGAAATGAAAAGGGTTGCATGGGGTAGGATAGTGTGGAGAGCTGCATCTTTTGAAAGACCACACTTATAATTCAGAGACTTTCTCTAGAGGGATGTAAATGAAGTGCTCTGGGATATTTTGAGCTAGACTGCTTTGATGTGAATCTACAGTTCTTATCGTACAAGGGACTAGCATCTCTTTTGTGAGTGCATGCTTTGGGTATAACAGGGCTCCAGCCCTTGCAGCATTTTTCGCCTTCTTTGTTTTAAGCTATCCTCATCTGCCTCTCCTTTGGATAGATTTCCTGCTGCTGACCGCACTTGACCCTGGTTCATGATTTAGGACTTATTTCCGGTGTTCTCTACACCTTTTCATTAATTACTAATTACTACATGGTTTCCATTGTTGAGTTTGACCTGCCGTCACCCTTTCAGATTCTACAAAAGTGTGTGCCATGCTGAGAAGGTTGCCCAGTGTTTTGTTCTCATGGTACACCCAAAACCCAACATAGTAGCCATACCATCATAGGAGAGGGGTGGGTTGTCAGGTACCTGCATTGTGTTAACTTCTTCTGATCACATGAGTATCACACTATTGCTGCTACAGTTGGAAACTGCCCACGAAAGCCAAGGATTATGTGCCCATTATGATTGGGGCATGTGGAGTCTAAGAAATGTTTATTGGCCAGTTAGGCATTGTTGAAGCTGTGTGGTGCCCTTGGTGAGAGCTCTGTTTGGAGTGGATGTCATAATGGCTGGTGATTGACCCATGCAGTAGATGTAGCTTTCTCCTGCTGGTGGCCTTTCATCCTCGGCATTCTCTGTGGAAGAAAGGTGGCATACAATGTTGAGTGATAGGACCCCAAAAGTTCTCTTCCAAGGCCATGCCATGGGATAAATGTAGGGCGAAGATCCTCCTAAAACTTTTAGTTTGTACACTGATGTTTGAATAGGGATTAATTTTTGTTTTTATACCCATTATTCTATGTGGAGAACATAGAGGAGAGGTTTTGGGAAGTTGCAACTACTTCCAAAATGAAGTGCAGGTCTAATTTGTTTATGTCAGCATCCCCGACACAGTCGTTGGCGTTGCTTCTATGTGATGAGCTGGGTGACACTCCCATATGTCAGTCCCCATAAAACCCCGAATATATTCTACGGCATTATTTTTCGTTGCAACCTTCTGCTACAGTCAGATGATGAGTTCTATGCAAATTTGGATCATTGTGATGACCATTTCATCTGTCTTGTCCATAGGTGGCAAGAGGACATTCAGGTTGGTACTAGGGCCTACATCTTGTCCTTAGATGGCATTTAGTTGCCTGAAAAGATAAAGGTAATGGTCTACGGCATCAAGTTGTATGTTCCTCATTGTATGTGGTGCTTAAATTGCTTGAAATTCGGGAATATGTAATTGCAGTGCAATGTCAGCCCCATTTGTGGGGTCTGTTGGCATCAATTACACACGAATGCTCCTTTTGCTGCCCTCCCCCCCCCCCACCCTCTTGCTCCCATTGTGTTAACTATTGAATACCATTTTCCCTGCTAAAGAGGCATTACCATTTTCCAAAAGCTACTGCTATGACTGTTGCCTTCTCTGGCTATTGCTCATCCATCTGTTAAACTTCCTGATTAAAACTTTATCCCACTTTGGTTCACAATAAACAGAGTATCCATTACTTGCAGGTATGGTTTTGAAGGAATTAATCGCACACACATTTACTTACTTACGCAAATGTAACGTGTTAATTAATAACGTCAATATCATGATTGAAAACAGTTTTCCTCTAAGTAACTCAAATTAAACAGATGTCTCTAATAAAACCATGGATCTCACAAGGAATAAAGATTTCCTGTAAGACAAAACGGAACATGTAGCAGTCACCCAAGAATAGCTCGTGCTGATGATTTAACTACAAGGGGTACTGTAAAATATTAAGAAAAGGAATTCAGACATTTAAAAGAATGCATTATGAGAAGAAGGTAAGTCACACAACAAAATAAAGCAATATGGGATGTAGTGAAATATGACCGGTAAAACCAAAAAGGAACCGGAGCAGATAGTGTAATAACATCTTTCAAAACAAAGCATTCTAGTGGTTACGATGCAGTATCAACAAAGTTAATTGAGGCATGTTCTTGTGAGTTTAGTACATTCTCAATTATTTATGTAACCAGTCTATTATAACTGGAACATTTCCTTATTGGCTAGAATAGGTAGGATATTAAACCTCTATTCATAAACGGGGATAATGAGATACCATCAAACTACAGACGGATTTCACTTTTGCCAGCATTCTCGAAAATTCTAGAAATGGTAATGTACAAGCAGCTTTTCAACTACTCGTAATTAAAAGGGAAAGAAATTTCGTTTATTAAAAAATTTGCATTGCTAATGTAATTCCTGCAGTTACACAGTGCATGATGATGATCAAGAGCAACATTGGTATACAGTGTAAAGTTTTCATACTGGAAGTTGCTCATGCTCATGATTTTTATTATGATAACAAAAAGCCATATTACTAGCCTCTGCTGTCTACACTTAGCACTCAGTATTTAAAAATATTTTAGTGATCTTAATGATAAATAATCTATATACCATTTCAATTAAGTTGAAATTTCTGTGGTAGTTAACACACTGTTACGTTTTTATTGTAATTACAATAAATTACATCCAAAAGTTCATCAGATTTCACTTGACTGAAGATTTAAGTGAGGGGTGAATTTTGACTTTAACGCTAAAACTAACAGTATAGCTTGTTACTAGTTAAGGTATTGGTTCATGTGGTTGCTGGTAGGGGTGTTTCTGGGGCAGATAACTCTTACCATTGAAAAATGTATTTGGCACAATCAAATTGATACCTGCATGTAAGGGCACTTCTGAACAGTAAGCTTCCTTAAACCTGAAATGTGTGTATAAATCTATCATTTCACCACAGGCCACTAAATGTGTCATAAAATGTGAGAGGAGTGGGTAGAAGGAGGGGGGGGCTGCTTTTATGAAATATTCTCTCTCTCTCTCTCTCTCTCTCTCTCTCTCTCTCTCTCTCTCTCTCTCTCTCTCCATGTGTGTCCTCTTCAAGGAGCTATGAGTCGACTGTGATGTCACATAGCAAGGACAATAAGTGCAGTAACTCTGGACATGCTTGCATAAGTATGGATTATATTTCATTGTATGTATGTTGTGCCTCCCGTGTAAGACACATTGAACGTTTGTGAAGGGTTATTATATATAGTACACTTAATGTGCATGTATGAAAATGTGTTAACAACTTCTCTAAATAATACTTTCTTGTCTTACTTGAAGCATGGGCACAAACAAACATCACATTCCCTCCAAATCTACCTGAAGAAGTTGAGGCAGCTTTATCTTCTTATAGAAAGCAAGATGAAAATGAGGTAGGTGCTACTGTAGAGAATGAAGATTTGTTATCCTTCATTTATTTTGCCGCTATGATAAATGTACAGTGGGAGGCAAAAAGATTACCAGGCCCGAATAATTTAAAGTCCACGAACAGAGCACTGTGCATGTCAAAGATGATAAACGTGAGTATTGTAAACTCCAGCGGTCTGTGCAGCTTCAGCTTGCTTTTTACATTGTCAAATAGAAGCAATACAATAGTTCAGATACAGCATATGTTGAGAGTTATTGCACTTTAATTCTTGTATGATTTATTATGGAAAACATTTAAGTATGTAGAAATGGTTGTGGTATAAGAACTCAACATGGGTAAATTTACTACACTGAACTGCTTTTCACATACGTTTCATTGGGTGAGTGGATAGGCTGACAGTTTATGAACGGAATGGGCACAGGTTCAAATCCAACTGTAGTCAATTTATTTTTTATTTTTTACACCTCTTGCAGGTAATATTTTAAATATTAATTCACTAAAATTTGTACAGTTATTTTATAATAATTTTAATCTTTAATCAGACAGACATGTGTTCACAGTAATAATGTAGAGTCCCTTCCAAAAACCAACAATGACAATGACAATAATGTAGAAAATGGATGTATATATTTTTTTATTTTTTGTTACGGGTGGTCAAATAAATATTACCTTCCAAGGAAGATTATTTTTGGATATCAAATTGACAAACTGTAATTAGTTATTTACTAATGAGAATACTGAAAAAGTAATATGATTTAATAACAAAAAGTAACTAATGCAAGAAACATTTGCACCACAATAAAAAAGAAATAAAATAGTAAAGGCTTTGTTTGCGTCTGATCAGACGCGCACCACTTAACCAGGAATGCCAACACTTTATCAAGAGATACCATTCCTTTCTCATTAGTGTAGTTGTAGAGTAGTCCTACTGGAGTTGAACCCTTATTAAACTGGAAACAACAGATAATGGAAGGCACAGCCACTCACATAATCTGTGTAATCTTAGAAAATTATGCCTATCTGCTGATACATTTATCTTAGCTTTGCACTATAGATTCACCATGTGGCAGTCAAAGTAATTGGTTGGTTGGTTGGCGATTTGGGACAGGGGGACTAAACTGCTTAGGTCCCTAGTCCCCTGGTGGAGAGGGGAAGGAGTGACAATGGGAAAGGAGGGGAAGGGAAAGGAAATGCAGTCCAGGGAGGAAAGAAGGAAGGAGGACTGAATTAGCTCAGGGCACCGTGCTCATCATGCACATAATCAGGAAAGAACTGTGAGCTCCATGGGTATTTACTAACATGTGCATTCATTTTCAACATTTTTACTACGGCTTTAATTTATCTCATGGTTTAAAGATTAGGCATATTTCAAAATGGCATATGTTCAAGAATGTTGAACTTAGAAAAGCCTATAATTGCACAATTCATAGCAAATTAATTTAAAAAAATATTACCTGCCCAGGTCTTAAATTAAATAAAAGATGTTGACTCCACTGGTACTCGAACTCGTGCCCTTTGTGCTTGCAAACCGTCAGCCTACCCACTCAACCGATGAAACATACGTAAAAAGCGGTTTATTGTAGTACATGTACCCACGTAAAATTCTTATACCTCAACACTTCTACATGTTCAAATAATGTTTCTCAAAATAAATGATACATGAGTTAAGCTGCTATGAATCTCAACACATACTGTATCCTAACTGTTATGTTGCTTTTATTTAACGATGTCAATGTGAAACTGTATTGCCAAAGATCGCTAGAGTTGGCAACACGAGCATTTCAGAACTAGCCCATGTGCAATGCTCTGTTCTTGGACTTTACCCGGCCTGAATAATTTAATCTTTTTGTCCTCCATTGCACAGGAAGCTGCATACGTGCTTCATGCGTACTTTGTGATAAATGTTTGTATTGGGGTTGGCTATACTTACAGTCTACATTTACACACTTGGAAAAAAAGATGTATAATAGGAGATACATGTAAAATGAGCTGAAATTCTGAAAATGTAAGGTAGCATTTAACAATCATTAATTTGTACTACATCTAAATATATGTGAATATGCTATAAGCCATAGTAAATGGCAGAGGCTAATTTTAACACTACTAGTCATTTCCTTTGCTGTTCCACTTGTCACATTCTGGGTCCCTTTTTTTAATGTGACTAAAAACTTAATTGTGTTAGATGCCATCACTTGTAAATATGTAAAAATATTATTCTACATTGGTGTCCAAACTGAAAGCAATGTACTGCAATTTCTCTATCCTGTGCTGAATCCACAATATTATCATACAAACTGTCAACATATGTCCATACAGCATATGACTCTTGCATGACTTACTTCCCTAAATGGATTGCAACAATACAATTTTGACTTGAAATCCATTTTTACAAACTATTACTAAATGTTTCTTTACGA
The DNA here is from genome assembly GCA_026315105.1 of Locusta migratoria. Taxonomy (NCBI): domain Eukaryota; kingdom Metazoa; phylum Arthropoda; class Insecta; order Orthoptera; family Acrididae; genus Locusta; species Locusta migratoria. The sequence continues at coordinate 674,974,376 of CM048755.1, forward strand.
CACATGTACACAGCACTTTGATTAAACAACCCACAGCCATAAAACAGTCTAATGGTGATTAAATAAGTCTCTCTGATTGTCTGTTCGCTAAAACAGGCTAAAGTTGAGTGGTTGAAATAAAAGTCTCTATGATTAGCTGTTCACAGCTAGAAATATTACAGAATTGGTCAGAATAAAAGTAACTGCTGTTGGCTGGTTTTCTAGAAAAAAATGGCTCTAGGCTAATAGCTGCTTACTGCCTGTTGTGGGTGTACTTACATTGACAAAATAATGTTTTGTGAATGATGCCTTTGGTGTGCTATCTTGATATTTACCATATTTGTAGTAACATAATGGAACAAGAAAATATATTTTTTCCAGAAAATTTGAAGGTGGGGTGTTTTGAGATACTAAGTCAAAAGTCAAGGTCAATGACCTTTAGAATAAAAATATTCAGAAACCTGTCATGTGTAAAGGTCTATTCATTAGCTTTCCAATGGTACCATTTTCATTGCTGTAACTTAATTAGAACCAGAATTACAGTCTTTTATGTTGAGACAGATGCAATTAAATTTTGCACAAATTCCAAACTTTCCAGACCTTTAACTTCCTTTGCAGTTGTAATACAGCCCTGCAAATTGGTATTTTTCCATCTTTAATCTGGGTCATTGAATGCACCAAATTTGAAAGAAATTTGAAATGTTCACATTGAAAATGCTACTTTACTATGTTGAATTGACATGGTATTAGCCTTTTTAATTTTTTTAATTAATTAATTTTTTTATGTGGAAACAGTTAATAGAGACAAAATCTCTATTTGGAAGACCAATGTAGGGCCAGTCACCTCTGTTGTCAGAAAGGCCATGTTAGTACTGCCATAGTACTGCACAGCAACTGGCATCTAACCTTGCAGTATCCACTGGTAGATTTATATTGAGGTACACAATGTACAGATGGTTACAGTTGAGTTTTCTTTGATGGAGACCTGCTTCATGCATACCCCTGACATGTGTCTATGGAATGGATTTTCTCAAGTGGAATCATCAGTATGTGACCTGAATAGTCAAACAGTGGGCCAATGATTTCTTCAGACAAGTTCAGATTCCTGCAGGAGAGTGATTCTCGGTGGATTTCTACCTAGATAAATGCTGAACATTATTTCATTGTAGACAGAGATCAGTATAGGGGTAGATCCCTGAAGTGTGGCCAGGAATTGTGTTGGTCATTTGGACACCTCTCCATGAAATTGTACAGGTGAATCTGCAAGGTTTAACCACTGTCAGGTATCGTGCCAAGAACTTGGGACCTTGTGCAGTTGATGTGAAGGTCTCCAGACCCGGACTTCGTATTGATGGACGATAATGCATGACACAGCAGAGAGTGGGGGTTGATGTTTTCTTGGAAACGGAAGGTATTGCATGCATCGAGTGGCTTACTCACTCTCTTGTTGAGCATTTCTGGTATATACTAGGGAGATTGTTTGCATCACATCAACATGCACAAGTCAGTCTTTGACTTGTGAGCAACTCTGCAAGAAGAATGGAAATTATTCCCTCAACTTGAGATTGATGAAATAATTTGCTGCATACCCTATTGTGGTCAGGCTTGTATTGCTGCCACACACAGCCTTGCCCTATATTAGTATAGGGCAAGTATAGGGACAGTAATCGGTGTCAGGAATGTGTGTGCAAATCTGTCAAGTTGGACAAATACAATGTAAACTCTGTTGTGTACCATAATGCAGTTGTTTCCATTTCATATTCTTCACATACCTTGTACTTTATCACTTGTTAACTCTGCTTTGTGGCAAAATAAATGCAACTTTGCAAAATGTTCATTTGTTGCTTTAATTGCTGACACTAGTCTTCATTTGGCTGAGAGCAGAGCAAACATTTAGATTGTGGCTAAACCAGTCACCTGGTTTTCATTTTCCCAGTTGTACATTGCTGAGCAAGGGCACAACCTATAAAGTGTCACTTTGTGAGAGAGATGTATGTCTCACTAGTAGGTATTCGATGGGACTCTGTATTTTACGGGATTTGTCTTGTAGTGTGAAACTTATTTTGATTAACAGGTTATAGAGAGAGGTTGCTTCTATTGGTTAATTTTTATATTTTATTTTGATAATTCTGTTTAATAATGAAATAAATTTTCTTTTGGGAAGGCAGGGAGTGAGATCTGTTATTAACTATGTAATGACAGATCAGGAATTCAGGAAGGTAGTCAGGAACGTGTATTCCGTGGATTCTTTGATGACCATGGTCATTATTTTATCTGCAGTGGAATTTTTTTGAGAGGCCAAAAGTGTAGAAAATAAGGTCCATCTGTAGGATAAGATTGGAGAAGCTTGAGGACAAGGAAATTTGGTGCAAATACATAGGAAGAAGCAGATAACTTGGTTAAATGACACAGCCAGGGTAGCCTGTAAAAGGAAAAAGAAGGCATATTAAAAGTGGCTCCATACTTGATCTGAAGTAGATGGGGAAAGTTATATTTTAGAAAGAAACAAAGCCAAACAGATAACTGCAGCATCAAAGCAGAAGTCATCGGAAGACTGTGGAAATATGTTAGAAACTTGGGGTCAAGCTGCTGGAAAACCTTCCTAGCGTGTAATTATTAATCTTAGGAAGGGAGCGAAGAAGTAATTGGCAAGTTTTTGGACAGATGAGGAAATCTGCCTGTGGATACGTTGGGCAGATGAAGGGAATGTTTTGAAGAGTTGTTCAATGTTGGTGAAAACAGTTCAGTAATGTTTCAGATATCGATGTACAAATTGGATAGGGAATGGTGATGGAAATAGGATTACATTTGGGGAAGTAGAGAGAATGGTCAGTGCACTGCAGTGCAGCTGGTGTATATGAAATAGTCAGAATTTGTGATACAGTGTAATGTCAGGTCTCAAATGGCTTGGAATTGGGACTGGTTTCAACTGCCTCGACGAAACCAGTAGTCACACAAAGTATAAAGCATGGAAACTGAATAAATGCAGAGGTATCTGTTTAATTAGTGTTAGGGACAAAATATTCTCAAGTATTGTTGCAATGAGAGTGTGAATATTAGTTGAAGACAAGTTGGATGAAAATCAGCATGGGTTTAGGCCTCTTAGAGGCTGACAGTATCAGATCTTTAGCTTATGGCAGATAATGCAAGAAGCCTGGAGAACTGTGCATTATTAGGGATTTTTAAAGTTCCAGGAAGACTTTGGAAAAATCAAGGTACTTCTACATATTTCTGGAATTTTATTTCGAAGCTTTAAATATCGTGTGATTTTGTAATGTATAGAACTTAACGTAGACGATGAGAAATGTATAAACTGCACTACTAGTCTTACATGTTAGAAACTTGCTCGAAATATTGCTGAGCATGAGCATATTCACCACCTCCACTTTCCAAGTATGGATCATTGGCAGAGTAGAACAACCCCTATTTCTTCCCAGTGGTTAAACTATTGGCTGAACTTGTAGTTTCGCCTGTTTGTCTGCTAGGTGGCAGGCCATCTACCATATGAAAACAAATCTAAGATGCTCTCAAAAACAGGCCAAAAATTGAATGGGGAAAAATTTGGGGCCACTCTTAACCCTTTCACTGCAACGTTGGGAAAGCGGTTTTATGAGCAGTCGATTATTTTTCTTTTATTTTTTCATGTCAAAAGAAATACATTACACTCACGACCGGCTAGACGTGACAAAATAATATGTATTTTTTTTTTTTTTTTTTACAAAAACATTTACTAGGAATTTCTACAATGAATGATACATTTGAAAATAATTAATAATACACAAACGGACATTGCACTCTGTACATTGATATCTCATGTCCCCCCTTCTTTTTGGAGCCAGTTGAGTTTTGGAACACACCTAACAATATCGTTTAGGGTTTTGTTTTATTCCATGTATGAGTGGAACTAACTGTGGAAAGTGGCGGGCTGTCAGTCTCACAGGCAAGTCATATGAAAATACCCTAATCATTTTTTTTCCTCGATTTGTTTCCGTACTTCTTGATGAGCTGTCTTATAACTTCTAATTGAAATTTGGCTAATGGTAGCTTTGATCCTGTTTTTAATTTATACACAGCATGAGAATTCACCACAATTTTTACTCCATGACTGTCCTTATACTTGTGGTTTCTCGATGGCAGGCATTTTTTTCCTATCACTTCTAACTGTTCCATACTGATTTCTGTGCAAAAAAACTAGCAAGAAGTGGACTTGTATGCCAATTGTCTGTGTATAGACTTTGCCAAGGAATGGCTGCAAGAGTTGCAAGACAACAGAGCCAAAAATTCCCAGTGTTTTATCAAATACACTCAGCCGTGTTGATGCACCTGTATAAATTATAAAGTCTGAGATTTAGTCTATTTTGACATCAGCTATCACAAAAAAAAAAAAAAAAAAAAAAAAAAAATAGACCAAATGTATGTCTCTTCATCTTTATATACTGTTTGAAGGACAAACGTCCTTCGAAAAGCACCAAAGACTTGGCTATGCAAAGATTCTCAAAAGGATAAAAATTTTCACTACACACTTTTCTAATGTCATTCAACGCCATGTCTATCTTACACAGTCTATTATTTTGTTCTTGTTGCTCATTATCATAGAAATGCAAGAGCCTAAGAAGCAACAAATAGCGGTCTTTCGGCATTGTCTCACCAAAAATTGGAGTGTGCAGTAATTTATCGGTAGACCAACAGTCATTCAGGCTTAGCTCTTTAATCGTAGAAATTAGCATAGTTACTGCTAAAAACAAGTAAATTTCTTTGGAGTAAATTTCCATTTACGTAGTCTAGATGACAACGCTGGATCTGTATTAGAAATATAGTACTGAAAATATCTGTTAGTCTCGAAAGCTATTTTACCCGTAACTTCTGGAGTAACAAAACATTCGAAATAATCTATTACTTCAGATGCGTTGTTTACACAGCAAAAAAGTCTTTGAAGCCAGAAGTCATTTCACTAAATTTATGGGCTTTTGGATGAAACTCACTGTTAACCCAGTGAAACATTTCTTCTGTTTGTTTCGCGGCCGGCGACGGTGCGCAACGGCGGGCGGCATTGGCAGCGTATGAATTGTCACGTAAATGCACATTATCATAATGAAAATGGGCTGGAGTTTCAACATCACTTATATCACTCTCTACATAATTGAAACTAGGACCTTCATCTTCACTTTCCAAGATGCTGACTAACTCATTTAAAGCTGATATTCCTCTTTCATTTAGACCAACATAAGACAGACATGCCATTCTGTACATTGTTACAAGTGAACAACAAAGAATGACGCAGTATAACAACTCCATTGTTGAGATTCTAGTTATAATCAGTCCCAACAGAGAGCGGTACATATAAAGGCAAGGAAATACAGAAAACAGTTTCAAAATGGGAGCCACGTACGAAAATGAAAGGGTGCCCGTGTGTATACAGGTGCCGCACCTGATGTGTAGCAATTACTACCCGTACATATACGGGCATAGCAGTGAAAGTGTTAAAAATGCAACAAAGTTGGTTCATTCTGAGACGAGATGCAAATTGATTGATTCGTTGGTTGACTGAATGAATGAAGATATGGCTACAGTAGTTCGATTCAAGTTATAAGCTTAGCATTTGAGCATAGCAAGGTTATTTTGTTTCTGTTTAATGCATAGCTGTTTTTAAGGGCGTGTTGAATAATTGGAAGCACGAACATACAATCGTAACTCAGGTGCAGATAAGCAATGGAAATGTCATTTTTGAGTCTTTCCATATGTAAATAAATCTTTATCTACATTGTGCTTCTGCTTTGCTATTATATTCTGTCCAGCCACAAACTCGAAAATTGTGATATTCATAGAAATTTCTACTAAATATTGCTCACATGCTGTTGTGTAAAAGTGTCGGCTGTTTGCTCTATGTGTGGAATCAGACAGCAGGAGACAGATGCCGTGTGTTGAAGGAAAATGCAATGAAATATCAGATTTTGATCATGTGAGAAGGCAACTTTGCTTCCCCGCCAGTCAATTTCAAATAATAAATGTTTCAAATGATTAGTGCTGTGTTTAGATCATGTGCTATGTAGGTTGATGGGTGAATGTAAGTGCATTAATTTGTATTGTCACCATAATCACTCAACAATACGACAAAATCACAAATATACACTGCCGAAGACATTAAATGAATCACTCACTTCAATTTCACTGCTATTGTTGTAACTTCCCATAACATTTATTAACACAAAGTAACTCAAATGAAATGTGTAACACAAATAATAGTACAATCAGTTTTCAGTAAAGTGTCCAGTGCAAGCCCATTACACAGTGTGTCTGCCGGCCACGAGTGCTCTGGCCTTCTCGGCGCCTGGCCACTCAGATGGCACCAACGTAGTGGCCTGTACATAACAGCTTCTCAGTTTCTAGCACTGGCCATCTCAGCGGCTAGTTCAAATATTGCGCAACATACATAGCAATTCTCCCTCCCTCTTTTTTTTTTTTTTTTTTCGCACTCACTTCTTTGGTGTCATGTACCTCACCTATGTCTGTCTTGTCATCTGTGTCCATGGAGAAGTCTCTTGGCAGCACTTGAGCAAGGACAAAAATGTTCTTTTCAGTGTGGGGTGACCTGTGAGCTGATAATTGGAGATATGACATCTGTAGGTGTGTTTCGCTTGCTATCCTCTGGAATGGTGGAAAGATGGGTTACTCTGGAGTGCAATCCTCTTCACAGATTGCAACCTCGTGGTTTTCCCTGTTTGGAGTGGCCAGATTGCATTTGTTCTGGAAATTTAGTCCAGGATTGAGATTCAGAGTCGACTTCCATTTTGATGTCCTTATTTGCTGTTAGTTGTGAGGGTGTTGCCTGTGGAACAACTGCCAATGTAATCTGTGACCGAAGTTGGTCTATATGACCTGCCACCTCCCCTGCTGACGCCTGAACGTCATAGGCGCCATCCTCTCGGGCAAATGATATAACCTTGTATCCACTTTGGATGCCTGCCATACACCTGCACCAAAACAGGAGCTCCCAACAAAAATTTGCCTTGTGGAAGGGTCGCCTGTTGGCGAGAAGGCAGTAGAGTAGGTATAAGAGTGTGCATGGCTGGCGGCCTTGCGGACGTTCTGCTGGACTATAGTCGCCTAAAGGCGTGAAACGATTATATGCAAGGAAGTTTGTTAGCGCATCATCTGTGGAGGTGGAAGTAAGGATCTTTTTCACTTGGGTTTTGAAAGTGCAAACAGTCTCAACTTCCCCATTTGATTGAGGATGGAATGGGGGAACAGTGATGTGATTGCTGCCACGCTGGGTACAAAAGATAGAAAAGTCAGTAGAAGTGAATTGTGGTCTGTTATCCGAGACAAGGATGTTAGGTAAGCCATCAGAAGAAAAAATTTTGGTGAGTGCTGCTGTGGTTACCGCTGTGGAACGAGATGCACAATGGACAACATACAGAAAGTTTGTACAAGTATAAATGACCAGGAGCCAGGAACTGCCCAGAAATGGGCCAGCAAAATCAATATGTACACGTTCCCATGGGTGCGTTGGGGAAGGCCAAGGTGATGGAGAAGTCTTAGATGCTGGTGCCTGAGAGGCACAGGTTTCGCTGGCAGCAACCATGTGTGTGATGTCTGTGTCGATGCTGGGCCAGTAGACATGACAGTGGGCCAGTGTCTTCATGTGAGACACTCCCCAGTGTCCCTGGTGAAGAAGGTGGAGTACTGCTGATCACAGAGATGATGGTACGAACACACGCGGCGAAGCATCGTTGATGGCAAAGAGAACGATGCCATTATGTGACGTAAGGCAAAGATGCAGAGAGATCAGAAGCTTTTCCAGAAGGGCGGTCCAGCCAGCCTTTAAAAGCTGACAACAAGGCGTAAAGCAGGATCCGCCACTATGGTCTATGCAAGAGGATGCTCCGTAATAAGAAAAACCCTCAACTATGTGTCATTCTGCCTCTTCCAAATGAAAACAGAGAAGTTTGTCTCCATCAAATGTGGGATCAGGACCCATAGGCAGATGGGATATGGCGTCGTGGTGCTCCAAGCCATAGAACAGAAGTGAAATTCATAGTTCAAGTGGGATAGAAACAGAGCTCAACATTGAAGTCTGTGGGATGCCTTGCCCGGTAGAGAAGCTGCAGGATGAAAAAGAGAGACAAAGGTTTGTGATCTGTGATAAGATGAAATTTGGCCCAATAGAGAAATACACAAAACTTTTTCAAAGCATAAATGATGGCCAGGGCCTCTTTTTCTATTTGAGAGTAGCGTTCAGCATCTTAAATGCATATGCAGTGGGACGTTCAGACCCATCCGGATATTTGTTTGGTAGAATGGCACATATCCCATGCTGGGAGGTGTCAGCAGCCACGACGAGCAGTTGACCAGGACAATATGTAACAAGACAAGATGCCTTCTGAAGATAAGATTTGAGATGTTGAAAGGATGCATTGCAGCCGGCAGACCAAGGAAAAGCCACATTCTTGCAGAGAAGACAATGTAATGAACGTGCAATCTCTGCCACCGACAGTAGAAACTTGTGATAATAAGCAATTTTTCCAAGAAAGGCCTGGAGTTCTTTTACTGTGGTGGGGTGAGGGAGAGTGTTGATAGCCACTACATGCTCGTTAAGAGGGTGAATGCCATCCCTGGAAAGTTGAAACCCCAGGTATATGATGGAGGGTTGAAAGAATTGAGATTTTTGAAAGATGCACTTGAGGCCTGTGGATTGAAGAACTGAAAAAAGTGTACCATCAAACGGGGTGATTTCGGACAGTTTTGAGATTATTTTCACTATAACTTTTGTAGATTTTGTAGGATGATTTTTTACAGAAGTTGTTGGGTATAAGTCTAACCAATAAAATATCCTAGAGACAGAATGTCTATGTAAATCTACTTTTGCCTGAGACACACAAATAGTGTCAGAACTCACCCCATGGAGTGGGGTGATTTCAGACGTGTGTATTTTAAATCTCTGTCCAGCGTTTCAAAGTGTATGGGGTGATTTTGGACACAAATTACTTTTTTTTAAATTTATACCTTCTTTCTGTTTGGTTTTAGTGACTTTTAAAATATTTTAAGGACGTCCCTTATGAAAATAAGGGATAAGGACTGAAATAAGGAATTTTATTTATTAAATGCTTTTATATATGTTAATTTGCCATACTGAATGACTCAAACTGCTTTCTTCAAAATTTCCGGGTCATAATTACACCTTTCTTACTTTTAAACGTTCTCGGCATTGTTCGAAATCACCCCACAAAGTACACAATTTCAAAAAAACCTTTGTTACTTCGAAACTTTACACAACACTCATGACAAACTGGTACAAAACTTCTCTCTGTCCCACAGCCTACTGATCTTGTTGGCAAAGTACTTTCCCGTCATTAGCAAGAAAAGAAAGTTTATGCTCCATAACACAGCGAGAACTTTCAACGATGAGACTGACTGACTGATTATTGCGTCGGTAATCAATCGATCCAAATGCGGGAGTGCGGGCCACAGGAATTAAAGTCACATGCATAAAATAAGCAGTGCACGGAGGTGGAAATCAGCGCTAATTCGTTCCTATGCTGCTGGAAAGATAAGATAAACCATATCGTCTGTAATCACCCTGATGTCTGAAATCGCCCCATTTGACAGTACGTAAATTGTGAAGAGGTTTCATCTAGAGGTAACTGATCACCTTCCGAAGGGTCAATTTTTTAGAAGAACTGGTCCCCAAACAACATGGAAAAAAACTCTTCATGGCGTGGCATGGGGTACCTGTCAATGAGGCACTGAGCATTCGTTGAGGCTTTGAAATAGCCGGAAAGGCGAAGGCTGCCATTAGGTTTGCAGATGACCACTAAAGGTGAGGCCCACTCGCTGGAGGTTATCGGAAGCAGGACTCCGGAGACTGTCAACCAATTCAATTCTTGTTTAAAGTGTCATGTAAAGCCATTGGAAGGGGCCGTGCCTGAAAGAATTTCAGCCAACCATTTGTTCAGATGTTTTTGTAAACAAAGTGAAATGTTTAATGAAGATCCTAACTACAACAGGAAGGGGAACAGCATTAAATACAGCTAACAACAAAGTTACGGAGCAGACAGCAATGACTACCTCTCGCAGTAGTCAGGGGTTGAGAATGTTTTACATTACTTTTTGGTGGAATCGACAGAATTCTGATGTATTAGCACTGCGAAAGTGACTAGAAATGAAGTTATAGATTTTTATTTGATAAAGCATGGAGTAGGTGCTCATGAATGTTAGAGACAGGACAATATAAACCTCACATTGAAATTTCATTGAAAACGTAAAATTTTTTAATAAGTGAGATAATAAATGTGATTGCTGCTCTCTTCACTTGCAGCAATTTAAACTGATCTATTTATGTCTCTCCAAAACTAAAAAACGATGACAATCTTGGTTTTACAAAAAATACGAATACAGAGTATGAATTACATTAAACCAAAATGTAACTGTTTCTGAAGTAACATGATTCATAGTTGAATATGTAGTTTGATTGGAGTAAGTTTGTGTATGAACAAGAAGTGTCCTACATGAACTAGCTCCTAAATTTTCACACATCACCGAGATTGAGTTACAGTCTAAGTCTTGTGTGTGTGTGTGTGTGTGTGTGTGTGTGTGTGTGTGTGTGTGTGTGTGTGTGTGTGGCAGAGTTCCAGACTATGAATCCAAAGTTCATGGATTTAACCCCTACTGAGAATTAGGCCTTGAATTGTCCCTTTTCACTTATTTGCACCTCTGACAATGTTTTGGAAATTGTAGATTTGGGCCATGGTTTGCAGTCAAAGTTAAACTGTAAGTCACCCTATGATCGGCTTGGTAAATCAGTTCAAACGTGGAAGGAGGGCAGTGGCATACCATAACTTGTCACCATTTTTGATCGTATTATTTATGGATTACGTGTTGAAAATGATAGATTGGTAAAGTGAGAATAAAATAGGTGAAAACAGAATATAAGCAGTCTCGTGTATGCTGATGACACTGTGATGAGGGCAGATTAATTTGACATTAATTTCAGAGACATCAGGGTTATCGAATGATGATCAGCATCTCCAAAATGATAGTAATGTCTGTGGGAAAGAAATTGTACCAAATTGAGTGCCTAATAGGAGGAACAGGTAGACAGTTTCAAATACTTACAACATATTTTCTCACTGGGTGACAACAGAGTTAAAAGAACTGGAATCAATGTGTAGAAAAGCTAATGCAGTGAGTTCTCACAAGGGAACTGTTAGAAGTGTAAATAACAGATTCTAATGGGTGTCGGATATGTTGTAGATGAACATAGCCTCATACTCAGGGTTTCTGCTTTTTTAGTGACAAGCCTTAGTTTTCGAGAAAATTGATGTTGAAGTTCATTGCACGATGTAAGGTGCGTAACATTAGCCATGCTCAAACCAGGTGAGTGTGGCACAGTGTTGCTTTTTTTCTTTTTTTAAAGATCAGAATAGTCATACATGTTTTGATATTATTTTACAGAATATCAACAAACAGTGTACATTGTATGCAATTAGTAAGAAATATACAGTTTTGCCATAGTTATTTAATTTTCATGTCGATATTACAAAATCTTATTCATTACCGCCTGCATCACTTACTTTGCCACAACAGAAGTCTATATCATATTCATTGTGAAACCACACTCATTAAATTTGCATCAATTCAGGGATCCTACTTTCTCGAGGATGATCAAATATGCATAGTTCGCATCAAAGGTAACGGATGAAAGAGAACTCTTTGTTAATGTAAATGAGCTTTTTCTGGTTTCGCTTTGAAAAACTCCGTGCAGCTGCAAGAAAGTAGATTTTATGAAATATGTCTGGTTCTGTAAACCAGTTTGTTTCAGTTGATTTCATGAGGCCGCGGCGGAGCACATTGAGGCGCTATGCTACGATGCGCAAGGGCGTTTCCCATTGGGGGTTCGAATCACCCCTTGGGCATGGATGTATGTGCTGTATTTAATATAAGCTAGTTCTTAAGTAGTTTTTAAGTTTAGGGACTGGTGACCCCACAGTTAAGTCCCATAGACTTTACAAACATTTGAACTTTTTATGAGAAGTATCATCTGGATTTCTGTTGTGGCATAGCAAGTGATGCAGGCGATTGTAAGATTTTGTGATAATGACGTGAAGATTATATTACTACAGCAAAATTGAATATTTCTTACTAATTTCAAATGATGTACACTGTTCATTAATATTCTGAAAAATAAAATGGATCCATTATTTACACTTTAGATGCTCCCCTTGTCAGTTATGATTTACAATAAGCCAATGCCAAGATAAGTTAGCAGTTAAGTCATCTTTTTTGTATGGGAGTAAAAGCTGGGTGGGTGTAGGTCATCTTATTAATAAGGCTGAGGTTATAGATATGTTAATAGCAAGGGTTACTGCAGGTACTAATAGATGGAAACACAGGCAGGAAGGTGTCCATAATAAGGAAATCAAAGAAAAAAAACTGGCAATTAAAACCATCGATGAAGCAATTCAGGCAAACAGGTCTTGATGCTGGGGTCTTGTTACAAATGTGGGAGAAGTAGTTACCTAAGAGACTGAAGTGGTTGGCAGTAGAGGGTAGGAAGTGTCAAGAATACGAAGGAGAAAGTACTTTGATTCGGTCACGAATGATATTGTTGTAACACACAGCATCAATGTTAGCAATGAATAAGGGATCATGGTGGAATTTTATGAGGGGGTACTATGCTCCAGCCTGAATGCTGAAAAGCATACACAGTCTTTGGTGGTGGTGGTGGTGGTGGTGGTGGTGGTGGTGGTGAGTGATTGGTATACTCATTTTGAAATAATTGGTGAAATTTTTAGGTATCACATTTGACAGATTTCGGCTTTAGAATTTCAAAAGCTGGATGATAAAACTACTAAACAGTAGTCAAAAGGTGAGAGGAGACAGATTAAATCTTCCATCTCTTATGGCTTTTAGGAATCCTAGCTTGCCTATGTACGTTTCAAGGTAGCTTTTTTCTATCTGAAATTAATGGTCGAAATTTGGGGGGGGGGGGGGGGGCAGTAGTCTGGAGAGGGGCATTTTTAACATGATGGTTGTCATGAGGTCGCCAGTAGTGCATCAAAGCTACTGTTCTGGCTGTCAATGTCTTCATGAAAGTCAACATGTTAAAGTCAGTGTTTATGCACGTTATCTGTGCTAAGAAGTTTGTAAGTTGTCATTTGCTGCTTATCTTCATCAGTAAATGTAGTAGTCTTCAGTCATTACTAACATTTCATGTCATTGCCTGCCAAAAAGTTAAAGCCGCCATCAATCTGGAGATTTAACACTACAGTGCTTTATTAGACATGGTCATGTTGAAGGTGGTATGCCATTGTCTTCCTCAGACCTTTGAACTGACTTACCTGGCCAATTATAGGAGGATCTACAGTTTAATGTGGATTCCAAACCACAATGTTACTTGGCATTTTTCACATAAACAACTTTGTCAGAGGTGAAGAACGTGATACATAACATATAAAAATCTTAGGATTGCCAGGAGATTAAATTGGCAATCATTAGATTTGTAACATGCCATTTCCTTCTTACCTGTAAATAAAATTTCTGTAGATTCTTCAATGACAAGAGCATATTGGAGACATTTAAAGGCAGCCCTAATACTACTTTCATTTGATCATATTGGGATCCACAAGACAAAAGTCACTCCATTGCTGTTGTTTTATACAGTGAGGGCTGATTGTAATACAGCAATTTCTGTGAAACAAGCATCAAGCTATACTTGGAGATGGGTGTTGTATAGACACCTTTGACTGGTGGAATTTTTTTGTGTTACATTAAGTTCTTTTAGAATTATCAGTTACTTATCAGTGACCAACTGAGATTGCTTTTATTGGTGTACTGGTTGTGTACTGAAGTACATTGCAGAGGATTTGAAGGTAGATCCCATGTCTAATCCCAGATTTCTTCCTGTCTGTTGTTCATCGTGCCTCTGGCATTGTCTGTTAATGTACAAAATACACAAGTCTTTTAACTGTTGGGAAATTGTATTGTTTCACACTTACTCTATTATAGTCCAAGCATTTGTTTTATTTTACTGTAAAAGGAAATATGCAGCTTCACAAGTTGCTTTGAAATAATTATACTTCATCTAGATTTCATCAAAAGAATAAAATTAGGACCTAGAAATGAATCACAAATAGTATATTGTAAATAAATTATTTCATGTAATATTTTCTAACAGAAAAATTACTATAATGATAAGTCAAATTACGTACTCACATGATCTCCCTTTGCAGAAGTCAGGTGTTCCTAAAATTACTTGTGATACATGTGCTTCATGTAGAGCAAACAGGATGAACCTTTGCTATTAGATGCAAAGAACACTTTCTAGGGAAAAAGGTACAAATATTCACAATTTGTCTTTTACCAAGCATTTATTAATTTTAAATCACAAACCAAAAAGGGTATTCAGGACGTTAGCATTTTGTATATAGTGTGTAAAGGGGAAAAAGCTTGATGTTCATCAAGAACTTGAAATTTTTAAACATTTTTCTTTGAATAATAAGTTTGTTCTTAACGATCACCTACTATTCCGTAATAGGGATTTCTTCAGTGCACTGAAGCTATTACTGAGACTGTGGCGACTGTGGCTATAATCTTAGCAAAGCTTGGGAACCAGCAATTGGGTTAATTAAGAGTAAATCTAGCAAATGTAACGAAGTGACAACCATGGTGGACAGAGCCCTCACACCGATGTCATCTCGGACACCGGCACAATCGGTTCCACTGTGTGGCCGCGGCCTCGGTGGGCTGAGGGTATTTAAATCGTCCGCTACTGGGCTAGAACCCAGTTCCCTTCGAGCAGCCGTAGCGTGCGGATCTCCGCGCCTGCACGTTTCCAGGAGCTCAGTCCGTCAGTTTACCTGATGATGGCGACATGTATGATCGCCGAAATATTGTGTCCGTTGGACACTATAAACCGGCAGTACACCCGTGGATATTTTGATTATGAAATACGCCGGGAGAAACTGAAGAATCACATCAGTATTGATATTTTCCTTTTCTCTAATGAATGTCATTCAGAATATGGAAAAATGTGTAACTTCATTTTATGTTTTAACTGTCACACTGGAAATGTATCCCAATATCGCACCATTGTATTAAAAAACTGTAACCTGATTCAAAGTTTGTGTTTATCTAAATCGGAAAACAGGCTGGCAATTCGTATCGTTTTGTTAATTATCTGGTTGTACAATTTATTGCATTATGTTTACAACTGTTTGAGTTAACAGCTGTTTCATGTAGCTGCTAAGAGATGGCATAGTAATTGATGCAGCCACTGCCAGGGCTCAGTACACCTCAACTGAATGCGCTCCTGACTGCATATAGTGTGGCAGTCCATAGCGGCCAGCCACATTACTTTAAATTTCTTTAAACCAGCCAGTATTTATCTAGTTTGTATTTTTATGAACTGAATTAATGTCATTTTATACGACATGAGCATAATATGCTCAAAGTCTTCATGTCTCATGTGAGTACATAGTTTGACCATAGCCATCATTAATTGGCCCACTTTAGGTTATGGTAGTAACACTAAAAGTGGACCTTTGTGATCGTCTTTCGACAACTCGAAATTTAAATGAAAATAAAGGTCTTATAACAGTACATTTGACATCATAATTGAATAAACAAATTTGTAGAGGAGAAAATTCTCTACAACTTTCCTCTGTTACGTTTTTGTCGTAACTTGCACCGTTACAGAGATATTTGCAAAAATAACTAGATTTTACATAAACCAGGTGCTAGGAAATGTTACGTGACATTCCTCGCCCAGAAATCTGTCTGCCATACGCCATCTTGCTCTGTGTATATTATGATTTTCTTATTATAACTAATATGTTATTTCAAAGCAGTGATGCACCGAAGAATTAACAAAAGCACATCGTTCATAGTACGATAAATTATAATCTAGTGTCTAAAAATGTCATTTTGAATGTTAGCAAGTGCCACCAATAGTACGAGGTGTAAGGGACACTGATGAGGTGTATTGGGTAGTGCATTGCGTTGTCATGCGTGTGGCCGGTAGTTCGAAATCCCCTGATAGCATTTTTTCCCCACCTTGGCTCCTACAAGGGTTTTTGGAACTGTTATTAATAAAATAGCTCTATCTTTTGCAATATTTAGAGTTGTGCATATGTAAGAGTGCTCCCTCTAAAATGAGCATGTGTTCTTTTTCGTGAACATGACGTGAAATATGTAACAACAGATTAAACACTGGTCTTATGAAGCATTTGCACAATAATGGGGAGGATACTGTGGTAATGCAAATCTAAGTGGGCCGAAGAACACGCCAGTGCGATTAATTTTATTTTTTTTTCCCCTCTCATATTCACAGAATATAAGAAATCAACTGCGAATGGGCAAAGCTGAAAATGTGTACCCAGCCGGAATTCAAACCCGGCTCTCCCGCTTTCTAGGCATTCGCGTTGACCACTACACCAATGGGGACACAGTGATCAGTGCATCTGCAAGGACTACCTAAGCACACCTCCCGCCAGACACAAATTTCCAGCTTCTCCCTGCCCATTCACAGTTGATGTCATATATTCTGTGAATATGAAAGAATAACAACTGCATGATCAGAAGTGACATCTGTTCTTTCAGAATAGATGCCACTAGTAAATATTAATTTTTCTGTTACAAATAAATTATTCCATGCAATATTTTCTATTATACTACAGTAAAACCTCATTTTTACATTCTCGTTTTTTACATTTTCCCGCCACTTACACCGTTTTTTTGTCGGTCCCGTCAAATTCCCTATGTTTTCAACGTTAATTTGCCCTCGTTTTTGCATTAACATATTTACGCTTTTCCCGCGTTTTACACTTTTTGAAAGCATGTGCGTGAAGAAAAATGTCGTAATGTACATAAATTGACACTAGCATGGCTTTCCCCTTAAAGTGTAGTGCTTAAAAATTATTCGCATTCAAGTTTGACACTTTGCTTTTATTCAAACGTATATTTCGCGTTTCGTTGTTGACAAAGACGCGCCGATTTGTGGCAATGTAGTTCTTCTTTTCACCCACTTCTTTGGCAGAGCGCCTGGCATGTACTCAGACAAACAGAACCGTTTGTTAATGAGAGAATAACGCTGATTTGTGGCGGTGTAGTTCGTCTTTCCGCTAGCTTCTTTGCCAGAGCGGCTGGCGTGTACTCAATCAGAACCAGTTGCTTTGTTGAACTGAGAGTAAATAGTTATGTTGTTTTTGTGATACATATTTCTGATTAATAAAGAACTTTATCTGTGAAAGTTGGGTATCATAATACCCACAACCTCAAAAAAGCGATAATAGTGAGAGATGCCGATCCTATGCAAACGTCACAAAAATACTTACGCAGATGTTTGTACTCGAGAACGCGAATAAATACTCTAATATTGTCGTGTGAAACATCGAAAAATACAAAAAGAACTGAACTGTAGAAGTTTTACTATGTAAATAATTAATTCCGGTAAAAGGCAGTAATTTTGAAGATGTGTTACATAGCCTGGCAGCGGTGTCCAAACGATATCTATTGAAGCGGTTCAGGTAATTTTGAAGATGTGCTATAGCCCAGCAGTGGCGTCCTCGATTATAATGAATGAAATTACGTAAAAAATTTCTACTTCCCATAAAAATACCAGTTTGCCTGGTGCTTAAAATAGCGGCGTCCTCGATTATAGTGACTGAAATTATGTCAAAAATTTCCACTTCCCATAAAATTACCAGTTCTGCTTGGCGCTTAAAATAGTAAAAATTTGGATAACCTTTATTGTATAATCAACTCCCTGGCGAGTATTTAGATGTCTATTATGTACATATATCGCACAAACTACGAAAATGCAAGGCTGATCCAGTAAGCATATTTTATCATTTAAAACATTATTTCCTGCATTTTACATTTTCCTGCATTTTACACCATTTCACTGAAGTCCCCTGAAAAGCGCAAAAACAAGGTTCTACTGTATTTGCAATTCATTCCTAGGTAATAAATTTATTCTTTTGATGAAGACACTCGTAGATGGTGTTAAAATCTAGATGAAGTGTGATTATTTGAAAGTAACTTGTGGAGCTGAGCGTTTCCTTTTACAGTAATTTAAACTGTTACGGTTGCTGCTTTAGACAAATGATGTTAAAAATCCTAAGCATTTGTCTTGTAGAATATAGCTGTCGGTGCTCTGAATGGAGCCTGAAATGGATGACAGTGTAATTATAGGAGGTGAAATTCCAATACATACTGAAAATAAAGTTGGTAGCAGTTGAACTATATTGAGGTTAGCGTTTATTAACAATGTACTTAGCTGGAAACTGTTCAAAATTGTAATATTTTTTTCCAGTGTGTGAGGTTGAGGTTCATTTACAGAATGAAACTTTCACTCTGCAGCAGTGTGTGCGCTGATATGAAACTTCCTGGCAGATTAAAATTTGTGATGGAACCGGGACTCGAACCTGGGACCTTTCCCTTTCGCGGGCGAGCGCACTACCAACTGTGCTATTCCAACACGACTCACGATGCCGAGGCGAGGTACTGGCGGAAGTAAAGTTGTGAGGCGAAACGTGAGTCGTGTCGGGATAGCACAGTGGTAGTGCGCTTGCCCACGAAAGGCAAAGGTCCCAGGTTCAAGTCCCGTTTCCGGCACACAATTTTAATCTGCCAGGAAGTTTCGAGGTTCATTTAGTTCAATTTAAAATATTTATCTGCTTTTAATGTTTTAATTCTTATTTTATGTTCTGTACTTCATTCTAATCTCCTTCTATAAAATTGGACATTTCCTGATTTCTCTTTATCTTTGAAAATTATTTATTGGGAAGTGAGTTTTTACATAGAAGGTTCTCTAACAGAATTAGGGCTTGTGTGTTGCGTATCTGCTTGCAGACTGAGGTTATTTTTAGCATAATATTTTTAGTATTGCTGTCCCAATTAAGTTACATCGTATCGTCACATTTGCCAGCTCAGTGTATGAAACTAACTTCTCTCTCTTGTCTTAAATTTCATTCTCATTAACAAAGAGAACAATATTTTCAGTTAAAGTTACAGATGCCTTTTTGCTCATTGACGTTACAGAGAACTGCAACATTCAAATTTGTTGTTACACAGGTTTATATAATAAATGAACCCTCTCGGGGGCTCGGCATTATTTGGCTGAGTACGGGCTCGGTGAACTTGGACTCCCAAGGTGCGGACTGTCATGCCAACAGTCTGCCACACCATAAGCTCTGTACGTGCTTCAATGACCACTGTATGGCGCGATGGTGGAACATCGTACATTTCAGAGCCCGTGGATCTTGGCTTAATCGCCTGGGTCACGAGGAAGGTACAAATTTAAAAATAAAAAAAAACCCTCAGTCCTGAGGTGCTGCATGGCTGTTCAGTTTGAACAGTTGCTAGTTCAGTGAGATGGACGAGATGTCAAAGATGCACTCTGTGTTAGTCTTAATAACGACTTCATAGCCAGACTAGTCACGGGTATTGCTTGCCTGTGACAAGCTGGGTGATGTTTCCATTAGCATAACACCATACAGGACCTTAAACAACATTCAAGGAATAATACTCCATAAAGACCTGTTGCTGCAGTCAGGCGATGAATTGCGTGCATACCTAGAATGGCAGCAAGTCCATAACATTTGGCGAGTCCATAACATGACATAACATTTGGCGAGTCCATAACATGACATAACATTTGGCGAGTCCATAACATGACATAACATTTGGCGAGTCCATAACATGACATAACATTTGGCGAGTCCATAACATGACATAACATTTGGCGAGTCCATAACATGACATAACATTTGGCGAGTCCATAACATGACATAACATTTGGCGAGTCCATAACATGACATAACATTTGGCGAGTCCATAACATGACATAACATTTGGCGAGTCCATAACATAACATGACATAACATAACATTTGGCGAGTCCATAACATTTGGCGAGTCCATAACATTTGGCGAGTCCATAACATTTGGCGAGTCCATAACATTTGGCGAGTCCATAACATGTCATCTACAGTGCCTAGTTTACAGTCGTTGCAACCAATTCCAGTGGGCTCCCAGGTCCAGTCAACTAACCCTGCACCCTTGACAGCTGGGGGCACTTCCTCTTTGGTGACTCCCATTCTTTTCACCATGGGAGCAATGACCCTTCAAATATCGCGGACACCAGCCCCACCTCTCAGCTGTAGGAGGAGAAGCCCTCTCTGACTCCTCTCGTTCGGAAAGGGTTCCTTGGGACGCCCCTTTCCGAGGCTTCTCGAAGTGCCTCGGAGGATCCTGGTCGAAGGCTCAAGGATCCCAAACCTGCTGGTAGAAGGGCTTCTCGCTCATCTTCCACACAGCGCCGCTTCTGAGATGCCCTCCAAGGCCCCTCAAACCGAAGGGCCAGCGAGAGGGAAGGAAAAATAAGACAAAGAAATTAAAATTTTCAGTGGCTCAAAAGCCACAGCTACCCTCATCTTTTGCTCCAGAAGATGAGGTAGAGATCCTCACCTCATCCGAGGATCTTGCGCTAACCAACTCCTTTGAGTCGATGATCATAGATTTAGTAGATTCATAACTGGCGGCAGCAAGTGAACCTGTGAAACCTTTCTTTTATCCTTTCAATCATGGCTTTTAAAGACAATAACAGTATCATACTCCAGTGGAATTGCAGTGGTTCCTTGCCCCACTTAGCTGAGCTATGCCAACTCCTCAGCATTTCACCTGCATTTTGTATTGCTCTGCAAGAAACTTGGTTTCCCATGATGCGCATCCCTGTCTTCTGGGCCTATCGGGGTTACTATCAGAATCGTGCAGACTGTGATACGGTGTCCAATGGAATATGCACCTATGTCCCCACCTCTGTCTCCAGCGAAGCTGTTCCACTGCAGACGCCTTTGGATGGCGAAGCTGTCAGGTTAAGGGCTGCAGTGGACATCACCATCTGCAATGTCTACCTCCCTCATGATGGTGAAGTCCCACAACACGTCCTGTCTGCACTGATTGCTCAACTAACCCCACCTTACCTGGTATTGAGTGAATTCAATGCCCATAACCTGTTGTGGGTTGGTACTGTGACTACTGGCCGTGGTAGAGGTGTAGAGTCATTACTATCTCAACTTGACCTCTGCCTTTTAAGTAATGGTACCCCCACGCATTTTAGTGTGGCACATGGTACCTACTCGGTCATCAACCTTTCAGTGTGTAGCCCTAGTCTCTTCCCATTTATCCACTGGAGAGTACACGATGATTTGTGTGGTAGTGACCACTTCGTGATCTTCGTCACTACCACAGCATCAAGACCCCCGAACACTTGCACTCAATAAGGCTGATTGGGACATTTCGACTTATGTTACGGCTTCGTGCTAGAGCCCAACACTTAATTAGAAGACGAAAGCAGGAAAGTTGAGTAATGTGTGTGTCAATCATTCGATCACATACTTCTCCATCCCAGGTGTGGGCGAAGATCAGACATGTATATGGCTACCAGTGTACTCTTAATGTGTCTGTGATTTCTATGAATGGAGCAGTTTGCACAGATCCCAATGCAGTTGGTGAACTGTTTGCTGAGCACTGCACTCAGTTATGCATCTGCGGCCTATCAAACAGCCTTTCATGCCTTGAAAGAGCGAGAGGAAAGGAAGTGATTGTCCTTCTTGTCACATGGAACAGTACGATGCTCCATTCAGTGAATGGGAATTCCTCAGTGCCCTGGCACAATGCCCTGAAACAGACCCTAGGCCAGGCCGCATCCATAATCAGGTGCTGAAAAACCTGTCACCCAAGTCTCAGCGACACATTCTGCTGTGTCCACTTTCAAACAAGCTGCAGCCAACAGACACATGCGTGGGATATGGAGCTTGTGAGGGTTCGGCCTGACACTAGAACACGGACACTCATGAAAGTACACATACAGTAACTTTATTGATAACAGATACTTAACTTGCCGAAGGAGGCGACCAATAAACAATACATCAGTGAATAATGTCTTGAAGACAACTGAGATTTACAAGATGAACATAGACTTTGTAACAGTGCCTGTGGGGCGGCAATGCACTTCCTTCTCTATTGTCCAGTTATATAGTCCAAGCCCCAGTATTTGATAGTGCAGGCAACATTGGCTAGACCGCAGTGCGGTCTACTGCTGGTCACCAATGCCACGGCACCTGACGACTGTCACATGATTCCCCGCTGACTACCCAGCACCTCCCTTATCTGCTCCTGGAGGGTGCCACTTTGAGGCGTCGATGGCGCCGACCTCCGGTGCACGGCGATGGCAGCAATGATTCAACGCCTTCTAGGTTGGAGGACACTACACTCCTTCCCCCCCCCCCCCCCCCCCCCCCAAAATTTCCTGGCAATGGTCACCTAGGAGCGATGGGCAAGCCACCAACGCAAGGGGGCATGGGGCGGAGGCAATGAGAGATAAGCTGGTGGGGGTCCACATCTACGACCTGGCAGCCACCCACAGAGCGGACGCACCCATCTTCTGGCAGGCCGGCAGGTGGTGGAAGCGGCTCTGACTGCTCAGGAACAGGAAGCCCCAGCGCTGGCCTCTGAGAAGGTGGAGGGGAGAGGGCTGTGATGATTGGGCTGGGAAGTTCATGTCGATGGCCACCTCATCCTACGGCAGCACTGCAGATGGAGGTGCTGGCTGCGATCTGACTCTGAAATTAGAAAACCAACCGCAGGGTCCGGGGAAACAATCAACAGAACTGATTATCTTGTCTCTGGAACTGGGATCCTGTGGAAGAAAGTACAAGAAAAACGTATTCCGACCCAGAACGCGGTGTACCTTTCCTTGTTTCCATCAATGTCGAGGACGGTGGGTGTGAAACATGACCGCCTCATCCACCTGACAGGGAGACTCATACGCACCAGTACATTGTGGAGGCGGATGCAGGAGGTGGAGCAGCGTGCGATGCCGTTGGCCACGTAGCAACTCCGCTGGGAAGGGTCCGTTGCGTGGCATCGCCCGGTAGGTGGCACTGCCTTGTCACGCGGGTAGGCCCCATGCAGCTTGCCCATTTGAGACTTGAATGTCTGCACTAGTTGCTCCACTTTGCCATTGGACTGGGGGTGGAATGGTGCGGTCGTTACATGCTCCACCCCATTGGCTGCACAAAATTGAGCAAATCCCGAGATGTAAATTGAGGTCCATTATCGGATATCAACATTTATGGCACTCCTTCCAGACAAAAAATTGAAGACAAAGTATGGATGGTTCTTGATGATGTGGTAGAAGGCATCAGTACCACAATCGGATAACCATTGAAAGTGTCCACCACTATAAACCACTTGGTATTCGAAAAAGGTCCAGCATTGTCCACGTGTATGCGTTGCCATGGACCTGTGGGGCAGGGCCATGGAGCAAAACATTGGTGCGGAGAGGCTTGCTGCTCCAGGGAAGCGTGAAAACGTGATGTCATTGCTGTGATTTGCGTGTCTGTGCCATGACATTGACGTAGAGCTAGTTGTTTGGTTCTCACTACACCCCTCCCCCCCTCCCAATTACCTTCATGCAATAATTTCAACACTTCCTGTCGGAGAGAGCGAGGAACGATGACTCTGGTCTGATTCGAATCAGTATGAAACAAAATAATACCACGCTGAACTGTCAGAGCATGTAGATGTGGGAAATAGTGACACACTGCTGGTCTAGTAATATCCCGATTGTTCCTAGGCCACCCATCCTGAATGTACCTTTGCATTAAGTTCTAATCCTCATCCACAGCTGTTCCTGTGACCACTCTCCGAAAATACAGTGGGAAGTCTGAGACTGTGGCAGTGTCTATGGCATCTATCTGACAGCACATGGCTTCTGATGCATCAAAATTATCATCCGTACCGACCAGCAACCTGGACAACACGTCAGCATTGGAATGTGTAGACGTAGAACAGTAAATGATGTCATAGTTACAGTTGGATAACACTACAGCCCAATGTTGAAACTTGTTTGCCGTCAGTGGCGGGATGCGCTTAGTGGGGTGGAAAAGTGACATCAAAGGCTTATGGTCTGTCACCAAGAAAAACGTGTGTCGGTAGAGATAATGATGAAATTTAGTTACACTATGGATGGTAGCTAGGGCATCCTCTTCGATCTGACAATACCTTTCCTGTGTTTTATACCATAATTTCAATGCAAAATCTGTGGGTCGGTCCGTAGAAGCTATGCGGTGTGACAGTACAGCTTCGATGCGAATGGGAGAAGCATCCACCGCAAGCACCACTGGTTTGGTCGGATCAAAATGAATAAGGCACATGTTATTAAGAAGAACCTGTTTTAATGTGTACAATGCCTGTTGCAATCTGACGACCAAAGAAAGGGACATTTTTTGAGTCGTAGCCTGTGAAGTGGTGCCGCAATTTGCAAAGCATTAGGAATGAATTTGAAATAGTAATTGAGCTTTCTGACCTCTGCCTGCAACTCCTTAACATTGCATGGGGGTGGCAATTCTTTGATCACTTGCAAATGGGATTGAGTGGAGTGTATGACCTATCCCCCCAGGGAGCCCACAGCTCTTTTGTGGGTACGTGTGTGGCGTGAACGGGGCTCCGAGCCGAAGCAGCCTTTCTTCCGCCCCAGGCTGCTTCACTTTCCCTCCCGGTTCATGCCTTCGCCCGGAGACGGGCGTCCTTTGCGAGTCAGGGTGGTTTCTTGTCCCAGTTTCTCTTTTTCCTTGGTTTCTCCCTTTCCTAACCTTTGCTTCTGTCTTTCTCTCCTTGCTGTACTTTCCTAGCCTTCCTCTCCTCCTCATTAGTCTCCGCTTCAGCGTTTGAGACACTTCTTTCTATTCACTTCCTCTATTCTTCTTCTTTCCTCCCTGTGCATGTCTGAAGGCCGACCCACGCATAATCTTGCATATCAGGTGACGGGGTAACGCGTAATTCTCCGCCCCGTGTAGACAAGTAGGGCACATACGTACCCCTGGTAAAGGCCAAACCCAGGGAGGGGTGATTACCCGAGCTGGTACCTTCCGAACATGCCGATTGGTTCCTCCGTCAGTTCTCAGGAGGTGTGACCTGAGGGGTGAACAATCACCTAAAGCGGGTAAGCCCTCAGAGAGGGCCCCCACTACGAAGGAGCGCGCGATTGGAGACGCCGGTAATCACGGGGGACACTTACGCAATGACTTCCTTCTCTTCTTCTGTGACGTTGACCCAAAAAAAGAAAGATCGATTCACCTCAGCATAAGAAAACTTTGCCCAATCTCCTGAAATTCCTAGTGGACTCTCGAACTGACGGTAAAGATTTCACTTCTGTGAATCCTCTCGTCATTCAGAAAGGTGTTGATGCCATTGCTGACCCTGTTAAAACCTGTTCGCGTCAGCGCAATGGCACATTGTTGCTGGAGGCGGACAGTGCATTCCAAGCCCAAAAGCTAATCCGGACTACGTTGTTACGCACGTTTCCAGTCAAGGTAGAAGCGCACCGCACACTCAACTCATCACGGGGGTAGTTATTACGAGATCCCTTGACGGGTTGTCTGATGAAGACATCCAATCCTATATCTCCGATCAGGGTGTGATAGCCGTCCATAGGGTGATGAAAAAGGTAGATAACCAGCTGATACCGACTCGTACTGTGTTTTTGACGTTAGACAGCGTTGAACTCCCGTCGAAGGTCAAAGCAGGGTATGAAGTCATCTCCGTCCGCCCTTATGTACCTAACCCAACGCGCTGTTTTCAATGCCACAGGTACAGTCACACCCGTCAATCTTGCCCTAACGCAGCAAAATGTCACTTGTGGTAGGGACGCCCATGAGGGGGATTGCCCACCTCCGTCCCCTCACTGCCTTAACTGCAACGGCGACCATGCGGCTTCCTCTCGGGACTGCCCTGTATATAAGGATTAAAAGGTCATCCAGCAAATTCGGGTTACGGAAAAGGTATCAACATCTGCCGCTCGAAAGTTGTTGGCGAGTCGAAAGCCCACTGTCCTCCCAGCGGGGACATACAGTAAGGTCATCACCTCCACTCGACCTACTAAGGATTCAAGTTCCCAGACCTGTGATTTTACTTTCGCTGGTACAGTTGTGCGATCCGCGAGCCCGAAGATTGCCCGTTCCACGTCCCCGCTTCCTCCTGCTGCTTCTAGGGTACAGTCTTCGTCAAACTCTAGTAAACCGCGGGCACCTAAACAAAATGCCCGGACTTTGAAAAAGGAACCCGTCCGTGAGGATTTTCTGCGTTCTCAGGCTTCCCAACTGTCAACTGCCTCTTCTCACCGTCAATCTTCCAGAAGAGCTGACAAGAAAAAGAGTACTTCTCCTTCCCCGCCGAGGCATGACCCATCCGTCACGCCGTCCAACAGTTGCTGGCCTCGGCTGTCTTCTGTTTCACCGGGTCGCTCCATCTGCCGGGCACCCGGCCCTTTACCGGCGGTGGAAACTGCCCCTTCTTATCAACTTAGGGAGGTGGCAGGCGCGTCAGTCGAACCTATGGACCACGACCCTTTGCCCCTAGACAGCGATAGCAGTGCTCCCTCGAAAACCGGTCCTCAGCGGCCGTCGAGGTGACCCCGCTTGCTAGTTGGTTTTTATCCTTCTTTCTTCTCTCATTTTATCATGGCGCTCCTTCAATGGAATATTCGCGGCATTCGTTCCAATCGGGAGGAGTTAAAACTACTCCTTCGGTTGCACTGCCCGCTTCTAGTCTGTCTACAAGAAACAAAGTTGCGTCCACGTCATCGTGCAGACTTTCCACACTACACCTCTGTGCGGTTCGACCTGCCACCCGTGGAAGGTGTCCCAGCCCATGGAGGGGTTCTGATGCTCCTTCGAGACGATGTCTATTTCCATCCCATTTCCTCGCATACTCACCTACAGGCCGTTGCCGTCCGCATCACTTTATCCACATTTACCTTCTCCCTCTGTAATATCTATTCGGCATCGTCATCTGCCCTTACTAGAGCAGATGTGCTACACCTTGTTGACCAGCTTCCTTCACCTTTCGTGTTGGTAGGCGACTTTAATGCCCACCACCCCCTATGGGGCTCTCCAGCACCTTGTCCGAGAGGCTCCCTTTTGGTGGACCTTCTCCAACACCTCGATCTTGTCTGCCTCAACACAGATGCACCGACCTTCCTTTCAGGCGCAACACACACTTATTCCCATATAGACCTCGCAATATGCACTCCTCAGCTTGCCGGTCGGTTTGAGTGGTATGCACTTTCTGACACATACTCAAGTGACCATTTCCCTTGTATCATCCACTTTCTGCATCATTCTCCATCTCCTCGTCCCACCAGTTGGAACATTTCTAAAGCCGACTGGGGGCTTTATTCTTCCATGGCTGTTTTTCACGATCAGAATTTTCCCAGCTGTGACAGTCAGGTCGAATACCTCACAGA
This sequence comes from Locusta migratoria, assembly GCA_026315105.1. Classification (NCBI taxonomy): domain Eukaryota; kingdom Metazoa; phylum Arthropoda; class Insecta; order Orthoptera; family Acrididae; genus Locusta; species Locusta migratoria. The sequence continues at coordinate 675,001,661 of CM048755.1, forward strand.
GGTTATTCTCACCGCTGCCGAACAGACCTCGTACGTCATCTTCTCCACGTCGTGTGCCGGTCCCTTGGTGGACTGCAGCCTGCCGCGACGCGCTTAGAGCCCGGCGACGTGCTTTACGCACCTTCCGCCGCCACCCAACTTTGGAGAATTGCATAAATTATAAACGTATGAGAGCGCAATGTCATCGTATCATAAATGACAGCAAGAAAGCTTGCTGGACTGCTTTTACTAGTTCTTTAAACATTTTACTCCCTCCACAGTTGTTTGGGGTAGCCTACGCCGTTTATCCGGCATCAAGGTCCACTCCCCGATTCCTGGCCTGACCGTGGAGAACTCAGTCCTCGTGGACCCCGCTGATGTTTCCAACGCATTGGGCCGTTTCTTTGCAGAGGTTTCGAGCTCTGCCCATTACCACCCTGCCTTTCTCCCTCGCAAACAGGTAGAGGAGGCACAGCCGCCTTCTTTCCACTCTTTTAACCATGAAAATTAAAACGTCGCCTTCACCATGCAGGAGCTAGACCGTGCTCTCGCCCTGTCCCGATCTTCTGCTCTCGGCCCCGATTCCATTCATATTGAGATGCTGAAGAACCTCTCTCCTGCGGGCAAGTGCTTTCTTCTTAGAACCTACAATTGCATATGGACTGAAGGTCATGTTCCCACAAGTTGGCGTGAAGCTATTGTTGTCCCCATCCCCAAACCAGGGAAGGACAAACATCTTCCTTCCAGTTATCGCCCCATTTCTCTGACAAGCTGCGTCTGTAAGGTGATGGAACGCATGGTTAATGCTCGGTTGGTCTGGCTCCTCGAATCTCGCAGCCTCCTGACTAATATCCAATGCGGTTTTCGTCTACACCGCTCTGCTGCTGATCACCTCGTTACGTTGTCGACCTTCATTATGAACAACTTTCTAAAGAAGCGTCCAACAGTAGCAGTGTTCTTCGACTTGGAGAAGGCATACGATACCTGTTGGAGAGCGGGCATTCTCCGCACATTGCACACTTGGGGCCTTCCGGGACGCCTCCCTCTTTTCATTCAAGCGTTTTTGGCGGATCGCAAGTTCCGGGTACGGGTGGGCTCTGTTTTGTCAGATACCTTTTGCCAGGAGAATGGGGTACCACGGGGTTCCGTCTTGAGTGTGGCGCTCTTTGCCATTGCAATCAATCCGATCGTAGATTGCCTTTCAGCCGACGTCTCCGGATCTCTTTTTGTTGACGATTTCGCAATTTATTACAGTGCCCACACGGACGTGTCTCTTGGAGCGTTCTCTTCAACGCTGTCTTGACCGTCTATATTCCTGGAGCATCGCAAACGGCTTCAGATTCTCCACTGAGAAAATGGTCTGTGTAAACTTCTGGAGATACAAGGAATTTCTTCCAACTTCTCTACATCTCGGCCCTGTTGCTCTTCCTTTTGTGGAGACTACGAAATTCTTGGGACTCATGTTGGATCGTAAACTTTGCTGGTCCACACACGTGTCCTACCTGGCTGCCCGTTGTGCCCGATCACTTAATGTTCTTCTTGTCCTCAGTGGCACGTCATGGGGAGCGGATCGTACCGTCCTGCTTCACCTTTACCAGGCCATTATTCAGTCGAAGCTCGACTACGGAAGCCTTGTATACTGTTCTGCACGGCCATCGATTCTCTGCCGTCTCAACTCCATCCACCATCGGGGCGATTGCCAATATCAGTTGTCTGCAATTGCCTTACTTCCACCTGGAGTTCGGTTTCGCCGCCTACTACAGCGGCTCGATTTTACCCTTCCTTCCACCTTTCGGTTGAGCGAAAGCCTATTGCCACCGTGGCATCAGCCCCAGGTTCACACTCACCTTGAACTTAGTTCGCTCCCCAAGGAGAGCACTCCGGATTTGGTATACTGCTCGAGGCTTGTCGAACTCCGTTCGCGGTTCGATAATGCCATATTTATTTACACTGATGGTTCCAAGAGCACTGCCGGTGTCGGATCTGCCTTCGTCGTCGAGGACAACCGTTTCCAATACAAGCTCCCTGGCCGGTGCTCTAACTTCACGGCTGAGCTTTTTGCCCTCCACCAGGCTGTTTTGTACACCTGCCGCCACCGCGAACCTTTCTATGCCATATGTTCGGACTCCCTTAGTGCCCTGCAGAGTCTTAAGGACCCATCCTCTCGTGTATCGGATCCAACGCTCCCTCCAGTTGCTAGCAGATGACAGCTGTCACGTTTCTTTCCTGTGGGTCCCTGGCCACGTGGGAGTGCCCGGGAATGAGACCGCCGACATAGCAGCCAAGGCCACAGCTATTTTGCCTCGCATGGCTACCTTTTGCGTCCCATCGGACGATGTTCAACGGGCTCTTCGCCGGAGTATCGTGTCGCAATGGCACAGTGCATGGTTTTCAATGTACAACAATAAATTGAGAACTGTAAAACCAATCCCGACCGCTTGGAGGACCTCCTCACGCCCCTCTCGGCGAGAGGTGGTCATCCTGGCCCGGTTGCGGATCGGTCACTGCCGTTTCTGCCACCGTCACTTGCTCTCTGCCGACCCTGCACCGCTGTGCTCCTGCGGTGAACTGCTGACAGTGCGACATGTTTTACTGACTTGTGTTAATTTTAATCATCTCCGTGTAGCCCTTCACTTGCCGTCTACTCTGGAGGAAATTTTAGCTGATGACACACGTGCAGCTGCTCGAGTTTTGCGTTTTATCAACTTGGCCAACTTATCCAAGGATATTTAACCCTTTTGTCTTTTATCTTTCGTTTTTAGCCTCTTGTTGATGTTCTGACAGTCACATTTTTCTTTGAGATCATAGCGAATCTATGTTCTTGGCTGGGCGCTATGGCCATAGAAGTTGTGCGCCCTAAAACCACAAAAAAAAAAAAAAAAAAAAAAAAAGAAAAAAGAAAATAAGGAAACGTCAAACTGTAGCAGTGTTCTTCGACTTGGATAAGGCATATGATACCTGTTGGAGAGCGGGCATTCTCCGCACATTGCACACAAGGGGCCTTCCTGGCCGCCTTCCTCTCTTTATTCAAGCGTTTTTGGCGGATCGCAAGTTCCAGGTATGGGTGGGCTCTCTTTTGTCAGATACATTTCGCCAGGAGAATGGGGTGCCACAGGGCTGTGTCTTGAGCGTGGCTATCTTTGCCACTGCAATCAATCCGATCGTAGACTGCCTTTCAGCCTACGTTTCTGGATCCCTTTTTGTAGACGATTTCGCAATTTATTGCAGTGCCCAGCGAACGTATCTCTTGGAGCGTTGTCTTCAACGCTGTCTTGACTGCCTATATTCCTGGAACATTGCGAACGGCTTCCACTTCTCCACTGAGAAAACCATGTGTATAAACTTCTGGAGATAACAAGGAATTTCATTCACCTTCTCTACGACTCGGCCCCGTTGCTCTCCCTTTCGTGGAGACAAAGACATTCTTGGGACTCATGTTGGATCGTAAACTTTGCTGGTTGCTACACGTGTCTTACCTGGCTGCCCGTTGTGCCTGATTCCTTAATGTTCTCCATGTCCTCAGTGGCACATCATGGGGAGCGGATTGTACTGTCCTGCTTCACCTTTACTAGGCCATTGTTCAGTCGAAGCTCGACTACGGAAGCCTTGTATACTGTTCTGCACGGCCATCGATTCTCCGCCGTCTCAACTCCATTCACCATCAGGGATTACGCCTGGCGACCGGTACATTTTATACCGGCCCTCTTGAAAGTCTGTATGCCGAAGCTGCTGTATTACCCTTGACCACTCGGCGTGACATACTGTTGTGTCGGTACGAATGCCGACTGCTGTCAATGCCTAACGATCCATCTTGATGACTCCCTCGATAGCCAATATCAGTTGTCTGCGATAGCCTTGCTTCTACCTGGAGTTCTGTTTCGCCGCCTTCTTCAGCGGCTCGATTTTACGCTGCCTTCTACCTCTCGGTTGAGTGAGTGCCCATTGCTGCCTTGGCATCAGGCCCCGGTTCACACTCACTTTGAACTTAGTTCGCTGCCCAAGGAGAGCACCCCGGATTTGGAATACCACTCGAGGCTTGTCGAACCCTGTTTGCGGTTTCATAATGCCATATTTATCTACACTGATGGTTCCAAGAACACTGACGATGTCAGATCTGCCTTTGTTGTCGGGGAAAACCTGTTCCAATACAAGCTCCCTGATCGGTGCTTGAATTTCACGGCTGAGCTTTTTGCACTGCACCAGGCTGTTTTATATACCTGCGGTCGCCGCCATCCTTTTTATGCCATCTGTTCGGACTTCCTTAGTGCCCTGCAGAGTCTTAAGGACCCTTTCTTGACCCATCCTCTCGTGTATCGGATCCAACGCTCCCTCCAGTTGCTAGCAGATAACAGCGGTCACGTTTCTTTTCTGTGGGTCCCTGGCCACTTGGGTGTGCCCGGGACTGCTGACATAGCAGCTAAGGCAGCAGCTCTTTTCTCTCTCATGGCTACCTTTTGTGTCCCATCAGAGGATGTTCAATGGGCTCTTCGCCGGAGTATTGTGTCGTCCTGGCACAGTGCGTGGTTATCACTTACGGACAATAAATTGAGAACTGTAAAAACGATCCCGACTGCTTGGGGGACCTCCTCGCGCCCCTCTCAGCGAGAGGAAGTCATCCTGGCCTGGTTGCGGATCGCTCACTGCCGTTTCAGCCACCGTCATTTGCTAACCGCCGACCCTGCACCGCTGTGCTCCTGCGGTGAATTGCTGACGGTGCGACATGTTGTACTGTCTTGTCCCAATTTTAATCATCTTCGTGTAGCCCTTCATTTTCCATCTACTCTGGAGGAAATTTTAGCTGATGACACACGAGCAGCTGCTCGAGTTTTGCGTTTTATCAACATGGCCAATTTATCAAAGGATATTTAACCCTTTTAATTGTTTTTTATCTTTCGTTTTTAGCCTTCTCTTGATACTCTCTGGTAGTTATCATTTTTTTCGAGATCTAGCGAATCTCTGTTCCGATCTGGGTGCTAATGACCTTAGAAATTGTGCGCCCTTAAACCACAAAAAAAAGGAGCATACTGAAGCATTTTCAGAGTTAGAAAATGCAAAACCAGACCCTTGCATGTGGTTTATGCCACTGTCAGAACTTGCACTACGCAAAATGTTAATGTTACCGTCAGACCACTGCATTTCAGTTTTTGCTAGTTCAAAGGTGTCTTGTGTCTCGACCAATTGTAACACTGTTTCCAATGGTGGATCAGGCTGTCTGACAATTGCCCCGTGAATTCAGCCGTCAGAAATGTTCTGAGTGATGGCGTACCTAAGCATCACATCACTGTACGACAAACCACACTTGCACACGTACTTACAAAACTGTGTCAAACCACCCAGTTCTGTGATCCACTCGCGATTACTATGACCTGCCGCACGTTTAACCGAAAAAATTTATACCTTGCTACTGCTACTGTCAAAATATTTTCTAATTTCACTAATATCTGCTCTAAGTCCATCGATTCCGGGGTAGCATCCGGGAATAGCTTCTTGATAAGCTGATAAGTTCTCGACCTGATGGTCAACAGGAAAAATGCTTGTCTCTTCCTACTTTGCAACTGATGTAACTCCATGTGGTTGTGTGTTTAAGCCTCACAATCACTCCAGTTCTCGCGGTCCTTTTCAAACTTTCGGAACAGTGGAACTGCAGTTGTCTGCGGTGCAGGCTGTTGTTGTGGTTGAGGCTGTGCAATGTGGCCTTTTGTAGCAGCGCTTGCACTATTGTCATTAAATTTGGAATTTGTTGGGCCTGCAACTGAAGGACCTGTGTAAGTGGGAGTTCTTGCTCTGTATGTTGCATATTAGTCATAATATATAAATCTCACACAATTAGAAAATAGAGGAAGACAGAAAGTGGCCTCAAAGAGCCATGTTTAGCAAAAGTTGTCACTGCCAATCAGCGGAAGAACAAGCTGGCAAAAGCAAGAAAATAGCAAAACACGTCTGTAATGCGCTGCAATGGGTGAAAAAATGGACACAAGAATAACAACTCAAAGAGAGAGAGAGAGAGAGAGAGAGAGAGAGAGAGAGAGAGAGAGAGAGAGAGAGAGAGAGAGAGAGAGAGAGAAACACCCGATAAAGACGATGAACCAACTCCAAAACAAACCAGAAAGAAAATTTATCCCATCCTCATCGCCATTTGCTGTGCCGCATTCCACCAAGCGGCAGCCAACAGACACATTCGTGGGATATGGAGCTTGCGAGGGCTCGGCTGGATACTAGAACACTGAGACCCATGAGAGTATACACCAAGTAAACTTTATTGATAACAGATACTAAACTTGAATTGTCAAAGGAGGTGACCAATAAACAATACATTAGTGAATAACATGTTGAAGACAATTGAAATTCACAAGACGAACATAGACTTTGTAACAGTGTCTGTGGGGCGGCAATGCACTTCCTTCTCTATTGCCCGGTTACAAAGTACAAGCCCCAGTATCTGATAGTGCAGGCAACATCAACTAGACTGCACTGTGGTCCAATGCTGGTCACCACTGCCATAGCACCCGACGACTACCACATGACTCCCTGCTGACTGTCCAGTAGAGGTCTGCAAATCGCCGGTTTTGCTCGCTCGTACTCGGTCGAGTGCGCAACACTCTGCGGTGGCGCGGCAAGTGTGTGACGTTCGCAGCGAGCGTGTTGATACTCGAACGAGGCTGCGTGGATCGGCGTGGGCACAGGCCGCACAGCGTAGTGCTGCCACTGTACTCACAAGGAAACCTACCCAAGTGTCACTCTCAGATTTTTATGAAATTTGAATATAATACATGAAAAACTATGGGACACATATTTTTTTTAGTGGCGGAGAGACATATTTAAAGGGTGAAACAGTCCCCCAAAAATTGTTGCCAAAATAGAAACATGGTGATAACTTAGAGACTAGTGAAGCGATTTTAATGATTTTTGTTATGAAAGTACCTTTTGATAAAAGACAAATTTCATAGATTCAATTTTGATTAAATCAAAATAATTTTTTGAGAAAAAGCTGGGGTAGCTGTCCTCCTAATTGTGACTCCCCCTGCAATGTACCTAGGCCGATCTCTTATCAAGAGATACGTTCATACCAAAAATTATTAAAATCGCTTCACTAGTCTCTAAGTTATCGCGATTTTCTATTTCCTTGTCAGTCGCTAAGGCAGTGGCTCTGTGGCTCTGAGGTGAGGGCTGCTGTTGTCTGATGAACCCCCACTAACTAAAGGAACTAAAATCAGCTATGCTGTAGACGTGTATTCCTGTATAGTAGCATGTAACTGCAATATCATTATACCACAAACGAGACAAAAAGGTTGTTTTCAGCAACTACAACATTTGGAAGTAATGTAAAGGATCCAAATAGAAACTACGGAACGAACGACGTTTTTATTGCAATGTACAAAAGTGAATGTTACCGTACAACAAAGTATACATTGAAAAGTAACATTATCCTTAAACTATTCGTTGGTGGCATTGTAATTGCAATGTACTGTTAAAATATCATTGACACGTTGTAGATCGAGTCGAGTTCTTCTATCAGAGATCAGGTTCCCTGCCGCACTGAAAGTGCGTTCACTAACTGCATTTTAGGTGGGCACACAAAATACTCTTTTTGCCAATACAGCTAGCTTAGGAAAGAGAGTACTGTTGTGTTTCTACCATTCAAACGGATCGTCCTCATCACCATCAATTCGTGCTAAATAAAGGTCCACCTGCCGTCCGCAGTGACCGAGGGGACTGAGGCGCTCCAGTCACAGTCTGCACGGCCACTACGGTCGGGGGTTCAAATCCCCCCTCGGGCATGGATATTTGTGCCGTCCTTAGGATTAGCTAGTTCATAAGTAGTTTGTAAGTTTAGGGACTGATGACCCCGTAGTTAAGTCCCATAAACTATACAAACATTTTTAAAAGACGGACCAAGTATTCCAGGACTTGAGAGTGATAAGAGGAATGAATACAACCACTTCCTCGTTAAGACAGCAAGTAACACCTACCACTAAACAGGCACTAACAGTCCACAAAATGGAAACAAGAAAGAAAGAAAGTTCCTGGAAAACTCATTTAGTAAATGATCATAGCACAGAAACTTTATATTAATCATGTATAATAACCTGTATGGTAAAGTATAAAATGGGAAACTGAATGGCTAGTTCAACTGGATCGAGAGAACAGCTCTTGAAGCACCCGGGAAAGGAAACAATTCTAAATTTCGAGGTCAGGATGTATTCTCTAGCATCTAGTTTGCTCCCGACACTCGCCTTGGACTCGAGTGGCGCTGCAGTGGGCGACCGAGTGGCGAGCGGGCAGTGTGGACGGTGGGGCCTGTCAAGCGTGCTCCGCTCGAACAAGCGTGGAGCCACACGCCTTGCTGCAAGCTGCAGTCCCGACACCTGTCAGACTGTCATAGAACGACATGTATCTCGTGATTCGAACCCGGCATCTCCCTTATCTGCTACTGGAGGGCGCCAGTCTGCAGCGTCGCTGGCACTGATCTACGGTGCGCGGCAATGGCAGCAATAATTGAATGCCTTCTAGATTGGAGGACACTACACATTCAATCATGTCTGGAGTGATGGTACATTCCCATCACAGTGGCGACAGTCTGATCGTTCCAGTGCTAAGTCCCCCCAGGGAACCCACAGCTCTTTGGTGGGTACGTGTGTGTTGCGCACAGGGCCCCAAGCCGAAGGAGCCTTCCTTCCCGCCCCAGGCTGCTTCATTTTTCCTCCCGGTTCATGCCTTACCTAAGAGACAGGTGTGCATAGCGAATCAAGGTGGTATCCTGTCCTAGTTTTTCTCTTTCCTTGGTTGCTTCCTTTCCTAACCTTTGCTTCTGTCTTTCGCTCCCTGGTGTACTTTTCTAGCCTTCCTCATCTCCTCATTTAGTCTCCGCTTCAGCATTTGATACACTCTTCTTTCTCTCCACTTCCACTATTCTCCTTCTTTCCTCCCTTTGCGTGTCTGAAGGCCGACCCACGCATTATCAAGCGTAGCAGGTGATGGGGTAACGCGTAATTCCCCGCCCCGGGTAGACAAGTAGGCACGTAAATACCCCCTGGTAAAGGCCAGGCCCAGGGAGGGGTGATTAGCCGAGCTGGTACCTTCCGAACATGCCGATTGGTCCCTCCGTCAGTTCTCGGGAGGTGTGACCTGAGGTGTGAACAATCACCTAAGGCGGGTAAGCCCTCAGAGAGGGCACCCACTAGGAAGGAGCGTGCCATCGGAGACGCCGGTAATCACGGGGGCACTTCCACAATGACTTCCTTCTCTTCTTCTGTGACTTTGACCCTAAAAAGAAAGATTGATTCACCTCAGTACAAGAAAACTTTGCCTTATCAACCCAAATTTTTGGTTGTTTCTTGAACTGACAGTCAAGATTTCTCTGCTGTTAATCCTTTTGTAATTCAGAAGGGTGTTGATGTGATTGCTTTCCTTGTTAAGACCTGTTCCTGGCAGTGTAATGGAACATTGTTGCTGTTGGCCCAGCTCAGAATCGGTCATTGCCGGTTCAGCCACAGACAGTTAACAGGCGATCCCCCACCAGTACATTCCTGTGGTCACCCGATGACAGTGCATCATGTTTTAATGTTCTGCACCAATTTTAGTCATATTTGTGTTGCAATAAATCTGCCGTCCACTTTGGAGGATATTTCAGCTGATGACGCACGGGCAGCTGATAGAGTTGTTTGTTTTATACGTATGGCAAATCAGTCCAAGGACATTTAATGCCTTCCAGTGCTATTTTTTATCTCTCGTTTTAGTGACATTCTGGAATTCTCCTTATCGGCACCTTTTTTAATCTTGTTTTAAATCAATCTATGGTCAGAATTGGAGGCTAATGACCACTTTAGTTGAGCGCCTAAAAGAGTGATAAAGTGTGGCAAACACAACTACTGACCGATCAACCTTACCAAAGTTCTTTGCAAATTGCTATAGAGTGTGGTGGGTCGTCGGTTGTGCTGGCTTCTTGAGTCCAGGTGTCTCCTATCTCCGTGCCATGGTGGTTTTCACAAGGGGCGCTCAGCTGTGGATAACCTGCTCCACCCTGAGTCTGTCATCTGGACAGCCTTCTCTAGATGCCAACACCTGGTAGCCATCGTCTTTGACTTACCTAAGGCCTTTGACATGACTTGGAGACATCACATCCTTACTACATTACATGTGTGGGGTCTCAGAGGCCCGCTTCCTATTTTTGTCTGGAACTTTTTATCTTTGCGTACCTTTCGTGTAAAAGTTGGCGCCTCTTGTAGTTCTTTACATATACAGGAGAATGGGGTTCCCCAAGGCTCTGTATACAGTGTTCCTCTATTTTTAGTGGCTATTAACGGTCTAGCAGAAGCAGTAGGGTTGTTATTCTCCACCTCTTTATATGTTAATGACTTCTGTTTATATTTTAGCTCCTCTAGTATCTTTGTCACTGAATGATAGCTGCAGAGAGCCATAAGTAAGGTGCAGATGTGGGCTCTCACTTGTGGACTAATGCTTCCCCCGCCATCCTTTATTAGCCATCCAAGAGTCTCTGTGCCGTCGAACAATGTGTATGCTTAGTAGTATTTATCTGGCCTCCAGGGCATGTCAGGATAGCAGGAAATGAACTGGCAGACAAGTTCGCCAAAGAGGCCACCACTAAACCTCTTCTGGAGGTCAGTTTACCATCTGTTGACTTTTCTATGCTAAACAGTCAAGCTTCCAGTTTGTGGAATACAGGATGGCGTGCCCTCCAAACGCCCAACAAGTTACGGACAATAAAGGAGACAACGGACATCTGGAGGTCCTTTATACAGGCCCCTCGCAGGGACTCTGTTATCCTGTGCTGGTTCCACATTGACTATACGTGGCTGACACAAGGTCACCTTCTCCGTCGTGAGGACGCATCTCAGTGTTGCAGTGGCACCCATTTAGTGGTCACCCACATTTTATTGGATTGCCCTAACCTCACCGCCCAGAGGGGGAGTTTTAATCTCCCTGATCTTGGTTTTAGCTGACAATGCTTCTACAGTTGATTTAGTTTTAAATTTTATTCATACAAGTGGATTATATCATTCCAAATGAATTTCATTGAGTTTCCAGTATCTATCTATCCTCCACTTACGTAACACTTTTAGGTAGGTGGTTTTAACGTGTAACAAGAGTGGCTGGATGTTCCTCTATTATAACTGTGATCACCCAGCCATGACACTATGGTATCATCTGTAAATCTTTCTCTCCTTTCTGCATGTTCTTTACTTGCTTCTTTTGTTTCTTGACATGTTAAACCGTTTGCTTGGTAAATTTTATAACATTGTTTTATACAGTTTTTTAGCAATCATTCCTGTACTCTTTATACTTGGAACAAGGGACTGAAACCTTTGTTGTTTAGTCCCTTTCAAATTCAAACCATCCATGCATCGAATAAATGAACAAGAAAATAACAAATACCTTTGATCTCCTTCCTCACCTCTCTCTCTCTCTCTCTCTCTCTCTCTCTCTCTCTCTCTCTCTCTCTCTCTCTCTCTCTCAGAGAGAGAGAGAGAGAGAGAGAGAGAGAGAGAGAGAGAGAGATAAGATGGGACTAGTGGAATCTACACCTGAACAGCAATGTGTCTCAGGAGGAAAGTAATGTTGTTAGCTTTCCTTCAAGTAGACTGTTCACTATTAAATCTGTGAACTATTTCCATCAGAAATGTGAATAAGGGTAAAGAAACTACAATTTTTAATAGTTCATTGCTACTGTGGTAAAACATGTTTTAGATACTGTAATTTAAGTCATACGCGCTTTGAGTAATGGGAACTTGGAAGGTGGCAATAAACCACTTATTTTAACAGTCCAACAATGAAAGGTCCAGGTCGGGATGTCAATAATATGAGGATAGGTGGCAACTCTTTATAAAGATGATTGCTGAGCTGCAGACTATAGTGTGGAGAAGACAGTTACATTCACACAACTTAAAATTGGTAGGAGATACAGAATGGGAGGGACGGGGAGAGGGTGTGACTGCTAGGCGTAGGGTGTAGCAATAGTAGGTTACTTCAAGTTGAGGCTAGGATGGTTGTGGGGCCATATAATGTGTTGTAAGGACAGATACCATCTCTACAATTCTTTAGAGCTGGTGGTGGAGGAGAGGATCCAGATGTCCCAGGTTGTAAAGCAGCCATAGAAATTGAGCATACTGTGCTAAAGGGTGCTTTTTGTCAAAGTTTGACAGTGGCTATTCATTCTGATGGACAGCTGGTTTGTAGTCATACCAATGTAAAAAGTTGTGCAATGATTGCAGCAGTGTTGGTCACATGGCTGTTGTCACGGGACCGGGGGGGGGGGGGGGGGAGATGGATTAGGTAGGTCTTACATCAGGGTCTTCCACGGGGTATGATCCTTGTTGTAGGGAGATGAGATTGGGGGGTCATAGGGATGGACTAAGATGTTTTGGAGTGTGGGTAGGTAAGGAACACCTCTTTAGTAGGGGTTGGATGGATCTTTGGTAGGATGCTTCGTGTGTCAGTGTGTGATAATAGATAAAGCCCTGGCTGTGGGGATATGGGACCATAAAATTGTTTTTGCTGATTAGGTCTGGGGGGAAAGTGCCTTACTGTGAAGGTCTTTGTGAGACTTCCATCCTACTTAGCAAGGAATTTCTTGTCACTGGTGTCGACAGGTAGTCAGTGTGTATGGGAAGAATTTTTTGTGTGAAGGGGATAGAAGCTATCAAAGGGCAGGTACTTCTGGTTGTTGTTGAGTTATATGGGGAAAGTAGTGTGGATGTAGCAATGAGTGAGGTGGAAGTTAACATCCAGGAAGGTGGAATGCCAGGTTGAGGAGGACCAAGTGAAGTGGATGAGGGAGTAGTAGTAGTTGAGTTTGTGAAGGAGCAATGGTATGGTGTTCTGACTCAGTCCAAATTGTGACATTATCAACAAGGAACTTGAACCAGACAAGGGGTTTGGGAGGCTAGGAAGGTTTTCTCTCAGACATCCCAAAAATAGATTTGCATAGGAGGGTACCATATGGGTGCCCATGGCTATGCCATAGATTTGCTTGTATACTTTCCAGTTAAAGGAAAAGTAGCTATTAGTGTAGATGTAGTTGTTAAATGTTATTGGGAATCATGTATTGAGCTTGTAGTCTGAAGGATATTGGGAAAGGTAGTGTTGTAGTGCAGCAAGACGTGGACATATTGGTGTACAGGTAAGTGGCATAAACAGTGATCAGTAAGGATCCAGGAAAGGTTGTGGTGAAAATTCAAGGTGGGTGAACGTGATTGTCTTTCCGAGGTACCTGTATGTGGCTCAGTGATGGTCTTTATAGCGAGTTGCTACCTATCCAACTATTTGCAATATTATTTAATTCTTGAAAAAGATACTGAGTGGGCATTATACTTAAAAAAGAATTTCTGTAACAGTAAATTTCTAATTACATGAAATTAAATGCCTGATGTGCTTCCTTGTTGGAATTTACAGATGATGACTTTCCAAATATTGTCGATCACGTAAATGTCATGCCTGATGGCATCCCTAACGTAGTAACATTTCTTCCCAGGTAATTAATAGTTGAATAATTTTGAGATTATGGCAACAGTTTTGGTACTTTCCTTTATGAAATATTTTCTTTTAAAGTTTGAAGAAAAAGAAAACAATAATTTAAAACATCAGGGCTGCTGCTTATATATATGCTTATTAACTATATTCATCTGGTGCTGACTTCAAGTTCTGCATTGGTGGTGTAGTATTTTATGTTTTTACTTGCATGTTATTTCTGCTCTGCACATTGTAAGGTTTATGTAAAATAATTTGTGTGTAATGTGGCAGTAAACTCTATTGTCACTTTGTTGCACAGTCTTAAACTATGAGCAATGTAGGTAAAAGTTATTTTGCATTAATTGTTGACTATACTGCTTGTTACTGTTTCATTTTCAGCTTTTGAAGTTAGCTTCATGCAGAGTACGTGATACTGAATGTGGGAATCGTTTCCCAGATACTCGGACTAATGAACAGGAAATTAATCGTGGAAGTGTTTCGACACTTGAGAGTGAGTGATAAAATATCAATAATGTTCTTACTAATAATGAACAAGATATTTTTATTTTAAACATTTAATTTCAAAAGTGCTAACTTTTCATTGTCACTTGTTAATGTTAAATCAATTGTAGAAATTTTGATACAGTGTACAGTACATAAAATCTGAGAGTGAGTCTAATGTACGCAGAGAAACTTTAAAAACAAACATTGATCAAGAGAACCCGGACTCCAAAAGGGGATAGTTAGAAAGTGTAATTTTTCTATTTTCATTTTTGTCAACTGTGAACTTCTTGTTTGTTAGTGTCAGTCCGTATGCTGTTGAGAGCCTCTATGCTGAAGCTGCTGAATTACTGCTGTCCTGTCGACAGGATATCCTCATTAGCTGCTACAGGTGTTGGCTATCATCTATGCACGGTCATCCATCTTAGGCTGTCTTTCCCAATGATTCCCTGGTCCGTAAGCATGCAGCTAGTCAGTCTTCTTTATTAGCTATTGGAGTTCACTTTCGGTTGCTTCTTTGGTGGATTGACTATACACTCCCTGTCACATTCTTGATGGGCGTGGGTCCTTCACCTCCCTGGCTCCACCCTGATGTCTCTGTTAACCTAGCCTTCCATTCAATTCACAAAGACTCTACCTCAGGGTCAGGGTATCACAGCCAGTTTCTTGCCCTTCGCATACAGCTTTGGGAAAATTTCTTTTTCTACACCGATGGTTCCAAGACCGACCGTGGCATTGGATGTGACTTCGTACTCAGCAGGGATTCTTTCCAATATGGTCTTCCTGAACAGTGCTCAATCTTCTCTGTCGAACACTTTGCCCTCAATCAGGTCGTATAGTACATCACGGGACATGCGATCTCTAACAGCGTTATCTGCTCAGATTCTCTGAGTGTTCTACAGAGCCTATGCATGCTGTATACGGTACACCCCTTGGTACAAAAAATACAGGCATACCTTCAGTCCCTCATTGACAGTGGAAACAATGTGAAGTTACTGTGGGTTCGTGGCCACGTCAGTGTGTTGGGAAATGAGAAGACGCATCCTGCTGCTAAGGATGCAGCCCCCCTCCTCAAGTTTGCTACTTATTCAGTTCCCTTGGATAATCTTCGCATCAGCATCTCTGGGCAAGTGATATCGCTCTGGGGTCCCATTGACATTAAACCTCTTCCAATTGTTTGGCTGAGCACCTCTTGCCACCCTCATCAGGAAGAGGTCCTTCCCGCCCGGTTATGAATAGGACACTGTTGTTTCAGCCACCGCCACTTACTAAGTGGTGACCCTGCTTCCACTTGTGCTCACTCGATCCAACAATTCACTGTACGCCATCGTCCGGCTGAATGCCCATTTTTAACAGTCTATGTCACAGTCTGTTTCCCATCCGAGTTGCGTGATGTCTTAGCAGATTACATGTGGTCTGAAGGTGTCATTTTACTTTTTATCCACAGTAGCAATATGGCAAAGGAAATTTTAACATTCCCTAGCTGGGGAATCCAGCCATGTTCCTACAGTAAATACATATCTACATAGAGATTGCCTTGTTTTTACCTACTCTTTTTAGAAAGTTGTCTGGCTGCAAAGAACCTTCTCCTTTTATTTCTCTTAGCCTTTGCAGCGTTACACGTTTAATTACGTTCAGACTTGGGAGCTTATTAACTCGGTAGTTTTGTGCCCTAAAACCATAAAAAAACTATACTCTTTCTACCTGCCAACAGATTTTGATTTTAGTAAGTAGACAGTGTTAAAGCCTGCCCAGAGTGAAATAGAGCTTTACAAGCTTGGGCTTAAGTTTTTTTCTTAAGATAGTTTAACATATCAGTGTCGAGCTTTCTGATTACAGATGTCAAACAGATCATCATTTTTTATGCTCGATTGTTACATTGAAGTTGTGTAACAAAGAAGCTGGATAATTCCGAATGTTCTGCCTTCAAAGCCTTTACCCACTTCAATAAGAGGGATGACCAACAACTTTTAAGGACGAGTTTCAAAACTTTGGGGGTGTCCAAACTGTCTCAAAAGCATAAGCAGGAGAAACAGCACTCCTTAATTCCTTAATAACATAAATTTTTGACAACTTCTCTCCACAGCCATTTGATACACACATTCTTACTGTGTTAGTACATATGCATTGACGTGACAAAATTAATGGGATAGTGATATGCAGAGCTATAGATGTCGGCATGTTCGTTGCCACTGATCCCCGAGTGGCCAGGGACCCACAATAGATTAACTCTATTGCTTTCCCCTAGCTCCACCAGAACTCTGTGACATTCTGCAACAATTTTAGACCTTGTTGTAGGAGCTGCCAGTGATTTCAGGGCTGCCTGGCTGTCTGAATAGATATAGATGCTACAATCTTCGTAGCACCTACGCAAATTCTCCTCCACACATGCCCTGATGGCAGTGATTTCGGCCTGGAATACTGAGGCCAGTTTCTCTAGAGAGATGACGCCCTCCAGTCTTGGCTGCACCCCGTATACCCCGGCCGCAACGCCTTGGTCTGATTTTGACTCGTCAGTGAACCAGACAATATCCCCCGTACAGTGTCGAACTATTTTCTCCCACTGCTCCCTACTTCCAATTGTTATACTGAAAGGCTTGTTGAAGCAGTATGGGGTTATAATATAGTCGGTTGGCATTTCCCCAACCTTTCCTATATTTACCTCACTCACTATTTTAGTGTGTGATTCTGGATATCCCAAAGAGTTCCAGTTGTTGACAGATTTGTGTCTGTAGGCACCGGCTGCCGCCTCCATCTTGACCCAAAGGTGTAATGGGGGCATATCCAGCATGGTTTCCATCCCAGCAGTTGGTGTGCTGCTAATTCCGCCTGTTATGGCTAAGCAGGCTAGTCTCTGTACCTTAACAAGCTTCTTAGCAGCAACCTGCTGTTCTACCTTCTTCCACCACACGACCGCCCCATAGGTGATCCTGGGTCTAATCACTGTGGTGTATATCCAGTGCATACCCTTGGGGCTCAGGCCCCAATTTTTGCCACAAGCTTTCCTGGTACTCACAAGAATACCTTTTGCCTTGGAGCAAATATTCCTGATGTGAGGGGTCCATGTCAGTTTCTCATCTAGGGTAACCCCTAGATATTTCACTGTCCCCTTCACAGGTAGCGCTTCATTGAAAAGCTTTATATTCCAACTTGAGTGTTCGATATGTTTCCTTGTGAATGGTACAACAATAGTCTTCTTAGGACTAACCCCCAGATCCTGTTTTCTGCACCAGTCTTGCACAATGTCCAAAGCACCTTGTGCCATATTCTTCACTGTGTCAGCAAATTTGCCAAGTATTACTATGACAAGATCGTCTGCGTATCCTTGGAAAAAGTACTGCCTAGAGTTTAATTCTCCAATGAGATCATTCACCACTAGATTCCACAATAAAGGGGAGAGAACTTCTCCTTGCGGGCAACCCCCAGTGGTGTTGTCTCAAATGTTTGTATAGTCTAGGGACTCAACTACTGGGTCATCAGTCCCTAAACTTACAAACTACTTATGAACTACTTACAAACTAGGTCATGCACCTGTGCTGCCCTAACCATGGAATCGAAGGTCGTATTGCTAAAAGCCCCCTCAATGTCCAGGAAGATGCAGAGGGCTATCTCCTGAAAGTGTAGTGCTTTCTCCACCTTCCCAACAAGTTGGTGGAGACCTGTCTCACATGATTTACCTGGCTGATATGCATGTTGGTTTGAATGAAGAGGAGCCCTACTTAACCTCCTTTCTCCAACATGCCCATTAACCAGCTTTTCCAATGTGTTAAGAATGAAGGACAGGCTGATTGGTCTCATATCCTTGGCCTTGGTATGATCAATTCTCCCTGCCCTCCAGGCATTGGGAATGATTCCTGCTGCTAGGCTAACCCTGAATAACCTGCATAGGAATCTAATAAGATTTTCTCCCGCTTGTTGCAGGAGACCTGGAAAGATTCCATCGGGGCCAGGTGACTTGAACGGTTGAAATGTTCCCACCGCCCATCGGACCTTACTGAGATCGACACACTCCTTGGCCAAATCCCAGTCCTCTTTGCGAATACCTGAGACCCGTTGTTTCTCAGGAATCGCATTCTGATCTGAGTTATCCCCCAGAGTATATTGAGGAAAATGAGTCTTGAGGAGCAGTTCCAGCTTTTCATGTGCTGTCTTTGTATACTCCCCATCCTCCTTCCTCAATGTTCCTCCTGGATTAGTTGGTACTCTAGTGAGGATTTTATGAAGTCTCGCTTGAGCAGCCGTGCCCTCCACTTCCTCCCAGAATACCTTCCAGGATGCCTCCTTTGCCCGTCTGATGGCAAGGTTGTGATTGACAAGGGCCTCACGATACTTTGCTCGTTGTCCTTTGCGTCTCGCAAGGTTAAACAGTCTTCGTACCTGTTTCCTTTGTATTTCCAGGTTGTTATTCCACCAAGGCACACTCCTATTTGTGCACTTCTTAGTGATTGAGCAGTTGCCCTGGTATGAGGTCACTATAGCAGAGGTTACGACCTCTGCTACTACCTCAAACTCTGCTGGATTCCTTATTGAAGTTTTAATTTCCGATAGGCTGAAGTCAAGGTCTCTCCTATATGTCTCCCAGTTCGTTTTCCTGGGATTCCTATAGGCCACAGTCTGTCTGGTTCTCATTTCAACCTTGAATTTAATATACATGGTATCTGATGAGGATGGCTCCAGGACCACATGCCACTGTTTGACGTAACTTCCCATCATCATAGAACCAAAAGTTATGTCAATTACTTTTTCCCTTCTACTATTTCTGAATGTAGGTTCATCACCCCTAATCAGGATCTCCAAGTTGTTAGATAAAAGAAATTCAAGAAGGTGCTCACCTCTACTGTTGGTGTCCTTGCTGCCCCACGATATATTGTGGGCATTGTCATCACATCCCACCAACAGTTCGTCACCTTGCCGGGGGCAGGCTTCCATCAGTCTCCTCACTTCCAAAGGAGGAGGAGAGCTGTCTTCATAAGGAAGGTATGCTGAGGCCAAAACAATTTCCCTCTTGATGCCTTCCTCACGTTGCTGCATCCTGATGGTCACCAGGTCCCCGGAACAAAAATCCATCATTGGTATGAAAGGTATTCCATTTCTAACATAAATGCATGTTCTGGAGTTTCTTAGATTTCTAGCATAAATCAGCTTACCTCCAGTACCACCGAGGCCCGATACACCCCCTTTGTATAAATAGGGTTCTTGTATCAGGGCCACGTCCACCTCCTGTCTCCCCAGGCGACGGCTCAGGGCAGCAGTGGCCCCTTTACTGTGCTGCAGGTTTATCTGCAGCACTTCCAGTCCCCATCTTGCTGCCATTATTGCCTTTAAGGTCTTTGATTACCCTGACGCAGACGTGCGAGAACCCTAAAAACAGTTTCAGGCAGCAGCAGCTCTTTTTCCAAGTGGGTGGATCCACCCTCTGTTTTAAGCTCCGATCAAACAACTGTGGTCTGTCTTTTAAAATTTTGTGAATCCTCAGGCTTACTCCCTGAAATTTTAGGGCAACGTTTTAAAGGTATTGTCAGGTAGATTGGCTCTTCAGTTTTATATTTTTATTTTATTATTGGGTCAGCTGGTTGTAATGTATAAATAGGGGAAAAATAGATACAGCCTATAGGAAAGTAAAATAAACATTTGGAGACAAGCAGCTGTATGAATATAAAGAACTCAGATGGAAAACCAGTTCTCAGCAAAGAAGGGAAAGCTAAAAGGTGGAAAGAGTATGTAGAGGGGCACTACAAAGGAAATGAACTTCGAGACAATATTGTAGGAAGGGAAGAGGATGTAGATCAAGATGAAATAGGAGATACTATACTGAGGGAAGAATTTGACAGAGCACTGAAAGACCTAGGTCGGAACAAGGCCCCTGGAGTGGACGGCATTTCCTCAGAACTACTGAAGTCTCTGAGAGAGCCAGCCATGACAAAACTATTTCACCTGGTGCGTAAGATGTATGAGACAGGCGAAGTACCCTGAGACTTTAAGAAAAATGTAATAATCTCCATTCCAAAGAAAGCAAGTACAGACAGGTGTGAAAATTACAGAACCATCAGTTTAATAAGTCATGGTTGCAAAATATTAACACGAATTATTTACAGAAGGATGGAAAAGGTGGTAGAAGCCGACCTTGGGGAAGACCAGTTTGGATTCAGGAGAAATGTAGGAACGCGGGAGGCAATCCTCACTTCATGGCTTATCATAGAAAATAGATTAAGGAAAGCCAAACCTACATTTCTAGCTTTTGTAGATTTGGAGAAAGCTTTTCACAGTGTTGATTGGCATAAACTCTTTCAAGTTCTGAAGGAAGCAGCAGTAAAATATAGGGAGCGTAAGGTTATTTACAACTTGTACAGAAACCAGTCAGCAGTTATTAGGGTTGAATGGCATGAAAGGGATGCAGTGGTTAGAAAGGGAGTAAGACAGGGTTGTAGCCTTTCCCCAATGTTCTTCAATTTGTACATTGAGCAAGCTATAAAGGAAAGCAAGGAGAAGTTTGGTGAAGGAATAAAAGTTCAGGGTGAAGAATTAAAAACATTGTGTTTTGCCGACGACATAGTAATTCTGTCGGAGATGGCAGAGGACCTGGAAGAGCAGTTGAATGGAATGGACAGTGTGCTGAAAGGTGCATATAAGATGAAAATTAACAAGAGAAAAACAAGGGTAATGGAATGCAGTCTTAGAAAATCAGGCAATGTGGAAGGAATTAAATTAGGGAACGAATAAATAAACGTGGTAAATGAATTTTGTTACTTGGGCAGTAAAATAACAAATGATGGTCGCAGTACAGAGGATATAAAATGCAGAATGGCAATGGGTAGAAAAGCGTTCTTGAAAAAGAGAAATTTGTTAACCTCGAATATTTATTTAAGCCCAAGGAAGTCCTTTCTGAAGGCATTTGTGTGGAGTGTTGCCTTGAATGGGAGTGAGACATGGACGATAAACAGTGTGGACAGGAAGTGGATTGAGGCTTTTGAAATGTGGTGTTACAGAAGAATGCTGAAGATTATGTGGGTGGATCGCATAACTAATGAGGTGGTACTGAACAGAATTGGGGAGAAAAGGAATTTCTGGCGTACCTTGGCTAAAAGAAGGGATCGATTGGTAGGACACATTCACAATTCCTTGATGTCTAAGAATTTAGCATTGGAGGGAAGTGTGTGGGGTAAAAATCGCAGAGGGAGGCCAAGAGCCCAAGCAAATTTAAATGGATGTAGGTTGCTGCTCTTATGAGGAGATGAAGAGGCTTGCTCAGGATTGAGTAGGCTGGAGAGCCGCAGCATACCAGCCTCTGAACTAAAGACAACAACAACAAACGACTGACTGTTTATGTTCTTAGTTTTACTGATTAGAAAGTTGTTTTTTATCAAACTGGCTACTTAATATACTGATCAAAATATGTTGTATGTTATTTGGCAATGGGCACAAGTTCCTAATGTTTTCCCTGGGCTATTCTCAAACTTCTTTAAATGGTACAACATACTTCAGGTACTTGAATTCTGCATCAATGATAAATATTATTTTAGGGTTTCTAGGCAAATCCAACTAAAAGTTGTAAATAATTGTCATATCAGATGAAGAATGACGGTAAAGATAACCAGTTATCATGTAGTGGAGGCGTACAGGTGCGCATGCACATGTGCCATTTTACTGATACAATTGTGTTTGATTTATCTGAAAAAGTAACACATTGAAAAGATCAAGCTTAAAGATTAGTTTTTATATTTATTTTAGTTGTGTTATGGTTCAAGGTTAAAGTTTAAAAAATATTATTGTACAGGGGCTAAAGAGACT
This sequence comes from Locusta migratoria, assembly GCA_026315105.1. NCBI lineage: Eukaryota > Metazoa > Arthropoda > Insecta > Orthoptera > Acrididae > Locusta > Locusta migratoria. Next base: position 675,023,396 of record CM048755.1, read on the forward strand.
GCTCATTAACAAAGGTGCTGAGTTATTGACAGGAGCACATAAAACTATAAAAGAAAAATCAAGAGCTTTTAGATTGATAGCCTTTAATCAACTGAAGTGTACACACATACAGTATTGCATTCACATGCTTGCATATTCTATTTTAGTTGTTCTCTGAATTACAAATTGTGCAATAACAACCACAAATATGTGAAACCTTAACTTTTTCTGGCATATTGAATATTCAAACAACTTACAGGTATGCTGCCAGGTAACCACCGCCACCCCCAGGGGGCCCACAGCTCTTTTGTGGGTACGTGTGTGGCGCGCACGAGGCCCCGAGCCGAAGTAGCCTTTCTTCCTCCCCAGGCTGCTTCACACTCCCTCCCCCCCCCCCCCCCCCTTCCGGTTTGTGCCTTTGCCCGGAGACGGGTGTCTTGAGTAACTGCAGGTAATCTCCTTTTATACTCTTTCCTTTTCCTAAGGTCCTTCCTTCCTCTCACTCGCTTTTTCCGCTCCTTCTTCTTACTCTGTTGTTCCTACCTTCTAGCCATCCATACCATCTCCGCTTCAGCGTTTGAGATTCTCCCTTTTCTCACTTTTCTATCTCCCTCTTCCCATCCTCTATTCTTCTTCCTTCCTCCCTGTGCGTGTCTGAAGGCCGACCCACGCATCCCCATGCGTAGCAGGTGACGGGGTAACGCGTAATTACCCGCCCCGGGTAGACAAGTAGGGCACATACGTACCCCCTGGTAAAGGTCAGGCCCAGGGAGGGGTGATTACCCGAGCTGTAGCCCTCCGTCCGTTTCTCGGGAGGTGTGACCTGAGGTGTGGACAATCACCTAAGGCGGGTGAGCCCTCAGTGAGGGTTCCCCATTAGGAAGGAGCGCGCCATCGGAGACGCCGGTAATCATGGGGGACACTTCTCCAATGACCCCTCTCTCTTCTGACTTCTCTTCCCTTCTGACTTCGACCCAGAAACGAAAGTTGGATGCCCCTCAAACTAAGAAAATACTACCTAACGTTCCTAAGTTTCTCATTGTTACCCGAACTGATGGTCATGATTTCTCCAAGGTCAATCCCTTTATAATTCAGAAGGGTGTAGATGCTATTTCCGGTCCATTGAAGAAATGTTCTCGTCAACGTAATGGGAGTTTGCTGTTGGAAACAGATAATGCCTTTCAGGCTCAAAAACTCAGAGCTACGCTTTTGCACACCTTCCCAGTAAAAGTCGAAGCCCACCGTACCCTTAATTCGTCATGTGGGGTGGTCTATTCTCGATCCCTCGATGGGTTATCGGACGAAGAGATAAAGGACTATCTGACTGATCAGGGCGTCATAGCTGTCCATCGAGTAATGAAAAAGGCTGATACAGGTTTGATACCAACCCAAACTGTATTTTTGATTTTGACAAGGTGGATCTCCCTTCCAAAATCAAAGCAGGCTACGAAATTATATCAGTTCACCCCTATATCCCGAATCCCACACGTTGATACCAGTGCCACAGAAATAATCATACCCGTGAGTCTTGCCCTCATGCAGCCAAATGCGTCACCTGCGACAGGGATGCTCATAAGGGAGACTGTCCGCCTCCATCCCCTCGCTGCATTAACTGCATGGGTGACCATGCTGCTTCATCTAGAGACTGCCCTGTTTACGAGGAGGAGTGGGTATTCCAAGAAATAAGGGTATGCGAAAAAGTTTCGACCTCTGCTGCACGGAAGATACTAGCTAGTCGAAAGCCCGCTGAGCTCCCAGCGGGTAAATACAGCGCTGTCCTTGCCTCTCCTCGTCCTACTAAGGAGGTTGCCACACAGACATGTGACCTTACTTTTAGCGACACGGTTGTCAGATCGGCCAGTCCAAAGATTGCCCGATCAACCTCTCCACTCACTTCCTCTCACCGAAAAACACAGCCATCAGCATCTCCTTCCAAATCACGGGCGTCTAAATCGGATGCCCGGACTTCCAAGAAAGAGCCTGTCCGTGAGGCTTTCTTAAGATCTGAGCCTGCACAACCTATGTCTGCGCACACAACGCATCGTCATTCCTCCAAGAAGGCACACAGAAAAAAGAGTTCCTCTCCTTCCCCGCCACGGCGCGACTCGACTGTCACGCCATCTAGCAGTGGCACCACTCGGTCTTCTTCTCTCTCTCCGGGGCGCGCTACTGCTGGCCGATCATCCGGCCCTCGACTGGCAGAGGAAGCTGCCCCTGCCATTAAATCCAGGCAGGTGGCAGAAACTCCAGATGAAGCGATGGAACATGACCCTTTACCTACAGATTCCAGTAGCAGCGTTCCCTTGAAGTCAGACCCTCAGTGGCCAGCGAGGTGATCTCCCCTCGCTTTTCTTCTCTATATTCTCACCTTATGGATCTCCTTCAATGGAATATTCGCGGCATTCGTTCCAACAGAGATTAATTGAAACTCCTACTCGGACTGCACCGTCCATTTGTGGTCGGACTTCAAGAAACGAAGTTACGCCCATGCGACGACAGTTTTTTCACAATATACCTCAGTGCGTTTTGACCTGCCCATGTGGAGGGTATTGCAGCCCATGGAGGGGTTATGTTGCTCATTGGAGATTACATATACTATCATCCAATTCCACTGCACACTCAACTACAGGCAGTTGCCGTCCACATCATTCTTCCTACCTTTGCCTTTTCTCTTTGTAACATCTATACCCCATCGTCTTCTTCCTTTACTAGGGCAGATGTGCTGCACCTCGTTGCCCAACTTCCTTCCACCTTTTTGTTGATAGGCGATTTCAACGCCCACCACCCCATATGGGGTTCTCCGGCCTCTTGCCAGAGAGGCTCCCTTTTAGTGGACATTCTCAACCATATTAATCTTGTCTGCCTAAACACAGGTGCACCACCGACATAGCAGCCAAGGCAGCAGCTCTTTTGCCTCGCATGGCTACCTTTTGCGTCCTACCGGACGATGTTCAACGGGCTCTTCGCGGAGTATCGTGTCGTCCTGGCACAGTGCGTGGCTTTCACTGTACAGCATTAAATTGCGAACTGTCAAACCGATCCCGACTGCTTGGGGGACCTCCTCACGCTCCTCTCGGCGGGAGGAGGTCATCCTGGCCCGGTTGCGGATCGGTCACTGCCGTTTCCCCCCCAGGGGGCCCACAGTTCTTTTGTGGGTACGTGTGTGGCGCGCACGGGGCCCCGAGCCGGAGCAGCCTTTCTTCTGCCCCAGGCTGCTTCACTTTCCCTCCCAGTTTATGCCTTCGCCCGGAGACGGGCATATTTCGTGAGATACGGTGGTTCTTGTTGTGGTTTTTCTTCCTTCGTTCCTTCCTTTCTTACCCTTCGTTTTCTGTCTTTCTCTCCTTGAACTCTCCTAGCCTTCTTCTCCTCATTAGTCTCCGCCTCGGCGTTTGAGACACTTCTTTTCTTTCCTTCTTTCTCTTCCTTTCCTATCCTCTTCTTCTTTCCTCCCTGTGCGTGTCTGAAGGCCGATCCACGCATTATCGTGCGTAGCAGGTGACGGGGTAACGCGTAATTCCCCGCCCCGGGTAGACAAGTAAGGCACGTACGTACCCCCTGGTAAAGGCCAGGCCCAGGGAGGGGTGATTACCCGAGCTGGTACCTTCCGAACGTGCCGATTGGTCCCTCCGTCAGTTCTCGGGAGGTGTGACCTGAGGTGTGAACAATCACCTAAGGCGGGTAAGCCCTCGGAGAGGGCCCCCACTAGGAAGGAGCGCGCCATCGGAGACGCCGGTAATCACGGGGGACACTTCCGCGATGACTTCCTTATCTTCTTTCGTGACGTTGACCCATAAACGTAAGTTAGACTCGCCTCAGCCTAAAAAGACTCTGCCTAATGTACCTAAATTTCTGGTTGTCTCTCGCACCGACGGAAAGGATTTCAATTCTGTCAATCCTTTCGTTATACAGAAAGGTGTAGATGCAATTGCTGGCCCTGTTAAAACCTGTTCACGTCAGCGCAATGGCACATTGTTGCTGGAAGTGGAAAGTGCCTTCCAAGCCCAAAAACTGATACGTACTACGTTGTTGCACACTTTTCCAGTTAAGGTCGAAGCGCACCGCACACTCAACTCGTCACGGGGGGTAGTCTTCACGAGATCCCTTGACTGGTTGTCTGATGAAGATATCCAATCGTATATGTCCGATCAGGGTGTGACAGCCGTCCACAGGGTCATGAAAAAGGTCGATAACCATCTGACACCGACTCGTACTGTGTTTTTGACGTTTGACAAAGTTGACCTCCCGTCGAAGGTCAAAGCAGGGTATGAAGTCATCTCCGTCCGCCCTTATGTACCTAACCCAACGCGCTGTTTTCAGTGCCACAGGTACAACCATACCCGTGAACATTGCCCAAATGCAGCAAAGTGTGTCACTTGTGGTAGGGACGCCCATGAGGGGGATTGCCCACCTCCGTCCCCTCAATGCCTAAACTGCAACGGTGACCATGCGGCTTCCTCTCGCGACTGCCCTGTATACAAGGATGAGAAGGTAATCCAGCAAATTCGGGTTACGGAGAAGGTATCGACATCTGCCGCTCGTAAGTTGTTGGCGAGTCGAAAGCCCACTGTCCTCCCAGCGGGTACATACAGTAAGGTACTCACCTCAACTCGACCTACCAAGGATTCCAGTACCCAGACATGTGACTTCGCTTTCGCTGACACAGTTGTGCGATCCGCCAGCCCGAAGATTGCCCGTTCCACGTCCCCGCTCCCTCTTGCTGCTTCTAGGGTACAGTCTTCGTCAAACTCTAGTAAACCGCGGGCACCTAAACAAGATGCCCGGACCTTGAAAAAGGAACCCGTCCGTGAGGATTTTCTGCGTTCTCAGGCTTCCCAACCGTCAACTGCCTCTTCCCGCCGTCACTCTTCCAGAAGAGCTGACAAGAAAAAGAGTTCCTCTCCTTCCCCGCCGAGGCGTGACCCATCTGTCACGCCGTCCAACAGTTGCCGGCCTCGGCCGTCTTCTGTTTCACCGGGACGCTCCGTTTGCCGGGCGCCCGGCCCTTTACCGGCGGTGGAAACTGCCCCTCCTGATCAACTCAGGGAGGTGGCAGGCGCGTCGGTCGAACCAATGGAACATGACCCTTTGCCCCCAGACAGCGATAGCAGCGCTCCCTCGAAATCCGGTCCTCAGCGGCCGTCGAGGTGACCCCGCTCGCTACTTGGTTTTTATCCTTATTTCTTCTCTCATTTTTATCATGGCGCTCCTTCAATGGAACATTCGCGGCATTCGTTCTAATCGGGAGGAGTTAAAACTACTCCTTCGATTGCACTGCCCGCTTCTAGTCTGCCTCCAGGAAACTAAGTTGCGTCCACGTTATCGTGCAGACTTTCCACACTACACCTCTGTGCGGTTCGACCTGCCACCCGTGGAAGGTGTCCCAGCCCATGGAGGGGTTCTGATGCTCCTTCGAGACGACGTCTATTTCCATCCCATTTCCTTGCACACTCACCTACAGGCAGTTGCCGTCCGCATCACCTTATCCACATTTACCTTCTCCCTCTGTAATATCTATTCGCCATCGTCATCTGCCCTTACTAGGGCAGATGTGCTAAACCTTGTTGACCAGCTCCCTTCACCTTTCGTGTTGGTAGGCGACTTTAATGCCCACCACCCCCTATGGGGCTCTCCGGCACCTTGTCCGAGAGGCTCCCTTTTGGTGGACATTCTCCACCACCTCGATCTTGTCTGCCTCAACACCGGTGCACCGACCTTCCTTTCTGACACAACACACACTTATTCCCATATAGACCTCGCAATATGCACTCCTCAGCTTGCCGGTCGGTTTGAGTGGTATGCACTTTCTGACACGTACTCGAGTGACCATTTCCCTTGTATCATCCACTTCCTACATCATTCCCCATCTCCACGTCCCACCAGTTGGAACATTTCTAAAGCCGACTGGGGGCTTTATTCTTCCATGGCTGTTTTTCACAATCAGAATTTTCCCAACTGTGACAGTCAGGTCGAATACCTCACAGAGGTTATTCTCACTGCTGCTGAACGTTCCATACCTCGTACATCCTCTTCTCCACGTCGTGTCCAGGTCCCTTGGTGGACTGCAGCCTGCCGCGACGCGCTTCGAGCCCGGCGCCGTGCTTTACGCACCTTCCGCCGCCACCCAACTTTGGAGAATTGCATCAATTACAAACGTATGAGAGCGCAGTGCCGTCGTATCATAAACGACAGCAAGAAAGCTTGCTGGACTGCTTTTACTAGTTCTTTTAACCGTTTTACTCCCTCCACGGTTGTCTGGGGTGGCCTACGCCGTTTGTCCGGCATCAAGGTCCACTCCCCGATTCCTGGCCTGACCGTGGTGAACGCAGTCCTCGTGGACCCAGCTGATGTTTCAAACGCATTGGGTCATTTCTTTGCGGAGGTTTCGAGCTCTGCCCATTACCACCCTGCCTTTCTCCCTCGCAAACAGGTAGAGGAGGCACGGCCGCCTTCTTTCCGCTCTTTTAATCGTGAAAATTATAACGTCGCCTTCACCATGCAGGAGCTAGATCGTGCTCTCGCCCTGTCCCGGTCTTCTGCTCCCGGGCCCGATTCCATTCATATTGAGATGCTGAAGAACCTCTCTCCTGCGGGCAAGTGCTTTCTTCTTAGTACCTACAATCGCATATGGACTGAAGGTCATGTTCCCACAAGTTGGCGTGAAGCCATTGTTGTCCCCATCCCCAAACCAGGGAAGGACAAACACCTTCCTTCCAGTTATCGCCCCATTTCTCTGACGAGCTGCGTCTGTAAGGTGATGGAATGCATGGTTAACGCTCGGTTGGTCTGGCTCCTCGAATCTCGCCGCCTCCTGACTAATATCCAATGCGGTTTTCGTCGACACCGCTCTGCTGCTGACCACCTCGTTACGTTGTCGACCTTCATTATGAACAACTTTCTAAAGAAGCGTCAAACAGTAGCAGTGTTCTTCGACTTGGAGAAGGCATACGATACCTGTTGGAGAGCGGGCATTCTCCGCACATTGCACAGATGGGGCCTTCGGGGCCGCCTTCCTCTTTTCATTCAAGCGTTTTTGGCGGATCGCAAGTTCCGGGTACGGGTGGGCTCTGTTTTGTCAGATACCTTTTGCCAGGAGAATGGGGTACCACAGGGCTCCGTCTTGAGTGTGGCGCTCTTTGCCATTGCAATCAATCCGATCGTAGATTGCCTTTCAGCCGACGTCTCCGGATCTCTTTTTGTTGACGATTTCGCAATTTATTGTAGCGCCCAGCGGACGTGTCTCTTGGAGCGTTCCCTCCAACGCTGTCTTGACCGTCTATATTCCTGTAGCATCGCAAACGGCTTCCGATTCTCCACTGAGAAAACTGTGTGTATCAATTTCTGGAGATACAAGGACTTTCTTCCACCTTCTCTACGTCTCGGCCCTGTTGCTCTCCCTTTCTTGGAGACTACGAAATTCTTGGGACTCATGTTGGATCGGAAACTTTGCTGGTCCACACATGTGTCTTACCGGCTGCCCGTTGTGCCCGATCCCTTAACGTTCTTCGTGTCCTCAGTGGCACGTCATGGGGAGCGGATCGTACCGTCCTGCTTCACCTTTACCAGGCCATTGTTCAGTCGAAGCTCGACTATGGAAGCCTTGTGTACTCTTCTGCACGGCCGTCGATTCTCCACCGTCTCAACTCTATCCACCATCGGGGATTACGTCTGGCGACCGGTGCATTTTATACTAGCCCTGTTGAAAGTCTGTATGCCGAGGCTGCTGTATTACCCTTGACATACTTTTGTCTCGGTACGCATGCCGCCTGCGGTCGATGCCCAACCATCCATCTTACCGATTATTTTTTGACGACTCACTCGATCGCCAATATCAGTTGTCTGCGATTGCCTTGCTTCCACCTGGAGTTCGGTTTCGCCGCCTACTACAGCGGCTCGATTTTACCCTTCCTTCCACCTTTCGGTTGAGCGAAAGCCCATTGCCACCGTGGCATAAGGCCCCGGTTCACACTCACCTCGAACTTAGTTCGCTCCCCAAGGAGAGCACTCCGGATTTGGTATACCGCTCGAGGCTTGTCGAACTCCGTTCCCGGTTCGATAACGCCATATTTACTTACACTGATGGTTCCAAGAGCACTGCCGGTGTCGGATCTGCCTTCGTCATCGAGGACAACCGTTTCCAATACAAGCTCCCTGACCGGTGCTCTAACTTCACGGCTGAGCTTTTTGCCCTCCACCTGCCGCCACCGCCAACCTTTCTATGCCATATGTTCGGACTCCCGTAGTGCCCAGCAGGGTCTTAAGGACCCTTTGTCGCACCATCCTCTCATGTATCGGATCCAACGCTCCCTCCAGTTGCTAGCAGATGACAGCTGTCACGTTTCTTTCCTGTGGGTCCCTGGCCACTTAGGTGTGCCCGGGAATGAGACGGCCGACATAGCGGCTAAGGCCGCAGCTCTTTTACCTCGCGTGGCTACCTTTTGTGTCCCATCTGACGATGTTCAACGGGCTCTCCTCCGGAGTATCGTGTCGCAATGGCACAGTGCATGGTTTTCAATGTCCAACAACAAATTGTGAACTGTAAAACCGATCCCGACCGCTTGGAGGACCTCCTCACGCCCCTCTCGGCGGGAGGAGGTCATCCTGGCCCGGTTGCGGATCGGTCACTGCCGTTTCAGCCACCGTCACTTGCTGTCCGCCGACCCTGCACCGCTGTGCTCCTGCGGTGAACTGCTGACCGTGCGACATGTTTTATTGTCTTGCGTACTTTTTAATCATCTCCGTGTAGCCCTTCACTTTCCGTCTACTCTGGAGGAAATTTTAGCTGATGACACACGAGCAGCTGCTAGAGTTTTGCGTTTTATCAACTTGGCCAACTTATCCAAGTATATTTAACCCTTTTAATTGTCTTTTATCCTTCGTTTTTAGCCTCTTCTGGATGTTCTGACAGTCCCCATTTTTTTTTTTTTTTTTTTTTTGTTTGAGGCCATAGCGAATCTATGTTTTTGATTGGGCGCTAATGACTATAGTAGTTGTGCGCCCTAAAACCACCAAAAAAAAAATCACGCCGCTCGCGACGAGAAGAGATCATCTTGGCCTGGTTGTGGATTGGACATTGCCGGTTCAGCCACCGCCACTTGCTCACTGGTGACCCCGCACCGTTATGTTCCTGTGGCCACCCGCTGTCGGTGCGCCATGTTTTATTGTCGTGTTCCAATTTTACTCCTGTTCGGCATGGACTACATCTGCCGGACACATTGGAAGAACTTTTAGCTGATGACGCGCGGGCTGTTGCTTGAGTGTTGGATTTTATCAACTTCACCAATTTGTCAAGGGACATTTAGCTCTTACCTTTGTTGTTTTTTTATTCTATGTTTTTAGCTGTTTTTATATAGTGTTGTTATCCTTGGGTATATCCCAGTTTTGATTCGGGCGCTAATGAACTTAGCAGTTGTGCACCCTAAAACCACAAAAAAAAATCAATAGGTGAGGCATTATTAATTCTACCCCTTGGTTTTTGACAGAGGCAGGGCAGAATTTAAACAAAAACCCACTATCTCATAAATAAGGTTAATTGAATGGGATTTGAGTTATCTGGACGTAAGTAAAAGTTCTCGGTGAAATCAAGTTAATTGTTGGATGTTTTTACTAGCCACCAGATTCTGCTGTGTCAGTTTATCATTCAAAGAAAGTTTACAGTCAGTAGGATGGTAACTCGCAGAATAACACCCAGGCTGTTACAAGAAGTACCATGGTCATGTAGTAGCAAAAGATCTTTCCAAGAACCATAGGAAATTCTGATCCTAAGGTTTCTATCCAGTATCTCATTGTCCGATGTGACAGTATAAAATAACAAAAGGCTAGAGATCTCTGCTTAATTATGGCTGCACGGTGTATAAGTTTGTAAGATCACCTTATTTGAAGCTGTTGGTTGCGGTGCACCATGAAGGGATCGTGTTGGCCACTGGTGTATCTCGCAACAGCCCATACCAAGTCTCTGCTCTGAGGCTACTGAGCTGCCACTTTACATATATGGCAACATGGTGCCCAAGGCATGTACTACACTCTCCACGCCATGTACACCTGCATACCATACTGTTGCTCAACCTCCTGTAGAATGGCTTTCCGTAATCGGCCAAGACATTTTACATAGGCCTTTATAGCAGATTTCCACCCATGAATTAAAGAAAGGAGAGGGGACAAAATTGTACCATTGCTTAATGTTGACATGGTGTTTGATACTGAATGAATGATGATACTGGTACAGTCAGTCATTTCTCACCCAGTCTATCAGAACAAAAAAGGAAATAATTGTTATTGTTAAAAGTACTCTCTGATGGGCTGCAAATCGTTGCTTGCAGAGTATGTATGTATTTATATGTAGGGCTAGAACAATAATTCTAGTTTTTGAAACAACATATTACATGAGCCACTACTATTTATTTTAATTAGTACACTGCTGAACATTTATTTAAAATTTTAACACCATGAAGATGGCACATAACAAATGTCAAATTGGTATTAAGTATCTCATATGCTTGTGTATGCAAATAAAACTGTGTGTGGCTCTATGGAATACAAGTGTGCGGCATCAGCCTGGGGGCACTGTCATGTCATAATACCCCCACTTGTGACTTCCAAACATAGTGTAGGATGTCACAAGTAGCACTGAAATATAACACACACACATACCCCGCAAACAAGAATAAGAAAGTACAATACAAAAAAAATACAACTAGTGACAAAAATTAAATTTTGTGACATTGTACATATTTAAAGTCTGTATATGTGACAGACATCAACAAGAACATACAAAAAAATCACTAATATTGATGGGTGTGCCCCATGTCATTGTCTCAGTATGGAATGAATACCATCATTTTTAATATACACTTCTTGTTGCACTGAAAAGTTTCACTTCCATCATCCTTTGTGTTGCACTTAAGTATATGGGCATTGGTCCTTATACTTCTGTCTTTTTCAGTTTGTAAACTGATGAAGCTCATGCTAGTGGCAATGATTTTTGCTCTCTTGTCCTCTCAGCTGGCATGAAAACAATGAAAAGGAGAGAGAGACAGAGAGACAGACAGACAGACAGAGAGAGAGAGAGAGAGAGAGAGAGAGAGAGAGAGAGAGAGAGAAAGGAATACCAAATGATTTTTCTTTTGAGATTATATAATACCAGGGATCCATCCGATACACACCCCACCCCTCTGCTATTGAGATTTAGCCCAATCAAAACAAATTTCATGACAGAACTTCATACAGTTACACAGACATTAAGTCACTCAGGTCATAAAATAACTTGTTCTATTCAAAGGCAAAATAGCCGAAGTAGATAGATAGATAGATAATTTATTTGTTCCGTAGATCCAAATTGAGGGGATCCTCGTGGATGTGGAACATGTCAAGAAACAAAATTTACAAGTTGAATAACAAATAATACTAATAATATAAATACATACACTTATAATATAAATACAGATACATAATTTATTAAGGTTTTTTTTTTTTTTTTTGATAATATAATAATACTAATATATAGTATGAGTGCATGCATCATTTGGTACAATTTAGAAATTCACTAATGGAGTAGAAGGAGTTGGCCACTAGAAAGTCTTTTAGGTTCCTCTTAAACTGATCTTTATTTGTAGCTACATTTTTTATACTTGATGGTAAATTATTGAAAATGTGTGTTCCTGAGTAGTGGACCCCTTTTTGAACTAAAGTAAGTGCTTTTAAATCCTTGTGTAGATCATTTTTATTTCTAGTATTGTATGTATGAACTGAGCTGTTTGTTGGGAAAAGGGATATATTATTTATGACAAATTTCATTGAGGAATAAATATACTGAGAGGCAGTAGTTAATATACCCAGTTCTTTGAAGAGGCTTCTACAAGACGTCCGTGAATTTACTCCACAAATAATACGTATTACACGTTTTTGGACTCTGAAGACTTTTGACTGACTTGAAGAGTTACCCCAAAATATTATACCATATGACATTAAGGAATGAAAGTAAGCAAAGTATGCAAGCTTTGTTATTTTTATGTCTCCTAAGTCTGATAACACTCGTATTGAAAATACAGATTTGTTGAGTCGTTTCTGCAGTTCTGTGGTGTGCTCCTCCCAACTAAATTTATTATCAAGCTGTAATCCCAGGAATTTAATTCTGTCAACCTCTTCTATCTGCTCTTCTTCATATTTAATGCATATGCTGTCAGGAAATCTCTTACATGTTCTGAACTGCATGTAGTGCGTCTTTTCAAAGTTTAATGACAATGAGTTGGCTTTAAACCATTTATTAATGTTCATGAAAATATCATTAGCAGACTTTTCTATCACTATACTTGACGTACTCTTTATTGCAATACTTGTATCATCTGCAAACAAAACGAACTCTGCTTCTGGTAGTGTAACTGATGAGAGATCATTAATGTACACAAGAAAAAGCAATGGCCCTAAGATGGATCCTTGTGGGACACCACATGTAATTTCTTCCCAACCCGATGATGACTGTTGGCCTAATTCACTAGTCACTTGCACTGACACCCTTTGTTTCCTGTTAGTGAGGTACGACTTGAACCATTTTGCAGCATTTCCCGTGACCCCATAGAATTCTAATTTACTTAAAAGGATGTTATGGTTCACACAATCAAATGCCTTTGACAAATCACAGAAAATACCTGCTGCTTGCAATTTATTATCTAATGAATTAAGTACATTCTCACTGAAAGTGTAAATAGCCTTCTCAATATCGGAACCTTTCAGAAATCCAAACTGTGTTCTAGACAATATGCCATTTGTGGTTAAGTGGTTGAGAAGCCGCTTGTACATTACCTTTTCTATAATTTTTGAGAATGCTGGCAAAAGTGAAATGGGTCTGTAGTTTGATGGTATCTCTTTATCCCCCTTCTTGAAGAGAGGTTTAATATCTGCATATTTTAGCCAATCAGGAAATGTTCCCGTTATAACAGACTGGTTACACAAATAACTTAAGATTGTGCTAAGTTCACAAGAACACGCTTTAATTAACTTTGTTGATATTTCATCGTATCCACTGGAATTCTTTGTTTTTAAAGATTTTATTATGGAAGATATTTCTTGTGGTGAAGTGACTGACATATTCATGTGTGTGAAGTTATTTGTAAATGCTAGTTTCAAATATTTTGTTCTTTTATTATATATACCTCAGGCCGCTCCAATGAAAAATAAACTCAAGATGAGGCATGATTATTGTCATTTGTATGTGGATTTAGAGATTGTAATCTAATACTGTAGCCAAATTTACCCATCTCACAAAATGAACTCTGAAGAAAACTTTTTTTCTGCACTTTCGACAAGCTATTCAATTCATTTAATTATATTTCATATCATAAAATATAGATTTTGTTTTTTATAATCTTATATCCATTCTGCAAGTTTCAAGAATTACACATGATACACATAGCATTCCCTACTTTCACACAACATGATCCTCTGGGTACATAATACCCTATACAAACATTTGTCTACCCCCCCCCCCCAATGCACCAATAAATATATTTCCACATTATTATCATCTATTCCAAACTACCATATTTAAAACTAATTGCACTGCCTACTCCTAACCTGGGACTAATTAGGAAAAAGACATCCACAGGTCTAGTATCAACATGTAAAACTCAAAATCTCCAGTTCACACATGTACTTTATAACATAATGTACTCCTTTATATAAACATTTTCACCACCTCAATTTTAAACCCTGTCCTTACTGCTTCACATAAATTAATCACATATATATAATAAAGTTACAAAAATAAATTGACACAAATTCTTACCCTACTATATACACTGATCATACTCAGAGACTGCCTTACTCCATACCTTTCCTCACAATAATAGGCTCATGTGTGTACCGTTTCCTGCCCTTACCTTTTCGCAGTCTCGTTGCTCTCGGTAGCGGGGTCTCAGTAGGTGGCTGACCTGTAATTGCGGTGGTAACTATGCACTAGTAACAATGGGTGCAACACACTGTTTGTATTATAGGTACCCTTTATTAGTACCATACGTAACATTTATTATAATTTGGCCAGCTTGGGTATTACAGTCTGATGACAAATAAGGACAGGATCATACATATCACACTATACACAAATTCGGGTTCTCAGTCTAGTGTGGTAATTCAAAATGTTCAAATGTTTGTATAGTCTATGGGACTTAACCACGGGGTCATCAGTCCCTAAACTTACAAACTACTTATGAACTACTTACGAACTAGGACGACACAAATATCCATGCCCGAGGGGGGATTCGAACCCCCGACCATAGTGGCCGTGCAGACGGTGACTAGAGCGCCCCAGTCTCCTTGGCCACCACGGCCGGCAGTGTGGTAATTCAATAGTCGTAACACAGTACATCTTTACAAGTTCGTGTGGTCACTAACACAGTCACAATACAGTTCTTGATATTCGACGATACTGATTAATCACAGAACACAGTATTAAGCGATCACACTATTGATACAGTTCAAGACAAACAATATAACAGTTGGGGGGGGGGGGAGAATGTTGTACATATATTTGGAGCACGGTACATAGCCACTACTAACCGGCATGGTTGTTTCTCACAAAGCTGACCACCGCTGACTGACTGGACCCTCGATTACTCGGCGTGTATATATATACAGGTGGAAGAATAATTTTGCTAACTCGGAAATGGTACAATCGTTTGTAAATTGGCTAGGGTAGAATCTGACATTACTACTGAATTACAAGGTGCTGTAACAATTTAGTTAAGAAAAATTGAGATTGTTAAGTAAATAAATAAAATATTTGGAACCAATTATTACTCCAAAAGGGGGAACCCCTGATCTCTTGCCTTCGGAAGCCATCTTAAATAAAATAATCAGTTGTCCAAAATATTTCAAATTTTTAATTTTTGCCTGAATCAATTTGTGAGTTACGTCAAATGAAAGAGGAAAATAAGTGTAACAAAAGTACAAAGTCAAATTCCGGAATCTAACAATAGTTTCGGCATAATTGGCTGTGAAAGTTAGGATGCTAGCGAAACCTTGATTACAAATCTTACGTAAATTAAAAAGTTTTGAGAGATTCCAGATACATTACTGAAAAGAGGAGAAGACCAGCTCTCCAACGATATGGGTCATTACCCTTAAATATGCCGATTTGCGCACTCGAATTTTGTATGGGTGAGATATGGGTACAACTTTGAGTAACAATATTCCTTAATTGACATGGTCCCTGACTTAACTAATTATCACAATAAGTTTAAACTGTTATAAAGAAGGTGTTGAATAATAAAATTTAGTTGAGGAATAGGCTTATTTACTTATTGGCTATTTTGGTATGTTTCCATGCCCACTGCCTATCTTCATAAAATTAAGTTCATGACAGTTGCCCATAAACTGTAAAATATGAGGTGGGGGTGCTGACCCTGCTTTGTCACATGTTGTTTTACCCTTATTGAATATTCAAATTTTGGTACCTTACCTGGCTTTTCAGAAAATACATTCTTATTGTCATCAGTCAATAATACAGCTCCCCCTTCGCACAGTCATCAATTTCCTTAGTATTATCTACCTTCCTTTGTATCTCTTCCTCGACCTCAGCCTCATCCATTGTACATTTGGCTAAGTGCAGACGTGTCACTAAATCTTTATCACTCCTTGCACTTCTAAATTTAACCATTTTCATGTATCCTCCAGAATGGAGTTCAAGCACCTGATCCTTACAATGCAGCCCCATTTTTACACTGGAAATCATTGCCTAGCACAAGATTTAAACAGAAATTTCTTATTACTAGAAAAACATGACTAAACATTTTCCCTTCTATATTTACATCTAATACAACCTCCTTACTCACTGGTTTGCTGTAAGTTCCAGTTGCATTTTATTCTTCTCACCCCTGTGACTGGAAATTCAAATCTTCCTGTGGTTCTAATCTGATTGTAAAAGTCTTCTGCAATGCCACTAATAGTTCCCAGTATCAATCAGTGCATTTTCACATACCCCTCCAACAGTGACATTTATGGTTGGCTGCACATATTCATTCACATTTTTCTCTAATTCAGTCTCAACTAACAAGTCGTCTTCTATCTCGTGTATGCAGTACTTTACCATGTTGCATTCTTGACCCTCACTACTAATGCTATATGGTTCTATGTTATCATCTGCAAATACTTTTTCAAACACCTCTTTGAATTCTGGGTTCCCAGCATTTAGCATTGCTATCTTTCTTGCAAAACCAAACTTGTTCCTCTCCCATACCATTGGTTCTACATTCTTTCTATAAGTTAAAAATTGGATCCAATCATTAGCTGTATATTCATG
This sequence comes from Locusta migratoria, assembly GCA_026315105.1. Lineage (NCBI taxonomy): Eukaryota > Metazoa > Arthropoda > Insecta > Orthoptera > Acrididae > Locusta > Locusta migratoria. The sequence continues at coordinate 675,039,666 of CM048755.1, forward strand.
CTCCCCTTTCTCCATCCACCTTGCATTCATTCCACCCTCTTTCATACTGTCCACTATTATAGATGTCAAAAGTTTGTATATCATCCCCTATTTCTTGTTCATCACTAGATCCCTCATTTACAGAGTCATGTTCATCATTCATTTTATAATTTTCCAATGAGAATATGCTTTGTCCCCTCTATTCATCAAATTCTGGATACCCCCCCCCCCCCAAATATTTCTTTGTTGTTGTTGTTGTGCTCTTCAGTCCGGAGACTGGTTTGATTCAGCTCTCCACAATACCCTATCCTGAGCAAGCTTCTTCAACTCCACATAAGAACGGCAACCTACATATGTCTGAATCTGCTTACTGTATCCATCTCTTGGTCTTCCTCTGCGATTTTTTTCCCCACACACTTCCCTCCAACGCTAAATTCACAATTCCTTGATGTCTAAGAATGTGTCCTACCAGTCGATCCCTTTTCTTAGTCAAGGTATGTCAGAAATTTCTTTTCTCCCCAATTCTGTTCAGTACCTCCTCATTAGTTACGCGATCCACCCACCTAATCTTCAGCATTCTTCTGTAGCACCATATTTCAAAAGCCTCAATCCTCTTCCTGTCCGCACTGTTTATCGTCCATGTCTCACTCCCATACAAGGCAACACTCCACACAAATGCCTTCAGAAAGGACTTCCTTGGGCTTAAATAAATATTCGAGGTTAACAAATTTCTCTTTTTCAAGAACGCTTTTCTACCCATTGCCATTCTGCATTTTATATCCTCTGTACTTCGACCATCGTTTGTTATTTTACTGCCCAAGTAACAAAACGCGTCTACCTCCTTTATTGCTTCGTTTCCCAATCTAATTCCTTCAGCATCACCTGATTTTCTTACTCTGCACTCCATTACCCTAGTTTTGCTCTTGTTAATGTTCATCTTATATGCACCTTTCAGCACACTGTCCATTCCGTTCAATTGCTCTTCCAGGTCCTTGGCTGTATATTTCTTTAAGAACCTTGTAATATGTCTCATTTTTCCCACAGTGCTCTCCTAATCTTTTTATACATTCATATTTATGAATGGCCCAATCATCTGGTGCCCATTTCCTAATCCAATTGACCTTCTTCCAGCCTTTAAATTTATCTTTTCATCCTGTTCCCAATCTTCATTAATTATAGATGCTTGTACATTCTTATTTATATTTACATCATCAACATGCACCAAACTAGATACAGCTCTTAGTACACTGTCATTAGTAATTGCTTTAAATTTTGGAACACCGACAATTTTTTCCACACATGTTAACACTTGATTTTGTCTCATCTCGTTCAATGACACTCTTGCTACCATTCACACATCCACTTGGTATACTCTTACATTCAATCACACACTTACGCTCCACATGCAAACCTGATTCACCTAATACAGAAGCCAAACCAATGTTGTTTTCTTCAACATCTCTCCCACTACTTACTCTTTCACTAAACAAATCTCCCACATTAAAATCTTCACTTGGATTTGTATGATTTCTTCTCTTATTTGCATTTCTCTTATCATACTGTGTAAACCATCCCCCAACCATTTCTTCATTACCCAATATTGCATCCATATTGCATATTCTTTCTTCCCTTCTCTCTCTCTCTCTCTCTCTCTCTCTCTCTCTCTCTCTCTCTCTCTCTCTCTCTCTCTCTCTCTCTCCTGGCCATAGTTATTCCTATCTGATCCCCTGCTATCTAGCTTGTAATTCTTTATCCTTGTCTCGGCCGTATTTCGTGCCTTGTATCCCGTCCCAAATCGGACCCCATTTGGAACAAATTCTAGTTTTCCGAACATTGTCTGTGTCGTTCGTTTCTATTTTGTTCCCTTCTTCTTTCTCCATTTTCCTGTGTTAACCTTCGATCATCCCTGTTATTTCTTTCCCATGAATCTCTCTTGATACCTATTGTCACCATTCCATCTACTCCCATTATTTCTCCAATTTTCATTTATGTTCCTTTCTTGGTGGTGGTCATGCTGCTTATTTCCCCAATTTCTGGTATTCCTATTATCATTATGTTCCCTTTGGTTAGCTGTATGTTGAGGCTGCCCAAGTATAGGTTAATATGCCATTGCATGATCTATTTTTTCTATAAAATCTAGAAATTTTTCAGTACAGTCAGTAGGGCAGTGTATAAGTTGCAAACTTAAATTCCGTGGCAACCTTTGGCAAACAGTGTATATTTCAGTAAGAGCTCCTAATGGTCTATCTAAGTGCACCAATTTCCTTAACTCTTCCTGACAGAATTCCTTCATAGTCTGTTTATCCCTCTTGTAATCAACCCCATTTAAGAATTCATTTTGTAACCTGGCTCCAGTACCTATCTAAAATTAGTTTTTCAAAAGCTTCAAAGGAAACAAATTTCTAAGCACATTGGTTAGCCCACGTCTGTGCAGGACCTTCTAACATTCTTTTGGTGTATTTTATTTTGCAATTATCAGATATTCCAGGCAGGAACTGATCTTTGCATGCTGCAATAAAATCTACTACATGGTAGTTACTTTCCCCTGAAAAAGTTTTACAACTTGGTATCTGCATCCCAAACCAACCAGTATTTACAGATGCAGAGCACAATTCTAAATCACCCATCCTACTATTAACCTTTTCTATATTACATTTATTTACAGCTACTACCTGTTCTATTTCCTTTTTTAATACAGTTTCCAATTAATAAACAAAAGAACATACTAATTATACACATTTATGGGCATACAGGGTGAGTTGCAAAAGAATAATGTTCACCACACAGCTATCGTTTTAAATAAGTTTAATATGTCTTCATCACACTGCCCGTATTTAATATTATAAAAATGTTTTTTTGTACTACTTGAGCCCCCACCCAACTTCGCACTTTTCCTCACACACCGAAATCCTTAAACTGCAAAGGCAAAAAACGGCACTTCGGCCGCAAAAAACTATCACATGCTTTTACAGAATCTTGATTTGGAGAAAGGAATGATGTACTCATACTAATCAGACTCCCCTCCTTACCCACAACTCTGATTCAAACATCAATTTCTTGTTTTTCAGCTTAGTCTAAGAAAATGTTGGTGACAAAGCTCTCAACTCCATGTACTAGGTATGACACACCTTTAATTTGCAAATTACCTACAGAATTAAACAAGTATTTATTTTTGTTACAGTATTTAATTGCAACAAGTAAAATTTTATTATTTGCTGGTCCGCATGCTACTGCAGTTTTAATGCTCAGCAAGAGACTGATATCCTTTGTCGTTTAGTCCCTTTCAAAATCGAATCATCCATCCATCCATCCATCCTTTTAATGCTCAACAGTGTAAACAGTACTTCTACTTCTGAAGAACTTTCATGTTATTAGGAATCAGCTGTGATGCATTGCAGCAATTTTAGATTGATGAATATTCCTGTATATGCATTTATTCTGATTATTATTACAAAAATAATTATTTCCTCACAGGTTGCTCACAGACAGTACTGAGCTTCTCAAAAAGACTGCCAGAAGCATTGGAAGCCCTCTTGTCTTCATACGAAACATTCTTTGAGGTGAGTTGTTATATATTTTACAAGCCTTTTGTTTTCTGTTTGTTTTCTGCCATGAAACATCAGTGTAGACAGCTCATTGAAACACAATTTTGTGTGGTATAAATATTAACTGTTGTAAGACAAGGATAGTACATAATCCTTTTGACTAAATTTCCTAGCATAGACTGATAACTTTCTGAAGTTTCATTTGTAATAAGTTAAAAATACAGTTTGCTTTAGTTAGTATTTCTTGAAGCAGGTATCAGTAAGGCTGTTCAAGCCTCTTCATCTGTGAGTAAGAGTGACAACCCACATCCTCTGAACTTGCTTACTGAATCATATGATAAACTAATATGTGCTAGTTGCTGGAGTAATATAAAACACTCTTTGGGAAGGAAAAGCTGTGGAGGTGACAGGGCCTACAGGGCATTGTAGTTACCATATGAGAGATCTTGTGTGATAAACTGATATGTAAGGAAATAAAATGTCAATCTGTCTCTAGCACTAAATAAAAGTATGTGTAGAAAGTGTATGGAAGTTTGGCTTCCATTTCACTTTGTTAACAATTTCAAAAATCCTTTCAAAATCTCGGAGAATTGTGGAAAGCTCTAATGAAAGGAAAGTAAGTTTCACTATATATCTAATCTATATGTTGAGTGTGAACTTATTACTGAATTTATGCAAAGGCAGCAGAAATTATTGTATTTTAGACCAACTGAATCAGTCTTTAAAATTGAACCGTTAATGTGTATACTTTGTGCTTTGTTTTTGAATATGAGTGCCCTTAAAACTTCATGTAAAAAAAGATCTAGTTTCTTTCAGGGTTTTAACTTACACCTCACCATTTTGAAATATAAAACCCCTTTTAATTTTGCTAAACAATTCATATTCATTGCAAAATTTGAGTGGATATTGTTCTCAGTTCCAGTGTTCAAACAACATTAATAGACCATTGGAGAGAGCATCACATCCCCATTAGGTCGTCCAGATGGATGTTTTCCAATGTTTGTTATACTGATAAAGACACTCAGAAAATCCTTCTCCTAACAATGTTTAGATACTCTGAGGTTATCAGCAACCAACTAAAATTTTAACTATTTTTTCACAGGCTGTTACCACCATAGATTGGTGAACTAGTTATCCACAATCCTATTAGTATTTTTGAATGACCAGTGAATCACTTTAATTTCACATTCATTGTTTCCTTTTTATCAAAAATTTGCATGAATATACTTAGATTACTTGTCAGTACTTCTGTTATTGGTGTTTGTAGTATACTGTTCGATTTTAACTAATACAAAGTGAAGTGAAACTCATCAACCTGAACATTAAATTGCTCGCCATTGATGAACTTCCGACTGATTTATCCAGTCATTTATAGAGAGACCTACAGTTCGTGAATTCTGAACCTTGTTGTAACTTGGGAGTTTTCACATTAACAAACAATGCTAGGGATAAGTGATCAGTGATAGTATAAAAGCCTTGGTGGTGGTATGAGGGATCTAATCCCTGAGCATTGGAATTGTAGTCCGGAACATTACCACTGAGCCATTGAAATGCACAAAGTGAATTATAGATACTATGACCTTCAGACTAGAAAGTAACATGCATTATATCCTTCCTTAGAGAACTATTATTAGCGGTGTTCCTCAGTTACAGTCCTCACAGTATGGGTGCCAAAAGGTGCATATTTTGGTTTGTCTATAAAGACCATCTTCAGATGAAAACCACTACGACTGCAGGCGGTGGTGGTGAAAGCTGCAGCTCACACAAACATGAAGTGTAACAGTTCACGTTTGTGCAGCCTGCTGCACCCAAACTGCACATGGAATAAAACTAGAAGATTGTGATGTGGACTAGTTTTAATTTTAACAAGTACATTACTGCCATTAGTTCTCCACACAGGCACGTACGCACACACGTGTGTGACACAAAGTGGTAGAGGTACAGGAAGATAGAGGGGCTATGAACTGTTTGGGTGTGGTGGGGAAAAGACACTATTGTAGATAGAGGTCTGGATAATTTCGGGATCTGATAAGGGGAACCCCAAGTATGGTACAAATAAATTTCGATGGGTCACAGATATGTTATGCGTGAACTCCTCCAGACATGAAGCTAAAAGGATTTATTCCAGTGTGCTTTGATTTTCATGAAAATAGAGATCAAAGCCTAGCAAGTAACATCTATACCTGTACGTAGTCACCAATGGTACAATTAGCAAGACGCTTTACTGACACACAGGCAACCCACGTTCAAATACTGCTTGGAACCAACTTTTTTTTACACTTGTCCAATGACTGATTTTGCATAATTACATGCTTTCATACTCACTGTTATGTTAATGTTTGAATAATTTGTCATTATAATAACTGACATTAATCGCTCAATATATTATGTATTGCGCAACGATTATTTTATTTTATTCATTATTTTGAAGCATAATTTTACGGCAATTGAAAGATCAGTAAACCCATTGTAGTTATCATCTATAACATTAGTGCAGCATTTGCTAGGTGCGTTTACAGTCCCCGTCCCTACTGTTGTTGTACTGTTAAATGTAGTGTGTGATCACTTGATGCGTCCCAGGATAATTTGTAGCGTATCATACACATGTAACTGTAATTACCTGATATAATTTTATTTTTGCAATAAGAACTGATTAAGTGGGGAAAAGGAATATAATTCAGCACAATCAATCGTTGGATGGGGGTAAAAACAGTTATGAGCAGGAATTGAACTCGAGTCGTCTGTGTGACAGTCGAGTGCCTTGCTAATTACACCATGCTGGCTCACGTACTGACGAAGTCTACATACAGGTATATGTTAGGCACAGGACTTTGATCTCGATTTTCGTGGAAACCAAGGCGCATTGGAACAAATCCTTTTAGCTTGGTGGTCTGGAGGTGTTCCCGCACAACATACCTGAGACCCATCAAAATTCGTTTGTGCCATACTTGGTGTTTCCCTAGTGAGAATGTACCATAAAATTAACTCTGCTCTTCGTAGTTCCCAAAAAGTGGTGTTTGGACGGGGGGAGGGGGGGGGGAAGGATCATGGATTTCCCCTCCACCCCCTGACCCCACTACTAGCTGTTCCATATCTTACAACGGAACGTGTGTTCTGTTGGTTAGCCTCACAGATTGCTGTGCTTGTGGTCTCCAGTTTAAATCCCACCATGGGCAGAAAAATATTTGTTTGTATTTACTACTTGTGGAATATTCTACGTGTTTCTTATGTTTGATGTACTTGTAAGTTCCAGAAAATTCTTTCTATGTATAAATAGTGGAGCACTCCAAGCAGGAGGCAGTCTGTACTGATTGTATGCTTGTTAGCAATAAAAGTGTAAAATGTTGTGCTCTATTAACATCTAGCCTTTGAATTCTGGGCAACCTACAGTTTGCAACATGACACTTTCTGGTGGAGGTGCCGGGTAGATCCTGCAATACATCTGCATCATTGTGACTCTGATTACGCAGCGTAAGAGCTCTCGCCTACACGGACAAGAACTGGAATATAAAGGGTATACTGATTACTGCCGTCCGAAGGTCCGTGTCATCAAAAGACTCGTGGATACGAAAACAGTGGTTAGCCAGTTAAGCATTAGACACCCATCAATGTTATCTGGAGATATTGGACAGGACCCAAACAAATGGCTGATAGGATTCGACCAATTTGCCAAGTATAATAGGTGGGACCACATAATGTTCTTCGCAAACGTATATTTCCACCTGAATGGGATGGCCCAGTGGTGGTTTGAAAATAATGAGGGCAAGTTCGATAGCTGGGAAAAATTCGAGGCAGAACTTAAGAAGACATTTGTAGACCATCAGCAACAAGTCTATCGGAAGAGTGATTGAAGAACAAGGCCGAATGACATGGTGAGTCAACACAGTCCTATATCCAGAGTGGTTTGGACCGATGTCATGTATTTAACCCACATGTGACTTGCGGCCGATAAAATTTCACACCTGATGAAGGGCATTGCAGAAGAGATGTATTGAGCTCTTCTGTTAAAAGATGTTTCAACTATACAAGAGTTCTTTCAATGGTGTCAGAAAATTGAGGAGCTGCAATAGAGGAGGGTTGGACGAAATAAGTATGACACTCCCAAATGTAGTCCCTTTGGCAGTTGTGGAAGACGAGCATGATTTTGCTTCTCTCATATGTCAAATTGTGAGACGAATTAAAACAGTTTATGGCAGCCGGGACTATTGGACCAAGCGAGCACCAGATTATGGCTATGGATGTCTGTTCTGTATGTCATGAGGGACCTGACACTGCTGAGGAAGAGGTATTTCAAATATTAGCGCCTGTCAGCCCCGCCCAACATGAAGAATGGCCTCGTCCTACTATGATTTACACAGCAGCCGCTAAATGGCAGCTTAGGAACCGACCGACACAGCCACAACCATATCCTCCAGCAACTATGACACCTCGCAGGAGGACATTATCTGGAAGACAGAAGACAACACGCAATTGTGTTTTCACTGTGGGCTTCCTGTACATTACATAAGATTATGTAGGGAGAGAAGATGAATATTTGACAATTATTATGCTGCAAGATGCCAACCATCAGAGCAGTACTTTCAATTGCAGTCAATTACTATTGACCAATGGGGGCGAAGCCTGTCGCTGTATTTTGCGACATGCTGCCGCCGCTGGTCGCCGTTGCCTTACAGAGATACCAGCCACTTGCCAAGCCGCCATGTTCAGGAAAACTAAGTGAGGCAACCGTCTACAGAGGTGAGGCTGTTGAAAATGCTCCATGTACGACAGTCGCTGAAATGTCGAGAAATCGTATGGTCGTAATCATAGACAGCCAACTTGTCTGGGCACTAGTCGATTCAAGAGCTTGTTTCTTTGTATTGTCAAATGAATACCGCTGCAAACTAAAGAAGATAATGTTCTGTGATACAAGAGCAACTATGCTGAAGGTTGCAAATGGGAAAATTCGTCCAGCCGACAGGAATGTGTGTCGCAATAGTAACTATCAACAACAGGACACAGCCTTTAAATTTGTTGTTTTAAAAGAATGTAGCCATAACACCCTCCTTGGATGGGACTTCCTTCAGGTGTCTTAGGCTGTCACTGATTGTGGAAGTCCTGAGCTACAAATTGAGGAAGCCGTACCATCGATTACACGTAACACGTACATCTTTGGGAGGTTGTTTGCTGTCGAATGTTGAGATTCCGCCGTTAAGAATGAGAAGAGTTCGTCAGCAGCTGAGATGACCAGCTGAACTGTGAAATACTCGTCGATCGCAAAAAGCTAATCAGTATAACGAAGGAAATCTACACACCAGCTGCTATCAAAAGTATTACAGGTGGTCGAGGAGAACTTTGGATCACTAATTTTCATGAGCAGTCGCAATTCATTCTTAAAGTAATGTGTATTGGGACAGCTGAACCAGACCAGGATGGTGAGCTCAATGTCATCGAAGAAGTCTCAATCTCTGCTGTTACTGCCGACAACGCACTAGAGGAAACTACTATTGAATTGTTCAAACAACTTACGGGTATGCTGCCGGTTGACGTCGTCGACAACCGCCGCTATTTCGGCAGGAGAACACCCTACCATTCTCAAGGCACAACTGCACTTAAGGAAGCAATGTGCAAGCGTATTTAATACCTCGGTTTGCAAAGTGTAAACAAGGAAGATAACACACACAGTGCACGGTTTTCACTTACGGACAATAAATTGAGAACTGTAAAACTGATCCCGACCGCTTGGGGGACCTCCTCACGCCGCTCTCGGCCCGGTTGCGGATCGGTCACTGCCGTTTCAGCCACCGTCATTTGCTAACCGCCGACCCTGCACCGCTGTGCTCCTGCGGTGAATTGCTGATGGTGCGACATGTTTTACTATCTTGTCCCAATTTTAATCATCTTCGTTTAGCCCTTCACTTTCCGTCTACTCTGGAGAAACTTTTAGCTGATGACACACGAGCAGCTGCTCGAGTATTGCGTTTTGTCAACATGGCCAATCTATCAAAAGATATTTAACCCTTTTAATTGTTTTTATCTTTTGTTCTTAGCCTTCTTTTAATACTCTATCTGGTAGTTAGAAATTTTTTGATATCTAGCGAATCTCTGTTCTTGTCTGGGCACTAATTACCTTAGCAGTTGTGTGCCCTAAAACCACAAAAAAAAAAAAAAAAAAAAAAAGACTTCTATAATCCTTACCGTTTCAAGAAAGTTGTACAAAAGGTATTTTAACCTGTTTTTTAAAATGCTTGAATGCTAAAATATAAGATTTGTAAATTATGAGAGGATCGAAAAGCAGGTATGAAAATTAATTTTAAACTAGGGTGCGCAAAATACGGAGGCGCGAAATTTCTTGAATAAACACGATAATTTGTTTAAAACACCTCATTTAAAACAGTTTTATTGTTTAATACATTACAGTTTTGAACATTGTTTTAAATGTGTTTTAAACAAAAACACCAGTTTAAAACAAAACAAAAACTGTTTGTTTTGTTCCTTTTTTAAATTAAACAGGTTTTTGCCAACCCTGGAAACGATTGTGTTCAGTTGTCAAGTACTCTGACATCTGACCCCGTTTTGCCTTTGCACAATAAGATGATCTTTCTATGTTCCTTGATTTTTCTATTTACAGCTGTATTCATTGATGCTGTAATGGCCTTTGTTATTGCCGATTCCCTGATCCATGCTAACTGAATCAAACAGGCTGGTTCTATTTGTCATCAGCAGCTCTAAAAAGTTATATCTATGAGTTGGCTCTCGATTTAACTGCTAGAGATAATTTTCAGATACAGCACTTACAACAATATTGCTTGATTTTCTGTCCCTGCCACATGTCTTACACATTTTCCTCTCCATCTTTATCCAATAAGTAAAAATCTCCACCTAAAACTATAACAATGGAAATATTTTAAAGCTATCCCTCAGATGTTCCGTTGCCTGGTGGTCTATAAAAACTTCCAGTGACCATGTTCGAACAACTTTTGACACTAACCTCCGCAAAAATTTATTTCACATTCCAAATCTCTGTCTCATTTCTATTGAGCTGAGAGCTGCCCTGATGAGAATCGGTAAACATATTAGTGGCATGTGGAGAGTTTTTTTTTAGAAAAACAACCACCACCCACATGTGCACTCTACACATACTAAGCTAAGGTGGTAGCCACTTCCTACATGTATTCACGCCTGACCTATTCAGGGGGATCATACATTTCTTCACCCGATGGTGGAGGTTGGGAAATGTGCGCCCAAGATTGCCACAGAATCATTGGAACCTAGCTGTCGTCACAAAATCCACCAGCCGCCTGAGGAACCGAGGAGGACCTATGAACCCAGGAGGCAGGAATAATTGGTTACAATATTAGAAACAATTTGCTGCTGGGTGCTTCCGTAGCTCTCTATTTGCACAAGCAGAGCCTCCTCCACATCTTGGAAGAGATCCCCAGCAAGCAGACAGAGTGCACATTGGCATTCTTTCCTAGCTTACGCTGTTTCCCTAAGGGGTTCCTTCACCTGCATAACCTTCTAGCTACGCATGACAAGCAAACCCATCTTCTGTGTCTGTCCGTACCTCTCAGAAGGATTGACCACTGCTGCTACAGGTCAGGCAGCCTGAGCTGGTTCAGAGGTGTTTCATCAGCGATCACCACCTCAGTCCTATTGCTGAAGTGTAAGGGGACAGCCTTATGGCTGCTTCCTAGTTTCGCCTTCTGCCCACTGTTTCATGACAGCCTTACAACTCGCCAGTCACTGTTGGCCAACTATTGATTGGTAGGGACATCACAAACTGTAGCCACAGTGGCATAAGGGATCAGAGATGCTGCAGTGGACACCAGAAGTATCCTAACAGCCACCTCAGGTGTCAGGGTGACACTGCAACCCAGAGAAGCAGACTGAAGACTGTAGCGAACTCCTCCTGAATCTGCAAACTTAAGGAATGGATATCGTTCAGTTCCAGTATGCAGCAAGTCCCAAATAAAGGACACAGTAATTGGCACAGCCAGTGTAGAGAAACAGCTGAGATAGTTCAAAAGAAAAACATTGCCAGGTTCAGATGGGGTACCATTCTGGTTTTACAAAGAGTACTCTGTGACATTGGCCCCTTACTTTAGCTTGCATTTATCATGAATCTTTGATCCAGAGGGCAGTTTTAAGCAATTGGAAAAAGGTGCAGGTAACTCCTGTGTATAAGAAAGGCAAAAGAACGGATTTGAATAATTGCAGACCAATATTACTAACATCAGTTTGCTGTAGAATTCTTGAACATATTCTCAGTTCTAATATAATTAATTTCCTTGAGTCGGGAAAAGCTTCTGTCCATGCATCAGCACAGGTTTAGGAAGCACCGCTCATGCGAAACTCGACTTGCCCTTTTTCTCATGACATCTTATGAGCTATAGATGAAAGGCAACAGGCAGATTACATATTTCCTGATTTTCAAAAGACATTTGACATGGTGCCACACTGCAGACTGCTAACAAAGGTACGAGCATATGGGATAGGTACCCGGATATGCAAGTTGATAGAAGATTACTTAAGTAACAGAACTCAGTACTTTGTTCATCAGAGACTAGGGTATCATCTGGAGTGCCCCAGGGAAGTGTGATAGGACCATTATGATTTTCTTTCATAACCTGCTGCAGGAATTGCAGTCTGAGAGTAATGGGACAGAGGTGGCCAAATAATCTGCAACAGGTCAACACTTAATAGATAGCAAAAATATAAGTAATTTATTAACAGAATAGTTAACTTCAGAGAGTTGGAACAGTAGACAGGAAGAACAGACCGACACAAGATACCTAACTGCATACATGAACTTTAAGGTGTGAGTGAATATATATATTTCTGTCATGTCTCAGACTATCATGAGTGGAAGCCAAGCTACTCTGGTAAGTACTATGTGCACGGAGCCTGTTTGTCATAGCTAGTATCTCAACCTAATGCAGCACACAAATGAGAATGATTCTTGCAGAGATGTGCCTTGTGATGCTGTGGCGCACAGAAGTATGTAGAGGCGTGGCGTAGTGTGTTCTAATCAATTGTGTTGACAACTGTTGCAGTGTCACGTGCTAGCTCAGTGCATATCATTTACTATCTATATAAATTATCTGACAGACAAGAGTGAGCTGCAATCTGCAGCTGTTTGCTGATGCTGCTGTGGTATACTGGAAGGTGTTGTCATTGAATGATTGTAGTAGGACACAGGATGCCTTGGACCAAATGTCCAGGTGGTTTGAGAAATTACAGCTAGCTCTAAATGTTGAAAAATGTAAGGTGATACAGATGAGTAGGAGAAACAAGCCCATATGTTCAAAATAAATCATAAGTAGTATGCTGCTTGATAGTCGTCAAATATCTAGGCATAATGCTATGTAGCGATACAAAATGGAACAAGCATACAAGGACAATAGTGGGGAAGGTCATCTTCAGTTTATTGGGAGAATTTTGGGAAAATGTGATTCGTCTGTAAAGTAGACCGCAAATAAAACTCTTCTGCAACCCCATCTTCACTCTTGCTCAATTGCTTGGGATCCCCACCAGATCGGTTTAAAAAAGGACATAGAAGCAGTTCAGAGGTGGGCAGCTAGGTTTGTTACTGGTAGGTTCAGTCAGTGGGCAAGTGTTACTGAGATGCTCTGAGAACTCAAATGGGAGTCAGTGAAGGGAAGGAGACATTCTTTTCGATAAACACTGTTGGAAATTTAGAAGGCTGCAATTTGAAGTAGACTGCAGAACAATTCTACTGCCGCCAAATTACATTTCACGGAAAGACCACAAAGATATGTTCAGAGAGATTAGAGCTCATACAGATGCATACAAGCATTCATTTTTAACTCTTACTTAATGGGATTGGAACGGGAGAACAAGTAACTAGTAGTGGTACTAGGTACCCTCCACCATGCACGGCTGCTGTTTTGAGAGCTTACATTCCTTCATGCAACTGTGTTGCACAGCTGTCCACTTTTGTGAGCAATGCACTGGCTCATCTTGAAGAATATTTCATTCCCTACACAGTTTCTCATTTGGTTTGCAACATGGTAACCAAATAATACTTTGTTAAAAATCCTCATTCCATTATTGATATTTTTAATTCTAAAGTTTTCATATTTGTAGTTGTTTATGAATTGGGTATTAAATTAGCCTTTTTTCATAGAATGTTTATGGAAGGTAATTCAGTAAGTAGGCCTTTTAAACAATTGAGATGATTTGCTGTACTGACTTAAGTTTCCTCTGTCTTCTTGCTGCACTAAACATCAAAATATGTGTTTTAAAATTCTTGATCGAACTATTTTTTTTGTCATGTATTTCATGTCCAACACACACATTTGTATCGAGGTATTTCATTACTTGGGACTTTATTTTGTTGATAGTTAACACTGATAGATCAATGATAGAATAACCTTTGCCACAGCACCAAAGACAAGACAATTCACTGCTGAAATAAAATAACATGAACCACACTCACGCTCACTTTGTCATTTTCAGACGGCAACATAATCTCCAAGATGGACAAATTAATGCCTCAAAAGTGGGTACACTCAATACCAAGTGGCAAAATATTGTACTATAAGCATGTTGTTCAGCAACAACAATGTGACTTTAAGGATTGATACACAAAATGTGATTTAAATCAGCTTTTAATACATTGTTCTTGAGGAATAACACTGGGAATAAAAGTGTTAAAAAGCTTCAGTCCTGTTCTAGTAATTGATTGATACAGGCAATGTTAAGTGACTGTGTGTCCATTTAAATGCTTCTTTAGACATAGTCTTCAGTGGACTGGTACACTTCTACAAATGAAGTATTGTGTTTGTATTGCAAATGCAGTATTAAGTGAAAATGGGGTATTTTTTTTATTTGCTTTTCCTTACCTCGTGTTTAATACGTTGTTTTATTTCTTTCAAGAATGATTGTCTTATCACTTCAACATTAATTTCAGAATTAGATCTTTGGAAGCATGTGACTACAGTTTTTATAATAATAAACAAGGCAATATTCCTTTTATAGTAAATTATGTACAGTTTTGCTTTACACATTAAAGTAATCCTGTTCAGTGAAAATAACTTCTCGTGTACGTTAAAGTACAATGAAAGGAGAAAAAGTCTCTGAAAACTTTCAGAAATATGTTATTATATGTACTTGAGAACAGGGTGGAATGGTGCTGAATGCAGGTAACATAATGTAGTGGCCCATTCCTATTCATTTCTGTCTTTTTCCTAACATTAAGTCTGAACAACATTACTATTAACACTAGTAATTGGATGGATATTTTGAAATTTTTGTAATTTTGGTACACACAGAAATCTTCATTTTCTTTTCCAGGAAATCTATACTGATATACGGATGTCTATGATGAAACGCCAACTGTTTAGTGAACATTATACTTCATCTCCACAGTTACATAGTAGCAGCCCTCTCTCAATGTTAAATGATACTAGTCCTCCCCAGAGTGGGTCATCATTTACACCTCAGGTTGGTATCTTACAGAAGTATAAAAATAATTTCATGTTGGTAGAAATTAGAGCAGAATGTGTACAGACTCTTTATACTCCTTAGAAACTCTTTAGTTGTGAAAACATTTCCGTGTACTGCTTGGAAATCTTTTATGAACAAAATATTCCTTATATTATTATGTTGAAAAACTCCGCAACTTCAAACACGTATTATCGTTGCCAAAAGTTTTTTCAGCATATTGTGATTGCAAAACTTGTAGCAATGCTCTTTTCTTGTCATTAAGCTCAGACATTGTGGTGGTGGGTTACCCTCATATATGAGAATATAAATGGAATTATGAGAATATAAATGGCATTAGGTGGTGCTTATACCTCTGAAATTATGGGATCTATAGGGCCCATGTCCCATAATAATTCCTTAGCAGAGCTTTCGTTAAATTACTCTTAATCTGAAGGAGTGCTCTGTCCAAAACCTTCTCATCGTTAACTTTGGGCACCAACAAATTGACTGAATATAGTGGCAAGCTTTCCTGTAGCTATTAATGATATTAAACTATTATTTCCTGCCCATTATTTAAAAAAATTAGGTGGTGGAACACCATATGCAAATTGATTTTTATTCTTGTTACACTAGTTTCAAATATAAACTGACAAGATCTTGTGTGGCTCTTCTGCATACAGGTTGTACTTTCAGTCGCATGTGTATGGTATGGATGTGCAGAAACAACCCTTGATGGGTTGTGGCAGAGTTTCCTAAGCTCACTACTTCGTACAGAGCAAGTTCTACTGTACATGCTGAAAAGACACCCATTTAATACTGTTATCAGTGATCAGATATTGTACTGTAGCTTTGAGACTAATGCTTTATAAACCTAAACAATGAATAGAAAATCCAATATTTTTAATACTTGGGCTTTTTTCGTTTGCTTTGTGCTGTTTCAATAGACTTACACTGAAAAACACAAAAGTTATTTATTCTGTTGTTAAACGTATTATTTGGAGAAGACAGATTTCAGATTTTAAGTTCTTGTGTGACAGTAGTGGGAGTTGCACCTCTTGAAGATAAGTAGTAGCTATGTTTTCTGTATCTTTGTAATTCTAACTACACAGAATACCATTTTAATGTTATCAATCCTCATCACTGTGTTGACTATTAAGTCATGTCTTGAGTTTGTATGTCATGATAGGGATGGCTTCATTTTTATGACTGTTTGGTAGTGGACATGTCAGTGAACCATCCTGTAGGCCATCTTGCAAGATGTGCTATCTGGTGAGGCTGGTGTAGCCTACACTGGGAAAACCTTTCACTGCAGCATCGGGAAAGCGTGTGCAACACCCGTATGCGGTGCCAGAAACGGAATTTCTCACAGTCAAATTTGTTTTCTGCTGCGGCATCCAGGGAAGTGGTGTTACGCACAGTCGATTATTTTTCTTTTATTTTTTCACGTCAAAAGAATGACATTAGACTCAAGAGTGGCTAGATATGACACACTGATATGTATTTTTTTACAAAAACATTTACTAGGAAGTTCTACAATGAATGATACATTTGAAAAGAATTAATAATACACAAACTGACATTGCACTGTGTACATTGATATCTCGTGTCCCTTCTTCTTTTTGGAGTCAGTTGAGTATTGGAACATATGTAACAATATCTTTTAGGGTTTTGTTTCCCTCCAGGTATGGGTGGAACTAACTGTGGAAAGTGGAAAGTGGCAGGCTGTCAGTCTTGTGGGAAAGTCATCAGAAAAGACCCTACTTTTTTCTTCTCGATTCATTGCCGTACTTCTTGATGATCTGTCGTATCAGTTCTAATTGAAATTTGGCTAATGGTAGCTTTGATCCTGTTTTTAATTTATACACAGCATGAGAATTCACCACAGCGAAATCTATAAGATGGAAAAATACTTTTTTGTACCACTTCATTGTTTTATGTAAACATTCAACTGAACTTAGCAGCCTTCAGTCACGGTCTGCACGGCCACTACGGTCGGGGGTTCGAATCCCCCCCCCCCCTCGGGCATGGATATTTGTGCCGTCCTAGTTCGTAAGTAGTTCATAAGTAGTTTGTAAGTTTAGGGACTGATGACCCCGTAGTTAAGTCCCATAAGCTGTACAAACATTTGAACATTTTTGAACTTGGCAGCATATCGATTTGTCTATGGTTCCCATATTTTTTTTATATTCATGAACGCACAGAGGCTTCACAACCAGTTCTCCAGTCTTTTGGTTTTTTTTTACCAGTTTGTGCCAATGTGTCAGCTTGAATAGTAGTCAACATGTTGACAACTTTTCGCTCAAGCCATTTCACAATCATAATATGTCCACAATTCTAATTGCTCCACACAGATTTGTTTGATTTCTGTGCAAAAAACCAGCAAGAAGTGGGTTTGTATGCCAGTTGTCTGTGTATAGACTGTGACCTTTTCCAAGGACTGGCTGCATGAGTTGCAAGACAACAGAGCCAGAAATTCCCAGTATTTTATCAAATAAACTCAGCCATGTTAATGTACCTGTATAAATTATAAAGCATAAGATGTAGTCAGTTTTGACATTGGCTATCACAAAAAATTTTGCACCAAAGCTATGTCTTTTCATCTTTATATACTGTTTTAAGGACAAACGTCCTTTGAAAAGCGCTTAAGACTTGTCTATGCAAAGATTCTCAAAAGGATTAAAATTTTCACTACACACACTTTTCTAATGTCATTCAACACCATGTCTATCTTATACAGTCTATTATTTTGTTCTTGTTGCTCATTATCACAGAAATGCAGGAGCCTAAGTAGCAACAAATAGCGGTCTCTCGGCATTGTCTCACCAAAAATTGGAGTGAGCAGTAATTTATTGGTAGACCAACAATCGTTCAGGCTCAGCTTTTTATTCCTAGAAATTCACATCATTACTGTTAAAAACAAGTAACTTTCCTTGGAGTTTGTGTCTATCCATTACGTAGTCTAGATGACTGCGCTGGATCTGTATTAGAAATCAAGTAATGGAAATATCACCTGGAGTAACAAAACATTCGAAATAATCCATTACTTCAGATGCGTCATTTACACAGCAAAAAACATCTTTGAAACCAGAAGTCGTTTCACTAAATTTATGGGCTTTTGGCTGAAACTCACTGTTTACCCAGTGAAACATTTCTTCTGTTTGTTCCATGGGTAATGACGGCACACAGCAGCGGGCGGCATTGGTTGTGTCTGAATTGTCACGTAAATGCGCATTATCACAATGAAAATGGGCTAGAGTTTCAACATCACTGTCTACGTAATTGAAATTAGGATCTTCATGTTTACTTTCCAAGCTGCTGAATAACTCATTTAAAGCTGATACTTCTCTTTCACTTAGACCAACATAAGACGAAGATGCCATTCTATACACTGTAGCAAGTTAACAACAAAGAACGATGCTGTACACCTACTCCATTGTTGAGATTAGAGCTATAACCAGTCCCAACAGAGAGCGGTGCATAAAAGGCAATGAAATACAGAAAACAGTTTAAAAACGGGAGCCACATACAAAAATGAAAGGGTGCCTGTATATATGGGTGCTGCACCTGATGTGTAGCAAATACCACCCATACATATACAGGCATAGGAGTGAAAGGGTTAAGGTGAGGAGGGATGGCATATACCTGGTTCTTCAGTCCAGCATCCTCTTTTTGCAGCACAAAAACTGTAGTTAAAATGGAGGTAGCACTAAGCAACATAGGTGGGACATCACTCAGCAGCCAAACTGACTCTGACCTTGAAGATGACCAGTGAAACAGCTTCTACAGCATACAATCACAGCACCCACTGATGACAGACTGCCATTGATCTTTAAATATGCTTATTCTTCAGTGAAGTCTGTAGTTTTCCCTGGTCAGTAGGTTATATGTAGGCTTCCACTTGAGGTCCATGTCCACAGCTGATGTAATTGAGCTTATTACTGCATACAGTGTCGTAACTCTTCTGTGGTGTGCACTTTAAATAGTCACAAATGTGGCCCGTGACTTCCCGTGTTGTCAGCTGTCTGACTCAGCTAGTCAGCAATCCACTGGAGACACTTCCCTAGCTTCTCCAGTCTGCTACAGCTAGCCATAGTATGTCTTCCAACATTTTTTTACACTTGTAATTACTATCAATCACTTGTCCCTCTTCAGTTCCTATTTCAAAAATCTATGTTATAAAAACAAATTGATGGTATGAAAATGACTTTATTATTTGCAATAACATAGAATGCATTTATAATTTGCTTGATTTTGAAACTGTCATCTTGTAAATGTCCACTTCTATTGTCGACCTATTGGTGGAGCATATCCTGGAAATTGTCCATGACACTGCAAGACATATTCCAGGGAGTAGTATTCATTTCTTTGGTTAAGACAGCCTTCAGTTCATTGATGGTTATGGGACAATGTGTGTGTCTATCTTTTCCTTGAGATAAAACAAATCACATGTGTTTAAATCATCCCATCTTGGTGACACATTGTCAATTTGAAAAGATATGCCAGTGAAACCACTGTCTTAGATTTTCTATAGAACATAGTGATGTATTGACTGTTATAACAGATTGCTGGAACCAGATGTTGTCATTGTTCTAGTCATTGCCCTAGCCATGGTTGAGCAATTATTCATACAGTTTTGGCTGCAGAAAATTTTCAAGTGCAAAACATTACTGAGCAGAAGTCAATGTTACAAATTGTTCACAGAAGTACTAGGGACCCTTCAGTGGCGTAACTATGAGGGGGGGGGGGAGGATGAGGGGGATAGAAACCCCCCTCCCCCCCAGAACACCCCAAAAAATGAGAGAGAGAGAGAGAGAGAGAGAGAGAGAGAGAGAGAGAGAAGAAGGAATCTTATAACAGCAATCTGGTAAAGGTAAAGATTGAAAACGTGGGGTGTTTTACCTAATCTTTCATTGGATGGGAGTGAATTAGTTTCTTCAATGGGAGAGTGGTAGATGGTAGTTTGTCTGGAAACTAACTAAAATTTTGCTCGTCAAGCAGATCTATCTCCCCCCCCCCCCCCCCAAGCCAAGTCCTAGTTACGCCACTGGGACCCTTGACACCAAAATCTGAAACAGTACGTCACACTGTCTCATAAGGGGCGGTGAAATGGTCATTTGTGAAGATTCTGGGAGTTATTATCAGCCCAAATAATAAATTCTATTTATTAACACCTCAGGCCAGTTGGAAACTGGTATTATCACTACAGATTGTGCTGTACCTGGTCGTAGGTCGATGTTCTCGTTGTGGTCCATGATCGTCGACAATCATTACTCTCAGTAGCAGGTAGCAAGGATTTCATGGGGGTGAGAACTAATACACTACAAATAATGTAGCCAACACACAGAATTACAGTTCTTTGACACTTTAACGATTTATTAGTAGTGCCCAATTGTCCCTATTTATGGCCAGCTTAAAAAGTCTCGTTAATTACAACCAGTAATACCACGCACACACATTCCACACATTAATAATACGAGTTAACACTGTCCGTGTGTGGAATACAGAAGTCTGAGGTGTACATCGTAATGTGGCACAAATATTAATCACTGTAGATTCACTTTCCACACTGAAGACATTGACGAATTCTTACGCAATTGTTCGACATTAAAGTTCAATCTGACATGGCTTGTGCTTCAGATTGTGACCAAAACAGTAAACAGTACTCGGAACTAGAGTTAGTACATCTGACAACTGACGAAACAATACTCTCAACTAGCGTGGGTTGTGCCTCTGACAACTGATTAAACAATACTCTGATACATGCCATGAGCGCATCCTATTTATATGTTTCAAACAATGTCACTGAAAATTACCTATCGTTAATTGTGTACATGAAATTAATTATAATGGAAAAGTAAATGGTTACATACAACTGGCTGCAGTAAAAATTAGCTTAAGTAATACCGAGTTACTGAATATGAAAATCTAGGTTAAATGAATAGTATTTCATTTACATATTCAACGAAATTGGCTTATCAACAGTACTATTGTAATTAATGGTAATTATACAGAAACTAATGAGGGCAAAACTTTCCTAACATCACTTGTGAAACATAGTAATAACTTCTTTAATATTATAAGAAGAGAATTTACTTGGTTTTAATAGAGATACTAATTAGCATTCTGTCTTATCTTTAACAATATACTTCTGGCACAAATTAATTAATAGTTACTAATTGAACAAACTTCTCCGACATAAAATAATAGAAAATGACTTCATTTAGTTACATTATGAAAAAGCATAACAAAATTCGTGTAAAAGAAAATAATAGACTAATTACATTCATATACATTATTATGCACAGTGGGGATGTTCAGTAATGCAGGCAGATGGGAATAAATCCCAACATGCATCGTCACAAGATCAAAACATGGTGAATACAAGGTTACACCACAGAATGTTTTTGGAAGAGTTTGACGTTTTCTCAAGACTCATTCACTTAAATGGTGCACAACTACATCTTGTGATGGTACAGTTTAGGATATCTGAGGATTCTTCAAACACTACTGACAGATGATCAAAGTGAAGTGTTGGCTTACAAACAGAATGCTGAATTCAAGCCCACACTTTGCCACTTTCTGCTGCTGTTGATATCCTAATTCAGCCTGGTGTTTTTCTTTTAATTGCGGATGATGTTACTGTAAAATTAAATACCCAAATCATAATTTTGTGATTGTATGGGCCAGGTGGAAAATTTATACAAAATGCACACTGCATTCTTAGTGGTAGAGTTTGTGCGAAATGGTAGATCCATGACTAAATCACACAGTGTCGTCCTTGCCAAACAATTGCATAGACTGACTTTTTATCCTCTCCTACCCAAGGGCAGAGACTGTATATATATTTAGAAAGTTAGTGACTCACCCTTTGGCAACAGAGCAAGCAATGTGCAACATGTTGCATTTCATCTGTGCTTTAGCTTCTACATGCACCTCTAACTTGTTTTGCCATTGCAGAGCTAGGTATTATTTCCTTACCAAAGATAAGGCAACATAAAAAATTTAGTATTAACCAAATCACTTGTTTCCAATAAAATTACCTGTAGTAATGGAATGTTAATTGTGTGTTTTTAATTCTTTCAGCAGTGTGCTGCTGTGAGGTTGAGACACCACGGGTCTCCAATGGGTGACATTTTATCCCCCACAGGTGTGTCTCCTATTGCAAGACCTTCAAGGGCAAACAGATTCCTATCAAGATTAGATTTTGTCAGTTGTAATTTTGAGAGAACGTCTTCAATGTCTCCTCCAACGTTCTTTCGTTTAAAAGGTAAATTTATGTTTTTATAAATAGCTTAATGCTTTCCATTTCCTCTAGAGCAGGCATGGCCATCATTTCTGCCCTGCGGGCGGTGTACACTGTAGTTCACCGCCTCAGCCACAACCATGTGTTGCTAGTGTTGGCAACGGAGCAAGAGAGAAAGGTATGGAAAGAGTGAGACCGCACAGCACTGCTCTGCGCTGGACTGTCCCGCAGTCAGATCCAACGTAAACGAAGTAACAGAGGAAGTGCAGCTCTGTAATGTTGTCAAAGAATGGTATAACAAGGGAAGCATTTACTGTTCAGGTAACAATTAGTGTTTGTATGACAGAATCATTACGCGAAGCTTTAGAAAATATCCAAAACACGAATCGAAGAACAACTTGGTAATTTTGTGACCAAAATTTGATTTTATTAGTATCGTACATGCACACTTGGTCATATATACAGTAGGCTTCTTCTGAAAGATATGTTTCCCAAATGAATTAACATCATAAATATACCATTTTAAAAATAATTTTATGCAACGGATATAAGAGTCTCATTCTTAAAAGTAAATATTTTTGTTAAAACACAAATAAAAAAAACTAACAAAAAAGATTGGTTTCAGGTGCATTTTCCCAAAGTTCCTCTGAAAAGACGCTAGTGCACTTTGGGCGTGAGCCGTTTTGACGGCAAAGGTGCCCGTGCCCACAGGCGGGGGCACGGGCTCGGCTAGGGTGCCCGCGGGGCGGTGTTTGGCCATGCCTGCTCTAGAGCCTGAGGCGTACTTTTAGTATACTGGTAATAGATAAGGAATTAATATAGCTGCCTCCATATGTTTCTTTTATTTGTTCAGTGTCATCCTAGGCGCGTGTGAGTGCGCGCGCGCGCGCGCACACACACACACACACACACACACACACACACACACACACACACACAGTTAGGAGGAAATTGTGTTTCCGATGTTGTTTGTGCGTGTTTTGACAGATATTTACAGTTTTGTATTTGCTTGATGGACTGGGATTCCAACCCAGGACTTCAGTCATTTTGAAAGAAAATGATGTACCAAAAGAGTAACTGAGTATGCCTCATGTCATGTCGTGACACCTTTA
The DNA here is from genome assembly GCA_026315105.1 of Locusta migratoria. Classification (NCBI taxonomy): domain Eukaryota; kingdom Metazoa; phylum Arthropoda; class Insecta; order Orthoptera; family Acrididae; genus Locusta; species Locusta migratoria. Next base: position 675,062,975 of record CM048755.1, read on the forward strand.
CTTTTGGAGGAACTTGCCTCCTACTTCCCAAACATTACATTCTAGAAATTCTGCCCATGACATCTTTCATCTCAACCCCAGAGTCAACAGAAAGAATCGGTTTGTTTCATGTTACAAACAAAAAGATGTTTGAAGTAGAATTTTACATGCACATTAGATAGAGCAGACCACAATTACTCAAGTGCCATATCATGTTCAGCCTTATGTACTAACAGGCACAATTAACCAGAAAGAAAAATGTAGAGAGAAAGGTCCTTTGTTATACAATTACATAAGTGCAGAACAATCACTGGAAGTACTTCCATAAAATAGCTGCCAATAGGCATAAGAAATAATTTGAAGTGGAACAACCATATAAAATAATTCGTGGATAAAGATGACAGACTAAGTTACATTGAAGGAGTACTCAGGAAGTAGTGTAGCTCATCAGCATAGAAAGTAGCTTACAAAACATGTTTGGTCAATACTTCCGAATATTTCTCATCAGTGTGGGACATGTGCTAGATACGGTTGATAGGAAAGACAGAAGAAATCCAATGGAGAGCAGCACGCACCATTACAAGATCATGTAGTATGTGTGAAAGTGTAATGGGGATTGTGGGCAAAATTCAGTGACAGGCACTGCAGGAGACACATCCTTCATCACCCCCCCAGGGGGCCCACAGTTCTTTTGTGGGTACGTGTGTGGCGCGCACGGGGCCCCGAGCCGGAGCAGCCTTTCTTCTGCCCCAGGCTGCTTCACTTTCCCTCCCGGTTTATGCCTTCGCCCGGAGACGGGCATATTTCGTGAGATACGGTGGTTCTTGTTGTGGTTTTTCTTCCTTCGTTCCTTCCTTTCTTACCCTTCGTTTTCTGTCTTTCTCTCCTTGAACTCTCCTAGCCTTCTTCTCCTCATTAGTCTCCGCCTCGGCGTTTGAGACACTTCTTTTCTTTCCTTCTTTCTCTTCCTTTCCTATCCTCTTCTTCTTTCCTCCCTGTGCGTGTCTGAAGGCCGACCCACACATTATCGTGCGTAGCAGGTGACGGGGTAACGCGTAATTCCCCGCCCCGGGTAGACAAGTAAGGCACGTACGTACCCCCTGGTAAAGGCCAGGCCCAGGGAGGGGTGATTACCCGAGCTGGTACCTTCCGAACGTGCCGATTGGTCCCTCCGTCAGTTCTCGGGAGGTGTGACCTGAGGTGTGAACAATCACCTAAGGCGGCCCTTGGCCCTTGGAGAGGGCCCCCACTAGGAAGGAGCGCGCCATTGGAGACGCCGGTAATCACGGTGGACACTTCCGCGATGACTTCCTTCTCTTCTTTAGTGACGTTGACCCAGAAACGTAAGTTAGATTCGCCTCAGCAACAAAAGACTCTGCCTAATGTACCTAAATTTCTTGTTGTCTCTCGCACCGACGGAAAGGATTTCAATTCTGTCAATCCTTTCGTTATACAGAAAGGTGTAGATGCAATTGCTGGCCCTGTTAAAACCTGTTCACGTCAGCGCAATGGCACATTGTTGCTGGAAGTGGAAAGTGCCTTCCAAGCCCAAAAACTGATACGTACTACGTTGTTGCACACTTTTCCAGTTAAGGTCGAAGCGCACCGCACACTCAACTCGTCACGGGGGGTAGTCTTCACGAGATCCCTTGATGGGTTGTCTGATGAAGATATCCAATCGTATATGTCCGATCAGGGTGTGACAGCCGTCCACAGGGTCATGAAAAAGGTCGATAACCATCTGACACCGACTCGTACTGTGTTTTTGACGTTTGACAAAGTTGACCTCCCGTCGAAGGTCAAAGCAGGGTATGAAGTCATCTCCGTCCGCCCTTATGTACCTAACCCAACGCGCTGTTTTCAGTGCCACAGGTACAACCATACCCGTGAACATTGCCCAAATGCAGCAAAGTGTGTCACTTGTGGTAGGGACGCCCATGAGGGGGATTGCCCACCTCCGTCCCCTCACTGCCTAAACTGCAACGGTGACCATGCGGCTTCCTCTCGCGACTGCCCTGTATACAAGGATGAGAAGGTAATCCAGCAAATTCGGGTTCTGGAGAAAGTATCGACATCTGCCGCTCGTAAGTTGTTGGCGCGTCGAAAGCCCACTGTCCTCCCAGCGGGTACATACAGTAAGGTACTCACCTCAACTCGACCTACCAAGGATTCCAGTACCCAGACATGTGACTTGATTTTCGCTGACACAGTTGTGCGATCCGCCAGCCCGAAGATTGCCCGTTCCACGTCCCGGCTTCCTCCTGCTGCTTCTAGGGTACAGTCTTCGTCAAACTCTAGTAAACCGCGAGCACCTAAACAAGATGCCCGGACCTTGAAAAAGGAACCCGTCCGTGAGGATTTTCTGCGTTCTCAGGCTTCCCAACCGTCAACTGCCTCTTCCCGCCGTCACTCTTCCAGAAGAGCTGACAAGAAAAAGAGTTCCTCTCCTTCCCCGCCGAGGCATGACCCATCCGTCACGCCGTCCAACAGTTGCCGGCCTCGGCTGTCTTCTGTTTCACCGGGTCGCTCCGTCTGCCGGGCACCCGGCCCTCTACCGGCGGCGGAAACTGCCCCTCCTGATCAACTCAGGGAGGTGGCAGGCGCGTCGGTCGAACCTATGGACCACGACCCTTTGCCCCTGGACAGCGATAGCAGTGCTCCCTCGAAATCCGGTCCTCAGCGGCCGTCGAGGTGACCCCGCTCGCTACTTGGTTTTTATCCTTATTTCTTCTCTCATTTTTATCATGGCGCTCCTTCAATGGAACATTCGCGGCATTCGTTCTAATCGGGAGGAGTTAAAACTACTCCTTCGATTGCACTGCCCGCTTCTAGTCTGCCTCCAGGAAACTAAGTTGCGTCCACGTGATCGTGCAGACTTTCCACACTACACCTCTGTGCGGTTTGACCTGCCACCCGTGGAAGGTGTCCCAGCCCATGGAGGGGTTCTGATGCTCCTTCGAGACGACGTATATTTCCATCCCATTTCCTTGCACACTCACCTACAGGCAGTTGCCGTCCGCATCACCTTATCCACATTTACCTTCTCCCTCTGTAATATATATTCGCCATCGTCATCTGCCCTTACTAGGGCAGATGTGCTCCACCTTGTTGACCAGCTCCCTTCACCTTTCGTGTTGGTAGGCGACTTTAATGCCCACCACCCCCTATGGGGCTCTCCGGCACCTTGTCCGAGAGGCTCCCTTTTGGTGGACATTCTCCACCACCTCGATCTTGTCTGCCTCAACACCGGTGCACCGACCTTCCTTTCTGACACAACACACACTTATTCCCATATAGACCTCGCAATATGCACTCCTCAGCTTGCCAGTCGGTTTGAGTGGTATGCACTTTCTGACACGTACTCGAGTGACCATTTCCCTTGTATCATCCACTTCCTACATCATTCCCCATCTCCACATCCCACCAGTTGGAACATTTCTAAAGCCGACTGGGGGCTTTATTCTTCCATGGCTGTTTTTCACAATCAGAATTTTCCCAACTGTGACAGTCAGGTCGACTACCTCACAGAGGTTATTCTCACAGCTGCCGAACGTTCCATACCTGGTACTTCCTCCTCTCCACGTCGTGTCCAGGTCCCTTGGTGGACTGCAGCCTGCCGCGACGCGCTTCGAGCCCGGCGCCGTGCTTTACGCACCTTCCGCCGCCACCCAACTTTGGAGAATTGCATCAATTACAAACGTATGAGAGCGCAGTGCCGTCGTATCATAAACGACAGCAAGAAAGCTTGCTGGACTGCTTTTACTAGTTCTTTTAACCGTTTTACTCCCTCCACGGTTGTCTGGGGTGGCCTACGCCGTTTGTCCGGCATCAAGGTCCACTCCCCGATTCCTGGCCTGACCGTGGAGAACGCAGTCCTCGTGGACCCCGCTGATGTTTCAAACGCATTGGGTCGTTTCTTTGCGGAGGTTTCGAGCTCTGCCCATTACCACCCTGCCTTTCTCCCTCGCAAACAGGTAGAGGAGGCACGGCCGCCTTCTTTCCGCTCTTTTAATCGTGAAAATTATAACGTCGCCTTCACCATGCAGGAGCTAGATCGTGCTCTCGCCCTGTCCCGGTCTTCTGCTCCCGGGCCCGATTCCATTCATATTGAGATGCTGAAGAACCTCTCTCCTGCGGGCAAGTGCTTTCTTCTTAGTACCTACAATCGCATATGGACTGAAGGTCATGTTCCCACAAGTTGGCGTGAAGCCATTGTTGTCCCCATCCCCAAACCAGGGAAGGACAAACACCTTCCTTCCAGTTATCGCCCCATTTCTCTGACGAGCTGCGTCTGTAAGGTGATGGAACGCATGGTTAACGCTCGGTTGGTCTGGCTCCTCGAATCTCGCCGCCTCCTGACTAATATCCAATGCGGTTTTCGTCGACACCGCTCTGCTGCTGATCACCTCGTTACGTTGTCGACCTTCATTATGAACAACTTTCTAAAGAAGCGTCAAACAGTAGCAGTGTTCTTCGACTTGGAGAAGGCATACGATACCTGTTGGAGAGCGGGCATTCTCCGCACATTGCACACATGGGGCCTTCGGGGCCGCCTTCCTCTTTTCATTCAAGCGTTTTTGGCGGATCGCAAGTTCCGGGTACGGGTGGGCTCTGTTTTGTCAGATACCTTTTGCCAGGAGAATGGGGTACCACAGGGCTCCGTCTTGAGTGTGGCGCTCTTTGCCATTGCAATCAATCCGATCGTAGATTGCCTTTCAGCCGACGTCTCCGGATCTCTTTTTGTTGACGATTTCGCAATTTATTGTAGCGCCCAGCGGACGTGTCTCTTGGAGCGTTTTCTCCAACGCTGTCTTGACCGTCTATATTCCTGGAGCATCGCAAACGGCTTCCGATTCTCCACTGAGAAAACTGTGTGTATCAATTTCTGGAGATACAAGGAATTTCTTCCACCTTCTCTACGTCTCGGCCCTGTTGCTCTCCCTTTCGTGGAGACTACAAAATTCTTGGGACTCATGTTGGATCGGAAACTTTGCTGGTCCACACATGTGTCCTACCTGGCTGCCCGTTGTGCCCGATCCCTTAACGTTCTTCGTGTCCTCAGTGGCACGTCATGGGGAGCGGATTGTACCGTCCTGCTTCACCTTTACCAGGCCATTGTTCAGTCGAAGCTCGACTATGGAAGCCTTGTATACTCTTCAGCACGGCCGTCGATTCTCCGCCGTCTCAACTCTATCCACCATCGGGGTTTACGTCTTGCAACCGGTGCATTTTATACCAGCCCTGTTGAAAGTCTGTATGCCGAGGCTGCTGTATTACCCTTGACCAATCGACGTGACATACTCTTGTGTCGGTACGCATGCCGCCTACGGTCGATGCCCAACCATCCATCTTACAGATTATTTTTTGACGACTCACTCGATCGCCAATATCAGTTGTCTGCGATTGCCTTGCTTCCACCGGGAGTTCGGTTTAGCCGCCTGCTACAGCGGCTCGATTTTACCCTTCCTTCCACCCTTCGGTTGAGCGAAAGCCCATTGCCACTGTGGCATCAGGCCCAGGTTCACACACACCTCGAACTTAGTTCGCTCCCCAAGGAGAGCACTCCGGATTTGGTATTCCGCTCGAGGCTTGTCGACCTCCGTTCGCGGTTCGATAATGCCGTATTTATTTACACTGATGGTTCCAAGAGCACTGCCGGTGTCGGATCTGCCTTCGTCGTCGGGGACAACCGTTTCCAATACAAGCTCCCTGACCGGTGCTCAAACTTCACGGCTGAGCTTTTCTCCCTCCACCAGGCCGTTTTGTATACCTGCCGCCACCGCCACCCTTTCTATGCCATATGTTCTGACTCCCTTAGTGCCCTGCAGAGTCTTAAGGACCCTTTCTCGAACCATCCTCTCGTGTATCGGATCCAACGCTCCCTCCAGTTGCTGGCGGATGACAGCTGTCACGTTTCTTTCCTGTGGGTCCCTGGCCATGTGGGTGTGCCCGGGAATGAGGCCGCCGACACAGCAGCCAAGGCAGAAGCTCTTTTGCCGCGCATGGCTACCTTTTGCGTCCCATCGGACGATGTTCAACGGGCTCTTCGCCGGAGAATCGTGTCGTCATGGCACAGTGTGTGGCTTTCACTGTACAACAATAAATTGCGAACTGTCAAACCGATCCCGACCGCTTGGAGGACATCCTCACGCCCCTCTCGGCGGGAGGAGGTCATCCTGGCTCGGTTGCGGATCGGTCATTGCCGACACAGCAGCCAAGGCAGCAGCTCTTTTGCCTCGCATGGCTACCTTTTGCGTCCCATCGGACGATGTTCAACGGGCTCTTCGCCGGAGAATCGTGTCGTTATGGCACAGTGTGTGGCTTTCACTGTACAACAATAAATTGCGAACTGTCAAACCGATCCCGACCGCTTGGAGGACATCCTCACGCCCCTCTCGGCGGGAGGAGGTCATCCTGGCTCGGTTGCGGATCGGTCATTGCCGTTTCAGCCACCGTCACTTGCTATCCGCCGAACCTGCACCGCTATGCTCCTGTGGTGAACTGCTGACAGTGCGACATGTTTTACTGACTTGTGTTAATTTTAATCATCTCCGTGTAGCCCTTCACTTTCCGTCTACTCTGGAGGAAATTGTAGCTGATGACACACGAGCAGCTGCTCGAGTTTTGCGTTTTATCAACTTGGCCAACTTATCCAAGGATATTTAACTCTTTTAATTGTCTTTTATCTTTCGTTTTTAGCCTCTTGTTGATGTTCTGACAGTCTACATTTTTTTAGATCATAGCGAATCTATGTTCTTGGCTGGGCGCTAATGACCATAGAAGTTGTGCGCCCTAAAACCACAAAAAAAAAAAAAAAACATCCTTCATCACAATAAGGCTTGGCTTCTGTCAAATTTTTGGAAGCATGTGTTTCTTGAAGAGTAAGTAAGTTAAGATTAAATCTTACATGAAGGCCTGTTAGTAATTTTGTTTTCTGTTACCCACAAGCCATACAATACTGGAATAGGAAAAGGAGGAAGTGACACTGTTACACAAAGTATCTTAGGTACGCTCTACCACATACTATGATGTGGTTTGCGGAGAATGCTTGTTGATGTAGAATAACCAGTACTCCAGTTGTGACATCCCCCTGTTGCCCACATTGCCTGCCACCAACATGCATTAAGCGCTGTTCAGCTGACTAACAGAGTTTGATTTGATTTGATTTTTTCAGGGAAGCCAAAACAGTGTTGGTCCAACCCGCCACTGTCCGCACCGAAACTAAGTTTATTGTGCTGTTTCGCTCCCTGTATGTCTAGTAAAGCCAACCAATGCCCTTGAACAGTGCAAGGAGTCCCTTTACCAGTTATTTATTAGACACAATTACTTCGTGTCTGGTTGTTCCAAATGTTCTGTGCCTTTTACTCTCCAATGCAATGCATTCGAAGATTAGGTGTGATTCAGTTTCAGACCTTGTTGCAGGAGCTGCCAGTGATCTAAGGGCTGTCTGAATAGATATAGATGCTACAATCTTTGTAGCACCTACGCAAATTCTCCTCCACACATGCCCTGATGGCAGTGATTTCGGCCTGGAATACTGAGGCCAGTTTCCCTAGAGAGATGACGCCCTCCAGTCTTGGCTGCACCCCGTATACCCCGGCCGCAACGCCTTGGTCTGATTTTGACCCATCAGTGAACCAGACAATATCCCCCGTACGGTGTCGAACTATTTTCTCCCACTGCTCCCTGCTTCCAATTGTTATATTGAAAGGCTTGTTGAAACAGTATGGGGTTATAATATAGTCGGTTGGCATTTCCCCAACATTTCCTATGTTTACCTCACTCACTATTTTAGTGTGTGATTCTAGATATAACGAAGAGTTCCAGTTGTTGACAGATTTGTGTCTGTAGGCACCGGCTGCCGCCTCCATCTTGACCCAAAGGTGTAATGGGGGCATATCCAGCATGGTTTCCATCCCAGCAGTTGGTGTACTGCTAATTCCACCTGTTATGGCTAAGCAGGCTAGTCTCTGCACCTTATCAAGCTCCTTAGCAGCAACCTGCTGTTCTACCTTCTTCCACCACACGACCGCCCCATAGGTGATCCTGGGTCTAATCACTGTGGTGTATATCCAGAGCATACCCTTGGGGCTCAGGCCCCAATTTTTGCCACAAGCTCTCGTGGTACTTACTAAAGTACCTTTTGCCTTGGAGCAAATATCCCTGATGTGAGGGGTCCATGTCAGTTTCTCATCTAGAGTAACCCCTAGATATTTCACTGTCCCCTTCACAGGTAGCGCTTCATTGAAAAGCTTTATATTCCAACTTGAGTGTTCGATATGTTTCCTTGTGAATGGTACAACAATAGTCTTCTTAGGACTAACCCCCAGATCCTGTTTTCTGCACCAGTCTTGCACAATGTCCAAAGCACCTTGTGCCATATTCTTCACTGTGTCAGCAAATTTGCCAAGTATTACTATGACAAGATCGTCTGTGTATCCTTGGCAAAAGTACTGCCTAGAGTTTAATTCTCCAATGAGATCATTCACCACTAGATTCCACAATAAAGGGGAGAGAACTTCTCCTTGCGGGCAACCCCCAGTGGTGTTGTCTCAAATGTTTGTATAGTCTAGGGACTCAACTACTGGGTCATCAGTCCCTAAACTTACAAACTACTTATGAACTACTTACGAACTAGGTCATGCACCTGTGCTGCCCTAACCATGGAATCGAAGGTCGTATTGCTAAAAGCCCCCTCAATGTCCAGGAAGATGCAGAGGGCTATCTCCTGAAAGTGTAGTGCTTTCTCCACCTTCCCAACAAGTTGGTGGAGACCTGTCTCACATGATTTACCTGGCTGATATGCATGTTGGTTTGAATGAAGAGGAGCCCTATTTAACCTCCTTTCTCCAACATGCCCATTAACCAGCTTTTCCAATGTGTTAAGAATGAAGGAGGACAGGCTGATTGGTCTCATATCCTTGGCCTTGGTATGATCAATTCTCCCTGCCCTCCAGGCATTGGGAATGATTCCTGCTGCTAGGCTAACCCTGAATAACCTGCATAGGAATCTAATAAGATTTTCTCCCGCTTGTTGCAGGAGACCTGGAAAGATTCCATCGGGGCCAGGTGACTTGAATGGTTGAAATGTTCCCACCGCCCATCGGACCTTACTGAGATCGACACACTCCTTGGCCAAATCCCAGTCCTCTTTGCGAATACCTGAGACCCGTTGTTTCTCAGGAATCGCATTCTGATCTGAGTTATCCCCCAGAGTATATTGAGGAAAATGAGTCTTGAGGAGCAGTTCCAGCTTTTCATGTGCTGTCTTTGTATACTCCCCATCCTCCTTCCTCAATGTTCCTCCTGGATTAGTTGGTACTCTAGTGAGGATTTTATGAAGTCTTGCTTGAGCAGCCGTGCCCTCCACTTCCTCCCAGAATACCTTCCAGGATGCCTCCTTTGCCCGTCTGATGGCAAGGTTGTAATTGACAAGGGCCCACCAACAGTTCGTCACCTTGCCGATGGCAGGTTTCCATCAGTCTCGTCACTTCCAGAGGAGGAGGAGGAGGAGGAGGAGGAGGAGAGCTGTCTTCTGAGGCCAAAAAATTTCCCTCCTGATACCTTCCTCACATTGCTGCATCCTGATGGTCACCAGGCCCCTGGAACAAAAATCCATCATTGGTATGAAAGGTATTCCATTTCTAACATAAATGCATGTTCTGGAGTTTTTCAGATTTCTGGAATAAATCAACTTACCCTCCAGTACCACCGAGGCCCGATACACCCCCTTTGTATAAATAGGGTTCTTGTATCAGGGCCACGTCCACCTCCTGTCTCCCCAGGCGACGGCTCAGGGCAGCAGTGGACCCTCCTGTGTATATGTGGCAAAAGACCATGAGGATAAAACGAGAGAGATTAAATCTTACATGGAGACCTGTTTGTAATTTTGTTTTCTTTTACCCACAAGCGATACAATACTGGAATAGGAAAAGGAGGAAGTGACACTGTTACACAAAGTATCCCAAGTATGCTCTACCACATACTATGATGTGGTTTGCAGAGAATGCATGTTGATGTAGAATAACCAGTACTCCAGTAGTGATATCTCCCTGTTGCCCACATTGCCTGTCACCAACATGCATAAAGCGCTGTTCAGCTGACTGACGGAGTTACTGAATTACAGTTGGGGAGTTCATAGTGAATAGGGTGTGAGTTAGGCCTGATAGGGTTCATTTCTGTTATCTGAATTAAGAATAAGCTTTTTGAATTGTCCTTCAGATCCAATATGTGTACACCCAATAAATGTTTGTTACTGAGGGATTGTATTATTATTTCGAATTTAGATTCAGAAGAATATCAGGAAAAGTGTATAACAGTAAAACTACCAAATTTCATAAGATAATATTTGTTTGCAAAGCTGAAATATATTTTGAAATCATTGTAGAAACTTTTATCTAAATGGATTAGTGTTCCTTACCTTGTAGTTACTGTTTTTGTGATTGTATTAAATAAAAAGTTTAAGCAAATTGTTACCTTTTTCAGGTTCAATTTTTCCCATGTCAGAAGAAGATGAAAGCTCTCAAACAAACTAAGAAGCTATTTGCATGTTGATAAAACTTGAAATGATGATACAGAAGTTTCCTTGATCTACATTGTAATACATTTTAAAATGTGCCATATTTTTGTAATTTTTGTGGACTTTGTATTTTAAGTTGTATGTAAGTTTCTAATGTTTCATCTTTCATACAAAGTTTTCGGGTGCTCCACTATGTAAGTGTTTGTTAAGATACCTTACTGTATACCATGGGCAATATAAAATGAAATGTAGCTTTAATAGTAACTAATACAGTATGAAAATTTGTAATTATTTTTGAATTGTGTACTGAATTTAGTATTGCAGTGTGAGTGTTAATTATAAATGGACATTAACGTGTTATGAATATTGGGAAATGACTATACCAATTCATTGGAATTATGATGGATTTAATTTCAGTATCAAGTAGTTTAGCATATTTGATATGTGGAACTAAGTTGATAATCATTGAATGTTGGCACTATTTACATTTGTTGGAAATATTACATTCATATTACTTCCTAATTTTGCATCAGAAAATAATTTCCCTTTTGGATACATTACCCATGTGTTTTAAAACACTAATTTAACAAATCATGTAATGAATTTTATAGGAGCAAAATTAATGTGGAGCTATTTTTATATTTTTTTGAATAAAAATGATTTTCTCAACACCAGTTTAATATCAATGACAATATTTGTTGTTTTATTGCATTTCATTGCGGATTGTAAGGAACCATGGCCAATAAATTAATAAAGAAAGTTGTATTGAATCAGTATGGGATATATTTGGAAGATGTGAAAATAATCAATGGCACCATCAGTGTGAACTACATGGGTACTGAAAATGCCAGGTCAGACATTTACCTTTGTGAAATAGGAATAAGATAGAATCAATATATTGTAGAGCTGTCTCAGACACTAATCATGTGTGGGTTAGTATTTACTTCAATTGGAGAGGGGGAAGGGGGCTTGAAACAACAAATAGTTACCCTGAATTGTGTTTCCTTCACCACCAATGGTCAGATGATATGAACTGTTGGTGTTCATTATACTTGATCAAAAGGCAGGAAGCATTAGATTTTGGTACTGAAATTAAATGAATCATCGACATTTGATAACAAACTGCACCCGGACATTAGTTTCGGTCTAATTAGTGCGTTACATTGGTCTCTCTCTCTCTCTCTCTCTCTCTCTCTCTCTCTCTCTCTCTCCTGCTTCTTAAGTTCTAAAGGATCTGTCCAATTTACTCAATTGTAGCAAGAGAATTGTAATTTGCCTTGCCCTCATGTACTTATCAGAATTTTAGAAAAAAATGGCAAGGAAGCAGTGTTCAGAATTACGTAGATCAGTGGTATACTACATAAAATTTTGCCATATTTTGACCTACAGGCTACACAAATTGTGCAAGCATACAGGAACTGGCTTTATCCTTCTTTACACATCCTGGTATTTCTGCTACAGTGTTAAACATGTTGTCTGCCATGTGGCCAGTGGCAGCCACAGCAGTTCCTTATGCCAGGTGCTGTGTGCCCACTGGCGGCTACAAGCCCTACACTGTTCAGTGCGGAATAGTGCTGGTTTGCATGTTTCCAATACAAACACAAACACACACACACATATGCATTACAGAATGCACAATACTGAGTTCTTATGAATTTAAACTGTTGTTGTACATTCATTGACTGCCAATGTGTGTCTTTATGAACAGTGAAATTTGCTGTATCAAGTGACAAGAGAATGAACAGCATTATTCCAAATGGATCTCAGACCGTCAATGTGTATTGGGACATCACAACATTGTAAATGTTGAAAAAGTGACTGCTTTCACTCTGTAGTATGGAGGATGTTAGAAGAATTGCACATTGATGTTGACGATTTGGCATCATCATAGTATTCTGATGAACGACAGCAGTGATGTGACTGTGATTGTGTTGGTAGTGATGATGGCAATGGTGGGAAGGTCAATGATCCTTTTGGACATGTTCATCAGCCTGAAACTGCTACCGAAAGGTACTCATGTGAAAGGGATTGTATTTGCAAACTTCGAAAAATAAAACTATAATTCCTCTTATCCTACAGATAGAGGTGTCTTGAGGCCACACAATTTTTTCAATGGTTAATTATTAATATTATTATTATTATTATTATATATGAGGAAGTGTTGAATTTAATTGTAACTGAGACAAACAGTTTTGATCTACAGATTTTGGATGTGAAATGAATTGAGATGAAATGTGTAAGTTCTATGGAATTATTATGTACAATGGGGGACAAAAAGGTTATCAGTCCCAATCTCACAAGCACAAGTGTTGCCAACTCCAGTGATCTGCCCCTGAGGGGCTCAGCATTAATTTGCTGAGTACGAGCTTGGCAAACACGGAGTCCCAAGCTGTGGACTGTGTTGCACCAACAGTCCTCCACACCATAAGTTCTGTGCCAGATTCAATGACCACCATACAGTAAGACAGTAGAACGTTGTATGTTTCAGAGCCCGGGCATCTTGGCTTAATTGCCCAGGTTGCAAGGATGGTACAAACCTGTAAAAAAAATTTAAAAACCCTCAGTCTCAAGGTGTGCTACGTGCCGAGAAGATGAACAGCTGTTGTGGTTGAATAGTCACTAGCGAGCAACCACTGGGGACCTGCCGCACTTCAGTTGTATAAGGCTTGCCCTGGCAATTGGGGCTCTACATGGGCGGACATATAGTTTCCTAACTGCTCGTGGGACGGAAATGAAATGAGCAATTAAGTGTTGTCGCCACTAAAACACTGTATCTAAGAAAGGAAGAAGTGAATACAAGCTGCACAATATAACTCCCCAATCGTTCCCTTCCATGGCCACACCATTGGAGGAACGTAGGGCTAGTACTACAGGGGAGCAATACACTCCTCTTTATCTAGTATGTACCAGGTGAGATGGTGAATCATTCATGGCTACAAAGCCTTTATTCTTCATAGAACACCAAGAGCACAAGTTTGGAGAGGTGGACGGAATGTCGAAGATGCATTCAGGACCGGTACAGATATCATCATCATCCCCCAGCTCAGTCACGAGCTTTACTCAGCTGTGTTAAGCTGGGTGATGTTCCTGTTATGATCACTTTACACAAGAGCCTGAATATGGTCTAGGGCATCATATTCCATAGAGATCTCCTTTTGCAGTTGGATGATGAAATACGCAAGAACTTGTAGCAGCAAGAAGTCAACTTCATCCACTGGTGCCTTCATCTTGGCCTTTGAGGGAGAGTCATTGTCTGAGAGGGTCAAGATGATCTACCACTGCAATGTAAAGCCCTATGTTCCTCCCCTATGTGCTGCTTCAAGTGCTGAAGGTTTTGCCACTTGTCCTCCCGGTGTGCTGCTGACCCCACCTGTCGGAAGTCTGGACATGCGTCACATCCAGATATCCCTTGTGTCCCTTCAGTCTGCGTAAACTGTGGACTGCACCATCCACCTTGCTCGCCTGATTGTGCAGTTTTGCATAAGGAAAGGAAGATAATGGAGTACAAGACCCTGGACCGGTTGTCCTATTCTGAGGCCAAACGAAAACCTACAAAACTCCACCCTGTAAGCATGAAGTCATCATATACCACTCCAGAATCTCCATTGCCATCCTTAACAAGCCGTGTACCATCTGGTGAAACCTCTCTAGTGGGCACTCGGGTCCAATCTTCTACACCTGCCACCTTGAGATAGGGGCACTACCTCTTGTATTGATCCCACTGTCTTCACGCTGGGAGCAACTACCTCCCAATCACAGGGGATGTCGGTCCCCATCCCACTGCCTGAGAAATGATAGCCTTCTCTGGTTTCTCTCACCTGGAAGGGGTCCGTCGGGACACTCCCTTCTGAGGCATCTCTTTGGCAAAGAGGATCCCAGCAAATTGCTGAAGGATCCCCCAGCTGCTGATCGAAGGGCCTCCTGCCCTTCGTAAGGCCTGCAGCCCTTTCTGAGAAGCCTCCCGATGCCATTAACACCATAGGGCCAGCAAGGGGGTAAGAAAAAGCATATAAAGAAAATGAATCTTTGGTGGCTTCAAAGCCACAACTACCCACAGCCTCTGCTTCAGAGGATGAAGTCGAGAGCCTTGCATCTCCCGAGAATCTTGCACTCACAGTATCACCAGAGTCTATGGGTTTGGATTCTGTAGATTGTGAGCAGATGGCAGCAGATGTTCCTATGGAATGAGCTGCATGTTTTATTTACTTACTATTATGGTCTTACAGCATGCAGCAAAAGTCATTCTCCAGTGAAATTGCAGAGGCCTCTTTAACCACCTGGCTGAGCTGCGACAAGTATTGTGCTGCTACCCTGCACTTTGTGTAGCCCTACAGGAAACATGGTTTCCTGCACAGCAGACCCCTGGCTTCCGAGGGTATCGGGGCTACTACCACAATCGGTCCATACATGACAAGGTGTCTGGTGGTGTCTGTCTGTACATCCTCGACACTGTCCCCAGTGCCTCTCCACACCACTCTGGAGGCAGTGGCAGTCAGAATCCAGGCAACGCAGGAATTAACCATCTGCAGCGTATATCTTGCCCCGGATGAGGTCGTCTCACTCACCAACCTTACTTCTTGGTCTCCAAACTGACCCCTACCACTCATCATTTTTTTTTGGTGGGGGGGGGGGCTTCAATGCCCACAACCCTTTGTGGGGTGGAACACAGACCATAGGCGGCAGTAGGGATGTTGAGATGCTTTTGCCACAACAAGACCTTTGCCTTCTGAATACTGGTGCCCCCAGACATTTTAACAGGGCGTGGAGCACATATTCAGCCGTAGACGTCTGTCTGCAGCCCAAGCCTTCCACCACATCTCGGTTGGCGAGTGCATGACGACTTGTGTGCCAGCTACCACTTTCCCATCTTTGTGTCGCCCCTGCAGTACCAACCTGCAAACCGCTTGCCTCAATGGTGCCTCAGTAGGGCCGACTGGCCGACTTATGCCTCGACTGCTGTAATCGATGCTCCACCACGAGCTGACATCAAAAATGCAGTTCAACAGGAGACTGACATTATAGTCTCAGCCACTAAGGCAGCTGTTCTGCAAACCACCGGTTCCCCGAGGCGCAAGTCCGTGCTTTGGTGGACACCGGAGATTTCTGGAGCTATCCGGAAATGTCGGCAAGAGCTCCAGTGTCATCAACGCCACCCTTCCGTGGAGAACTTCATAGCATTCAAACAGTTCCGCGCTCATGAAGGACTCCTGGGAGAGGTATGTTGCCACTAAAGGCTCCCACACCTCCCCATCTTGGGTATGGAAACAAGTACTACGCGTCTTTGGATACCGCCCACTGACAGGAATACCATCCCTTACCATCCAGGGTATGCTCTGCGCATCGTCCCGGGCACGACGTTAAACTGCCCCCCAACCCAAGGTGTGGTGCGACCCGTGCTGAGGGGTGTGTGGCACATGGCTGGATGTGTCTCGAATGGATCTTCAGGGATACCGGGCGACCTCCCTGAGTAAGTTGCCTTGCACCGCGCGGGGTTATCGTGGTGTGGACCATATAAATCCCCAAATCTCGTGGGACTAAGATGAACACAGAGAAAAAGCACTTTAAAAGAATCTGAGGGGCAATCTGAGACCTCAGATACTCAGACATCGGGATCAGGACCGATGGAGTGCACTCTTACTTCTGAATCAGGGTCTAGACCTGAGCAAGAAGTGGGAACTGTAACAGAGAAGTTGGACCAGATTAGGATTAAGGCCTTGTCTGGGGCTCAGAGGAGGAACCTTCTCAAGGAACAGAAGCAAAAGGAAGGAAAAGAATGGCTTCCTAAACATAAGTGGAGGGAATCAAAAGGGCTTGAGCCCAAGACCCCCAAAAAGAAACTGCCTCAGGTCGAAGGGGATACACAGACCCCCTCGACGTCAAAGACAGGTTGCAAGAGTGTTAGGGAGGAATCTAAGACTCCCTCCTCTCTGGACAACCGTGATCCTAAAAGGCTGATGCAGGAAATAGGGAAACAGACCTATAGTACTGCAGTCTCGGTCTTTAGAATGGTGGTTGTCCAAGACAGTGCTTACCCACTGGTAAGCATCACCTCGCAGCAGCAGGAGCTCGTGCAGATGGCCCTCTTTCAAGAGACTGGGGGGGGGACGCTGGTCCAGGACCCAAATTCAGGAGGGTCTATCTAGATTGCGGTGCCCTCATTTTTGTCTGCAAGGGGGAGCACACAGCAGAATGGCCTAAGGACAAGGTGCCCATGATATCCCGTGGGAAGATGCGAAGCTGCTGGTCAAGACAGCAACCGAACTCCTGAAGACAGCAAAGGTATCAATATGGGTACCAAAGATCCTTAAGAATGTCCCTACAAAGACTCTGTTCGAGAAAATAAGGGTCCAGAACCCAAAAGTCTCGACAGAGGATTGGAGGGTAATTAACCAAAAGGTCGTTCCGGAAGGACGAACTCTGGTGGTGGAGGTCGGAGAGAAGTCACTGAAGGCAAGAGCAAGGCCTGAAACTGTTTCTAGGGTTCTCGCAGGTCGCCGTTAGGGTAATCAAAGACCTTGAAGGCAATAATGGCAGCAACATGGGGACTGGAAGTGCTGCAGATAAACCTGAAGCACAGTAAAGGGGTCCACTGCTGCCCTGAGCCGTCGCCTGGGGAGACAGGAGGTGGACGTGGCCCTGATAAAAGAACCCTATCTATACAAAGGGGGTGTATCGGGCCTCGGTGGTACTGGAGGTAAGCTGATTTATGCCAGAAATCTGAAAAACTCCAGAACATGCTTTTATGTTAGAAATGGAATACCTTTCATACCAATGATGGATTTTTGTTCCAGGGACCTGGTGACCATCAGGATGCAGCAACGTGAGGAAGGTATCAAGAGAGAAATTGATTTGGCCTCAGCATACATTACTTAAGAAGACAGCTCTCCTCCTCCTTTAGAAGTGAGGAGACTGACGGAAGCCTGCCATCGGCAAGGTGACGAATTGTTGGTGAGATGTGATGCCAATGCCCACAATATATCGTGGGGCAGGAAGGACACCAACAGTAGAGGTGAGCACCTTCTTGAATTTCTCCTATCTAACAACTTGGAGATCCTGAATAGGGGTGATGAACCTACATTCAGGAATAGTAGAAGGGAAGAAGTAATTGAGATAACTTTTGGTTCCATGATTATGGGAAGTTACGTCAAACAGTGGCATGTGGTCCTGGAGCCATCCTCATCAGATACCATGTATATTAAATTCAAGGTTGAAATGGGAACCAGACAGACCATGGCCTTATAGGAATCCAAGGAAAACGTACTGGGAGACATATAGGAGAGACCTTGACTTCAGCCTATCGGAAATTAAAACTTCAATAAGGAATCCAGCAGATTTTGAGGAATTAGTAGAGGCCGTAACCTCTGCTATAGTGACCTCATACCAGGGCAACTGCTCAATCACCAAGAAGTGCACAAATAGGAGTGTGCATTGGTGGAATAATAACCTGGAAATGCAAAGGAAACAGGTATGAAGACTGTTTAACCTTGCGAGGCGCAAAGGACAATGGGCAAAATATCATGAGGCCCTTGTCAATTATAACCTTGCCATCAGACGGGCAAAGGAGGCATCCCGGAAGGTATTCTGTGAGAAAGTGGAGGGCACGGCTGCTCAAGCGAGACTTCATAAAATCCTCACTAGGGTACCAACTAATCCAGGAGGAACATTGAGGAAGGAGGATGGGGAGTATACAAAGACAGCACATGAAACGCTGGAACTGCTCCTCAAGACTCACTTTCCTCAATATACTCTGGGGGATAACTCAGACCAGAATGCGATTCCTGAGAAACAATGGTTCTCAGGTATTCGCAAAGAGGACTGGGTTTGGCCAAGGAGTGTGTCGATCTCAGTAAGGTCCGATGGGCGGTGGGAATATTTCAACCGTTCAAGTCACCTGGCCCCGATGGAATCTTTCCAGGTCTCCTGCAACAAGCGGGAGAAAATCTTATTAGATTCCTATGCAGGTTATTCAGGGTTAGCCTAGCAGCAGGAATCATTCCCAATGCCTGGAGGGCAGTGAAGGTTGTCTTCATTCCAAAGCCAGGGAGAATTGATCATACCAAGGCCAAGGATATGAGACCAATCAGCCTGTCCTCCACATGGTTAATGTGCATGTTGGAGAAAGGATGTTAAGTAGGGCTCCTCTACATTCAAACCAACATGCATATCAACCAGGTAAATCATGTGAGACAGGTCTCCACCAACTTGTTGGGAAGGTGGAGAAAGCACTACACTTTCAGGAGATAGCCCTCTGTATCTTCCTGGACATTGAGGGGGGGCTTTTAGCCATACGACCTTCGATTCCATGGTTAGGGCAGCAGAGGTGCATGACCTAGGGACCACTATATGTAGGTGGACTAGGGCCATGCTCAGTGGAAGAAAGGTAGAGGCTACCATGATGACCCCTCAGGGGCTCAGCATTAATTTTCTGAGTATGGGCTTGGCGAACCCGGGGTCCTGAGCTGTGGGCTGTGTTGCGCCAACAGTCCGCTACACCGTAAGCTCTGTGCTTGCCTCAACGACCATTGTTTGGCGCGACGGTGGAACGTTGTACGTTTCAGAGCCCGGGGATCTTGGCTTAATCGCCCGGGTCGTGAGGATGGTGCAAACCTCTATAAAAAAAACCTCAATCTCAAGGTGTGCTACGTGCCGAGGAGATGCATGGCTGTTGAGGTTGAACAGCCGCTAGCGAGCAACCTTTGAGGAACCTGCCGCACCTCAGTTGTACAAGGCTTACCCAGGCAAGTGGGGCTCTGCCTGGGTGGACATTTAGTTCCTTAGCTGCTCGTGGGACCAGGATGAAACGAGCAATCAATAGCGTCGCCACACGCAAACCTGGCGTCTCTAAGCGTGGAAGAAACGAGTACAATGCTGCAGAGTACGATCCCCAAACGTTCCCTTCCCTGGCTACACCATGGGAGGAACGTCGGGCAAGAAAGCAGGGTGAAGCTTATGCCCCTAAATATCTAGTTTGTACCCGCACTGATGGGGACTCTTTTAAGACAACTAAGCCCTTGTTCTTCGTCGAAAACGTGGAGGACAAGTATGGTGAGGTGGAAGGGATGTCTAAGATGCGGTCAGGGTCTGTCTTAATAACGATGTCATCCCCAGCCCAGTCACGGGCTCTGCTTGCCTGTGACAAGCTGGGTGATGTTTCCGTTACCATTACGCCGCACAAGACCCTAAACATGGTACAGGGTATCATCTTTCATAAAGACCTCTTGCTGCAGTCAGATGACGAATTGCGTGCCAATCTAGAACGGCGGGGAGTACATTTTATTCGGCGAGTCCATAGGGGTCCGAAGGACAATAGGGTCGCGGCCGGTGCCTTCATCTTGACTTTCGAGGGTAATTCATTGCCCGAGAAGGTCAAGGTGATGGTCTACCGGATTGGCGTAAAGCCCTACGTTCCTCCCCCTATGCGCTGTTTTAAGTGCTGGAGGTTTGGGCATATGTCCTCCCGATGTGATGCCAATCCTACATGTCAGGAGTGCGGACGTGCTGTCCATCCGAACGTCCCCTGCACCCCTCCTCCAGTATGTGTTAATTGTGGCCAAAATCACTCCCCTTGCTCGCCTGTCTGCACAGTTCTGCACCAAGAAAGAAAGATCATTGAGTACAAGACCAGAGACCGACTGACGTACTCAGAGGCAAAGAAGAAGTACCATAAGCTCCACCCTGTGCGCCAGGTCAACACCTATGCTACAGCAGCCTCACTGTCATCCTCCACTGTGCCTATGAACCAGTCAGTGGAATCCGTACCAGTGGGCTCCCAGGCCCAACAAAATGTCCCTGCCCCCTTACCAGCTGGGGGCGCTTCCTCTTCGGTGGCTCCCACACTTTTCACCGTGGGAGCAACACCCGCTAAATCATCGGGGACGCGAGTCCACACCTCTAAGCCGGAGAAGGAGAAGCCTTCTCCGGTCCCTCTCGCTGAGAAGGGGACACCCCCTCCCGTGGCTACTCAGATCGCTCCGGAGGATTCTGGCCGCCGGCCTACAGATCCAAGACATTACCATATGTTCGGTCTACCTCCCGCCTGATGAGGTTGTCTCTCCTGTAGACCTCGCTGCCTTGGTCACCCAACTTCCCCCACCCTTCCTTCTTTTGGGGGATTTCAATGCCCACCACACTTTGTGGGGTGGCACACAGACTTCGGCACGGGGTAGAGATGTTGAGACTCTACTGACGCAGCTGAACATCTGCCTCCTGAACACTGGTGCTGCTACGCACTTTAGCGTGGCACACGGTACATTCTCTGCCATAGATCTGTCTGTCTGTAGCCCAAGCCTGCTTCCGCACTTCACTTGGAGGGTCCACGATGACCTGTGTGGCAGCGACCATTTTCCAATCTTCCTGTCGCTCCCACAGTGTCCACCTGCTGACCGTCTGCCTCGCTGGTCCCTCCATAGGGCCGAATGGCCAGCATATTCCATAGCCGCTGTGCTTCCCTCTCCTCTTCTGGCTGATATCGATACCGCTGTTCAGCAGGTCACACGTGCCATCATTTCTGCTGCCGAGAACACCGTACCCGTCTCACATGGATCACTCCACCGTAAGTCAGTGCCCTGGTGGACGCCGGAGATAGCTGAGGCCATCCGGGAATGTCGGCGAGCACTACAGCGCCACCGACGCCACCCTTGTGTCGAACATCTTGTTGCCTTCAAGCGTCTCCGTGCACAGGCACGGCGATTGATCCAGCAAAGCAAGAGGGCCTCCTGGGAGCGCTATGTCGCCTCCATTGGCTCCCGAGCATCACCTTCACGGGTATGGTCGCAAGTTCGACGCCTCTTTGGCCACTGCCCACCAGTGGGACTTCCGTGTCTCAGCACTCAGGGTACGATTTGCACTGACCCTCTCATAATAGCTGAGCATTTGGCACACCACTATGCTCGCACCTCAGCGACCGCTGCATATGATGCGGATTTCCGCGCCCTTAAAGAGCGCACAGAGCGAAAACAGATATCCTTTCGAATGTGACGCCAGGAAATCTAAAACATCCCTTTCACCGAATGGGAGTTTGAAAGCGCACTTGCCGCATGCCCAGCCACGTCCCCTGGACCCGACCGCATTCATAGTCAGTTCCTCCGACATCTGTCAGCAGACTCTAAACGCCAACTTCTCTCCTTGCTGAATCGTCTCTGGGTTGAGGGTGTCGTCCCAATGGCGGGATAGCATCATCATCCCAGTGATGAAGCCTGGGGCTGATCCACAGGTGCTGATAGTTACCGCCCAATCAGCCTCACCAACGTTCCGTGTAAACTCCTTGAACGGATGGTGAATCGGAGGCTTATGTGGATCCTTGAGGACCGGGGACTCCTGGCCCCACAACAGAGTGGGTTCCGTCGTGGCTGCTCCGCTATCGATAATCTCGTGTCACTGGAGTCGGCCATCCGTACAGCCTTTACACGCCGCGAACATCTGGTTGCTGTATTCTTTGACCTGCAAAAAGTGTACGACACCACCTGGCGCCACCACATACTGTCTACGCTGTACGACTGGGGCTTACGCAGTCCGCTTCCTGTATTCATACAGAATTTTCTCGCGCAACGGTCTTTTCGTGTTCGTATTGGTTCCTGTTTCAGCTCCCCTCACTATCAAGAAAACGGTGTCCCACAGGGATCCGTTCCTAGTGTCCCTTTATTTTTGGTCGCTATCAATGGTCTTGCTACTGCTGTGGGGTCATCGGTTTACACCTCGTTGTATGCCGATGACTTCTGCATGTATTTCAGCTCCACTAGCATCGGCGTTGCTGAACGGCGGTTGCAGATAGCTATTCGAAAGGCGCAGTCGTGGGCGTTTACTCGTGGTTTTAAATTTTCTGCTACGAAAACCCGGGTGATGCATTTCTGTCGGCGTCGGGCGGTCCATCCTGAACCCAAACTGTATCTTGCTGATGACCTGCTGCGTGTCAAAGAGACGCACCATTTTTTAGGCATGTTGTTCGACAACCGTCTCACCTGGGTGCCACACCTTCACCAGCTCAAACAAAAGTGCTGGCGACACCTTAATATTCTACGCTGTCTAAGCCATACTGTTTGGGGAGCGTCACGCCCAACGCTCCTGCAACTTTATAAGGCGCTTATCCAGTCGCGCCTAGACTATGGCTGCGTAGTATATGATTCGGCTGCACCTTCAGCACTGCAAACATTAGACCCAGTCTTACATTGTGGAGTTCGTTTGGCGACAGGGGCTTTCCGCACGAGCCCTGTGACAAGCCTACTAGTTGAAGCTGGTGTCCTTCCTCTGCGGTTCCGCCGGCAGCACCTGCTGGCTTCGTACGTTGCCCATGTTAAGGCCTTGCCACACCATCCGAACCACCGGCTTCTTTTTCCAGGCGCTGCACTCCCTATCCCTCCAAGACGACCTCGGTCGGGTTACCCAATATCGGTCCTCGTTCGTTCTCTACTTTCGTCCCTCGAATCCCAACCACTCCCTGCCACTTTCCACTATTCCTTTCAAACCCCTCCTTGGTCCATCCCCCGTTTGCAGCTTTGTCTGGATCTGTCCAACAGATCAAAGGACTCCGTTTCTCCAACGCAACTCCGACACCAGTTCCTGGATCTCATCAACTCTTTCCGTGGTGCTGAAGCCATCTATACTGATGGGTCCCTAGCTGATGGTCGTGCTGGGTATGCATGTCTCCATGGTGACCATGTCGAACAACATTCATTGCCCCGTGAAAGTAGTGTCTTCACTGCAGAGCTGGTCGCTATCCTCAAGGCTCTAGAACACCTCCGAGCCTGCCCCAGGAGGTCATTTGTCATCTGTTGTGACTCCCTGAGTGGCTTGCAGGCACTCGACCAGTTCTTCCCTCGTCACCCGTTAGTGCAGTCCATTCAAGACACTACTTACTCTCTTGGCAAATCTGGCCGATGTGTGGTCTTCCTGTGGACCCCTGGCCACGTTGGCATACCGGGGAATGAACGTGTTGACCAGTTGGCCTTGGCCAAACAGGCCACCACTGCGTCTCCCTTCACCATTGGCGTCATGGAATCAGACCTCAGCCTATCATTGCACAAGAAGGTGCGTGATGCTTGGAGTGCCGAATGGTCTACCGTGAGTGGAACAAACAAGCTCCGAGCAGTGAAGCTATCCACAACTCTGTGGAAGTCTTCACTGCGGCCCCTACGTCGAGAGTCAGTTGTCCTCTGCCGCCTCCGAATTGGGCATACCCGGCTGACCCATGGTCATCTCCTCCGCCGTGAGGCCCCACCTGTGTGTCGGTGTGGAGCAGCGCTGACAGTAGTCCATCTTCTGATGGACTGCCCAGTTTTAGCTACATTGTGCCAGCCTTTTAACCTACCAGACGCGCTGCCTTTAGTTTTAGGCGACGATGCCTCCACGGCTCATTCTGTTTTAAGTTTTATTCGCGCAGCTGGTTTTTACAACTCCATCTAGTGGTGGGTACTATAGCCTGATTCTTCAGGTCCCCACCTATCCAGCGATTTTAAACCCTTTTAAGACCCTTCTGTAATTTACCGAGGGGTTTTTACTGTATGAAGTATGGCTGGCTCATCCTGTTTTTTCTCTGTGATCAGCCAGCCGTGTTTTTCTGCTGTCCAGCTTTAGCTTAGATCTCGACTTTGTTTCCCTATTGTGTCTCTTCCTTTTGTGTTGTCAGCGAATTCTCCAATGTCAGCTTACCCCATTTGTGAGTTTTCATCTTCGAAGCTGTGTTTTACTTTTTATACTCTTGACAGAGGACTCTTAGCTAGGAACAGGGGACTGATGACCTAGCTGTTTAGTCCCCCTTAAAACAACAACAACAACAACAACTACCATGATGAATGAAGAAATGGTAATCAACACCATTAGGGGTTGCCCGCAAGGAGGAGTTCTTTCCCCTTTATTGTGGAATCTAGTGGTGAATGATCTCATTGGAGAATTAAACTCTAGGCAGTTCTTTTGCCAAGGATACGCAGATGATCTTGTCATAGCAATACTTGGCAAATTTGCTGACACAGTGAAGAATATGGCACAAGGTGCATTAGACATTGTGCAAGACAGGTGCAGAAAACAGGATCTGGGGGTTAGTCCTAAGAAGACTGTTGTTGTACCATTCCCAAGGAAACATATCCAACATTCAAGATGGAATCTAAAGCTTTTCAATGATGCACTACCTGTGAAGGGGACAGTGAAATATCTAGGGGTCACCCTAGATGAGAAACTGACATGGACCCCTCACATTAGGAATATTTGCTCCAAGGCAAAAGGTACTTTAGTAAGTACCAGGAGAGCTTGTGGCAAAAATTGGGGCCTGAGCCCCAAGGGTATGCTCTGGATATACACCACAGTGATTAGACCCAGGATCACCTATGGGGCGGTCGTGTGGTGGAAGAAGGTAGAACAGCAGGTTGCTGCTAAGGAGCTTGATAAGGTGCAGAGACTAGCCTGCTTAGCCATAACAGGCGGAATTAGCAGCACACCTACTGCTGGGATGGAAACCATGCTGGATATGCCCCCATTACACCTTTGGGTCAAGATGGAGGCAGCAGCTGGTGCCTACAGACTCGAAACTGGCAACAACTGGAACTCTTTGGGGTATCCAGAATCACACGCTAAAATAGTGAGTGAGGTAAACATAGGAAAGGTTGGGGAAATGCCAACTGACTATATTATAACCCCATACTGCTTCAACAAGCCTTTCAGTATAGCAATTGGAAGTAGGGAGCAGTGGGAGACAATAGTTCGACACCATACAGGGGATATTGTCTGGTTCACTGATGGGTCGAAATCAGACCAAGGCATTGGGGGCAGGGTATACGGGGTGCAGCCAAGACTGGAGGGCGTCATTTCTCTAGGGAAACCAGCCTCAGTATTCCAGGCCGAAATCACTACCATCAGGACATGTGTGGAGGAGAATTTGCGTAGGTGCTACAAAGATCGTAGCATCTACATCTATTCAGACAGCCATGCAGCCCTGAGATCATTGGCTGCTCCTGCAACAAGGTTTAAAATTGTTGCAGAATGTCACATGGTTCTGGCAATACAGTAAACCTATTGTGGGTCCCTGGCCACTCGGGGATCAGTGGCAACGAACATGCCGACAGATTAGCCAGGATGGGGGCAGAGATCCATTTATTGGACCGGAGCCTGTCCTGACAATCACCAAGGCAATGATCAAATTAGCTCAGAATTGGCTCAGAAGACAGCACGTAGAATATTGGACCAAAGTCTATCAACAAAAACATGGCAAGGCAATGATGCCAAAGCCATGTTTTAAAAGAAGCTCTGCAATCCTGGGTCTGAACAGGAGAGAGATTAGACTCATGGTTGGATTGCTGACAGGCCATGGGAATTTCAAAAAACACCTACATACAATGGGAATAACAGAAGAGGACCCTAAATGTAGGATCTGTGATGACGGTGATGAAACTGCATCACATCTAATCTACGAATGCATTGCAAACAGTTCTCATTCCCCACCCGCCACTGGGAACTCTACAATGACCCATTTAGTGAGTCGGAGTTCCCAGCTGACCTTGCTGCATACCCCAATACCACTCCAGGACTGGGTAGGATTCACAGCCAGTTCCTCAAACATCTTTCAACAGAGTGGAATCTATGGGTAAGCTTAGATCTGGTTCATTACTCATTAAAACAGTCTCGGAAGCCCAGTCTGAAGCTTTGCTCGCCTGCAACACCCTTGGCGACATTCCAGTCACAATTGTCCCGCACAAATCCTTGAATATGGTACAGGGTGTGATATTCCACCGGGACCTCCTCCTTCAAACTGATGAAGAGCTTAGGGCCTATCTCGAGCGGCGTGGTGTACATTTTGTTCGCCGCGTTCAGAGGGGACCTAAAGATAACCGCGTCGATACTGGGGCCTTTATCTTGGCCTTCGAGGGGGACACACTCCCAGAGAAGGTCAAGATAATGATTATATCGATGTGAAGTGAAGCCCTACAATCCACCTCCCATGCGATGTTTTCGATGTATGAGGTTTGGTCATATGTCCTCTCGCTGTACAGCAGTCCCAGTATGCGGTGATTGTGGACGCTCACTACATGAGGGGAGCCCCTGTGTTCCTCCGCCGGTGTGCGTCAACTGTCAACAACACCACTCTTCACGGTCGCCAGATTGCCCTATGTTCAAAAAAGAAAAGAAGATTCAAGAGTACAAATCCCTGGAGCGTTTGACGTACCCTGAGGCCCGCAGCAAATATGAACGTCTGCATCCCGTGCAAATGGCGACGACCTTCGCTACGACGTTATCGTCTAGCCTTTCACCCTCCCCTTCCCACTCCCATCTCCCCCCTACACCCCGTCCACACCCCTCCCTCACATCTCCCTCTCCTGTAGCTCCTGTAGCCCTCCCTTTGTGTCCCACCCCTTCCCAGCCGGAGAAGTGCACCCCTTCTCCGTCGCCTGCCGGTGACAGTGCCCTATCTCAGGACCTTCCGTCCCGGCGTTCCCCAGATCGGAGATCTTCGACCTCCAGCCGGCCATCGGACTCCCAGTCAGTGAGTTCAAAGGTCGCCCGATCCTCGTCAGTACCAGACCTAACTGACAAAAGTCCTCTCTCTGGGGTGGGTCCTGCCCATCCCACACGAGAGAAGGAGAAGAAGGAGAAAGAGAAGGAGAAGGAGAAGAAGAAGAAGAAACCAAAGTTACAAGATAAAGCCCCTCCGGTAC
Organism: Locusta migratoria; assembly: GCA_026315105.1. NCBI lineage: Eukaryota > Metazoa > Arthropoda > Insecta > Orthoptera > Acrididae > Locusta > Locusta migratoria. The sequence goes on from CM048755.1 coordinate 675,090,110, forward strand.
CACCGGAGGTGCCGACTGTGCTTTCGCAACTCGGTCATCCCATTGAGCCCGAGGCTGATCAGCTATTTATGGATGTTGTCCCTTCTTCTTTGGTGACGGACGCTGACAAAGCAGCGTGACAGACGTTATGCCATTCGCTTCCCGCCTAGATCCTCGTGATGTGATCATCCAATGGAACTGTAATGGTTACTACCGTCACCTCTTGGAGATTAAACAGCTAATCTCTCTCTCTTCTGCGGCCTGTGTCGTCCTGCAGGAATCGAGGTTTATGGATGCACATTCACTGACCCTCCGTGGGTTCCGTGCTTTTTGTCGCAACCGGGTTGGTCCCCTCGAAGGCGTCTGGTGGGGTTTGTACTTTGGTCCGGACAGATATTGTCAGTACCTGGATTCCTCTCCAAACTCCATTGGAAGTGGTTGCTGTCCGGGTTCACTTGGACACTCCATTGACCATTTGCAACCTCTACCTTCCACCTGACAGGCCACCTACTCTCACGTCCCTAGTGGCCCTCCTTCAGCAACTCCCCCCTCCTTACCTCATCCTTGGGGACTTCAATGCCCACCATCCTTTGTGGGGCAGTGCTTATACATCTAGCCGGGGCCGCCTCATAGACCAGTTTCTTGCTGACCACAATCTGAGCCTTCTCAACGATGGTTCCCCAACTCATTTTAGTGCCGCTCACGGCACCTTTTCTGCCATAGACCTCTCTCTCACTTCTCCTTCTCTCCTTCCTTTATTTCACTGGTCGGCGTATGACGACCTTTGCGATAGCGACCACTTTCCGTTGATCCTTTCACTTCCCTCACGCCTACCACGAGCCAGGGTACCCCGCTGGGTATTCCGTCGTGCTAATTGGCCGCTATATACATCCCAGGTTGTGTTCCCATCTTCCCCCTCAGGCTGTATAGATGATATTATAAGCCAAATGACCAACATGATCACCCAAGCTGCCAACGCCGCTGTTCCCCGGTCGACAGGCCCTCCTTCTCGCCGGCCTGTCCCTTGGTGGAATGCAACTGTTGCCGCAGCCATTCGCGAGCGCCGAAGGGCCTTGCAACATCTTAAGCGCCACCCATCGCTCGCTGGTCTAATAAATTTCAAACGTCTGCGTGCCAGAGCTCGTTACTTAATCAAACAAAGTAAGCGGACATGCTGGGAGCATTTTGTCTCCTTGTTGGGTTCTTCTGTCCCTTTGACAAGAGTGTGGGCTATGCTCCGATCTATCCAAGGTAGCTGGCGGCCGTCTTCCGTCCCTGGTCTTGCCCTGCCTGATGGGGTCTGCACGGAGCCATCTGTTGTTGCAGAACATCTTGCAACTCACTTCGCCAATGTCTCGGCGACGACTTCATATCCGGCGACCTTTCTCCTTCAGAAACACCAGGCCGAAACCTTCAAATTAGGCTTTACTTCTCACCAGGTGGAACCATATAACGAACCTTTTACTGACTGGGAGCTGTCGCTGGCCCTCTCCTCTTCTCGTGATTCAGCACCTGGCCCTGATGATATCCATAATCAATTGCTGAAACACCTTAACCCCTCACAACGACAATTTCTCCTAAAAGTTTTTAACCGTATTTGGCTTCAAGGGGTGTTCCCCTTCCAGTGGAGGGAGAGTATTGTGGTCCCTGCCCTCAAGCCTGGCAAGGACCCGTCGGCGCTGGACAGTTATCGGCCAATAAGCCTGACAAGTGTCCCCTGTAAACTACTTGAGCGGATGGTAGCCCGCAGATTATGCTGGGTTCTTGAATCCCGGGGACTTCTCTCACCTTACCAGTGTGGGTTCCGGGAGGGACGATCCCCTATTGACCATTTACTTCGACTGGAGACTGCGATCAGACAGGCCTTCTCTAGAAGACATCATCTGGTAGCAGTCTTCTTCGATCTGCATAAGGCGTACGACACTGCTTGGCGTCATCATATTTTACGTTCTCTTCATGACTGGGGCCTCAGAGGCTCCTTACCAATTTTTATCCGTCAGTTTTTATCCCACCGCCTGTTCCGTGTCAGAGTTGGCTCTTCCTTTAGCTCCCCTCGGATACAGGAGAACGGTGTCCCCCAGGGCTCAGTGTTGAGTGTTACACTTTTTCTAATCGCCATCAATGGGTTGGTGAGCTCTGTTAGGTCACTGGTAACCCCGGCATTGTATGTCGACGACTTTTGCATATGGTACAGCTCCTACTCATTAGCCTCTACTGAACGTCAGCTCCAGAGCGCCATTCGGCGGGCTTCAGTGTGGGCTACGTCCCATGGTATCCAGTTTTCTTCATCAAAAACGAGGGTGGTGCACTTTTGTCGTCGTACTACAGTTCACCCTGATCCAGAACTGTTCTTGGGTAATCAGCGCCTGGAAGTTGTAGCACAGCATCGTTTCCTGGGTCTTCTCTTTGACAAAACATTGACTTGGGTGCCCCATATTCGCCACCTAAAGATTAGTTGTATGAGGAAACTCAATGCCCTACGTTTCCTTGCTCATTCATCTTGGGGTGCAGACCGAACAACTATCCTCCGTATCTATCGGGCTCTAATCTTGTCCCGATTGGACTATGGGTGTCAAGTTTATGGCTCGGCAGCTCCTTCTGCCCTGAAATTATTAGACCCGGTTCACCATTATGGTGTCCGCTTGGCTACAGGTGCATTCCCGACTAGCCCGGTCGACAGTCTCCTTGTTGAGGCGGGAATCTGCCCTCTTCAGGTCAGGCGGCATCAGCTTCTGGCGTCTTATGCCATCGCCTTCCGGCAATATCCTGCTCATCCCGCTTACCAGGTTCTTTTTGCATATGAAGGGCTTCGACCCCCTGATACCCGGCCGCGGGCGGGCCTTCCCGTCGGACTGCGGCTTGCCTCTCTTTGCCGGGATTTCAATTTCCCTTCGCTAGATTGCGCCCCCCATTTTACTGCACGCACACCTCCGTGGATGGTGCCGCGACCACTAATTCGGACGGATCTCTTCCAGGGCCCAAAAGCTTTAATTTCCCCCATGGTCTTTCGGCGTTTGGTGCGCCCAGTACTAGAAGAGTTTCAGGGAGCCTCTATCTTCTACACTGATGGCTCGAAAACAGCGGGCCACTCCGGATATGCTTTTACGTCTCCTGTTGGGGCGGAATGCCATTCTCTGCCAGAGGCATGCAGTGTGTTTACGGCAGAGCTGATGGCGATTTATAGAACCCTCTGTTTTATTAAACGTTCTGCCGTGGAACGTGGTTTAATCTGTGCTGACTCCATGAGCAGTCTGCAGGCCATTGATCGTTGTTTCCCCTCCCATCCTTTAGTTATTTCCATCCATGAACTCCTTGCTGACCTTCATCGTGCTGCCTGCTCAGTTACCTTTCTCTGGGTGCCAAGCCATGTTGGTATTACAGGGAATGAAGTAGCTGACCAGTTGGCTAGATCGGCAATTACTCGCTGCCCGTCTCCCTTTCAAATTCCGGGTGCGGATCTGCGGGTGCAGATCAGATCTTTGCTTCACTCCTCATGGGATAGCAGTTGGAAAGCTACTGCCCCTTCCAATAAACTCCGCACCATCAAGGATACGACTGCAGCTTGGAGTTCATCTTTACGCCCTTCCCGGAGAGAATCAATTGTCCTCTGTCGCCTCCGTCTTGGACACTGCAGGCTGACCCATGGATTTCTTTTACGAAATGACAATCCACCACATTGTGATTGTGGAGCCGTACAATCCGTGTCTCATATTCTGACTGAATGTCCTCTCCATTCCACACTCCGTGGCGACTATGGCCTACCGCCTGCATTGCCTTCAGTTTTGGCGGATTACCCACGGATGGTTGATCGCGTCCTTGCCTTCCTCCGTGAAAGTAGATTTTATTGTCAGCTCTAGGACTCGCTTGTTCGGGGTGAGTGGGTTTGTGATTCTTGGCTGATTGTGGGGTTTAGAGCCTTATCCCCATCAGCCCCCCCCCCCCACTCTTTTACATTTTAATGTAGTTTTATTTCTCCCTGCTCTGGAGCTATGATACGTTGACCACTGTGCCATTAGTACCTTGTGGTTAAGGCTGGAGGTCGCTTCCAGAGCTGTGGGTTCGGACACTGTAGCATTTGCTGCCCTGGGTTGGTCTTAGTCTTGTTGACGAGTCGATTTTACTTCCTAGTGTAATGGTCTTTTGGCTTTCACCTATTTTTTGTCGAGTTCCATGGCGTATTCAATTTGAGGTTGAAGGGACTGATGACCTCGTTGTTTGGTCCCTCATGTCCACCACCACCCACCCACCCACTGATGACCCCGTAGTTAAGTCCCATAAGCTTAACAAACATTTGAACATTGAATGTTTTCTCTAATCATACTGTCACCAATATAAAACTGTATTAATCTGAGGAATCATGAAAATATCTACAGGTTTAGTTCAGACAACTGTAGATTTTAAGTGAGAGTGAATGACAAAGTTTGCATGCTTTTTTCCTCCCATGTGAAAACACTATTAATTTTTGGCCAATGATAACATATGGATAACAGTTTTTAAGAATAAAGAAGGGAATAGCAAAGTTCTTGTTTACATTTTGTACATATTTCTGTGATAACACATCTACCCACCAATTTTTGTTCAGTGAGTTAAAAGTACGGGTTCTGATGGTTATAGTTATTGGGTAATATTTCTGCCTTTGAGTTAACACATTGTAATGAAAAGGCTGTTTAGTAGTAGCTGTGCAGTTTCCTATCAGTTGTTCAATTTACATCAAGTATTAGTCTACAGCCCAGTTCCCTTTAGTGGCAAATCTATGCCATTTCAATAAATGCAGATATTCGTGCACAGGCATATGAGAAACATGTTTCCTCAGAAAGTCTGCTCTCGAAGTGGTATAAACACACAAAACACACCGATATATTTCGGCAACGCCAACTGGATGATTGCAACGGATGTGGCGATACAAGCCTTTGTTAATGATGTAAGTTGCAGGGCACAAATTGCAACTATACTTTCCCATAACTACACAGGTTGACATTCGAAAATAAAAATGTGCGAACAGTACTACAGACTGACAGACGAAAATTAGCGCGTGAACAGCTTTTGCTGTCTGTCATCAGATGGCACTCTATGAACTGTAGATCCGAAGTTAGCCAAGCATACCTGATTGGCTCACCGGAACGGCCCCAAGTTTTGCTACCCCCAGACACAAGTCCATGGAGCAGGAAGAATATCATGAAGCCTGTGATGTCTTGTCTTGCGCTATTATAAGCAAATGTCATGACTGGCAGTATTGTATCCCAATCTTTCTCCTCAACATCAACGTACATCGTCAGAATATCTGCTAACGTCTTGATAAAACGTTCCATAAAACCATTTGTCTGAGGATGGTATACAGTTGTCATTCTGTGGACAATGTCGCAATGTGACATTACCTCTGATACTAGTTTTGACTGGAATACTTTTCCACGATCAGATATCATGACACGTGGTGCTCCATGCTTCAAAATAATGTCTTCTACAAGGAATTTTGTGATCTTTGGAGCTTCTGCAGTTGGCACAGGTTTGGTGACAGCATAGGTCTGAGGTAGTCAGTGCAGACTATTATCCATTGTTTACCGGTTGTCGACTTCGGGATCCTCCCTAAAAGATTGATCCCAACTCAGTGGAATGGAGCTGCTGCAGGTGGAATTGATATGAGATGCCCTGGAGGTAACTGTGGCACATGCTTCCGTTGCTGGCATTCTTTACAGTGACTCACATAGTGCTGACAGATCAGTAGAGACCTTTCCAGTAATACCTGTGACTGATTTTGTCCAGGGTCTTAACGAATCCCAGATGACCGGATATTGGAGCATCGTGGAAATACTTGAGAATAGCTGGCTGGAGATGAGAGCTGGAAGGACCAGTAGCCATTTGGGGCCCAGTGGATCGTAGTTGCTCTTATACAATGTCCCTTTTGTAAGTTGGAACTCTCCATTGGTCGGTTCTCCTTTCTCCAACGCCTCTATGGTTTTTAATAGTGCTGGATCTTAACTCTGTTCAGCTGTAATGTTACCTAATTCAGTGAGGACTAAAATTTCATTCATGCTGTTGTGTTCCACTAATGGATTCCTGGAAAGACAGATGGCATCCTTGTGTTTGCGCGCGTTCTTGAATACCCCTGAGACATCGTACTCTTGGAGTCTTAGTGCCCATCTTGCTAGTCAACCTGATGGATCCTTCAAGCTAGTCAGCCAACACAAAGAATGGTGGTCTGTCACGACGGTGAATGGTTTGCCGAATAAATATGGCCGGAACTTGTTGGTAGCCCAAATAACTGCGGGACATTGTTTCTCAGTTGTAGAGTAGTTATCTCAGGCTTTGGGAGTACTCTTGATGCATAGACTGTCACCTTTTCAGCACCTTCCTGCACTTTTGCACCAACCCAAAACCACTGGCTTCTGTGTGATGTTCAGTTTCCGCATTCTTGTCATGTAAGGCTAGAACTGGTGCAGAAGTTACAGCCTCCTTAAGTGTCTGGAAAGCTCTTTCTTTCGTCTCATCCCAGTAAAACTTGGCGTCTCCCTACAGAAGTTCTTGGATTGGTCGTGCCTTGTTACAAAATCCTTCTATGAAATGTCAGTAGTATGATAACAGCCCGAGAAAACTTCTCACATCACGAATGTGCTGAGGAGTTGGAAATTCTGTCTCTCCCCTTACTTTATCTGGATCAGGACGGACACCATCTCCATTGGCTAGGTGCCTCCCAGGATCTTTCTCTCTTTGGCGACGAACAGGCACTTCTTTCGATTGAGGATGAGTCCTGCTGTCTTAACACACTTCAACACAGTTGATAGGTGACTCAGATGTTCTTCAAATGTTTTCGAGAAAACGATGACTTCATCTAAGTAGCAAAGACATGTCGTCCACTTAAGGTGTCCATCATGCGTTCGAATGTGGCCGGTGCATTACGTAATCCAAATTCATAGAGGCTGTAAGGTGTAATAAAAGCCGTCTTCTCCCTGTCAGCTTCGTCAACCTCGATTTGCCAATAACCTGTCTGCATGTCCATGGTTGATAAGTATGTAGCCCCTTTAAAGCAGTTAAAGGTGTCATCAATGTCAGTTGGCGATAGTCGACACAGAATCACCATGTGCCATCCTTCTTCTTTACGAGGACCACCGGTGACGACCAAGGACTCTCTGAAGGTTGAATAATGTCATCTCGCAACATCATCTTCACCTCCTCACCTCCTTCTCGACTTCATCTCCTCGAAGTTCAAGAACTCGCTGACAACATTGTACATTATTACGCATGCTGGGTCATAAACATTCATTGATCCTTCAGTTAGTTTTCCAGGGCAAAACTTACATGACTGTATGGGCTCCGGAAACTGAAAACAATCATTGGGAACAATCTAAATGAAAACTTGAAAGAGGTGATAATGTTTTTCATATCCAGAAGGTAAAGTAAATCATAATATATGTATTCAGTTCTCGATCACTAGTTCATTAGATGTGACTGTATATTAATGTATCATGAAGTCTAGTATAAATGAACGGGCTATGTTGCATAAACGAATGCAGTTCACATTAAAACGTACAGTATCCTCCAACTACTTGAACTCAACTTCGTCTATTATACAGGGTGTAAATTTTAAGTTGACAAACCGGAATAACTCGAAAAAACAGTAGATATTAAAAAATGGTTTTCACCAGCATGTGCGGATGGCCGAGGCTTAGAAAATAATACTCAACCTGAACCGTTTCCACCGTTTGTGGGGGGGAGGGGGTGGGGAGTGCCAAGTGTAAAATTTTAAATGGGAACCCCGATTTTTTATTGCAGATTCGGATTCTAAGGCCCACATCATGGGTAAAAGTGCAGTTTATGCGGCAGCGGCTAGCCGTCGCGCTCGGTTGGTTAGGAACAGCAGAGCAGCCAATCAGGAGTAACGATGCCGTGGCCAATAATAAACAGCGTTACAATTGTCCAATGTAAACAAATCGAAGCGGTGTATGCAAAAGTTTTTAACGATCAACAAGTTACAGTTGTTATCAGTGTGGATGCCACTTCATCACTGTTTCGAACATATCATAAAATAAATAAAACATACTATACTTGCTCTGTGGTTGACAGGTTCTTATATGTACCCTTGTCTGTTCAGTAAAAGTAATTGCGGTAATTTCCAAGAATGCTTGCAATCGAGATAGCTCGGACTATTTCGAGCGTACAACTGTAAATCGATGGAGTGTTTCTGAACCGGAGATTCGGGCGCTAAGCGCCCTCATATACTACAAATAAAAACTTCTCGTTTAACCTATACCTAACTTTCACTTAAGATGATCGCTGTTTCGTACAGATCATAAAATAAATAAAACATGCTATACCTGTTCTATGGTTGACTGCTATGGCGTATTAATAGTAGGTCACTTATGAGGGTAATACCACTATTATCTAAAAATCCATTATAAATGGAAAATCAATTTCAATCACACAAACGCCGCACCGAAATCGTCGAATAAACTTTGAAATTGACGCCAAATTTACTCGTCATGAAACACGCAATCTTATTGGCCGGCATAACTCGACTCATGATTGGCTGCTCTGCGAGAGCGACGGCAAGCCGCTGCCGCATAAACTGCACTTTAACCCACGTCATTTACGACAGATGGCGCTGTAATAGTAAGAAATACTTGTCATACTGGTGAAGAAATTTACTAAACAGGAAATAAATTAAAACCATATTCATGATACTTCAGAACGCTACCAAATAATCCCCAAAGTGATGCTTCCCTCTCCCCGCAGTGGACAGGGCAGTCTTCCAAAGTGATACCTTATTCCAGATTGCCCTTGTCTGAATACCAGTTATGAATTGCCGACAAAACATTTAATTGAACTAGACGGGAAGAAAGTTGGGTTCTGAAGCATCATCAATATGATTAACCTTTTTCTTTCCTGGGTGGTACATTTCTTAAGCAGTATGGCAAATAATTCTTACCATTACAGCGCAACATGTTGCCAATTGAAAGAAAAAAAAAATCAACCAAACTACACATGATTTGGTCTGTAGAATCTGAATCTGCAATTAACAATGGGAGTTTTCATTTAAAATTGTACACTAGCCACCCACACCGCTCCCAAATGGTGGAGACAGTTCAAGTTTAGTATCATTTCCTAAGCCTCCGCCGTCCGTTCATAATGGTGATAACCGTTGTTGAATATATACTGTTTTTTTCCTAGTTATTCTGGTACTTAAAATGTACATCCTGTACTATACATTGTGTCAGTGTCGAATCAGGGGTGGGGGTAGGGGGGTCTATGGGGCTGCAAATCCCCCAAACCCATGAGAAAACCTCATAATATGAGCTGGTTCTTTTTAGATCAGTTTTAGGTACAATTTTAATGAGCTCTGTCCCCCTTCCCCAACACAAATCCTGGATTAGCCATTGCTTGGTGTATATTACAACGTGACATGGTTCAACTTGGATTAATATGTAACTAGTTTCTTTACAGTATTGTTGTTTGCTAACCCCCCTCCCCCTTTGAGCAAAATTAAATTTCGTGAAAACCTGGAAAATAATTATTTTTAACCTGGAAAACCTGGAAAAAACCTTGAATTTGAAAATGAAGATTAGGTGGCCACCCTGATAGTGTAGCTAACACCCGCTGGTGTTTTTCCATGGTCAGTCCAGGCCCTATTGGCAGTTCCACGCCTGTTTTCTCCTGTACTAACAGCAGAGCATGAGTCTTCATTGATGACGTTGAGATCACCGTCTTGGATTGGTTCAGCTGTCATGGTACACATTCCTTTGGGGATAAGTTGTGATTGCTCATGACTGTTAGTAATCCAAATCTGTCCTCGACCACCGGTAATGCATACGACAGCCGCTGGTATGTACATTTCTTTGATGAGCCTGATAAACTTTTTACTATCAACAAGAACTTAACAGTTTCACCGGTCACCTGTGTTTGTGACTGGAACTCTTCTCATTGTTAATAGCAAATAACTTCCCAGAAAACTCTGTATTATGTGTACCCGTCGGAACAACTTCCTCAATTTACAGCTCAGATTTTCCACAGCTTGGGATGCCTGAAGGAAGTTCCATTGGAGGATGACATTAAGACTACATTCTGTTAAAACGGCTGGGTTCTGCTGCTGATGGTTATTCTTGCGACACAAGTTCCTGCTGGCTGCACATACTTTCCATTTGCAACCTTCAGCACAGATTCCCCCGTAACACAGAACATTGTCTTCTTTAGTGTACAGTGGTAATTATCCGACAATACAGAGAAAGAAGCTCCTGAATCAACCAGTGCCCAGACAGGTTGGCCGTCGATTATGACGTCGATGAGATTTCCCGACATCTTAGCGACTGTTGTCCATGGAGGATTTTCATCTGTGGCGTCCTCTCCTCCAAAGATGGTCACCTCGCTTAGTTTTCCTGGGTGGGGTGACTTGGAGTGGCTGGTACCTCTGTACAGCGACGATGAACGGCAGCAGCGTGTCGGGGAGCGACCTCGTCCAGGGTAACGGCGATGGGCTTCTTTCCATAGGTCAACTGAACTCATCAGCAGATGACTGCCTGGGATAGAACTGCTCTGATGGCTGACGTCTTGCGGGAAAATAATCATCAAATACTTGCATTCTCTCTCGTACGACATGTCCAGGGTGCCCACAGTGGAAACACAGCGGTGTGTTGCCTGCTGCCCTCCAGATGTCTGTTCTTTTGTGGGGCGTCATAGGTGCTGGGGGAGTTGGTTGTGGCTGTGTCGACCGGTTCATAGGCTGCCGTTTAGCGGCTGCAGCGTAAGTCATAGCAGGGCGACGCCATTTTTCACGTCAGGTGTGACTGGTGGTGCAGACAGGAGCTAATGTTTGAAATACCTCTTCCTTAGTGGTGTCAGCTTCCTCGTGACTTACAGAGCTTACCTCCATGGCCTAATCTGATGCTCACTCGGTCTAGTAGTCCCAGCTGCCATAAACAGTTGTATATCTTCTCTCACAATTTGTTGTATGAGAGAAGCAAAATCATACTGGTCTTCCACAAATGCCATAGGGACTACATTGGGGAGTCTGTCATACTTCTTTCACCCAACCCACCTTTGTTGCATATTTTCAATACGCTGGCACCACTTGTTGAACTCTTTCATCATAGTGAAGTCATTTATCAGAAGAGCTTGGTACATGTCTTCTGCAATACCCCTCATCAGGTGTGTGAGTTCGTCAGCCTCAGTGATATCCGGGTTAACTATGTTACATAGGGCCAAAACATTCTGTATGTACGACTGTGTCGGCTGACCACGTCATTGGCCCCAGTTCTGCAGTTCTTCCGCCGAGCAGATTTGTCGCTGGCGGTCTCCAAATGTCTTCTTAAGTTCCACCTGGCACGTTTTCCAGTTACTCAGCTTCTCTTGTTGTTTTGAAACCATTGCTGGGCTGTTCTGTCCAGGTAGAAATAAACGTTGACCAAGCACATTGTATGATCCCACCGGTTATACTTGGCTACTCTGTCAAACCCTTTTAGCCATTTGTTTGGAGAGGACCAGTGTCTCCAGAGAACACCGACGGGTGTCTGATGTGTAGCTGGTTTACCGCTGGTTTCTTGTCCATGTCTCTTCTGATGATACGGATATTTGCGAAGGATGTACTCGGTATAGCCCTTGTATTCCAGTTCTAGTCCGTGTAAGCGACAGCTTTTACGTTGCCTAATCGGAGCGATGATGATGCAGTTGTTCCAGGGCCTCCACCAAACAATCTCGCATTGAAATGGAAGCAGGCTTGACTTTGAAGGCAGGGTTGTCAATTGAACAAAGCACTTATACTGAATGCAGGTTTATTGCGAACCAAAACATACACGCAGCACTGACTGCCTCTCGGGCAGAGTGCTCTGCTATTTATACACAGACAGAATGTACCAGGCATTAGAAGAGTAGTTAATATAAGAAACGTGTAGAAATTATAAGTGAACATAAGAAACATGTAGAACATTCTGGAAATAGAAATAAATTTTTGTCGATGGACGGGATTGAACCGGCGACCTTCAGCACCGCAATCTGTCACACCATCCCTTGTGCCACGCCGGCAGTCAGTAAACTTGGGGTCTTGCGGCAATATAAATAAATTGTCTATAGGAGCATTTCAAAGCTTGTGCAACAGATGTAGTTTCATACTGGATGCTATATAGTAGTAACTGTTTACCGAGCACCTACAGGAAATCATAATCTATTCAGAAATCATCTAGAAGCTCTATTGGATTATTTTACAGGAAAAAAAAGAAATGTTGGTTGCTGGTAACTTTAATACAGATTTTTTAATTAAGTTTTCCATTGAACATTTATTGCAGTCAGTAACATTGTCTTTCAATTGGACTCATACTGTAAACTTTCCAACTAGGATAACTAAATCATCTAGGACAGCCATTGAAATATTTTATAAACAAATCAAAGGAACAAAATCATATCATAAAACCAACAATTAATGTCCTATCAGATCATGATATACAGGTCCTTCTTTTAGGTACAGATTCTAAGCAGGTTACCAAGATTGATAAATCTACATACAGGAAAGTAGTCAATTCACCAAAAATTTGATAATTTTAGAACACTTCTGATAGCAAGAATTAAAAATATAACATATTCATAAATAATGTTAGTATTGTTGGGAAACTGTTTTCCTCTAAAAGTAACTCAAATTAAACAAAAGTCTATAATAATACTGTGTATTACACAAGGGATAAATATTTCATGTAAGACAAAAGGGAAAATGTATTATCAGTTAAGAGTAGTTTCAATGATGATGACTTACATTTTGCTAAGGAATACTGTAAAATATATATAAAAAAAATAATTCAGACAACTAAACAAATGCACTATGAGAAAAAGATAGCAAAATCAGACAACAAAATAAAAGCAATAAGGGACATAGTGAAAGAGGAGACTTGTAGAAACAGAAAGGAACAGGAGCAGATAGCATTAAAAGTAGATGATACATTAGTAACTGATGGGCATAGTGTGGCAAATGTATTTAACAAGTACTTTATATCTGTTACTGATAGTATGGGATTTTCTGGATCAGTAAATAATGCCCTTGAATATTTGAAACTAGCATTTACAAATAACTTAATGAACATGAATATGTCACTCACTTCACTATAAGAAATAACTTCTATAATAAAATCTTTAAAAACAAATCATTCTTGTGGTTATGATTGAATATCAGCAAAGTTAATTAAAGTGTGTTCTTGTGAATATAGCACATTTTTAAGTTATTTGTGTAACCAGTCTCTAATAATGGGAACATTCCCTGATATGCAGATATTAAATGCTGTGGTGGAGTAGCCGAGCGGTCTAAAGCACCTTGCTGCTGAGTGTGCGGTTGCTCGCCGTGTGTGTGTGTGTGTGTGTGTGTGTGTGTGTGTGTGTGTGTGTGTGTGTGTGTGTTTTGGATTTGTGTACCTAGGTTTAAATAGTTTGTAAGCTACGGACTGATGACCATGCAGTTTGGTCCGATAGATTTACAGACATTTGAACATTTGAGATATTAAACCTCTAATCAAGTAAGGAGATAAAGAGATACCATCAAACTACAGACTGATTTCACTTTTACCGGCATTCTCAAAAATTCTAGAAAAAGTAATACACAAGAAGCTTCTCAACCATCTAATCTCAAATGACATATTGTCTGGAACACAGTTTGGGCCTTTTGAAGGTTCCAATATCGAGAAGGCTATTTACACCTACAATGAGAATGTACTTAATTCATTAGATAATAAATTAGAAGCAGCAGGTATTTTCTGTGATTTATCAAAGGCATTTGATTGTGTGAACCATAACATCCTTTTAAGTAAATTAGAATTCTATGTTGTCATGGAAATTGCTGAAAAATGGTTCAAGTCATACCTCGCTAACAGGAAACAAAGGGTGTCAGTGCAAGGGACTAGTGAATTAAGCCAACAGTCATCATCAGATCGGGAAGAAATTACAGAAGGATTGATTTTAGGGCCTTTGCTTTTTCTTGTGTAAATTATGACGTCTCATCAGTTACATTGCCAGAAGCAGTGTTCATTTTGTTTGCAGACAATACAAGTATTGCAATAAATAGCATGTCGAGCATAGTCTTAGAAAGATCTGCTAATGAAATGTTCATTAACATTAATAAATGGTTTAAAGCCCACACATTGACATTAAACTTTGAAAAAGACTTGCTACATGCAGTTCAGAAGTGCAAGAGATTCACATCCAGTATATGCATAAAGTATGAAGAAGTGCAGATAAGAGGTTGACAGTATAAAATTCCTGGGATTAAAGCTTGATAATAACTTCAGTTGGGAGGTAACATTTAATTGACCACCAATAACAAAAAACAAACATTCCTGGAGGGTGTTATTCACCTGATCTCTCATAAAAAATAATCTTCCTTGGAGGTTGTTATTGGTATGACCTCTCATTAAAATAAAAATTATATAGGCTATGTAGGCATGTCCACATGCAATTGGCATCAAGAACAGCCCGGATACTTGGAGGCATAGAATCTGCAAGTCGATACCATTCGTGCGTAACCGCCAGAGCTCAAGTAGCCAAGAGCTGGTGTATCTACCAGCTCCAACGCCAATGTTAAAAGCAGCCTTTCCCCTCGCCCCTTCCTGCTGCAGGAGCGCCATATGCTCAGAACAGAATTTGAACCTCAGCCGCACAAGCACATTGCAACGCTGTGGCCACTGCTGCCTATATTAAGCGACGACTCGTATACGTGCTGCCTCAGCCACGTAAAACGTTTCTCATGCAATAAAAATACTTTGAATGTGCATATAAAATAATATGATATGATAGAAGAATGAAACGAAGAGTGATAGTTTAAAAACAATTTTTATTTTATTTATTTACTTTTTTTCATGTCGAGCTTTTATCCGGGGCTTCTATGAACACACAGGCCGCTCCGCCACGGCTCTTTAGATAAAAATGGAATAGAGTTATACAAAGCAACTTTCTGCTTATATTTATTTCAGATGAAAACATAAATTGCAACTTGTTTGACAATAACCTAATTCCAGATTGCAGCATACACCATTTCCCCTTTTACCTGGTAACATGTTCTTTTTCACTAACACATGCTTGTACTTCTTGTGGCATACTGTGCAGAAGTTTATGAAGGGATTTGTTGGTCAAGATTGTCCCACTCCTCAATGGCGATTCTCGATTCTGCATAGATCTCTCAACTTGGTAGGTGGGCTTTATCATCCAAGAACAGCCCTTTTTCATTGTATCCCAGACCTGTTAGATAGGGGCCACATCTGGAGAACATGCTAGCCATTCTAATCTTGTAATATTCTAGTCATGAAGGAACGGATTTACAAGCTGTGCACTATGAACACTATATACAAATCCCTCATTGAATTGCTGCCGATATGGTTGCTCTGTACGTCAGATAATGTCATCCCTGTATCATATATCCGTTTGATTGTCACCAGTGCCATATGGTAGCCCAACATAATGCTAGTCCAAAATGTCAGGAAATGACAACCTTGCTGCACTCACAGGACGGTGCGTCTAACACATCCAGGCTGGGCAGGCTGCCTTCAGAAACAGCTCTAACGGCTGTCTTGTTGAAGGCATGTAAGAGTATCATCTGTGAATAGCACTTGATGCCAATTGTGACATGTCTATTCAACATGCTATTGGGTCCACCTGTACAGCACTGCATGTTGTCTAGGTATCAAAGCTGTAGCTCTCCATAGACTTTGGAAGTGAAGCTGCATGTTACGCAGCTTATTACAAAGAGTTTGACTCAAAACATGACGTCCCTTGACTGCACGGAAATCATTATTGAGCATTGTGTCGTTCCTCTCAGGGTTCCTCCAAGATAAAATCTGTAAGTAGCACACCTCAGCTGCTGTGGTAACCTTCAGGTGTCCAGTGTTCAGAGTGAGTCAAGTCATCGACATTTCCTGTATCTCTGTTCCTCTTCCACATCCAATAGCTTTGTTTCACTACGAGACATCTGGATGAGAGTCCCTTGGCCCTCCTGACACATTATAAAAATGCGGATTCCATCAAACTTTGAATTTGACCTTATAGGAATGGCAGAACTACAGTCAACACACTGTACTTCCTTCCTGGTGTTATCACTGGCACTGACTGGCCATCTTACACACTCCATCACATTGAGCTGAGACGGTACACGTTGTTTGTCTTGCGCTACAACATGTATGTGGGCATGTTGAAAAATACTCGCTAGAAAGTCACACGTGACCTGATAATAGTGTGAACCACTTGATCAAGTGAAGGATCAGAATGTTTTAAGGTTTCTTAATGGATGCGCGAGTCTGACACATCCCCTATCATTAAGTCACAATGAAGTTTACATATACTAGCTAAACCTTGTAGTTCAAATATCCACTGTCTGGTAAGACTGTCCTGCCTGCCAACGTCAATTACAGAACCGAAATATAGCTGCTGTTACAGTCAATGTTTGTTCATAATAGTTAGTAATCGCCTGCACTAGTTCCTCAAATGTCACTTGTTCTGAGTGAATTGTGGAGAAGAGTTTGACACAGAACCAATAAATGTTCACTCCCACTTGACAAGAAATAAGTAAACAGCACAGTACCTCGTATTTGATGTTCCACTATGTGGCTACAGAATTGCGCTGAGTATTCCTCCCAATCTTCTATTTTGTCATCAAACTGTTGAAATGGTGGTAATGTTGCAGGCTGTGCGGCGGGTGATTGTGCCACAGTTGACTGCTGTAATGTGGCAGCTGCTGCAGCTTGTTTTTGACCATTGATGAAAGGCGTCATAAGGTTCGTTAGTTGTTGAAATGACTGCATCTGAAACTGAATAATTGGTGTTGCATCATTTGGCAATGTAAACAGCGGCGGAGGTGCAAGCAAAGGATTAGTTGCAGCAATGTGGGTTAAACATGGAGGGGGGGGGGTGGCTTAGCCATAATGCAAGCAAAAAGAAGACAATGCACAATCTATAAGCTAATGTTATACGCCACCTGTAACAAAATGGTGCACAAGCACATTAATAACAAAATTCCTGCCAAATTGGGCCTGAAAGGGAAACAATTAACACACAAATGTCCAAATATCATGATGCAGCGGTTTCAGGTGGTGGACCATAATGAGCAAGGCCATGGACATGGTATAAATTAACAGAATTGATTACAGTCAATTAGGGTAACTTTTCAACAGTCAGGGTATCTTTGTACTACTTAATATATGGCTTTAATGTGACTGATGTACTACCGACTGGGGAATTATTTATAAAAGAGGTATTAAAACTTACCTTTAGAGAAAAATATTGCCAATAGGTGGCACATGAGCCATTTGAAACCCAGATAAAGTGGTACAAAGTTACCCTGATTGATTGTAGTCCACATTCATTTATGAACACAATGAAATTAATACTTAACAGACGCGGACACAAGTGTTGTGAGCATGGCATCACCATTCAATGGCTTGGCATTAACATGTTTTTATTGTAGGTTGCATATGGCGTGCAGCATCGACACAAACCAAGTTTGCCCTTATGTACTAGAGGATGATGCCGCTGAGTTTTTCTAGATAGATTCACTGTCCCCTTGGATAGGGGTGCCCATGTCTCATCCGACGTCACGGGTTTGGCCAACTTCCCTTCTCGGCCCTGTGCCCATGGAGTGTGACACTTCGCCTCCAGCATCACCGTCTCTGTCTCTGACGACCCATCCTCTGACGTCCGCCATCGTGGGCTCAACGTCGTGTGTCGAAGGTCCTTCCGATCCACCAGGGGGCCTTCTGTTCCTTCTGTGCCCATGTCCATTGGAGCGCGACCTTTGGTTGTGTTTTCCGCCCACCTTTCTGTGCCAAGCGCAGGCCGGATGGCGGGTTGCGACCGGTGGTTAAGAGCTCGGTACAGATATGAACCCTAGTCCCTCACCTGCTCCCAGGGTCACACCTTCCCCACGCCGTTGTTTTTCTCACTGCACAATGACAGTGAGAAGGTTTGAGGGGGGAAGAATGTTTTGGTGCCACACAAGTCATCTCACAAGTATAAGATGAGCGATAAATTGCTCTATGGTACTTTGGCTGCTGGGGTTGCCCACAGTCTCTGTACCTCTTTGCCTCCTTCGTGCGCTGGTCAGTAGGAAGAAGTGGGCTCATCTACTCATGCTGGTGCACCACACCAGTATGAGACAGTTCCAGGGAGTTGTACAGTTCTGATTCAGAAGTGAACAGACGAGTTCCATCCACGTGAGCCAGCAGTGTGTCTTAGTACAAGCCAGAACAGCATTCTATTGCCAGATGTCGTAGTATTACATTACAGAACTGTATTGGTTGGAAAGAAGTTTTACAACCACAAGCACATCAAAGTTAAGTATTCCTTTCATATCAATAAATATGGCCGGCCGCGGTGGCCGAGGGGACTGAGGCGCTTCTGTCACGGTCTGCACGGCCACTACGGTCGGGGGTTCGAATCCCTCCCCTCGGGCATGGATATTTGTGCCGTCCTAGTTTGTAAGTTTAGGGACTGATGACCCCCATAGTTAAGTCCCATAAGCTGTACAAACATTTGATTTGAATATCAATAAATATTATGTGGACTAATCAATTGATCATCACAGTCCACCTCCAGAACCTACAGCACCCCAAAGACACACAATGACCAATATAGCGAGATATTATAGTTTGCTTTTAGTGCTGTATCTGAAATTTTTGTCTTGGGTTTATTTATACAACCAAGCTTTAATAACCATTAATGAAGTGATTATGCTGTTAGCTCTGCTGAAGAGTGTTTATCGCCACTTTGTCTGATACATTGTACGTCACTGGTTTGGTTAGTAGATGAGTTAAAATTCAGGACAATAAAACGTGTCTTCTGCTGCAGTTCAGTGATTGACCACTTAAAATCAGCTCTTAACTCTCGGCGCCCTCTTCCAAAAACTGTCCTGCGTTACACGTTACCAGCATTTGTGATCTCCCATGAATGTGTCACTTATAACCAAGTGACTGCTGGCGGCCTACATGGCAACACTGTAGTGGGACGTGAAAAACATAAACTAGTAAGGAAGTTAATCGGATTATCCTCCTGAGACCATTAAAATCGACAAAGGTTTCTGATCTGATATAAAATATTCTGGATATACTGTTATGATACCTGTGGTCCATTTGAATGGACAGAATGTTGCAGCCATTTGGTAGGAGAAATGGTTAGTATGATATTTGCCTAGTAAGACTGTTGTGTAAGTACCAAGAAAATGCGTTTTTGTTCCTGATTTACATTTTCCCTTCCTTTATTCCTCATATATACAAATAAAAACAGCAGCAGCTTCAGAGCAAATAAAGAAACGACAGACAATACTTCAAAAATTGTCAAAAACAACAACAGTAAGAAGTACACAGAGGATGCAACTAAGACCGAGAATAGTTGCACTTCAGGACAAGGAATTTTTATGGTGTCGTCACAGAACAAGAAGAGAGCTGATCCACATGTGAGTAACCCAGTTACATGCCATTCAGATGTAAACTCAAAACAAACTCTGAACATTACTCACTGTACACAATGTACAATCACTAACAAAAAAGTAGATTAAATAAATGTACTTGTAAATAATGAATGGAAGGATGTTTCAGTGTTATGTTTTTGTGAACATTGGTTACCTAACGAGGATTTTCTTAGTTTAAAAAAATAATAGATTTTACCCTTGTAAGCAGCTTTTTGCAGATTAAAGTCAAACTATTGTGGAACTTGTATATATATGTCAAACAAAATGTGAAGTGTAAAACTTTAGCCTCTGTATGCATGTTAGGTTGTGATATAGATTTTGAAATATCAGCTGTTGACTCACTGGCTGAAAAACTATTATTTTATGCGTGTACAGACCTCCTGCTAGCAATATAAGTGGTGTTTTTTTTTCTTCCCAAAAAATTAGACATTGCTCTAGGACGACTGAAGACAGTTGGGAAAACACTGGTACTCTGTGGGGATTTTAACATTGATTTTCTAAGCTAAAACTCTCAGAGAGATAAGTTCCTAAATATAATAAAGGCCTACAATCTGTATGTGACGCTTAATTCTCCAACCCCTATAACAAAAACTAGTGCCACTTTGATTGACCAGCTACATGTAAACATTGAGAATTGCACCTCAGAAAATTTCAATACTGGCTATAGCAACCATTTATCACAGGTATTATGTATACCTATTAAACACATTTCAGCCAGTGTTAAAAATATTACCTATAAATGGAGCTATAGTCAAAAAATTATTGAACACTTCCACTACCTAATTAGTAAACTATGCTGGACAAATGTTTATGAAACCCCTACTACTGATCAAAAGATGGAAATGTTTTTGAATGCTTTCAGGCATAATTTTAATATAGCCTTCCCAAAAAAGAAAGTTATTTCCAGAACAGATAGGTTCAATAATTGGGTTACACCAGCTATTCGGGTCTCTTGTAGGAGGAAAAGAGAACTCGTCATGCTTTCAAAAACAAACAGCAATCCTGATTTACATAATTATTTAAAAAACATGCAAGTCCGCTTTAAGACAAGTAATAAAAGATGCAAAAATTAAGGCAAATGGTAAATATATTATGGAGTTATCAAATAAAACCAAAACCATGTGGAAAGCTGTGCGGGATCTTATGGGTAATAAAACAACCCAGAAAAATATTGAAATATTGCAGGATGGAGAAACTGCCACACACCCCAAGGCAGTTGCAAACTATTTTAATTCTTACTTTGCAACTATTGCTGATATATTAGTAAAAGAAAAAATTAGAAACCCACCCAATACAACATTAGACGAGCTTTCACATCCTGGAGTAAATAAGCTATCCAGTAGGCCCATCTGAACTTCTAAATACTATTAATACACCGAAGAGTAATTATTCAGCTGGTTTAGATGATGTCCCAGACTACATTATTAAAATATCAGCAAATCTTCTACCCCCCCCCCCTGCCCCCTTGTTAGATATCTGCAATTCTTCTTTATCAAGTGGTGTTTTCCCTAAACAGCTAAAACAAGCAAACATTGTACCACTATATAAAAAAGATCAGACCTGTATGAGTAACTATAGGCCAGTGTTACTACTGTCAGGATTTTCAAAAATTATCAAAAAACTGTTCCTTTCACAACTAACTTCATTCTTCACCAAAAATAATATTATTTCTGAATGCCAACATGGCTTCAGACATCAGTGCTCAACAGAAACAGCCACTTTCAATCTGATAAGTCGTGTATTAAATGCATGGGACAATCACGAAAAAATCTCGGGTTTATTCTTAGACCTTACAAAAGCTTTCGATGTCATCGATAATTCTTTACTCTTGAGAAAGCTTGAGCGTTATGGTGTGAGAGGTGTTCCAAATGAGTGGATTAAATCATATTTGGAAAATCGCTCACAGATAACTGAAATAAAGTATATTGACAGAAATGAACTCCACACACACCTTTCAGAACCATGCGTTGTGAGTCATGGCGTTCCACAGGGCTCAATTTTAGGTCAATTTCTTTTCTTGGTGTTCATTAACGATTTCCCCCTACACGTTAGGGGTCCAGAGCCAGTACTGTTTGTAGATGACACTAGTCTACTTAGTGAAGCGAATGATGAAGAAAATCTTAACGCATCTTCAAAGGACATTACAAAGGATGTGTGTGAATGGTTTAGCAGAAATAAACTAATAGTAAATCCTCAGAAAACAGTACTCATAAATTTCCGTACAGATCAGAATAAAAATGTTGTACAACCAAAAGTATTAGTGCTGCTTCTGTAACAAAATTTCTTGGGATTCACATTCAAGAAAATCTCAAATGGAGCACTCACATTGCAGCCGTAAATTCAAAATTATCCAAAATGAAGTATGTACTCAAAATTATCTGCAACAACACTACTGCTGATACAGTTAGGTCTGTCTATTTTGCGCATGTACAATCACTACTGAGATATGGTATTTTCTGGGGAAGTACTCACCAGGCCATAACCGTTTTCAGGAGGCAAAAAGCAATCATAGGAATAATTAAACAAGCTAGCAACAGAAAATCCTGCAAACATTTCTTTAAGGGCCTGAAAATCCTATCCCCCCTTCCCTGTGTGTACATTATGGAAGTAGTCATATTTGTAAAAATAAAAAAAGCCTACTGAGGAGGAAAAATCAGTTTTATCAAAATAATATTCTCCATGATTACAGTACAAGGTCAAACAATGACATACACATTAATCACTGCAACACCACATTGTGCCAGAAAGGTGTACATCATGCAGGCACAAAATTGTACAACAGATTACCCAGACACATTAAATCTTCTCCTGACCCACTAACCTTCAAAAAGTCTGTGACAGCCTACCTGCTAGAAAACTGCTTTTACTCTGTCTCAGAGTATCTTATGCATGAGGAAATGTAATTAATTTTGTAACTGTTGAAACAAGTTTGTAAAGATTCAGTGTATACCCAATCTCATTATTAATTATCTAAATGTAGTTACTATTGAAATTTAACATGTGTATCCAAAAGATAAAATTTTATGTCCAATATCTTGTGTACTGAAATAGATTATAAGGACAAATAAATAAATAAAGCCGGCCGCGGTGGCAGAGGAGACTGAGGCGCTTCAGTCACGGTCTGCACGGCCACTACGGTCGGGGGTTCGAATCCACCCTCGGGCATGGATATTTGTGCCGTCCTTAGTTGTAGGTAGTTCATAAGTAGTTTGTAAGTTTAGGGACTGATGACCCCGTAGTTAAGTCCCTTATGCTTAACAGACATTTGAATTTGAAATAAATAAATATGTCACTAACACCCAGTTATCATTGTGATGGACACACTTGAAAATCATGAATGTATTTGAAAACAATTCCAAAATTTTTGAGAATGCCTTTTTCTATCTTGTCTATAATGTGTACATAATATCTTTTTGAAAACATATTGTGATGGTGACCACTAGGTTTCAGAAGGATGTGCAAATGTTCAAACGTTTGTAACCTATTGGACTAAACTGCTACGGTCATAAGTCTGTAGATTTAAACTACTTTAACTAACCTAAGGGCAACACACTCACTCATGTCCGATGGAAGACTCAATCCTCTGACGGCGAGTAACCGCACGCTCCACAACAAGGCGCTTTAGAGCGCTCAGCCACTCCAGCGTGGTGCTCTGTCAGCGTTACTCCGGAGCGCACACTGTGATTTCAGTTGGAGTGTGCGCGTGGTCTGAGGATGGACATGGTTGTTAGTGCCGCATTTACTGAGCTGTCCCATCAGTTAAAGAAGAGGAAATTCGTCGTCATTGCGTAACTGCAGTTTTGAGAAGTAAGGCATTGTACAGTGTAAATAATCTTTTTATTGAAATGCTTGCAAGCAACAACCTGGTCCTCAGCAGACTGTGTTAAGAGGATGACAACAAAACGTCAAAAACCGAAATTTGAACGAATATCAGAAAAATTACCAACTGATGTTTCTTGCAAGACGATAATCAAGCTTGCAACTAAGGAACTGGATAAGGACGCGGTCTCAGTTTTGAAGAGAGGACTGAACTTTGCCCCTACTCCTAAAACGGAGCCTATCTCGGACATCATCAGCGCAGTAGAGCAGGTGGCGGCATGTCTTCCGTCTGAAGCAGCAGAAGGGGTGCGGCGAGAAACGTGTCGTGCTCTCACAAACACCAAACCTATGAAACTGAACATTTCCACCAGAGAGAGGACAGCAATTCGGGAACTTAGAGAAGATGCAGACATTGTTGTTATACTGGCTGACAAGGGCAACGACACAGTTATCCTTTCACGTCAGGATTACAGTGAGAAGATGAAACGCCTGCTAGAAGGTAGTGCATACCGGAAAATCTAACACAGATCCCATGAAGAAACTCGAAAGGAAGACTAAGGCACTTCTCAAAGATTCTGCCCTGCCAAATGAAGTTTCAGGAAGTTAGGCGTGAGAGCACAGATCCCTCCTGGACTCTATTGACTTCTAAAGGTCCACAAGGAAACTGTGCCACTACGCCCCATTGTTAGTGTTGTGACCTCATCGTCTTTTGTTGTTTCATTCTTACTGCCATTAGTTGAGTACTCGTCCCGGTCTAGTTGTTAGGAAAGGTACTGGTGCAGGTTTCGATCTCAACTGTAACAACTATTCAGATTAATAATACAAGTTCTATTGACTGAAAATTATAATACTCAACTTTAGAACATATGTCTGTTTCTTCTTTCTTCTCACGCCTTGCGTCGTCTGTATGATGCTAGCTGCACTGAGACCTAATGACTGCTGCTGTTTCTGACTTAGTACTGACCTAGTTCTGTTAGTAACCTACGGGCTGTCCAGATATAGCTGCTTGCAGAGTGTGCGCATTTATGGTTACTCTTAAGTTCCCTTAAGTCTGGCATGTGGCGCTGACTTTACGCAACAACATCCCCCCCCCCCCGAAGCGCCCAACCGTTGTCGTGTCGGGAGCTCGACAACAGGGCAGGAGGCAGGCTCGTGGACGTACTGATGGACCAGAGTCTGTAGCTTCAGAGGACGTCAGACCACTGGCCGGGCCCGACCATCCAGCCTGAACTCGCGAGGCAACGTCCTCCAGGGAAAGCTCCAAAGGGCCCATGTCCACGACTTGTGGTGCAGGTGATGACGTAGACGGTGACGTCGCCATCAGATGCTGTGTGGCATGTTGCTCGATGTCCATGCGGATGTCCAGGTGAGGCAGAGGCTGCGAGGGCTCCGTCTCCATGACGTCCGGCCGCGGTGCCGTGGATATCTGATGTGGGGTTGTTCGCTGAGGTCGCGCGGGCTGCGAGTTCCGTGAATCTGCCGAGAGAAACGCAGAAAGATCACAAGGTACATGACATGGGCAAATTTGGTTGCGGTGCCTGCGAATGACGCTATCGGGACCTGAAATTTCAAACGTGAGCACCAAGATATTTGAGGATCTCGCCCTGCTCCCACCGTCTGCGTCTGCGAAAACTCTGAAAAAAGACTGGGTTACGCGGGGCGAAGCGATACTTGCGTGTCGGCGGCTGCTGCTGCTCCGGACAGCGCGGTGGGTGAAGCAGGATGCGGTGGCTGCGGCCATGTAGAAGTTCGGCCGGCGATGATCCTTCTCGTTGATGCGAGCAGTAGGAGGCGAGGAACAGTTGCAAAGCTGCCTCCAGTGAGTGCTCCGAATGAAGTTTGGACATCTGCTGCTTAAATGTCCGGACGAAGCATACCGCAGCGCTGTTTGACTGCGGGTGAAACGGTGCACACTGGTTAGATGCTTAATTCCATTGCTTTCATAAAAGGAGCGAAATTCTTGCAATGACAACTGAGGGCCGTTGTCAGAGACTATTAGTTCAGGGAGACCTTCCTCTCCAAAAAAAAAAAAAATAAAAAAAAAAAAATATATGAAGACAACGCCCTGATCGTGCTTCTAGAAGTCGTAGAAGACATTGACACTGCAAAGGGGTAACCACTAAAAGCATCAACCACAATAAGTCATTTCGTGTTCCAGAAGGGATCAGCATAGTCAATATGCACTCGTTGCCATGGTGAATCTGCTTTTGGCCACGCAAAAAATTTCTGAGGTGGGGCGGACTGGTTGGTAGCGCACACTGAACACTGTGACGTCATCTTTTCTATTTGGGCGTCCATACCCTGCCAAGTACAGTGTCGTCGTGCCGGTTGCTTAGTGTGAACCATTGTCCAATGTTTTTGATGAAGTAAGTTCAATACTTCTTTCTGGAAATGTGACGGATCAACACACGCGATTGTCCACTGTCATGTGAAACTAGAATCACACCTCTATTCACTGAAAGTTCATTCCTTCTAGCAAAATAGCGACACACCAGTGAATTTCCAATGTCACGTTGTGAACGAGGCTATTGTGTGCGAATGTAGCGCGGCAAAATTTGTAAATCAGGATCTGTTTCTGTGGCCCGAGCAATTTTCCTATAGTCTAACGGGAAGGATTGCAACAAACTATCTTCCTGTGCATCTGTCTGACAACACGACATCTCAGAAGCATCAAAGTCTTTGTCATGGCCAACCGGAAGATAGGAAAGTGCGTCAGCATTCCCGTGGCGAGTTGTGGGTCTGTACACAATCTCATACTGATGTGATAAAAGCAGTGCCCAAAATTGCAATTTGTGCGCCGTGCGCGTAGGAGTCGTCTTGGCTGGATGAAACAATGACTGCAGAGGCTTGTGGTCAGTGGCTAAATAAAATTTTCTCCCAGACAAGTAGTGATGTAATTTTGGGACACCATACACTATCGCTAAAGCTTCCTTCACAATCTAGAGAATAATGGCACTGTGTGTGTCAGTCAAACGTTTTGACACAAACGCTATCGGACGATCCGTATCCCCATGTCTGTGACAGTACTACTGCTAGACCCAACGACGATGCGTCCACTTGCAAAAGAACAGGTTTTTCTGGATCGAAGTGCACCAAACATCGATCACTAGCAAAGAATCTTTTAACTGCTGAAATGCGCGGTGGCATTCGTTTGTCCAAACAAAACGAACATTTTTAGGGCGTAGTCAATGCAAAGGGGCTGCAATTTGAGCTGCGTTTGGAATAAACCTTATATAGTGCGTTAACTTTCCCAAGATGGACTGTAATTCTTTCAATCTTTTGGTGTGGGCAGGTCGCAAATGGCAAGCAAATGTGATTGCATTGGGTGCACACCTTGACTGTTTATCATGTGTCCTAGATATTGCAGTTACGGTTTGAAAAAGTCACACTTATCTAAGCGACACTTGAGACCTGCATCTGCCTAAACTTGAAACAACGTCCTCAAATTTGCAATGTGTTATTCTGGGGTACGGCCTGACACAACTATGTCGTCCAAGTAGTTTGAACAACAAGGCGTCCGAGCTGTTAGCTGTTCCAAATATCTTTGAAAAATTGTGGGAGCAGATGCACTGCCAAACGGTAAACGCAAATATTTAAACAAGCCCAGATGTGTACTGACAACACAAATTTTCTGTGATTCTTCAACGTGTGGAAGCTGAAGGTAGGCATTGCTTAAATCTATTTTTGAGAAATACCTTCCTGCACCTAATCTGTCCATTAAATCTTCTGGTCTCGGCAAAGGATAACTGTCTACAACTGTTTGTGGATTCACTGTAGCCCTGAAATCAACACAAATGCGAATGCTGCCTGATGGCTTTGGCAAAATAATAAGCGGACTCGCCCACTGGCTAGGTTGTATTGGTTCAATTGCACCATTTTCTTGCAATGTGCCAAGTTCTTGTGCTTTGTCGCGTAAAGCGAGCGTTACATCATGAGACAAGATTTGCAAAATTTTTGTTTGGCATTTTCCTTGAGAGTAATGTGTGCCCACCCCCCCCTACCCAGTGGGCTCACGGTTACTTCGTGAGTACATGCGTGGCGAGCATGGGGCCCCGAGCTAATCCAGTCTTCCTTCCTTCCTTCCTTTACTTCCCGGACTGCATTTCCTTTCCCCCTTCTCTCCTTTCCTATCCTCACTCCTTCCCCTCCGCACTGGGGGACTGATAGCCTCAGTAGCTTAGTCGCCCCCCTCAGGGCTCAGCATTAATTTGCTGAGTACGGGCTTGGCGAACCCGGGGTCCTGAGCTGTGGGCTGTGTCGCGCCAACATTCCGCTACACCGTAAGCTCTGTGCGTGCTTCAACGATCATCGTTCGGCGCGACGATGGAACGTTGTACGTTTCAGAGCCCGGGGATCTTGGCTTAATCGCCCGGGTCGCGAGGACGGTACAAACCTCTATAAAAAACCATCAATCTCACGGTGTGCTACGTGCCGAGGAGATGCATGGCTGTTGAGGTTGAACAGCCGCTAGCGAGCAACCTCTGAGGAACCTGCCGCACCTCAGTTGTATAAGGCTTACCCAGGCAAGCGGGGCTTTAGTTCCCTAGCTGCTCGTGGGACCGAGATGAAACGAGCAAATAAAAGCGTGGCCGGTCGCGAAAACGGCGTCTCAAAGCGTGGTAAGATTGACTTCAATGCTGAGAAATATGACCCTCAGTCGTTCCCTGCCTTGGCAACGCCATGGGAGGAACGTAGGGCAAGAAATCGAGGTGAGGCATATGCCCCCCGATACTTAGTATGTTCCCGGACTGACGGTGAGTCGTTTACCAACACAAAGCCCCTGTTTTTTGTTGAAAACGTTGAGGATGAGTTCGGCGAGGTGGAGGGCATGTCAAAGATGCGATCCGGCTCTGTCCTTATTACGACGTCATCCCCAGCATAGTCACGAGCACTGCTTGCCTGTGACAAGCTGGGTGATGTTCCCGTAGCGATCACTCCTCATAAGAGCCTCAACATGGTACAGGGTATTATATTCCATAAGGATCTTTTGTTGCAGACCGATGACGAGCTACGTAAGATCTTGGAGCGGAGAGGAGTTCATTTTATACGGCGAGTGCATAGGGGTCCGAGGGACAACAGGGTCGCTACCGGTGCATTCATCTTGGCCTTCGAGGGCGACACATTGCCTGAGAAGGTCAAGGCGATGATTTACTGAATTGACGTGAAGCCCTACGTTCCTCCCCCTATGCGCTGTTTTAAGTGCTGGAGGTTTGGGCACATGTCCTCCGGGTGCACTGCCAACTCCACCTGTCGAGAGTGTGGATGTGCGGAACACCCTAACGTCCCTTGTGCACCTCCTCCATTTTGTGTGAACTGTGGACAACACCACTCCCCTTGCTCGCCCACCTGCTCTGTTCTGCATAAGGAGAAAAATATTATGGAATATAAAACCCTGGATAGGCTGTCTTACTCGGAGGCAAAGAGGAAGTACGAGTAACTGCATCCCATCAGCATGAAGACATCCTTTGCTGCAGCCGCATCTTCATCTAAAGAGTTACCAAGTGTACTGTCGGTCCTAGTGGGCTCCCAGGCCCAACCATCCTCCTCTGCCCCCCTGACTACTGGGGGCACCTCAAATTCCACCGCCCCCAAACACCCTGCTTTGGGAGCGGTAACCACCAAACCAAAGGGGACATTGGTCCCCACCCCAGAGCCAGAGTCACAACAGCCTGCTCTGGCTCCTCGCACTAGGAAGGGGTCGCTTGGATCCCTTCCCTCTAAGGTTTCTGCCGCTAAATCAGCGGATGCCAGTGGCTGGCAAAAAGTGCCGCCAGCTGGTCGTAGGGCTGCATGCCGCTCCTCCGTCCTGGGGACTGAGCTGGCAGCGCCCTCCCAGCATGCGAAGCCTAAAGAGAAGCGCGAAACCAAGAAGAAGAAAGACAAGAAACCAGCTAAGGAGAAGGATACCCCGGTGGCCACCTTGCCGCCACCCCCCTCCACCTCTTCTTCTGAGGACGAGGTAGAGATCCTCGCATCCCCCAAAGACTTGGCAATTGCCGAGTCTTCGGAAGCCATGGACGTTGAGGCTCTGCCTCAGAAATCGGCGACGGCAGAAGATACTGCGACTCCTACTGCGCCGCCAAATTCAGCATGTCCCAGCGACCAGGAGGCTCTCTGATCCTCCAGTGGAACTGTGGCGGATTTTTCCGCCATCTACCAGAGTTACAGCAATTGTTGTGCCGCTTCCCAGCGGTTTGTGTAGCCCTGCAGCAAACCTGGTTTCCTGCTAATAGGACCCCAGCCCTTTGTGGGTATTGGGGCTATTACAAAAATCATCTCATATACGACAGAGTCTTCTATGTCCTTGCCACTGTCCCCAGTGCCGCTGTGCCTCTACACATGACTCTTGAGGCGGTGGCTGTACGAATCCGGGCTATGCAGGAACTGACGATCTGTTCACTTTACCTTCCTCCAGATGAGACGATTTCAATTACTGACCTTGCTACCCTGGTGCCACAACTTCCCCCACAATTTCTGATTCTGGGGGACTTCAATGCTCACCATCCCTTGTGGGGTGGAGCGCAGACAACAGCCCGCGGTAGGGACATAGAGACGCTCTTATCGCAGCAAGACGTCTGCCTGTTAAACACAGGTGCATCCACGCACTTTTGTGTGGCATGAGGCACATACTCAGCAATAGATCTCTCCATTTGTACCCCTAGCCTGCTCCCACATTTCCAGTGGAGGGTCCATGATGACCTTTGCAACAGTGACCATTTTCCTGTCCTCATGTCGCTCCTGGATTTTCAACCTCCGGGCTGCCCATCTCGATGGTCTCTCCGTCGAGCTGATTGGCAACGCTACACCTCAGTTGCTACGGTTCCTGTTCCACTGCCAGCTGACCTGGTCATGGCGGTTCACCAGTACGATAGTTTCAGCTGCTGAGGCAACCATTCCTACCACGTCTGGCTCCCCACGGCGTAAGTCTGTGTCCTGGTGGACGCCGGAAATCGCTGAGGCCATTCGGGATCGTCGTCGGGCGCTCCAGTGGCATCGTCGACACCCCACCTTAGAAAACCTAATAGTTTTTAAACAGCTCCGTTTACCCTGCATCCGGCAGGGTAAACGGGACTGTTGGGAGACGTATGTCGCCAGCATCGGCCGTCACGCCTCTGCATCTCGAGTGTGGTCCCAGGTTAGGCGCCTATTTGGGTATCGTCCAACGGCAGCGATTCCCAGCCTATGCATCCAGGGTACCCTATGCACCGACACGACTTCCATTGCAGAACACATGGCCGAGCATTATGCTCGTACCTCTGCAACATCCGAATACAGTGTCGACTTCCGTGCATTGAAGGAGCGGGTTGAACAGCGACGGCTGTCCTTTCACACGCGTCGAGTCAAATTGTACAACTCCACTTTCAGTGAATGGGAATTCGACACTGCCCTTGCCGCATGCCCTGATACTTCTCCAGGACTGGACAGAATCCACAGCCAGTTCATCCGGCACCTTTCCGTGGAGTCTCAACACCAGCTTCTCACCCTGTTTAACCGTTTATGGGTGGAGGGGGCTTTCCCATCACAATGGCGAGAAAGCATCATTATTCCAATGATCAAACCTGGTGCTGAAGGCTAATAGTTACCGCCCAATCAGCCTCATCAACGTACTGTGCAAGCTATTCGAACGTATGGTGAACCGGCGGCTTATGTGGGTACTTGAACATAGAGGTCTGTTGTCCCCACATCAGGAGGGTTTCCGCCAAGGCCGCTTCACTGTTGATAACTTAGTGGCCCTGGAGTCTGCCATTCGTACGGCATTTAGCAGGCGTGAGCATTTTGTTGCCGTCTTTTTCTACCTCAGAAAGGCGTATGACACCACTTGGCGCCACCACATTCTGGCTACACTGAACGCTTGGGGCTTGAGAGGTCCGCTCCCACTTTTTATTCAAAACTTTCTTTCTTTCCGATCTTTTCGGGTACAGGTTGGTACTTCCCTCAGCTCCTCTCACGTCCAGGAGAACGGTGTCCCACAGGGCTCTGTCCTTAGTGTACCCCTATTTCTAATTGCCATCAATGGACTGGCTGAGGCAGTGGGGTCATCGGTTTCTTCCTCTTTGTTTGCTGATGACTTCTGCCTATATTTTAGCTCAGCTAGCATTGGGGTTCCAGTTTTCTCCATCGAAAACCCGGGTTATGCACTTCTGCCGCCGTCGAGCTGTCCATTTGGACCCAGAGCTATATTTGTATGATGAACTTCTTCGTGTCGAAGAGACTCACCGATTTCTTGGCATGGTCTTCGACAGCCGGCTCACTTGGGTGCCCCATCTTCGCCAGCTTAAGCAGAAGTGCGTGAGGTACCTCAATATTCTACGCTGCCTCAGCCATACTAGTTGGGGAGCCGCCCGTATGAGTCTTTTGCAGCTCTACAGGGCGCTGATCCAATCACGGTTAGACTACGGGAGCCTTGTGTATGGTTCGGCAGCCCCATCTGCATTGCAGGTCTTGGACCCAGTACTCCACAGTGGCGTCCGTTTAGCGAGAGGGGCCTTTCGGACAAGTCCAGTGGGAAGCCTACTAGCTGAAGCTGGAGTCCTTCCCCTGCGATTTCGGCGGCAGCAGCTGTTATCCTCCTATGCTGCCCATGTCCATGCAATACCGCACCATCCGAATCGCAGGCTTCTTTTTCCAGCTGCTGCACTTCCATCTCCACAACAACGGCCGAGATCGGGTCTTCCGATCACGGTCCGTGTTCGTTCCATCCTGTCGTCTCATGAGTCCCTTCCTATCCCTCCTGCTTTTCACTGGCCTTACCGTATCGCTCCTTGGTCACTTTCACGTCCACAGCTTCGGCTGGACTTGGCGCATGTCTCGAAAGCCTCTGTAGCACCACTGAGTCTCCGTCGCCAGTTTCAGGCGGTTTTAGAGTCGTTCTGTGACGCGGAAGTCGTGAACACGGATGGTTCTGTGGTCGACGGCCGTACTGGCTATTCATACGTCCATGGTGAGCATTTCGAACAGCATTCACTGCCCTGTGGAAGTAGCGTGTTCACTGCGGAACTGGTTGCCATCTATCGGGCACTTGAACATCTCAGAGGGTGCCCTGGGAATCTCTGGTCATCTGTTCTGACTCCCTTAGTGGCTTGCAAGCCCTCGCCAAATGTTTCCCGAAACACCCTTTGGTGCACTCCATACAGGAGTCTGTTTCCAGGCTTGTTCAGTCTGGTCGCTCGGTGGTCTTTGTTTGGACCCCAGGCCACATCGGCATTCCTGGAAACGAACGTGTGGATCAGCTGGCTAAGCAGGCTACTTCCTCCGGTCTATTGGCTATTGGTCTTCCGGAGAGCGATCTCCGACTGGAGTTTCATCGGAGGATCCTTGGCCTGTGGGATTCCGAGTGGGCTGACTCCGCTCAACCCAACAAGCTTCGTGCAGTGAAGCTCTCTACAGTTGAATGGAAGTCCTCACTGCGGTCGTCTCGTAGGGAATCGGTTGTTCTCTGTTGCCTACAAATCGGCCACACATGGCTGACACATGGCCACCTTCTTCGGCGGGAGGACGCACCACAGTGTGACTGTGGCGCCCCCTTGACAGTGGTCCACATCCTGGTGGACTGTCCACTTTTAGTTGCTTTGCGACAATCTTTTAATCTACCAGATGCGCTTTCTTTTATGTTAGGAGACGATGCTGCTATGGTCAATCGTGTTTTAGGTTTTATTCGCGCAACTGGCTTTTATGGGTCTATTTAGTGGTGGGGCCTATAAGCCCGCCCTGTCGGGTTCACCCCCTCCAGAACAATAGGCCGTTGTCATTTTACGGTTTATGACTTGTTTTTCCATTAAGGAATTTAAAGTGTGCAGAGTGGCTGGCTCATCCTATATTATTTTGTGATCAGCCAGCCACACGCTTCTGCAGCCTTGTTTTAGTTTTCTGTCTATTTTGTCAACTCCTGTCTTGTTCATTGCTATGTCATCATTTTACCATTGACTGTCTCTCTGTACCCGGAGTATACTGGACTTCGAGTACTATGCGACGAAAAGGAAACTTTTAACGGTTTACTCCTAGCTGGGAACAGGGGACTGATAACCCAGCAGTTGAGTCCCCTTTAAACACCCAACAACAACAACAACAACAACAAGCTTAGTCCCCATGTCCCAACCAAACAACCCAACCCAACCCAGGAATGTGTGCAGCAAAATCTTTAGCTTTTCCTAGTCTTGCAGTAAATAAGTCTTAAAAGTGTTTCAGCAATTCGTCGACACTGTCTTTAGCATCAAAATTGTTCACAACTAAAACATTGTCTTGCATAGTAAAACCAAAAATATCAAAAGAATCTAAACCAAAAAAATTCTCTCCTTCGTAAGACTGAAGCCCTTGAAATGTCACTGTGCGCATTTTCGAACGGTAGTCTGCAGGTAGTGAACACTGTCCTAGTACAGGAATATCATTGCCATTGTATGCTGTCAACTTTGTTTTAGCGTGAAAAAGGCGCGGTGGTCCTGATTGTTCATTAGTTTTGCGACTAAGGAATGTGACTGATGCACCTGTGTCTAGTTGAAACTTTACAGTAATGTCATTCACATCGCAAATTGACATACATTTTTCTGGCCTGACGTACAACTTGTGCTACATCAGTGTCCTTGATGTTACGAGGGACAGCCTCTGGTTTGGAAAATACTGTATTTATTGAATAACTATTGTTTCTGTTGTGGTCAGGAGGGCAAATTTCTATTCTTTTTGCTGTAAGCAGACTGTTTGTATGTGACCTTTCGTGCCGCATGCATAGCATTTTGCTGACCGGGATGGACAGTTCTGCCTCTTGTGCTGCTAGAAACATTGTGGGCAAGACTTCACTTCCTTATTTGGCAAGGCTGTGTGTTTACCAACTTGTTTACACTTAGAGTGGGCAGGCAGAGGTGTACGGCGGCCGACCTTGCACTCGCCGGCGCGTGACGTTGCTATACTGTTGTTGTTGTTGTGGTCTTCAGTCCGGAGACTGGTTTGATGCAGCTCTCCACAATACCCTATCCTGAGCAAGCCTCTTCATCTCCACATAAGAACGGCAACCTACATCTGTCTGAATCTGCTTACTGTATCCATCTCTTGGTCTTCCCCTGCGATTTTTTCCCCACACACTTCCCTCCAAATTCACAATTCCTTGATGTCTAAGAATGTGTCCTACCAATCTATCCCTTCTCTTAGTCAAGGTATGCCAGAAATTCCTTTTCTCTCCAATTCTGTTCAATACCTCCTCATTAGTTACGCGATCCACCCACCTAATCTTCAGCATTCTTCTGTAGCACCAAATTTCAAAAGCCTCAATCCTCTTCCTGTCCATGTCTCACTCCCATACAAGGCAACACTCCATACAAATGCCTTCAGAAAGGACTTCCTTAGGTTTAAATCAATATTCGATGTTAACAAATTTCTCTTTTTCAAGAACGCTTTTCTACCCATTGCCATTCTGCATTTTATATCCTCTGTACTTCGACCATCGTTTGTTATTTTACTGCCCAAGTAACAAAACTCATCTACCTCCTTTATTGCTTCGTTTCCCAATCTAATTCCTTCAGCACCACCTGATTTTCTTACACTGCACTCCATTACCCTAGTTTTGCTCTTGTTAATGTTCATCTTATATGCACCTTTCAGCACACTGTCCATTCCGTTCAATTGCTCTTCCAGGTCCTTTGCTGTATCTGACAGAATTACTATGTCGTCGGCAAAACGCAATGTTTTTAATTCTTCACCCTGAACTTTAATTCCTTCTCCAAATTTCTCCTTACTTTCCTTTATAGCTTGCTCAATGTACAAATTGAACAACAATGGAGAAAGACTACAACCATGTCTTACTCCCTTTCCAATCACTGCATGCCTATCATGCCCTTCAACTCTAACAAACGCTGTCTGGTTTTTGTACAATTTGTAAATAACCTTACGCTCCCTATATTTTACTCCTGCTTGCTTCAGAACTTGAAAGAGTTTATTCCAATCAACATTGTCAAAAGCCTTCTCCAAATCTACAAAAGCTAGAAATGTAGGTTTGCCTTTTCTTAATCTATCTTCTAGGATAAGCCGTAAAGTGAGTATTGCCTCCCGTGTTCCTACTTTTCTCCTGAACCCAAACTGATCTTCCCCGAGGTCGGCTTCTACCAGCTTTTCCATCCTTCTGTATATAATTCGCATTAATATTTTGCAGCCATGACTTATTAAACTGATTGTTCTGTATTTTTCACACCTGTCTGCACCTGCTTTCTTAGGGATGGGGGTACTTCACCTGTCTCATACATCTTACACACCAGGTGAAACAATTTTGTCATGGCTGGTTCTCCCAGAGACTTCAGTAGCTCTGAGGGAATATCATCTACTCCAGGGGCCTTGTTTCGACTTAGGTCTTTCAGGGCTCTGTCAAATTCTTCTCTCAGTACAGTATCTCCTATTTCATCTTCATCTACATCCTCTTCCCTTCCTACAATATTGTCTCGAAGTTCATTTCCTTTGTAGAGTCCCTCTATATACTCATTCCACCTTTCAGCTTTCCCTTCTTTGCTGAGAAATGGTTTTCCATCAGTGTCCTTGATATTCATAGAGCTGTTTTTCTTATTTTCCTGTAGGCTGTATCTATTTTTCCCCTATTTATACATTCTTCAACATCCTTGCATTTGCCTTCTAGCCACTCCTGCTTAGCCATTTTGCACTTCCTGTCAATCTCATTTCTTAGTCGTCTGTACTCTATTTTGCCTGTTTCATTTACTGCATTTTTATATTTTCATCGATTAAATTTAGTATCTCCTGTGATATCCAAGGATTTTTTGTAGGTCTTTCCTTCCTACCTATTTTGTCCTCTGCTAGCTTCACTATTTCATCTCTCAATTTTACCCATTCCTCCTCTACTGTTTTATTTTCCCCTGTTTCTGTCAATTGTTGGCTATAGCTCCCTCTGAAATTCTTAAGAACCTCAGGTTCCTTCAATTTATCCAGGTCCCATCTCCTTATTTTCCTACCTTTTTGTAGTTTCTTCAGTTTCAGCCTACAGTTCATAACCAACAAGTTATGGTCAGAGTCTATATCTGCCCCTGGGTACCTCTTACACTGTAGAAGCTGATTCCGAAATCTATGTCTTACCATTATAAAATCTATCTGGTATCTTCCGGTGTCTCCTGGTCTCTTCCACGTATACAACCTTCTTTTGTGATTCTTGAACCAGGTGTTCGTTATAACTAAATTATGTTCTGTGCAAAATTCTACCAGGCGGCTTCCTCTTTCATTCCTTTTGCCCAGACCATATTCACCTACTATCTTCCCTTCCCTTCCTTGTCCTACTACCGAATTCCAGTCTCCCATAACAATTAAGTTTTCCTCTCCCTTAATTGTCTGAATAATTTCCTTTAGCTCCTCATATATTTTTTCGATTTCCTCATCATCGGCAGAGCTAGTTGGCATATAAGCCTGTACTACTGTTGTCGGTGTTGGCTTCGTATCTATCTTGACAATGATAACTCGATCACTGTGCTGGTCATAGTAGTTTACCCGCATTCCTATTTTCTTATTCATTATCAATCCTACTCCTGTGATACCCCCAACTGATTTTGTATTTATAATCCTGTACTCACCTGACCAGAAATCCTGTTCATCCTGCCACCGAACTTCACTAATCCCCACTATGTCTAACTTCAACCTATCCATTTCCCTTTTTAAATTTTCTAATTTTCCTACTCGATTAAGGGATCTAACATTCCACGCTCCGACCCGTAGAATGCCAGCATTGTCTTTCCTGATGATCACATCCTCCTGAGTAGTCCCCGCCCGGAGATCCGAATGGGGGACTATTTTACCTCCGGAATATTTTACCCGAGAGGATGCCATCATCATATGTTCATACAATAGAGCTGCATGTCCTCGGGAACGGTAACGGCTGTAGTTTCCCCTTGATTTCAGCCGTTCACAGTAGCTGTGTGGCAAGGCCACATTAGCTGATATTACAAGGCCAGCTCAGTCAATCATCCAGACTGTTGCCCCTGTAACTACTGAAAAGGCTGCTGCCCCTCTTCAGGAACCACACGTTTGTCTGGCCTCTCCACAGATACCCCTCCACTGTGGTTGCACCTACGGTACGGCTATCTGTATCGTTGAGGCACGCAAGCCACCCCACCTTGGCAATGTCTGTGATTCATGGGGGTGGGTTGCTATACTACACAGTGGAATTGATTCAAAGTTTTCCGCTGCTGCGGCACCTGTATCATACTGTTCCAAAATCTGTTCAACTTGGTGAAACGATAGATCTGACATTTTTAGAATCTTTTTCCCTAAGTCTACCGTCAGGAATATTATAGACAAGAGTATCATGTAACATGGCATCTGAATACAAAGCTTCACATGAAGATTTAAATTTACACTTCCTAGTGAGACCTTGAAGATCTATTATCCACTGCCTCTATGTTTGGTTCGGATTTTTTCTACATCTGAAGAACTGATACCTTGCGGCCACTACATTGATTTGCTGTTCATAATATGCCGCAAGGGCTCCTATCACTGAATCGTAAGAAAGTTCTGAAGGCTCTGTGGTGGGAAACAGTTTTTTCACAAGACGGAACACTGGGGGGCCTATACATGATAACAAAAATTGAAGGTTGACAGTACCTTGTATCATGTGCACTGTGGCGTAGGCGTAGGCGTAGGCTGTTGTAGCCATTCCGACCAGTCGTCTTCTTTTTCGTCATATTGTCGGAATGGCGAAATTACTGGAGGTGATGGCTGCTGCATCGGTACTTGCGTATTTTGAGACAGGTGCGGCCAGAAGTTGTTGTACTATAGACAGCAGCAATGTGATTTGTTGGCTCTGAAACTGAAACAGTTGCATTAGCTGCAGTGCATCGAGCGCAGGAAGCTGCGGCACCGGCAGCGGTGGCCGGCGGGACTGAGGCGCTCCAGTCATGGTCTGCATGGCCACTGCGGTCTGGGGTTCGAATCCCTCCTCAGGCATGGATATTTGTGCCGTCCTTAGTATTACCTAGATCATAAGTAGTTTGTAAGTTTAGGGACTGATGACCCCGTAGTTAAGTCCCATAAGCTATACAAACATTTGAACATTTTTGAAGCTGCGGCGCAGGCACAGTGGAAGGGTTAGTAGCATTGTCCATGGTGCAAAAACAGTTACAAGAAGTTACAAGAAGCAAAAATATAGAAATTGACACTGCCTTGCAATAGAAGTCACAAGATTATTTACTTGCTTTGCCGAGGCTTGGAAGAAGGCAAAATTAATAGCGCAGAAATTTAACAACACGTCGCAATGTCGGTGGTTGTAGTCCTCATCGCCATTTGTTGTGACCTTTTCACCTTTCGTTGTTTCATTTTTTTCTGCCATTAGTTGAGTACTCATCCCGGTCTAGTTGTCAGGAAAGGTACTGGTGCAGGTTTTGATGTCAACTGTAACAACTATTCAGATTAATAATACAAGTTTTATTGACTGAAAATGATAATACTCAACTTTAGAACATATGTCTGTTTCTTCTTTCTTCTCGCGGCGGCGTCTGTATGATGCTAGTTGCACTGAGACCTAATGACTGCTGCTATTTATGACTTAGTACTGACCTAGTTCTGTCTAGTAACTGACGGGTGTCCAGACGTATGTCGGCCTAGATATAGCCACTTGTAGAGGGCGCGTATCTTCGGTTATGCCCTGGAGGATGCGTGGCATCTGCTTGTGATTGGCTTTTGGTCGATCGCTGCCTTCTCCACAATCGTTCTCTTACGTCTGGCATGTGGCATTGACTTTACGCCACAACTGTTAGGAATATTGATGCTCCAGCATACCTATTAGCTAAACACCTTAAAGAGATACTTAGTCATTATGTTGGCAAATGTCCACGTCACATCAGAAACTTGGTGGATTTTGTGGAGCGTCTAAGACACCTTAGGCTCTCGACGTGTGACCTACTGGTGAGCTTTGATGTTTTTTTCCCTTTTCACCAGAGTGCCTCTACAAGATTCACTAGAACTTAGTGGACGGATCTTTGATGTAAAGATCTCCAACATTTTCAGGCACGTACTGACATCAACTTTCTTTTTGATGTTCTTACTATGAGCAGACAGGAGTGGCCATAGGGAGTCCACTATCTTCAGTTGTCGCAAAGTTGTACATGGAGCAACACGAGGAAGTAGCTCTAGTGTCAGCTGAATGGAAAGCAACCTGTTTATTCAGGTATGTCGATGATACATTCGTTGTATGGCCTCATGGAAGAGAGAAATTAAATCAATTCCTGGACCATCTCAATTCCTGACACCAGAATATAAAGTTCACTATGGAAGTGGAAGGCAAGGGTTCCCTTTCTGAATGTTCTGGTTAGAAGAGGATCTCATGGGACACTGGGGCACAGTGTTTTCCGCAAGAAGACGCACACCGACTTATACCTTCATGCAGACAGCTCCCACCATCCGGCACAAACCATCGGTGTGCTGAAAACGCTGGAACACAGGGCGCACACTCTTTCAGACAGTGAGAGTCTAAATGAAGAACCTGAGCAATTAAATACTGTATTCCGAAAGAATGGCTACACAGAGTGGCAAATTTGGAGATCCCTACGTCACACACCAACTGCACCACCGGCGGAAACAGTTGAACTTCAGGGGGATATTGTCATTGCATTTCTTCCATATTGTGGCGCACTATCCAGCAAGGTAGGGCGAATTCTAAGAAAACACCAAGTGAAGACGGTTTTCCGCCCACCAGCCAAAACTAAGGCTTTAAGGATGACCTGGGTCTACGTAAATTCGGAGTTCATGAGATCCCATGCCAATGCGGCAAGGATTACATTGGTCAGACGTTGCTTACTGTCGAAGATCGCCATAGTGAGCATCAGAGACAGACAAGATTACAACAGCCAAACAAATCGGCAGTCGCAGAACACTGTCTTTCTGAATTACATAGCATGGACTACAGGAATACGAGAATTCTGACCCAGACGTCTAGCTTCTGGGACTGTATAATTAAAAAGACTCCATCGAGATCCGAGTGAGGGAACCGCAGATTAATTGTGACAGTGGCTACACACTTAGTGAAACATGGAAACCTGCACTCAGCATAATTAAGATTGACGCATAATCAACTGACGTCGGCTACAGAGCAGACGCCACCAGCGGACACCGTTGGGCGCGGACGTCATAGGGAGTGAGGTACCACGAAGACGCCGCCAGCAGACGTCGCCGGGCGCGGACGGCGTTTGAAACAGCGGAGGGAGGGAGGAGAGAAAAGCATCGCTATCGCTCCTAGGCAGTCAGTTCGTCAGAGCACCTGATGATAGCAACAGTTTTGGTTGCTGAAATATTGTGCCAGTTTGACACAGGGATCCGGCTGCACACCTGTGAACTTTTGCAAACAGTTTGAAAACATTTTTTTCCAATAAACTTAGCCAAAGCCTTGTAGACAAACAAAAATTACACAAAGCGATATGTAGCTTGAGGAGGGCTAAGCAAGAGGCGTTCAACAAATTCAAAAGTAAAGTTCTATGTACCAACTTGGCTGAAAATCTTAAAATTTTGGTCGTCTGTCAAAACTGTAGGTGGATCAAAACAAAATGTCCAGACACCTTGAGACGAAAATGGTACTCAGACAGAGGATGACACACACTAAGGGCTGAAATACTAAATGTCTTTTTCCAAAGCTGTTTGACAGAGGAAGACTGCACTGTAGTTCCTTCTCTAGATTATCGCACAGATGACAATATTGCAGATATCGAACTTAATGACAGAGGGATAGAAACAATTAAAATCGCTCAAAAGAGGAAAGGCGACCCCCACCCGATTTTTGCAGCAGTGTACCTTAGGTCTATAGAAGAGCGTAGCGTTCCAAAAGATTGTAAAATGGCGCAGGTCAACCCAGTTTTTAAGAAGGGACGTCGAACAGATGTGCAGAACTATAGGCCTATATCTCTAACGTCGGTCAGTTATAGAACTTTGGAACACTTATTATGTTCCAGTATAATGATTTATCTGCAGAATAGAAAACTACTCTGTAGGAATCGGCATGGGTTTTGAAAAAGGTGATCCTGTGAAACGAGCTCGCGCTATTTGTCCAAGAGATTTAGAGGGCCGTAGACACATGTTCCCAGGTAGATGCCGTGTTTCTTGACTTCCACATGGCGTTTGATACAGTTCCCCACAGTCGTTTAATGAACAAAGTAAGAGCATAAAGGCTATCGGACCAGTTGTGTGAATGGATTGAAGAGTTCCTAGATAACAGAACGCAGCATGTCATTCTCAATGGAGAGAAGTCTTCCAAAGTAAGAGTGATGTCAGGTGTGCCTCAGGAGAGAGTCGTGGGAGCGTTGCTATTCACAATGTATGGAAATGACCTTGTGGGTAACATCGGAAGTTCACCGAGGCTTTTTGCAGATGTTGCTGTAGTATATAGAGAGGTTGTAACAATGAAAAATTGTATTGAAATGGAGCAGGATCTGAAACGAATTGAGGTATGGTGCAGGAAATGGCAATTGAATCTCAATTTACACAAGTGTAATGTACTACAGATACATAGAAAGATCCTTTATCATTTAGCTACACTATAGCAGGTCAGCAACTGGAAGCAGTTAATTCCATAAATTATCTGGGAGTAGGCATTAGGAGTGATTTAAAATGGAACGACTATATAAAATTAGTCGTCGGTAAAGCAGATATCAGACTGAGATTCTTTGGAAGAATCCTAAGGAAATGCAGTCTGAAAACAAAGGAAGTAGATTACAGTACACTTGTTTGCCCACTGCTTGAATACTGCTCAGCAGTGTGGGATCTGTACCAGGTTGGGTAGATAGAGGAGGTAGAGAAGATCCAATGGAGAGCAGCACGCTTCGTTACAGGATCATTCAGTTATCGTGAAAGCGTTACGGAGGTGATATTTAAACTCCAGTGGAAGACTGCAAGAGTGACGCTCTGTAGCTCGTTGCAGGCTTTTTTCGAAGTTTCGACAACATACCTTTACCGAGAAGTCTAGCAGTATATTGCTCCCTCCTACGTATATCTCACGAAGAGATCATGATGATAAAATCAGTGAGATTAAAGCCTACACAGAGGCATACCGACAATCTTTCTTTCCGCGAACAATACGATACTGGGATAGAAGGGAGAACCGATAGTGGTACTCAAGATACCCTCCGCCACACACCGTCAGGTGGCTTGCGGAATATGTATGTAGATGTAGAAATACAAGGAACACAAACAAAAGGCAGATGAAAAGCGACAATTGGCAACACTACACATTGTAAATGAACCGTCACAAAATGAGTACAGAGAAATGTTGATATAAATTTGTTAATCAAGAACCGAAATATACATACACCTGGAGGATACACACACACAGCTCCATGAAGATACACACAGTGTTTTGTCCTTCCCGGCATATTTTTCAAGGAAAGGATCTACTCAGGACGGTTGGAATGCGTGGACAGGTAAAACAGCTATACAGATTAGTAATACGTGTTTTATTTACTAATGTATACACAGTTAGTCAACTTAGTCTGTCCTTTCTCGCGGAGGCGTCTTCTTCCTCGATGCTAGCTGCGCTCACTAATAGTTACTTCCTATTTCAGAGTCGAGTTCAGATGTGCCCTTCCAGAAGCATGTCGGCCTAGATATAGCTGCTTGTAGAGGGCGGACTTCTCCGTTGCTCCTTCCAGGAGGCGCGGCCCCAGCGATCGTTTTCGTGCGTCTGGCGTGTGGCGTTGAACTTACGCCACAACATAGAGTAACTAAAAAAACCGTAAGTAATACTAAAATTCATGGAGGTAAAAAGAGGGGAGAGGGCATGACGTCACAAACTTGAAGCTTACTGAAACCTAGCTCCGCCATTACAGTTTGATCAAAACATTAGTTTTGTGCCGAGCTGACGTGTATAGTTGTCGAATGTTTGCAATTGATAATGTCTATGTGCGTTGTTTATGGTTGTACTAGCAGTTTTGACACTAGTAATAAGTTTAAGGAAATCACGTTCCATTTGAGCCTTTCGAAAATACAAACATGGCTGCCGACTGGCTTCAAACAGCCTCCTTTTACCTCCTTGAAAAAATTATATTAACTTCGCTAAAACTCGTACTGCAGAAGTTGTTTCTAACCTGGTAGGTCAGAATTTAAGAAATTGTAACATAGCAAATATTGATAACTGTCCTCCTGTGAACCATAAAAGAATATTATTTATAACTGTTCTGCAATATAGAGGGTGTCCCAGCTATCTTGTCCACCCAAAATATCTCTGGAACAATAACAGCTATTGGAAAACGACTTTCACTGGTATCAATGTACGGCTGGGGCCCATGAATGTACATGTTTGGAAACATTCTAAAACGAAAACAAATGTGTTTTTTAACACAAACTTATGTTTTTTTTTTAAATGGACACCCTTTATTTTTCGTCAGCAATCCATAGCATGACAAATCACATAAACAATAGCGTTGATTGCATCAGGCGAGAACCCCAGGCTGCTCAGGACGTGCGCTAGCCGCGCGTTTCGCGTATTTCAAGCGTTAACTTCTCGTCGCAATATCTCGGGATGTAATTGGAATATTGCGATGCAATCAACGCTATTGTTTATGTGATTTGTCATGCTATGGATTGCTGAAGAAAAAATATAGGGTGTCCATTTAAAAAAATATAAGTTTGTGTTAAAATACACATTTGCTTTCGTTTTAGAATGTTTCCAAATATGTACATTCATGGGCCCCAGCCGTACATTGATATCGGTGAAAGTCGTTTTCCAATAGATGTTATTGTTCCAGAGATATTTTGGGTGGACAAGATAGCTGGGACACCCTATATATATAATATGTGTTACAGAACACTGATTGTGCTTCACAAATAAAGATGAGAAATGGGTATGGCACAAGAAACGCCTTTCATTTAGTTGCAAAAGACGAAAATACACGTCCACCAATTTTGAAAAAAAAAAATTCAATTAAATTTTGGAACATGGTCTAGGAAAGAAGTTACAGAATGTATCTGTAATCAGTAGTCTGAACTATCACATTGACGTCATTCACGTCACAAAATTATCCAATACTACTGTCGTCGAGAGTAATATATACAGAAAGAACATTCTGCAGACTTTTCTGCCCTGGGTAATCCATAGTTACATGCACGCCTTTCATTATCTCGCCTAGTGAACAGGATTTAAGTAAAGCAGGTGAACTGTTGACAAATCGCCACAGTGAATTAAATACTAAGCGTTTAAGTGACCTGCTGCTCAGTGATAATCTATATCTATAAATGTGAATGTCTGTTCATTGTACGCTTATCACGTCCAAACGACAAGACGCAGAGACTTAAATATTTGAACAGTTACTAATTTATATCTGAGGAAGGTTTTAGGCACGGTTTTATAGCGATCTGATAAATATGTAGTGCTGTGAAGAATATAACGCGAAATGCGGAACAATAATTACTCTTTGAAAATGATTTTATTGGTTATATTGTTCCTTGAGGGTTGATAATGATAAAAGGGTGGAGTATATTGGGATGGAAAGTTATCGGTGTACATAAA
Source organism: Locusta migratoria (assembly GCA_026315105.1). Lineage (NCBI taxonomy): Eukaryota > Metazoa > Arthropoda > Insecta > Orthoptera > Acrididae > Locusta > Locusta migratoria. Next base: position 675,134,776 of record CM048755.1, read on the forward strand.
ATTCTATGTATGTGTTCAAAAATGTTCAAATGTTTGTATAGTCTATGGGACTTAACTACGGGGTTATCAGTCCCTAAACTTACAAACTACTTACGAACTAGGACGGCACAAATATCCATGCCCGAGGGGGGATTCGAACCCCCGACCGTAGTGGCCGTGCAGACCTTGACTGAAGGGCCTTAGTCTTCTCGGCCACCGCGGCCGGCTATGTATGTGTGTGTGTGTGTGTGTGTGTGTGTGTGTGTGTGTGTGTGTGTGTGTGTGTTAATATTTCGCTCTGCAGCGAAAAATACAGAACGCAAACGAATGGTCTATGTGTAATTGTTGTCCGAAGTCTCCCGTTGTACACCATAGCAGTTGCATACCGATAGCTATAAGGGGGTGGAAGATATGGTGGTCGAAAGTCGTCAAATTATTAAAAAAAATTGGACTGAAGGCCAGCGATGACGTTTGCGACTCTATAGCAAGGAGGTTACATACAGCGAAATATGATGCCACAGACCATATCTTTGGCCTATGAGTGCTACAATGTTTTCATCTCTTTCTCTGTAAGGATAAGCATACGAATAAGGAAATATAAGAATAAATAAACAAAGCAGTAAAAACGAAATTTCTTTTAATACATCTCTTTAAAAAAATCGATTTGACGTTTAGCGCATTACATAAAGTGATCGATCTGTGATATTATTACAATCATTATTGTTGAATTTCGTGATTGGAGTCTTCGAAACGAGTGCAGTTTTACGTGTAATTTGATCTACACTACTTACTTTCCTGATAATGATGATTGAAAATGTTTGTTTCTGAAGAAGGTATTGTATTTCATTTCATCCTTCAAAACCAGTCTCATAGCACACACACTGCTGAACCAACACGCGAGCGGAGCCGCGGTATTAAGCTAGTAACTATAAAAATATGTTATCATGCTGCGAATAGCTGAACAGTATTAAGAGCCACACCTGTAAATATATAACTTCATAAATAAATCTTGATCTATGTTACAGGCAGAATAAATCTTCTGTTTGCAAATGCATTTTATTTTCGTTATGTAGCACTTTATTCATGTGACATAAATGCATTCAGGAACATTACTTTTGTGTTAAAATAAGGCAAAGATAGGAGAGGCAGCAAAGGCTGGAGAGAGAGAGAGAGAGAGAGAGAGAGAGAGAGAGAGAGAGAGAGAGAGAGAGAGAGAGAGAGAGAGAGAGATATGTTGGATGTGTGTACCGAACAGCGGGGTGTGGTGAGGCGAGTTGTGTTGTGGTGGGTCGAGGTGAAACGAGCTGAGGCAAGACTCCAAATGACCGGTCATGCCTAGTTACGCGCGTGCCCGAGATACGCAGTGAATAAGTGACCGAGTCGAGTCACACAAGCCCAGTCACAGGCGGCTCCATCCTGCCTTAACCGGGTGAGCCGTAACCGGCCAAACATAGGATGCTGCTGCGTTAATCCGCTCTTACTACCTATTCCTTATATATAGTTAAGATCATATTGGATTTCAGTCTACTGTATTACCTGTTTTCTATAAAACATTAGCAGTAATATAGCTTAACCTACTAGAATACTTACCAGTACAATGCATTTGGTATGTACATTGACAGCTGCATACTCGTACTTGCACATTTCCAACACCACATAATTAGTACCCACTGTCTTATGATCTCCAGCAGACAGCAAGTATGTGGAGCATGTTTAGATCTCTCTTGTCACACTGCACTTAGATCCCGTTTACCAATATTCTACCATTTCATTAAAGGGTCACTACTGATCTACACTCCTCTCTGCTCTCTTGGTCAAATTTACACATGTATGAACCATTATCCACAGTAAATGACTAAAATGTTTTTAGCATTCTGTCTAACATCGTACACAGAATAAATGTTTTGTCTTTCAGTTTCATGTTAGCATAACTTCTTACTGTCAGATACTTTATCATTGAAGCTGAAACGAACATCCCGAGATCCAAGAGTCCTACAATGTTTGTATGCCGCTTCCTGCAATACGAATAAAGTACAGGGCTCTGAAATGTATGTTAAATCACAGCTCCAACTCTAACAGTGTTTGGGTATCTCAGTCCACAGGCCAGAGGAAATCACATCACACCCTACAGATCCATCCCTAATACAGCTTCTTGCCGTTCTTTCTATTGTCAACGATATTAGCTCTGCACTGTAAATTTCAAGTACAATACAGGACATTCTATTTCTACCAATTTACACCAGGACCAACAATACTGACAGTATTTGATAACGGATAGAAGGTCTTGTGTTATCAGAGTCACGAGCTGTTTGATGCAGCAAAGATACCACACATTATCTCCAACATAAATTGGAAAACACCATCATACTGGGACAATGTGAATATTACTCTAACTTATACATCATACTCCCCAATAACACTTCGCCTTGTGTAAACAAGACTAGATTCCTCCCTAGATTAGTGCATGCGCACTGTTATTACATATGTTTATGTCAGTGCTCCTGCTTAGAGTACAACAGCTATAACCACGTAAGAAATATGAGAGCTTTGTGGTGACATGCCATACATTTAGGAAGACACAAAGAGTTTGCGTATCATTTATCTTCAGTGCAAGAGGTGTGAAACGTAAGTCAGAAACATTTTTAAGTGATCTGCACATAGAATGCCGACGCTAGTAATTTTAAGGTATTTCAACACTCTACATAGTGTTGGTGAAATGTATAACAACACAATTGGTTGATGGTAAACTGTAGCACAGTACCCCCAACTACAACCAGTACAAGGACATTCGATACTGCTTGATAATCTACTTTGACATTCTTACAGCACACATGAGAAAATGTTGTGAACTATGTTGCAAAGCAGTCCCTTCTGTGGTGTGACACCTGTATTACACTAGGGTATAGGTTTGTTTATTTAGAAAAATGTTAACATTTTTGTAAAGCTATGGGACCAAACTGCAGTGATCATCAGTCCGTAAACTTACATACTACTTTAACTTATGCTAGGGTCAAAACACACACCCATGGCCTGAGGGAGGGCTCGAATCTCCAATGGGGAGCAGATGCACACTATGTAGCAAGGTGCCTTAGAGTCCTTCTCAACACACTGATCGTGCAGTGCCATTGTTTAAGTGGGGTGTGCCAACTGTAAAGTCCTACAGTACATGCATGCATGCTGAATAGAGGAGCAAAACCTCAATGTTTGATGACACAAGAAATTTCCGAAAGAATTTTGAAAGTGATTAATAGTTGGCAATACCCCACAGACATAAAGACTGTCACCATCACCCACCACACTAACATAATTTTCGAAATCTGCGCTGATTTTCAGAATTCCCGTTCAAACTGATCAAATAAATGGAAACAATTACCATTACTACCATATCTTTCCCATCCAGCATTCTAGCACACAATTATCGAATTTCCCGCCAAATTCCAAGTGGGGGATGGGAGGGGGGTAACATCTCATCTCCATCAAGGAGAAGAGTCAGAAGGAACAATGAATTCGCTCACTTACACCTTGGATATTTCTGCAATGCTGCTTTCCATCCCTGAGTGAGTGGTTTGGTTATTAATAGAATAGCTGTGAATACCCCCCTCCCCCACCCACACACACACACACACACACACACACACACACACACACACACACACACACACACACACACACTTTCACCTAGAAAGAGGGAGGAGACAGAGTCATAGAGGGAGGGGATGATATAGATCAATTAATAAAATAGCAGGTCAGGAGTGGAAGGGGAGGGGGATGATTCATGGGGTGGGTGGAAGAGGGAGCCGCAAAAAATGAAAATTGCGCTCGTTCAAGAGTCGTTAGAAAACTAAAAATGTGCCAGAACCGGCTCAAGCCTACTACTCCCTTCGCCTAGAGAGCTTATATAGGCTCTCAACTGTGCTTGAGACGGGGCTGTCACCCAGCAGCTGAGCATGAAATGAAGCATTCACATTGTCTATCAAATTCGTGTGTACTGGGCCCTTCAGGCAATGACGTCATGCCAGTGGCACATGTGCAGAAACACCCTGAAAGGAGCACACCAAGGGATGTGCTCCTGACGCTGGTGCCAAGTTTCTCGGAGTTCAGACGAAAAGCAATGTAGCTTAGCGGGTTAGATTTAAGTACAGTTTATTTAATATGACCACATCCATATTACGTTTAAATATATTCAAACAAAAATAATTAATAAATGGACAAGGAGTCATAAATTAGGGTGTTTAGTGCTGTTATACGTAACCTGCCACTGGAGTGAAAAGGAGACATGAGTGTAGACCATATATAAGCTTTGGTAGTTTGAAGCCACGCAGACCTAAGAACATAAACAACAAAAGTTTTGTCCACTTTTCACTTTGCCCCACACCGAAGTGTCAGTCTTGAAAGGAGATGAAGGTGACTGAAGAGCCAGACATCACACCAGAGAAAGAAGGGGAGAGTGTCAATGTGAGAGAGAAAGAATGGAATAAATACAGTAATAGAGAAACCGTTATAGTGGCAGAGACTAGAATGTAGTAAGGAAGAATGAGATAAATTGATCAAGATAGTGGGTGAGAAAGGCAATAGAAAGTGGCAGTAGGAGAAAAGCTGACAATCACTACGTTTACCGTTTACATGTAACACATCTTCTGGAAAACGAAAACCGAATTCCGTAAACTGTTTTTTTGCTGTCGTGTTTACATGTTAAAGTTTGAAGCGGATTTGCCAGCCAGGTCAGATATGGCGTCTGGAAAACAGCTGTTTCAGTTCTTGTTCTTACACTTTTAGTCAGCAGATTCGCTGTATTTCTTTACTTATATAGGCAGATTCATATCCATACTTCTCTTTCATTGCAGAAAAAGTAACTCAATACTAGCCAAAAATTCTTTGCAAGAAGACACGATTTGACAAGCCAAGCACGTCCATAAACGGTTGCGTTTACAAGGGCATGAAAATCGATTGTGGAAGTGGAAAACGGCGTTTTAGAAGCAGATTTCCAGCATTGTTTTTGGAGTGTTTAGATGACCAAAGGAACTCTGAATATCATTTATGGGAGCCCATGTAAACAGGGTATGGGGTGAATGGGAAAGAGATGTACGTAGACAGTGCCAGTCCAAGGGACATATGTACCAAGACTTCGATGCAAAGAAAACCTGCATATAAATATTTCTGAGTGAGAAGAGCGCAAATACATTAGCATCCAAAAATTTTTGGTGAAGAAGGCAGAATGAGCACTGAGGCAGCACTTTAAAATTTGTTTGTTCAAATGTTTGTAATTCTATCGGACCAAACTGCGTGGTCATCAGTCCGTAGCTTACAAACTACTTAAACCTAAGTAAACTAAGGAAAACACACACACCCATGCCCCAGGGAGGACTCGAACCTCCACGGCGAGCAACCGCGCGCTCCGCAGCGAGACGCTTTAGACCGCTCGGCTACTCCACCGCGGCGAGACAGCACTTTGTTCATGTCGATACTTTACATGAGTTTCCAGAATGTCCGACAGACTTTCTATGGGGGTTCGAGAGAGGTAATTTTGCAGGACGAGGGGGCAGTGTTCAGTATACCAGTGACACATTCTAGTAGCCTGATGATCTCTGCTATTGTCCTGTTGAAAAATAGGTGTATGAATATGATAATCATCATGCAGATGTTGACTGACAGTTCCCATTGCAATGTTTTCTCTCTAACAAGTAGAGACAGAACTCATTCCTGCTTGGAGCAATTCTTTTGAATCACAAGCCATGAAATATGTTTTCGGGCCGTCTTCGACAGGCTCTTTTTCCCACAAAAATGCTGACGTCACCTTTCATGGCAAGTAAAAGAAAATAAAAGATTAAGGTATGGGTGAACTATTAAGTGTTCACTGTTTGAACACCGGATCTGAACTAGTACATGTCCACAGTCTGACCACCGAATCTGAACTCGTATATGTTCACAGTCTGAACACCCAGTCTGAACTGAACTTCGTCAGCGTGACCCGCGTCGGCTTCTCTCGCTATGGCCAAAACATGGCCGACGCGCATCGTCTGCCGTTTTGTTAGTATTTTGTTCTCATTTATAGTTGATTTTTATCCATTTTATTATGACATATGTAGCTTAACATTGAGGGATTCCCTACTCAGAATTTTATCTTTGTTCTACAATTAGTTTATTAAATATTAATTAAAATATGATCGTGTTTTGGCGGCCGACCGCCTTATACATCAGCCAATCAATGTGATGTACAAGCAACTCGGGGATCTTTGCTACATTCCTTCCCACGGTAACCGAACCTCCTGGTAGCTTTTTAAATGCCAAAAATATATCCTTTTCGGTAGTGTGACCGGTAAGCGGCACAACCTTTACCAGCTCTTCTTTTGTTTCAAAATATTCAAAGGCCATTCTTACAAAACGGCCAACTGAGCTGTATCAACTATATCAGTTGATTCGTCAAATTGTAAGGAAAAATAACGACAACGATCAAAGTCAGGTTTAAGTTGTGAAACTACATCAGAGCTTGATTACATGTTGGAATTGGTGCTCCACGACTGTATTTGATTTGTGGAAGTTCTTTCAGCAATCACTCGTAAAATTATATCTATTTATTCGCAAATCTAGATTTCGACCACTGTGTGGTCATTATCAATGCTTAAAAACAATTAAAATACTTAAAACATCTTGACCTCCATGTTGGAGGTGTCAAGATGTTTTAAGTATTTTAATTGTTTTTAAGCACTGATAATGACCCCTCAGTGGTCGAAATCTAGATTTGCGAATAAATAAATATATTTTTACGGCTGATTGCTGAAAGAATTTCCACATATGTCAGAGCTCATAGTTTCAACTCTTCGCATCATTGTATTAGCAGAAAGCTGAACAGATTTATTAGCAGACATAATCTCGACTTTGTTTTTGAAGTTGTCAAATAATGTATCTACAGCTTCCAAAAATGCAGCTTTAATTAACTCACCATCTTCGAACAGTTTATGTTGGGCGATAACCTTGGAAACCCGGAATGACGCTTCTGTGGCTGCCTGGTAGCTTCTCACACTACCTGTACCGTCTGTCAGCTACTGGTTCTAACATGCTGTACGGAAGTGATTCTCTTATCTGAATATGATGGCTGTAAGCCAGAAATATTACAGTACCCAGGTGCTACATAACTGCTTGCACTCACGCTGAACAGTCCGCTCCACAACAATAACTTACAGCAACGTTACACAGTTCCCCATCTCCAACATTTCCCAACCGGGGCACCAGAACATGGTGGTACCCCCCAGCACCCGCTTCCAGCTCGGTAACCAACTTTTAAGGCCTCCCCCACCCTCTTTTTGGCGCTCTTCCCTCCCACTCTGAGTCCCTTTTTTATTTTGGCACGCCCCCTCTCCCCTCCCCCCCCCCCCCCTCATCGGGGGTCCGTCACCTTGTCTTGCAAACGATTTGGCGCCTTTCTGCGAGTAGCGCCTGGGACACTGGGACAGATACACCCCCCCCCCCCCCCCTCGGACCTGGGACTGACTTTACACAATGTATCACTGCGGCCAAAAACGAGTTGCTGTGTTTGCTACCCTGTAACGACCTTACATCCACCCATTTTTACGTACAATGTCTACTTGAAACGTAAATGTTTCACTGACCACTGCTGCTTCATGCTCACGTAAATGAAGCGCGGTTCAGCAAGTGACTCATCACTGCGCCACGTGTAAAGCCTCTCAATACCAAGTGTGGGGAGCGGAGGTACTTTATTCCCATCATCTGAAAATATTGCCATCTACTCATGTAAATTATACTTCAAAATTTTGGGGAAAAAATGTATTTCCTGAAGACATCTGCCAGATTTCATAAATGTTTTACATTTTCAGCTGAATTTAACCCGGAAATTTAAGTTTTAGTAGTAAATGTTATCAGTGGATGTCATATTCAATACTTTTAGTTTCAAGTCCGTATTTACACATCGGCATCTCTTCAAAACGTATATTGTGCGTAAAAATCAACAACAATATACACTTTATTAAAAGTGAGTTGTCAGTCCTACGACTGCGCTAAAAGTTATTTTGTGGTGCTATGCATTAGTACATCTTTAAAAAGTGTGTTTTTACGACAAATTAATAACAATTATTTTTTTTTACATGTGGCGTTTATTACGAAAGAACAGACGTCAACTTCTTATCCTGCAGTTGTTATTCTTTCATATTCACAGAATAAATGACATTAACTGCGAATGGGCGAAGCTGACAATCTGTACCCAGCCGGGATTCGAACCAGTCTCCCGCTTTGTAGGCAGTTTCGCTGACCACTACACCACTGGGGGCGCAGTGATCACCGCACCTGCAAGGACTACCAAAGCACGCCTCCCGTCAGGCACAAATTTCCAGGTCTACCCTGCCCACAGAACTCAAACTCGTAGTCACTTTGTACTAATTCCCGTAAGAGTAAGGGCCCCAAACGTGCCCACACCTCCCTACTAACGAAAGAACTGGAGGCGTGCTTAGGTAGTCCTTGCAGGTGCTGTGGTCACTGTGTCCCCAGTGTTCAGTTAGTCTTGCTTGCGACGCGGTAGAGCTAGCACGTCTATGAGAGCTCCGGGTCAATAGCGTTTGTTTACATTGTGTACGTGTGGTTCGTCGTATTAACTTCAAGTTCTTGTTTTCGAGTTTTCGCTTGTCTCTCTATTAGTATTCGGCTTTACTGTGTATTGCGTTTTATTTGCAGTTAACCCTTTCGGTTTAATTTGCATAATGGCTCCAACCGTTCCGAGGAAGAATACACTGCAGTTTGAATTCGATAAAATTACCCGAGCTGTTCAACCGATTTCAGTAGAAATTCACTCTTGGATCTGCGATACGTTTGAAATTACCAGTGAACGCGTGGACACGGCGTACTATGATTTGGATCTCTACTGCTTTTTCGTGAAACTGATCAATCCTGTTCAAATGGAACGACTGCTGCTTAAATATGGTGGGAGTGCCGAGTTCAGACACCGCGACGGAACGGTGAGTACTGTGCAAATTGCAAACGCTGCTATAGAGTTCACAAATGTCCGTATCTTTAATTTGCCACCGGAAGTAGAGGATAGGGAGTTGGCTGAAATCTTGCGGCAATACGGCCAGGTTAAGAGTATTCGTCGTGAAAAATGGTCCAGTATCCATAGATTGCAGTGTTACAGCGGAGTTCGTTCTGTAGAAATGCATATGAAGCACAACATCCCGTCTCGAATTATGGTTTGTGGTTACAGGGCACAAGTTTTGTAAAACGGACAGGTTATTACTTGTTATATTTGCCATGAAAGTGGATACATACGAGAGGAATGCCCCAAACGTGCGGTAGTGTTGAAACCGACACTGAAGCAACGCCAGAAACTAACACTAGCTGATTTATTACCAGACAATAGGCAAAGTTCGGACGCAATACCAGGATCCGCTGCGAATGTGACTGATAATCCGCCGTCCATCCGACCAGAATTTCCTCCGTTACCCACTAAACCTGACGGGGATCACAACCCCTTAAAACCTGCCCTGTCTTCAGTGTCGACGTAAGACTTGTGACTCAAGTAGCGGGGAAGAGGAAACCCGGAAAACGACTCATATTGCTTCAAGTGCTGTAGTTACTCCTATGGAGGTTGTAGATATGGTCAATACTAACACCGTGTTGCAAAGTCAAACTTCTCAGCCTACGGAGCAGAAATTGGTTTCTTTACCCGAGACGCCATTGCTGCCAACCCCGCAGCTGCATGCGCAACAAGTACCGATAGTGCCGGACACGCCACCCGTTGTAAACAACGCGGTTGTCAACCTGAGCGAAGCGACGCGCGAAGTAAATAAACACGTCACCGAGGCGAGCGTCTGCCTGCAAGCCGTCGCTAGGCAACAGCAGGGCGGCGCTACACAGCACAACACGGAACCTGCCTCCACACCGCACGATACCGCTAATGTCGTGCAGCAGCCAGATTTCAAATCAGCACTTCCAGAATCGCAAACCGAAAGCCACGAGGAGGCGTGTGCCGAACACGTGGCAAATGTGACCAGGACACAGGACGTACAACGTGACCCCCCTTCGGTAGTCCCCACAATAGCACCTACCGTCAGTGGAAGGCTCAAAAAGAAGTATCAGCCGAATGTCAATACACCTCGCAACAAGAATAAAAATAAAAATATGTTTGAAGACCCTAGGGAGTCGAACAAATCAGACACTAGGGCCGAGACGAACATGGAGTGGTGGCAACATGATGGCGATCAGATAAACTTGAAGTAATTCCGTAGATTTTCCCAGCGTAATATTATTTGTTGTTCTTCACGGGTTTGCGGCCGGATTAAGTCGATCTTCTGATACGATATTTCGGCGGTCCACCTGGCCGCCATCTTCAGGTATGACTGGTGCACAATCACGCCGGAACTGAGGACATATCAGTTACGGCGGCTCCTTTATACTGTGGGAACAGGCCAGTGCGCATGTGCAAGAAGTGGAAGAACGCCTTCTGGGACGTGAAGAGTATTGCAGCGCCACCGGCGATAGAAGTTGGCCAAAGCGAGTAATCGAAAATTAAGAATAAGCTGGTCGAAAACTAGACCGTTGTTTTTTAATATTAGATTAAATGGGGTTCCACGTTTTACTCAATGGAAAACCTTTTTCCCTATTAATAAGATTATCTGATAATCTTATTTCGATCGCTTCCTTAAGGACACAATCCCAATAACGTGAGGCTGGAGCAATAATTTGCGTGTCTTTAAATGACATGTTATGCCCTTCATTAATACAATGTTCAGCTACTGCAGACTTTTCAGGTTGGAACAGACGTGTGTGCCTTTGATGTTCCACACAACGGTCGTGAATTGTACGAATAGTCTGCCCAATATATACCTTTCCACAGTGGCAGGGGATTTTATATACTACAGGCTTTCTTAAACCCAAATCATCTTTTACCGAACCTAGAAGAGCTCTGGTTTTAGACAAAGGCAATAATATGCTTTTGATGTCGTATTTTTGAAGGATCCTTGATATCGTTGATGAAATACTTCCCTCATAAGTTAAAAATCCAACTGATATTGAAGTGTCCGTGGGTGGTTCACGTGGTGGTCCAAATTGGAAAGCTCGACTGATTTGATGGTTGGTATAGCCATTCTGCCTAAAAACAACCTTAAGATGATCCAATTCTTGCGTCAAATATTCAGAATCAGAAATGGCATAAGCTCTTTTGACGAGTGCGCGTAGAACACCCAACCGTTGATGGGGTGGATGACAGCTAGTAGCGTGGAGATAGCGGTCCGTATGTGTGGGTTTACGGTACACGCTGTGCCCCAAAGTCCCATTTTCTTTTTTGTGAAATAAAACATCCAAGAAAGGCACTTTACCATCCTGTTCAATTTCCATCGAAAATTTTATGCGTGGGTGAAGGCAGTTAAAATGATCTAGAAACCGATGGAGGGCTTCCATTCTGCGAGGCCAGACAATAAAAATATCATCCACATATCTCAAAAAACATGTAGGCTTAAGAAAAGAAGTGCGAAGAGCAATGTCTTCAAAGTCCTCCATAAAAAGATTGGCGACGATTGGGGAGAGAGGACTCCCCATCGCCACACCGTCAGTTTGTTCAAAAAATGCATCATTAAATAAAAAGTATGTGGAAGTCAATACATGGCGACACAGTTCAGTGGTTTCGTCATTCAAAAGCTGACCAATTAACAACAAGGACTCCTCCAAAGGTACCTGAGTAAAAAGTGAAACAACATCGAAACTTACAAGAATGTCAGATGTTCCAAGATGTAGGGACTTCAAGCGTTGAATAAAATCAGTCGAGTTAGACACATGATGCTCACACTTCCCGACATAAGGACTGAGAACAGATGCAAGATGTTTAGCCAAATTATAGGTAGGTGCCCCTAAATTACTAACGATCGGCCGAAGAGGATTTCCATGTTTATGAACCTTCGGTAAACCGTACAACCTGGGTGGTACCGCCGCCCTTGGATAAAGTTTTTTAATAATATCCTCAGACAGAGAGCTCTTCTTAATAAGAGAGATGGTTTTCCGCTTTATCCGGTCTGTAGGATCACTCCGTAATTTGCTATAAGCTGAGTCCTCTAATAAACACGTCATTTTTGCTAGATAATCTTCACGAGAGAGAAGAACAGTAGCACTGCCTTTATGACAAGATCCTTATCTTCCCTTAATTGTGCGTGATTGTGCACCAGTCATACCTGAAGATGTATCAGGCCTATAGACTGCTCACTGTTAACATTAACAAGGTGACATCTGCTCTGAAACTCGCAATGTTACGGCAATTCGTCTATGGATCGGAAGCGGATATTGCACTTCTGCAAGAAGTTTTAATTTCAGACATTTTCGTCTCTGTTTATCTCTGTTTATCGTACGATAGACAATGTTGCCTCCGAACTAAACACAGGAACTGCTATACTCGTGCGGGAAGGTATCCCCATCCGGCCACAGTAAAACTGGGGAAAGAAGTGATTTCTTCAAAGAAGAAAATATATATCTACTACGAAATAACCCTGAACACATAGTATTAGGAGGGGATTTTAACTGTGTGTCCCATCAAAAAGACCAGCGGCCCAATTTTAACTGCTGTAAAGAGCACCATACACTTGTTCAACGTCTTGGTCTTAAGGATTCCTGGGAAATAATCTATCTCACCCTTGTTTAAATTTACTTTTTTTACCTCAACATCAAGTAGCCGACTGGATAGGGTTTATGTGACGTTTCCGCTAAGTGAGCGGGTTAATGGTCCTGATGTGATCCCAGCTCCTTTTTCCGACCACTGTGACAATAACGTTAGATGCATTGCCAACAAAAAGGTTCAGGGGGGCAATGGATGTTGAACATTTCCCACCTGCGAGACGCAGAGCTTGAGAACTAAAAGAAGGCAAAGAGGTCCTCGTACCCAAAAAGCGCGGTCATTACACTGTTGACGACTTTCGGCCCATTATGTTACACAACTTTGATTTTAAAACTATAGCAAGGGCCATTACAAGTAGATTGACACCCATAGCTAAGAAAGTTATGCAACGTCATCAATCATGTCTCCCAGGAAGGACCATCTTCGAAACAGTGGGGGAAGTCCGAGATATAATATCGATAGCTGCATCAACTAGTTGTAACTGCGCCCTCTTATTTCTCGATTTTGCTAAAGCATTTGATCGAGTCAGTCACCAATATCTTCTGCATATCATGCAACAGATTAGATTGCAAATACCAGCTGTTCAGGTATTACAGAATGTCATCACAGGTGTAACAGCTAGAATTGTGATCAATGGGCAAATGACACTCAGGAGAGGAGATCCACTGGGGAACCCCCTTTCTATGATGTTTTATGCTTTCTCCCTTGAACCCTTTCTCAGGAGACTCTGTAGTCAATTACCACGCATATCTTTGTCAGGTTCGTCTCTCGTAGTCGGAGCATACGCAGACGATGTGGCAGTAGTGATACGTGACACGAACGACTTAGTCACAACCAAACGAGAGAGAGAAATGCACAGTCAAACATCGGGTGCTCGCATAAACGAACGGAAAACTCAGCTATTCAATCTGTTTGATACTGAACGTCTGACTGTGCCATGGGCTCAGAGTTCTGACAGGTTTAAAAGTCTAGGCATCTTCATTGACAAGTGCCCACTCAAGATGGCAGCAAAAAACTGGAAGGCAGTAGTAGAGATTGTGCAGGGACTTCTCGTGGAAGGCGCATGGCGAACCGCATCCTTGCTCGAGAAAGTCAAAATCATTCATATATGTATCTTCTCCAAGGTATATTATATGGCGCAAGTTTTCCCTTTGCCCAAGTTACAAGGAAAGAAGATCATGCAGCTGGCTTGCAGATTAGTCTGGAAAGGGAGTATTTTCAAACTAGATTTGACCACTCTAATTAAGGCTCGATCAGAAGGTGGATTAGGCCTGATTGATATAGAACAGAAAGCGAAGGCTCTTTTCCTGAAACGTACAGCACAATTGATATGCCACAATCGACAGAATATATCTAGACAGCCTTTTAAGATACTCCGACCAGAGAGTCTACAGCCGCCGATAGATGCCCATGCCATGAAATACCCGCTGAAACACATACGTGAGTTTTACTTTGAAGCCAGCTATGTAGGTGAAAGGCTACTGCAACAAGCTCACATAACAACCAGAGCCATCATACAGCAATGGAATAAGAAGGATAGACCCTGTACGATCGAATCTAAATACACATCTTGGAACTGGAAAATAATTTGGAAAAACGTCAGCCTAAAAATACACGGAATGGATGTAAGTTCAGTGTGGTATCGCGTGGTGCATAATACGACAGCGACAAATGAAAAGTTACACCGAATAGGGCGACAGGCCACCGACAAATGTTGGAAGTGTGGGCTGGTTGATAAATTGATTCACCTGTTGTGGGCATGTGTACAACTGGCGGTGGGTGAGGGAAAAGCTCGCTTTTTTGTCGCGAAGCTCGGTATCGCAATACACGTCAGAGATACTCGTGCAATTTTATCCATCTACGAAAAATAATACTGTGATGTGGCTCTTAGCGCACTATGTTTAATATACAGTCAAAAGATATGACGACGACAACTTCGTCAGCTTCATGGCGTACTTGCAGTCCGAATATTGGCGAGTTAAACAGTACCAAAATTATAAAAAGTATTTTGGAAACATGTTAGATATAATCTTCGAAAAACAAGGTGTGGGATAAGCCACTTAACAGCTACCTGCTTAACACAATTCCTATACTCAGAACTGCGTTGGACGCCCACCGGCGTTAGTTAAATTTAAAGAGAAGGTGGTTTAGTTTCGCCGCTTTTTAATGGGTTTTTGCAGTTTTATTCTATGTTTCGTAGGCAGAAGTGTCTTAATTGGATGAAGACCAAAAAATGTTGCCATGTATACAGAGTCTCTGGACTGTGGGGTTGGCTGGTGATGCACCGCTGAACTCTCCTGGCCGCGGCTGCTTACGCTCCTCCGTCTGTAGAAAAAAAAGTGGTCCAAAGCCCCTACCTGATGAGGAGAAAGTTTCTTGTATATAGTAACGTAACGTGTGTTGTGGGGGCGTCGGGTGACGCGCCACCGGCCAGCACTGGCCGCTCTGGCCGCACGGCTCCTCCCTCCTCAGAAGAGCTGTTTTGTTTCTATCTGTTTTGGACGTTTTCGGCATTATTTTGATTTTAAAATTAAAAAAGTGGTCTAGTGGTCAGCGCAACTGCCTAGAAAGTGGGAGACCCGGGTTCGAATCCCAGCTGGGCACACATTTTCAGCTTCGTCCATTCGCAGCTGATGTAATTTATTCTGTGAAATTATATATATATATATATTTTGTCCACCCATCTGACAAACTGCCGGCCGCGGTGGCCGAGGGGACTGAGGCGCTCCAGTCACGGTCTGCACGGCCACTACGGTCGGGGGTTCGAATCCCTCCTCGGGCATGGATATTAGTGCCGTCCTAGTTCGTAAGTAGTTCATAAGTAGTTTGTAAATTTAGGGACTGATGACCCCGTAGTTAAGTCCCATAAACTATACAAACATTTGAACATTTTATGACAAACTACATTACTGAAAATACCTTGGTATTGCAAGGGTTAACGATTCATCTGTGCGGGCGCATGGCGTCGCGACCTATTTTATGATTTTCTTTCTTTTACTTATTATTATTATTATTTGTCCAGCAGTGAGCATAAACCAGAACTTCACCATCTAGCGCAATGGGACTGTGGTAATACGCTAGATTCACATTTTGAAAGGAAGGAAGGAGGATTAGGGTTTAATCAGTCGACATCGTTGTCATTATAGACGGAGCACAAGCTAGTACAGTTTTGTCTAGGATTGGGACGAAATCGGCCGAGTTCTTTGGAAGAAACCCTCGTGTCCCACGGGATGTGAGGAACACAATCTGAGCAAAGTACCCGAGTAGGGTGACACGCGTGAAGGGGCTGGGCAGGGGCATAGTAACTGGTAACACACATGAAATTAAAAGCTCGGAGCAATACTTATTTTTACGTATATTTCCTCAGTTGACGTACAAAACAAATGAGTACTCTGCTCTATAGTAAATAGCAAAATAAAATAAGTAGGCCTCTGTATCTACAATACGTAACAAGGAACAAGGCAGCCAGAGCTCAGCAGAAAAAAACATGATAGTTCGCGAGGCAGCGAAGAACTGAGTCACTGTACACTTGACGTACAGTCTTAGACAATAAAATTGATCGCCGGACGGCCGACGCAAAGGCAAAGTCCGAGTCGGTCGCGCAGTGTGGACAATAAATTCGATCGCCCCCTCAGAATGCTAAGTCCGACGATGTGCACGATCTGGCAACACTGTAGAATGCGGTACTGTCAGGAGGAAGTGTTATGTCCTTCTCGAGACGCTCCTGTGGTATATGAGCCCGTGGTCAGAGTCGCATTTGCAAGTGTATAAGTAAGAAGTCGCGAGATCGAATCCACCCATCATCAATTACTTTTTTTTTTAACCGTAAATATGCTGTCTTCGTTATCAGTCTGAAAGAACCTCAAATGTAACAGCGAAAAGTCCCAGAAATAATTACACAAAAGGGCTCGCTGCTGCATCAAAACTGAACTGTTTACTCTCGGGAGTATTGGGCACCGGCTACGGCGACGCGCCAGCGGCCGCATCGCGGCTGCCGCCTGCGGACTCGGTGACAGCGGCGCGCCGCTGTGAGTCTATTTACCGGCTGTTATATCCTTACTTCCAGTTCTAGTACTTATATTACAGTCACGTATTGAATTTTTCTGACATATGAACATAATCTAAACGTCGTAAAGTAGAATCGTTATAAAGGGTCATAGGGGTGACTATCATCACATTTTTCTTGAACGCCATCAGGCCGCTCAATCAGGATTCCTAGTCACGATTGTTACTAGTGACGAGTTATGATGCTCTCATCTTAAGAAGAAATAAATGTCAGAGTATTAAAACATATTTATACACAGCAAAGTGCAAGCACAACGCCAGGGTGCGCCCATTTTTTGCAAACAACTGTGACACCATTTGGTCGCACTGTAAGGGTAAACGACCTAAAAAATTACATCATGTCTTAGTACTACACAATAATAATTCCAGTTGATTTCACAAACAAAACATCCAATAGTGTGCTTTGGAAGTCACCCATTCCGCGCCAATTCTTTCGATCACATGTCCTCAAATGTTTGTTTCCCGCCCTTACTCGAATAACCTACGACAAAAATTATCTCCAGAAAAAATACACGTCGAACATCGATTGGCGTCATAATTAGCTTGCAATCAGTTCGATTCTAAAGGGACAGATTTGGTAAACTACCAGAACGTTGTCAGACTTTCCCATTATCAGAGAGAATATAGCAAGTAACCACAAGAGGTTTCTTGTTGTTTTCGATGTGGATTCGTGCAATTCCTGTCACAGAAAAGCTAAAAAATTCTACTCCAATGAGATCCGAACCATTGGCCAAAGACACCTCTCCGTGGCAGGCGACTACTTTACCGCAGAGCTAGCGAGCAGCTTGCACGCCACAGCTTTCCTACTGTCACATACGTTAGTAGAACATATAACTCGCAACGTAAGAGACGAGATTAGTTGGAATTTCGCAGTGTAAACAATTTTATGGCCCCAAAAGCATGAACAAATAGCCTTCTGTCGCCTCTCGACTGAGAAACCAGTCAGATTATTCAATGGAAATTACAGGAAACATCAAGTGAATTTATGAGCATAGTTCTGTGCTAACCAGGAAGTAAGACCTCGGTACCAGCGTTGACAGACTTACACTGCGATGTTGCCAAGCTTTAGTCATACTATCAACAGGAAGAATAAGAGCCGAGGTGATTGCCAAGCGAGCTCGACAGAGACTTAGCTCGCTTGGCGCGTGCCGAACACCTAAAGTATACGTCAATGAGCCCTGCTCGCAATTCCGTAACTAGCTTTAATGTGTCGATCGTTGTCACTAATAAATATATACAGATGCACCGACCGCTAACATAGTAATAAATGTCTCAATTAGTTGCGTATTCTGTCTTAAGCGCAATGACAACAAAAGTCATTCACCAGTGCTGTTTCACATTTCTTCGGGCATTTCCATTGATTATACTGAAAACATTAGATGTAAGCGTCAGTTTTCTGTACAATTATAGACTCAGAAAATATCTTTCTTGATATTGCTGTCCTTGGCACAAACGAACGAAAAGAAATCAATGCAGCATTGTTTTCAAGATGTGAACATTTCTGGGAAGGCTTCGTAACATGGAGTGCAAAATAAGAAGCGCTTCTGTTATCTAAACATAGAATTAGGGACAGTAATGTATAGATTAATTTATCCGTCATAATCTCCCATGTTGTATTTTACTTCTTTTTTCAGGTTGTTTCCAATTTCTTATTTCATCCTCATTCAATAGCTTCTTTATTATGTTCTTTATTGTGGTTAGTTTAGATTATTTGATGATGTTTCTTTCTAAGTACTTATTTTCTTCTTTGCTCATGCTATTGTTGATTAATTCTTCGAGACATATACGAATAATTGTTTCTTTAGTCTTTATCATCCATTTAATACATATGTCCAACAAAAGCTAACCACTCCAACTGATATTTTTTTCCATATTTTTTGTAGGTCTCATTACTATGGATTTTCCAAACGGCTGTATTTTCTCTTGGACCTATTTTCTTTCTTATAATCCGTCTATTATTCTTTTTGTGTGGTCTGCACATTTGATAAGGTGTATATTTGCAACACTTAAACTAATATGTAATATTCATTCTAGTATTAGCATCACATAATCATAATGTATAAGAATTTATACAATGCTGGCACTATTTATGCGGTCGTTACCTGTAAGGACATAGATGGGAGTTATGTGCTCAGTATTCTTGCAAACACAGAATATCAAACTGTCCAGTGTTTTTTATACCTCCTAAGGAGACCCTTAGACCCGTAAATCAGTACGTGGCTTTTCCGACGAAATAGATGTTGTGCATCTCCTATAGCATTAACGTGAGTATTGTTCTAACAACCATAGCCACCAGTTATGGTTTGCGGTTATCATGCAGACGTGTACAGATCATCGTTATAAGATGCAATGGAAAATTATTCATACAAGTGCTTTTGTCGTAGTAGTTGCATTAATAAACAAACTTTCTTCAAACATGAATTATATTTCTGGTAGGTAGTTAGTCTCACGTGTGTGGATAACATCCTGATCAGGCACTTTTCCATCAAAACTTTGTAGAGAGAAGAAACGTAAGCTTTTGCATTGTAAAATTGTACCGCGAACAGGTACTCCACTTTACTGAACCTGTGTGTTTCTTTTTGCAGGCAGGTTGAAGGTTTCACTGAAAATGTATAAAGCAGGCAACTTGCTTAAGCCTAATGGAGAAAATATTTCGAGGGAAGATTCTATAGAAATACAACATTCTGTTCTGCATCTGGTTAACGTGCCTGCTTTCACACTAATGATCAGATATGCGCTGTTAACGTCAAAATTGATCGCAGTAATAATAATTTTTAAATTATTTTTCAAAGATTGGCTGGCCAGTACTTACCTCTGTGCTGTACCGCCAATAGTGACACAAATGAAGAAAAAAAGAAAACGAACGAAAAGGACTAGCTTTCGGAACACAGTTCCTTCTTCAGGTGGGAGAGAAGGAAAGATAAAAGGATGGGAACGGAAAGGGAAGGTAATTCCCGGCCTAGGTCATGAGGATGGTGTTACGGAGTGTGGAAGTTAGAGATACTGTATTATAGTACTGAACCAAGTCAAAGAGGATATGATAACGAAAGAGGAAAGCCCAAGCAGTACACACACACGCGCACACACACACACACACACACACACACACACACACACACACACACACACACACACACACACATATATATATATATATATATCCGAGGAGAATTTCCATCATTAATCAAATAATAATAATTTTTGGAATTTAAATAAACTATGTTTTCGGGTATCACCTGCATATTCTATGAAATATGGACAGTTCTCCAAAAATTGGTGCTACAAATTCTGTTCCTAATTCTTTTCTGGTACAGCAAACGATAGCCTAAGAGGATACTGCAATTCATTCCGTGACAAACGGACTACACATTTGAAGAAAGTGTGCTGTAATGATGGTGCTTTATTAATGAGATTACTGTGTCTAAAATGACTAGTTTTTAATAATTTTACACGACATACACTACTTAATATTGTGGTGTGTTGTTGTTGTGGTTGTAGTCTTCAGTCCGTAGTCTGGTTTGATGCAGTTCTCCACCCCCACGCTACCCTATCTTGCGCAAAACTCTTCGTCTCCGAGTAAGAAAGATAACCCAAATTCCTTTGAATCTGCTTGCTGTATCCATCTCGTCGTCTACCCCTGCGATTTTTACCCCATCCGCTCCCCTCCAAAACTAAATTGACGATTCGTTGGTGTCTCAGAATGTGTCCTATCAATCGATCCCATCTTTTAGACAAAATATGCCAGAAATTTCTTTTCTCCCCAATTCTATTCAGAACGTCCTCATTAGTCAGATGATCTACCCATCTAATCTTCAGCATTCTCCTGTTGCAAGAAATTTAGAAAGTTATCCTCTTCTTGTCTGAACTACTTTATCGTCCACGCTTTACTGCCGTACAAGGCCACATTCGGATAAATGCCTTTAGAAAAGACTCTATATCCCTTAAATTCTCTTCTACAGAAATAGTTTTCCTCCCATTGCATTCTACATTTTATGTCTTCACTACTCCGAGCATCAGAAGTTATTTTACAATCCAAATAACAAAACTCAGCGGAGCGAGGTAGGGCAGTGGTTAGCACACTGGACCCATATTCGGGAGGGTGGTGGTTCAAATCCACCTCCGGCCATCCTGATTTACGTTTTCCATGATTTCCCTACATCATTTCAGGCGAAAGTCAGGATGCTTCCTTTCAAAGGGCACGCCCGATTTACTTTCCCATCCTTATCCGAAATAGGGATTTATGACCTGTCTAGTGCCTCCAAACCACAGCCCAACCTTCCAAACCCCCCTCCCCCCTCCCCCACACACACAACCAACAAATCTCATCTACAATTTTTAATGTCTCGTTTTCTAATCTATTACCTTCCACATCACCTGATATTCTTAGACTAAATTTCATTACTCTTTTTATGCTATTGTTATTGTTTATTTCATACCCTCTTTTCAAGACACTGTCCATTCTATAGAATTGCTCTTAGAGATCCATTGCAGTCTCTGACAGAATTACTACGTCGGAAATTCGCAAAATCTTTACTTCTTGTCCTTGAACATTAATCATTTCTCCAAATTTCTCCTTTCTCTTCTTCACAGCCTGCTCAATGAACAGATTGAACAACATTGGGGAAAAGCTACAGGCCTGTGTTACTCCCTTCCCAACTACTGCGTCCCTTTCATGCTCTTCGGCTCTCACAAAAGATGACTGGCGTTTGCACAAATTGTATACTACCCTGCGGTCTTGCTGTACGATGATATGAGTAGCTTGTTATCAAAGGCGGACATCTATCGTTTGCAAATAACTGAGATAAACCATTTTTATTGCGCAACGTGGAGTTAAAACGTATGCCTGTTAGTTTGATCACCAAATCTGCATGGAAATACACGTTTCGTAATTAAAATGGCGTTTATCTCAATTATTTGTAAACGACAGATAAGAAGCTACTCATATATTTATGCACATTCTGACCTGTACTGTGGGCATGATAACTTCGGAGTATAGCCGCTGCACTTTTGTTAGTTGCTTAATATAGGTATCACGTTAGTGGTATAGATGGTACGCAAAATACTTCAGTTAGAAGCCTGTTATTGAGTAGAGGATCCTCGTGGTTGGGTAACTGGTGCGATGGTCTTCTTATCAGCACCAAACTGCATCGTTTGATATGATTCAGCCAGTCATGCTCAATCTGACATGATGGACACGGAAATGTTTAACTGACAAAGGCCTCTTAGCGATATTTGAACCCAACTTGTTAGACACCGTATACAAAACATTAATACAGTGCGTAAATTACAAATACGTTCTTCAAATATAAATAGATGAAATAACTTGATACCTATTTATTTGCAGGACCACAGCCCCATCCATGAAAGCTGCGCCGTTCAAGAATAGTTTCGCAGCGAAGATCGCATAAAGCTGATTGAGTTCGTTACACGATCACCGGACCTTAATCCTATTGAGAATATGTGGGCGGAAGTAACGAGGTTGTTGCCACTTGGGTCAAGAAAACGCAAGCGACTATTGGGAAAATATAGAACATACATGATGACAAATAAACGACTATGAAACATTATCAAGGCAGTTAGTAGAGTCAGTTCCAAACGCCTTAGAAAAATATTACGAAATGTTGCTGGACGGGTAGGCTATAGGAATAGTCCCTTCTCAAAAAATGAAGCAGTGTGTGTGTGTGTGTGTGTGTGTGTGTGTGTGTGTGTGTGTGTGTGTGTGTGTGTGTGTGTGTGACTATGTAAAAGACAAGCAACAATAAAAATGCATAAAATATCAATGTGGAATGTTTTAATGACTTCTAAAGCCACAAAATTCAAGATTACCCAAACAATTTCCTGTAAATTACATAAAATGAAATAATGGAGAATGTATAACGTTTTTAAAGTAGTTGGCAAAGGCAGTGTATTCCGGGTGTAGAGACTAGCAACAAGTGCCTCTGTAAACAGCGCCCCCTACAGCACACGCCAAGACACAAAGAGGAAGACGTCGTCTTGGTTCTGAACGCAGTGTGCCGACACTATCTGCACAGGTTTCTCGTAACTAAGAGCAGACTCTATTCCGATGAATTTCTTCTTACCCGCACAGGAAGACAACCTAGGTGAGACCAAACTTCATGCAACACACACGAAAATAATTGAGGAGCTTTCATGCACTCGATAGTGGTACACAAGTAATAACCTTTTGTGAGTAGCATATAATAAATTTCCTTCTCTCGTATCACAGCCCTTGTGTCAGTGTGAAGTGATAGAAATGCTGGGGTTCCGAAGTCTGATATGATGCCTATGCGTAATAGCAGTCCGGATCGTAAACATCATAAACTCCAGGACTTTCCTTTCTACATAACTATTCCTCACAACCCTTTATTTATGTAATTGCGGACATCAAATTTTTCTTGTGAATAAAAGATGTGTTACTTTACTTACTATGGCACTAGCTTTACCCATCCATGCGTTGCTGTGGCTTGAAACAGATTAAATGGAAAAGAAAGATAATAGGAACCATACCTTTCTTATATACGTAATTTCCTACTGCTTTGTGGATGGGAATTGGACATACGTCCTACATTCTCTGCTCCCCGTATCTCTGTCCTCTCTCTCTGCACCTTTCCTCGTTCCCCTCTCTTTGTCCAAACTTCCTCCTTCCCCACTACTTGTCCATTTTCTCCTCTCCATCTTCTTCCCTCTCTCTTTGTCTATCCGACCCTCCTCCCCCCTCTTTCTGTGCATCTACACCTCCTCCGTCTCCCTCTACATCTCATCATTACGCTTTCCCTGTTCGTCTCCTCCTCACTTCTATTTCCTCTTAGAACTGTTTCTAACCTAGAGCCATGTTTAGTGTTATGTTCAAAATCGTATATTTCCGAAAGCTTTGAAATGTTGACACAACGTTCTAATAAAATATGTGCATGTTTTCATATCCCAAATGTTTCAGTATGTGTCATATATGAATTTATATGAACTTTATAATTGGAAAAAGGCTTATACTAAAAATTGCAAAGTAACGAATTTATAGGTTATATATAATATATTCAAGAAATGTGTACCTAAAAACCTTCCTGGGCTAGAATGCAACGTCGAGTCAGAATTTAAAAGCAATGGGTCAAGAAATTTCGGAGATTAACAGCTATACGCCTAACCTTTATATATATAGACGTGGGGGCATAAGGAGGGAAGTACAGCCTTCCCCTCCTCTCATCGGTGAATATCGCTGCGCATGTGTTCATTCATCACTGACTCACAGTTGCCACAACGCTTTACAGAATTAACGCAATTGTCAAATCATTCAGAGACAGAAGATGGACTGTAATAAAATTGACGTGGCTTTCCGAGCCATATTCATCCAAAAATTGAATATTACTTAAAACAGATCCAACAGTTGGATCATTCCCATGCGTTTAATTTGATAGCTGAAACTGTTTGTTAGTGTGGAGCTGCCTGGAATTTGTTTAGAACAAGAATCAAGGCATGCTGAAACAAAAATTCTAATCTGTAAGGCGCTTCTCACGTTTCACGGCAAAGCATCAGCAGCAGTTTTATTGTAAACATCGCCAATGTTGGACAGTATAATTTCTATATCAGAACAGTAGGGATGCTTAGAGAGCGACACGGCGTCACGCTGTCTACCGGTTTTACAACATGGTAGTCCTGGTGGGCTTAATTTAGCGCTGACATCGTCTCAATGTCGGTGGCGTTTTCTCTTCTTATGATCAGCAGACCATCAATAACATGCAGAGCCGGCCGCGGTGGCCGCGGGGTCTGAGGCGCTTCAGTCACGGTCTGCACGGCCACTACGGTCGGGGGTTCGAACCCCCCCTCGGGCATGGATATTTGTGCCGTCCTTAGTCTTAAGTTAGTTCAAAGGAGGTTTGTAAGTTTAGGGACTGATGACCCCGTAGTTAAGTCCCATAGACTATACAAACATTTGTAACATGCAGAGAATGGAACCAAGAGCCCTTAATATTTGAAAGAAAACACTCGTTTGTCTGCTCCAGTCCAATATACGATACACCTATCTAAATATGAATAATTTAAATGACAGCCATTACACAAGTTTATATGTTACAATTAAGTAATCAGTTTGCTGCAGTATTTCCACTGTTAGGAAATGTATGACCCATTCGTTATTTGAATAAATACACTTCCCACTCCGAGACACAAGTATTGTACACGTTTCGGCCTCTTCATATACAATGCCTGACGAATGAATACCGTGGAAGTGCCATTACGTTTATTGTCTGACAAACAGTTAAATATAATTCGTGTGTAATAAGCAATAATCATTTTCGTAATTCTTTGTTATGCCATGGATGAAGATGAAGTGTGGGATGTAGTAATCATCATTGATCAAGGGGCTTATAAAATGTGTATTAAACGATGTCACGCGAAAACGAAGGAAGTAACATTATCCGCTACCCATATAGGCCATGATTTGGCAGGACACATGATGGGACATTTCTTTACGCTAGTGGAAGGCACCGCCGGGCATAGAATTCTGTTCACTCACTTTTTCTTTTTGTAAAGCCTATGGGACTTAACTGCGTGCGGTCGGGGGTTCGAATCCCCACTCGGGCATGGATGTTTATGCCGTCTTTAGTATAAGGTAGATCATAAGTAGTTTGTAAGTTTAGGGACTGATAACCCCGTAATTAAGTTCCATAAGCTATACAAACATTTGAACATTTTTGAACTTAACTGCGGATCATCAGTCCCTAAACTTTCAAACTACTTATGAACTACCTTATACTAAAGACGGCACAAACATACATACCCGAGGGAGGATTCGAGCCCCCGACGGAGAACGGCCTCGCGCATTGTAGCATAGCGCCTCAATGTTCACTCACTAGCACCGCTTTCTGTCTGAGACTAAAATAGACTCACTAGAGCGGAGAGTGAACAAAACCGATGCTATGACAATTCCTTTAACTAACGAATCAGAACTCATAAACGCCTGATGATGAGCAAAACGAGATTGAAATATGTTGTAATATGTCAGGGCGTGCTGAGCTGCCATCGATGGCTGACGTGTGGGGATGAGTTATGCCTGAGTGACTGTGTGTTTGAATGTTTCTCTTTCTGAAGAAGGGCGCGGCCTAAAATTTAAATTGTCTGAATGTGGATATCAGCCTGCGACTCAGCTTTCGTCTTGACGGCGAGTTGTTTCCTATCTTCTGTTATTATTATTGCAGAATGTTAAATTCGAGATAAAATAAATAGTAATGCGGCCGAACAATCCCCCCCTGGGATGTTCCGGACAATAATGCCATATGATCACTTCATTTCAATAATTCTAACTGCAGCTTTCTAACTTAGCCTGTCCTAAAGAAATGAGAGACTCTTCACAGACTCGACAAGATATCACTGCCTGTGTACTGCTACAACTGTAACTGTGGTATCGCACAAGTCCAAAGTGCGCGCCACCTACTTTCGCCGCGCGCCGCCATGCACGCACGGCGCGGCGTTCTTACGACGACAGCCACGAGCGCCCTCTGCTGCAACTCCGCTCGTGGCCACCAGCGAACGACATCGTTCACTTGGGACTGAGATAGCAACCAGTTAGGACCTTCGGAATCAGATAGGCCCCAGTGAAGACTTGGCTATCGTACAGGCACTAGGCAGGCCTGTAACAACTATGTATCAGCATTCTGCAGTACTGATCTCTGTAAAAGTTAAGTATTGTATAAATTCTGTTCAATATATATCTCGTTCTAATTTACTCTAGTGTTTCTAGTTTCTGGCTGCTCCCCTCCGTACCTGCACCAGCGGCCACCGACACCTACGACGGAAACGAGACACAAAAGCGGCGACGAGGCTGGGACACAAAAAGTGGCGACGAGGAGTGATAGACGATCCGTGGACCAGCCCGCTTGCAGCAGCCAGACAGCAGCAGTCGGAGCACGCAGAAATTGCTCCCGCCCACCCACCCTTATTCTAAGATTTTTGGGTGAACATTTTCATACGTGTTTTGTGGACTTTTTTGTTGCAGAGCGAGCCCTCCTTTCATATTGCATTTGTGTTTTGTTATCATTTACTTGTATGCGCGGCGCCTAATCGGTCAGCATGGCCACTACCCCGAACCCAAACTTAATGGAAATTATTCAGTTACAGACGGCGCAAATAACACAACTCCTGCAGGCTGTGGCCCAGCTCACAGCGCAAGCAGCTAACCAACAACAACAGCCGCCGCTTCAGCAGCCCACACCTGCCGCCGTAACGCTTCCTACGTTTCGCCAGTACAACGAACGTGAGGAAGAATGGAGCGACTATTTCGCACAGTTTCAAGAACTCGTCGCGGCTCATCAACTTACAGGTCAGACTGTTAAGCATCTTTTATTGTCCGTGTTGGGCCCCAAAACCTTCGAATTACTGCAGAAACTATTCCCGCAAGCATCTCCTCGTGATGTAGACTTTGAACAAATAGTAGAGGCACTAAATGCTCATTATGAGAGAAAAGTTCTCGTAGCCGCTGCACGGTACCGATTTTTCAGACTTAAAAAATTACCGCAGCAGTCACACCAAGAGTGGATTACGGAATTGAAGGGCTTAACCCGCCAATGTAAATTTACTTGCTCTTGTGGACTTTCGTATAGTGACGTGATGTTGAGGGATGCGATTACGCAGAATATTCAGGACCCCAGAATTAGAGCAGCAATTCTAAAACAATCTGACCCTTCATTAAACAGTGTACTGCAGCTTATAGAAGCACATGATACTTTTGACTTAGCAGATGTAGAAATGCAAAGCCACAGTGTTAATTCAGTGCGCCGCAACGGTCGCTTTCCTAGCCGTAGTTCTCAGTATAGCACTTGTGATTCTTTAAATTCTACAGGCCGTGCTGAACAGACAGTGAACAGTAGCCAGTGTAAAAGTGCGACGCAAAGGTCGCCCCGTAGTGTTAGACACAGTAATTTGAATAACGGGCGCCAACGCTCATTTCAGAAAAATGTACGTAAATCTTGCCCCCAGTGTGTGTCTCGCCACAAGCGTGCTCATTGCCCTAGTCGCAACGCAACCTGTTATCAATGTGGCAAATCGGGACATGTGCAGTCTGTGTGTATGCAAATTAAAAACTCAAAGAACAGTAACGTTAGAATCAGTGCTTCGCGGAGTGCGAGAACAGTTAATTCTGTAAATGTCATACACGCTGTAAACTTGAACAGTGCTTTCCTTGGATCTCCATTGCAAGAAAGTAGTTCTGCGCCTATGGCAAAACTATATAGTGCACCACGTAGCAAGCGCCGACGAGCGCGTAAAACAGTGCAACGGAAAAGGGTTCGGGACAAGCAAAATGACTATGAACAGTGCATTCCTGTAGTGAAAATAGTGCCTTCTGCAACTGCTCCTTGTAATAGTGCCCAGTACTGTGTAGCTAGTGACAGTAGTCATCACGTAGCTACTCAAAAGTGTAGTGCAGTAGTTAGTAAATCTGGAGTAGCTTCGCAGGCTTGCGCGGACGCCGATCCGGCGGTAGTGCCATCTAGTGACAGTGTTGTTAATCCGCTGCGTGCCGAGTCTGCGCCGCTTACTTCATTACGCGGCCCGCGCAAGCGCAGTAAACAAACCGTAGCAGACGTTGCCCACATTCGCGCACCTGTTGAGCGCCGCAAGCAAAAACTGTTTGTGACTCTCTTCATAGAAAATAAGACGGTGCAATTTCAGCTTGATACTGGTTCCGCTGTCACATTAATAAATAAAGATACTTATGAACTTCTGGGTTCGCCAAAATTGTCGCCGTCACAGGAAGTGTTAACAGCTTATACAGGTCAAAATATTCCCGTGCTAGGAACGTGTAGCCTGCCCGCCTCTTTTCAAGGTGTAATAAAGACAGTTGCTTTTGTAGTTCTTCAGGCCAAATCGGCACAGAACATTTTTGGACTAGATGCTTTTGACTTGTTTGGTTTATCTATTCAAAGAGATGTGCTTCAAATTTCGTCAGTAGTGCCTCAGGATAAAATCAATGCATTGTGTGACAAATATAGTGACTTGTTTTCGCCGGAACTAGGTTGTGCAAAAGATTTCGTGGCACATGTAACTTTAAAAGAATCTGCAGTTCCAAAATTTCGTAAAGCTAGACCAGTGCCTATCGCCTTGCGTGATACAGTTGCCGAAGAACTTAAACGTTGGCAAGATAGTGGGGTGATTTCTCCTGTTTCTGCGAGTCAGTGGGCCTCGCCTATAGTAATTATACCCAAGCCGTCAGGAAAACTTCGTCTCTGTGCGGACTTCAAATCAACAGTGAACAGTCAAACAATTGTCGACACTTATCCCCTGCCCAGACCTGAGGAACTGATGGACAAATTAGGACAGTCTCACTTCTTTTCCAAGATTGATTTAGCAGAGGCATACTTACAGATTCCACTTGATGACGAGTCAAAAAAGTTTTTCGTCATTAATACTCACATGGGCCTTTTTCAATTTCAACGCCTACCCTTTGGCAGTTCTTCCGCCCCCGCTATTTTTCAGCGTTTTTTGGAACAGCTGACAGTTTCTGTACCGTGTTGTTCAAACTATTTAGATGATATTGTGGTATCCGGACATACAGTTGAAGAACATTTAGCAAACCTGGAGTGCCTTTTCAAAGTTTTGACTGCAGCAGGTCTACGTTGTAATAAAGCAAAGTGTTCGTTTTTTCAGACTGAAATAGAGTACCTAGGCCATGTGATTAATGCCCAAGGAATTCATCCCTTACAGTCACATCTTAGAGCAATCTTGCCTCCTCCTAAGAATGTGCACGAATTGCAATCAGTAATGGGAAAGCTTAACTATTATTTCAGATTTATTCCCAATGCCTCTCAGATTGCAGCTCCACTGCATCGCTTATGTAGGAAGAATGTTCCTTTTATATGGTCTAAAGATTTTCAGGTTGCCTTTGACAACTTAAAGTCTGCACTACTCAGTGATGCATGTTTGATTCCCTTTGACCCACAGAAGCCTGTAGTGTTAGCAGTTGATGCCTCGTCGTATGGTCTGGGTGCAGTAATCTCACATCGTATTGGTTCTCACGATCGTCCTATTGCCTTTGCATCCAAGCTACTGACGCCGACGCAACAGAATTACAGTCAGATAGAAAAGGAGGCCTTAGCAATCATTTACGGCGTCACAAAGTTTCATTATTATCTCTATGGCAGAAAATTCTATTTGTTGACAGACCACAAGCCTCTCACGTCGTTGTTCTCACCCACAAAGCCAATTCCGCCACGAACGGCACAAAAGCTTCAGAGATGGTCCTTGATATTGTCAAATTATCAGTATGAGATTTTGTACCGACCTACCACTAAACATGCCAACGCGGACACACTTTCCCGACTTCCGGTTGGCCAGGATGTATCATTTGATTCTTCAGAAATGGCATGTTGTCAGATAGACTCCAGAGATACTTCCGCTGTCGCAGACTTTCCTTTGAACTCTCGTCGGGTTGCACAGGAAACAGCTGCGGATGCAGACCTAAGTGTGGTAGCAAGTTTTGTTCGCTCAGGGTGGCCTGCCAGAGCCAAAGGCATTGATTGGCCTCTGGTTCGACGTTATTTTGCACAACGTCATGCATTATCTTTAAGTCAGGGTGTTCTGTTGTTGCATACCGACAACGACCAAACAAGAGTGATTGTTCCTCGTTCCCGGCAACGTGAAGTGTTACGCCTCCTGCATCAAGGACATTGGGGTATTGTTAGGACAAAGCAACTGGCCAGACGTCATTGTACCTGGGTTGGTATGGACGCTCAGATAGAGAACATGACGTCACAGTGTACTGTTTGTGCGGAGCATCAGGCGGCTCCTCCGCAACGTTTCTCAGATTGGCCACGCCCCAAGGGACCATGGCAACGTTTACATATTGACTTTGCCGGACCTTTCTGGAATACGCGCTGGTTAATCGTTGTAGACGCTTTCAGCAAGTTTCCTTTTGTGATTGCCATGAACTCAACGACGGCGTCTAGTACAATCAGTGCCTTAACATCAGTGTTTTGCATCGAAGGCTTGCCTGAAACTATCGTCAGTGACAATGGACATCAGTTTGTTAGTGCGGAATTTCAACAGTTTTGTCGTGTGAATGGCATTCAGCATATCACCACCGCACCTTTTCACCCTCAGTCCAATGGTGAAGCAGAACGTTTCGTTCGAACATTCACGTCTCACATGGAAAAGATGAAAGGTCAGCACTCCAGGCAGCAAGCTCTTCAAATTTACCTGTCTACGTATCGGTGCATGCCACGTGACGGCCCGTCTCCTGCCGAGCTGCTACACGGCCGCCGTCACCGCACTCTCCTTCACCTGCTGCAGCCTCCCACGCACCGAGTCGGTTCGTATGGCGCTTCGCGTTTTCAGGTTTCCACGCCGGTGCTGTACAGGGTGTTTGCTGGCAACAAGAAGACATGGTTACCGGGCATCATTCGGCGCGTGCTCGGTCGCAATATGCATGTTGTACGTTCTTCCACAGGGTCGGAGCTGCGGCGCCACGCAAACCAATTGCGCTTGCACAGGCCGCGCGATCCTGTCTCGGATTTCTTGATTCCAGACCCAGTTCACCGCCAGGGAGCACAGCCACATCGTTCGTCCCCGGACTACGAGATCCCTATGGACGTCGACGTACCTCCGACGCAGTCGTCGCCGCTGCTGTCGCCGCCGCAGATGACAGCGTCACCGAGAGGGACTCCGGGACCGTGCGCCCCCCCCCCCCCCCCAGCTTGGGCCACGCACCTCAGAAGAAGATGACCTGCTCCCTCTGGGCGGGGGCGGGCGCTCTTCCGCTGGTTTTTGCGGGTTTTCCAGCGGATCGCAAGGTGTATACCGGGACGCGGACGGCGTCTCGATCCCAGCCTCCGCTACGACGCCCGTCCCACCAGTAACGCCCCCGCCCAGGCCCTCCTCCCAGTGCCGTCGCCGTGGCCCTCAGCCCTAAGCCACGACGGCGCGGCGGTTTGGGGGAGAGGGGTGTGGTGTCGCACAAGTACAAAGTGCGCGCCACCTACTTTCGCCGCGCGCCGCCATGCACGCACGGCGCGGCGTTCTTACGCCGACAGCCACGAGCGCCCTCTGCTGCAACTCCGCTCGTGGCCACCAGTGAACGACATCGTTCACTTGGGACTGAGATAGCAACCAGTTAGGACCTTCGGAATCAGATAGGCACCAGTGAAGACTTGGCTATCGTACAGGCACTAGGCAGGCCTCTAACAACTATGTATCAGCATTCTGCAGTACTGATCTCTGTAAAAGTTAAGTATTGTATAAATTCTGTTCAATATATATCTCGTTCTAATTTACTCTAGTGTTTCTAGTTT
Organism: Locusta migratoria; assembly: GCA_026315105.1. NCBI lineage: Eukaryota > Metazoa > Arthropoda > Insecta > Orthoptera > Acrididae > Locusta > Locusta migratoria. The sequence goes on from CM048755.1 coordinate 675,166,693, forward strand.
CTGGCTGCTCCCTCCGTACTTGCACCAGCGTGCTATCTTTATTCCTGTGTCGGTCTCATTCCACTCGGCCACCGACACCTACGACGGAAACGAGACACAAAAGCGGCGACGAGGCTGGGGCACAAAAAGTGGCGACGAGGCTGGGACACAAAAGTAACCATACAGTTAAATCCCACCACAAAAGTATGTTTAAAGCCGGAAGCTTTTACTATTCCTGTATTTTAAATGGGTACGACTGCAACATCAACTACACGAATCCTACGAAACACCTGAGTTCGACAGATGACTTATAGAATTCGCCACACATGCCAGTCACTACTATAATATTGTTTATCTGTCAGAAACGAATTTATGTCAGTCATTGAACTGCATTTTTATTGGTGGAGCTGTAAGAATGGAGGCGTTTATGTCTTCAGAATAAAAGTACAATAACCTCTCAAAAAAAGCTGACAACGAGAAGCAGATTGGGTAGGTATGGAATTGCATTCAGTGTCATATTTTATTTAACATCTCCGGATGCAATTGTCATTGTCAGGGAAGTGAGTGTGTGTGAATTAAGATGTAGTGGACTGCAAAAATCGTTTTTCACTTCCAAAACGAGGTGGCAGACTACTGAAAAAAAAAACAGAAAATAGAAAAACCGAAAAAATAGTCGCTGCCAGAAAGACACGGTCATATTGCATTTCACTGCGATTAACTGGCACTTACGTGAGTTATCGAGTCTTCCTTCATGTGTAAAATCATGAAGCCAAATGTTCAAATGTTTGTACAGTTTATGGGACTTAACTACGGGGTCATCAGTCCCTAAGCTTACAAACTACTTATCAACTAGCTAAGACTAAGGACGGCACAAATATCCATGCCCGAGAGGGGATTCGAACCCCCCGACCGTAGTGGCCGTGCAGACCGTGACTGGAGCGCCTCAGTCCCTTCGGCCACCGCGGAAATATCTTTTGTGAGGTGATTTGCACAAAAGTAATCGCACCATACATACGTTTCGAGCTATCTCCACTGCTGTCATACCTATATGAGACGCAGTGACAACATGCTTTGAAAAACCTGAAGCATATTGAATATTATTTGCATAAATAGGCGAGGCGATCTTCCAGCTCGCTCGGCCAGAGGAGTCACCGCATCTGTAATTTTTTGTTGTTGTCTTTTTTAAGGGAGGGAAACTAAAACTATGATCAATCTTACCAGTCAACATAGAACAAAAACTATCCAACGACCGCAAAGAATAGCTCTATTAGGAAAAAGAAAGCAGGGTTCCAGTACCGCTGTGGCACAAATTTTCAATATTACCGCTGTCTACCTGAATTCACTTTCCTGCAACTACCGAGGAGTTTAAAGATTAGCTTGTTTTATCCCTTTTCTAATGCAAGTGAAATGCACCAAAATAAAAGTAGGGCCTAAGTAATTCATTTCTGTGAAATCCAAGAATTTGTATTGCAGTAGTCTGTAGGTCAAGAAAGTATTTTTCATTTTTCCGACGGAGTTTGTAAACTTCCATTAACTGTTATTTCATTTTTATTTATTGGCATATAGACTCTTTTTATTCGCTTAGTTCAACCATTTTTTGGTTTGTGGAACTGAAGTCGACACCTCAGATATTCATTCAACTGAATATTACTATTTACTTTGAGTATTCATTTTCAGAACAATAGCAGAAGACTGGCGGGAAAACTGACATGAATAACCCCATTAATGTAGGTATAAACCTGTACTTTGTGTCATTTATTAGACCTCTGCAGTGGTGTAGGGGTGAGAACAGGAAGTGGACGTTAACGAGAGGCGATAGACTCATACTTATTGAACTCTTTCAGTATGTAATAACACTGTTGTGAAAGAAATTAAATCGTTCGTAGGAAGTTAAAATTATAAAATTAGCTGTGTATAATTGGCAACTGATGCAGAGATGTCGATACTGTTCACTAACTGTTGAACAATTCTTTCATAGACAGAACTTAATCTGTGATATATTCCGAAATAGTGACAATTTAGCGTTATCCATTGGCAGCATAAAAACAGTCACTGCAATTTCTATAACCATCTGATCGACTGTGTCATCATATTACGGCCCATTGGTTGTCATATGAATATTGTGGGATCTTGGAGCTTGTATTCATATGAAAACGGTTGGGGTAAAATAATAATAATAATAATAATAAAACATTGTGCGACTGCTGCGTACAATATCAGCACTATTCTATGCTTCGTTAACCCATAGTTATTTTGAATTTAGGATTCTTTCTGCCCTGAACGTTCTGCACAGTCATCAAAAGGTTTTCAGTATATCTGCTGATCGTTTTTGTTAGGTGATACGTTTCATTTTTGCAATATTTGTAGACTGGATGACAGTTTGGCTTAAAGATAAATTAATCTATACATTACTGTCCCTAATTCTATGTTTAGATAACAGAAGCTCTTCTTATTTTGCACTCCATGTTACGAAGCCTTCCCAGAAATGTTCACATCTTGAAAACAATGCTGCATTGATTTCTTTTCGTTCGTTTGTGCCAAGGACAGCAATATCAAGAAAGATATTTTCTGAGTCTATAATTGTACAGAAAACTGACGCTTACATCTAATGTTTTCAGTATAATCAATGGAAATGCCCGAAGAAATGTGAAACAGCACTGGTGAATGACTTTTGTTGTCATTGCGCTTAAGACAGAATACGCAACTAATTGAGACATTTATTACTATGTTAGCGGTCGGTGCATCTGTATATATTTATTAGTGACAACGATCGACACATTAAAGCTAGTTACGGAATTGCGAGCAGGGCTCATTGACGTATACTTTAGGTGTTCGGCACGCGCCAAGCGAGCTAAGTCTCTGTCGAGCTCGCTTGGCAATCACCTCGGCTTTTATTCTTCCTGTTGATAGTATGACTAAAGCTTGGCAACATCGCAGTGTAAGTCTGTCAACGCTGGTACCGAGGTCTTACTTCCTGGTTAGCACAGAACTATGCTCATAAATTCACTTGATGTTTCCTGTAATTTCCATTGAATAATCTGACTGGTTTCTCAGTCAAGAGGCGACAGAAGGCTATTTGTTCATGCTTTTGGGTCCATAAAATTGTTTACACTGCGAAATTCCAACTAATCTCGTCTCTTACGTTGCGAGTTATATGTTCTACTAACGTATGTGACAGAAGGAAAGCTGTGGCGTGCAAGCTGCTCGCTAGCTCTGCGGTAAAGTAGTCGCCTGCCACGGAGAGGTGTCTTTGGCCAACGGTTCGGATCTCATTGTAGTAGAATTTTTTAGCTTTTCTGTGACAGGAATTGCACGAATCCACATCGAAAACAACAAGAAACCTCTTGTGGTTACTTGCTATATTCTCTCTGATAATGGGAAAGTCTGACAACGTTCTGGTAGTTTACCAAATCTGTCCCTTTAGAATCGAACTGATTGCAAGCTAATTATGACGCCAATCGATGTTCGACGTGTATTTTTTCTGGAGATAATTTTTGTCGTAGGTTATTCGAGTAAGGGCGGGAAACAAACATTTGAGGACATGTGATCGAAAGAATAGGCGCGGAATGGGTGACTTCCAAAGCACACTATTGGATGTTTTGTTTGTGAAATCAACTGGAATTATTATAGTGTAGTACTAAGACATGATGTAATTTTTTTAGGTCGTTTGCCCTTACAGTGCGACCAAATGGTGTCACAGTTGTTTGCAAAAAAATGGGCGCACCCTGGCGTTGTGCTTGCACTTTGCTGTGTATAAATATGTTTTAATACTCTGACATTTATTTCTTCTTAAGATGAGAGCATCATAACTCGTCACTAGTAACAATCGTGACTAGGAATCCTGATTGAGCGGCCTGATGGCGTTCAAGAAAAATGTGATGATAGTCACCCCTATGACCCTTTATAACGATTCTACTTTACGACGTTTAGATTATGTTCATATGTCAGAAAAATTCAATACGTGACTGTAATATAAGTACTAGAACTGGAAGTAAGGATATAACAGACGGTAAATAGACTCACAGCGGCGCGCCGCTGTCACCGAGTCCGCAGGCGGCAGCCGCGATGCGGCCGCTGGCGCGTCGCCGTAGCCGGTGCCCAATACTCCCGAGAGTAAACAGTTCAGTTTTGATGCAGCAGCGAGCCCTTTTGTGTAATTATTTCTGGGGCTTTTCGCTGTTACATTTGAGGTTCTTTCAGACTGATAACGAAGACAGCAGATTTACGGTTAAAAAAAAGTAATTGATGGTGGTTGGATTCGATCTCGCAACTTCTTACTTATACACTTGCAAATGCGACTCTCACCACGAGACCACGCGCTCATATACTACAGGAGCGTCTCGAGAAGGACATAACACTTCCTCCTGACAGTACCGCATTCTACAGTGTTGCCAGATCGTGCACATCGTCGGACTTAGCATTCTGAGGGGGCGATCGAATTTATTGTCCACACTGCGCGACCGACTCGGACTTTGCCTTTGCGTCGGCCGTCCGGCGATGAATTTCTTTGTCTAAGACTGTACATCAGCTGCTCGGCTCTGCTGGCTGGTAGGCGGCGTTGGCGTGTGCATGCGGCGCGAGAGCTGCGCGCAAATGGCTTATAATAGCGGAAACTCTTCGCAGAAACGTGCGACAGCGCTCCCGAGCACGTCCTAGCGGCGCGAGTTGTAAACTAAAACTCTGAGGGAAAGGCCGATTAACACTGCGAGATTCAGAACACTCACATCATTCGTCAGCGTACGTCGTTCAAATGTTCAAATGTTTGTAAATCTATCGGACTCAATTGCTTGGTTATTAGTTATTACTTAAACTAAGGTAAACTAACCTAAGGGCAACACAAACACCCATGCCCGAGGGGGGAGTCGAACCTCCGACGGCGAACGGCCGCGCGCACTGCAGCATGGCGCCGTGCACGGCTAATCCGCCGTAGCAGCGTACTTTATAGAAGTAGGAAGTGGTTGGAAGGGGGAGTGTACGTGCTACATACGACAGTAATAACTAACAACAAAGAGGGATGCATTCCAAAATATTTCTTTAAGTTTCCGAAAACATAGAGATTTCTAAATATGACAGGTTAAGCAGGCTACTATTAGGCGTACTGAGAGCGTTTACTTAAGTTAGTCCATCTCTCCTTCCCTATTCTCTCTCTGTCCACCTTCTCTGTCTGTACAGCTCTTTCCCCTCCCCCACCTCTCTCTCTCATCTTCCCACTCTCCGTGCATCTCCTCTTATCCCTCTTTCATTCTCCTCCTCTCCCCTCTCTCTGTCCGTCTCGTCCTCCACCGACTTCTCCTCCTATATATGAAAACATACACATATGCGGCAAGTTTCATGATGAGTGGTCAAACGGTGTTAAAGTCTCAGGGTACCCTCCGCCATGCTAAGTTCACTGGCTTGCAGATTATAAAAATGGCCTTCATGATAACATACTTTCTTGTGCTGACTTTGGATGTTTGTTGTAGTGTTCAAAATGTTCAAATGTTTGTATAGTCTATGGGACTTAACTACGGGGTCATCAGTCCCTAAACTTACAAACTACTTATGAACTACTTACGAACTAGGACGGCACAAATATCCATGCCCGAGGGGGATTCGAACCCCCGACCGTAGTGGCCGTGCAGACCGTGACTGGAGCGCCTCAGTCTCCTCGGCCACCGCGGCCGGCTGTTGTAATGTACCCTCCATCATGCACCTATGGAGGCTTACGAAAGGTAGCCTACGCAGTAATTTGGGGTGTAAGCAATCTTCATTTCACATTTCATTCAATGCCGTCCAGCCGTTTCAGCATAAAGGAGTAGCAAACATATTAACCCATTGTAAGGTACTCTCTGCCAGGCACCATATGGTGCATTACGAAAGGTAGCCCATGTATTAATCAGAGTATAAGTTACCTCTGTACTAAATTTCTTCACACCCGTCCACGAATTTCAGCGTGAAGGCGTAAGAAAGGAATTAACTAATTGTAAAGCACCCTCCGTCATGCACTATACGAAGTTAATTTTAGTATGCCTATAGGGGCTATAGCCTTCGCGCGATTGCAAGCAATGAGTTGACAAAGTTTTATCGCAATCGGATGTACGGTAGGGCCGTGCATAAAATACTAACGAAAAGACAAACAAACTAACATTAATTTTTATATATAAGATTTATGTAAAAAGATTTTTTATCTTTTAAGTTTTATGTTTTTATTTTTAAAAAATTAGCATTAAAACCATACGTTGGAAGAAAAAATTCCTTCTGCTGGTGGTTCTCACCCCAGTGATTTGGTACGCTTGGTATGCATCAAATCTGACAGCCAAAAAACCGTGCTCTCTACTGAAGCACATTTTTTTAAAAATTTTTATTGCTTTAAATTGCTTACATAAAATTCACATGGTGTCAGCAATATTTATGTTTTAAATGTTTCTTTGATGATTCTCACCCTGAAAAATGTTACGTAACTTCCATAGAGAGCTGCTAGAATTTTCAGAAATTTTATTTCATTCGAAACTTCGCCGAAATCTGAAAATTAACTGTTCAGTCACGTTAATTAACTGAAATGACTGTAAGTAATTTGAGTATATTAATACTGCACTGATAAACTGATTTGTTCAGTCATATTTAAAAATTTCATCAGGATCGGAATACAACTCTAGAATCTGATGAAGTCCATATGTAAAGTATCCTCCGTCATGCACCATTCAAAATTTTATGTAACAGTGACCTTCCTCTTGTTTTGAAGGTCAAGTGTCCAACATTTCATGAAGATTTTAGGATTGAATAAAGTGTCCTTATTCGCATGTCACATGATGCCAAAGGTTTTCAACCATATAATTGTTTATGACGTCATATCTCCTGAACTATATGTCGTAAGCAGTTCTTACTCCTACGTCAATTGTTACCTCATGGAAGGAATGTGTGTACCAAATTTGGTTGAAATTGGTACAGTGGTTTAAAAACAGACGTCGCATGATGCAGCAGTTTTCCGCTCATTTCATTGTTTATTAGGTCATATCTCATGAACTATTTGTCGTACAGTCATTTAATGGTGCCTACGACAATCGCGAAAGTGCAAGCAATATGTTGAGAAAGTTTCATCACATTCGGTTGAAAGGTACGGCCGCGCATAAAATACGAACACACAAACATTCATTTTTATATATTAGATTTGCTGCGCCCCCGGGGACTCCGACGGGCCGCAAGAGAAACTGCTAGTGAGGCCGCAGCTGCCGACACCGCGCCCTTCTGGCGCGGACCATGAGTCGTTGCTGTCGACTCTTCAGAAAACATCCCGGTATTTGGCTGGAGTGATTTTGGGAAATGTTCAAATGTTTGTAAATGTATCGGACCAAACTGCGTGGTCATCAGTGTGTACCTTACAAACTACTTAAACTTAGATAAACTAACCTAAAGACAACACACACACACACACACACACACACACACACACACACACACACACACACACACACACACATGCCCTAGGGAGGACTCGAACCTCCGACGGCGAGCAACCGCGCGCTCAGCAGCGAGGCGCCTTAGACCGCTCGGCTACTCCACCGCGGCCTTTTGGGAAATCAAGGGAAACCTAAATCTGGATGGTCGGAGCCGGGTTTGAACAACCCTCCGGCTGCCAGTTCAGTGTCTTAGCACTGCGTCGCGTAGCCGCGTGGTCTAAGGCATCATGCTACGGACTGGGCGGCCGCTCCCGCCGGAGATTCGAGTTCTCCTTCGGCCGCGTGGGGGCGCGCGCGTTTGTGTGTGTGTGTGTGTGTGTGTGTGTGTGTGTGTGTGTGCGTGTGCGTGTTGGCCTTAGTGTAGGGACTGTTGACCATAGCTGTTTGATCGAATATGTTTACAAACATTTGAATATTTTTTTCACTGCGTAGGATTCAACGGTTCAAATCCTCCTTCCTTACAGAATGTGAGTCCAGTGTATTACCACAGTGCCACCTCGCTCTATGAAGTTCTCGTTCATGCTCACTTTCAGCCGTGGTAGTGAGGAGCAAAACTAGAAAAACAGTGTAGTAAAAATGAACTGTAAATCCATGTCTTGAAAGTTACGAGCACTTCTTCGTCTTTACTACTACCAGACACACCAGTTCTTTCGCTGAACACATGCTCAAAGAGCTTACAATATGTAGTTTAAAGCCCATGTTTACTGGACATTGTTTTATTGTTTTGGTCCATCATACCAACTCAGAAAGTTCTTGGAAGAGTTCTCTGGCTCACTTTATATGAGAGAGAGAGAGAGAGAGAGAGAGAGAGAGAGAGAGAGAGAGAGAGAGAGACTTCATTACCCTGAAATTAAGGGAACTGTTTAAATATTTTTTGAAACATTTCGACCGCTTCAGGGCATTGAAATAAATCCAGTGGCAAAGCTGAAAATTTATGCTGGATCGGGATTCGAACCCAGAGTTCCCGCTTTGGTTATCCAGGCACGCTTCCCTTCTAACCCAATTTATCACCTTGAAGCACACTACGATTGTAGTGCCCCCTGCCCATTTGATTCCTCTTGCTCGCAGCCTACACTGGATTCCCAAATGTTCAAATGTTTGTATATCTATCGGACTAAACTGAGTGGTCATCAGTCCGTAGCTTACAAACTACTTAAACACACACAAACACACCCACCCATGCCCCAGGGAGGCCACGAAGCTCCACGGCGAGCAACCGCGCGCTCCGCAGCGAGACGCTTTAGACCGCTCGGCTACTCCACCGCGGCACTGGATTCCGCAAGGGATCGAGCGTATTAATACGTCCGCATTGAAAATGTCAGTTGCCTGTTGGGGAAGATACACAATTATTTCTGTGGTGTCTCTTCTTTTCTGGCAGCACAGATTTTCATCTTTGCCATTGGATTTATTTCAGTGCCATGAAACGGTCGACATGTTTAAATATTTTTCAAATTCGTAAAATTACCGTATTAATGTCAACAAATGGTGTCTGTTCTTTCGGACATGTCCGAAAAGAACAGACACGGTATAAGTAATTGTAAGGGAACTGTGAGACAGCAGGCTACTCCAGTCAGATACGAGTAGACGGAAATAACCGGCGGCTGTCGCTTCACAGCTGTGCACGCTGTTTCGTCGTTTATCCAAAGCCAGCCAGGCGGAAGTGTCACGAGCTTCTGACATCACCGCTGTGAACCCAACTGGTCCCATGTCGTCTCCACACTTCCTGCCGTGGTTCTCGCCTTGCCTTCATACTTTGTATGATACATTTTTCTTTATGAGAATGAAAAATGTTTTTCACCTTGTTAAATTCAAATGGTTATATCGAACAAATTAGGTATAGTTGACGGCAAATAACGGATTTTTGACAGAAGTGGGGCTTCTCAAAGTAAATAACACCCTTAATATTAAAACTGCCTCTGTATTGTTGCTCAGTACTACACAGTACTTGTTTCTTCCGACGTTTGAGAGACGTAGGCTGTTTTCAATTACTCGCTTTTAACCGTGGTGCAAGAAGAAAGCTTTGAAACTGTTACAAAAAACGATAAATTTTAATTGAGAGCCGTGACGAAGTAAGTACTTCGCCCTAAATGGTTGATCCTCGTAGAATATAAAAGAAGATTTCTGTTTGACGTTAAAGTATTCATTTTCCATGGCTTAGAAGTGTGTTGCTGTATTTAAGTGTTTTCACGTCCCCGAAGAGAAAGGTGAGTGCATAAGGACATCCGAAGAAAACATTTCGAAGAGACGAGACTGCGGAAAAGCTCACAGTTTCGGACTCACAAGGGACACCTTTGATCTCGAACAGTGGGAACAAGACGAAAGGTGCTTAGAATAAAACTGGATCATGCATCCTAACACAAAAGAGAGAAACAAAGCAACGAGATGTCAGTATCATGAAAAAGAAATCTAACTTAATTCTATGACGTCAGCGTATTACTACATATTTTTCTGTCAACAGTACCGAAACACTCTTCTTAAAGTATTTATAATAGCTTAAAACAAAGATAACCTACACAAATCACAGTGCATACATTATTCTTCAAAGTGCAGATGCGAGATTTCGATGAAATGGTTAAGACAAGTGGAAGAAACCAATGTTTTAGTATCAAACTTCACTCTCTGATATTTTCTACACCAAAGTATGAGCTTATATCGCAATATAGTTGGCCAAAGGCAGGTTACGACAGTGACACACAAATATTTGAAAATGTAATTAGTCTGGCTTCTGATATAGCATTGATTAAATGCAAAATTGATTTTTAATGCAAAAACGTGGCTTTAATGAGGTACAAACACTGTTCTCTTCCGTTTCGTTTTAACCACTTCATAGAAATCCCAAATCTTAACGGACTAACATAAGCATCAGGTGTGGAGAATGTGTGTGCTTTGTGCTGTTGTACTTTAAGCCGATGTTTCTCGCTCTGTTGATTGAAAATATAATGATAAATTGACGTCAATGATTTACCTTATGGTATGGTATTAATATATTGTTGCTTTGTTTCCCTCTGCTACAACCGGCCGCGGTGGCCGAGGGGACTGAGGCGCTCCAGTCACGGTCTGCACGGCCACTACGGTCGGGGGTTCGAATCCCCCCTCGGGCATAGATATTTGTGCCGTCTTTAGTCTTAGTTATAAGTAGTTTGTAAGTTTAGGGACTGATAACCCCGTAGTTAAGTCCCATAGAAAAAAAAAATCAGCAACTGAAGGTACACTAGTGGATTTCGACAGACGAGACTGCCCAGTTTGTAATGTCCTGAGTAACTGTCTTAACTACAGAAATAAAACTCATTCGAATGAGCATTGTTTACACTTGTTTGATTGCGGTCTCAGTGAGATTCTCCGACTTTCCTGAAACCGGCTGTAATATGGACTATCCATTACACGCTGCAGATGCGGTAACAGGAAAGGTGAAAGCGCACTACGCTGTAAAGGTGGTTTTTATGTAGCTCTTCTCGCTCGTCTATTCTGTGCAAACATCTTCATCTCCACATAATTACTGCACCTACAATCGTTTAAAGCTTGTCGCTAGAGTTAAGCCTTAATTTATCTCAAGGATTTTTCCACCCGCACTTCTCTCCATGATCAAAATGACTATTTCTTTCTTATTCAGGATTGGTATCTACCAACTGATCCCTTCTTTTAGTCAAGTTCCACAGTAAATTTCTTTTCGCCACAACTCGATTCGGCACCTCACCAACAGTTATCCGAAGTTTATTCACTTAGCAAATGTAATAGGATAGTTGGGCACAAATGGCGCACCACACTCCCCCTGAACCAGCTGCAGCTCCACTGGACAGCTTCTGAGCCGTGGTTTTGCAACTGATTTTTGTAATATGCGACGTCGCAGTTCGAAAGGGGTGTGGTGGTTGGATGGGAATATCGATTGCGGCAATGCTGAAGGAATATTCACAGAATATATGACATCAACTGCGATTGGGCAAAGCTGAAAATGTGTACCCATCCGGGATCACTGTGTCCCCAGTGGTGTAGGGGTCAGCGCAACTGCCTAGAAAGCTGAGACCCGGGTTCGAATCCCGGATGGGTACACATTTTCAGCTTTGCCCAATCACAGTTGATGTCATATATTCTGTGAATATTAAATAATAACAACTGCAGTATCAGAAGTTACGTCTGTTCTTTCGGAACAGACACCACATGTATATAATGCTGAAGGAATTTGGCGTCGCATGTTCAGCCGTGTCCATGGTGTATCGTATATAGTTGATTGAGGTGCCACAGACCACAACATAGTACCAGACGTTCAGACATCCTTGATGACCGTGACCGGCGACATGTAAGACGATGCCAATAATGACAGAAGGGCAACAGCGCTGCTAATTCAACACAAGGCATGCTAAACACGTCTCCCAGTGTATTATTTGTAGGAACATGTGTTCCCTGTGGTATGTGAGCCGACGCCGCCCAAAGGTGTCACTGTTAACGTCATCGGGTACAACGCTCTACATATGTCGCCAGTCACCATGGACTGACATTGGAATAATGGCGGAGCGTGATCTGGTCGAACGAATCACGATTTCAACTGCTCCTTGCAGATGGGAGGCACCATGTGTGGTGTACACCACCTGCCCAGAAGGTGTGGTCCAAAGGGCGACGGTGTCTCTGTCATGCTCTGGGGTGACTTTCCTGGCTCAGAATGGGTTCCCAATTACGCTGGAGAAAAATTTTAATGGTCTGAGGTAAAATGAGCGGCTCGCTCCACCCATGTTTGGCCTTCCACCACCCTGCAGTGCTTCAAGGTAATAACGCGCCACTACATGGGTCCCACGCCGACTAGGAATAGTTCCTGAATCATGCATGGAAGGGCCAAAGTCTGAGACGACCACTCCAGAACCCGTATTTGAGCACCATCAAGCATATCTTGTTGTCATGCAATACAGGCTCTGTGCTATGGATTCTGCTGCGCTGAGCTGAACAGAAATGGCTGCCGTCCGGAAAAATGATTTGGGACTAGTAGACTCATTTCCATGGTGTTCTCTCTCTCTCTCTCTCTCTCTCTCTCTCTCTCTCTCTCTCTCTCTCTCTCTCTCTCTCTCTCTCTATATATATATATATATATATATATATATATATATATATATGTGTGTGTGTGTGTGTGTGTGTGTGTGTGTATAAATGAATTGCTGTTCGTTAATCTCGCTAAAATTCGAGAACGGATGAACCGATTTGGCTAGTTTTAGTCTTGAAATATTCGTGGAAGTCTAGGGAAGGTTTAACATAACTTAACATATATATTTCCATAAAATATGGAAAAGTTGTTCGGAAGAGAGGAAAATTGGGAAAAAGTGAAACGGCTTTTTCCAGTGAGCTATCAATACCGTTTGTCCAGTGCGATAAAATTTTGTACATTTCATGTTGAAAGCAAGGGGAGGGTTCGCATCAAATAAAAATTTGGAAAAGTCACACGGAAAGTAGGAAAATTTAGGAAAAACCGAAAGCGATTTATTCTATGAATAACAATCAATTGCTACATGGTTGGAAGAGCATCACTTGAGTACCGCTTGGCAGGACAAGGTTTGTATGAAATAAATTTTTTGGAAAATCTACCGGAAAATTAGAAAAATTGAGAAAAACTAAAAGCGCGTTTGTGTTTTTGATTAAATTCAGCACCATTACTGACTATTCGCACGACGGAGAGGGGTAATTCTTTTTTTGTTTTGTTGAATATAATTTTGGAAAAGTTCTCAGTAAAAAAAAAAAAAAAAAAAAAGAAAGAGGGGTAGTTAAAAAGGAAAGTCGCAAAATTTGAACAAAGTTCCTTTTTCAATGTGTTTGTAAATGTACTTAACACTATACGTTGAGAACCGTTCATCCGATTGCGATAAAATTTTGATCATTTGACGTTCAACGAAAGATGAACGTTCTTATGAACTAAAACTTTGGGAAAGTTACCCGGAAAATTTGAAAATTCACGAGAAACTGAAACAGCTATTTTCAGTTGGATATCAATATCATTCGTGTGATTGCGAAAAAAAAAATGGATATTTGACGTTCAAAGGAAGAGTAACGTTCTTATGAAAAAAAAAATTTGGAAAGGTTTCCCGGAAAATTGGAAAATTCAGAAAAAATAGAAAGATTTTTCTATGAAATATCAAAACCATTTATCTAATTGCGATAAAATTTTGCACATTTGACGTTTAAAGAAAGAGTACATACATATTAGCAGTTGCGAAGCATTGCCGGGACGACTAGTAGAGTAGAAATATCTGTGCCGTGAGCACAGCCTACTGCGCATGTTCTCAATATCTGGCCGGGATAGACAAGTGATATAGGGACGACGCTGTTTGGTTACGTTTTGTGATAGTAGCGAAACTTTGATATTACACGTACTTGACTTGTTTTACAGACATTTCTGGATGATGGAAGGTGTTCGGTTTGAATACCACAGTGCTATACAAGGCGTGGTCCTTTTTAAATATGGTGTTCCATCATTTCAACTGACTTAGAGAATTTAACGCAGATTCCAGATCATGGTGTAGCATGCTATTTTTCACATAAACGATATTCTTAACGGACTGGAATAAGTGACGTGTGACCTATGGAGTTCGAATTAATTTGTAGTCTGACAGTTTACTCTCTCCCCCCCCATTTTTCTTTCGGGTTGTTCGGTCCATTGCGAACGTTCTTTTCTTTTTGTTCGTTGTTTATCGTCCTTGGCTCAGTTTTTTTAATTTTTATTGTTTTTTTTTATTTTTATTGTTGGAGAGAGCATTCAGCCCACTCAACCCCTGAGCCACGAAGCCATTTTTGCGGAGGAGCTGTGTTGCAGTATTGTTGTGCTGCTGGTGTGAGGAAAAGTACAGTAAAAGAGGATCAGATACTTTTCATAGGCATGTACGTACTATGTCTACTTGTAACTGTCCTGTTGATATGAAGTACTACAAAAGTTGAAAAATTTCGATACCCAATATTATAAGGTGTTACACTGTGGAGCTAGTTTCTGTCATTTTTGTCCTCTTTTTTTACGAGAAAAGACTTAACTCTAAAGCGTGTTTGAATAAATTGTCAGTATTTGTATACACATACATATTCAACGACAGATAAAATTTATACATGACACGTTAATTTCCCCCGTTTCGTGCAAGCTCTCAGACCCTTTCCTACATTATGTGACTTTTGCATTTTAGTTTCCCGAAAGATGAACAATCATATAAAAATAAAAACAAAAATGAAGAATTTCTTACATATGAAGTTTTGTGTCCCAGCCTCGTCACCACTTTTGTGTCTTGTTTTCGCCGGTTGTCTTAGGTCTCGGTAGCCGAGTGGAGAGTGACCGACACAGGAATAAAGGATGCACGCGAGTGCAGGTACGGAGGTGACCAGCCAGTGGGACAGCAGAAACTAGAACACTAGGCTAAATTAGAACAAGATATATATGTCGTGGAGTCTTGGTAATACTTAACTTTTACATAGTTCTTGACTGCAGAATGCTGATACATAGTTTAGATAGAGGCCTGCCTACTAATGATTCCTAGTGCCTATCCGATAGCCAAGTCTTAACTGGAGCCTATCTGATTCCCAAGTGGCCGATGCAGCAGTCGTGGCCACGAGCGGTGTTGTAGCAGAGGGCGCTCGTGGCTGACGTCGTAAGAACGCCGCACGGCGAAAGCACGTGGCGCGCACTTCATACTTGTGCGACACCACATAAAGTATTCAAGAGGGCACTGTAAACATTTTCCAGCAGAGTGTTTTGATATCAAAAGGTTCGGAAATAGTGGTTGAAGCGTGATTCTGTGACAACATTTTTTGACTTCTGACAGTAACTGTCGCCGAAAGTGTCATCAACAAAATCGCACGGCCACTACGGTCGGGGGTTCGAATCCCCCCTCGGGCATGGATATTTGTGCCGTCCTTAGTTGTAGCTAGTTCGTAAGTAGTTTGTAAGTTTAGGGACTGATGACCCCGTAGTTCAGTTCCATAAGTTCTACAAACATTTGAACAATTGTTTTACTTTCCAATTTAAGTTGTCCTTAAATGTAATTCCTAGCTATTTAAAACTTACGTCTTGTAGATTTGACTGATTTATGGAGTAAATGATTTTGTTGTGTGTATTTGTGTGTTCGTGTTTTATACCATTCCGGATACACTGTACGTGTTGCGTTTGTTTTGTGTTTTGAGATTTTTGGTTGAGTCCGTGTACTACCATAAGGGTCTTACCTGTTAGCGCGATTGTGTTCTTTTTCATCGCTTCTTTTATTAATTATGATAATGTTTATTCTGTATAACATATGTCTTGTGATGTACTGTTCTTTGGATGAAACGTTGCATCAGCAGAAGTATAGACAGCTGTCGTACAGGACGAAAAATACAATGCTGGCCATTCAAAATCCAACTCCAAGGGGAACAAGAGGTATCACAGCCAAATTTATTTACGCTATACCAAGATCTTGTGACTCAAAATACCGCTACCCGTGATATGAGGAAGATGATAAAATCAGTATTATGTGTTGCCGCCGTAGCTGGGATTGGGATGTTTAAAGGGGACTAAACTACTGGGTCATCAGTCGCCATAGCTGGCCGTAACTGCAGCTACATGACATGACATCAAATCAAGACGTTTTGGTTAGGCGAGAGATTGGGGAATAGGGTGGCCAAGGCAGCTATACTATCTAATGGGCGACAAAAAAGTCTGGAACACATGTGGTTGACATCACCCTTTAGTGACGCTGTCGTCAGCAAGCTCAGAAGGTCTGGGAGGACAACGGGTTCCCACCCCTTCAAAGCAGTAACGTTGGCTGGTTAGTGAACAGGTAATGTGTAGTAGGGGGATTTAAGAGTGGAATCCAACACCACCCCATACCATAATACCGGATGCAGGACCAGCATGGTGATGCATACAGCAAGGGTTCAACGGTCTCACACTACAGTGTCTCCAGACGCTAATCCAACTCCAAGTCGAAATATTCAAACAACTTGACTCTCACAGGGCATTGAAATACATTCAATGGCGAAGTTGGAAATTTGTGCTGGACTGGGATTTTAATAATGATTTCTCACGTAGGGCCAGCAGTCACATTAACCATTTAGGCTATACAAACACACTTTCCTTTCTGGCAAAATTGTAGTGCCTCCTGTTACCTACAGGGTGTCCCATTTATCTGATGACTGCACCGGACGCCGGAAGGCGAGAGCTCCGTTGAAATGCCGCGGCGTCCGTCTACTGCCGTACTGGCCGGCGTCTCCCTGCTGACGCCCTTAAAGGTGGGTTGTCCAAGAAGCGGCTGTTACCTGTGATTGCGGCTCGGCCCCCCTCCCTTTTCCGGCCGTGGCGGACTGTGGCGAGTCGGAAGCACGACGCGAGCCGCTGCCGTTTACCAAGGCGCGGCTCTGGTCGGAGACTAAGGAAATTCATGACGAAAATTAAATTTTGGATTTTCTTGCTGTAAAAAATACTGCATGTTAAGGAAGAAAATCTACATCAGTCCTCATATTTAGTTTTTCGTTACAGATTCTCGTTTTCATTTTAAAAATTAAAAAACACTACTTTCGGTTTTTTTTTTTCTTTTTTACTCCTTGTAACATCTCTGTCGAGTTAGAGGAAACTAACGGGCAAAAAAAATTGGTTTTTGCATATCTTGTAGTTTCAAACCCCAGCTTGATAACGATGTGTCTATTTTCTCAAACCCCTCAGGGGGCTCGACATTCAGTTGTTGAGTACAGGTTCGGCGAACCCGGGGTCCTCGAGCTGGGGACTGACATGCGCCAACAGTCCTCTGTCACCGTAACCTCCGGGTAGGCTTCAACGACCACTACGTGGCGCAGTGGTTGAATGTTGTTTGTCCGGAGACCGGGGATCTTGGCTTTACCGCCTGGGTCGCGAGGATGGTAAAACCTCTCTTAAGAAAAAAAACCCCTAAATCCTAAGGTGTGCTTCGCGCCGAGGGGATGCATGGCTATTGAAGCAGAACAGTCGTAAGCGGGCGACCTCTGAGGAATCTGCCGCACCTCAGACGTATAAGGCTTGCCCAGGCATGCGGGGATCTACCTGGGTCGCAATGTTTCCGTAGCTACTCATGGAACGCCCATGGAGCCTTTTCAGTTTTTTTCTGATGCTCCCGGAGGATCGGATGGGCCACTGGTGAGCATTCCTTCCCATCCAAACAAGCGAAGTCGTGAGGTCAGCTCTCCTGAGCATGCTCCTCAAAAACTTAGAGTTAGTCAGAGGAAAAGGGCACAAACGTGTCAAAATGTTTTTGTTGTAGTAAAAAGAGTGGAGGGTTCCTTTGCAAAGGTGTCCCCATTCTACATTCAGAAGGCACTTGATGGGATTACGAGTGGTTTGAAGTCCATAAAGAGACTTCGTAATGGTACGCTGCTGATCGAAACTGTGACCTCTGGTCAAGTACAGAAACTTTTTCAAGCGAAATCTCTTGGTGATATCCAGTTATTGCAGAGCTGCATAAAACCTTAAATTCTTGTCGTGGGGTGGTATCATGTGAAGATCTCATGAATGAAGATGTCAGTGTTCTCCCACATGAATGGGCTAATAAAGGCGTCACGGAGGTGCAAACTGTAATGAAGTAGTGAATGGAAATCTTGAGAAGACTTCTACCTTCATCTTAAGGTTTAATTCGCAGGTCCTGCCCAGTCATATTAAGGTTGGATTCTTACGTCTTGTCCTTGTGGTACTTCAAGTGCCAACGGCTTGGTCATACTACGGTTGCGTGCAACAGACGTGCTACGTGTGGGAACTGTGGTCAGTCAGCTCATGAGACAAGTGTGGACTGCACCTCTCCGCCGGTATGTGTTAATTGCTCCAACTCACATCCGGTTTGGAGTAGAGATTGCCCCATCTACAAGGACGAGAAAAGAATTCAGGAAACAAAAGTAACGCGTCGTGTGCCTTATGCCGAAGCAAAGAAGCAGTTTAAAGCCATACAACGTCCATCATTCGTTACGTCATTTGCTTCAGTGGTGAAACAGCAAGCGGCCAAAGTTAGTGTGTCTACTCAGACGTAAGTAGCAACCGTTGCTACCAACACCTGCTCCTGTTGTTGCACGTGCCAAAAGCCAGATCCACTTACCTCTGCGCCTGCCAGGGACTCAGCCACTCAAACATCTCAGAGTGATGCGGCCCTGCCGTTACCCCCAACGGCAATTGTTCTCCCAGCACTGACCAGTGCACCCCAATAAGAACTTTCAGGTTTATCGACAAGCAAAGCCAAACGTGCCTCAAAGTCGAAGCCTAAATCTGGTGAAGTGTAACTTCACCAACCAACAATGAAATCCGCGGTCTTCACCGATGCGAAAAAGTTGGCACCAAAACAGCCAGCAAACGAAGCAGCAGCCACTGCTGCCGCTGCTACTGTTGCTGACGATTTGGTGACGAAACATCCAGCGGTTAAATCAGTGGCCACGGCTGCTGCTGATGATCTCGCGATAGAGGCGATCCTTCTTGGGGATCCACCGCCAGGGAATCTGGGCTCCCCACCGAGGAGTAAAGGGTCAGTAAAGCCAATCCTTGTTAAAAGGTAATGGACATATTGCAGTGGAATTTAAATAGCTTCAGAATCCACCTACACGAATTAAAAGTCCTCACACTGGCCGGGACTGTTTGTCTGTGCCCCCAGGAACCACATTTTAAGGAATCTGATCGCCCTGTTTTCCGGGGCTATTACTTATATCGTACTGATGACCTCAGTGGCGACAGGGCTCAGGGGGGAGTGGCGGTGTTTGTCAAAGACACACTTCACTCTTCGCATGTACCCCTCACTACCACCCTACAAGCAGTTGCTGTCACAGTGCATTTTGTGTCGTTTCAGTTAACGCTTTGCTCTATCTCCCGCCACATGGGCCGTTGGACGAAGATGCCCTTTTAGCACTGGTCGATCAACTTCCCCGGCCGTTCTTGCTCTTGGGAGATTTCAACACTCATAATACTCTTTGGGGTAGTGTGTTTACCTGTACCCGGGGCCGAAGACAGACCAGAGCGACCTACAAAGTTTATTTTTTTCTTGTGTTGTGTGGTACATCCTGGTTCGCTGAATTTCGCCTACGATAGCGGCGCCTGCTTCTGCTTCGTATCAGCATGCTGAGTTGGGTGAGTTTCGCTTTGCTTCGCACGTGTGAGTGTCTGAATGCTTGTTGATTGTAAATCCCTCCCCTGACGATGTTCAGTTCAGATTACTTTAAGTTAGTGGTTCAATTAGATGCTTTTTTATTGTTTAACAAAATTGGTTCCCCCATTTGCTCATGTTTGAACTGAATAAATAATTTATTGTCAGTAAAACTGTATCCTACTTATGAATATTAGTTAACGAATACCTTCCCTTCTTTATTTAATGTTGTTTTCCACCAGTGCTGAGAACTAATTCAGATGCATATTATCATATTTTTAATTCCGTTGCGCCATAAATGTTCTCATGGCCACCTTCATGAAATTCGGGGTGGCTAGTATATTAATGATTGTGCGTAATTCTCGTGATCTACGACGTGTGTTGTGTTGGCCACCATCTCTTTGTCTTCCCGCTGCTAAAGGAAATTTTGAGTCAGTTCCAAATTCTGGGCCAGGGAAGAAGATTCTGTTGCAGGAAGTAGTTTGTAGTTCACGCGAATCCTCTAGCTGGTTTTTTACGGCCAGAATTATATGTTTAAAGTAATCTGTTGCAGGAAGTAGTTAGTAGTTCACGCGAATCCTCTAGCTGGTTTTTTACGGCCAGAATTATATGTTTAAAGTAATCTGTTGCAGGAAGTAGTTAGTAGTTCACGCGAATCCTCTAGCTGGTTTTTTACGGCCAGAATTGTATGTTTAAAGTAAGCTTTTAACTGGCTCCTATCAGCTAGAATTAACTTTACAATTAACAGTGGTCTTTCAAGATTTATTGTTGAAACAGTGCGCATGGAGTACATGAAAGATTACATGTACAGGTCAATAGGTCAAGCGGTACTGAGGTACTAGATGTCGATCCATGCTAAACAGACATTTTATTACGTGGTGTAGCCTCCGCGGGCATCGTTGCAGGCTCTGATTCTGGCATCCACTCGATCGTACAAATGGCGAATACTGTCTTGGGATACGGTATGCCACGCCTGCTCGACCTGTTAACGTAGTTCTGCAGGAGTTGCGCACAGACTAGTCGGACGTGTCAGTTGTCGTCACATCAAATGCCACACGCGCTCGATTGGAGACAAGTGCAGAGATTGCTAGGGAGGTTGTTGCACGCCTTCCACTGCATGTGGAGTTTCACGTACAGTGAGTGGTTTAGCGTTAGCCCGCTGGAACAACACGTCACCCCCTGCTGCAAGAATGGCAAAAGAACGGCTCTTACGACGTCCCGCAACCACCTATCGCTGGTAAGCGTGTAGAACTAAGACTTTTCACAGACCAGCACAGAGGTGTCATGAACCACATGGCCAGCCTTTAGAACAAAGAGAGTGGACATAAATCAAGTAATTCTTAAATTTCTGACGACGGATTCCAATCTAATGAAGAATGACGATTCGTTTGAAGTATTACAAAGTTAAGTCTGATTAATATTCAAGAAGTTGGTAAAATTAATCACCAATAAAATCATATAAAACTAATTTTATCCGAAATCTAAAATTACCGTTAGGAACTAACTGTTCAACTGTTTGTATAGCTTATGGGACTTAACTACGGGGTCATGAGTCCCTAAACTTACAAACTACTTATGAACTAGCTAATCCTAAGGACGGCACAAATATCCATGCCCAAGGGGGGATTCGAACCCCAGACCGCAGTGGCCGTGCAGACCGTGACTGGAGCGCCTCAGTCCCCTCGGCCACCGCGGCCGGCTTTACCGTTTGCTTGCCTGACCAGTGGACCACGGTCTCGTGGGGGCGAAATAATTTTCCGTGTCTGGTATTAATTAATATATTAAACTAGCTGAAAATTCGGCGTTGCCCGGGTATTTATTTATTTGCTCCTGCCTTGAGTTAGTACTCCTCCTATGCCTTCTATCTGTCCATTTCCTGGACTGGAGCGCCTTAGTCCCCTCGGCCACCGCGGCCGGCGGTGTCGTCTTTAACTGACTGTAATAGCATACAGGATGACAGACAAAATTTCTAGTTGGTGCGGAGAATGGCAGCTAGCGCTCAATGTAGAAAAATGTAAGGTGATGCCGCGGTGGAGTAGCCGAGCGGACTAAAGCACCTCGCTGCGGAGCGCTCGGTTGCTCGCCGTGGAGGTTCGAGTCCTCCCTGGGGCATGGGTGTGTGTGTTTGTCCGTAGGTTAGTTTATCTGGGTTGAAGTAGTTTGTAAGCTAAGGACTGATGACCACGCAGTTTGGTCCGATAGATTTACAGACATTTGAACATTTGATTTTGTAAGGTGATGCGCATGAGAAGGAAAAACAATCCTATAATGTTCGAATACAGCATTAGTAGTGAGCTTCTTGATGCTGTCGCGTCGTTCAAATATCTAGGCGTAACATTGCAGAGCGATATGAAATGGAATGAACATGTGCCGGCCGCGGTGGCCGAGGGGACTGAGGCGCTTCAGTCACGGTCTGCACGGCCACTACGGTCGGGAGTTCGAATCCCCCCTCGGGCATGGATATTTGTGCCGTCCTAGTTCGTAAGTAGTTCGTAAGTAGTTCATAAGTAGTTTGTAAGTTTAGGGACTGATGACCCCGTAGTTAGGTCCCATAAGCTGTACAAACATTTGAACATTTTTTGAACGAACATATACGGACAATTGTGAGTAAGGCGGACAGCCGACTTCGGTTTATTGGGAGAATTTTGGGAAGATGTACTTCACATGTAAAGGAGACCGCGTATAAAACGCTTGTACGACCATGTCTTGAGTATTGCTCAAGTATTTGGGACCCGCAGCAGATCAGTTTAAAGGAAGACATAGAGGCAGTTCAGAGGCGAGCAGCTAGGTTTCTTACTGGTAGGTTCGACCAATGCGCGAGTGTCACGGATATGCTCCAGCAACTCAATTGGGGATCTCTGGAGGAAAAACGACGTTCTTTTCGTGAATTTCTGTTGAGTAAATTTAGATGGCCGGAATTTGAAGCTGAGTGTAGTACGATCTTGCTGCCGCCTACTTACATTTCGCGTAAAGAGCACAAAGACACGATAAGAGAAATTAGGGCTCGTACGGAGGCATATAGGCATTCTTTTTTTCCTCGCTCTATTTGAGAGTGGAATAGGAAAGGAAATGCCTAGTAGTGGTACAGTGTACCCTCCGCCACGCACCTTCCGGTGAATTGCGGAGTATGTATGTAGATGTAGAATAGGTCGATCTCGGAAGACGTCTGTAGCGCATGTACGTGCAGAACCTCTTCTACGGGTTTGAGAATGTTCACGTGACCATTGTAACCAGCATCGCTGCATAACTGACGCAACACGTTCGAGTGGCAATCCTCTGAAAGGGTCACCCCGCCGCTCGGAAGGCCACAATTTGAACCCCTTTCAGACGCGCTCAGTTGGCTGTACAAAGCACGAGTGCGTCTCCATGCCATGGCGGCTCTTTGCGTCACACGTCGATGCCACACTGAGCCTGTAAACATTCTCTGCTAGTTTAAACCCGAGGCTCTGCTCACATGTTGATTGATTATTATAGATAAGCTATTTTCCATTAGTGTGCTTTGAGACTGAATAGTAATTACTGTTGATCACACGTAAAAATGCACTCGTTTCGAAGACTCCAATCACGAAATTCAACAATAATGATTGTAATAATATCACAGATCGATCACTTGATGTAATGCGCGAAACGTTAAATCGATAAAGAGATGTATTAAAAGAAATTCCTTTTTTACTGCTTTATTTATTTATTCTTATATTTCCTTATTCGTATGCTTATCCTTACAGAGAAACAGCTGAAGACATTGTAGATATGGTCTGTGGCATCACGTTTCGCTGTATGTAACCGCCTTGTTATAGAGTCGCAAACGTCATCGCTGGCCTTCAGTCCGATTTTTTTTAATAATATGACGACTTTCAACCACCATATCTTCCACCCCCTTATAGCTATCGGCATTGAACTGCTATGGTGAACAACGGAAGACTTCGGACAACAATTACACCCAGACCATTCGTTTGCGTTCTGTAGTTTTCGCTGCAGAGCGAAATATTAATACACACACGTAGATTTTATATACACCGATAAGTTTCCATCCCAATATACTCCAGCCTTTTATCATTAGCAACATTCAAGCAACTATGCAACCAATAAAACCATTTTCAAAGAGTAAATATAATTTCCAAAGAGTAATGATTGTTCCACATTTCGCGTTATATTCTTCAAATTACTAAATATCTATCAGCTCGCTATAAAACCGTGCCTAAAACTTTCCTCAGGTATAAATTAGTTAACTGTACCAAATATTTAAGTCTCTCCGTCTTGTCGTTCGGACGTGATAAGCATACATCGAACAGATATTCACAGTAATATATATATATATATATATATATATATATATATATAGCTATCCGATCGCCATAAAACCGTGCCTAAAGCCTTCCCCGGGTAGACATTAGTAACTGTACAAATTTTTAGCTCTTTATGTCTTGTGGTTCAGACGTGATAAACGTACACCGAACAGACATTCACATTTATAGATATAGATTAAACGGACACACAAATGGCGCTCTGGCTGTCTGTTGGCGGACTAAGTTGAAACCAATATCGGTACGTGTGGCGTCGCAAGTTTGAACGCGCGCGCGCCACAGACATCACAGACGGAGTCGTCATATAGAGGCGCCACATGATAGACAAGTGGAGCAGGTGCGCCCTCTAGAGGAAGTGGAGAAACGTTGGACAGTGCTGCGGAGTAGTTCACTTCTGGCAGGAGACTCGGACCTGTTTTGTGGACTGATGCTAGAATTGTAATCACGTTGCATATTGCTTCGTCCGTGGACAAGTGATGCGATGACTTGGGAGAACTATTAAGTTATGTTAAAGCGGCACCTGCCGCCGATGATAGTGTTAATACCAAGTTAAGTGTTTGTCCAATAAATTATCTATTATAAATGCTCTTGAGGCTGCAGAGTTCCAATCGTCCCTACTCCCACGTCCTCGGCCCCAGTCAGTTGCTCCGTTACGAGAGCGAGTCCGTAGCTGCAGATGGCAACGCGGAGGAACACAACAGTATGTCTACTATGTCACAGGTGGTTTCGGGTGTCATAAGATCAAAATCGACGTCGTCTTTCCAGGTGCACTAATATTTTCCGACAGTATATAGTCCACTCCGAGAGTAGTGATGGTGGGGGCAGAATTATGAATCGTCGGTAAAACAACGTCGTCCGAATGCCGATCCTGGTTGCACCATGATGATCGGATTGGAGTCTGGAGACACCGTGGTGAGAGACTGTTAAACTGTTGCCTTATGCATCGCCATGTTGGTCTTGCAGCGGATACTGTGGCTTGGAGTGGTACTGAATTCCACTCCCGAACCCCCCTAGCCCCTTCCCCCAGTACACATTGTCGGTACAAGAACGTTAGTTCGTTTCTTTTTCTTTTTTCTTTTTGTATGGGTTCAATCACTTGAGCAATAGTCTAAAATATATGTTAAACGAGTTTGTTTGTAAACAGGCTCTTTTGTAGAGTGAGTGATCTTTTTTCGTTATCCTCCTTTCCTATAGTAAGCCATTGCGATTATTCCATTTCACAAGATGGTAAATGCAGGTAGTGATACGAGCTGAGTGGATCCTGTTGTGATTTGCTGATGTAGTTATAGGAGCCGGCCGCAGTGGCCGGGCCGAGCGGTCTGCGGCGTGCCAGTCACGGTCTGCACGGCCGCTGCGGTCGGGGGTTAGAATGGATGTTTGTGCTGTCTTTAGTACAAGCTAGTTCATAAGAAATTTCTCAGTTTATTGACTGATGACCCTGTAGTTAAGTCCCATAAGCTCTACAAACATTTGAACATTTTGTAGTTATAGGATAGAAGATTTGTCGATTTGCGAAGTGCACAATTTTACAGTACTATCTGTTTAAAGTAAGTTGTCCGTCTTTGTACTACTTTGGAATACTTTGAAATGTAAGATCTGACTGAGCATTTTTTTTGCAGCTTTTTTCATAATAGATAATTGCAGTCCCTGTGCGACGCACGAAGTTACATCTATTTCCGCCGATGACTCTTCACCGAATATAAAACGATGTGTCCTCCCTTCCAAGAAATTTTCAGTTACATTTGAAACCCGCATAAAATCGTGGTAACAGTCATTGGTGTGGTATTTAGTGAAATTCTTCCTAAATCGAGGAATTATGCATTTAGTTGATTGTTCTGATCCTTAATATTCAGGAGGCGATGTACACAATAATACTAGTTTAGTATTATATGACCGATGTTGTCCGAGTAGCCTATGTAGTGGCTGGCTTCAAGAAAGGAAAAATTAGGATGAAAGTTTAACGCTTAACTTCCATCGAGGCTTCAAGGAGCTCAATCTGTTCGAGATACTCATTACGCATGAACTCAGAATGTGTTGCAGGATTCTAGAACTGGTGTTTGCTGAAGATACTGGACAGTAGTAGTCTGGGGCACCTCTGCTACCCTTCTTGAATATGGAAATGACATGTATACTAGGTTTAAGTATAATGTGGATGTTTGTCCCAGTGGTGGACTAAGGGAGGGGGGGGGGGGGGCGAAGGCACGAACCTCCACGGGCCTCCGGTCTTGGGGGCCTCCAAATATCTCGAAAGCAAGGTTTTTTTTTATTTTTTTTATTTTTATTTATATATATATATATATATATATATATATATATATATATATATATATATTTTTTAGCGCACTTGGCATTTTGTTCTGCTGGGGCATCCAGATCTCGAAAGCTATGTTTTTAGACTGTCCCGTGCCTCTCGTCATGGGGGGGGGGACTCCTATTCTTTTTCATAGTAATACATGTATTTCTAAGTGTCCGGCGGGGGGGGGGGGGGGGTTGGAACTCATTCGTTTCGCCGCCGTCCCGGGCCTCCAACAGCCTTAGACCACCACTGGGCTATACACGCACAATTTGTTGGGCGGAGTAAAGTTGGTCGGAAAGTAGCTCCACACGTCCAATTTCTCGGACCGCAGATAAATTAGTCCCGACAAATCGGAACGTGTGTAGGGGGCCTTAAGACATATAGAAATAAAAACGGCGATACGACACTGAAACAGGCAACATTAATGGGGAGGGGGAGAGGGGAATATGGCTGTCTTCGTGCGCAAATTAAAAATTGATATTGATGAGATTGTTTTTTTTTTTGTTTTTATTGGGAAGGGGGAGGGAGGGGGAGGACGGCACCACCTCGCTGGTTAAAATTTAAAAAAATAACCAATAAAGTCTATGTTCTGAAGCAAGCAGGAGTAAAATATAGGGAGCCTAAGTTTATTTACAACTTGTACAAAAACCAGACAGCGGTTGTCAGAGTTGAAGGGCATGAAAGGGGTTGCAGTGGTTGGGAAGGGAGTAAGACAGGGTTGTAGCCTTTCTCCAATGTTATTCAATTTGTACATTGAGCAAGCTATAAAGGAAAGCAAGGAGAAATTTGGCGAAGGAATTAAAGTTCAGGGGGAAGAATTAAAAACATTGCGTTTTGCCGACATAGTAATTCTGTCAGATACAGCAAAGGACCTGGAAGAGCAATTGAACGGAATGGACAGTGTGCTGAAAGGCGCATATAAGATGAACATTAACAAGAGCAAAACTAGGGTAATGGAGTGCAGTCTAAGAAAATCAGGCGATGCTGAAGGAAATAGATTAGGTAACGAAGCAATAAAGGAGGTAGATGAGTTTTGTTACTTGGGCAGTAAAATAACAAATGATGGTCGCAGTACAGAGGATATAAAATGCAGAATGGCAATGGGTAGAAAAGCGTTCTTGAAAAAGAGAAATTTGTTAACATCGAATATTGATTTAAGCCTAAGGAAGTCCTATCTGAAGGCATTTGTATGGAGTGTTGCCTTGTATGGGAGTGAGACATGGACGATAAACAGTGCGGACAGGAAGAGGATTGAGGCTTTTGAAATATGGTGCTACAGAAGAATGCTGAAGATTAGGTGGGTGGATCGCGTAACTAATGAGGAGGTACTGAACAGAATTGGGGAGAAAAGAAATTTCTGGCATACCTTGACTAAAAGAAGGGATAGATTGGTAGGACACATTCTTAGACATCAAGGAATTGTGAATTTAGCGTTGGAGGGAAGTGTGTGGGGTAAAAACCGCAGAGGAAGACCAAGAGATGGATACAGTAAGCAGATTCAGACAGATGTAGGTTGCCGTTCTTATGTGGAGATGAAGAGGCTTGCTCAGGATAGGGTATTGTGGAGAGCTGCATCAAACCAGTCTCCGGACTGAAGAACACAACAACAACAACCAATAAAGTATGACAAACGTTGAAATATAAATGAAGGTAAAATGGCACAGTTTGACGCGGATATATTAATTTCACTTTCGCGAGTGGTTGCTGTAGAGAATATGGTTCGGTGCGCGCCGAATGTCGCGTATATGGCGTTTAATCGGCGCTCACAGAGCCCGCGTCACGAGTGATCGATAGAGCTCTGGTGCGCCGACTGCGCCACACTGCGGCCGCCGTTGCAACTTCGCTCCAGTACCGCCCGCTGCGCGGCGCCCTCGCAAACTGAGGTTGGGTCTCTACTCAGAAGCAACTAGACAAAAAATTAAGTATACACACATACAATGGAACTGTCGGCACAAAATACAGAAAATGATTTACTGTAGCCATACCTTAAGTGTACCACTTTCCTGGGGATTGTTAGCCGTTATTAACGATCATGAAAAAAATATGTACCCCCGTTACATAGTGTAACTTATCTTATAAATACATCTTTTTCGGAAGCAACGAATACTGAATCCACCTTTCCCCGCAACCAATTTTTGGAGGCCTCAGATTTCAGAAATCTGCGGCGGTAATTCTAATAAAACAAATTTAAATAGGTTACACTAGCAAGTAACGATTTAAAATCTAAATACAAAGATGTTTACGATGTGGCCTTCCAGTGGGCTTTAAAAGAGTTGGAAAGGTATAAAATTTTTGTCTAGCAACGTAACGACCGCGCCTCATCCTGCCTGCTAGTCGTTCTGTTCACTACGCCACTCCCTAGCTTGGTCCCTTGCGGTCTTGGTATCATGGTTGTTGCTTGTTCCATGGGGGAGGGCGGGGTGTTGTGCCACGTCCCCCCCCCCCCCACCCTACCAAAAGCCCTTACGCATGGAGCTTTTTCTTTATTTTTAGTTGCAATGCATTCTGTGATGGATAGTGATCTGAAAGAACAGACATCATTTTTACTCCTGCAGCTGTGTCACCAATGGTGCAGTTGTCAGCACATCAGCCTAGTAAGCAGGAGTACCTGGGTTCGAATCTCAGCTAGTGACAAATTTTCACCTTTCCTCATTGGTTGAATTCAGTGGCCACTGACTGCTGATGTCGTAAATCTCTTTGTATCCTGTCTGATAATAGCTGCAGGATCAAGAATGGTCAACCTATGGGACTCAATCTGCAGGAGGTTTGCAAAGTTTTGTACGGGGTGATCCCGTCACAAGAGAAAGTACTTGAGCCATAAAATTAGTAGAGGTTCAGTAATACAAAAAAGTTGGCCTAAGTGAAATTTATTTATCGTTCAAATTACGGAGTTCCTTGTCTATCATTGCTTATGAATTAAAGAAATCATAGAGTGCTTTATAATACAATGAGTTAATTATGAACAAGCGCACAGCCTGAAAACAGTTTTCAGGAACCAATCGATAGGTAAAAGAACATGATACAATAAGTAATTCTGAAAAATTCGAAAAAAATATATTTCTTTACAAATTGTCTATACAGTTGGACCTTTCTCAATGCGCATAATTCGCGTCTGAATATTGCCTGAAATGCGAAACACTGGTTAAGCAAAATATATTTTTCTGTCGGAAACTTTATAAAAATAGGTTAACGTGCTCCATTCTGAAAAATACACACAGATCACTTCGTCCAATAATTTAAAAGAAAGTCGTAGTAAAAGAAAGAAGATTCAATTTTTTTTCCTTAGAGATAACATAATTTTTTTACGGTTTGTGAGGACTGGGATCGCCAAAATATTTTTACTTGGAACTGGAGGCTCGCATATTCCAAAAGGTTGAGAAACACTGTTTTATCCCAACATAATTCAGTTGAAGACTGCCATGTAATCTTTATTCAGTTCGAATGCCCACCTAGTCCGGACTCTTAGGGAACTCGGCGAAATGCCACGAGTGATGAGTGATAATCGGGAGCCGCGCTATGTCAGTAGTGTGTGGGGAATTTGGGAATTTTGCATGTGGGGGAGGCGTTTAGGGTAACCCACGCGACCGAGCTGAGAGTTACAGTAGCTCAGTGCGTTCGGTCAGAGGGCTGTCCGTCCTCTACAATAAAAACTGAGCGAAGAACTCGACGATCGACGCAGAAAGAAACACGAATCATCGCAAGAAAAGGACCGAACTACCTGAAAAAAAGATGGGTCAGTGGTCAGTGTGAGTGCATAGTCAGCAGGAGGATCCGGGTTCAAATCCCAGATTGGCACACATTTTCAACTTTCCCCGTTTACTTACTTATTTACCCACTAGCAGTTAACGTCGTAAATTGCTTTGTATCTTAAAATGAATAGGTGGGTGTTATCAAAATGCAATCATGTAGGTAGTTCCCACGCATCCACTTCACGGGCATATGTCTCACTTCAATCGCATTGTAAAACTAGAAAATTCAAGACATTGAGAACTGATGCAGATGAAATTATGCATGCTTGGGTATTGAAATATTTGCAGGTATCACACACGAAATAATATACATTATTTACTACTTACACGAATAACTGTGAATGATAGGAGAAAACATTATTGATCTTGCTGAAAAATAATTAGCGGAGGTCTACCGTTTTCTTGTTGCATTGGGCTATAGCATGGTTCAACTTCTTTCCTATTCCTGATTTCTTCACATCGAAACCGCAGAGAAAAGCAACAGATGCAAAATTTATAGTATCACCAGAGCTGGAACAGAATGAAGACTTGAAATTTAGTTTACAATGTGAATATTGGTATTATTTACCACTTTATCATTAAACACCTTTCAGCAATAAAAAGTTTTCTTGAGTATCTAATTATATTTGTGCCCATTTAAATCCTTGCAGGATTTTTGTCCATGTTTCTGGGATATATCGGTTCTTTGCTAGTGCATTCGTTTCACGAGCATTGTCTCAAAGGAATTCCTGTCTTCAAGACTGTGTTAAGGGCTCAGCATGAACTTGCTGAGTGAGGGCTTGGCGAACCCGGGGTCCCTGAGCTGGGGGAGTGGTAAGCGCCGCCATTCTTCTTACACCGTGACCTCTGGGCACGCTTTAACTACAACCGTGTGGTGTGGCGATGGAATGTGATGGCTAATGCGATGCGGCCCATATCTCAAGAGAGGACGCTGGTGGCAACGTCTTTTTAGTTCTGGCGTTCCGCATGTGTCTTTTGATGCAAGAACTCTTATAAGTCATCCGTTTTGTTCGCGATAGAGGTAGGTGGAATCGACTTTTATATTTATTCTTTTATTTAAGAATCCATAGATGGCTAGGAGCACTTCTTTAAAGAAATCATAAAACTTCGAAACTTAAGTCCCTGGAATCTCTGAAGCTAGACCCTATAGAATGAATTTGACCAGATCCAGTAACCTGTGGAAATGCTAATAGGTGTCTGCTCTGCGAATGGGAAGAACGCCTCTGAAGAAAATATTAACCGAGATGCTGGTGGACGTGAAGCTATGAGAATAGCCCTTGAGGCACTTGTGAAATTCGAAAGTCAACAGCTGCCTTGGTTTAACCCTTAACATCCGAGTCAAATGTCGGTGGGACCAAACATTTTTGACGATCCGGTGAATCAAAGCGTTCAGTCAGCCCTTCATAGTATAGATAATAATAATAAAAGACTGATTTTGTACAGGAAGACATTACAAACACCGAAAAAAGGGCGCAAAATCGTAAGGAGTATTCTAGGCACATAAGTGGTAGACCAACAATACAGCCTCAGAATTAACCTGGAAATCAAACAATACATATACATCCAGAAATGATGATTAAGATTCTATGGACAAACTACAAGACTGAAGACTACATATGGCTGAATATTGAACACATTTTTCCAGATAGATGTAACTACATCTGTCTACGTGTAGCTGTTGCTCACAAAGCAGATGACTCTCTGATGACGGAAATATCCAAAACGCATCATTTTAAAGTCATGCTCTGCCTGAAGTGTGACCTCTAATTTTTACGACCTATCTAGCTTCTCTGCCGGTCTACCGATGAACTTGATCCTGCTCGCCAACCATCTAGTTCCTTTTTTTTAATGTTTGTAAAGCTCAGGGACCAAACTGCAGAGCAGAAATACGGACTACTTAAACTAACTTATGCTAAGGACAACACACACACACACACACACACACACACACACACAAGCGCGCGCGCGCGCGCGCGCGCTCACGTCCGACGGAGGACTCAATGCTCCTACGGAAAGTAGCAGCGGCCACCCACCTAGACCTCTTTGTCGCATTTACAAGTTTGAGATGAGTATGTTTCAATATATCTTCTCTCAAAAGTTATCGTTCACAAACTATTCAAAGGTAACGTTATAAAAGTTTCTTTGTCACTACTTGGGACTAATGCAACTGTAGATACAGTATAATTTTTGCAAGCGTGAAGAAAATGTGGACTTCAGAAAATACACAACTGAAATCTGGAGTGCTGAAAGCATTGTTGCTTACCAAAATAAATTTAAGATATAGTTTCTCTGAATTTTTCAATTACTTAAAGCAGAATTTGATCAAAATATGCCCAATAACAATCAGTTTTATTAGTTATGTGACATAATTGTTCTGGTGATCATATTTACAGAAAAGTAATCTTATACCCAATACTATTTTGTATATTGTAACAGCATCATTTGGAATATGTGGAAAGTTTGAAATCCCTCCCCCCTCCTCCCCCCTATACGCTGATATCGATACTCCTATGATGCGGCCAATGTCTCAAGAGGGGACAGTGGTTGCAACGTCTTTTTTACTTCTGACGTTCCGCATGTGTGATACAAGGACCCTATGAGTCATCAGTTTTATTCGCGGTAGAGGTTCGTACAATCAACTCTTATATTTTTTCTTTTACTTACGAAGCTATACAGGGTGTCCCAGCTATCTTGTCCACCCAAAATATCTCTGGAACGATAACAGCTATTGGAAAACGACTTTCACCATTATCAATGTACGTCTGGGGCCCATGGAAACATTCTAAAACGAAAGCAAATGTGTTTTTTAACGCAATTTTTTTTAATGGAGACCCTATATTTTTTCTTCAGCAATCCATAGCATGACAAATCACATAAACAATAGCGTTGATTGCATCGCAATATTCCAATTAAATCCCGTGATATTGCGACGCGAGGTTTACGCTTGAAATACGCGAAACGCGCGGCTAGCGCACGTCCTGAGACTCAGGCGAGAGCCCCATGCTGCTCAGGACCTGCGCTAGCCGCCGTTTCGCGTATTTCAAGCGTCAACTTCGTGTCGCAATATCTCCGGATGTAATTGGAATATTGCGATGCTATCAACGCCATTGTTGATGTGATTTGTCATGCTATGGATTTCTGAAGAAAAAATATAGGGTGTCCATTAAAAAAAACGTAAGTTTGCGTTAAAAAAAAAACTTTCGTTTTAGAATGTTTCCAAATATGTACATTCATGGGACCCGGCCGTACATTGATACCGGTGAAAGTCGTTTTCCAATAGCTGTTATTTTTCCAGAGCTATTTTGGGTGGACAAGATAGTTGGGACACCCTGTATACAGTAGCGGACTAAGGGGGCGGTCCGCCCCGGGCCTCTCGTCTTGAGTGGCCTCCAAAACACAAAAGTTACTGTTTTATACCCGGCGCGTCCAGAAAGTAAGTTCCGTTTCAATTTATCTCCGCTGCAGCGCTGCGATTGCAGTTCCGCACATGCGCTGTAGACGATGTGTATCAACACGAAGAACGTGCGCCATGTAGAGATCGTTTTCAGTTACGTACGCTTTGTTGTGCTTGTTTGAAATGTCGGCGTTGATTGAAAATCCCGCCGCCTGTGAAATCAGGTCGGTGATTCGGTTTCTGAATGCGAGGAAAGTGAAACCAAGTGAAATTTATCGCCAAATTTGCGATGTTTACGGACCAAATGCGATGAGTGATTCGATGGTGAGAAGATGGGTCCGACAGTTCAATGGCGGGCGTAGTGTTGTGCACGATGAAGAACGAAGTGGGCGTCCACCTTTGGTTACAGAAGAACTTTCATCTGTTCTTACACCTCATGTCTTTCCTTGGCGGTCATCACTTCACCAATGACAACGAGCTGAAAGAAACTGTTTCCAACTGGTTGAAGACACAGGCGGCAGATTTCTATGAAGAAGGTATACAAAACCTGGTGCCACGCTATGACAAATGTCTGCAAAATTTCGGCAGTTATGTAGAAAAGTAGTTTAAGAGTTGTAGTATTTTGTGCAATAAAAATTTCTTCTGTATCTGTGTACAATTTCATTTTATTACCAAACGGAACTTACTTTCTGGACGCGCCTCGTAGTAATACATGTATTTACAAGTGGACGGGGGAGCCTCATTCTGTTTTGCCGCAGCCCCGGGCCTCCGACAGCCACTGGTTTGTCCGTCTATGCAACTAAAAATAAGAGGCAACATTTTTGTTACCAGATGCGTTTCGTTTTATTGATAGTAAAAATCTTCAGTGATCTGTAATGATACACATTTACAATTTGTTCAAATGTTTGTAAATCTATCGGACCAAAGTGCGTGGTTATCAGTCCATAGCTAACAAACTACTTAAACCTAGGTAAACTAATCTAAGGACAACACACACACACACACACACACACACACACACACACACACACACACACACACACACATGCCCCAGGGAGGACTCGAACCTCCGACGGCGAGCAACCGCGCGCTCCTCAGGGAGGCGCGTTAGACCGCTTATTTATAATTTGTTTTGATATGTAGATTGAAAACAGTTTTGTTAAAAAAACTGTAAAGTGCTGTTTGGTTACTTACGGAAATTTTTGGTCCTGGTTTTCACCTCACATTTCAGTGCCGATCTGTCTTCTGCATTACTGTAGATTCTTCTTTTCGAATCACTATTATTCTCCTAATTTCCACTTTCACTGCTATACTGTTCATATTTACTTTTTTCACGCGTCAGGTGTATTTGTTTTTGCTTTGAGTGAGTATGCTCAGTGTGTTGTTGCAGTGGTGTCAACATTGCAACTGTAATTTATGTTTAGTCCTGCGATTTGCAGGAAAGATAACTTCTCAAATTGCCAACGGTTTCAAAAAATGTTCAAATGTGTGTAAATCTATCGGACCAAACTGCGTGGTCATCAGTCCGTAGCTTACAAACTACTCAAACCTAGGTAAACTAACCTATGGACAAACACACACACCCATGCCCCAGGGAGGACTCGAACCTCCACGGCGAGCAACCGCGCGCTCCGCAGCGAGACGCTTTAGACCGCTCGGCTACTCCACCGCGGCACCAACGGTTTATTAAACAAAAGAACCTTCTGAGCGTACAACAACACGTCAAGAAAACAGATAGTCACGTAGGAACAACAAACAACACATATAATAGTGAAAACTATAAACAGACAATAAACTATTACAACAGGCGCTAAGCCAAGGCAAAACAACTACGCCACTGAGAAAACTACGCTGAGTGCGGCGGCAGCTGGATCCGGCGTAGAAGCGGCCGATTGCTGAGTATGCACTGCCCTCCACACTCCGTCGGTGCGCTTATGAAGCCGGCATCGGCGGAGGGCTACAACCGGTTCCCTGCTGTGATTGGTTGGGCAATGTGACATGGCTGACCGTAATGTAGTGCCGCCGTACAGCGACGTTTCTTCTGCTTTTGGTCGATGTTTATGTTATTACGTGTGAGCGCCTTCGAAAGGGAGCTCAGCAGCCCGACTTGGCTGCCTGTTATGCGGGCACTCTACACGGCCAGGGGCTGCCACAGCAATTTACTTTCTATATATAAAATTACTTATTGTATTGGTGTGGTGTCTGTTTTTTCGGACGTCCGAAAGAACAGACACCACACCAATACAATAAGTATTAAACGCGACGACGGCGTTAGCTTCAGTTATTTCACCGCAGATGCGGTCTTACGTCCGACCTCACACGGTAATCCGTAATGGCGAGTGTAAGAGGGCATGGATGATAGGGGCGCTACAAACATAGCGTGCGACTTGTGAGAATTTGAGACGGACGGGAGGCGAGCAAGGGTGGCCAAGTGGTTAAGGCGACCGCTGGCCGGGAGACCCGGGTTCGATTCCCGGTCCGGTTCACATTTTCACTTGTCGCCATTGCTTAGTATCAATGCCCAAATGCGTCCACTGTCAATCCTTTCTTTCCTATCCTTATTCCTTCCCTTCCTTTAACAATCATTTGCAAATATATAATTACGTTAAAGTGTATTTATTTTTTATGTAAGTGACATGGAGTAGTGACTAAATTATAAGGTTGTGTGATGGGCGTTTTTTAGGGAGGGGAGTGTCAGAGGCAAGACGACGGGATAGTGATTGGAGTGGAATGGAGAGTGTCCCCACTCTTATCTTCCATCTCACTCTCCATTCCACTGCAATCACTATCCAGTCATCGTGGCCCTGACACTCCCCTCCCTAAAAAACGTCCATCACACAAACTTATAATTTAGCCACTACTCCATATCACTTACATAAAAATAAATACACTTTAACGTATATATATATATATATATATATAGGGTGAGTCATAAAAGAGCAAAAATACTTCGTGCAGATTGTCACACACTGAGCTACAAACATAAATTCGTTCCGCATGTTCCTCTGTCAATAAATGACAATACAATTGAATGGAAAAAATCTGGAAATATGAAGTGGACTTCAGGGTGTTACTGTGCGTCGACATTGGCCAAGGATCGGCAACAAGGCACAAGTTCCTTTCCCTGTGCCAACTAACCGCGCTACATAATACCGTCCAGCGAAAACCGTACGAGACAGATGTGAGCGCTGTTATTGTTCGCAGTGTCACGCAGACAGTCGCATGACGCCGCACGCCTCGCCTTCGCGTGAGTGTCAGACTACCTACAACACTCGCATGTTGTTGTCGATCTGTCCCCTTGGCCAATGTTTTCCCAAAGTAACATCCAAAAGTCCACTTCATATTTCCAGATTTTCACCATTCAATTGCATTGTCATTTATACACACAGGAACATGCGGAAAACGAATTTATGTTTGCAGCTCATTGTGTGATAATTTACACGAAATATTTTTCCTCATTTATGACTCACCATATATATAAATTACATTTGCAATGTTAGCACAATACAATAACGTACTGAGCATACTCAATCACGTCCAAAACAAATAGCTGGCCGCAGTGGCCGAGTGGTCAGCGGCGCGTCAGTCACAGTCTGCACGGCTGCTACGGTCGGGGGTTCGAATCCCCCTCGGGCATGGATATTTGTGCGGTCCTTAGTATAAGGTAGTTCATAAGTAGTTTGTAAGTTTAGGGACTGATAACTCCGCAATTAAGTCCCTTAAGCTTAACAAACATTTGAACGTTTCCAAAACAAATACACCTGACGTGTGAAAAACGTAAACAGGGTAGCAGTGAAAGTGGAAATTAGGAGAATAACAGGGATTAGAAATGAAGAATCTAAAGTAGTGCAAGAAACAAATCAACACTGTATGATGTAAGGTGAAAACCAGGACCAAAAATTTCCGTAAGTAACAAAACAGCACTACATGTTTTGTTAACAAACTGTTTTCGATCTACATATCACAACAAATTGTAAATATTTATCATTACAGACCACTGAAGATATTTTACTATCAATAAAACGAATCGCGTCTGGTACCAAAAACGTCGCCTCTTGTTTGTGGTTGCATGGACGGAAAAACATCCCCATTACAATTTTATAAGCAACTATGGATGTCATGGCCACACAAATTAAGAATTTTAAGTTAAAGTAGTTTGTAAGTTTAGGGACCGATGACAACAGTCATTTGGTCCCATAGGTTCACAAAAATTTGAACATTTTTGAACCTCCCAAGTTTAGTGCACAGATTTTTGGTCTAAAGATCTTAATTATGGATAAAATATCGATAAAAAGGGCTCACTCAGAAAGAAGTTCTGCTTGGAAACTGATGGCAAAAAGAAATAAGAAGGGAAATGTAGAGTTTAACGTTCCATCGACAGCGTGGTCATTAAAAGTGTTCAAATGTCGTAATCCTATGGGACCAAACTACGTTGGTCACCAGTCACTAGTCCTACAAACGACATAAACTTAGTTAAACTAACCTAAGGACAACACAGACATCCATGCCCGAGGGAGGATTCGAACGTCTGACGCGGGAGGCTGCGCGATCCATAACGTGGCGCTCCAGACCGCTCGGCTACTCTCGCGCGGCGTGGTCATTAGAGACGGAGCTCACACTCGCAGTTTTGGATAAGGATGGGGAAGATAATTGGCCATGTCCTTTCTAAGGAACCATCTCAAGATTTGCCTGGAGTGATTTGGGGAAATTACTGAAAAGCTTAATCTGGATAGCCGGAGCTGAATGTGAACTACCGTCCTTATAGTAGTGTAGCCAAGTGGATACAAGTGCAGACTGAAAGTCCGGCGGTTATCTTATCTATAACTACCTCTAATGAGTCTGTAAATTCAAGATTATGGACATCAGGATATGGTCACATTTATGAGCAATTGTGTAGCGCTTAAATGCGACGCGGATATGCAAGGTATTGGCTCCACGTATACGAATGCAGCTCTAAGTGTCGTTTAAGGGTGTGAACCAAAGATGGCTGACATAGTTCAGTTTTGAGACTGTGTACATCAGTATCACTTCAGTCAAAGATGGCGATCCTAGCTCACAGACTTGGAAATGTTACTATATATCCCAAAGTGCCGTATATGTCCGGGCATTTATGATGGCTGACCTGAAGATACAAGCGTAGCCTTTACATCTACATCTATACTAAACTAGCAACCACATAGTATGTGGCGGGGGGTATTTACTGGACTAGCATCACTTCCTCCTTTACCTGTTCCGGTCATGAATGGTTCGCAAAAAAAAAAAGAGAGAGAGAGAGAGAGAGAGAGAGAGAGAGAGAGAGAGAGAGAGAGAGAGCTATTAAGCCTTCGTGTTTCTTGAATATCTACAGTTTTATTCTCACGATCTTTTCGCAAGATATGTGTAGGACGAAGCAATAGACTGTTTGATTCTTCTATAAACGTATGCACTCGGAACTTTGACAGCAGCTCATACCGTGATGCAGGACGAGTCTCTTGCAACATCTGCCACTGGAGATAGCCAATCGTTTCCATGCCAGTTCTACGCTCTCTAAACGAACTTGTAATGAAGCATGCTGCTCTTCTACTGATTCTCTTTCAATCATGTCTGGTACGGATCTCACACTGACGAGCAATGTTTAGGTAGTGGTCTAATGAATGTTTTCTTAGCTACTTCTATTAGTGATGGATTACACTTCATGAGGATTGTTGCAATAAATCTCAGTCTGCAATCTGCCTTAACCGTGATTAATTCCACTTCAAATCGCTCCTTATGCACACTCTCAGATATTTTATGCAAGTAACCGCTTCCATTGAGTGTTTTTAAATCGTGTAATCATACACTAAAGGATATTTCTTTCTATGTATTCGTAATACGTTACATTTATGTCGGTCAACAGCCACTTCCTGCACCACGCATGTTCAGATGTTTGTAAAGCTTAAGGGACTTAACTGCGGGGACATCAGTCCCTCAACTCACAAACTATTTATGAACTATCTTATACTAAAGACGACACAAGCATCTATATCCGAGGGGGACTCGAACCCCCGACGAGGAACCACCTCGCGCATCGGAGCATAGCGCCTCAAAGCGCTCGACCCCTCCACCGCGGCCACCGCGGCATGAATATGCTGCAAATCCTATTCCGTTTCACTACAATTTTCGAACGTTGCGACTTCGTGAGATACTACAGTATCGTCCACGAAAACGTTACTGAACTTCCGACGTAATCTACCAAGTCATCTATATACATTGTGAAAAGTAATGGTCCTCTAATAATCCCCTGGGGCACGCCAGAAGTTACTTTTAGGTGGGAAGGCTTCTCTCCATTGGAAATTACATAATATATTCAGTTTGTTAAAACTCTCCAGCTCATTCATACAGCTGGTCTGACATTCCGTACACTCGTATTTTCTTCACCAGGCGAGAGTGAAGAACAGTATCGAACACCTTCTGGAAGTCAAGGAACACGGCATCTACCTAGGAACCTGACCTGTATCTGCTGCTTTCTGGATCTTGTGGACGACTAGAGTGAGTTAGGTTTCACACGTCCGATGCTTTCGAAACCCATATTGATTCCTCCAGAGGAGAATTTTTTTCTCTCCAAGAAATATCTTATTGCATAAGTAGTAGGGTAATACTTGTTTCACGCCACTGAGATTCACCCTCTTTTGTTTGTCAATGACGCCACCAAGGAGGTTAGAACACAGGGAGACGCCCTTAGGCTGAAAAAGTGAAGCCTGCCTCCACCATATTGCTAAGTTTTGGAGAAGTGTTCGCATTGTAGAGCTAATGTTATTTGTCACTTAAAACAGAAATAAACTGTTCGACAGTTTTGGCTTGATGTACAACGTGTTAAACGAGTACAAATTAGCCGTTAAAATTAAGTTTTCAGATATAATATACTGAGTATTTATTACTATTTATTCAAGAAAGTATATTTTTTGAAAGTACATACTCCGCAGTGACTGTCAGTCCAATGCATTAACAGTAAGAGGGTCGTTTTAACGCATAGTTTTAACGTAGAAATAGCAATCCAAGATGGCGGATTTTTATACCACAATATCATTTTTTTCAGGAAGAATATTTTTCTCGGAAATAATGTTTAACAACAATTGTTTATAAATTATTACCAACGACGCCAGGGACCTATTTTTTCTGAAGTGACATTTCGTAACTTACTTAAACGATCATTTTACATAGAAACAATTTATTTAATCAACTCTAAACGAGTGCAAGTACAATAGACAAAACTCTCTGCTCTTCCGCTAGTGTGGCTAAAACTAGACCGGCCAGCTCTGTAGGGCCGAGTGCACATCTGCCAGGTGAAAGCGTCCACCCTCTGTTTACCTACAGCCAGAAATAGCAAGGAATGCTTGTATGCAGTACGATCAACAGCCCTTTACGAAATTCGGCTAGAAACCCAAATCTCCACAAGTACGAATATTTAACCATGACAGAGGTGATCAGTATATCAATGTTTTTGTTTTTTGTACAACTAAAGATATGCAAATAACGATCGTAAAGAGCGAAATCATTTATTTTATATAAGGAAGTAACCTCTATATATATTTTGGCCCACTTTAGGTTGCTGTAGTAACACTAAAAGTGGGCCTTTGCGATCGTCTTCTGACAACTCGAAATTTAAATGAAAATAACGGGTTAACTATTCACCTGACACGAAAACTGAATAACCGAATTTGTATAGGAGAAAATTCTCTACAACTTTGCTCTGTTACGTTTTTTTCATATCTCGTAGAGTTTCAAAGATATTTGCAAAAATAACGGCGATTTTG
This sequence comes from Locusta migratoria, assembly GCA_026315105.1. Classification (NCBI taxonomy): domain Eukaryota; kingdom Metazoa; phylum Arthropoda; class Insecta; order Orthoptera; family Acrididae; genus Locusta; species Locusta migratoria. Next base: position 675,207,697 of record CM048755.1, read on the forward strand.
GGATGTCTGTCTGTCTGTCCGTCTGTCCGTAACGTGTTCCCTGTTTTTAAGACGAACCGTTCAACCGATCAGCACCAAATTTTACAGCCATAATTGTAGGCCACCAGAGACCAGAACCTTCCTTTTTCAATTTTTTCGGACAAAAAAGACGGTAGTAATACCAAAAAAAGCCGTTTGTAATATAATTGTAAGTGCAAACGAACCGTTCATCTGACACGAAAATTGAATAACCTCATTTGCAGCGGAAAAAATTCTCTACAACTTTGTTCTCTTATGTTTTTTTCATATCTCGTATCGTTTGAGACATATTTGCAAAAATAACGGAGATTTGACACCCTCCATTGAATTAACGTAAACCAGCCATTCGGAGATGTCACGTGACATTTCTCGCCCAGAACTCTCGCTGGCATACGCCATCTTGCGTTGCGTATTTGATGATTTTCTTATTGTAACTTACACGTTGTCATTTAAAAGCAATGGCGCATTGAAGAATTAACAAAAAAAACATCGTTCTTCGTACCATAAATGATAATCTAGTGTCTACAAATGCCATATTAGCATCATAACAACGGCCCACAATAGTATAAGATTAAAGTTCACAACCCCTAACTGTTAGCTGTAGCATAGCGAGCAATGTGTTGGACTATGACGCTGAAGGTTAGTGGTTGGGCACCCGCCACTACCTAATTTTTTTTCCTATAAGGGTTTCAGACACTCTTATTAATTAATATTTTTATTATTTAGATTATTATTTTGGTCCAAAATGTTTGCAAAAACTTATAAAACTACAAATCTAAAGTGGGACGTAAAACACGTCATTGCGATTTTTTTACACACATACAGCGCGAACCATCAGCCGCGAAGCCGCGGTGGAGTAGCCGAGCGGTCTAAAGCGTCTCGCTGCGGAGCGCGCGGTTGCTCGCCGTGGAGGTTCGACTCCTCCCTGGGGCATGGGTGTGTGTGTTGTCCTTAGGTTAGTTTACCTTAGTTTAAGTAGTTTGTAAGCTACGGACTGATGACCACGCAGTTTGGTCCGATAGAATTACAAACATTTCAACTTTTTTTTTCAGCCGCGACGCCCGATAAATTTTTGCCAATCAAATTAATTTTGACCGCCTGCACGCGTCCCTGCCCTCACCCGGCCGCCACAGACAGTTCTAAAGATTGTCGCCCCAGCACCCCCCCCCCTCCCAAATAATTTTATAGGATTCAATCATTCAGTACTTGGGACAGTACAATTACTGGTAATAACACGAGAGTTTCGTAAACAATTTGACCCTGCCAGCCGTCAGTCCATCGACCACCACTCCCAATTATTAATTGCGACTTCCATTGTTTTAATGCAGTGCAATACTACAGGTCGGTGTTGTACAAACATTTAGGTCTAATGTTCCGTCGTTTCGCCGGGGCAAACTAACTGTATAGACGATGCTAGCAACAGCCAACGAACGTAATGTAATGGTAACGACCGTCCCAAACCTGAGTGCCAAACACTGTAGGCGTGTAACACAACTTCCTTAACAGTTTCTCTCGGAAACGGTACGAACGATCCTCGTTTAAACGCCTAACAGTAACATGGCTCAATCCCCAGTATGATAGCAATGTTGTCCAGGCAAGCTACATAAAACAAACGTATGCTTAATATTTCAACAAAATATCATAACGTTTTAAGCATCCCCTCTCAAAAAACATCTGAGCTACATATCCAAATGATCAAAACCTATTATGCAAGACCTCTGCAGACACACGACTTTGACGAGGATAGCGCGCATTGCATTTACTTAAACACGCTACGATGGAGCTGGACCCAGCCTGACAACAGCAGTCAGCATCAGCCTCCCCTACCGAAAGCAAACATGCTTTTACATACAAGTCCCATCGAACGACAACCCCCCTCCCCCCATCTCTCTCTCTCTTACAAATCATACCAGTCGCACTTTGTGACTGCTCTTAAAATTATCAGGTTCCGAAATTTAATACTCCTTCTCGTACCATGTTACAATACACATAATGCTGTTCGAAACATACCAACAGTTCCTTAGATCGATGTATCACTGTACCCCATCCAGTACTTCGACAGATAAGTTTTTCGGTCTTCCTGTTATGGTTTTATATGCCTTCCGACAATTCCGAGAAGTTTAATTCTATCTCCTGCGTATACCCATCTAAGGAATCTCTCTTTCCTGTTACAATGCAAATGATTCTTTACAACAGGTCAAATATCGAAACTCGACCAGCCCAGAAGACACCCTATTGTACAATGGAGAGTAACAACAAAAGAAGGCGTGAAATAATTATACTGATTTCTGATAGTCTACATTCAAACATTTTTCTCGAAAGCACTAATCTAACAACACCCTTATTTGACAACACAGCAACCAAGGAACCGAGGTAGTATTTTACCTGCCCAATACAACAAATATTTTCAGTTCTGTAGAACAAGATCGACCAGCCCTTTACCAAAAAATTCATACTCCAAGTTCCTTTCTTGTGATCTGTTTTATCATTCCACTAAACCGAACTAGGATTTATTTTTTTAATTACAAGTAGCTGTATACCGCAAACGAAGTTGCATAGAACGTTAACACACACACCGCAACACCTGATCGTTAAAAGAATATGGTGTGTCTAATTCCTAAGTAATAGAACACAGTGTTGTTCTCGACGGCGAGTGTTCATCAGAGACAAGTGTATCGTCGGGCGTGCCCCAGGGGAGTGTGATAGGACCGAGATTATTTTCTATCTACATTAATGATATGATGGACAGAGTACCTTGTAATTTGCAGCTGTTTACTGATGATGCTGTGGTGTATGGGAGGGTGTCAGCCGGCCGCAGTAGCCGAGCGGTCTGCGGCGCGCCAGTCACAGTCTGCACGGCCGCTACGGTCGGGGGTTCGAATCCCCCTCGGGTATGGATATTTGTGTCGTCTTTAGTATAAGGTAGTTTATAAGTAGTTTCTAAATGTAGGGACTGATGACCCCGCAGTTAAGTCCCATAAGCTTAACAAACATTTAAACATTTGGAGGGTGTCGAGCCTGGGGGGTCGCCGGAAATTTTTACTTCCAAAGGGGGTCGTGGGTTCATAGAGGTTGAAAAACACTGGTTTAGGGTAGTATTCCTCTACTCTGCACTCCCCTACTAGGCACTGCCAACGTCGCTGGTACGGATTAATCTTAAACCATCACTCCTCTGGAGCTGACGAATCTGAGACTGGTGTTAGTGGCATAATACCGACACTGAACAACAGGAAAATAACAACAAAGGCACTGGGCAAGTAATTAGCGAAAAAATATGGACACTCACATACACTTACATACATGATATTCGCCTTCAGATAATATAGCCAACATCTGAATGCTTTGGTAATATCAGAGTTGTGGTTAATTATACAAGCTGAGATATTTAAAACTGTTTTTCGGATTATTTGAAAAAATACAAATCGGATGAAAAAAGTTGTAATAAAAGTTTATCACCACGAAGAGAGCCATCCATTAACACCAGTCTCTGATATTTTTGATGATGCTATCACGTGAAACCTCCCAAAATCGAAAGAAGTACATACCTTGATCATGCTCTCAGTCCGTGGTCAGACTGTTCATTGTACTTCAATGACTCGAAGTGTATAATCACTACACAACTGTTCCACGATGTTAACTATTACAGAGAGAGTAGATATTATTTTCTCGTACTTTGACGCTCATAGATAATTAATATGCTGAGGAAGCTTGTCAACAGTATGTTAATTTGTTCCTTGATACCTAAGAATGTTCCTTCTGCAACGACGTTTCACAGTATTGTCAAACTGTTTGTTCAAACTGGAAGCGTTATACGCAGAGAAAGAGTCCGATGTCTATTTCTTCGAGATATTAACGTTTTTCAACAATTCTCAACTAATTTTTATTTTTGCCGATTACAGTGTCATATATCATGAAACGAAGCAAATGTTGGACACAGAAGTTACACATTTTTTTCACGGATTATCCACATCTGTAATAAAAAATATAGTTTTCTGTTTAGATTTCAAGGTCACCCCCCTGCCGCCTCCGGGGATGGTGCAGGGGGCTCGAACTTTATGTTAATGGAGGTGAACAACTTGTTTTGCAACTTTTTTAATGCTATTTGTATTTTTCCAAATATTCCTAAAAACAGTTTGAAGTGCCTCCCCCTGTATAATAAAAGTTTGTGTGGATGTTCATAAGACTCAAGCGATATTAAAGCGCAAAAAGTCTATGAATAAAATATTTGTCAATATGTAACACGTTAAAGTTACGAATTTAAAAATTTCACGGAACGACTACGTGATAATCAGAACCAAGAAACTGTTGAGCAGTTGAGAAAGCAGCATTATGCATGATGCAAGATGGAGTGGGGTCTCGCGACCTCCCTTGTCGGAGGTTCGAATCCTCCCTCTGGCATGGATGTGTGTGTGTTGTCCTTGGGTTAGTTTAACTTATTGCCAGTAGTTTGTAAGACTGGGGACTGATGACCAACGTAGTAGTTTGGTCCCATAGGATTACAAACATTTGAACATCTGAATGGAGTGAGGTACAGACAACAGGTTATCCAATCGGTACTGTTCCCGTGGGAAAGACCGCTTGAAATTGTAGTAGTTTCCTGTGATTGACAAGTTCATTTGGAGGCTATGCACAAAAATTCAATTTTTTTTATCTAGAACTAGAAAAACTTATCATTAAATATGTGTTTCATTGTAAAACATCTCTCAATAGCGGGCTATAATTCTGTTATTTCAGATAATTTGGTATAATGAACAAAATCTAAAAGAAAATGCAGATGAAATTTTTCAGCGATGTTTAGTGCTCGTTTTGAGCGCCTACAGTCTGAGGTAGATCACGTTGTCTATTCAGATGAGGTTCTGCAGTAATGGTGGACAGACCTACTGTCCGGTGAGGACCGTCATGTTTGAATACTTGTAAATGTTTGTAAATCTATCGGACTCAACTGCTTGCTCATTAATCCGTAGCTTACAAACTACTTAAACTAAGGTAAACTAACCTAAGGACCACACTAACGTCCAAGCCCGAGGGGGACTCGAACCGCAGATGGCGAACGGAAGCGCGCACCACAGCAACTAGTTGCATTTGTAAAGTTTATATTAATGTTTTCAGATCAGGTCTGGCAGTCACGAGGACAGACATCTTGTGACCGGTCATGTAAGTAAATTTGTTAACGAACAGTGCTAGTGTGAACCATAACTGAATATGTTAGAAAGAAAATGTTTAAGTGGAAGAATAGTTTCTGAACTGTACAGTTTCTTGACTTCTGCGTTAATAAAGAGGCGAGTGGCATTCCTATGAAAAATCGACATATATGACTATTATTCACTAGGAATATAAGCTCAAGATCGCAAAACAACGATCGACGCGCCGTCTTGTAATCTGGGGACACAACTTTAGAAAACTACAGGTTGATGGATTTTTTATTTAGAAATGTTCAAATATTTGTTAGGCTTAAGGGACTTAACTGCAGGGTCATCAGTCTCTAAGCTTACAAACTACTTATGAACTACCTTACACTAAAGACGACACAAACATCCATGCCCGAGGGGAGATTGGAACCCCCGACGGGGAATCGCCTCGCGCATCGTAGCATAGCGCCTCAATACGTTTTACTTAGAGACTGCCGCGGTGGAGTAGCCGAGCGGTCTAAAGCGTCTAGCTGCGGAGCGCGCGGTTGCTCGCCGTGGAGGTTCGAGTCCTCCTTGGGGCATGGGTGTGTGTGTTGTCCTTAGGTTACTTTACCTAGATTTAAGTAGTTTGTAAGCTGCGGACTGATGACCACGCAGTTTGGTCCGATAGATTTACAATCATTTGAACATTTAAACTTAGAGACAGTGTACTTTAGTCAGGGCAGGTGAAGCAACTAGACACCAAGCGTGTTTTGCAAGTTCTTTACAACCGAAATCGTATGTACGTCATTTATAGTAACATAGAAGAGGTAGTGGAAATGAAGAGATAATACGAGAGACTCTAAGTATTTTTCTTTCCACCTGCTGCACATGGCATCCCTTGTACGGGAATAGTCGAAGTGAAGTGCTTTGATGATATGAGGCTAGACGTTAGCGAGAACTGTGCACTGAAAACCTCACGAGAAATTAGAGAACATTTAAAATGACCGAACTGTGAGTAAATTAACACTGATCAAAGCAATTAGGGGATCAAGTTAGATATCATATACAGTATACATATAGCAGCTATTTTATTTAGAATTGGTTACTATTGTAATTTGTGTGTGACACAGTACGATATTTTGCTGTCTCGACTTTCTACTTGAGGTTTACATGGCGTTTACGTTGAGCGAGGCACCTTCGGGCTACCATAACAGTGAATAAGTCATTCTCGTTGCCCTCTCATATGGCGTGTGATGACCTTGGAAGGCCAGTACAGTTGCACACCTGCATGGCATCAGCAGTATGAGGTTATAAGCCAGCTCTAGAGGAATATTTGTCCATTCTTCCTTAAGTGAAATATCTAGCTCTGCAATCGTTGCCGCGGCGGAATAGCCGTGCGCACTGAGGTACCGTGCTGCGGTGCGCGCGGCCGTTCGTTCGCCGTGGAGGTTCGAGTCCTGCCTCGGGCATGGTATTTTTTTTTCAGTCGTTGTGAGAGGTCCTAGTCTGACTGCAATGCATCTGCCAAGTGCATCCCAGAACTTGCTTCATCGGATTTAAGTCCGGTGAACAAGCTGGCCACTTCATTCGTTCAATTCTCTCAGTTTCAAGGATGTTGTCTACCAATGCAATTCTGTGGGGGCGAGCGTTATCGCCCATCAGAAGGAACCCATCTCCTATGGTACCAGCGTAGGGTACAACAAAATGTCGAAGGATCTCGCCTCTATACCTCTGAGCAGTCAAAGCATCATTCTGAACGACATAGAGTTCCGCACGTCCGCCAATACTGACTCCTGCCCACACAATTCGTCCACCATCATGATATGGTGATGTTTCCTGCACATAAGCTGGATTATTCCGAGTTCCAAGTTTTCTCCAGGGAGAACGACGATTGTCCGTCTGAACATCTGTGAACAGAACCCGGCATCATTCGGTACGTGTCCAATACAGATGTTCGTCCGCCCAATTCCTGAGGGCTAAACGGTGTCATGGTTTTAATGGAACACACACAATGGGCCTTCGTGCGTAGAGGACACATTTCTGAAGGCGATTTCGGACCGTTTGACTTGATATTGCGCGTACTGCTGCTGTTTGGAGGGTGTGTTGCAGCTGAGTTGCATTCAGCCTCCTGTCTCGACGGGCTATTAACCATAGATAACGATCATCTCTTGCTGATGCTACCCGTGGACGACCTTGGCCTTCTTATTACGGTTGTCTGAATTCGTGTCCAGATCTTGGAAATTACACTTTGTGAAACTCCAAATTCAAATGTTCAAATGTTTGTAAATCTATGGTACTTGGCTACTTAGGTTATCAAATTCAATGTTCAAATGTTTGTATAGTCTATGGGACTTAACTACGGGGTCATCAGTCCCTAAACTTACAAACTACTTATGAACTACTTACGAACTAGGACAGCACAAATATCCATGCCCGAGGGGGGATTCAAAGCCCCGACCGTAGTGGCCGTGCAGACCGTGACTGGAGCGCCTCAGTCTCCTCGGCCACCGCGGCCGGCACTTAGGTTATCAGTCCCTATGCTTATAAACTACTTAAACTAACCTAAGGACAACACACACACACACACACACACACACACACATTCAAGAGAGAGAACTCGAACCTCCGACGGCGAGCAACTGCGCACTCCACAGTAAGGCGCCTTAGAGCGCTCGGACACTCCACCGCGGCACTCTAATTGCAGCCACCTCCGTATCTGCGTCTGTCCCGATTCCAACCTTCCTATAGCTCTCCATGGCATAACCTCCGGTATGTCACATTGTTGTTGCATTGCAGTACCTTAGGTAGAGTAAAAACTAACACCAACCTCCTCAGCAGCAACTTTCTGTTATTACCACTATCTCGGTTGGCGTAATGTTTTTATCTCCACTCTGTGGAACTGACAGAAAGACGTCGAACCATTTTAGTTGATTCTTCCAGTAATAGTGCTTAAGAAACTAGATATCTCAATTGATCCCCCTACTTGTTTTGACCAGTGTATTAACTGTGCATCTATTCTGCCACAAGAGATGAATTACTAGAGTTATACGACGGCACAGGTTGGCAGACAGTTCTAGTACTTGCAGAATCCATACGCTGCTGGATCACGACGATCAGTTACCACTGCGCCGGATTGTAACTCAGATTTATTTTCTGCCTGTGAAATTTATACACAGTAGTTGGTGAATGGTATCCATACCATGGCGCCCCACACATAACACAGGCCATAATATTCCAGTTAATCGCAGTGAAACGGCAAATGCGTTCCTCATCCTTTGTCAGCGTTCTACTTTTGTGTGTGTGTGCGTGTGTGTGTATGTGTTTTTTTCTTCTTCATTTTGCATTTGACTTTCACCTCGTTTTGGAAGCGATAGCCACTATTGCGTATATGAGAAAGATGATCAGTAGGTAATGAACTGTGCTTGAACTATCTTTCAACTGTCATTGATCGCTAATTGAATTGTGAAAAGTATTGCCTCAGACTGAAAAATTTTCTTATTTCGAGAAAGTGAATTTAGGAATAACCGCACAAGGAAAATGATGCTGTGTAATTTAAAGTGCAAATTCATCTCAAGTGTGCTGTTCAAGGGATTACGTTGTTACAAACTTTCAGGAGTCAGCGTGCTACGAGACAGAGCGGCGAAGAGAAGCAATGTGATGTAGCAGGCAGTGCAGAACGACAAATGTGGTTGGTGTGTCAGCAGCGAGGCAATATCAGTCTCCATGAGCATGACGAGCCGCAACTTAAATCGACGGCGTCAGGGAATCACGGCAGCGGAGGAACAGATCGCGTCTACGAGAAACATGGAAGATTTATTAGTGTACGTCTTACGATGGCGTACTGCAACCTAGGAATTGTTCAGTTGTTTGTAAACCTATTCGAACAAACGGCTATTGTCGTCAGTCTCAAGACTGACAAATTGCTTACACTAACTTACACTAGGGACAAAACACACACCCATACCCGAGGGAGAACTTGAAATTCCGACGGGAACGGCCACCCAGTCCGTAGTGTCCTGTCCGCCTATTACAGAGGCAACCCGCACAACACGAAGACGTCGCGGGTTGCCGGCCAACTAGCCGAGCAATCCACGAGCCTCTACGAGTGCACAGTTGGCGGTAGCAGCACGCCCAGATGGCGCAGTAAAACGGGACCTACTCCAACACCGCCTTGAAGATAAGGCCTGAAAACTGGCCGTGCTTTCGTCACACCAGGAGGCGGCGGCTGCCAGCTGACTGGCTGCCCGGTGGGGCACGCCCACCGCCTCGTAGCGGCTGCCCAGTCAGCTTGCGTCCGCCGACTCTCGGTGTGACGTAGACAGGGCCAGTTGTCAGGCCTTGTCTTCTAGGCGGTATTGCCTACTCCCGTCCACTGTACACTTGATCGCGGAGTTAGGGCAGGCAAATATGCTTCTGCGTGTATATTTAAGGACGAGCACCGTCTAGCCACGGCTGTCGGACGCCAGCCAAGCGATCTGTCACGCCTCGGCCCTCCGACGTCACCGCCGCTGCTGCTCAGCCGCCCAGCCGTGCCGCCTAGGACGCCATCGGGTTCCGCACCACCACCACCGCCGACTGTAGGGACGGACGAACTGTAGGTCGCCACACTGACGTCAGGGATTGATGAACTCGAATTGTAACGTATTGGAACTGCAATCCAGTGGACCTTTGATTTTGTGTCTTTTTGTGCTTGTGTAATCTTAGCATTCACTCAGAGGAGTACTGACGTTTGTGTTTATATTCTAATAAACAGTTTTGGAGCATTACACGAGTGCCATTCTTACAGTAGATTCATCACGTAGTATGACGCCTTAGACCACGGGGCCGTTCCGCGCGGCAATAGCGCAGTTAAGCTGTTGACCGCACTGTTTAAGCAGGCCTGCTCAAGAGGCAGCTAGACCAGCACGAGCGCTCGCACTCGCTCGTTGCCTGGCCCATGACCACTCTCTAGGGATGGGCTATGAGCGCGACGCGCGACGCTAAGGCAAATTCTCTAGATATTTTCGAGTACTCTCGAGAAGTTGTCGACAGTGCTGTGCTCTCTGGAGGCTGACCGAAACTGTTCTAGAAGGAAGCATTGTGACAGAACAATCGTAATCCTTGTCTTCCGTACGTGCAAGGAAGAAACTTAATTATTATTATTATTATTATTATTATTATTATTATCATTAGTACTAGAATTTTACGTAGAAAATAAATATTATAGGACTATTATTTAAACACGTATCTTACACGAAACAAGAGCTTTAATGTTACTAATAACAAATATGCATTCCGCATGTATTTATACTTACATGAGAGAAAAGTGCTACAACATGATACATCCAAAAACTCCTTGCATACAATCACTAACTGTAGAAAAAAATTCGGCAGAGCTTACAGTACTAGCCAGCGTTACGTACCTAAGCTTCCATCCTTATTTCAGTTTAAAGATCTGGTACTTTCTCAAGACATCACAATTTACAATTACAATACTGAATGTTGGTTGTCATTCCGTTCAAAAGTTTGGATAGTGTTAATTTTGCATGTTATTGCCGACAAATAAAAAATTACAGTTTTCCAGTGCTGGCTGACTGTTTCAGGCACTATCCAATCTTTTTAGCGTATTTCCTTTTAATATAGTTTGAATGGATAACATACTCAACAGATCAGTATTTTGTCTGACTTGTATTAAAATAAGAATGCACTTTTGTATCCGTGAACGTTTCTGTTTGATTGCTAGATATATTGCGTAATTTTAAATGTCTTACCGTCCATATGGAGCTTTGCAGCAGACATCTCCATCCTCCGTAAAGTACTGCCAAATCTGTGACTTTGGGCTTCCTGAATCCAATGCCCGTACTTTAATGATAATCACAGCGAGCGTTGCAAATAACAGCAGCGCGTGGCGTGGACGCAGCGTCGCGTCTCGCGAGTTTCTCGAGAATCGTTTGAGCGCCGGCAGCTCGAGAAATTCTCGGTGCGCTCCAGTCGCCGCTCCACTCGACGCTAAATACCGAGAGTGCCACCGGACGTTACCAGAGGGTGAATTTAGATCGACTATCGAATCATGGCATTCGACGCCGTGATCACAACATGAACATACACGTAAACAAACAGACGACGATTTGTGACATGCACGAATATGAATTTTGTTGCAACTCGTTTCACTCGAAGATAATGTTAGGTACATTCCTAATCACAAACTCGTAAATCGCTACTTATTCGGAAATAAACTGCGAACTTTTTTCTTTTAAGGGAAGCCAGGTACCTGCCATCAGTTGTTTTTAAATTCACATTTAAGGTCGAAAAAATGTTTGTAGAACTTATGGGACTTAACTACGTGGTCATCAGTCCCTAAGCTTACAAACTACTAATGAACTAGCTAAGACTAAGGACGGCACAAATATCCATGACCGAGGAGGGATTCGAACCCCCGACCGTAGTGGACATTTATGGTTCCAGCGTGTATTACTGTATTGGTGCTGCTATATGTTGTGTAAAGTAAATCATATTGGTATATTGACCACGGAATAGGTTTTAATTTTCTGTAATGTCTCGTATCCGTTCACTGATGCAGTAAATTTTCGATATGTGCTCAATTACGGAACTTGACAACCTGTTTTGTGAAACTAAATGTACGGTCATGTGCCAATGACACGTTTCTTAGGCATGTCTGACAATTTAATGTTGATGCCTAATTACCGCAGCCGGCCGCGGTGGCCGAGGGGACTGAGGCGCTTCAGTCACGGTCTGCACGGCCACTACGGTCGGGGGTTCGAATCCCCCCTCGGGCATGGATATTTGTGCCGTCCTAGTTCGTAAGTAGTTCATAAGTAGTTTATAAGTTTAGGGACTGATGACCCCGTAGTTAAGTCCCGTAAGCTTTACAAACATTTGAACATTTTTAATTACCGCACTCGGAAATCGGCACATATTCGGTTATAAACAGCCAACTGTTTGTGAAAAAGGCAGAATTTAAATGCCAGTTGCACGTTTCAGCTGCAGTGATTTAAACTTTCTTCTTCGGTTTCTGCCTTAATAGAAACTCGGAAATCGCAACATATTCCGAAATAGATCGCCAGCAACGTCTTTGTGAGAAGGAAGAATGTAAATAACATTCTTTTAAGTCGCACAAATATAACCTGTACTGTTAGGTTCCTGCATAACGAGACAATTGGGTGTCACAAAGTATTAAAAAAACTGTTGAGTACTGTATAGCATAATTGTAATACATTAAGATTATGTTCCCAGATTCTGTTACGAAAGAAAAAATATTTTAATTCTCACAGGACTCGAATCAAAAATGTTTCTGATCGAAGATTACAACCCAGCACATCTAACCACAATACCAAACTGATACCATACCCACAGTTGAAGATTTCTAGTCATATTTCTTGCTTTAGGTTTCATCGTTATTGCCTAACTGATAAATATTTGTTCTTCATTGACATTTAATGAACTATGGTGAAGCGTGTGTGATAAATCTTCAATGTACTATCGTCTTAAAATGGTGTATATTCATGATTTGCATTTCACATTTCGACTGCAAAGCTGAGACAGCAGACACTACTGGTCCACGTAACCACAGAGACAATTCAACGGAACTTCCGGCAAACTACTTCCGGCGGCACTCCGGGTATTTAGCGTCCACGGTGTCATCCATAGCGCTCGCGGCTGAAAGGGGCGCCCAGGCGTAGTGACCTGCTGCAGCGCAGGGGAGTTGTACACAGGGGCTGGCTGCACACGACTAAGTACGTCGTTTCGGCTTAGATCTAGATACGAGCGTGTATGCCCACCACGCAGTACATTCAGTGCACAGAACCTCTTTTCACGTCGAAAAAAATTAGTACCATCGCTTCAAAGCGAAAAGCAGACACATCAACGTCAATGTACAACACGTCAGTGCAAGAAGCGTAAATGTTTCGTATATGCGATTGTCTGAAAATGCTTAGCATGCTTAAAAATTCTTAACACAACGAAAAAATGTAATTTGCAACGGCATTACAATACCTTCCATGCGAAAGATTATGGGCACTTGCAGTATGAAGAGCGGAAAGCGGAGGTTGAAAGATTGAAGAGCTTACTACTAACAAGGAGAGGGTCTGACATGTGGGTCACCGATTTCGATCGAATTTTGCATAGACGTACTATTAAGCATATAAAAGGACGCGTGTTTCGGTTTTTTTGCTAGACAGTAGTTTGAAAAAATCAAGATCAAATTTGATGATGGAAAATCGCATTTCAATGCTATACACCGAAAGATAGTCTAAAGATGAGAATTTTTTACTAATATATATATAGGGCCAAAAGTGAATGACGTCCAAGTAATTAACGTTTATTGTGTTTTCATGCAGTAGCTTCAGTACTCGTAAACATGAACGACATTCCGAGTACCGTCGTCATTTGAACAGTCTAGAGTTTCTACTGTCAATCCGTGGATCCAGGTTCGACGCTCCATCATGGCAATTCTTCGTTACATTTTTTAGACGTATTTGATAAAATTCTAATATTGTAATACCTTCTCAAAAATTAAATGTTAGTACAGCTTATGGGACTTAACTACGGGGTCATCAGTCCCTAAGCTTACAAACTACTTATGAACTAGCTAAGACTAAGGACGGCACAAATATCCATGCCCGAGGGGGGGTTCGAACCCCCGACCGTAGTGGCCGTGCAGACCGTGACTGGAGGGCCTTAGTCCCTTCGGCCACCGCGGCCGGCTAAAACAAACTAAAATATATGATTGCAGAACGACATGTTGACCATAGCTGTTTATTAATTCCCAATGCTACCGGTTTCGGTTATTTACCATTGTCAAGCGTTAGCAGAGATTAGCTAATAGCTAATAGCTAATAGCGGTGGTCGAAGGGACTAAGACGCTCCAGTCACGGTCTGCACGGCCACTACGGTCGGGGGTTCGAATCCCTCCTCGGGCATGGATATTTGTGCCGTCCTAGTTCGTAAGTAGTTCATAAGTAGTTTGTAAGTTTAGGGACTGATGACCCCGTAGTTAAGTCCCATACGATTTAAACACATTTGAACATTTGAATTTGCCACCGCGGCCCGCAATACCTTTTCTTGTCTTATTTTTTAAGTAGAGCGTCGGGAAGTGTGAGTCACATTCAATTATGTGTATTATCTGTTTTCGGTTGTTTCATTTGTGATACACAGTACAAAAACAATAAAAATAAGAAATATGTTGTATTTCATCTTCATCCACGAAATAAATTTCATACATCAGTTTCTTACAATTTATTTTCCTCAGAATAGATTATTCAACCACCGAAAAATTTTACATGACCGTAGGATATATCAGTGGCCGTAGAATAAGACTGCCCGATAATTCTCGGTTGCGGAGTTGCTTAGTTCGGATTCCTGCCTCCCCTCACAAGTGGCGCGAGCCAGCTCGCTCTAGAAGATTGCTCAGCAGGCCTGGCTTATTGTACTGAGAAAAACGAGTAATCAATTCTGTTTAACTGTTATTGGTGGTATAATAGCTAGTGAAGTGCAGAGAAAGTAATCTCTCAGAAGCAGAACCAAGCGAGGTGGAGCAATGGTTATACAGTGGACTCGCATTCGGTACGACGGTGGTTGAAATCCACCTCCGGCCATCCTGATTTAAGTTTTTCGTGATTTCCCTAAATCACTCCAGGCAAATGGCGGGATGGTTCCTTTGGAAGGGCAGCGCCGATTTCCTTTCCGATCCTTACCCAAAAACCCGAGCGTGAAGTCCGTTTCTAATGACCACGCTGTTGACGGGACGTTACATTTCCTTCCTTCCTTAGAAGTGGTGACGACCCTACAGATCCATCTATCAGTAGTGCAAGTAGATAATATTGATTGTGATTTATCAAAGGTATTACAAACTAAGATTATAGTGTTGAAAATGTTGATTCTTTACAAAGGATTGCACTAGGAATCTAAATTTTTTCTTTCTTAACCACAATGATGTGATAAATTTGAAATGATACGTCGGACACAAAATCTAACGTTGACATTTCAAATTAGCAGACACTTATATCATTTAGGGTCAGTCATGAAACTGCTTTAGCGACATTTTATAAACGGAAGATAACAGAATGATGGAAATCTGTGGGGAGCTACAGGTGAATGTTGAAATTAGTTTTAATGGGACAAAAACAAACTGAAACGGAACTCAAAACAGAGCAAATATGAATAAATAAATAAGTAAATAAATCAGAGCTCAAAACTGGGATAAAAGAATCCGCAGAAAGAATTGGTTATTGTTGTTGTTGTTGTTACTGGAATTTTTAGAGGGGACTAACCTGCTGGGTCATCAGTCCCCTGGAAAGAATAGATACCAGGTTAAATGAAATAAATGCTGAAATAGCTAGAATAAACCGCATGTTTGAGGCTCTGGAAAACAGGGTGACTACACATGAATTTACAAAAAAACTCGGTGTAGGAGGTAAATAGATCATGAAACACTAGAATGGGGTTGACAATTAGAAATTCGTAAACCTGAAATTAATGGTATGTTTGATCCTGGAGATAAGAAAATAAATAAAATCATTCAGGCACAAGAAAATGTTATGTTATTAAATAATAATGATATTAGTAAAGTAAGCAATGAACAGAACCAAGTCACAAAAGCATGCAGTGACAGCCATAAATTGCAACAAAATATTTTAGAACGTATGAAAAATGACTATGTAACACTTAATTATAAGGTTTCGCAAGTTGAACTCGCCTTTAAAGACAATACAAATACGATTCAAGATAAATTTAGAGAAACGGAGCAAATGTCGGAAAACTTCCCAGCAATACATGAAGTAACTGACAAATAAATAAAGTAAGTTGTGAGAATGACCAAAGAATAGAAACAAGGAATAAATAGAGGAAAATGAAAGACTTTGTTCATGTTAGTAATTCTCTCATCAGATTGCTTTCATTCAACAAAACACCCTCCCCTCCGGGGTCTCACGGTTCTTTTGTGAGTACGTGCGTGGCGAGCACGGGGCCCCGAGCTAATGCAGTCTTCCTTCCTTTTTTACTTACCGGACTGCATTTCCTTTCTCCTCTCCTCCTTTCCTATCCTTACTCCTTCCTCTCCCCACTGGGGAACTGATAACCTTAGCAGTTTAGTCCCCCTATCCCAAACAAACAACCCCAACCCCAACCTAACCCTCATCCAACAATTGAAGCCGCGGTGCAGTAGCCGAGCGGTCTAAAGCGTCTCGCTGCGGAGCGCGCGCTTGCTCGCCGTGGAGGTTCGAGTCCTTCCTGGGGCATGGGTGTGTGTTTTGTCCTTAGGTTAGTTTACCTAGGTTTAAGTAGTTTGTAAAGCTACGGACTGATGACGACGCAGTTTCGTCCGATAGATTTACAAACTTTTTTTTTTTTTTGAACAATTGAAGTGCAATGCACTTGAATTCTGTTCTAAACAGCAAAAGAAAATTAGTGCACTTTCTCAGAGCCAGTAAAATGGTTACTGACACAAGGACAGATGTTTCAGTACACAAAACAGTGGTGACAGTATGTTAAACAAATTTATATCATTTGCCGGCTCGTTTGTAGAGGCAAACGTGGTCTTTGATACGAAGATCAAGTAATTTTATATCGCACTAGATGACCCGGAGAACTTCGCATCACTTACATCTCAATATAAACCATATTAATTTAAATCATATGTCTTTTAGACCTAGTAGCTTTATAAAGGCATCATCAGATAGTCTTAAATATCGGCTCGATAGTGGGCGGAACTTTAAGCTTTCAAAGTATATTTCTGAACGCACCGAACACAAAAATCTAGTGTCAGAATGTCAAATCAAATTTAATTTTTTTGGTTTTGGCGTAATGGATGTGGATTAAACACGCTGTAAGTACATGGTATTCCTTGTGTTGAATCAAATTACGTAGAGGTGGCCACTAATAAATGCATTTTCTGAGATACGGTAAAGTTTTGAAGTCAAATAGTAAGTAGCTTTTCCAGAGAGTAATTATTTTTCGATATTTCGCTTTACATACTTCAAAGAATATCTTGAATTACAGATTTTCTAAAGTATCTTATCCGGTACCTAAGCGCTCAAGCTGTCTCCTCACCAGATTTCATCACAATAGTTTCAGTGGTTTATGTAATAATATATAGTCGTTCTCGACTTTTAGCGAACTAACGAACAGCATTTTTATCTTTGACAGTTCATATACGGGTTCAGATCGTGTAAAGCGAAAGTATGTTTCTGAACGCACTCAACACAACAACCAAGTCCTTATTTTACATGTTTTAATCTAAATTTTTCTCGCAATTTTTCCGTATTTTATCACCGTTTAAACCTTCCATGAACTTCCACGAATGTGACATGAACATTCTCCTGGACATGCGTGCGTGATTTACCCACTCTTTCCGCCCACTATCGAGCCGATACTTAGATTATCTGATGATACCTTTATTAAGCTACTGGGTCTAAAATACATAATATTTTAAATTAATATTGTTTATATTAAGAGGTAAGTGACATGTACGAAGTTCACTGGGTCATCTAGTCGACCCAACAATGCTTCGCAATTGCCAATATGTATGTACTCTTGCTTAGAACGTCAAATGTGCAAAAGTTTATCGCAATCATACGAATGATATTGATATCCCATTGAAAAAAGCTCTTTCAGTTTCTCACGAATTTTCAAGTTTTCCGGGTAACTTTCCAAAATTTGTAGTTCATAAGAACGTTCATCTTTCGTTGAACGTCAAATGATCAAAATTTTTTCACAATCGGATGAACGATTCTAAACCTATAGTGTTCAGTACATTTAAAAACACATTGAAAAATGAACTTGATTCGAATTTTGTAACTTTCCTTTTTAATTGTCTCTTTTTTATTTCTTTTATTTTTTTTTATTTTTTTTACTGAAAACTTTTGCGAGACCATAATGAAAAAAACAAAAATGGAATTACCCCTCTCCGTTGTGCTAATAGTCAGTTACAGTGCTGAATTCAATAAAAAACACATTGAAAAACGCACTTTCAGTTTTTCTCAAATTTTCCAACATTTCGGTAGATTTTCCAAAAAATTTATTTCATATAAACCTTGCCCTGTCAAGCTATACTCAAGTGAAGTTATTACAACCATGTGGCAATTGATTTGTATTCATAGAAAAAAATCGCTATCGGTTTTTCCTAAATTTTCCTACTTTCCGGGCGACTTTTCCAAATTTTTATTTGATTCGAACCTTTCTCTTGCTTTGAACACGAAATGTACAAAATTTTATCGTAATTGGAAGGACGGTATTGATAGCTCACTGGAAAAGCTTTTTCAGTTTTTCCCGATTTTCGTCTTTGCCGGACAACTTTTTCATATTTTATCACCGTTTAAACCTTCCCTGGACTTACTCGAATATTTCAAGACTAAAATTAGCCAAATCGGTTCAGCCGTTCTCGAGTTTTAGCGAGACTAACGAACAGTAATTCATTTATCATTTTAAGAAGATTGAGCTGTGTAGACTCGTATTTGCTTCCTTTCCGCTAAACTTGCGATTGGAGCGTAAGTATATCGATCCCTTTCTGCCGCTACGGTCGGGGGTTCGAATCCCACCTCGGGCATGGATGTTTGTGTCGTCTTTAGTATAAGGTAGTTGATAAGTAGTTTGTAATTTTAGGGACTCAAGACTTCGCAGTTAAGTCCCAGAAGCTTAACAAACATTTGAACATTTGACCCCTTTGTTCGTTCCCGCCGCGTGCGGCGCTGTTGGCGAACTCTTAGGTTGGTGGATCTTTGTTTGGACGGAAAGGTGTCAGTGATAAGGAAGTGACAGAGAAAGCTGGAAGGCTGCAGGAGTGCCGGTTTGGGAGCGGTCGGGCGAGCTTCCCACTGGGGCAGACGGCGGCCGTGGTGGCAGCGTAGCGTGCGCGGCGATCTCTGGGGGTCGAGGCCTCACATCAGCCCGTGTCACGTCACACCGACCCGAGGTTAATGGCTGCCCGCTACCGAGCAGTGGGCTGTGCCGTAGCCAGCGTAACCCCAGTGGCCAGCCAGTCCGCTGGCGTCGCGGCCTGGTTGCTCACTCCGTTTACCTGGGCTCCCAAAACCGGACTTCGCAAATAATTTACCAGTTCCGGTTTTGATCAAATGTTCAAATGTCTGTAAATCTATCGGACCAAACTGCGTGGCCATCAGTCTGTAGCTTACAAACTACTTAAACCTAGGTAAACTAATCTACGAACAAACACACACACCCATGCCCCAGGGAGGACTCGAACCTCCACGGCGAGCAACCGCGCGCTCCGCAGCGAGGTGCTTTAGACCGCTCGGCTACTCCACCGCGGCCCGGTTTTGGTTTTCCGTGTAAACACTTAAAAATTGATTCTGGAAATCCACTTCTCTAAAGCGGTTTTCCAGTTCCGCTATCGATTTTCGCTCCCATGTAAACGTAAAGGATTTTGAAGCGTTACTGGGTTGTCAGTTTATTTTGAGTGTATTGTGTGGTAGACGTCTGGCAAGATGGAAGTAGCGGGTTTAGGCAGGTGTAAAGAAAGAAGTACTTGACGGACCAGGAAGTCATTCCTATGTTCAGTGGCGGCTCATGCTCAGTTTCGTCGGTGGGGCTCAGACAAAAAGTTAGTACCCAGTATAATGGAATCAGTCTGAAGTGTTTTTATAACACTAGCTGAAAACCTGGCGTTGCCCGGGTATTTATTTATTTATTCCTGCCATATTTCAGGTATATATTCATTTATATAAGGGCTGTAAGTCTGTAAACTCTCTTGGGAATACAATTAGTAGTAAAGAAGTAATAGATTAAAACTTGGTGCGGGAAGGGGCTGTTTTCTATGAACGTTCGGTTTAGGAGCTCATATCTCATGAAATACGTTTCGTACTGACATACAATTTAGAAGGTACGCTCAACTATATGCGTGTATACTGTCTGTAAAATTTACTGCAGCTACAATTTGTAGTGTAGAAATTATACATTGTAACGTCATATCGAAAGCCGTAGTTTTAGTCCACGAACAGCGGAACGTTACTGTTTATGTTCTCATATCTCATGTGATACAATTTAGAAGCAACATTCAACTATATATGTGTATACTGTCTGTAAAATTTCCTGTCGCTACAATTTGTAGTGTTCAAATTATAAATTTAACGTCATACCGAGAGCCGTAGTTTTACTCCATAAACAGCGGAAAAGTAGTAAGTGAGAAACGTTTTTCCTTTCATCATTTTACTATGGTTGCCAGCGAGAAAAGTTTAATAAAGGTTGGAAATTATATTTAAAGTTTGTTGCTAGTCCAATTAGTACTGTCATTCTCATACAGTGTATTTCGAAAGTCTCGCTGCATTATATTGCATTTTTTGCGATTTATATTGGTTATGACGTAATAGCTTTTGAACCATGTACCATATGTGATTCTTAACCATGCAGCAATTGTTACCTCGCGGTAAGGAATGTGTGTACCAAATTTGGTTGAAATCAGTGCAATGGTTTAGGAGAAATGAGCAGCATTGTCGCAAAATGCAGCAGTTTTTCGCGCATCTCATTGTTTATGACGTCATATAGTGTGAACTATATATTGTGATTCTTACACTTACGGTGACCGTCCTCGTGGATTGAAGCTTACGTGTACAAAATTTCATAAAGATTGGAACAAAACTGTAGATTTGTATGCAACACGTACAAACATACGAACACTCTGCTTTATATATTAGATCAATTAAACACATTCGAAAGATATTAAATATGCTAATTATGCATTAATTAATATAATCCACGAATTACTAAAGCTAATAAAAATTTATACAAATGTGCAATAAACATTTTAATTTTATTACTATTTTTTTTTTGGGGGGGGGGGGGTATGTGTGTGTAATATTGTAGTTGGTCTGGTCCACCATCTCCGCTGGTTTTCCGTGTACTTGTGTGGGTGTCTGAGTTTATGCAGTGGCTTAGGGCTTGGAAGTGTTCGGTTCAAATCCAAAGTTCACCACCTCTTCTAATGCTGAAGTTCGTACTTAGTGCATTGTGCTTCGGTGTACTGACTGTGATGCCAAAATAAAAATGAACTGTGGGAGGACGTATGTGACTTCTTCCCCTTTTGGAATGCACCAGAGACAATATGAACCCTCCTGGCTTTTGCCTCCGGCCAAGGTAAAAACTCTGGGAAAAAGCTTGGGTAAGAGCAGTTTCTTGTGTATTTTACCTAACTATCACGTTAACTAATGAGGTCCGTGTTCTGACAGGTTATTTATACAGTAAATGTGCACGTCTGTTCTTCTGACTGGCAAATTACTCTATTGTTGAAGTTCCTCTTTGTGAATGGAACAAACAGGCAGTGAGTTCAGCCTTTCCTGACTCATAACTAAATAAAGAAAAGTGTGAAGTAATACACATGACCACTAAAAGAAATCCACTGAACTTCAATTACGCGATAAATCAGTCAAACCTTAAGGTCGTAAATTCTACCAAATACCTAGGAGTTACAATTACGAACAACTTTGACTGAAGAGAACACATAGAAAATATTGTGGGGAAGGCGAACCAAAGGTTACGTTTCATTGGCAGAAAGCTTCGAAGATGCACCATCTCCACCAAAGAGACTGCCTACATCACACTTCTGCGTACTCTCTTGGAGTACTGTTGCCCCTTGTGGGACCTTCACCAGGTGGGACTGACGGAAGACATTGAAAAGTTTTTTTTTTTTTTTTTTTTTTTTTTTTTTTTTTTTTTTTTTTTTTTTTTTAATCACGTTACGGCGGGGGGGGGGGGAGCGTCACGGAAATGTTGCACGAATTGGGTTGGAAATCATTAAAAGAAAGACATTATTCATTTCGGCGTGATCTGTTTGCGAAGTTTCAATCACCGACTTTTACTTCTGAATGTGAAAATATTTTGCTAGCACCCACCTACTTAGGGAGACATGACCATCCGAATAAAATAAGAGAAATCAGATCGAAAACGAAATGATTTAGGTGTTCTTTCTTCCCGCGTGCCATTAGAGAATGGAACAGTAGAGAAAAGTTATGAAAGTGGTTAATGAACCCTCTGCCAGGCACTTAAATGTGATTTGCAGAGTACCTATGTAGATGTAGCTGTAGATGTAGATGTAGATACTGTTCCTGACGAAGATTTTGATTCTTTTTAAGGTGCTGAAACTGCGCTCAGCTTCTGCTGTTGAAATTAGTGTAGTTAGCGCAATTTTTAATGTTTTGTGCACTTCAGTGAACGATTCTTCAAAGAAATGTTCCACAAAGAAAGTAAACAGCTCACAAACCGATGTAATGCCTCTAAATGTATCATTGGGATAAATCACTGACAGTTAATTTTTCAGTTTATCGTGGCAAGTAAACAGACTGTAGTTAAATGAAAAAGTATTGACCAAAGTGGCTGGGAAATGATCTCTAAAAGAAGCAAACTTACTTTTTTGGATCAATGATTTCGAAGCTGCTAAATACATGAGAGTTTTGAAATCTTCCTTTGAGTTAGTTGCCGGACGCGGTGGCCGAGGGGACTGAGGCGATCCAGTCACGGTCTGCACGGCCACTACGGTCGGGGGTTCGAATCCCTCCTCGGGCATGGATATTTGTGCCGTCCTTAGGATAAGCTAGTTGATAAGTAGTTTGTAAGTTTAGGGACTGATGACTCCGTCGTTAAGGCCCATAAGCTATACAAACATTTGAACACTTTTTTCAGTTGGTTGGTCATAATGTCACACACTTCTTTGGCATCTGCTGTCGGATTATTTTCACTGCTACATTTGGAACGTTTTCTTCGAGGAGCAACACACTCATCATCAGAAACTCCAAACCGTTGAATATTCTCTCGTATTTTAGATACAGTACACTCAAAATGATGTAATGCATTCGCTATGGTAACGGCATTTAAACTTGGCATTTGAATTCTGCATCGGGGCTGTGTTATGGAAAATATCAATGTGTTTCATAATATTAAAAACATTTTTTTTTTTAATTTGGAGGAGCAGAAAGTGTGGATGGTGAAGTAAATTCTTAAGGCAAATGCTTCTCTTATTGTAACATCATCCCAGGAATCCTCTTCTACAGTCTTTTGAAAACATCCCCGTAAGTGCAATTTGTTTTCTTTGACAGTATTTACAACGCCGGACTGGAAGTTCCATCTAGTTGAAGAGAGTGAAGGAATTCTATTGTTGCAGACTGTGTGTAACAAATCACTTCACTCGGTAGATGAGGAAGAAAATGATCTAAAACCAGCAATATTTGCGAAGAACAACCTTGTCGACTTTATGATTTTACTGCAAGCATTCTGAAGAACCAAATTCATTTGATAACACATAGCAGTGAACGTACTTGCTATGTGGGAATGTGCTCTGCATCAGTGTCTGCACACCACTGACTGCCGCTCATTACAGGGGCGCCGTCATATGCCTAAACAATAAGTTCTTCTTGAACATTGAAATGTCCCAGACGTCTTTTTGCAACCTCACTAAGTCTATAAGCTGGCCTATCATAAATGTTTTGAAAGGAAAGAAATCTTTCAACAGGTTTCTTCCCCTTAATGTACCACAGAATAATGACAAATTCACTTTTGCACGTAATACCTTTTGTTTCGTCAGCCTGAACAGAAACGAAAGTGGCATCGTTAATCTCTTTAATAATTTCTTCGATGTCAACTTGATACATACAGACCAGAAGCTCATTTTGTATCATGTGTGACGTATATTTACACACGGAATTACTAGAAGTGCTTAAGTGATCATCTAATACACTGTCAAGATTTCCCAAAACAGATAACAAGTCTAAGAATTTGCTATGGTTTGCTCACTCCTGTTTTGTGACCTCTTAGTGCTAACTCATGAGTTCCACCGAACAATACGGTAAGCACTCTGAATTGTCTTTAATATGTGTTTGTTCTTCGTAACTAATGCATTATGTTTCTAAATTGACATTTTATACGCCGTATCAATCTGAGCAGTAATGCTAATTGTGCCATATATTTTATATTTACCTGCATTTTCTAAATGAAGTCCACTTTCCACGTGTTTCTTAATTCGTTCATTAAACTCTTAGATCCTTGCAGCCAACTGTTGTCCACAATCCTTCACCACCAAACAACACACAGTAGACACGAAACAATTTTTGTTTCTCTTCACTCACAGTTAGCCAAGACTTTTTGCAGAACCATATGTAGCAGAAAGTTTCTTCTTCTATCCTTCCAGTTGAGAAATCAATAAATCTTTTGGTTGATGTGCGCCTAACCGCTTGATTTCTCGCTTCTCTTCTATAAGAAATGAAAGGGTGTACTGAAGAGTCTATTTTATTTATTTTATACTCAATTTACGAACACTCGAGTTGCAACTACACAGCTCCAGAATACGTTTTGACGTAGGTGCTAACGGCCCAGGGTCGCCAGCACCAAACTGCGAACCTGCGGACAGGTGCGCGAGAGGTGGGGAATTGGCAGCGCGACAGGCAACAGCCCGCTTCGCCGGCCCCCAAGCAGATCCAGGGCGAGGGGCGAGGAGGGGAAAGGAAAACAGCTTTGTGACCTCACCGCTACTGCAGAGGCAGTTCAGCGACGCCACGTTGGCGCTAGGAAACAGTGGCGTAACTAAGGGGAGGGGGGATGAGGCGGATAGAACCCCCCCAGACCCCCCCCCACCAAAAAAAAAAAAAAAGGAAAGAAATTGTATATCAGCAATCTGGTAAAGGTAGAGATTGGAAACTCGGGGTGTTTTACCATAAGCTTTCATTGGATGGAAGTGAATTAACCTTCAACGGGAGTGGTAGATGGTAGTCTGTCTGGAAACTGACTAAAATTTAGCTCGTCAAGCAGATCTATCCCCCCCCCCCCCCCAAAGCCAAGTCCTAGTTACGCCACTGCTAGGAAACAATCCCTTACCAAGCCCCACCTCTAGAGGCTAAACCCCGCCTCCGATAGGCTGAGCCCCGCCTCTCGAATGAATCGAAGATATAGAATGTAGGCTTTCACGGCCGGCGTCTTCATTAATTAAAACTTCCGGGCTAAGTTGCCGTGGTCCATCAATAAAACTTCTTACTCCCGACGTTTCGTTGCCTACTGCGGACAACATCTTCAAGGGTGAGTCGACGACTGCCTACTAGGCGCTGGAGGTCCTGCTTACATAGATGGCATAGATGGTGCCACTACTTGTCACGTGCTGCCGACTATGAAGTTATCTTTAACCAACGTCATCTCTCTCGATTACCGGTAATCGATTGTCATATCTTTGGTTCAAAGTTGACCGCCAAATCTTATCTAATTTCAAACACCACAATAATTTTAACAGGAAGAAAAAGGTTTGAAATTAGATAAGATTTGGCGGTCAACTTTGAACTAAAGATATGACAATCGATTACCGGTGATAGAGATGATGTTGGTCAAAGATAACTTCATAGTCGGCAGCACGTGACAAGTGGTGGCGCCATCTATGCCATCTATATAAGCAGGACCTCCAGCGCCTAGTAGGCAGTCGTCGACTCACCCTTGAAGATGTTGCCCGCAATAGGCAACGAAACGTCAGGAGTAAGAAGTTTTATTGATGGACCACGACAACTTAGCCCGGAAGTTTTAATTAATGAATCGAAGATATGTTACCCGCGAAATCAAAGTTGAGTTATTAGTATGATCCACTTTACGTAGCGATTACCCTGAAGACATACTGAAAATATTCAGTAACTGAAAAAAAATTCTTGTTTAACCTATACCTAACCTAACTTTCACTTAAAGTGATCACTGTTTCGTACAGATTATAAAATAAATAAAACATGCTATACATTCGCT
This sequence comes from Locusta migratoria, assembly GCA_026315105.1. Lineage (NCBI taxonomy): Eukaryota > Metazoa > Arthropoda > Insecta > Orthoptera > Acrididae > Locusta > Locusta migratoria. Next base: position 675,233,535 of record CM048755.1, read on the forward strand.
CGTTCACTTCAATATGAACTGCTTCGGTGTATATCGTTTGGACGCCACCGTCGGGCTATGTAACACATCTTCAAAATTACCCAGATGAAGACTTTTAAATGTGCACAGGAAGCATAGGCAGGTTATTAAAATTTTTTGTGTTGCTTCTGTGGGATATCTTACGTGGCTTCTGTAATATGTTTATGAATATACAAACTGAAATTCTTCGATAAAACATCATTTTTTGCAAAACACGAAAGAAACACACGATATACCGCGATATCAATAGAAACATGACGTGCACCGACCAATCTATACATTATACTGCACTCAACAAAGAGTTTACTATGTACACCAGAGAATTTACATGGGACGGAAATGGGTGAGGCATGTTGTGAGATTGTTTCCTGTCGCCAACGTTTCTAACTTAAAAGCCACCTGCTGTTGGCCCTCGGCTGTCGGCATGGCTGCGTAACGAAGAGAGGGGGGTCCACCGGGCGGGCTCTCAGCTGTGCTGCAGCGAGAGACAAGGGAAACCATTTGATCATGTCATTGTAAATTGAGTTAGAATGTCAATGGGATCATGTCACGGTCCAACTGTTTGATATAATACTGCAAAAGTATATCACAAATTTTCTGGTGGGGCTGGGCCCCTGTGGTCCTTTAGAATGAGCCCTTCCTGCACATGTTGTACTTAAGAGAAGAGAAACGTATTTTCATGCTGTTAGTTCTTAAAAGGTACCGAAACAGCGATATTTTTGCTGAATTAGCAAAGGTCATGTCAGAAGGTGGCTGCACAAGAATGCCGGACAGTTTAGGCTGGACGGCTTTTTGATGAAAGTAATTAGTGTGATGTAAGTGTAAATTATTTTGTTTTTACGTTTGATGTAACTCTAAATATTTCGTTATAGGTCAAAGTGGAAATCACTGAAGAGGGAGTTCCATGAAGCGAAGAGAGAGAATTCGACAAGTGGTTGCGACTGTTATGACTTCGCATTTTACAATGAAATGGGTATTCTTTTCGATAGTAGACCATTATCAGTAATGAGAAAAAGTGGTGTAGATTCCACACTGTGTGAAGAGGTAGATAATTAGCTCTTGAATAATTTGTCGTAAATTTGATATTTATGAACATAAAGTAAATGCTACAGTGTGCATTTCTTTACTGTGCAGAATCTGTAGAAATTTGCCGTCGGGATGAACTGGAACCACCAGCTGCTGAAGAAGAAACTGCTTTCACGGTTTCTACAGAAGTGTCAACTTTTACAATTTCAGCGAGCACCACAACTCAAATAAAATGTTTCAAATGTTTGTAAATCTATCGGACCAAACTGCGTGGTCATCAGTCCGTAGCTTACAAACTACTTAAACCTAGGTAAACTAACCTACGGACAAACACACACACCCATGCCCCAGGGAGGACTCGAACCTCCACGGCGAGCAACCGCGCGCTCTGCAGCGAGACGCTTTAGACCACTCGGCGCACCACAACTGCAAAAAGTGAGTACTGCTTATAGGCTATTTCAAATTTAGGTAGTGGTGCTGATATTTAAATTTACATAGAATTGCCAGTAGTGGGGTAATGCCGCTACCACCCCACTGAGATTCAACGCCGTTACCACACCACTGTGTATCGCCCATTGACGATAGTATCATGAGGGCCAGGTACTATTACCACCCTCGGCCACTTGCCCGACCACCGATGTACCATTACTCCCCCCCCCCCCACCTCTCTGTCCCCAGCAGGCGCCCACTTGCCCGACCTCCACCTCAATTTAATTAAATTAAATTTGCATATCAATTTAATTGTAACAATCTCTTTTTTATCAGTAACAAGGGCAACTGCCTCCACAGGTAAGCACTTGTGTGATACGTAACCTGTCTTTTGGTATTTTCTCCTAGAGTGGAGAGCAGCTACGAAGGCGGGTCAAGGTCGGATGCGCAGTAGCAAGCGGAAGTGCACCACGTGACCTTCAGCCAACCACGCGCCAGTGGCATTCCTGCCTTCGTACTGTGCGGGTCGTGCTGTGTTCGTGAAGTTCGGTGTTTATTAGTGTCTGTGTTCTGTGCTAAGTGATTCTTTTGCCATAATAGTGTACATTATGAATGATGTTAAGCAATCACGCCAAGTTCTGCACAAACAGGCAAGAGGAATAGTGTACCGTGTGTATCAGTACTTCAAAAGTCTGTCTTCTGCTGAGGCCGCGCCGGCACAAGGTGCGGGTCGCGCCGTTGCCAGATGCCAGGAGCAGACGGCCGAGGCTTGCGGTATTGGCTTGAGGACTGTTCAGAGGATCTCCAGCGAAGCTAACGCGTCTCTGCTGACATGTGGCTCAGCTGTTTTTAAATCGCCAGGCAAACGTCACAATCGGAAGAAGGAAGTGGGTGAGCTAGACGAAATCGCGAAAAACGTTTTGCGCCGCATAGTATTCTGCATGTACGCTAGAGGCGAATATCCGACTGCTGAAAAATTGGTTTCACATATGAAAGAAGCAGAAAATTTTAACGGAAGTAAATTGACCATGTTGAGGATACTGAAGGACATGGGGTTCAGGTATCAGAAAACAAAAGACGGGAGGAAATTACTGTTGGAACGTAGCGACATTGTAGCTGCAAGGACTGTGTTTTTAAGAACAATGCAGTAGATTAGAGAAGCCGGTACCTCTCGAATTTATTATTTAGATGAGACTTTCGTCAACCAGAATCTTGCAAGGGCTATGTGCTGGAAAATGAGTGATGGATATGGTGGACTGAAAGTTCCAGTGGGTAAGGGCGGCAGAATTATAGTGCTTCATGTCGGATCAGCAGAAACTGGCTTCATTCTCCAGAGTAAGCTGATTTTTAAGGCTTCAAAGGCTAAGAATTCTGAAGATTACCATTCTGAGATGACATACAGTATCTTCAAAAAGTGGTTTAAAGAACAACTGTTGCCATACATACCTCCCTGTTCTGTTATTGTCATGGACAATGCGAGCATCCATTCCGTGCAAGTCAACAACAAAGTTCCGTCCACGAATTCCAGAAAGGGGGACATTATTACATGGTTAACATCAAACGGAATACCTCACAGCTCCTCACATACCAGAGCAGAATTGCTGGTTCTCGTCAATGCAAACAAGCCAGCATACAAAGTTTATGAGATAGATGAAATTGCAAAACAACATGGACATCGTGTTGTTAGGTTACCGCCATATCATTGTCACTATAACCCAATTGAACTGGTATGGGCTCAGGTCAAAGCATATATTGCAGAAAAAAACAAAACATTTAAAATTGCAGATGTTGAGATACTTACGCACGAGGCAAAAGAGAGCATCTCAGAATCTGCATGGGCAGCTTGCGTAAGACATGCAGAGAAATTGCAGGAAGAAGATCACGAGAGAGAAATTGGCAGGGACACTATTATGGAACCATTCGTAATAAATCTTGCAGAATGCGATTCCTCGACGTCCGACAGCGAAGAAGACGATGACATTGGTTTTTTACCGTGAAGTATGTAAGTAGCCTATCACTTACTAGTACTTATGACTTTGTTCCTATGACTGACTGCAGCTACTTTAAAATTATTCATAAAACGATTTGTTCGTAAGTTTCACATGTTGTAGGACACGATCATTATTTGGATTATTAATAATATTTTCTTATATTCAAAGAACAGAACAACTATGACTGTTAAAATCCCTTATTAAATAATACGATCGGTTTCGCAATTTACAATTGCTTTCTCAGGTGTTTTATCAGTTTATAAATGAATAAAGAACTATTACAGTTAAAACGCTCTCAGTATATTTAATATGAAGACGGAGAGGTCTGTGTCTGTTTACGTCAAACCATTAAAATATTCTGTTATATAATGATTTGACGTAAGTAAACAAGACCTTCCCGCCTATATATTAAAAATATTGAAATTCTGACAGTTGTTTATTCATTTGTAAACAGATAAAGCACCTCAGGATGCAATTGTAAATTTCGGAACCGGTCGTGTTCTTTAATAAAGAATTTTAGTAGTCGCAGCGGTTCTACTGTCCTGTTCTTTGAAATATGGAAACTGGACTGTGGTTGTTGTTGTTGTTGTTGTTGTTGTTGTGTGTGTGTGTGTGTGTGTGTGTGTGTGTGTGTGTTAGGATCGCGCTGTGTTTTAATTTCCAAATAACTAGTTTCAACAGACAAGCTACATCTTCAGATCTTGTGGAATACCAACTTTAATACACTGCTGTATTAATATTCAGATCTGCTCTCATTATGGGAGCGAGATCTAAATTTATAAAAGATCTAAATTTATAAATTAGGTATTCCACAAGAAATGAAGATGTTAACTTGTCTGTTCAAACTAGTTACGTGGAAATTAAAATACAGAGTGATCCTAGCAAGAGAATATTGTTATTTCTTTCTAGTAGGCCTACATACATAGATCGTTAAATGGTTTACCAAATACTGATTTTCTTTCACTGTGCAACCTATTAAACCATTACGATTTGTCATTGATACCTTTAAGGTCATACATACCGATGACTGAAATACTTCAAGCATCGGTACTTTCGATCGCTGTGGATGCCTAATGTAGTTACACAAAGAAATCTTTTAATTAGAAGAACGCTATTCTTGTTCAAAATACTAAACCATTAAAATTTTAAAGTGTATAAAGAAAGGAACTAAATCGTGGACATTGACAGCGTGCGCGCTCACTGCGGCACAATGTTTACGCTTGCGTGCGGTCAGCTGTCAGAGTGCGCGAACTGACGGAAGGAAGCTGGCAGCGTCGCAAAGTATCTCCCCTCTCTCTCTGCGCAGAACGCTCGCCTCGCCCGCCTTCGTAGCTGCTCTGAACTCTAGCTCCATAGACCTGTAAAATCGAAAAGTTCTACTCCAAAAGTCTTTACAACAAATAGCTACTGCAGAGGCAAACTATTACATATTTTAGGTAACCACATCTTTTGTGCCCCAGCCTCGTCGCCGCTTTTGTGTCTCGTTTCCGCCGGTTGTAGGTGTCGGAGACCGAGTAGAAAGAGACCGACACAGGAATAAAAGATGCACGCTTGTGCAGGTATGGAGGTGAGCAGCCAGTGGGACAGCAGAAACTACAAACACTAGAGTAAATTAGAACGAGATATATATTTCATAGAGACTTAGTAATACTTAACTTTTACATAGTTCTTGACTGCAGAATGCTGATACATAGATTCGATAGAGGCTTGCCTACTGATGATTCCTAGTGCCTAGCCGATAGCCAAGTCTTAACTGGTGCCTATCTGATTTCCAAGTGTTAACTGGTTCCTATCTCAGTCCCAAGTGAACGATGCAGCAATCGTGGCCACGAGCGGAGTTGCAGCAGAGGGCGCTCGTGGCTGACGTAAGAACGCCGCACCGTGCGTGCATGGCGGCACGCGGCGTAAGTACGTGGCGCGCATTTCATACTTGTGCGACTCCACAACATCAACGTTTGAGTGCTCCTCATCACACTTGTTCTCCCTATGATCCACAGCAAAAACCACATAAGGTTGGTCTACGTACACTGAAGAAGAGTAAAAAGGCTCTTTCTGCAGAGGGAAGAAACCTAGGATGCCTATAACTCGCTTCCCACATCACATACTGTACCACAACAGATCCAACTCTACCCATTTTAGGACAAAGCTACCCACAGATCTCTGATTTTCATGTCAAAACCATAGGATTACAACACAACAGACCCACATCCAAGCCTTTTTAGGACAAAACGAGCCACAGAGCGGAGAAATTGAAATAAACAACACAGGATCCTTACCTAGTAAGACACACGAATGTTACTTTTTGCATGTTCATTCTATACAAAGAACCATTTAAAATCAAAACCAGAACAACAACGTAACTGAGGTAGTACTTTACCTGCCTGATAAAACACACATAAAACAGATTTTCAGTTGTGTAGAGCAAGATCGACCCACACTTTACCTAAAATATAGACAAAAATTCTTACTCCAAACACAAATCAAGCTCCTTTCCCGTAATTTCACCTTATGAGGTGTTTGCTGTAGATCATAGGATCTGTAGGGAGAACAAGTGTGATGATGAGCACTCAAACATCGATGTGATTACCTAAAATATGTACCAGCTATTTGTTGTAAAGACTTATAGCTTTTCGAGTAGAACTTTTCGTTTTTACAGGTCTATGGACGTAGAAGAAAATACCAGAAGACAGGTTATGTATCAGAAAAGCATTACCTTGAATGGTAGAGTATCTGTTAGTTGGTTAGTGATCGGAGATGTTCTTCTGTGCTGTTCTAGTCTACAGATAAGCAAACTTTCGTTTAAATCGATGTTGAGCAGTACATTGATGTATGGCATGGAGTTTGAGTTATAGTAGACAGGTTTATCTTGTAGAAATTTCTTCTTCTTATCGATTTTTTAAACACTATATTTAGTTTCTGTAATAGATACATGGTCACCAACCATTTGTGTGTGTGTGTGTGTGTGTGTGTGTGTGTGTGTGTGTGTGTGTGTGTGTGTGTATGTGTGTGTATAAAGTAGTTTATCGACAACTATATTTTCATTATGCAAGTTATGATGAGTGCTGTAGTCATCTCGTATGGTACAAAACCTTATTTGTCACCTGTAAGGAAATTAGACACAGAAATGTTGCAGTATTTGCTGGTAATACAACTATGCGTGGTTGACAAGCTCTCATGTATCCATAATCTGGTGCTGTCAACATATCCTAACTTGCGCAAAATACCGATTTCGAACTGGTTAGTCATATGATTCATTGCAACACAGAAGTACGGAATAATTGGATCCTTTCTTTTCCAATGTTTGTGTAATACAACCTGACAACCTTTATGTCGATAAGTAATAACTTTCGTAAAAATTATTTTGGGAGGGGGCATGAAGGTGGCAATCCTTAGGACTGCCTGTGGGGGCGGCATTTGATATGGAAAAATTTATCAGGGGCTGTGGCTGGAGGATGGCGCTGCTCCGCGAGCACTCCGGTTACTCGCTGGATCTATTTCGGTCGCATGTGGACAGCTATGCGGTGATTCACGTGCTTTTTCCTTCGCTCTGCAGGCATCCGTGAGAACACTGCGTGTTTGTGGTCGTGATGGGGATCGAGCTGTACTCTAGTTACTCTTAACACGTCTAGACATCTAAAGAGTGTCAAGATGGACCAACACAAGTTTGTGGTGATTGTTACAGTTACATTCTCATGTGAGCTATTCTTTTATTTTCATTGGCTGTTCCACACATCATCTATACATTTATTTTGCCTAGACACCTTATGCAGCAAATGATTTAAGAAAGATGGAAATTTTTTTTTGGATAGTACTAAATATTTGTTCAACACCCATTTGTAGCATTACACCAAATTTAATTATTTACCTGGAACATTGCAAGTTGTACTTAAGGTTCGATGTTTTAAACTGTATGTACTGACGTAATGTTCTAATTAAAACATAGGCTGTCGCAAATAATATGAAAATTAGTTATAACAAGTAATTGGGGGCATCAGCAGGCAGGGACGGTAGTGATTTGCTTAGGAAACTCTCGTGTTATTCCAGATAATGGTACTGTCCAAAGTATGGAATCATTGGCTCTTTTTTCCAGTGTTGGTGTACATCAATAAGTAATAACTTTTGTAAAAACTTTTTATTTTATTTTAGGCAATCTTAAGGGCTGTCTGTGGGGGCGAGTAGAGGGGGACAGGTGGTTACGTTTTTCAAATTTAATATGGAATGTTCTAACTGTTAATGCATAAATTAAATTGATATGCAAAAAATAATAGGGAGCGGTGGTGGATGGCCTGGGGGCAGGCGGGGACTGTAGTGGCCCAAGTGTCCACTTGTGGAGGTGGACATGTTCGATGGTATTTTAGGTAATATTACTGTCAGAAGTACTGAATAATTGGCTCCTTTTATCCAATGTTGGTTTACGTCGATAAGTAATAACTTTGTAAAAAAAATAATAATAAAATAATTTTAGGGGCGTGGGTACCAGTCCTGGAATGGGTCGCGCGGGGGCGGTTAACCCTAGAGCTGTTGTTGGAGTGCTCACACAAGTTCTTACTTGTGGAGGCAGTTGCCCTTGTTACTGATAAAAACATAGGTTGTTACAATTAAATTGATATGCATATTTAATTAAATTAATTTGAAGTGGGGGTCGAAAACGTGGGAGCCTGCTGGGGGCAGAGGGTTTGGGGGAGTAATGGTACATCGGTGCCGGCCGCGGTGGCCGAGGAGACTGAGGCGCTCCAGTCACGGTCTGCACGGTCACTACGGTCGGGGGTTCGAATCCCCCCTCGGGCATGGATATTTGTGCCGTCCTAGTTCGTAAGTAGTTCATAAGTAGTTTGTAAGTTTAGGGACTGATAACCCCGTAGTTAAGTCCCATAAGCTATACAAACATTTGAACATTTGTACATCGGTGGTCAGGCAAGTGGCCAAGGGTGGTAACGATACCTGGCCCTCATGATACTAACGTCGACGGGCGATTCTCATTGGGGTGGTAGCGGCGTTGCATCTGAGATGGGTGGTAGCGGCGTTACCACAAATGTTCAAATGTTTGTAAAGCTTATGGGACTTAACTACGGGGTCATCAGTCCCTAAACTTACAAACTACTTATGAACTACCTTATACTAAGGACGGCACAAATATCCATGCCCGAGGGGGGATTCGAACCCCCGACCGTAGTGGCCGTGCAGACCGTGACTGAAGCGCCTCAGTCCCCTCGGCCACCGCGGCCCGCGGCGTTACCACACTACTATTGCCTATTGAAATCGAATATTATGATTACTTCGCAGTAGCGGTCTTCTTTATGGTTTCATTATATTCCCACTGTGATAGTTATAATGGTGTAATGTGATGACAGTCTTCATAGGCCTACTATACTCATTTGTCAGGACTAAAAGTTGCATTTGTCTAGTTTATGTGCATGATGTATGTACAAAACAAAAATACCACACCTGTCAGGGTCTTGTCAATTAATATATTTTTCTGAATGTACTTGGCGGTTGAGACTTGTATTTTGCATTTGTACTCATTTGCTATGCTATTCCAAACTCGCGTAGACTTTAAGCTACGTGGCAAACCAGCCTGTGACAACAACCAGGAATTCGTATCTGTTATTTAGCAAATGTCTACATGGCCGTACACAAAATGATAATGAGTGTTTTAACAGCTTCTTTGAGACCAACCACACGTCCTACCTGAAATTCCGACATCTGCGTACTTTGTTTCCTGCACCGGTCTGCTAAGTATAGTTACTGTGCAACTGAGTAAATGGAATATAATTCGCGAAGACTTGACGCTCTGGTACTGACATATCCCCTATTTATTATGCACAGTGGAACTGCGCTGTTGTTTCACACATTTATCAAAAGTTCGAAGTTTGAATAAATGAGGGACTAACCTACTAAGGTCATCCGTCTCTAGACATGCGCGCTATTTAAAGCAACTTTAACTTATGATAAGTATAACAAACACACTCATACCCAAGGGAGGACTCGAACCTCTGGCGGGAACAGCCGCGCAATCCGTGACATGGTGCCTCCAACAGCCGCCTAAGTTTAAAGTATTATATTTGTCTGTTAATCATTTTACTCAAGTTCGTTTTTTGTCAGGTTGTATTGCCGTAGAGTCGTGATTATACGGAAGTAGCGCCCGTAGAGTCGCGCAATTACTATAAGTGATGGTACTGTGTTGAAAGATATAGGGCCGGAAATCGGCGGAAATCGGGGAGAGACCCATGCTTCGTACTCTAAACTACTGAGGGCTGTTAGCCGAGCGTTTCGTAATGGTGTCTGGAGAACTTCTGTGAGTTCCACACTCCAGTAATTCAGAATAAAGTAAAATAATCTATAAAATTGTGTACCATCAGCATTTAAGACATCTACGATGTCGGAAAAATTGTGCACATTTGATGATTCTAAAGATAATTTCAATATCTTAAAAATTACAAATGTTTATGACTACTATATCAAAATATAGAAAAACCAAGGTGAAAATAACCAACTTTTGAATGCGTCATGCAATTCCAACAAACTCTGGTTTAGATGATAGCTTATTGTCGCTAGCTATCATTTTGAAAGTGTCACATTTGTATATAGTTATTAAATAACTGAGTTCAACACATATAAATTGATAATGTAAATATAAACAGATCATCATATACTCCATGACGCTGAAAATGCAAGCAGTCTGATTTACCTCTCATATATTTAAGGGGACCTGGACAAATTTATCCCGTTTCCAAAAATATATGGTTTATTTACTTTTAAATAGTTATTATAGTCTTAAGCGCTGTTTGAACAAATGTCTACACACTGGGCATGCTGGTGCTGGGGGCAAGCAGTATACCCATTAACAAAAAAAAAAAAAAAACAAAAAAAAAAAAAAAAAAAAAAAAAAAAAAAAAAAAAATGTTCAGATGTTTGTTAAGCTTATGGGACTAAACTGCGGGTCATCAGTCCCTAAACTTATAAACTACTTGTGAACTAGCTTATACTAAAGACGACACAAACATCCATGCCCGATGGGGGATTCGAACCACCGACGGGGAACGGCCTCACGCATCGTAGCATAGCGCTTCAATGCGCTCGGCCGCTCCGCCGCGGCTCACCATTAACATTCCATGCCTACCAGTCATGGAAACAATAAAGCCAATATACTGTATATTGCTCTTGAAAATAAAATAAAAAATTACGTATCAAATGTCTACATGGCCTAATGAGAGTTACAACAGCTGCGTGTGGCAATGAGTACCGAAAACAGTGTTTGTTGGATGGACAGTATTCAGGATAGATGTGATGGATGCTGTTATCTGTTTCAGTGATGGTGTAATTAGCAGGACAAAAGTATGGACAAATTAGGCATCCAGCCAAGAAATAATGACACCTGCTCTGACTGGCATAGATCGTCAGCGACTAACTGAAGTTGAAAGAACTGCGGAAGCCTCCACAAAGCATCCAGAGTAACGAAAAGACTCATGAAAAAGTCGCAAAGAATAAAGAAGCAGCTGGCTAGCAAGATTAAGAAACTGGGATGTTCTGAAAGAGGCATACGGCGAGTCAAAAACAGTGAGAGTATTATTTTATCATTTTCTCTAATCTTCATTTTCAGAACACATATCATAATGGTTTTAGCTATATTCACCAAATTTTTTCCCAATTGAGGAATGCGACAGTATTCTTGTATTATGCCTAATACATTGCAGAAATAATCTGTGTTTGTCATTCTGTATATAATTTTAACGGCAATTTTTAGAAAAAAAAAGTAATGAAGTGTAATAAATACTCCAAACTACAAAACGAGAGGCATGTGTTCCTACGAATGTTGACAGCATTCTGACTCCGTCTAAATGCTATTAGACTGACGATGCGCCAGAAAATGGTTCCAGAATGCTAACTTGTAAAAAAAATGTTCAAATGTTTGTTAAGCTTCCGGGTCATCAGTCCCTAAACTTACAAACTACCTATGAACTACCTTATACTAAAGACAGCACAAACATCCATGTCCGAGGGGGGATTCGAACCCCCGACGGGAACGGCCTCGCGCACCGGAGCATAGCGCCTCAATGCGCTCGGCCGCTCCGCCGCGGCGCGAACATTTATTATAAAAACATACATCAGGCCAAATATTATAATTCTTAAACTATAACAGATATTTCAATAAATTTCCGATTACAGTTTGAGTTAATGTCATTCAGTGTTGGTACAAATCGCAACTTCCTTCACAATGTAGATCAAGAGTAAAGGGCACCGAAAGCAAGGCATGAAAATACAGCCCGTTCACGTCCAGGTGCCCTTAAGGTAGTGCTGTTTTCCTTCCGCGTTGCCGCTATTACTCGGAATGTGTGTAGCATGTTGGTGTGTTACCAATGGGCTGGTACTTGTTGCGCATCGTTCTTAAATCGTGTATGTTTTGGCCGGTTGGTTTTAGTCGGTGTGTTTGGGGCGCCTAGTATAGACTCACTTCCATATCAAGCCCTCTCGCGGTCTAGTCGACATGTACAGTGAGCCTACGATCTGCCGCGCCTATTTCCTGGTGTGGCTTGCGCTACAGGCTTTCTTCTTGGCTTGGCGACGGCTGCTGGATTGTCGGCCGGTGGCGTGGTAGCGGATAACACAGCGTTCGTTAATCTTCAGGTTGCTCTGTTAGACTGTCGTAGGCGTTGCGAAAATTAAACTCGATAGTAGCGAGTTATTCAATGTATTTTAGTTTATTTGTTTCAAGTTGTCATCGCTGGTACTGGCAAGTAATAAATTCAATTTAATCAAGCGACAGACATTAATTGGGGGCTATAAGGTTTCTTCAGGAGCAAAGCACGTTTACGCGTACTTCAACTGTCGCTTGAAACCGGCAAAGATGCTGTTGTCTATACATGCGCGACTTGTCATCGTTGTTGGGTACAACTATAATAGTACAGCGGAGTGTGCTCAGATATGAAACTCCTTGCCAGACCGGGAACCTTTGCCATTTGTGGGCAAGCGCTCCTACGACTGACCTATCCTGACACGCTTCCCTGCCTGTCGTCACAGCTTTAACTTCCGCCAGTACCTCACCCCTACTTTCCAAACTTCACAGAAAGTGTCCTGTGAACCTTGTACACTTCGCTGCAAGGTTATAATATCATTCTGGAAACATACCCTAGGTTGTCGCTAAGGCATGTCTCCACGATATCCTCCCTTCCAGAAGTGGTAGCCCTACAAGTTTCGCAGGAGAACTTCTGTAAAGTTTGGCAAGTAGGGGGCGAGGTACTGGCGGAAGTAAAGCTGTGAGGACGGACCGGGAAGCGTGCCGGGATAGCTCAGTCTGTCAAGCGCTTGCACGCTAAAGGCATAGATCCCAGATTCGAATCCCGCTCTGACACACAGATTTAATCTGCCAAGGAGTTTCAAGCTAATAGTACTTAAGACTTAAGACTGGTAATGTCTTGTACATAACATTGTATAAAGACGAAGTACGGCGACTCTCTTGACGTGTGTCAAGTGTGGGATGGACAACAAGACGCCAGTTGACGTCTGTCACGTCTGTAGTGCATTGCTAGTGACATAGTGTGAGCACGCACCGACCTTTAAATGAATGAGAGGGCACGCCCAAAACATACTGGCATCAGAGCCAAAGAAAACAAGAGCAGACTTAACAAACATGCGGCCACACGGTTCGAAGCGCCAGATCACGAATTTCGCGGCCGCTCCCACTAGAAGTTTGACTTTTCCCTCGGGCATGGTTTAAGGGGGGACGTTGATGAAAAACACACACTATTTCAAAAATGCACCAAATCCACAGTTCTGGAGATATGGCAATGAAATTTTGTACCACGCTTTATATGAAAGTAACACACTTAAATATAAAATCCTTTTGTTATATATATTCAACTTTTCTTTTAATGAAATTTGAAGTTTTGTTTTTAAAAAATGTATGTTCCTTTTTCTTAGAAAGTATGCAAGAGATTTCTACAAAAATTTCTCTGTTCCATCTCTTTATATATTGTAAGCTTCTCTCATGAGGTTTTTAGAATAGGTCAAATAGGAGAATTTTCATAATTTTTTAATTATAATTCCAAACGTAACATTTTATCTTCATGCAAAATTACAAGCACTTTCCCCCATATCTCAGCTTGCAATCAGAATTTCAGAATTTGCTCTTGCGGCAACCTTTATTAGGTTTACAGAAATGTGTATTCAAAATTTCATAATTCTAGCATTGATAGAATCTGAGGAAAAGGTACATAAACTTAAAAAAAACTACTCAGGAAAAGCCATTTAAAGTTCAATCTAACCTTTTTCCTTATTTCTTCAGAAGGCATCACATTAAGTACGCTGGGTCGTCTTTCCCTTCAAGGCTTCTTTTCTGATGTCTTGTTGTCTGTCTTCTTTTCTTTCCAGGTCTTCAACTGACTTTTCAGCTGCAAAGACGCGCTGTAAATCTATTTTTCTCAGGATGTCTTGAGTAAAATTTCCTGTCTTGAAACCCATTCTTTCGAATACCTTCATCTTCCCGAAGTTCCCATTATTAAATGCAAGAACTGCATCAATTCTGACAAGTGTAGGAGATGTCTATAGTAATTTACAGGCGGTAGTGGAAATGAAGAGAGGATAAGATAAAGTGGGACAATATACATTCTTTGCCCCCTGTCGTAACTAGCAGCACTGAAGATAATATGGATAGGATCAGAGAACATCGAATCAAATCGAGTGTTTGATGAAAGCCTAGACAACGATACTGTCGTGGCTAGACATGTGGTCGCAGTAGTTCGCAACAGAAATTTTTGGATGGAGAATCAAGAACGGTCAGTCTCGCTACAGCACGCGAAATTCACAAACAGTGACACAGGAGTTTTACAACTCTTGACTTCTGCTGAAGAATAAAGACTGAAAGACGAGAAGTGCAGGCAGAAAGGGGAAACCAAGGGAATGCAGAAAAAAGTAAGATAGGAAGAAACAATGATACGATATATTATCAAAATAACAGACGAGTTTGCAGAAATCAAATAGATATAGCCAGCATCTAAGCTGATAGAAACCCGCCCGGTTAACTGCGCGGTTTCCGGATTGGGGAGACGTGCTGGCCCCAGTTCGATTTGCGACGTGGGTCGGTGTGCCAGTCAGCCTGGAGGAGGATTTTAAGGCGGTTTTCAGTCTTCCTCGTCGAATACGGGCTGGTTCCCCTGTTATGCCTCATTTACGCTACGTTGACAATTGCTGCGCAAATAATTTCTACATGTACACTACTCTACGATTCACAATGCACGCAGACATTTGGGTTACACTGAGGACTGTCCCGGGGCTCCAAGAGGAAAGAAACCATACAGGAACCATCTGGTTCAGTGTGGGCAGCATGTGGGCGGTGAAATGCTATGGTATGCAGCGAAGTGTGGGCCACAGTGGAGACAAGTCTCGTTGTTATTTCTGATTCCCTATTCAATTAAATTACATTCAGTTCAGAACAAGAACAAGAAAAACTTGATAGAAGAGCTGCAATCCGAAGAAAGAAAGTGCTAGCGACACTTCAGGAACATGGGAAGAAAATATTGCATAAAACGCAGGGAAAGAACAGATTAGCTGGAACAGAAATGAGAAAACTTGGATGATCACACATGCGTGGGTGCACAGCACAAACAAATACAGAGTGACAATTACTCCCCTATCTTAATTAAAATTGTGTCTTCTGAACGGTTTGCGTTAGGACGTTCAAACTGCACGCTTGGTGGCGGGGCATGGCGGGAATTAGTAAGCGCATGCGCATGGTTTGGTATAGCCGCGAAGCACACTTTCATTTGCATGGGTTTGTCAATAAGCAAATTTGGCGCGGGCAATCCGGATTTCGCGATTGGGAAGTCTCTGTTTGACTGTATGGATGCGATATTCCTTGATGGCACTTTGACTACTGGACGGTACGCTGTGTTGGAAGGTGATATAATCCCAGTGACCATGACTTAAATGTTAATATGTGGTTAATGCAAGACGGAGAAAGTCCGTAACGAAACAAGAGAGTAAATATCAAATAAACATTGCTCACAGACATATTTTATCTCGATATCTATTAAAACTCTTAAACTGAATTAGAGGAAATGAATTAAATTTTATTTGATATTTATACACTACTGGCCATTAAAATTGTTACACCAAGAAGAAATGCAGATGATAAACGGGTATTCATTGGACAAATATATTACAGTAGAACTGACATGTGATTACATTTTCACGTAATTTGGGTGCAAAGATCCTGAGAAATCAGTACCCAGAACAACCACCTCTGGCCGTAATAACGGCCTTGATACGCCTGGGCTTGGATGGCGCGTACAGGCACAGATGACCTTGCAGCTTCAACACTATACCACTGTACATCAGGAGTAGTGACTGGCGTATTGTGACGAGCCAGTTGCTCGGCCACCATTGACCAGACGTTTTCAATTGGCGAGAGATATGGAGAATGTGCTGGCCAGGGCAACAGTCGAACATTTTCCGTATCCAGAAAGGCTCGTACAGGACCTGCAACATGCGGTCGTGCATTAGCCTGCTGAAATGTAGGGTTTTGCAGGGATCGAATGAAGGGTAGAGCCACGGGTCGTAACACATCTGAAATGTAACGGCCGCTGTTCAAAGTGCCGTCGATGCGAACAACAGGTGACCGAGACGTGTAACCAATGGCAGCCCATACCATCACGCCGGGTTATACGCAAGTATGGCGATGACGAACTCTCGCTTCCAATGCGCGTTCACCGCGATGTCGCCGAACACGAATGCGACCATCATGATGCTGTAAACAGAACCTGTATTCATCCGAAAACATGACTTTTGCCATTCGTGCTTCCAGGTTCGTCGTTGCGTACACCATCGCAGGCGCTCTTGTCTGTGATGCAGCGTCAAGGGTAACGCAGCCATGGTCTCCGAGCTGATAGTCCATGCTGCTGCAAACTTCGTCGAACTGTTCGTGTAGATGGTTGTTGTCTTGCAAACGTCCCCATCTGTTGACTCAGGGATCGAGACGTGGCTGCACGATCCGTTACAGCCATGCGGATAAGATGCCTGTCATCTCGACTGCTAGTGATACGAGGCCGTTGGGATCCAGCACGGCGTTCCGTATTGCCCTTCTGAACCCACCGATTCCATATTCTACTAACAGTCATTGGATCGCGACCAACGCGAGCAGCAACGTCGCGATACGATAAACCGTAATCGTGATAGGCTACAATCCGACCTTTATCAAAGTCGGAAATATGATGGTTCGCATTTCTCCTCCTCACACGAGGCATCAAAACAACGTTTCACCAGGCAACGCCGGTCAATTGTAGTCTGTGTATGGGAAATCGCTTGTAAACTTTCCACATGTCAGCACGTTGTAGGTGTCGCCACCGGCACCAACCTTGTGTGAATGCTCTGAAAAGCTAATCATTTGCGTATCACAGCATCTTCTTCCTGTCAAATTTCGCGTGTGTAGCACGTTATCTTCGTGGTCTAGCAAGTTTAATGATCAGGACTGTATATCACATGTGCCTGAGGTATAAGGTAGGATCTCCCGTTTACGTTCTTTGCTGGGGTTCTATTCCGCTGTTGGAGCGCCTTGGCACTTTGATACGTATATATAAGGGAACATGAGGCAGATGTTTCAGATGTTTGTATAGCTTATGGGACTTAACTACGGGGTCATCAGTCCCTAAACTTACAAACTACTTATGAACTAGCTAATACTAAGGACGGCACAAATATCCATGACCGAGGGGGGATTCGAACCCCCGACCGTAGTGGCCGTGCGGACCGTGACTGGAGCGCCTCAGTCCCCTCGGCTTCCGCGGCCGGCCATGAGGCAGAGTTGAAATTTATGAAGTGGAGGGGGGCGTGCCATAAGCCTATTCGTGCAGTAACTGTAATCATCAGGCCTCAGTGGCTTAATTGTTACTACGTCTACGTATTAAGCAGAAGGTCCCGGGTTCGAGTCCCGGTCGCTGCATAATTATAATTCAATGCCTCTAACTGAGTTTAATATTTTTAATAAAACAGGAGAGTGTTTGATGTCCTGGAGGAGCATTTTGGGAAACAAATTCTGGCTCTGTGGTACCCAGAGTCCATAGGCATGCACCTCGATTAGCCGCCAAAATATTTTCTGGAGGTGAACACATGCGACTCCTTTTTGTTGGGCTACATTAAAGACATGCTGTCCAGCAATAACGCCAAAACCATTGCTGAGTTGAAAACAGCCATTCAGGAGGTCATCGACAGCATCGATGTTACGACAATTCAGCGGGTCATGCAGAATTTTGCTATTCATCTGCTTCACATCATCGCTATGGAAGGCAGGCATATCGAACATATCATAACCTAAATCCCAATATCTGCAGTGTCATTTACACGTTGAATAAAGCGTGTGTCATACTTTGTAATTAATTTACGTTTTGTGTCATATAATTCACCTGTAATTAAGTACTTCAGAGAAATATGGGATAGCGTAAAGAGTATAGCGAAACATTACGGAAAAAATGTACAAGAATATAATGTTCGTTCAACACATATGGACCACGAAATAGGAAGAGAATGAGAACATTCCGAGAGGGCAGCTACGACAGAATCGAAGATGCATAGATCAGCTGCCGTTATTCACCCAGACAAAGTACACTTCCAGTTGTGGGTCACAACGTGCAGTTGTAACATGTGAATGATTATAACCTACTCTAGAGATGTCTCTCATACATTCATGGAGTGGATAGCACAGAAAATAATAACATCTGTCTGTATAATATGATCTCAAGTCAAAGAGAAGAATTTTGAATATCCGAAGTGCAAGAAAGAATGAGCACGAATATATGACATGGATTTCGACCACGACCAGAATTTTCAGAACTAGAACACAGTAGCGGTACATTGCATCCTAAACCTTGGATGTCCCATTTTAATAGGTTATTGCGACGTGCGTGGCCACTGGAATACAAATCACAATTCTTCTGCAGATACTTGGAAGCACGGTAACAGGAAACATTTGTGGCATTGGGACAAAATACAGGAAATACAACAAATTCAGGAACGCCTTCTTTAGAAGTTATTGGTCTTGCAAAACACAGGGTAGGATCAAACAGGAAAAAAATGATGTGTCGCCATCTGGAGTCACCGGTATTTAGATGCCCAATGAAACGTTTTGAGTAGTAAAGAAAAATCAGTTCCTAGAAGAGCAATGTAGTGCGAGTGAGAGAGATAATCCAGTTTTTGTGTATGAAACTGTTGTTTCATCATCAACAAGTGGTGACAGGAAGATGTGGAGGCAAATGGAAGCATTTCGTAGTGGTCCCTGTTCCCAGAGAATTAATCTCACCAGCGGACGCTTTTTAATTCGTGACTTTATTATGCTCTATATTGACAAATGTTTTATTCACATACTTTTGACGCTCTAAACTCATCTGACGTTGCGTGAAAATTCACACAAACTTTAATTATACCATTATCCACAAGTCAATCGTATTTAAATTCCTAATAAAGTACCACTAGAGTGACAAAACCTATATAATCAATTGTCCCATCCAAAAGCAATCACCACTAGGGGTAATTCAATGAAAAAAACCAGCATTTACCAAACGCTGAAAGAGAAAAATAAATTAGCACAGGTAAATATATATTAAAGGACTATAATTAATGAAAATCATAAGAAACTAACGGCTAATGAATTATGTTTATTTGTGTGCAAAGAACATCGAATCTATAAAGGTAACAGGTTGCTGCCAGGCATAAAATTCTACACTATATGACTAAGCAAATGTGGTGCAAATGTTATGATGCTGACTTTTTCGTAGCCATACACCAGTAAAGTTATGTGGTGACGTGCAATAACTATTATGGCATATTGAGTTATTGTGACTAACGCAAATGCACAGAACACAGCTATTTATAGTTGAAATCTAGATACCCTAAATTGATAAAAACAATGGGAATTCAACTTATCATTGTTTTCTGTATTTCAGTGTGATTACTAACTATTCAATTGGCAAAAGAGGGAAATGAGAGGTAGGTTTTTCCTTTACACTCCACTTGATAAAATTACAGATAACGCTATCTGACTGGAATTTTTAACACGAGATGATTAGATCGAAATACGACTGTCGGTTAACAGATGTCACATGGTGGAATGTCACATGCTACTTTTAGTTGCAACTTGAGGCTGTTAGTTGTGACTTGCCATTCAAATAGTAGCCACATTCTCTTTAACGTGACACAAACGAAAGACGTACGTACTTTACCGGAGTTTGATGAAAATATTTTGAAAGCAGAAAGTATGTCCTCAATCACGATTCATGCATCGCGGAAACAACATATTTAGTGTGCAAAAGAAATAATCATAACAATAACTGATTTTCAGACTACTTCATGTGCTGATTGTTGTAAAACGCTATGTGAAAATATCGAACTCTTGAATAACGTACGTTCTTGTGGAAAATATAATTGAGAGAGAAATAAGTAAACGTCGTAAGTAATAATTACTGTCTTTCCTACTTGTCTGATTTGACAGTTATAATTAAGTGTTTCTTTGACTAGTAATACAATTTATTTGGTTTTTTGTTGTGTGAGTATGGTCAGTTTTTGTATTAGCTTTGACACGTCTTATTTATTGATATAGCCGTGTGTGCAGTGCGTCCCGTCCTAAAAAATCCTAATTCCTATACTTGTCCCAGTGGTATCATGTTCTTTTAGTAATTAAATACTTTTCGTGTTGTTGTAATCTCTATCTATTTAAAAGCGAAAGGACACTCATTCAGACACTCACTCACTGACTAAACACGAAATCTCGAAAAATACTTCACATATGAAGCTCAAATTTGACAGGAATGTAGTTCATCGGTAGAAGATGTCAGCTAAGAAAGGATTTTGCGATAGGGCCGACAGTTTAGGAGATATGACGTCATAAACAATGAAAACTTCCCCGTATAGCGGCACGTGATAGTGTGACTTTATCAGTCCACTATTTGAAAATGAGAGGACTTAGCGACTTGCAACAAACTTCAAACATAATTTCAAAACTCTAGGAAACTTTTTTCTCGCTGACAACTCCAGCAAAATGATGATAGGAAAAAAGTTTGTTGCTTACTACTTTTTCGACGTTCAAGAAGTAAAATTACGGCGAGAAATGTTACAGACAGTATACAAACACACCACTGAACATGCGTTCGAAATTTTATCATAGTACGACACACAGTTCATGAGTAATAAACAATTACGTTAATGAAAAACTGCCACATCACGCATGACGTTTTGATTTGATACGTCTTTCCTACTAACTATAGTCGCGACGTATTTTGCAAAAGTTTTACATATGCGCCACTGGTTGTGCCTTCGAAATAATATCGTATTACGACATATAGTTCAGGTGCTATGACGTCAAAGACATTGAAATACATGAAACTTCGCCCTAAAAAGCATGAGATTGTAATTTACTACGTCTTTACTACCAAATTAATTTACAACACATTTCGCAGGCGGTTTCCTAATATTCCTCTCTACGAACCTGGTAAATAATGTCTTTGTAGGACCCATAGTTCAGGAGATATCTCTCTATATATAACAGCTAAAGGTCACTCACTCACTGACGAAACACGAAATCTCTAAAACTACTGCAACCATGAAGCTGAAATTTTGACGGTAATTAGTTTAAAGGTAGATGATGTTAGCTAAGAAGGAATTAACGATAGGACGGAATGAAGGTGCATGGCGGAGGATACTTTTCCTGCAGACTGACGAAATCTACAGTTTCATTCCGACCTTCACGAAACTTTGCACGCTTGACCTTCAAAAGGAAGATCACCGTCTACCTAAAGTTTCATACGGTGCATGGGGGAGAGTATCTTGCAAGATAAAAACGGATCGCTAAGTATGTTGGTCGCGCCAAAACCTGAGAACGGGTCGACCGATTTCACAGATCTTTTTTGTTGTTGTTGTTTTTGTTTTTGTTATTCTCAGAACATAGGAACTAGAAAATTTGAGAACAAAGTGCGTTTTTCAATATGATTCTGTGTTCCTATTGCATACAAATCTATAGTTTTGTTCCGATATTTATGAAATTTTGCACACTTCACAATAAAAACAAGAGGAATGTCATTGTCTGTATAAAATTTCGTTCGGTGCACGGTGGAGGGTACTTAACATACGAACTTTGACAAAATGAATAGGTTTTCTCAGATCTTGATTAATTTTTGCACACACGACACTTATACCAAGAGGAACGTCACAAGATACATTCATGTTCGTATGGTACATGAAAGAGGGTGCCTTGTAAAAAACATTGCCGAGAAAGGGAAAGGTGGAAACCAACAGAGACATGGGAAAGAAAGAGATGAATGCAGATAGAGGAGGGAAAGGGAAGTGGACTACGAGAGTGTAGAATAAATAAACACCCGGGCAACGCCGGGTTTACAGCTAGTTCTATTGTGCTTTAGAGTTGCACTATTTGCGTACAACTTACAGTAATAATAAAGAAGTGCTTCAGAGAAAAATAAATGTAAATACCAGAACCACCAAATATGACATTTCTGGTCACCCTAATCTACCTGGGCGTGGAAGTTAAATGCAGTAAACAATATTTTGAGTCTCAAAGTTATGCAGTTTGTACCGTACAAACATGCTCAAGCGCTAGAAGCCGTAGAGATTTTTGCAGTAGCACTTGGTAACGAATTAACGGACACTGTAGTTCCTAATTATTCAGCAGCTGAAATTTTTATTACTGAACAATCTGGATTTAATTATGACATACACACTATCTAGTAGGGATGAAATAAATACGATTGTCGGAGGGAAATCAACACCTGGAATATCACATTCGTATACAACTCAGCCAGTTATTTACCTGGATGTTTGACGTCTTTCTCCTCTACTCATTGTCTTCCGTGAACGAAGTGGTACATTCGGTCCCTTGTGGTAAAGAACATGAACCGTCCTCCGAACTTATAGACAACGGCTTCAAAATCAGGAAAGGTGGACAGCCGTATTCTTGAACACTGGCGAGATAACTCTCTTTCTCAATGCTGGAACAAACTTTTCTCTGCTTCTGGATTCATTTTCACTCTATCAACAAGATCTGTTCGTAATTCCAGATAAATACATAAAGGTAACAACCATTCCACCTGGCGCAACGTGGCTTGGCCAGCATTTGAATGTATTTTTCTTTCGACAGTGGAAAAAAATTCTCTAAACGTTTTTCGTTAGCGAGTTTTCCTTGACAACATTGACATTGAACTCCATAATCGCAACGATATCCTCAGCCTTCATGCACTCATCCATAATCAGTTCCGTGTAACCATTTCCAACAATATGACCAAGCATGCCTGGAAGAAAGTATCATTTTCTGTTGAATGTGATGCTCCTGACAGTGTTGTTTGGAATACGGAGGATTCAAGTTGCTCAACACACAACTGCAGAACTGCATCATTTTTCCAGTCTGCATATCGTCGGTTGCATTCGTGTCTAACAGATTTCTATACCGAGACCCACAAACATGCTTCATTATAGGTACATGCAGCTAAACGAGACCAGTAGGTAAATAATAATTATTATTATTATGTTATAGTGGTACCTATGTTTCCTGTCCTGTTCATTATTGCAACACTATTTACAAGGATGACCAACATGTATAATTACCTCTATGGGCAGCTAAAATTGGTATGGTAATTATTGACTTTGTTTTGTTGTGTCGGCTACAGGAAGATGAAACAGCAGCCGACACACAAATACAAATGAGACTGTGCAAGCGAATCTGAAGCAAAATCTTTCATTAAGTGAACACTTTTATTAAATGTACAACAGAAATATTTAACATAGCAAATAATAAAAAAACGGAGAGAGTGCAATAAAGAAACCGTTGCAGTTCCCACATTGCTCCATGGAAGTAAGACCTGGATGATTACCAAGAAGCAAGAAAAACGTATTGATGCACCAGAAATGAAATTCTGGAGAGGAGTTAAGGTCACACAAGAGAAGACTGGCTGAGAAATCAAGACATTAGAGATTAACTGCAAATATTTACCTTAACTGATAAACTTCGAAAGTACAGAAGAAAATGGAAAAAAACAACTAGAAAGAATGGAAAGTGAAAGACTTCCCTTAAAAGCAAGAAATTATAAGCGCCATGAAAGAAGAAATAGAGGAAGACCCCAACAGGGATGGGTACCGTATCAGGTAATTCCTGCCTAATACCCGGAGAGAAGAAAAATAAATATTTACCTTCTTCTACAGGGAAGATGATTTCGTGTGGCATTGTTGGCCATTAGACCCCAGCTGGAATAGTGTTCGGTTTGTCTGGTACAGCCGACCGCGGTGGCCGAGGAGACTGAGGCGCTCCAGTCACGGTCTGCACGGCCACTACGGTCGGGGGTTCGAATCCCCCCTCGGGCATGAATATTTGTGCCGTCCTAGTTCGTAAGTAGTTCATAAGTAGTTTGTAAGTTTAGGGACTGATGACCCCGTAGTTAAGTCCCATAGACTATACAAACATTTGAACATTTGTCTGGTACAACTCTTCAAGTGACGCCATACAGGCGACTTGCACGTCCATGATGATGAAATGTTGATGAGAACGACATAACACCCAATCCCCAAGTGAAGGAAATGTCCAACTCGACTGACAATCGAACCCGAGCACCCCTGCGTGGCAATCTAGCATGGTATTCACTGAACAAAGGAGGCAGACTGTCTAGAGGGAAGACTGGCTATCTTATAATGGTAACGTAACAAAACGTTGCTTATTCTTCTTGCTGCTGCTCTGGAGAAAGACGACCCACTCGGTCTGACCAGCAATAGGATGTGGCATATCAAGAACGATTACAGATGTGGTTCATGGTAGGTTATGAGTACCAGTACAACGACGGAGGCAATATTGGCAACCAAGTGTCGTGCCATTTCTATAAACTCGTGTTTATCTCAAACTACGCGTTTTGGGACCCTTGTGTATTGGACTTAATTTCCTTGTTCCGATGAGTACTACCACCTCTCTCAGTAATCGACACTTTTTAACACCTTGTACAATAGAGATAACTTTGACCATTTGTCACAGCAAACTGGAAACGGGTAAATTTTTCTTCTGTGGTAATCCTTAGATACGAAAATATTTAAATTAAGAAGAAAAACGACATTTTAAAATTTTTAAATGTTAAAATGATATATCTTTAAAGTTAGTGATGCATGAGAAGGGGTTTTCATTACTTAAACAGAAAGTATGGTATGCTTCTTAAGCGCATACCTTAACATAAAAATTTTCTGTTTCGTTCCTGCTGCACTGTTCCATCTGTCAGTGCCAGCATTGCTCTCAAAGTACAATCGAATCACTACACGATATCAAAACAGTTTTCGGACATATGTTTTAGTTTGATATCTTGATTCCACTATGCTAATTCCATACCATAGCCGAGTCTATCCCAAACTACTCAATTGACAAATGTTTGTTAAGCTTATGGGACTTAACTACGGGGTTATCAGTCCCTAAACTTACAAACTACTTAACAACTAGCTTATCCTAAGGACGGCACAAATATCCATGCCCAAGGGAGGATTCGAACCCCCGACCGTAGTGGCCGTGCAGACCGTGGCTGAAGCGCCTCAATCCCCTCGGCCACCGCGGCCGGCAAACTACTCAATTCCTGAACGTTCCTGCCAGATTAAAATTGTGTGCCGGAACCGGGATACGAACCTGGGACCTTTGCCTCTCGCGGGCAATCGCTTTACAGTCTGAGCTATCCTAGCACTCTTCACGGTCCGTCCTCATAATTTTACTTCTGCCAATACCTCGCCTCCTTCTTTTCCAACTTCACTGACGTTCTCCTGCGAAACTTGCAGGAAAAGCATTCCGGGAAGAATGGATGTTGTGGAGACACGGCTTAGCCATAGCCTAAGGAATGTTTACAGAATGAAACTTTCACTCAGCAGCGGAGTGTGCGCGGATATGAAACAATTTTAATCCGCCAGGAAGTTTCATATCAGCGCACACTCCGCTGCAGAGTGGACGTTTCGTTCTATTCAATTCCTTCAAAAAATGTTCAAATGTTTGTTAAGCTTATGGGACTTAACTACGGGGTCATCAGTCCCTAAACTTACAAACTACTTATCTACTACCTTATACTAAGGACGGCACAAATATCCATGCCCGAGGGGGGATTCGACCCCCCGACCGTAGTGGCCGTGCAGACCGTGACTGGAGCACCTCAGTCCCCTCGGCCACCGCGGCAGGCTTCAATTCCTTCTTTATTGTTTTCTTAAAGAGAATTTCAGTGTGAAAAACCTTCATATGGTATGACGAAAAAAAGGATAGTAGAGTATACCACAAGGAATCTATAATCTATGTGACACTTAGCACAAGTAACCAAAAACTAGCGTCCCATGAATAGTCTTACAATTGCACATATGATTGACTGGAGAAATGGAAAACTAAAGGGTTTGTGCACGGAGGGTTGTTCTTCAGAAGTTTCGTAGAATGTTGGTTACAAAATACACGAAACACTTGAGCCGTGAGAGATGTGAACGAGTGTCAAGTTCGGAGATACCAGAGTTCCGAGAAGCGAGGCCACAAGCTCTGCAGTGAGCGTGGCATTATAAAGGAACGCTGCGCGGCGGGCTGTGCAGGCAAATAATGTGCCATTAATTTTCCAGTAACTGCAGTCTTGAACGTCGTACACGCATTCTCGTGTGATACGGGCAGAAGAGCCTTTGCTTTCCAGGAACTGCCGCCTGAAACTGTCACACAGGCGTCCTCGTGCGATGAAAAACATGCACCGCCTAACGTGTGGCCTAAGAGATAACGATTCTTACTCTCTGCGTCAGCAAGCGAGCTGTCGCAGTGGTAACACACTGGACTCGTATTCGGGAGACGGTGGCTCATACCCACCTCCGGCATCCAGATCTAGATTTTCCGTGATTTTCAAAAAATGTTATGGGACTTAACTACGGGCTCATCAGTCCCTAAACTTACAAACTACTTATGAACTAGCTAATACTAAGGACGGCACAAATATCCATGCCCGAGGAGGGATTTTAACCCCCGACCGTAGTGGCCGTGCAGACCGTGGCTGGCGCGCCGCAGACCGCTCGGCCACCGCGGCCGGACCGTGAGTTTCTTAAATCACTTCTGGCAAGTGACGAGATGGTTCCTTTCCTTCCCGATCCTTATCCAGAAGTACGAGCATGAGATATGTCTCTAATCAGTAGGCTGTTGACGGGGCTTTGAACCCAAAGCTTCCTTCTTTCTTATCCGCGTCATTTCAAGGCAGAGGCATTCCAAAAGTAGAGGGCTCTCAAACACCATGAGAAGGTATTAACCTCCTCAGTCCTGTAAAACTTTTCGTCAATATTTTTGCATTTTGTTCGTATTTTATGATTAATAATATTCCAAAACTGCCTGAAATGTTAAAAAAAATTCCTGACTCTATATTATCTACAAAAACGCATGTCCACTATGATGGACATCAGCACACTAGGTACCACAACTGTCAGTATGAGGTGTGACATTGACCTATGCAATTTATGTTAATATGCTTTTATTTTTATATGTTATTAAT
Organism: Locusta migratoria; assembly: GCA_026315105.1. Lineage (NCBI taxonomy): Eukaryota > Metazoa > Arthropoda > Insecta > Orthoptera > Acrididae > Locusta > Locusta migratoria. The sequence goes on from CM048755.1 coordinate 675,260,497, forward strand.
AGTATAGGCTGATTTTACATTAAATAAAGAGTTCCGTGGAAATCAGAGTGCACACATATCCAACAAACCCCCTTGCATTCTGTCAGCTGTTTTAGCACTGCTGCAGACTGAACAAGTGACAAGCTAGTGTGTCTTTTTCAGTTGTAACATGTGCTGCCACCTTCCATTTATGTGTTGAGATGCCTAGCACTGTGACCAACATTTGAATATTGTCACAAGATTTATTTTGTTTTATGTCCTCTAAAAGGGACGCTGGGACTGAGGAGGTTAAAAAGAGCTAGAACCATATACCCCACTTACTAAAGAGGGTATCGACATACCAGAACAACTGTGGGACAAAAGGCTGTATTACTGTACATACGAAGCCCTCCCTCCCTCCATGAAACATTAAATACCTTTCTACAATACAGTGTGGATGTCTCGTTTCTTGTTTGAGATACCACAAAATGTTCAAATGTTTGTATAGCTTATGGGACTTATCTATGGGGTCATCAGTCCCTAAACTTGCAAACTACTTATGAACTTACTTATACTAAAGACGGCACAAACATCCACGCCCGAGGGGAGATTCGAACCCCCGACGGGGAATGGCCTCGCGCATCGTAGCATAGCGCCTCAATGCGCTAGGCCGCTCCGCCGCGGCTGACATACCACACTGCTAAAAACAATTATGGGAGCAAGTGAGATCATACACAGTATACATATGGTAACGTATTTTATTCTGATATTGGTTAAAATTTAATTTGTGTGTGATACAGTACGGTATTTTGCTGTCTCAATACTTTGCTTGAGTTTTAAGTTAAATTAAAATGTTTGTTAGGCTTAAGGGACTTAACTGCGGGGTCATCAGTCCCTAAACTTACAAACTACTTACGAACTACCTTATACTAAAGTCGACACAAACATGCATGCCCCAGGGGGGACTCGAACCCCCGACCGTAGCGGCCGTGCAGACTGTGACTGTCGCGCCGCAGACCGCTTGGGGTTTACATGACCTTTACTTAGAGCGAGACAATAGTGAAAACGTCATTCTCGTTGCCCTCTAATATATTGTGTGATCACCTGAACAAGAAATATTTTGCACACATGCGTGGCATTGACAGTATAAGGTTATCAATACGCTCTTGAGGGATGTTTGGCTACTCTTCTGAGAGTGCAATATGGGAGGAAAACTGACTCCAACACTTCAGATGTGTAACTCTGGCTTCTCAGTGTACCGGGAGTACAAGAGGTGTTCAAATTAAATGGTACGAAACGGCACTGTGGGTATAATTGAAGTTTTTAATAAAAAATAATCACCAGAAGTCTGAGCACAACTATTCCACTGTTTAACGAGCCGAAGGGTTTCCTTTTCCCAAAATTGCTGTGGCTGTGACGAGCCAGTCCTCTACTGTGTCCTACAGTTAGTCGTCCGAGTTGAAGCGCTTTTCTTTGAGATGATTTTTCATCTCCAGGCTGTAAGGCGGATGCTCAAGTTGCTCCCACTATAACTTGGCCAGTACACTTTGTGTGTTCCTGGAGGCGTGTGGACGCGCATTATCGTGGAGCAGAATCACTCCCTCCGTGAGCAGCCCAGGCCGTTTGCTCTTGATGGACTTGCGTAAGCTGCGGAGTGTCTCACAGTACACGTCACTGTTAATGGTTTTTCCGTGCTCCAGGAATTCGACGTGTATCGGACCTCGGACGTCGGAAAAGACTGTAAGCACCACCTTGCCAACTGAGGGCACAGCCTTGAATTTTTTATGGGTAGGTTACGACCCATGCTTCGCGTACCTCGATGTCGCACTACGTTATCCCAAAGCGGCATATTCAAAATCAACTGATTTGATAGTTAAGACGTTACGTGCCTTTTCTTTTGAACACCCCTCATCGTACTATCCCAAATCATAATACTGGGTGCAGAACCAGTCTGGCGATGCAGAAAACAACAGTTCAATAATCTGTCACTGCGGTGTTTACAGACTCTAATCTGACCATCGTCGTGGTGCACGGGATTCTTCGGTTAAAACAATGTCATTCCAGACCTGCCTACACTACTATACCCCAATAACACATCCACAGCAACTTTGGTTCAATGTCCAGCGTGTAGCAGCAGTTATAATAAGCAATGACGGAAACACCAGTACCGGTGTCATCATCTTCCTGACATAACATGGGGCTGGATTTTCAATCTTTTAATCTTTGTACAACGTGTTATCCACCCATTATATTTGGCTGTGATATTCTGGTCCTCTTATTTTTATATTTTGGATAGCTAGTAGTTTACTTCCATTGTATAACTGAGATATTTTACTATATTATGGTATTGTTTGTTTATTTGGTGGTAAACAACATTTGTTCAAATGTTTGTAGAAGATATGGGACTTAACTAAGGGGTCATCAGTCACTAAGGTTACAAACTACTTATGAACTAGCTAATACTAAGGAGGACACAAATATCCATGCCCGAGGGGAGATTCGAACCCCCGACCGTAGCGGCCGTGCGTGCTGCGGTGGAGTAGCCGAGCGGTCTAAAGCACCTCGCTGCGGAGCGCGCGGTTGCTCGCCGTGGAGGTTCGAGTACTCCCTGGGGCATGGGTATGTGTATTTGTCCGTAGATTAGTTTACCTAGGTTTAAGTAGTTTGTAAGCTACGGACTGATGACCACGCAGTTTGGTCCGATAGATTTACAGACATTTGAACATTTCGTAGTGGCCGTGCAGTGACTGGCGCGCCGCAGACCGCTTGGCCACTGCGGCCGTCAACAACATTTGTAGCACAAGTCTTGGGAGGTTAATTTATCGTATCGTGTTACTTGTGTTTTCTGGTGTTATTATTTCATGGTCGGTTTTCGATCTTTCTTGCTGACCACATCTAGTATTTGAACATTTCACTGGTACTGTGCTGTGTGTTGTGAACGTGGTTTTTTACCCAGTGTGTAGAGTAGGCAACTATCGCTGTGTCTTTATCAGTAAAGCAGTATATTTGGAAATGCAGATATAAATTTAAAAAATAGGTATATTGAACATATAAGAAGCTGGAAGTATTAAAGTTGCCACTCCACCTTTGACGAACACTTGATAAATCATAGACCTGAGCCATCCAACATGGAAGAAGACATTAAAATTTTTATAGTGAATAATCACAACAAAGCCAACGGCCGTGCCGAGAGGGTACACCGGTTCCCGTCAGATCATCGAAGTTAAAAACTGTCGACTTGGCCAGCACTTGGGTGGGTTACCGTCCGGGCCTGCCGAGCGTTGTTGGCAAGCGCGGTGCACTCAGCCCTTGTGAGGCCAAATGAGGAGCTACTTGATTGAGAAGCAGCGGCTCCGGTCACGAAAACTGACATAACACCCGGGAGTGCGGGGCGCTGACCACGCCCCCCTCCATACCGCATCCGTTGACGCCCTCGAGCTGAGGATGACAAGGCGGCTGGTCAGTACCCAGTGGACCTCTCGAGGCCTGTCGGACGTAGTTTAGTTTTGTAGTAGTAATCACAAAAAACGTACTGACATTACAGGAAAACTTTCATACAAAAGGCGTAATGGCAATGAACAACACTGTGATTCATAACGTGTAGGTTTTCCGGCGTCTTCAGTAATTAAAACTTCCGAGCCGAGAGGCCGTGGTCGAACAGTAGAAATTATTTCCCCTGACGTTTCGTTGCCGGCTGCGGGCAAAATCTAAAGCTACTTCTGGCGTGTATAAAATTCCATGTAGTTGTGGGAGGTTTATATTGGAACAACGAAAACAAGTATCAATACTCGCCTAACTGAACACAAAAGGAACTGTCGACAGGGACACACGGACAAATCGGCCATAGCGGAACATGTTTTTGAAAACGGTGACCACGAAATAAAATTTAGTGAGACGAACGTTATAGCTAAGACATCGCATTATTATGCACGTATGTACAGAGAGGCTATAGAGATCTTTAAAAACCACAACAATTTTAACAGGAAGGAAGAAGGCTTGAAGTTAGATAAGATATGGCGGTCGACTTTGTACCAAAGATGTGACAATCGATTACCTTTGATCGAGAGTAATGCACCAGTCAGATATAGTTTCTACTGTTGATATCACGTGACGAGTGGTGGCGCCCTCTATGCATCCGTATAAACAGGACATCCACGGCCCAGCACCCAGTCGTCGACTCATCTATGAAGATGTTGCCCGCAACCGGCAACGAAACGCCAGGGGAAAGAATTTCTACTGTTCGACCACGGCCTCTCAGCCCGGAAGTTTTAATAACTGAAGACTGTGATTAATGACTGGATTAATATAAGCAATAAACCAATGATCAAGGTGGCCATTGAAAAAAATAAGAAACACAGATGTTACTAAAGTGCTCAGTTTTCTTCCTCTCATTCCGTCCGTTCCTCTCTCCCTCAGTCACAAAAAAATTAGACTAAGTAACAACTATTGCATACACATAACGAACGTCTAACTAAACAAAACACACACACACACATAATGATAAAAGGAGCCTACACACACAGACATCCATACACAAACAAAAGACGACTGATAAACACTCACATGTCCGTCGAAAACATTAGACAACGACGAACAAACACATTCGAAACACAGTGGTAAGTGCAAGTCAACGTGTTGGTGACATCATCAAGAAGCGTCGTAAATCGACATCTTGAGTGAGTCTTCAAAATGTTCAAATGTTTGTATAGCTTATGGGACTTAACTACGGGGTCATCAGCCCCTAAACTTACAAACTACTTATGAACTAGCTAATACTAAGGACGGCACAAATATCCATGCCCGATGGAGGATTCGAACCCCCGACCGTAGTGGCCGTGCAGACCGTGACTGGAGCGCCTCAGTCCCCTCGGCCACCGCGGCCGGCCTGAGTGAGTCTACAAACCTGTTTCCCAAGTAAAAGAAACTAAACGTAAAACAAGTCTTCTATTTAGTTTGCAAAAACGATATACGTCTCCATGAAATTTCATTTGATTATTGCGTAAATTAATTGCTGATGATTCTTCAGTGTTGTGAGGCCATAGTCCATGAAACATTTCTGCTCTGGACGAAACGTTCAAATGCTTTTAAATCTATGGGACTTAACTACTGCGATTATCAGTCCCTAGGACTACAAAGTACTTTAACTTAAACTAACCTAATGACAACACACACACCCATGTCCGAGGGAGGACTCGTACCTCCACTGGGATCTACCGTACGCTGCGCAGCAAGTTGCCTTAGAGGGCTCGGCCGTTGCACCGCGCGTGCACTAAACGTCAGGAGCAGAAATGTTTCATGCATCACGGCCGTACAACTCGTAAGAATTATCAGCAATTATGACATCCGGTCGGGAAGCATTCATTATTGCTTAATTGCTTCAGTCAAAGAGGAGAAGGCGGAGGATAAGGAGAAGGGATTGGACATCCCGGTGATGACGAGGTTATTTGAGACAGAGCACAAGCTCAGAATGAACGAAGGAATTCGGCCGTGGCGTTTTCAAGGTAGTCATCCCAACGCTTTCCTTAAGTGTTGTACGGAAACGACAGAAAGTGTGAATGTGAATGGTCAGGTTGGATTTGATCCGAAGTCCTCTCGAAAGTGATCCGAGTCGTTGCGTCACCCTGATCAGAGACGAGTAGGGGCAGTTGTTTACCGCAGACTTGCTTAAACTGGGCGTTTCGCCTAGTGGACTACGGGTGGACAGAGGAGTTTCGTCTTATCAGTCTTGGCTGCGTCACCAAACCTGTTGCCTCGATGCAGTGGCAGCTGGTGCAGGCACAATATTAGTTTGTAGTATTTCTGTTTTGTAAAAATTCATGAAACGTAAATGAAAAAAAGAGATAGAGATATAATTTTCGGCTCGCAAACTCTGGTCAATAGACTGAACTGTTCTTTACCCGTGACAGTTACCAGTTTCATTAGATGTATGGATAATCAACAACTCCCATAACGGAATGCAGCCAAGATCGCTTTTTTCCGCAGTCCTTTACTTTTTGACTATCGGTTTCAGTGCACTATGTCATCATCTTCAGATCAATTGTCTACAAAAATTGATCTGAAGATGATGACATAGTGCAATGAAACCTGTAGTAAAAAAAAATAAAGGACTACAATAAATAAATAAAGCGATCTTGGCTACATTCCATTATGGGAGTTGGAAGGAAGGAAGGAAGCTTGGAGTTTAACGTCCCGTCGACAGCGCGATCATTAGAGACGGAGTAAACGCTCGGAAGATTTGGGTAAGGATTTGGAAGGGAATCGGCCGTGTCCTTTGAAAGGAACCATCACGGCATCTGCCTGGAGTGATTTAGGGAAATCACGGAAAACCTAAATCTGGATGGCCGGAGGTGGATTTGAACCACCATCCTTCCGAATGCGAGTCCAGTGTGTTACCACTGCGCCACCTCGCTCGGTTATCGGAGTTGTTGATTAACCTAATTGGATCGCCTCCTTCCTGAAATGTCAGTTAATGATAAGATGTACGGATGTGCTTTGTTTTTATGTTGTCCAGGCTGGCAGCTTTTGTAACTGATTCAGGAACTCTGTGTGGGGATGGCCGCGCGGTCTGAGGTGCCATGTTGCGGATTGTGGGGTCAATCCCACCGGAGGTTCGAATCCTCTCTCGAGAATGAGTGTATATATTGTCCTTAGCATAAGTTAGTTTAAATAGCGTTTAAGGCTAAGGTCCGATGACTTCAGCAGTTTGGTGCCTTAGTTACGTAATCTTTGAATCAGGAACTTGCAGCAGGGCCTAAGTACATCTTTCTACAAGAATGGGTTGCCGTGGTGGAGTGGCCGAGCGCTCTAAGGCCCCTTGTTCGGAGCGCGTGGTTGCTCGCCGTCGGGGATTAGTCCTCCTCGGGAATGTGTGTGTATGTGTTTTGTGTTGTCGTTAGCGTAAGTTAGTGTAAGTTAAAGTAATTTGTGAGCTTAGGGAATGATAACTGCAGCAGTTAAGTCCCTTAGATTTACAATCATTTGAACATTTGAATAATGAGTTTTTAACAGTTCGTCTAACCTGTTATATATAAACTGCGAATGGGCAAAGCTGAAAATGTATACCCAGCCGGGATTCGAACACTGGTCTCCCGCTTTCTAGGCAGTTGCGCTGATCACTACACCACTGGGGACGCAGTGATCACCACATCTGCAAGGACTACTTAAGCACGCCTGTGGGCAGGGTGAAGCTGGGAATTTGTATCCGTGCGGTGATCACTGTGTCCCCAGTGGTGTAGTGTTAGCCGTAGCTGAGCGGCCGAACACATTGAGGCGCTATGTTCCGATGCGCGAGGCTGTTCCCCGTCGGGGGTTCGAATCCCCCCTCGCTCATGGATGTTTGTGCTGTATGCCGGGCGCCGTGGCTCTGCGCGCCCTGTCAGGGGACTGGAACGCCCCCTGTAATAAAAAAAGCTGAGGCAAATATTCAGCGAACAACCAAGAACGAATTGAACGAACGACCGCGAAGCATAGATAAACATGAAAAAAAAAAAAAAAAAAAAAAAAAAAGTGGTCAGCGCAACTGCCTAGACCCGGGCTCGAATTCCTGCTGGGTACACATTTTCAGCTTTGCCAATTCGCAATTGATGTCATATATTCTGTGAATATAACCTGTTATTTGGTGCCTGATACGCGTTAATTCCATCACACATGAAACAAGTTACCAGGGCCCATGGCGGATCCTATGCTGAATCGAGGTGACTGAAAAACTAATAATTTCTTCAGTGCATGTCCTGTGAATATGACTTCCTATCTACAGACTTCTAAAGTACTCTGCTTTTTTCCTGAACATGAGTAAATTTTATTCTCCAACCAGTGTCACTCAAAGACCATACCGACTGTTCTATACAAGATACAAAAAGTAAACTACACAAAATACAGATAGGAAGTGACCTACAAGGACTTTTTCGTATCTTGTACAGTACTGTGAGCATGGTCTTAGACTGAAAGAGCCGGCCGCGGTGGCCGAGGGGACTGAGGCGCTCCAGTCACGTTCTGCACGGCCACTACGGTTTGGGGGTTCGAATCCCCCCCTCGGGCATGGATATTTGTGTCGTCCTTAGTGTTAGCTAGTTCATAAGTAGTTTGTAAGTTTAGGGACTGATGACCCCGTAGTTAAGTCCCATAAGATATACAAACATTTGAACATTTTTTGAAACGGTAACTGGGGAAGAATAAACAGTAAGGTAAGTGCCTAGCGAAGTGCAGAGTTCAAAGGTACGAGCATATGGAAAATGTTCCCATATGCGTGAGTGGCTTCAAGACTACTTAAGTAATTGAACCCAGTACATTGTCCTCCAAGGAGAGCGTTCATCAAGGACACGGGTATTGTCAGGATGCCTCAGGGAAGTGTGATAGGGCCGTTAATGTTATATCTACAGAAATGATCCAACGAACAGAGTGAGTAGCAATCTGCGGCTGTTTGCTGTTGATGCTGTGGTGTACGGGAAGGAGTCGTCACTGAATGACCCTAGGATGAAAATGAGTTAGACGAATTTCTAGTTTGTGTGAGGAATGACAGCTAGCTCTAAATGTAGAAAATGTAAAATGATGCAAATGAGTAGGAAAACCAACCTCATAATGTTCAAATACAGCGTCAGTAATTTGCTGCTTGTCACAGCCACGTCGATTTAACATCTAGGCATAACGTTTTAGAGTGATATAATACGGGACGATTATGTAAGGAGAGTCGTGGGGAATGCGGATGGTCGAATGTTTTTAAAGAACCTTTGTAATGGAGACCACGTATAGAACACTTGTGTGGCCCCTTCTTGAGTATTGTTGAAGTATTTGGAATCCCCACCAGATCGGTTTAAAAACGAAACAGAAGCAATTCATAGGCGGACTGCTAAGTTTGTTACTGGTTGGTTCGATCAATGCACGGCTATTACAAAAATACTTCGAGAACTAAAACAGCAGTCTCTGGAAGGAAGACGTCGATCTTTCCGAGAAACACTGTTGAGGACACTTAAAGGAATCTGAAGCTGGCTGAACAACTGTTCTACTTCCGCCAACTTACATTTCGCGTAAAGACCTAAAATATAAGAAAACTAGCTTAATCCCGCGGCTCCGCTCGCGTGTTGGTAGATCAAATCACACGTAAAAATTCATTCATTTCTAAGAAGCCAATCACGAAATTCAACAATGATTATTGTAATAATGTCACTGATCGATCACTTGATGTAATGCGCGAAACGTCAAATCGATTTTTTTAAAGAGATGTATTACAAGAAATTTCTTTTTTACTGCTTTATTCATTCTTATATTTCCTTATTCGTATTCTTATCCTTACAGAGAAAGAACTGAAGACATTGTAGCAAGCATAGATCAAAGATATGGTCTGTGGCATCACGTTTCGCTGTATGTAACTTCCTTGCTGTTAGAGCCGCAAACGTCGTCGCTGGCCTTCAGTCAAATTTTTTATATATAATTTGACGACTTTCAACCACCATATCTTCCACCCCCTTATAGCTATCGGCATGGAACTCCTATGGTGTACAACGGGAAACTTCAGACAACAATTACACATAGACCATTCGTTTGCGATCTGCAGTTTTCGCTGCAGAGCGAAATATTAACACACACACACACACACACACACACACACACACACACACGTAGAATTTTATATACACCGATAATTTTCCATCCCAATATACTCCACCCTTACTCTCGAGAAGTACCCTCAAGCAACAATGCAACCAATAAAACCATTTTCAAAGAGTAAATATAATTTTCAAAGAGTAATTATTGTTCCGCATTTCGCGTTATATTCTTCAAATTACTAAATATCTATCAGATCGCTATAAACCGTGCCTAAATACTTCCTCAGGTATAAATTAGTAACTGTACAAATATGTAAGTCTCTGCGTCTTGTCGTTCGGACGTGATAAGCGTACACCGAACAGACATTCACATTAAATAGTTATCCGATCGCCATAAAACCGTGCCTATAGCCTTCCCCGGGTAGACATTAGTAACTGTACAAAATTTTGGCTCTTTATGTCTTGTGGTTCAGACGTGATAAACGTACACCGAACAGACATTCACATTTATAGATATAGATTAAGGGCTACTACAGGGCCATACAGGCATTCGTTTTTCCCTCCTATATGGGACTAGAACAGAATATGAAATGACTAGTAGTGGTTCGTGGTATTCTCTAGGGATATGAACGCTCTCGAGAAACGCGCGACGTTAAGGCACATTCTCGAGAAATTCTCAAGTACTCTCGAGAAGCTGTCAACAGTGCTGCGCTCTCTGGAGGCCGAGCGAAAGTACTCTACAGGGAAGCATTACGACAGAGGAGTCGTAATCGCTGTCTTCCGAACGAGCAAGGAAGAAACTGAATTCGTTACGTATCGCGCGGCCTTCCGCGTCAGAGGTTCGAATCCTCCCTCGGGCATGGATGTGTGTGTTGTCCTTAGGTTAGGTTACGTTAGTTTAAATAGTTTGTAAGACTAGGGACTGATGACCAACGTAGTTTGGTCCCATAGGATTACAAACATTTGAAACTGAATTATTATTATTAGAATGTTTCGCAGAAGCAAAAATCATAGGATGATTATTAAAATATATCTTACACGAAACAAGAAATTCATTGTTACAAAAAAAAAAAAAAAAAAAACGCGTTCCGCATGTATTGATACTTACATGAGAGAAAAACGCTACAACAAGTTACACCCAAAAACTCCTTACTTACATTTACTAATTGTAGAAACACACACACACACACACACACACACACACACACACACACACACACAGAGGGAGAGAGATGCAGATGAGAAAATTTTTTTAAAAAACCTTTACACACACAACGATACCTTCAACACACTTTCAATTAAATAGTTGAATTACAAATAAGCTGCGAAGTTGGTAACACTACAAAACAAACTATAGTAGACACAGTTATGGCAGCTGATGACAGTGGAACTAGAAAAATGCGAAGTTTTTCAGAAAATAGTGGAACTTTTCGACCTAGTTGCCGGAAAGAGGTTGATATGGAGTAGCAAGTGCTGTAAGTACAGCATTTTATAGCAAAAAACGAACTGTTTGGATTGTAAACGTAATGGTTTGTACATATGTAAAAATTCTAACCTTTATGTGTAACAGAAACATGTAAATACGAGGTACGTCCAGACAGTAAGTTCCGTTTGGTTATATAAAACAAACGTGTACAGATACAGAAAAAATATTTATTATACAAAAATCTACAACTGTTAAACTACTTTTCTACATAGCTGCCGAAATTTTGTAGGCACTTGTCATAGCGTGGCACAGGTTTCTGTATACCTTCTTCATAGAAGGTTGCCGCCTGTGTATTCAGCCATGTGGTAACATGTTCTTTCAGCTCGTCATCATCGCTGAAATTTTGACCACCAAGGACAGATTTTTAGGTGTAAGAAGAGGTGAAAGTGGCTAGGAGCGAGGCCCGGGCTGTACGGATGATGATCAAACACGTCCCAGTGAAAATCCCGTAAGAGTTGTTTGGTCACATTCGTCACATGAGCTCGGGCACTATCGTGGAAACAAACACCACCTTTTGATGGAAATCCTCTTCTTACACCTAAAATTTGTCCTGTCAACACTTCAACGATGACGAGCTGAAAGAACATGCTACCACATGGCTGAATACACAGGCGGCAACCTTCTATGAAGAAGGCATACAGAAACTTGTGCCACGCTATGACAAGTGCTTACAACATTTCGGCAACTATGTAGAAAAGTAGTTTAACAGTTGTAGATTTTTGCACAATAAATATTTTTTCTGTATCTGTACACGTTTGTTTTATATAACCAAACGGAACTTACTTTCTGGACGTACCTCGTATTTCAGGACACCCACTGATGATGCCTCGTGACAAAGGCGAAAAGCGTATGGGTGAATTATAAAAATAAAAACTCTTCATTTGCAGTAGCAAATGGCGTTTTCTTAAAAAAAAAAAAAAAAAAAAAAAAAAAAAAAAAAAAAAAAAAAAAAAACACTACACTGAAAATACACCTGGTATTTGATTTGTATCAAGTGAGAGTTCTTAGACTAGTTGGAAACCAGATCCGTGTCGTTCGATTCAAATGTTCAAATGTCTGTAAATCTATCGGACCAAACTGCGTGGTCATCAGTCCGTAGCTTACAAACTACTTAAACCTAGGTAAACTAACCTACGGACAAACACACACACCCATGCCCCAGGGAGGACTCGAACCTCCACGGCGAGCAACCGCGCGCTCCGCAGCGAAGTGCTTTAGACCGCTCGGCTACTCCACCGCGGCCCGTGTCGTTCACTATCAGTCTCGGATAAGCTCTGCACAAGTATCTCTCTTCACTTAGAGTGCCAACCCTGATAGGACTGCTTTCTATAACGCTTCTAATGATGGCTACATCGGTAGCTTCCTCCCCAGCTGACTTAAAAATACGCTACAGTCGTGGTAACGGCATTATTGCTTCCTTAACTAGCCTCCAGTTGTATTAATCAGTCTGCATTACAATAAACAAGTATCCTCAGATGTACTGAGTCTCCTGTACAAGAATTCCTACCGCAGCGCTCACATTTGCTCCTAACCACTCGGGAGGTGAAGACTGACCCACGTGGTCGTCTTCCCTCTTTCCTCTGCCAGGTCACGGCCAAGGCGGCAGGGCAATAAAAGCCTCGCGCCATACATTATGGAACACGTTAGGCGGTCTATCAGGGACACGGACAGAGCAGACCTCTCCCGCCTCCTGCACTCGGTCATCGGAAGTAAGGAGAGCAGTGCCTTGTCTTGAAAAGGTAGTCGAACTGAGCGCATCATGTGAAAAAAATCGTCGTCCGCCAGAATCTGGCTGTGAAACGGGGGTTAGAAGCGGTTATTTATTATTATTTTCATTCTGTTAGCATTGCTCTCGAAGGCAAACTGAAAACTTTTCTCTAGGTGCCTGCCTGTTTAATAGAGGTTAGCGTGCAAGCAATTTCATTCGATATGAGACGTTGTCTGTCCAAGAGAGGGGAAATTTTCTGTTGCAAGACACTAAGCCTTATTTCTACTAGCTAAACTCATGTGAAAAAAAAAAAAAATCACGTTGAAAGACTTGAGACAGGAAGTTTCTTCTGCCGGCCGCGGTGGCCGAGGCGACTGAGGCGCTTCAGTCACGGTCTGCACGGCCACTACGTTCGGGGGTTCGAATCCCCCTTCGGGCATGGATATTTGTGCCGACCTTAGTTGTAGCTAGTTCATAAGTAGTTAGTAAGTTTAGGGGCTGATGACCCGGTAGTTAAGTCCCATAAGCTCTACAAACATTTAAACATTTGAATTTGAAGTTTCTTATTCACAGGACATGTTCATTAGTATGTTCTGAAGAAATAATTAGCATTTCAGTCGCCTCGGTTGAGCATGTTTCCTGTTGCCTGGTAAGCACAGGCTCTGAGGGAGAGAGTAGGCATGAGTGTTACTGCTGCTGATTGGCTGAAAGCCCAGGACGCTATATTTTTACCAAACGTGGTGGGCTTTGTATGCGTGTGAATAGCTATTGGCCGCGGCGGAGCGCGTTGAGGCGATATGCCACGATACGCGAAGCCGTTCCCTGTCGGGGGTTCGAATCCCCCCTCGGGCATAGATGTTTGTGCTGTCTTTAATATAAGCTAGTTCATAAGTAGTTTGTAAGTTTAGGGACTGATGACGCCACAGTTAAGTCCCTTAATCTTAACAAACATTTGAAAATTTGATTTGAATAGCCACTGTAAGCGTTTTTGTATTGTAGACGTTCTTAAATGCTTCCGACAGCGATTTTACTGTAAAGTTATTTACAGGTTGTAATACGGTAGGTACCACCGCACTTCTGTACGTCTTCTGTCGGTTCTGTTTATGTAAATTAACTTACATCAATAAACGTGTTGTTCGTCGGCCTGTGACGATAATTTTAAAATTTAGCGGTAATTTTTAAGATTAAATGTTGATTTGAAGTGATTTACTGAGTGTATCTAATAATATGGATTACATAATCATTAAGGACGGTCAATAGAAATGGCTGGTTGTTCCGCTGTTGGCTCTAAAAACTGAAGTGTAGATGTCTATTTGATGCTCGTGTTTCCAAGGAATGAAGAAAGAAGCAAACAGTGGATGGTGAAAGTTTACCGAGAAGGCTGGAATCGTAAAGACGACTTATGGAAACCAACCAATTATTCATTTCTGTGTGAAGTGTTTTCTGTTTCCCACTCGCACCCTCCCCCAAATGCAAGAAAGGCCTTGACAAAAGTTAATAAATGCATTTCTTGTGTGGCATAGGGGTTGCGAATTGAATTCGTAATCAAAAGGTAGTGAGTTCGAATGCGGTAAGCGTTAAGATCTTTTTTTATCAATATTTTCTGGCTTTTTATTGGTTCATGATTTTCATTTGTGACACGTCATGTTATACAGTATATTTTAACATGGCTACGAACCCTGTCCACGCTTGTCCTTGCCTGTGTATTGTTGGCTATTCACAATCCTATAACTGATTACGGCATGTAACATGAAAAGGGGATGAGTATTGACTTGTTGTGGATACTCAATTACCAATTTTGAGTCAGTTCCTGCTATTTCAGTAGAGAAATTATTGATATTTTTCCGATTTTATGTTGTTCAGTGTTCCTAAAAGTATGAACAGAAAGATGTTTTTGGCATTTCCCAATGTAGGAAAATATTATAAGATAGACAGGAATACACTTAAAATACAGCGATAAGAGTTGAGTAATTTCAACGATAGGAATCCGATAGAAAAATCTGAAATAATGTCATTTTCTTTGAAATATATCACAAGAAACATCTCTTTTTACTTCTTCATTAACTGCCAGTTGTCGAAGTTACCAGAACATCGTAAAATATGTCTATTAAAATTTGGTAGACGTAGTTACTACTTCACGAGACTTTCAATTGCTCACAAATTTATTAGGTCTATATAAATATAGACAAATTGGATTTGTTTTATCCACGTATTGAGTATTAGGCTAAAAGATCTCCTTTGATATCATGGGTCGAACTGACGCCTTATTTTAATCGTTCAGTGGCTGCATTTCTGCTATTCAAATGCACGGCCCGTGTGTAATGTGGTAAAAACATGGCGGGAAGCGGCCTGTTTGCCACTCTCTCCCAATATAGGCTCTCTAACAGGCTCCGGCATGGGGCCCTGATAACTTCTTCCACACGTGATGCCATCGACACGTATAAGTCGTGTCTGGCGATCTGTGTTATAACCATCCATGCTGCATTCACCTGCTTCCAAAGTTCATCTGCGGTGGTTGGTTTGTTTGATTGGGATAGGGGGACTAAACTGCTAAGGTTATCAGTCTCCCGGTTGGGAGAGGAAGGAGTGAGAATAGGAAAGGAGGAGAGGGGAAAGAAAATGCAATCCGGGAAGTAAAGAAGGAAGGACGACTGCATTAGCTCGGGACCCCGTGCTAGCCACGTACGTGCTCATGAATGAACCGCGAACACCTCATGCGGGGGGGGGGGGGGAGGGGGAGGTTGGCATTGGGTGACAGTGCTGCACCCGTCGTTCTACCATATACCACAAATTTTCGATTGGTGCCAAGTCTGGTGATCTGGCGGGCCAGGCGACATCCTGTGAGACCAAGGAGGCACGTGTTCGTGAGGCAACACGTGGTCGTACATTGTCTTTCTCAAATATGGAGTCTGGGATGTCTTGCTGCAGGTCCCAAGAAGTCATTCTCGTAGGTGAAAATGGTCACTGTACCCTAGACGTGCACCAGCTGTGATTTTTGGTTGTACCCCGTAGCACTCGACAGCAAAAGGCCTTGAGTTGGCGCTGATTACCTCGTGCAAATGCAAACACTGTGAAGCCGCTCCCCCTGTCGCCGGAGAACCAAAATGCAGCCATAATTTTCAAACAAACTGAAACTGGATTCGTCGGAAAATACTATCTGATGCAATTCAGGTCCCCAGTGACTTCTTCCCGTGCACCATTGTCGTCTAGCTTGTTTCTGCGCATTAACTAAAGGTAGGCGGACCCCTCAGGGGGCTCACGGTTTTTTCGTGACTACGTGCGTGGCGAGCACGGGACCCGGGCTAGTGCAGTCTTTCTTCCTTCTTTCCTCCTTGTACTGCATTTCCTTTCCCTTCCCCTCCTTTCCTATCCTTACTCATTCCCCTCCCAGGGGGACTGATGACCTTGGCAGTTTGGTCACCAGGTCCCAAACAACCAACCAAAGGTAGGCGGGTAAATGGGCGTCGCGTACTTAATTCCTGCCGTAATTAACTTCAAAGAACTCTCACTCCTGGTGATGTACGATGTGTTCCACTGTTAGGCGAGAGCAGTGGAGGACGGACATTTCTTCTGCACTGCCATTCGGATGAGGTATCGATCTTCTCGGGGGTAGTGTGGGTGGTGCTATCTGACCCGGATCGTCGTGTTTTACGGCCTTCCGTGAAACATTGTGCACTACCGAAACACTTCGTCCCACACCACAGCAATTTCCTGGATGACTGCATCACATTATCTCGTGCCAATAATACGCCTTCTTTCGTAATCACTGATTTGACGATACGGTTCGCTACCTGTACGCCTCCTCAAGTGTCACTGGTCCATTGCCCTACGTTTATAATGACAGCGAGATACGCAGGCACATTTTACCGCGCCGCGATATCGATGTTGACGTTGAAGCCGCGGGCGACGTGGTTCGGCTGATAATCTCACTAATGAACAGGGTGATTGCAATTAAAGTTAAGCTTTCAAAACGCTGTAAAAATAACATCACTGATCGGAATGACGTCAAACTGAAACGGAATATGCCGGCCGCAGTGGCCGAGGGGACTGAGGCGCTTCAGTTGCGGTCTGAACGGCTACTACGGTCGGGGGTTCGAATCCCCCCTCGGGCATGGATATTTGTGCCGTCCTTAGTCTTAGCTAGTTCAAGTAGTTCGTAAGCTTAGGGACTGATGACACCGTAGTTGCCGGCCGCGGTGGCCGAGGAGACTGAGGCGCTCCAGTCACGGTCTGCACGGCCACTACGGTCGGGGGGTTCGAATCCCCCCTCGGGCATGGATATTTGTGCTGTCTTTAGTATAAGGTAGTTGATAAGTAGTTTGTATGTTTAGGGACTGATGACCCCGTAGTTAAGTCCCATAAACTATACAAACATTTAAACATTTGAACACCGTACTTAAGTCCCATAAGTTGTACAAACATCTGATTTGATTTTGAAACGGAATATTATCGGAGAAGGAGGAAAACGTACGGCAGAAGAAAAAAAAAAAAATTCACTGACGTGTTTTACGGCCCACTTTAGATTTGAAGTTTTATAAGTTTTTGCAAACATTATGGACCAAAATAATAATCTAAATAATAAAAAATTAATTAATAAGAGTGTCTGAAACCCTTTTATGAAAAAAATTGGCTCAGCTTTTTTATTACAGAGAGCGTTAAGCCCTGTGAGCGGGAGCGCTGAGCCACGGCACCTGGCCGCTACGGCTACCCGTTAGGAGTTGTGTTCTTTAATTTCAGACTATTGATGGCTGTTGTTAACTGATGCTACTATGACATTTGTAGACACTAGATTATCATTTATCGTACGAAGAACGACGTGTTTTTTGTTAATTTTTCAGTGCGCCATAGCTTCAAAATGACAACGTGTAAGTTACAATAAGAAAATCATCAAATACGCAACGCAAGATGGCGTATGCTACAGAGAGTTCTGGGCGAGGAATGTCACGTGACATCTGCGAACGGCTGGTTTTCGTTAATTCAATGGAGGGTGTCAAAACTCCGTTATTTTTGCAAATATCTCTCAAACGATACGAGATATGAAAAAAACACAAGGGAAAAAAGTTGTAGAGAATTTTGTGCTCTACCAATTGGTTTACTCAGTTTTCGGGTTAGATGAACGGTTTATTTGCAATTAAAATTACATTACAAACGGCTTGTTTTTATTACTAACGTATTTCTTTTCCGAAATATTTCGAAAAGCGAGGTTCTGGTAGCCAACAATTACGTCTGTAAAATTTGGTGCCGGTCGGTTAAACGGTTCGACCTAAAAAGTGGGAACACGTTACAGCCAGACATCGTCAAATCGCCGTTATTTTTGCAAATATCTCTGAAACGATACGAGATATGAAAAAAACAACATAAAAGAGCAAATTTGTAGAGAATTTTCTCCTCTACAAACTCGGTTTTTCAATTTTCGTGTCAGATGAATTGTTAAGCCGTTATTTTCATTTAAATTTCGAGCTGTCAAAAGACAATCGCAAAGGCCCACTTTTAGTGTTACTACCTTAACCTAAAGTGCGCCAATATATAATTTGAAAATTTGCTCTCTAAGCAGCGTAGTTTAATAGTGGTCGCCTATAAATGACAAATGAGTCAAACAACAATGCGTAAAGTGTAAGTTAGACGTTAAACAAACTGTAATACTCAGTGTGTATGGGTGTACAGGCGTGGTACTGTTATTTACGTAAGCCCATTCACCACGGCAAGGTCATATCACATCGGATGGGAAAAACCGGTTATTAATTGTCGTGAGGCCAAAACGGCATATAAAGTATCACTTAAAATCAAATCTGATTCTTAATTTCCGTGTGTCTGGCCCAAAACATGTTCATTATGCCGTCGACCGTTTCCTGCAACAAGTTGAAATCGAGATACAGCTCGTTTCACAACTGATCGAAGTGTTTCCGGGGTCACGTACAGAATGTGTTGCGTAATGCGTGCCTTCAATGCAGCTAAGTTCGCAATCGGAATTCTGAACACAACATCTTTCAGATAGCCCCAAGTCAGAAGTCACACGGATTAAGATCAGGTCATCGGGACGGCCAGGCTGAAGGGAAATGGCGACTGATAATTCTAGTATTTCCGAAATGGAGCTTCAGCAGCTGCTAACTAGATTTGCAATGTCCGCAGTCGCGCCATCTTACACAAAATGATGCTATCCACAGTTCCACGCTGTTGGAGAGCTGGAATGACGTAGTTACGCAAAAGACACCCATAGCGCTTACCAGTGACGGTATAGGTAACAGCACCGGAAGCACCTGTCTCTTCTAAAAAAAATATGTCCCTATGATCAATGATGCCGTATATTGACGTATCCTGTCAGATGGAAGTCGGTTTCGCCTGTCCACAAAATCTTCCATTGCCATTCATTGTCCACTTCCAACGAGCAAGAAATTCTAAAGCAAAAGTCTCTCTTACTCGCAGGGCCACAGGAAACGACTCTTGCACATGGGTAATTTTCCATGGCTAGCAAAGAGGGATGCTCGTTGGATTTTATGCACCGTGCTCACAGGTTTGTGCAATGTTCGGACAATTCTCCGTGTACACCACCACTCAAGTCCTTTTGCATTGCTGTGGCCACTTCTTCCACTGACGTCGAATCAATTTGTTTCCTCTCTCTACCAGATTGCACACCAAAGGAAACCGTTTCATTTTTTCGAATTTCCGAATAATTTTGTCCAGACCCACGGCACTCATAGGACCAACGTCTATTTTTAAAACCCTTCAGTGTCCGGAACTTCTGCAGAGGGACTTCTGCACAGTCATCATTCTTGTAAAACAGCTTTACAGGGAGAGCGCGAGTCTGCATTGAGACAGTCACGGCGAATGTCCCATACACAAAATGAGGAAAGGCCGTGTACCTGGAGTGTTTGTACCAACTTCATTGGGTCGTGCGTATGACAGGTACATGTTCTGCCACACACAGCACCATCTGTTGAACAATTTTCACAGTATTTACTTTTTTCCTGCCATACGTTTCCCCCTTCCCCGATAATATTCCGTTGCAATTTGACGCCATTCTGACCAGTGTTATTATTTTTTCAACGTTTGAATTATAATCACCCTGTACATGTCCTGCGAATATGAACTTCTTCAAACATGTTCAAATGTTTGTAGAGCTTATGGGACTTAACTAAGGGATCATCAGTCCCTAAACTTACAAACTACTTATGAACTAGCTACAACTACGGACGGCACAAATATCCATGCCCGAGGGGGGATTCGAACCCCCGACCGTAGTGGCCGCGCAGACCGTGACTGAAGCGCCTAAGTCCCCTCGGCCACCGCGGCCGGCATGAACTTGTTATTCGAGTCTTTTAAGATCTACTGTTTCTTATGAACCTGAGTGTACACTCTTTGACAAAAAACCTGGCCGCCGGCCGGCCGCCGCTGAGCCTAAGTCCGAGCCGAACGCGACATGGGACAATAAAAGTGGCCGCGCTGATTCGCTCTAAGTCCAGCTATCTGCACAATCTGGCAACACTGCAGACTGCGGGGAGTTCATACAACACTTCTTGTGTGCAGTTAGAAGATAACTGAGTCAACTCCCCTCTTGGTCTTGCGGTAAAGTGCGCGACTTGCATGTTCAGTATTAGCGATCGAAACCGACTGTTGACAAAAATTTTAAATTCACGTCACTCGTTCATGCTCATGCCCCATGTGTAAGGGAAGCATATGTGCAACGAATTTCATTTTCTGGTACACTGGTAATAACATTTCGGCTAAATAACGTTGCCACCTCTGGCCGCAGCACTTGTCAGATCTCTCCGCGGCCCATACACCTCGCCGGCAGCAGCAGTGGCGGCTCTACACAGCGCTGCCTCACCCTCTGCCCACAGCGCCTGCTGCCGCTCATCGCCCTGGATACGTAAAATGCTGTAGTGTTGCTAAGTGGTGATCCACAAAAAGGTTGCGATTCGTATTTCACACAGGATATAACGAAGCAGACCACCTATTTTGAATGATGAGCATATAATACATTAGAGAGGCAAAAAATTGTCATTGTCCAATCCAATGGCACTCTCCGATGGTTAACACTTATTTGTGGTTTAAATCTTGATCCTTTTCCTTTCAGAAAAGCCGTTCATGTAATTTGTTATTGTCATCAGTTCATATGTTTTCATCAAGACACAATATGTAACTCACTATAATGTTTTAGTGTCGTTGTTTCACTCCGTACGGTAAATGTATGAGCTAAATTATGTGAATACGTTTCAGTGCACGTTCTAAAGCAACACAGGCACTGCAAGGTTCGTGTCTTCATGTCTCATTTCTACAGGAGATATTTCACATCAATGGAGGTGAATTCGAATTTCTTCGAAGGCGTTTGTATGGTGAAGCAAAGAAGACATCTAATACCATTTCCATAATTTGAAGTCGACCTTTCTGAAAGACATATTGTATAAAGTTTTTCTTACGATTCCGTTAAAGAGTTTCTTCTTGCAATCTGCAGCGTATAAAGTAAAATAAAATTAAATTCCATCCCCAAACGCACTTTCTCCAACCAGGATTAAAACTGCAACCTCCCACCAGGCTTGCATCACAAGACACAAGCAGAACCACACGGCCAACCACACACTGCCACAGATTGCCCTCAGTCTCTCACATATTCAATGCTTAGCCTCTAACGCATCACAAAAGAACCTGAAAGTCACCTACACAAATAACTACATTCCTTGAGTGCAAAACTTAAATTTCTGTCTCTCATTTCACGTCGGCATTACAAATCATTAGTCATGAAAGTAGAAAAGGAATGTCAAGTGAACTTAGTGAGACAATTCAGTACCACTTGAGGAAGTAACTGCACTGTCACAGTGTTGCCAAATATCAGCAACGATGTTGCCAGTTCTTAGCTGTACTAGGAAGACCTGTGAAGCGATAAGCGACGCGAAATCGCGCTAGTCTCATGCGGGCTTCTAGAGGGGAGTCGCGCTTTTCGGTTAATATGCGCTATCTCCTGATAGATTCCGTCCTCACATTTACGATGCAGATAATAAATTCGTCCAATGAGGCCGAAACTAGAGTTTAAATTTTTTGAAGCTTTACTGCATTATGATATATTTTCAGCAAATGACCAGAGAAAAAATTACTGATATTCTGATTGCAACATACGGCAAATCAAAGACTGAGATACGTAAACATGGATCACGATTACAGTTTTATCCCCCCCCCCCAAAAAAAAGACTAAAACAATTGCTTTGATACATTTCGACAAAAGCTAATTTTTGATGAAAAGTTACTGGAAATCAATTCGTCTCGAAAAACTTCGCAAATTGAAACCGACTGCGTTTCAAAATGCAGCCTTACGTCTGTACAAGTAATATTTCATGTCTTCTACGTGTTGGTTTGCTTGAAAGCCAGAAACATAGTTAACTGATTATTTGTGCAACACAGTAATTATTTCACTTAAGTATTCAGAAGACTGGATATTTAAAACTACGGCCATGAACACAGAAACTAAACTGTATATGTGGGAAACGTGCAATTCTGATGTTTTTCCTCTGCAAACATATACATATAATCTATAGACTACTAAGCAGCTTATTGATTTCGTAATGTTACAGCCTTGATGGGCCAACAAATGATGAGAATCCGAACCCATGTGTCTGATGGATTTTTCGAACGTTGCAACCTATGACTTGCATGTTTTGTTGCTTAGTATCTGTCGTCACGATGTTAAATCAACAGCAATTGTTACAAACATTTTACCTACTTTCTCCTATTGTCCTATTTTTCGTCAAACCACACATCCTTTCTGGTCTCTTGGCCACAAGGGAAAGAAAGCTTTTGCAACTGAATTAATGATAATAATGATGGTAATAATGATAGTAATCAATGATGTTTACGGCATTACAGCAGAATGATAAAGATTACAATAACAATAGAAAATGACGATCTCTTGGTTGACACACTGCAATGAGTTTTGGTATTTCGTTGCTGAATGCTATTTAGGATATTTTTCAGAGGAGAAAAATAGACCTGAAGCCACACACATCACTAGTACAACAATATCTCACTAATCAACTATTCTTGCTGTAGATCAGGAGACGATAATGGCGCCACGGAGCTAAAATGAGAGTACTGGTTCAGTTGTGTGACATTTGTTGGCAGTTAATACAGACAGTCCCGACATTAAACACATAATTGTTTGCAATTAAAGGAGGGGTAGACCTTTTTGCGGTCGAAAATTTAATTCAGGATAACAGAGCTATTTAAATGCAATGACTAATCTCATATCCTCATGAATATTGGAAAATACTTCGAATTCTGGAACTAAGGGAACGATCAGATCGTAAGCAATACTGCTAAGCAATAGGAAGAATTTCTTGGCCATCCCACAATATCCTCATTCCTACAAACAGCTTGCTTCAACTGGCTTTTATCCACGCTGCGCTGGCAAAGCCCATTCTAAGTAAGGCTTCAGTCCGAAAGCAGACATCATCATTGAAAATGCTGATAAATAGATGACTTACGTTCATAAACTTCCGGTGAGAGTTTCTTTCAACGAAACGGAGAAAGTGTGAAATGACTACTTTCTCTAAAGTTCCTACGGACTTTTGTCCCAAATTGGATGTATATACTTCAATATTGTCATACGCAGCTCACATTCCAGGAATATCACCAAAATGAGCATCTGGCGGGCACCGTCCTAGAGCAGCTATTACGCAAGTTTTTACCGATAATCATAAAATTGACAGGACGGCTTTTGCGCCGGCCGCGGTGGCCGAGGGGACTGAGGCGCTTCAGTCATGGTCTGCACGGCCACTACGGTCGGGGGTTCGAATCCCCCCTCGGGCATGGATATTTGTGCCGTCCTTAGTTGTAGGTAGTTCGTAAGTAGTTTGTAAGTTTAGGGACTGATGACCCAGTAGTTAAGTCCCTTAAGCTTAACAAACATTTGAACGGCTTTTGCTGCAGAATATAGTGACTTCTATTACATCCGCATAACCTTTCCCAATAAGAAACTGTTTAGTTCGTATAGTGATGCCCCTGTTTAGGTGCATTATAATGTTAGTGTTTAATGTTGCTTCAGAAGTACTTTTTGTCTTAGATATTTTTATATTTGCAGGTGACTCAAAGTAATTGTAATAATTAGTTTCCCTTCAAATTA